>CM057343.1:209702709-212102709 GCA_030015575.1 Agapanthus africanus
CGTGCACAAAAGCAAATCAAAATACTAAAATTGCAAGAAAACAATGCCGAAAGCATAAGTCAAATCATATGCATGCCGTAGGCATGAAATCAAATATCATGAAACGCGGTCATAAAAACTCAATCATGAAATAAATCACCCAAAAATACTGAAATCCAAAGTGACGAATACGTGATATTCAATCACAAAATCACAAATCATAAATACTGTCGTCGATATCCTTCCTTCACGGTCGAGAAGGTATCGGTGTACCCAATACTAGCAGAGTAAGATATCTACTTGCCTCCTGATCATGGCATGTCGCCTGGTGCCCTTAGGCTCTCGTCTCTTACTGCGAATTGCTAAGTACATAGCTCCTCGGCTCAACGGTCCAATATGGAAATGATAATGGAAGTAGTTCTCTCTGGCACATCCTCAACAGATCTCTGGCCAACTCTTATGGTCACTCATAACATGTCCCGTCGACGATGCTAAACTCTGGCCTGCTGGGTGTGTGCAATATGACCGATCCTGGGTTCAAATCTTCTCGTATAGCATCCCACAAAGGTTCCGTCGTAGTCTCTCCCAAATATCGTTTCTGTCGAACTGCCCGGAAGTCATCATCCTTACCAAATCTATTTCTTGTTCCGGAACGGCTGCATACTCATCACGACTCCTCCTGGAAGATATATCCATATTCAACGCTTCTGCTTGCGTATCACATCTCTGATGTCGGCGGAGTGGAACGTCATCTCTTCAAGATCTCGTACGAACCTCTTACTCCACTTTTCTCTAATGTCGACCGATTCGGACTCGTCTCCTCATGGCTGCATGGACTGCGCTCCAACGGCTATACTCGTATCTGGAGTCTCCCAAGCAATGTATCATATCACATGATATCCGAATGATGTCGAACTTTTCGTTCGATTCGTCAAGGTTCCATGTCCTCCAAGAGCTCAACATCTTGGGTACAGTTTAATAGTATCAAATATATGCCACAGCACCTATGGACCAACCATAGAAGGGCAAATCCAAGCCTCACTAATGGCACCGCTGAACTGCCGCAAACCCTAAGGTTCACCGACGTTCTATGGTCATTAAGTCGAGTTAGGGTTTCATTCTTCTAGAGGGTCCGTAGAATTTCTTGCATTGTTGTCCGAATACTTTAAACTTGGAAAATGGGTTCCTGACATTCGATCGTCTCTATCGACTCTCAACGTATCCACGTGAAGTCGTCTTTAGCTAGAATCAATCAATCTGATGACCTCGCATCGGGGTAGGCAATGAATCACATGTCGTAGTCTTTCATCTCTGGTGACTAGCGATCTTCTATCATATCTCGAAGTATAACTCGTGCGGCGTTAGCTTCAAACATCTGGGGCGATATCTTTTCATTCGCCAAAATCACTGGCTCATTCGTCCGCACGCTGAACAGTGCCTCGATCATCAAAATAATCTGTGCTCTGACGGTCATCACAATCTGGCTGGCCTCTTGAAGTGGCCAAATCCTCTGGTACTGATCTGCACGTCCGAGAAATCTCGTAAAAGTGATCCATCAAACGCTCGTGGCATGAAAACACAATGAAACGATGCCTCCCTATGCAATCGTATGTCCCTGGAATCACGTCCTGGTCAGTCCTCGTCCGTGACGAGCTCGTGCTGACGCAACTCTAGCCGTAGCTCTCTCTGCCCGGACAACCTTGATAACAAAACCATAAACTGGTACCGATGAGGCTAGATCATAGGAAGGAATATAATACTGTGCAATGAAATGTACATCCTAAGGCTTCTTAAGCGGAGTATCGTATCGTAAATATGCCGCGGAACATACGCACGGTACGTCACTCTACTTGAGTCACCTACTCCATCAACCAAGAGTCATCTTACACTCCGAAGGTAAAACCTAACGCTCTGATACCAAATTTGTCACGACCCGAAAAGTGCCGAGCATGACTGGCACTTAAATTACGAAACGTCTCGAGGCGTACGTAATCCAAGTAAGCCAAAACCCAGAAAACAAAACCAAATAAATCAGTAGAGTGAAGGAAAAACCAATTTAAATCAAGCAGTTTAGCAACATAAGCCGAAATATGTATTTTAAAATTCTCACGATTCATTAGTTTTGGAAATAGGTATGACTCGGGTCCAGTCTAACATCTACTAGGTAAACTACAGGTCTAACTAACGACCAATCGAAAGGGTATAGAAACCTCCTAAATCTGAGTTGATATATATATATATATATATATATATATATATAAATAGTCGGTGATCCCGCCTCAATAGTATCTCATACGATTTACCATCTAATATGACATCCTCGAGTCAAAAATACGGATCTAACATCAATAGCTCATACGGTAAATCCATCGTACGGCATTCCAAATTAGGGTACGGGTCAAATATCACATTTATCTCATTATTCATCTGTTATTCACATCATCACATATCGAATTAGGGGTACTGACCTACAGTCTAGTACAATACTGATACCATCAACAAAATATATGCGTGTGTATGAAACACATCGCCAACCGATCCGCTATCATCACATGTCGCATCACATAAGTTAATCTAAATCACATCACCGATCTCGTGGCATCATATCCAAACTCATCGACTCATTGTTCCCCTCCGGAAGATGCGGGAAGATGCGATGAACGTCTTGCCTGAATTTCAGGGCAGATGCTAGTTGGTGCTATCCGTCCACCTCTCCGAAGATGCCAAGTTGATTTATGACACCATGTATCGAAGGTTTAGACGGATGCGGCCGATATAGCAGACTTCGTCAGATTCCCCCTCATTTGAGGGGTTTTTGATTGTGGGGACGCTCTTCCCTGCAGGCGTAAGCCCCTGCAGTTAATTACGCTACCGCATCACGGTAATAACTTTCTCCTTCTCCAGATGGTCACTTCATGTCATGTGTTTTTGTTTTGTTTGTGGTTGCCCGTGGATTGTATACGGAGACTAATTTATGTTGTTGCCCGTAGGGCGTAGATTAGTCCAAATCCGTATTTTCTTAGATTTGGGTTTGGGGGTTGGGTTTAAGGATACATTAGTCTCATTTGAGACTAAGATCAACTTAAACGTTTGTTAAGAATACGTTAGTCTCATTTTAGACTAAGATCAACTTAACGGGATCATTTAGATCCAACAAGAGAGCATTTGGACTCTATTGTTTAGTTTAGGGACATTGCGGTCGATTAGTTTAAGGACATTACGATCCATTGTTAGTTTAAGGACATCTCGGTTCGATGTTAGTTTAAAGACATCGCGGTCGAGGTTAAGGACATCATAGTCCGTGAGTTTAAAGACCTCACAGTCAAGGTTAAGGACATCATAGTCCATGAGTTTAAAGACCTCACAGTCAAGGTTAAGGACATCATAATCGATGGGCTTAAGGACCCCACAGTCCATGAAATGTGTGGTTGTCGGGACCCGTCACCTCTCTAAAGACATTGAAGGATTATAACGACAAATATCAAAGGAGTGAAGAGATATACCCTTGAACCAAAGTTGATTTGGGGATCTGTAGTCCAATTTGGAACTAAGATCAATTAGTTAGATTATGAGCACATTGGCTCAGTTAAATCTGAATTGAGGACTTATGGCCAACTTGGGCTAAGTCCAATTAAGTTTGAAATATTGGCCCTTTATTGGACCATTAGACATTTGTCTGGGTTCAGCCCCCATCATTTAGCAATGCTAAACAAGAGTTTGAGGTCTCTGATAACATTTTTGTCTTTGACTGAGCATTAAACATTATAGTTCTAAGTTTTACTCAACTTTGAGGTTTAGTTAAAGGAGAGGTTTTTGCTTCTGGAAACTTGGCCAATTTGGCTAAGATTGGCTTAAAAATAGTGTTAAACACTAGAGGAAAACAGTGTTAAACACTGGAAATGAAATGCTCAAAGTAGTGTTAAACACAAGAGGACAACAGTGTTAAACACTGGAAAAACGAAATGAAACGCTCAAATTAGTGTTAGAGAAGAAGGGGTCACGTAGGGACACGTGAAGGCACCCAAAGGTGGGGCCAGATCTCCTTTACTTTGTTCTGCAAATAAGTGTTAAACACTTTTAATCTTCTGGCCATCACGTGTTGGCATGTGATGGATATTTGTGCATGGATTATTAAAGCATTTATTAGGGGTCACGTGGTAACGCATGAGAGCGCCCAAAGGTGGGGCCGGATCTCCTTTACTTTGTTCTATAAATAAGTATTAAACACTTTTAATCTTCTGGCCATCACGTGTTGGCACGTGATGGATATTTGTGCATTGATTATTAAAGAATTTATTAGGGGCCACGTGGTAACATGTGAGAGCGTCCAAAGCCAATACTGCCTTTGCTTTTGTTCCCTATATTATGAGGGTCACGTGGGGGCACATGAGGCATTGCCCCAAAGCTTTTTCCTTCTTATTTTTGGGGGATCTGTTTACAGGTCACGTGGGGACACGTGATCTAATTCTTTACATGCATGGAGATCTTTCAAGTCTCTTTATTTTTAAGAATTAAATTCTCTGTAGGGTTAAACCCTAATTTAGTTTTTAAAGGAATTAAATTCCTATGCATGTGGAAGAATTAAATTCTTATGTAAGTGAAACCCTAATTTCATTTAGGAGGAATTAAATTCCTGTGAATTTGAGAGAATTAAATTCTCAAGTAGGGTTAAACCCTAGTTTTGTCTATCTTGAAGGAATTAAATTCCTATAAATTTAGGAGAATTGAATTCCCATATAGGGTTAAACCCTGGTTTTATCTTGGAGGAATTAAATTCCTGTGAATTGGGAGAATTAAATTCTGTAAACTCAATTCTCTCTCTAATTTTTGGATCTGCATGGCAGAATCTCCCCGATGAGAATTAAATTCTCAACCTGTGGGGAGATTTGCTGCTGCAGATCTTCAACCAGAGGAAGAACTAAGTTCTTTTGCAGAAGAATTAAACTCTTAGATTGAGAATTAAATTCTCTTTTTTTTTTTTGCTTTATGAAGTTTTGATCCCTTTTCCCCTTTCTCACCTAGGGTTTCCTTTCTTGAGAATTAAATTCTCCTTTCTTTTCTCTCTGCTATTTGCCTTCTGAAAATTTCAAGATCCAAAATTCTATATATTTCTTCTCTTCTTGGCTCCTATTTATAGGAGAAGGAAAAGAATCAATTTGTTTAGTAAATCTTTCATTGAAAGATTTTGTTTGTTTTTTCATTACTAATATGATCTTTTAAATCACTCAGTGAATTTTATTCACCATTGGATTTTTAATCCAAAAGATATTCTTTTTGTTATTTTTGGTGAAGCTTCGGGAAATCTTTCCTTTTATAAAATCTTTCCATAAATTGGTGATTTTACTTTACAGAGCATAGTCCTTTTTGTTTGGAAAGATTTAAAGAAAATACTTTCCCAGTTAGGGTCTTTGATTTCCCTTAATTAGAATTTAACTCTATTAACTTATAAGGCTTTCAAAGCCTATCACATGTTGGCACCTGACCCTCCCTCGTTCAGAATTTAATTCAGTCTTTTAACTGGGCTGAAAGACCATCACGTGTCAGCACGTGACCCTTGGTCACGTGTGAGCACGTGATGCCCCGTTGGGTCTTTCTTTAGCCGTTTTGTTTACCCTTTTGTTCGATTAGAATTTAATTCTATAAAGAGATCACGTGTCAACACGTGACCCTTTGTCACGTGTACACACGTGATACCTCATTGAGGTGTTTCCTGATTTTTATCAGGGAACACTCATCTCCAAATATCATTCATTATCCTCATTATCCATGTATAGATATACATGTATGTGTGTGTGTAGTCTCATACATATGTGTGCATAAATATATATATGCGTATTCCCATAAACGCACAGGTAATAAAATGCATGCGAGTGTGTGAGGGTGCGTGTATGCAAATTCTTACTCTATGGTTTCGTGACTAAGAAACTACCTAATTCACTTCCTCAAATCTTGCTAACACTAGGCCATGATCTTCTAAGGTTTTTCTCGCTAAGTAATCATACCTGTCATAACATAAAAAGCATATTTACATCACATCACATCATTCCTTACTACTTTGCGGGGGTGCTATACGCCATCCACCCGATTTCCCCCGTAGATATAAATCTACTCACATTGATCTTCGCTTGCCGATGCCGATGTCGCCACGCGCTTGCTTGTCGTCCGAAGTCCACATGGGAGCACCTACATGTAAACATATAGTATCGTAAACAGAAATCGTGGATGAAAGTCCAAAACAGCATACGAATTTCACATAGGTTAAAACCTAGGATCCACTCAAGTAAAAGAATAAAATATCCCTCGACATCGGCGTATAAACGCCAATTGATCGAGATAAAACCCAAACACACCCATTTGCACATTCACAAACACTAATTATAATATGAAATAGGTTGAAATTCACAAAAACCTCAAACTCACTTTAAAAGCTATTTTTCCGAAAACCTAGCAAGCAAAATTAACCGTTTTAGTACAAAACATGATGTTTAACCAAATCTAGCGGCCACAATATTCACTATATATCATAACTAGATCATACGAACCATAACTAGATTTTTATCTAGCTTAATTACATTAATCCAAAAACCTAGTTAGCACAAAATTCCCATTTTAGTTCAAAACTTGGTGTTTTAACCAATCTAAATATTTTAACAATTCTAGTGGCTATAATATTCATTAAACATCTTAATTAAGTCATATCAATGCTAATTAGATTTTAAACTCACCTCTTAATATTAATCTCAAAAATCTAGTTTGCAAAAAAATCACAATTTGGGCAAAATAAATGCAACAATTTGAATTTAGCAAATTGGTTATGTTTTAGCATGCTCAAGATGTGAAACTACACATCACTACCAACCTCAAGTGATCAAACCCTAGCACCAAAACAAAACCCTCACCTGAATTCCTAAAACATGAAATTGGAACCATAATTCTTACTAAATAACTTTTGATTAAAGCAAATAAACAACAATTTAACAAAAGGTTGAGATTCTACCTCACATGTTTGAGATCAAACATGGAACATGCCTTCCAAATTGCTAACCTTGCACCAAGATCCATGCTAGATAGGCTAAGTAAAATGGGTAGGGCTTGGATTTTGAGTTTGCTTTGAATTTGTGAGTTAATTTGTGGATTTTTGATAAGGAAATAAGGCTTTTTTGGCAATGGAAATGAGAGGAAAAGAATTGGGAGGGGTTGATGAATTTCCAGCAGTGAGAGCGAGAGGGGAGTTGTGTGGGTGGTGTTGTGAGGTCAACAATTTGTCAAAGTCAACAAACCCATACTTATATGTTTATTCTTTCCTTTTAAATTCATTGTTTTCTTTTGTTTTTAACTTGTGTTAGGGAAAACTTTGGGGGGACCTTCCTACAATTTCGGCCAGCCACATGGTGTGTGTGTGTGGGTGTGTGGAAATTCCAAGTCAAAACAACCCCTTCAAAACTCATTATTGCATCTTACATCAATTTTTATTTAAATTTATTTAATCTAGCATTTTAAAACATCTAGAACCATAAGGAAAAATTTTGAAGAATGAATATGTTACAAACAAGATTCTAGCTTGTCATGGTTCATAGAATTTGCATTAACCCATTCCAATTTGTAATTATCAATAATTAAATGTATTAGTGACGGTTTAAAATAATATTAAAATAATTAATTTCGGGAAATTTTCCAGAAATTTAGAAATATTACAAGTGGCTCAATAAACACCAAATACTAGCAATAACATAGCTAGAATATGTATATTTGATTTTATATTAAAACATATTTATATCTTGATTTTTTTGGAAAACACCCGTTATTTTACCGATTTTCCGAAATTTCACCTAAACGATTTTCAAAACGTTACAGCTCCCTTATGAGGAAAAAGAATAATAAGTTTTATTAGGATAATTGTGATGGTTCATTTGACTTGACCGTTATCATGTCATAATTAATGCTAAGCAAAATATCTTGTGCTCAACAAAAATATTTAAGTCAACAATGGTCAACAAGTCAAATGGTCAAACCAATTAGCCATGACACAATTATCTCTAGTAAGAATTAGTAAACAATTAACTCCCCCTCATAACGGTTTTAATCAAGTCAATGGTCAAAACCCTAATGAAGTGTCTCCTTCTCTGCCTCTATCAACAGTATATACTTACCCGCATCCGTGTTCCGAGAAATACGAATACAATGGGACTAAACCAATCCAAAATCAAATATTAGGATCCGGCTTAAACCAAAGCCCACTAGTATCAACCGCCTGAACACCAAACACACGCAAGTGCGCGTATGTGAACTTACCCTGTCGTAAAACCATACGACCTCTACCTCGTTTCGCCCTAAGGTGGAAAACCCTCTATGTGGGACTCTAAAGACTCGACACTACGCTGGCAGTGGGTTTACCTCAGGCCACAAGCAGTACTAGCATTACGTAACGGTCCCCAGGTAGATGTCGATAAGAAGGCCGATGAGGAAACCCATCCGAACTCCTACTGAGCCTTAATGTGACAATCTCCGTACAGTCCGGTCCGTTCGTCTAAGAGTATCGCATATCGGGCCTAGGGGGCAGTAAATGTCAGTCCCATAAAAGCGGTATAAGGCATGTCGGAGTGAAGTCTAAAAATCCCAGAGAAACTACTGGAGTACCTACCAACAAATCTCGCTTGCCCTGCCCAGGGACTTTGTGTAATGGCTCTCTAAACACAGCGCGATATTAACCCAAATAATGGGAGAGACGAATCTTATCTAACCGCCACTGCTTCCAAGTGCTTCGGGACTGCATCCAACTACTACCTGTTTGCACGCCTCAATAGAGCCGTGTAGGGTAGTAATCTAAGAACAGTAGGAACACACTTGAGGCGAAGCAGCAGTGTTAAGTCAACGGACTAAGCTGTACCCATGTCACCTGGGAACTGTTAACTGACGATAGATATAGTACCAACCAACAGTTCCGGACGAGTCCTGTCCAGTGTACTCGTAACCTAACGAGCACCTGCATACTATCTCCAGTACGACGTACTGATGGCTGTGGGACAGACCATTTCCCCTCCTGGGATGAGAAGCGTACACACTTGTCTACTCTGGAGTATCGATGCCCTATCTCAATAATCCTACAACTAGGGACCTGTATAAGGATGTGCTTATAGACTACCCAGCCCCCACTAGTGTGACTGCCATCACAACGCTGGTAGTCAAGCAAAGATCCTAATGGTTCTATCAACATGTATTAGCGATATGTTAAAAGAAACAAATACACATATTAAGATAGACACAAACCAAGTAGCATACTACCATATTGAGAAAGACTGTCATAAATCCGTGTATATATCCCAAGCTTCCAAAATGTAATATACATACTAGTACTATACAATAATGGCATCTAGGGCATATTACACCAACAATCTCCCACTTGCACTAAGGCCATGTGTTGGCATATCACAGACCTATCATCTCGAATAGCCTCTCGAACTGCGTCTGAGGGATGCCTTTGTGAATGGATCTGCAATGTTTTCCTCTGTAGCAACCCTCCGAATCTCGATCTCCCGGTGATCCACGATCTCCCCAATCAGGTGATACCACCTCAAGATGTGTCTGGACTTCTGATGAGACCTGGGTTCCTTCGCTAAAGCTATAGCCCCGTTGTTGTCATAATACAGAGGTATTGAATCAACAATGGATGGAACCACCTGAAGTTCTGTTAAGAACATCCTCATCCAGACTACTTCTTTTGCGGCATCAGAAGCTGCGATATACTCCGCTTCCATCATCGAGTCAGTAACGGATTCCTGTTTTGAACTCTTCCAACATACCGCCCCTCTATTGAGGGTAAAGACATAACCCGACATGGATTTGGAGTCATCCTTGTCACTCTGGAAGCTGGAGTAAGCAAAGGCGTCTTTTCCGCCGTAAACCAAGAACATATACTTAGTCCTTCTCAGGTACTTGAGAATGTTCTTTACCGCTATCCAGTGCTTCTCCCCATGGTTTGACTGATACCGGCTTACCACATTTAGTGCATAAGCTACATCTGGTCTGGTACACAACATCGCATACATTATAGAGCCTACCACAAAAGCGTAGGGTATAATAGACATGTGATCCCTTTCCAAATCAGTCTTGGGAGAAATCTCTTTGGAGAGGGTGATTCCATGACAAGCTGGTAAATTACCGCACTTTGAATCTTCCATACTGAATCTTTTCTGTATGGTGTTGATATACCTGGACTGCGAAAGTCCCAACATCCTCTTAGATCTATCATGATAGATCTGGATCCCCAAAATGTAAGAGGCGTCACCCAGGTCTTTCATGGAGAATCTGTGTAACAAGTGTTAGTTATATGTATGCCCTAGAGGCTATTACTATACATGAGATGTATATTGTTGTGGATGCTTGGACATATATAGGGAGGACTTTCTTTCTCGACATGATAGTATGCTATCTGGTTACACTTTACCTTAACGTGTACACTGATTGTCTCTCTGTTACATGTTGGTAAATCCCTTAGGATGTGCACTTTACTACCAGGACTATGATGCAGATCATACTAGTAGGGCCATGGTAGTCTATAAGTACATCCTTTAAGGTCCCTAGTCGTGGTTGTATCGATAAGGGGCATCGATATACCAGAGTAGACTAGCGTATAGCTTCTTGACCTATATAGATGGGCGATGGATGATCCCATATCCATTGGTGTTTGACATCAGAGATAATATACGGGTTCTTAGTAGAGACTGGGTAAACTGGACGGACTCGTCGAGAACTCCCAGATGGAATTATACCTCACGTCAGATGACGGTTCTCTAGTGATACTGGTACAGGTTAGTCTGTAGACCCGAGATCGTTATAGAGTCTTGTGTGATTCCTACTGTGCTTTGATTTCAACCTTACCACGTCCAAGAGGGCATGTAAAACGGTGGTTTTTGGGTACAGTCCCAAGTCACATGGAGGCAATGAGCGATAGGAGGTGTTTCGTCTCTCCCAGTAATGGGAGTTGATGTTGCACTGTGCTCGATTGGCCATAACATGGAAGTCCCTGGCCAGGGCTGATTTAGAGATTTACTTGTAAGTGTTACCGGTAGTTTTTCGACCCGTTATGAGCCTCATATCGGTATGACTTATCGGTTATTGGGGTCTGACGTTTACCACACATAGACTTGATATGCGACATATCGGACGAGGAGACCGGACTGTACGGTAGTGTCACTGTCAGGCTTTTGCAGGAGTTAGAGCGGGCTTGCTTGCTGATCTTATGATCGCTCAATACAGGGGTAGTCGTTACGTCCAGCTAGTACCGCTGACGGCTTGTGGGTGCTTGATGTGATCATCACCTACTGCCGACGTATTGACGAGTCTTTAGAGTCCTACATAGAGGTTTTACTGGCTCAGGCAAAACGAAATAGGAGCGCATATGTGATATGTGCAGGACCGAGAATAATGCGTGTATGTGATACCATATTCTATTCTCGCGACTTTTGTATTGGTCGGTTATATGCGATATAGCCGGGTTATCGAATCAAGGGTTGATTTGATAAGTCGATACATTGGATGTTAGTCGGTTATATGTGATATAGCCGGATTATTAAGTCAAGTGTTGCTTTGATAATTTAGTGTATAATTGTATATATGATATACTAATTTACATTAACTAACATTTGCTCACTTAAGCATTTTTTCTCACATGTGCAGACTTAATATATATATATATATATGATATATATTAAATTGTGTTCTCTTTTTGTATCATGGTTGTTGATATAACATACATGGGTGTATAAGACTTACACCATGCCATTTGTGATATTGGTTTTTAATATTTAAAATAAAAACAAAATTAGTGGAATATTAGTTTAATGCATGAAGCTAGTGGAAGCTTGTGGATGCATTGACTAAGTCCATTGGTTTTGTTTTACTTAAGATATTTAGTAACCTAACCATAACAATTAGCCATGGTTATGTCTCTACATGAGTTTGTATATGATACTCACTCAACCATGGTTTACTATCTCACTTTGGATTAAGCTCATTATCCTTCTTCTTTCTTCATCTTCTTCCTCCAAAAGAAAAGCTTGCTAGGGTTTGATAATAATGAGAAAGTAATGTGAGAAAAGAAATTCTAAAGTGAGCCCACTTCCTATTTCACCATCCTCTACTAGATTAGCATTTTAGTATATGGTGTTTTCTTCACTTAGTAGCTTGAGTTCGTATCCCCTCGACGTAGATCATTTTCGGCCTCGAAGACTTCAAGCAAGACCATTGCTATCTTCTCATGGATCCGTCCAAGAGTGTCACGATCCAAAATAGCACGTGACTGGCCCTTGAATCATATGAAGTCTATAGGACCCCATCTAATTCAAGTAAGCCAAAAGCCCATAAATCTAAAACCATTTTTAAGGAGTAAATAAGAAAGCTAGTTTTTAAGAAGTAAAGAAAACATGTTTTAAAGGCAAGGTTTTTAAATAAGTAAGCCGAATGTGCATTTTTAAAATCTATAGTCTTTTCTGAAAATTTCGGCAGAGTTTTCTTTGTAAATACTGGCCCCAAACGGGGTACAACAAGAATAATGTATGCATAATGATAAAAGGCATCCCCAAGCGGGAGCTAGCTCTTCGTCAATCGACGGTCACAACCACACAAGAAATATAATATACAACGCCGAAGAGCGAGGATCAAAACTCAAAAGGAAACTCAAAATCAGCATGAAAACCGTAATACTACAACGCGTGACTCTAAGGTCGAAATAATACATACTGGTTTTCTATGTCTGAAACAATATACAAGTTTGGTTGATGGAATTACTAGATACAACTGAATAAAATAAATACGAGGGTGGTCACGATGCGAGTGAACCCACCTACCAATGCAATCACCCAGAAAGGAAGCAGTGTGCCAGAAAAGCCGCAATGAAACCTGTACGGCAAAACCTGCAAGAACTGTGGCACAACGGGGGTGAGTTGCCAACTCATGAATAGAAAACATCACAGAACAGAAATCGTATGTATGACACAATCCTAGGTCAATATGATCAATAATAATATATCCTCAATATGAATAAATCTGAAGCCTGAAGAGGTGGCCAGGTTAAACATCTATACATAAGTGTAATCCCATATGCTCGTGTCAGTGCCTCAGGTAACAACATATCATAAATATGAGGTATGATCAATGTAATCAGTGTCAACTATATCATGAAGTCTATGAGTATGTGGATATCATCCAACTATGTGATCAATGTCATCAATATCAACTATATGTATGTATGTATGTGTGTGGATCTCGTCCACGTGTCATCCAATGACAATAAGCATCATGCATGTAAATATCATAAAGCATATGCATGGAAGTATGAGGATATAAATCAACGTGTGTCCCTCGCGACACATCAAAATCATGGAACCTGAGTGTCCAGCATCGACACTCGAAAACATCATGAAACCTGTGCCCAGCATCGACACGTAAATCCTCATATATATATAGGGCTCCGTCAGTCCAGATCGGCCCATGGGCTCCGTCAGTCCGGATCGGCCCATATCATCTCTTAACTCCGGTCGGTATCCTCCGGATATCCGCCGAGCTCAAATACTATCACCGATGGGTAGCGTTTCCGTGCCGGGCTCACCGTCTAACATATACGAGTCTTCTTGCCCCGGGGTAGCTCACCGGGTCCACCATGTACCCGCAGACGATGCCTACCGCTCCTCGAATCGGGTTTCACATGTCGCTCTCAGAACCGAGAAAACACATGGTGGACGCACTGAAATATCATATCAAGGGTAACCGGGTTTTTAAAACAATACATGCTCTCTTTTGGAATACCCACGGTTCCAAAATCCAGAAATATCATGGAAACAGCATATCTCAATGCGTATAATCATAAAGCATGATGTATGCGACATGTAAAGGAAATGTAAGCATATCAGTATATCATGCAACATGGAATAATAATATGCATATATTGAGGGAAACCGCTCTTTTGAAATGAATCAGATTTAAAAGTATCTTGCGGTTCCCAAAACTCTAATCAAGCAAGAATCATCTATATATGTGCAAATATGTATGTACAATAGGTATGTGCACAAGTATGAGTGTACATGGGTATGTGCACAAGTATGAGTGTACAATATGTAAGTACACAAGTATGAGTGTACAATATGTAACTGCACAAGTATGAGTGTACAATATGTATGTGCACAAGTATGAGTGTACAATATGTATGTACACAAGTATGAGTGTACAATATGTAAATGCTAAAGTATGAGTGTACAATATGTAAGTCCACAAGTATGAGTGTACAATATGTATGTGCAAAAGTATGAGTGTACAATATGTAAGTACAAAAGTATGAGTGTACAATAGATATGTGCACAAGTATGCCATGCAAGGGATCATATCCTGATACAATAATCCTACTGTGTGGTGACATGGCAATTATCGATGATGAAGTGTGTGAGCCGGCAAGCAGGTGTATGTGGAACATATGCATCATCGATAATGGTGCTGGTGTCCTAACAGCATGGTTTCAATATAACAATAAACATATTTAAACATGCGATGCGAATAGCAAGAATATGCGGCAAATGAATAATAACCACAACAGTGCAAAATCTACATCAATGTATCTATGTCATACTGTTTTGCCATTTGAAAGAAGACGAATCGGGGGTTTTAGGAAAATAAGGGCTACGGTGTTTTTAAGAAAAGATGCGTTCTTTGAAAATGTCTGTAGAATCCCTTTGCCTGTCTTTAAAATACTCCCGATTCGTTAGTTTCTGAAATAGGTATGACTCGGGTCTAGTCTATCATCTACTATGCAAACTACGGATCTAACTAACTAGCTAATCGGGAGGGGTATGGAAACCACCTAAATCTGAGTCGATATATATATATATATATATATATATATATAAATATAAATATAATAGTCGGTGATCCCGCCTCAAAGGTACCGCGTACGATACAATATCATATGACATCCTCGAGTCATGAGTGCAGATCTTATCATCAAATAAAGCTCGTACAGTAAATCATTGTACAGCATCCCAAATCTGGGTACGGGTCAATATCACATTCATCTTATCAATTATCTGGTATCCTTATCATCATATCGCATGAACTGGGATACTGATCTAAGTCTAGTACAACTGATACCATCTATATAAATGCGTGTGTAAAACACACGTCCAAAGGCCCGCTAAAATCTCATGTCGTATCCTAAATATGAATCATATCATATCACCGATCTCATGGCACTATGCCCAATCTCATCGACTCATCTCCAATTATCATCCACTATCCTCATCGTCCAGGTATAAGTATAACAGATAAGCATGTGTGTGCGTGTGGGTGTAAACCTATTCTAGGGTTCGCAACTAGGAAACTATGCTAGTTTACTTCTAAACCCTAATCTATCCATAGTACACCTAATCACATCTAGAATATCCATATCACACTTAACGCTATCATACATACATATATAGTATATATATAGTATACTAAACATCGAACTGCGGGGGTGCTATACGCCATCCATCCGACTTCCCCCGTAGATATAATCTACTCACTTGCATCCTGCGTGTCGGTGTTGATGACGCCTTCATCATCTTCATCATATGAAAACCTCGTGAAGCTACCTATAAAGATAACACAATCGCAGACGCACATTAAAATCACATCGGAAAACCAAAACGACATGCTAAGGCCTATAGGTTAGAACCTATGGATTACGCTTTCAAAACCATTAAACAACCCTCAATATCGTCGTACGAACGTCAAGTGATCGAGGTAAAACACAAATACGAGAATTCAAAATTCAAAATACGCAAAACGAAACCCGAATCAAAACAGCAACTATTGAAAATGGTCCCAGATTTCACCCTAGGTCAAATTGGTCAATTTTGCATATGCCAAGGGTCTATTTTACTGATTAGGGAACCACAGAACCAACACGAGGCCAAATGGCCCAGGTCTGGCCGCAATTTGCGGCCAGAAGGCTTTTATTTGTGGCCTGCAATGGGAGACAGGGGCTAAGGTTTTGGTGGTATGTTCTACATCACCTGCATGTATCACTGTCCTTGCAAAATAATTTTCAGGTAGCCCGAGTGTTAGAAGATTTCATTTTACATCCACAGAATCCACAATTTTCCGATATCGGGTTTTCTAAATCCGTATTCCGGGGTTCTAGTCTCTGGTTTAGATCTGAATTCTAGCACTAGGGGGTTTGTATGGCCTCTACTGAGCTTAATTACCCATCACCTCTCAATAATTCCAAAACCCTTAACTAGAATTTTCAAGGTTTACCCAAACCACACAATATCGGTTCTAATCTATCATGGGGGTAAAAGTAATGGAAATACTAAGCTAAAGGTTCAGAAAATACCTCATTTGGCAACTCAAGAATTTTCTTGAGTTGCCCTAAGTGTCCAAAATTTGATTTTTCTTGGTCCAATGTGCTTCCCTTGAGCTTGTGCATCTTTTTAATGAAATGGGATTTGGGTTTTGAGGTGTTTTTCATGGAGTTTTGGGGGTTGAAGATGGAGGAGAAGGAGAGGGGAAGCAGCAGCAGCAGCAAGATGAAGAGAGGGGAGAGGAATGAGTGAAAGAAATGATTAGGGAATGGCTCAAGACAAAGTCAAAGGTAAACCCTTTCCATTCTCTCTCTCACCCATACCTATATATTATACTCTTTTATTTTCTTATTTCCTTCTCTCAACAATAGTAATCCCCAAAACAAAAGCCATGCACCCAAAAACATGTAGTAAAATGCAACAAGTGTTAATAAAAAGATATGGTGCATGTTTGAACAAATTACGCTTAAAGCGCGATTAGTGATTTTTAATCGCGATTAGCACTAAATTAGTATATAATTAATCATAAAAACTTAAAATTTGCATAATTCACATAAAAAAAACCTCTTTTAAATAATTTCTATAATTTTCCAAATTTTTTCCAAATTTATCGGTATTTAATTATACCACCTTATTAAAATATTCAATATTATATTATTAAATTATAAAAATTCCAAAAAATAATATTTTATTTTTTTGAAATGTTACAAAGAGTCCGGGAGTTCGATGTGTAGGGTTTTACAGGTATTCGGAGGTCGATCGGACTTTAAATTTCGTCTAGACTTCGCCTAAAGCTCTACCTTGGCTCTGATACCACTGTAGGGTTACTAGGCACTCTCATAAGGGTCTAAAAGGTATCAACCATGCCCGATTTAAAATTTGGATGTGCCGAACAACCCTAACCAAGATCTTTAAACTAGAGATTAGGCGAAACAAAGCATGTTAAACACTTTAACACTAAGAGTTTAGGATTACAGCCTTTGTAGTCCGGTCCTTCACTTCTAAAGCTCCGTGTTGAGGTCCTTTCGCTGCGATCATCGAGTTCCTGGTCTCTAGAGAGGTTCCACGAAGAGAAAGATGCATGCTTGCTTCCGATCTTCGATAACAAAGATGATCTACCTTGAAGTTTCTTTAACACAAGCTCTCACTATCTAATGAAGTGAACACCCTAATCTAAAGGGCTAGGATAGATTAGGATGATGAAATAGGATTTTAGCTCTCATTTGTTTTCATAATCTGACACTAATCCATCACAAAACCCAAAGCTAGAAAACATTGCAAGGAGGAAGAAGAAGAAGAAGAAGATGAATCAATAATCCTTTTGTGATGAATAATGAATTGTTATGATAACTACAAATGCAACCATGGTTGACCAAAGAAAAAGCTAACCAATGTAGAGAGTTAACTAGGGTTAAAGGGTGTGGGTTGGGTTAGGAAATATCTTGCAAAATATCTAAACAAAATATCTTTGCAAGAAACAAAATAAAAACTTCTAGAAGCTTCTAGAAAAGATTAACCCGAATCAAACCCTAACCATGTTTAATCTCTACTAATCATGTTGCATTAGTAATCATAACTTGTTACAATATTATATATCACATATACAATATTTATTGTAACAAAATAAAACAATACAATTAACATATATCGCATATATATCAATGTATTACCCGATAAGAAAATGAATCAAAAAAGCGAGCCTATATTAGCTAATGTAATTTAATATATCAAATATATAATTATACATTAAATTATCGAATCAACACTTGATCCGATAATCCGGCTATTTCACAAATAACCTACTAATATAATCTGTATCAGTTCATCAAATCAACACTTGATCCGATGACCCGGCTATATCTCATATACCCGGCCGATATCTCATATCGTGATAATCTAATACGGTATCACATACACGTATTGTTCTCGGTCCCGCATATATCATATATGTGCTCCTACTCCGTTTTGCCTGAGCCAAGAAACCTCTGTGTAGGACTTTAAAGAATCGTCGATACGCCGGCAGTAGGTGATGATCATATCAAACACCCACAAGCTGCAAGCGGTCAGCTAAATGTAACAGCTACCCAGGTATTGAGCGATCAGAAGATCAACAAGCAAGCCTGTACATTCTCTTACGAATCCAATCAGTAACACTTCCGTACAGTCCGGTCTCTTCGTCTGATATGTCGCATATCTCGCCTAGGGGTGGTAAACGTCAGACCCCAGTAGCTTGATAAGTCGTGTCGATATGAGGTCTATAACAGTTCAAGAAACTACTGATAACACTTACCAGTAAATCTCAGCAACCCTGGCCAGGGATTTCCAGTTATAGCCAATCGAACACAGCGCAACATCAACTCCCTTTACCGTGAGAGACGAATCCCTTCCTATCGCTCATTGCCTCGATGTGATTCGGGACTGTACCCAAAAGCCACCTTTTTGCATGCCCTCTTGGACGTGGTATGATGGAAATCAAAGCACAGTGGGATTCACACAAGACTCTATGACGATCTCGGGTCAACAGACTACTCTATACCAGTGTCACCAGAGAACTGCCATCTGACGTGAGGTATAATACCATCTGGGAGTTCTTGGCGAGTCCGTCCAGTGTACCCAGTCTCCACTGAGCACCCATACACCATCCTTGATGTCAAACACCGATGGATATAGGATCATCCATCGCCCATCATATGGGTCAAGATACGTATACGCTAGTCTACTCTGGTGTATCGATGCCCTGTCTCGATACACCCTCGACTATGAACAGTTATAGGATGTACTCGTCGACTACCGTGGCCCCACTAGTATGATCTCATCATAGTCCCAGAAGTCGAGTACATATCCTAAGGGCTTTATCAACATGTAACATAGAGACAATCAGAGTATATATTAAGATAAAGTATAACCAGATAGCATACTATCATATCGAGCAAGAAAGTCCTCCCTATATATGTCCAAGCATCCATTATAATATACATCAGATGTACAGTAATGGCCTTTAGGGCATACATATAACTAACAATCTCCCATTTTCACTAGGGCCATCTGTTGTGGTATCGCATATCCAACAATCAGCTGTGGTTAAAGTATTTTTGATATTACTCAGTGTTGAGTTTTCTAAGTTGTATTGGGGACTCGTTGATTCAATCGGATAATTTAACTTCGTTTAATTTTTTCCGGGTAATTTTAGAACGTGTTAAAAAGTTCGACCGGATATCAATAACTCACTTTGAATGTTAGTCGGTTATGAGTTTTCCGGCAGGGGAAAAGTGAGTTATTGATATCCGGTCGAACTTTTTAACACGTTCTAAAATTACCCGAAAAAAATTAAACGAAGTTAAATTATCCGATCGAATCAACGAGTCCCCAATACAAGCCAGAAAACTCAACACTTAAGTAATATCAAAAATATTTTAACCACAGCTGATTGTTGGGTATGCGATACCACAACAGATGGCCCTAGTGCAAGTGAGAGATTGTTAGTTATATGTATGCCCTAGAGGCCATTACTGTACATTTGATGTATATTGTAATGGATGCTTGGACATATATAGGGAGGACTTTCTTGCTCGACATGATAGTATGCTATCTGGTTATATTTTATCTTAACATGTACTCTGATTGTCTCTATGTTACATGTTGATAAAGCCCTTAGGATATGTACTCGACTACTGGGACTATGATGAGATCATACTAATGGGGCCACGTTAGTCGACGAGTACATGCTATAACTGTTCCTAGTCGAGGGTGTATCGAGACAGGGCATCGATACACCAGAGTAGACTAGCGTATACGCATCTAGACCCATATGATGGGCGATGGATGATCCCATATCCATCGGTGTTTGACATCAAAGATGGTGTACGGGTGCTCAGTGGAGACTGGGTACACTGGACAGACTCGCCGAGAACTCCCAGATGGTATTATACCTCACATCAGATGGCAGTTCTCAGGTGACACTGGTACAGAGTAGTCTGTTGACACGAGATCGTCATAGAGTCTTGTGTGATTCCCACTGTGCTTTGATTTCCATCATACCACGTCCAAGAGGGCGTGCAAAAAGGTGGATTTTGGGTACAGTCCCGAATCACATCGAGGCAATGAGCGATAGGAGGGGATTCGTCTCTCCCGGTATAGGGAGTTGATGTTGCGTGATCAGTCAAAAATATTGTATATTTTAGCCGGCAATTTCCCCATCTTTTGCATACATTTAGAAGTGTTCGGCATTCATATTCTACATATTAGCAAATCTGTCACAAAATATGAGATTGCATGTGTTAGACTTTTAAACCGACACTTTAAAGGAAATTAACCGCATTTCATGGCATCGCATCATTTCTGTATTTGCGCAACACTTGTCTTGAGTCTATGCAGGAAAAGACGGAAGAAAAATCAAAGAGCTGATCAACATTACACCAACTCCATACTTTCAGATCTGGTAACATTTCAGAAGGAATTATTAAATTCAGCATATAAAATAAAGCCCAATACAAGAGTCCAAGACCACACGAGAGAGCACAAGTCCCAAAGCTCCAAGTCTGCCGCCCTTCCGCGGCACAAACCCCTTATCTACGGCGGTTCCGCGCTCAGGTTGCCACGTCAGCATTGCATTTTCAGTGCAGAATTTATTTCTCTGGGCCCACAGTCAATTGTGATGCTTTAAATTCCAGAACTCTCTCGAAGCTACTACCAGATCAGAAAAAGACAATTAAGGAAGGCTAATCCCAATTAAGCTCCTAATTAATCCTCTTCTAGAAGCTCCTCCTAACTAATCACATCTAGAACCTTCTCCCCTAACTAACTTTTGGAGGGAAATTTGAATTTCTCCAACAAACTTTAGGAGGGAAAGTTAGAATTTGAAATCCTAGATCTAGGGTTAGTTATCTATAAATAGGAACCTAGACCTAGGGTTAAAGGCTAATCAATCTTTAATCAATAATCAATAACCATTGGTTCATTCTACACCATTTTCTTCCACAAGTCTCGTGACAAGGCTTGTGCGAAACCCTAACCCTAATTCCACTCCAAATCCAAGATCTTGAGTACCAAATCGAGCAAGAAGTCTTCAACCTTTTAGGAGCCGAGCCGATCTTCAATCGGGCAAGTGATCCAAGCCGATCCGCGATCCACGGAGACGAGCGAAGCCAAGTCGACGATCGAATTCTTCCTCTTGTAGTTCTTGAGCGAATGTAATGGAATTGTTGATATAAATAAAAGGTGAAATTCTTTAATCTTGCTTTCTTTTAATTCTTGCATCATGATTAGATCTCAATTTGTAATTGTTGTTCTTGTTGTGATGTTTGAGTAAAACTCCGCTCGTAAAGGAGTCGAGACGATTGTAGAATGATGATGTAACAAATCTTAATACGATTTTTAAGTCCTACGTGTTTTGTAAACCCTAGCAAGTTCAAGAATCGATGACCTAGTTTCGTAGCGATGCTTTCTTGATTGTGGTCGCTCGAAATTAGGGATCTACGATCGTTTCTTGAATTTACTAGAGGCTAGAATATGAATGGTATCAATGAAAGAACAAGAGATAAGATGAAACCCTAGTTTCACAAGAAGTCTCTAATTCTCATCGATTATCATCGATCTAGTATCAATTCATCGAAGGATAAGAATACGTAATTGTAAGATTACATCACATCTATAGATCCGATCGATTCCTACGAGCCTCATTTCGATTCTTGAGATTTGGTTTGGAAAAATCAACAAACTATCAATTCTTGATTCTATCTTTTTAATGCTTTCTTAGATCTAGATATTTTCTTTTTCTTGAAATACAAAATTTAAATCATGAATTGTTTTGTTTTCTTTTCTTAAAGTTTCGACTCATCTAATTCTAAACACGAACGATTACACTTTCCCTGTGGACGATCCGCACGCACTAACAATCTACATCCGACACCGTAGTTGATTGCGGTCAAATAATTTTTGGTTGTGAATTTCTATTCAATTTTCTACTACACAATCCGAGAAATTCTATTCAATCAAATGGCGCCGTTGCCGGGGATAGTGCGCTAATTGTTCGTATTTTGAAATTTGAGTTGAAAATTTTATTCCATCTAAATTTTGTGATCAAAATTCGTGCAAACACTAATACGTGTGTTGTGATTTGATTGCGAGGAAATCTGGAACCATTGGAGCTGTGGAAATTTTTTTCTGAAACATCCAGAGAGCTGTGTAGGTGAACAGGAGCTTGTGCACAAATTTCTGTGCACTGATCCCAACATACCACCGCGTTTCCGCGGCAAACTACCCTCATCCGCGGCGGTTCCGCGGCCCCCTTGACTGTTCACTGCACCAATTTTTCTCTGTAAGTCTCTATCTTTCTTATCTACTCCTCTGTCTGCTCCAATTGACAATTTGCTGCAGGTTTCTTTGCAAATAAATCGCAGCGCCGCAAAGCAAAATAAAATTTGTGCGTGTTTTTGATTCTTGGTTGTTTGCATATTAATACGGAAATTAAGGGGCACGACCAAATCCAAATTAGGTGGGGATTTCATTACCCTTCCTAGGCCCCGAAAATCGCAAAACTTGCATCCTCATTTACCCTCATTAATTAAAAGAAATCTAGAGATGACTCTAAGGACCGTCGCGCTCAATTAGGACAAGAGAAGGCCGTGGGTAATTCATTGCTTATCCGAGTTTTCTTGTGGTGCCTAAGGCGAGTGTGTCTAAGGCTAGTGGTTTTTAATTAGGCCCACTGTAGTGGTGGTTCCTTCCCACTTACCTGGCACTTATCCGGCCACAGGGAGACAAAGAGGCAGTGGAGGATTTATCCTGCGACTTGTCTTTTGGCAGTTAGGAGCGGTCTAGAGTTTGACCTAGGTGACCAATAGAATTAGGGTTTTGTGTGTTGCATTTGTTGTGTTGCATCATTTTTTTTAAAAATCCGTATCATTTTTCAAAACAAACACCAACACTTCATTTCCTCTAATTATACCAACGCTGCCACTTGTGCTACAACCATTTAGCACAATGTTAGGCTGGACACGGGATTCCATTTCCCGTCTTGTCCGCGTTTCTTTTATCGACCCCAGAGTCGGTAATTCTTCATCTTCTCCCCCACCACCCACCACACCCGCGATGGACCCAAATCCATCAAACTTTAACACTACTCTGCCACCGCCCGCAGGTGTGCAGAATCTTCCACGCATTTCTCTCCAAGAGAGATGCTATCCTACACGTGTTACCCTTCCCACCTGTCTTTCTATACCACCTGCCATCGGGGAAAATTTTGAAATCAACCCCCAATTCATCAAACTTTTACCCAAATTTCATGGTCTTGATTCTGAAAACGCATACATGTTTATTTCCAAATTTGAAAACGTATGTGCTTTGATGGGGAATTCACAACTGTCTTTGGATGCTCTGCGTTTACGTCTTCTCCCATTCACTTTGTGCGATTTAGCCGAGAAGTGGCTTTACATCACACCCGCACATTCTATTTCAACATGGGACGAATTCGTTGCAGCATTCCTTAAGAAATTTTATCCCAATCACAAGACCGCCCGTGTTCGGAGCGAAATCTCTAAATTTACCCAACTTCCCAATGAACCATTTTGGAAATGCTTTGAACGGTTCAAGGATCTTCTTATCCAATGCCCTCATCACGGAATCCCCAGATGGGATTTGTGTCGAATTATCTATGAGGGTGTTGATCTCACTACTAGACAGATGCTTGAAACCATGTGTCATTGCCAATTCCTATCTAAAGATGATGGTGAAGCTTGGAAATACTTAGAAGATTTAGCTCAAAACACATCACAATGGGAAAGTGTTACACCACCACCACCTAGGGAAGATGTCAATCAGCTCGATGTTTCCGTCACCTTGAAAGCCGAAATGGCCGCAATACAAAGGAAACTCGACGCTATAGAAAATAAAATCTCCTCAGCCTCCCTAAACCAATCCACACTTCCCAAAACCGTGTGTGGCTGCTGTTCAAACCCTTCACATTTGACGGAAGAATGTCCTTTGAATGTACCGTTTCAAGGTCACACTAATGCTTCACTTCAGCAAGGACCTGGAAACTATCCCTCTTCTTCCTCATATAATCAAGATTGGAGGAATCACCTGAACTTTTCTTGGAACCAATCACAATCTCAAAACACGGTTCCAATCCTAAACAATTTTCAAAAGGTCCCTCCACCACAACAGCAACCACCACTTCAATTGAGTCAGCACCCCTTCCAACCACAAAATTTTCAAAATCCTGCCAACACTTTTGCACTACATGAAAACTCTTTGCAATTGGCCGGTACTGATAATATCTCTGCACTGGTGCAAACCTTGGTTACTTTCATGAAACAATCCATCCAAGAGTCGGCAAGTTTTCAATCTTCCATCGATAATATGATAAAGACCATTCTCACTCAAAATGAGAATATCAAATCAATGGAAGCACAAATTGAACGAATAACAGCCGAAATAAGTGCTAGAGAAGAAGGGAATCTTCCATCTCAACCCGTACCTGATCCTAGACCTTCACATTACACTAATGTGGACGCTTTTACAACGTTGAGATCTGGAAGAGTGCTAGACAATCATTTGGGTGAACAAATTGATAATGATGAATTGATCATTAACACCCCGGCTTCCACTTCCACTCACACTTCTAGTTCTTACCCTATTTCGTCTAACCTACCTTCTTCTTCCGAGCCTATTCTCCGTATTCCCAAAGGCTCGAACCCTCCACCCACCTCATCTTTTCCACCCCCACAAACTTCTCCACAAATGTTGGACCCAACACTTATTGATAGAGCTCCATTTCCAAATAGGTTGAGGCCCAAGAAACATGATGCCCAAATGGAGAAGATTGTGGACATGTTTAAGGAAGTTAACATCAACATCCCTCTCCTAGATGCTATTCAACAAGTTCCGTCCTATGCAAAAACTCTTAAGAACTTGTGCACTAGGAAGAGGAAGACTCAAGTGCCTAAAAAAATCTTCATGTCGAGTACTGTAGACACGGCTTTTCCCCAACAATTACCACGGAAACGTAAGGACCCTGGCTGTCCTACTATTTCCATTTTTATTGGGGAGAAACACATCAACCGTGCGTTACTTGACCTTGGCGCTAGTGTTAACTTACTTCCTTACTCGGTATATGAGCAACTAGGTATCGGAGTGTTAAAGCCTTCGAGCATAACTCTCCAGATGGCTGACCGATCAATCACCAAACCTAGGGGTAAACTGGAGGATGTGTTAATAAAAATCGGGGAATTTGTATTTCCTGTGGATTTTATTGTACTTGATACACAGCCTGTAGCGAACCCACGGAATCAAATTCCGGTGATTTTAGGTCGCCCCTTTTTGGCCACTTCCAACGCAATAATCAACTGTCGTAATGGTTCTATGACCTTATCTTTTGGGAATAGGTCAATAGAGCTGAACATTTACAAGTTGGGAAGTGTACCCTCCGAACCTACTGCTCAGGTCTGTTCTGTCGACTTAATGGATGTCGACAGCAGCGAATTTGATGATCCTCCTGATATCGATCTTGACTCTTTTCATACGTTATTGTTTGACCCAACTATGTATCATACACATACGGACTCTTCCACCGAGATGTCCGGGTCAACAATTAACACGGATTATGAAATGCTTTTAGAGTCTGAAGATCACCCCGCACCTTGTGATGACATTATTCTTCGGGGTATTGATAGAACTTTTGAGAAAATCTTCGCTGATGAACTCGCATTTTTGAATGACACGGGTGTTGAGATGAATCATGTCCCAATCAATGAAATTGAACCTCCACCCCTTCTTCTGAATTGTATAAAGAATGCGAGTAATCCATCATATTCACTGCATCGTCTCTCCAATATGAGACGCACACACATTCTATTCCACCCCTTTCCCTTTCCACACTTCTTCTTTCACCAACCAGAGCACTGCATTGATAAAATTTTTGAATGGTTGGTGTTAACCTTCGGTCTTTGCAAAGCTTGGCATCGACCAAGGATTTTTGACCCCCTCATGTGATTTTCAAAGCTTAACATTGCATAACTCAAGTTTGGGGGGGTATATGATCGGGCTCCTGAAAAGAAAATTTTACAAAATTTTGAGCCAAAAATAAGTTTGGGGGAGGTTCTTCACTTAAATATTTTGCCCCACTAATAAATTCCTCCCAAGCTTACAGGGTTTTCGAAATTTAGCAGATGGCAACAGTGAGGACACTGTTGAAAACAAGTTTGGGGGAGGTTTGTGCTTATTTTCGCATCATTTGCATATCATTTGCATAAGCACAAAACATTTTCGAAAACCCATAAAAATTTAAAAAATTTCAAAACTATAAAAATATTTTTTGTATATAAATAAGATAATAAAAGTTTAGATAGTGAAAAATTACATCCATGAGATTAGAAAAATTTAAGAAAACTAAGAAAATTAGAAGTTTTCTTATACGAACTAGTAATAAGTAGTTATGAGCCGTTGTCCCAAGGGTTAGTAAGATGAAGGACGTCACTAATCTGAGGATAAAAATAAGTCTAAAAAATAGTTTCTATTCTGGAAGCCAAACATTTTGAACGTTGCTACCCTGCTATTCGCACTTACACACGTCTTGAAGCCTGGGATAGTAGAGGATACCTTGAAATGCTCTTGTCTTAAAGCCAAAAGTATGAAAAAAAAAGGTGAGAAAAATGGACACTGGTTTTGTTATCACCAAGGGAAATAAAAAAATATATAGCAAGGGTGCCTTTTCATCTAGTGCCCTAAGGCCAACTGGTCTGGGAGTCACTGCTATACCTAAGGTGGTGCAAGATTAGGAAAATACACCAAATAAGCAAGCACATGAGTAATCGGTCGGTTAGTACCTCAAGAAGTATTAACGGTCGCATGAAAGTGTGTGAGCTCATCGAAAAAAAAAATTATTACTGAGGCTGATGGGCAAGAGTATGATAGCTTGAATTGAATTCTCCGGGTGTAGGGATGTCTTTACACACACGCAGGGTTATATGATCGATGTTTGGAAGAAAGATAGGAATGAAGAATAAGACGATGTTTTATTGAGGGAGGACGTGATTTCTAACATCTTTTCATGACCATTAAGATAGGGCTCATGACAACCGAAAAGCTAGCTTAGTTGGAAACCCTAATTTTCAAAGTCTTTCTTTTACAATTCTTTTCTTTAAATGTAATATTCATGATCTTTCTTTTATTATTGGATTTTGTGGGTGCAATCCGCTGAAAACCCTCAGGAGACAACACTCCTCCTACTAGGGACACCTAGAGGTTTAAAGGCTTGTTGCACGTGCTCAGTGCAATCGTGCTGCCTACGAAAGTGTGCTAGTTAGTTTTTCTCTTTCTTTATTTTCGCCTTCTCTTTTTAATAAAACATTCGCTCGAGACGATCGAAATTAAGTTTGGGGGTATTTGATCAGTCGAAAATATTGTATATTTTAGCCGGCAATTTCCCCATCTTTTGCATACATTTAGAAGTGTTCGGCATTCATATTCTACATATTAGCAAATCTGTCACAAAATATGAGATTGCATGTGTTAGACTTTTAAACCGACACTTTAAAGGAAATTAACCGCATTTCATGGCATCGCATCATTTCTGTATTTGCGCAACACTTGTCTTGAGTCTATGCAGGAAAAGACGGAAGAAAAATCAAAGAGCTGATCAACATTACACCAACTCCATACTTTCAGATCTGGTAACATTTCAGAAGGAATTATTAAATTCAGCATATAAAATAAAGCCCAATACAAGAGTCCAAGACCACACGAGAGAGCACAAGTCCCAAAGCTCCAAGTCTGCCGCCCTTCCGCGGCACAAACCCCTTATCTACGGCGGTTCCGCGCTCAGGTTGCCACGTCAGCATTGCATTTTCAGTGCAGAATTTATTTCTCTGGGCCCACAGTCAATTGTGATGCTTTAAATTCCAGAACTCTCTCGAAGCTACTACCAGATCAGAAAAAGACAATTAAGGAAGGCTAATCCCAATTAAGCTCCTAATTAATCCTCTTCTAGAAGCTCCTCCTAACTAATCACATCTAGAACCTTCTCCCCTAACTAACTTTTAGAGGGAAATTTGAATTTCTCCAACAAACTTTAGGAGGGAAAGTTAGAATTTGAAATCCTAGATCTAGGGTTAGTTATCTATAAATAGGAACCTAGACCTAGGGTTAAAGGCTAATCAATCTTTAATCAATAATCAATAACCATTGGTTCATTCTACACCATTTTCTTCCACAAGTCTCGTGACAAGGCTTGTGCGAAACCCTAACCCTAATTCCACTCCAAATCCAAGATCTTGAGTACCAAATCGAGCAAGAAGTCTTCAACCTTTTAGGAGCCGAGCCGATCTTCAATCGGGCAAGTGATCCAAGCCGATCCGCGATCCACGGAGACGAGCGAAGCCAAGTCGACGATCGAATTCTTCCTCTTGTAGTTCTTGAGCGAATGTAATGGAATTGTTGATATAAATAAAAGGTGAAATTCTTTAATCTTGCTTTCTTTTAATTCTTGCATCATGATTAGATCTCAATTTGTAATTGTTGTTCTTGTTGTGATGTTTGAGTAAAACTCCGCTCGTAAAGGAGTCGAGACGATTGTAGAATGATGATGTAACAAATCTTAATACGATTTTTAAGTCCTACGTGTTTTGTAAACCCTAGCAAGTTCAAGAATCGATGACCTAGTTTCGTAGCGATGCTTTCTTGATTGTGGTCGCTCGAAATTAGGGATCTACGATCGTTTCTTGAATTTACTAGAGGCTAGAATATGAATGGTATCAATGAAAGAACAAGAGATAAGATGAAACCCTAGTTTCACAAGAAGTCTCTAATTCTCATCGATTATCATCGATCTAGTATCAATTCATCGAAGGATAAGAATACGTAATTGTAAGATTACATCACATCTATAGATCCGATCGATTCCTACGAGCCTCATTTCGATTCTTGAGATTTGGTTTGGAAAAATCAACAAACTATCAATTCTTGATTCTATCTTTTTAATGCTTTCTTAGATCTAGATATTTTCTTTTTCTTGAAATACAAAATTTAAATCATGAATTGTTTTGTTTTCTTTTCTTAAAGTTTCGACTCATCTAATTCTAAACACGAACGATTACACTTTTCCTGTGGACGATCCGCACTCACTAACAATCTACATCCGACACCGTAGTTGATTGCGGTCAAATAATTTTTGGTTGTGAATTTCTATTCAATTTTCTACTACACAATCCGAGAAATTCTATTCAATCATTGCGCTGTGTTCGATTGGCTATAACTGGAAATCCCTGGCCAAGGTTGCTGAGATTTACTGGTAAGTGTTATCAGTAGTTTCTCGAACTGTTATAGACCTCATATCGACACGACTTATCAAGCTACTGGGGTCTGACGTTTACCACCCCTAGACGAGATATGCGACATATCAGACGAAGAGACCGGACTGTATGGGAATGTTACTGATTGGATTCGCAGGAGAATGTACAGGCTTGCTTGTTGATCTTCTGATCGCTCAATACCTGGGTGGCTGTTACGTTTAGCTGACCGCTTGCAGCTTGTGGGTGTTTGATATGATCATCACCTACTGCCGGCGTATTGACGATTCTTTAGAGTCCTACACAGAAGTTTCTTAGCTCAGGCAAAACGGAGTAGGAGCACATATATGATATGTGCGGGACCAAGAACAATACGTGTATGTGATACCGTATTAGATTCTCACGATATGAGATATCGGCCGGGTATATGAGATATTGCCGGGTCATCGGATCAAGTGTTGATTTGATGAACTGATACAGATTATATTAGTCAGTTATTTGTGAAATAGCCGAATTATCGGATCAAGTGTTGATTCGATAATTTAATGTATAATTATATATTTGATATATTAAATTACATTAACTAATATAGGCTCGCTTTATTGATTCATTTCCTCATCGGGTAATACATTGATATATATGCGATATATGTTAATTGTATTATTTTATTTTGTTACAATAAATATTGTATATGTGATATATAATATTATAACAAGTTATGATTACTAATGCAACATGATTAGTAGAGATTAAACATGGTTAGGGTTTGATTTGGGTTAATCTTTTCTAGAAGCTTCTAAAAGCTTTTATTTTGTTTCTTTCAAAGATATTTTGTTTAGATATTTTGCAAGATATTTCCTAACCCAACCCACACCCTTTAACCCTAGTTAACTCTCTACATTGGTTAGCTTTTTCTTTGGTCAACCATGGTTGCATTTGTAGTTATCATAACAATTCATTATTCATCACAAAAGGATTATTGATTCATCTTCTTCTTCTTCCTCCTTGCAAAGTTTTCTAGCTTTGGGTTTTGTGATGGATTAGTGTGAGATTATGAAAACAAATGAGAGCTAAAATCCTACTTCATCATCCTAATCTATCCTAGCCCTTTAGATTAGGGTGTTCACTTCATTAGATAGTGAGAGCTTATGTTAAAGAAACTTCAAGGTAGATCATCTTTGTTATCGAAGATCGGAAGCAAGCATGAATCTTTCTCTTCGTGGAACCTCTCTAGAGTCCGGGAACTCGATGATCGCAGCGAAGGGACCTCAACATGGAGCTTTAGAAGTGAAGGACCGGACTACAAAGGTTGTAATCCCAAACTCTTAATGTTAAAGTGTTTAACATGTTTTGTTTCGCCTAATCTCTAGTTTAAAGATCTTGGTTAGGGTTGTTCGGCACGTCTAAATTTTAAATCGGGCATGGTTGATGCCTTGTAGACCCTTATGAGAGTGCCTAGTAACCCTACACGATGATCGCAGCGAATGGACTACTACTAGGAGCTTTAGAAGTGAAGGACCAATCTACAAAGGTTGTATTTCTATTTCGCTTAGATGTAAAATGGTTTACTTTTGTTTCCGTATTTTTTTCTAGTTATCGATTCTTGTTTAGAGTTCCTTGAAACAGCATTTTTTTAAAAATGGCATGGACGATGCCTCCCGAAACCTTGCTGCCGTCGATAGGAACCCTACAGTGGTATCAGAGCCTAGCTAGAAAATTGTACGTATATTGTTAGATTACGAATACGAAACGAACTCCGAAACTTGAAACCCTAAAACCATGTTTCTGTCGATTTTAAAATGAGCTCCAAAAAATTTTCAAACAAGTGCAAAATCATCTATGAGCAAATATAGGAGCATGGAAGAAAGTTGGGACCCTATGCTCGGATTTGGACGGAGCACATGGTCTAGAAATCCGAGGAGGCCGGCCTGGGGAAGTCCTCTAGGACGCAAATTTTTTTCATGCTCTGTGCTCTGGGATTTGGGGTTTCAGGTGTTGTTTATTTTTGCTACTTTTGCATATAATGATTAACTCAATGCAAAGGCAACTCGGAGTGTTTCGTATTCGTAGTTTTAACATTATTTCGGATAATTCACATATGGTCTAGACGAAGTATAAAAGTTCGATCGAATGTCAAAATCCTATTTTTCTAAGTTTAACGTATTTGGAAAAATATGCAAGTGATTCTTTGGACCCTCTAGAAGAACGTAAACCTTAACTCGATTATGTGGCCGTCAAAACCGCCACTTGAACCCTAGGGTTTGTGGTAGTTTAGCGTTGTCACATGTGAGGCATTAGTTTGACCCTTCTACGGCTGGTTCATAGGTACTGTGGCATCTTCTGGGTATTATTAAAACTATGCTCAAGTGTTGAGCTGTCGGGAAATTGTGGGACTTTGAAGAATCGATCGAAAAGTTTAACGTCATCCGGATATTATTTGATGGGATAAAATATTTAGAATCCGCAAGTAGTTATGAGATAACTAATTTGAATGTTATGAATCTAGCAGTTTAGTCTCATTTGATCGGTTGCCACGGGATTTTGATGTGATCAAAAGTCTGTTGCAATCACGTAGCGTACGCGGATACTCGCCGGGGAAACTTAATAGATAGCCAAGCCAAATAGCCCCGACCAAGTGACTGTAGGAAAACCTCGTCGCCAAAAGCATCCATTCGGGTGCTCGCGGCAGCGGTGTTCCGCCTTAGTGCACATCCTCGACGGCATCAGGGGTGCGGCCGTCTACTAAAGTTTCCGACGAGCATTCGATCAGGATGTCGGGAATCTTGTTGAATTGCCCGACTTGATATTGAAAAGTGTTTTCGAGATTGAGACTAAAATGCGGGGTTTATAATTGTTAGGCATGTGATGTCTAAGGAATCATTTGGTTGGGCATGTGATGTCTAAGGTGGTTGTGGATTCCAACTGTTGTAGTTTTTCACTTTATTTTCTGCGACCGTAAATGTAATATGTGGTGTATCGCCTGTTTTGTTGCTATATGTCAACGACAATTGGGATATGCATATTTACTTACGTTGATGACATGTGATGTTACGTTTTGGTGGATATGTTATATTGGATCGTCGCGTTTTGAATAGCCGGGGGTTTTATGTGAGATGAGAGTTTTTATTTTCATTCATGTAAAATTAAATGTATGTAATATTCTTTTATTGGGGCACTTCCGGGTTGAGGTTGATGTCACCATTGATGTATATTATTTACTTTTCCGCATTAGGATAGACCAAAGGAGGAGAGCACAAGTAACCGGGTTCTAGATTCCATTGGGAGACCAACTCGAGGAGTCGAGTCCGGGTCTCCTAACTCTTGAATTGGTTGGGTTGCTTTCCGCTCTCATAGGGGTCAAGGGATATGGGTTTGGCTAATCATCGCGACCGTGGAATATGTGTTTTATAGGGGCTCAAAATAAAACACGGACCTCCTAGTTTATCCAATATTTCATATGTTTCTTCTGCTGCGATATCTGTGATGTGATCATTTGATATGTTGTGATAGATACAGTATATAGTATATATGATATATTATATAGACATTGCTTATGTTTTACACCCATGCTAGCACTGCCCCGCTTTGCCGTTAGTTACCTAAACTAATGGTGCACGAGGGGACATCGATGCGAATATGGATGGCATAAGCGTACGTTGTATTTATCTGTGATGTTTAGGTGACTCAAAATGATGGGACTTCATTAGTGAGATTAATGAAAGAAAAAGAAACCTAAAGATATTGTAGAAACTTGTTTTAAAAACTGGTAGCTCTAGTTCTTGCTTTGCATAGCGGTATTCCTTGTAGAATATCCAGCACCTTATTCGATAAGGAAAGAGCTACAAACTCTTTAGCGAAACTAGCAGATGCTACAAACTCGGTTTGTCTTTTGATTGCTTTTATAGTTTTTGCTTTGCATAGTGGTATTTGTGAAATATCCCGCACCTTATTCGATAAGGAAAGAGCCGAGATCCCTTCACCGGGAGTGACCTCTTTAGAAAAACTAGTAAAAGCCTCAAAAACACTCCTTTTCAAAATCACTCGATTCTACAATGATATCAAGTTCATTATGCAAAAGGTTTTCTTAAAAACCTGTCGTAGCCCTCCATCATTTCAGATAAGTACTTCATAGTATTCGTGCTACGTTTGTTGGCCTTCGTCAAGGCGTAGTGTGCGTTAGCTATTTATGCTTATCTGCTTATGCATATGATGCTGATTGAATTAGGATAGTCGTGCGACTTTGTTGGCCTTCATCAAGGGTCGTGCGGGGGGGGTTTAATTCAATCAAGAAATATACGGGTTGAACTTGACTAGCCGCCTATGGTTTGTTGGTCTTCGTCGAGGTCATAGGTTGCTAGGTGCAAAATTATCGGGAATTTCAAGTGTTGAAATTTGCAATGAGATTGCATACCTTCTATGAAATAGTTGGATCTTGATACCCACTGCGAGTAATTGTTACTCCTATGAGAGTTTTACACAGGACAATTAGCCGATCAAGTAGGTGTCTAGAAAGGTGTCAACGGGGTTATGCCTCTGGGAAAAAGAGGTTTATTTTAATTAGGTCCGTGCGAAAGCATGGGGAACCTCCCTCAAAGTACCGACACTGGCCTGGCTGAAAGATTGGCGAAATTGTAGGGTGTAATTAATCCTGGCTACTCTTTCCTTTTAGGGTTTGAAGGAAGATTTGATAAAAACAGTGGGAGCCATCCTGATTAGATAAAATAATAACCAATCTAATCTTGCAAGAGCATACGCTGAGTGTTTTCCTCTCTCTCTCTCTCTCCAGGTAGCGACCATGTCACGCCTTATCAAGATTATAATATGGATGTATTGACCGAACCAGCTTGTTATACTGTGCTGGGAAACGTTGGTCCCGCTCCAACTTATAATTGTTATAAGACCGAGCAGGAAATGGGGGATTACCAGGATTCCCATGCCGCCCAAACGAAGAAGCTGCATGATGATGCATTTTCTTCGGGTGTGTTCATTACCGAGAACTGTTTCTCAGTGTCCTTTACATCCTGAGTATGAGATGCCGGATCAGGATCCCACATATGTAATCTATTACATGGGCTACAGAAAGGTAGAGAACTGAGAACGGGTGATAAAATTTCAAGAGTTGGAAACGGTGCAATTTTTGCAGCCAAGATGTTGGCAGTTATCACCCTGTATTACCAAATACATTGATTCTGAATGAATGTTATTAGATACCGAACCTGATATACAACATCATATTAGTCTCTTTATTTAGTAAAGAAAGATTTAATTTTGAATTGTTGGATAATGTTTTGAACATTTCCTATATCAAGAGTTGATCGGTTCAGGCACGTTGTCTAAAAGCATATACGTTCTAAATCAAACCACAGTTCTTAACGTATAAAACACACACAAGAGTAAGAGTTTAGAAATGAACGAATCCTTCTAAAGGCATTGTAGACTAGGTCATATCAATGCGACCCGACTAGCTAAGTTACATTTAGATGCATATTTAAATCAGTTTGAATTTACATCTTGTGAAACTTTCCAGTCATGTCACAAAGTTAAGATGACCATAGCTCCGTTTATTGGAAACAGAGAAAGAGTTAGTGAACTCTTGGGATTGATACATGATGATGTATGTAAGTCCCCTGTCTACACATGCCAAGACTTGTTCTTTGTACTTCAATACATTACCTGATGATCTCTCATGATTCGGACATATGTTTCTATTGAAACACAAGCCTGAAGCTTTTGAGAAACTCAATGAATATAAGTTAGAAGTAGAGAACCAAAACGGGTAAAAGTATTATGTCCTTTGATGAGATCAAGGAGGAGAATACTTGAGCACAGAGATCCTGGGCTATTCTAAAGGAGAATGAAATTCTTTCTCAGCATTACTCCTCCGTATACACCACAGCACATCGGTACATCGGGGCAGAGCAATTGCACCCTATGTGATATGGTGTGCTCTATGATGAGTACTACTGAGTTGCCTATTTCCTTTTGGGGGTTATGCACTTGTGAAGCTACGTACCTATTGAATCGCGTTCCAACCAAATCAGGTGCCTACCACTCCTTATGAGATATGGTATGGGAAGGGCCCATGTCTTAAGAGAGTTAAGATTTGGGTTGTCCGGCTTATGTCTAAAAGCAAAATCCGGACAAGCTCGAGGCAAGGTCAGTTCTGTGGAAGATTGTTGGATATCACAAGCATTCGCAAGGGAATATCTTCTACCGCACGGAGGAACAAAAGGTGTTTTATTTCTCGGCATGCCATCTTTTTTTTAGAAAAGGAATTTATTTTGGAAAGAAATTAGTGGTCATGAGGTAGAACCGGAAGGAGTTCCAGCTATACAAACTATAGCTGATGATTTGGTAGAACCGGAAGATTCAATAGCTCCCAACGAACCTTACCCTCTCCGCCGATCTGGTAGGGTTTCTCACCCACCTGAGAGTTACTTTGGTTTCTCTATGACAGTGGGAGCAAGGATCGCATCATGAGATGATGACCCAACTAGTTACGAGCTGGCCATCAAGAGTGGGGACTCTGTAAGAATGGCTGGATGCTATGCGATCTGAGATGGAATCTATGTACACCAATGAAGTATGGACTTTAGATGCTATATCTGAAAGGTTAAATCCCCATTAGGAGCAAGTATATCTTGAGAAGATTACTTGGTGTACATGGAAAAGCTAAGACTTGTTGTAAAAGGTTCTCGTCATCAACCAAGTTTGGATAATATTGAAACCTTTTCAGGGGCCTATGCTTAAGTCCATCCGAATCCTACTTGCCACTGCAACATACCATGACTACGATATCTGGCGGTTGGGTGTCATGACTGCTGTTCTAAATAGTGATTTAGAAGAAAGCATCTATAAGTACACAGCAAGAGGGCTCCGTAAACAGTTGGAGCAGCGGAAATGTGTGCAAGTTGCTTTACAGGTTAAAGCAGGCATCGCGGAGTTGGAACATCTATTTTGATGTGGTAGTCAAAGAGTTTGATTGTAAGTCCATGCTACCCTTCCCCGGTTCTTTGGGTTGCGGAAATGATAAAAAACGATTTTTTCTAGGGTGGTAATATGGACTCATAATACGGATCTTTGTTAAACAACTACCTAACAACCTAACTAGGAGTTATACCTACTCGGTTAGGGGATTATACCTTTCTTGAACTCCATCGTCTTCAACTCTTGTGGTGTACGGACCGGCCTCCCCTCGTCATCTTCTCGCGCCGAAGATGGATCCACACAAAAGCTTCTACCTTTTGGCATCTTCTTCGAACTTGAAGAAACTAGAACACTTGGCTTGCTGGGCCTTGTGAACTAGGATGAGTAGAGGATTGTTTTGGTGTTTTTATCTCTAAGGCAATGGTTCTCAACTCATAAGAGGGGTTTGCCTTGAGCTAAAGAGAGCAAGAGGAAGAGGGAGAGCTTGAGCAAGTGATGGCAAGAGAGAGAAATGAAATGAGAGAATGAATAAACCGTTTGCCATCCAAGCTCTCATAATCCAAAATCATCATAACAATGTAATAATAATTGAGTATATTGTAATGGTTGTTATCATGACAAATGACACTATCATTTCTTGCATTAAATGCAAATGGTGAACAAAACAAGCAAGCATAAATCAATGCAACCAAATGATGGCCATTGTCATGATGGAGGTCAACAAGTCTAACCTAGTCAACCGGTCAACAAAAGTCAATAAGTCAACAAGGTCAACCTTTCAACCCTAACCATGTCACTATAATACTCAATTAATATTATTGTTAATCATATTTCTAATTCTCATTAGGGTTAAGCAAAAGTCAACAGTCAACAACCCTAACGAGAATCCTCTGCCTCTGTCTCTGTCAAGTGTGCACACACACCCGTATTCGCGTTCCGGGGAACACGAATACAAACGAGATAAAACCAATCCCAAAACGTATACTAGGATCTGGCTTAAACCAAACCCCGCTAGTAATAACCGCCCGGTCACTAAACGTGCACAAGTGCACGGATGTGACCGAACCCTGTCGCAAAACCATGCGACCTGTCGCAAAACCATGCGACCTCTACTCTTTTGCCTAAAGGCGAATAGCTCTCTTTGTGGGACTCTAAAGACTCGACACTATGCTAGCAGTGGGTTTAACCACAGACCGCAAGCGGCACTAGCTGTGCGTAACGGCCCCCAGGTAGATGCCGATAAGAAGACTGACGAGGTGAAACCCATCTGAACTCCTACTGAGCCTGAATGTGACAATCTCCATACAGTCCGGTCTATTCGTCTGAGTATATCGCATGGCGGGCCTAGGGGGGCGGTAAACGTCAGTCCCCTAATAGCGGTACAAGTCGTGTCGGAGTGTAGCCCAGAACACCCTGAGATAACACTGGAAACCTACCAGTATATCTCGCTTGCCCTGGCCAGGGACTTTGTGTAATGGCTCTCCTAGACACAGCGCGATATCAACCCCCAATACCGGGAGAGACGAATCCTGTCTAACCGTCACTGCCTCCAAGTGCTTCGGGACTGCACCCAACTACTACCTGTTTGCACGACTCCTTTGAGCCGTGGTAGGGTAGTACTCTAAGTACAGTGGGAACACACTCAAGGAGAAGTGACAGTGTCAAGTCAGCAGACTAAGCTGTACTCATGTCACCTGGGAACTGATAACTGACGATAGGTATAGTACCAACCAACAGTTCCCGACGAGTCTTGTCCAGTGTACTCGTAACCTAACGAGCACCCGCATACTATCCCAAGTACGACGTACTGACGGCTGTGGGACAGACCGTCTCCCCTGCTGGGATGAGAAGCGCATACACTAGTCTACTCCGGAGTATCGATGCCCTGTCTCGATAGTCCTACGACTAGAGACCTGTATAAGGATGTGCTTGTGGATTACCCAGCCCCTACAAGTGTGACTGCCATCACAACGCTGGTAATCAAGCAAAGATCCTAAGGGCTCTACTAATATGTATAAGTGATATGCTAAAAGAAACACCTGCACATATTAAAGTAGAAACAAACCAAGTAGCATACTACCATTTTGAGTAAGATTGTTTATACAACTGTGAATAACCCAAGCTTCCATTAAGTAATATACAAACTAGTATGATACAGTAATGGCCTCTAGGGCATATACTCTAACAATCTCCCACTTGCACTAAGGCCATGAACTGACGTATCGAAGACCTATCATCTCGATCAGCCGCTCGAACTGAGTCTGGGGTAAGGCCTTTGTGAGTGGATCAGCAGTGTTATCTTCCGTAGCAACCCTCCAAACCTCGATCTCCTGGCGATCCACGATCTCCCTGATCAGGTGATACCGCCTCAAGATGTGTCTGGATTTCTGATGGGACCTGGGTTCTTTCGCTAAAGCTATAGCCCCGTTGTTGTCGCAATACATAGGTATTAGATCAGCAATGGACGGAACCACCTGAAGTTCCGTTAAGAACTTCCTCATCCAGACAGCTTCTTTTACGGCATCAGCAGCAGCGATGTATTCCGCTTCCATCGTCGAGTCTGTAACGGTTTCCTGTTTGGAACTCTTCCAACACACCGCCCCTCCATTGAGGGTAAAGACAAAACCCGACATGGACTTGGAATCATCCTTGTCACTCTGGAAGCTGGAGTCAGCAAAGGCCTCGATCTGGAGGTCTTTTCCGCCGTACACCAAGAACATCTCCTTAGTCCTTCTCAGGTACTTAAGAATGTTCTTTACCGCTATCCAGTGTTTCTCCCCAGGGTTTGACTGATACCGTCTTACTACACTCAGTGCATAAGCTACATCTGGTCTGGTACATAACATCGCATACATTATAGAGCCTACCGCAGAAGCGTAGGGTGTAATAGACATGTGATCCCTTTCTAAATCAGTCTTGGGAGACATCTCTTTGAAGAGGGTGATCCCGTGACAAGCCGGTAGGTTACCGCGCTTGGAATCTTCCATACTGAATCTCTTCAGTATGGTGTCGATGTACCTGGACTGCGAAAGTCCTAGCATCCTCTTGGATCTATCACGATGGATCCGGATCCCCAGAATGTAAGTGGCATCACCCAGGTCTTTCATGGAGAACCTGTGTGACAAGAACCCCTTGACAGATTGTAGCATAGGAATGTCATTTCCTATCAGAAGAATATCATCTACGTATAGAACGAGGAATACGACAGTTCTTGCTACAAATCTACTATAGATGCATGGTTCATCTGGATTTTTGATAAAGCCAAATTCTTTGACTGTCTCATCAAAGCAGATGTTCCAACTCCGCGATGCCTGCTTTAGTCCATAGATGGACTTAAGCAACTTGCACACATTTCCGCTGCTCCCACTCTGAATAAAACCCTCTAGCTGGTCCATATAGACACACTCCTCTAAATTTCCATTTAGAAAAGCGGTCTTTACGTCCATCTGCCAAATCTCATAATCATGGAAAGCAGCAATGGCAAGAAGGATCCGAATGGATTTCAGCATAGCCACTGGAGAAAAGGTTTCATCATAGTCCAAACCAGGTCTTTGACGAAAACCCTTTGCAACAAGTCTAGCCTTATAGGTCTCAACCTGTCCATCTACACCAATCTTCCTTTTGAAGATCCACTTGCATCCTATGGGTTTTACCCCATTTGGAGCAATGTCCAACGTTCATACTTTGTTAGTGTACATGGACTCCATTTCGGTCCGTATTGCATCCAGCCATTTTACCAAGTCAACGCTCTGAACGGCCTGCTGGAAGCTAGTAGGCTCATCATAATCAATGATGCAATCCTCTCTATCCCTGTCTATGAGAAAACCGTAGTATCTCTCGGGCGGATGAGACTGCCTACTACTCCTGCGGAGCGGCATAGGAATGTCATATTCTTTCGAACCCTCTGGTTCTACTAAGTTTTCAGTAATAGTCTGTGGTTCTGGAATTTCTTCCAGTTCTATTGCGCTCCCACTTATTTCTTTTTCTAAGAACTGGTGTTCCAAGAAGTGGGCATGACGAGAAACAAAAACCTTTTGTTCCTCTTCACGATAGAAGAAATATCCCTTGGAGTTCTTTGGATATCCCACAAACTTGCACTGTACTGAGCGTGCCTCGAGTTTGTCCGCATGCTGCTTTTTAACAAAAGCTGGACATCCCCATGTCTTAATGTGCTTAAGATAGGGTTTCTTCCCACACCACATCTGATATGGTGTGGTAGGCACAGTCTTAGTTAGAACTCGGTTCAAAAGATATGCAGCTGATTCTAGCGCATATCCCCAGAATGATCGCGGTAACTCAGCGTTACTCATCATGGAATGTACCATATCCAATAGGGTCATGTTCCGTCTCTCCGATACACCGTTGTGCTGCGGAGTGTATGGAGGAGTAAGCTGAGAGAGAATACCATTCTCTTTTAGGTAATCCAGGAACTCGGCACTCAAGTATTCTCCACCTCGATCAGATCTCAGTGTCTTGATACTTTTGTCGGTTTGTTTTTCTACTTCATTCTTATATTCCTGGAATTTTCCAAAGGCTTCGGATTTATGTTTCATTAAGAAGACATATCCTTCCTTGAAAAGTCATCCGTAAAAGTAATGAAGTAAGAATAACCGCTTCGCGCATGTGTAGACATTGGACCGCACACGTCGCTGTGTACGAGTCCCAAAAGCTCGCTCGCTCTTACTCCGTGTCCAGTGAACGGAGTCTTTGTCATCTTTCCTTTGAGACAGGATTGACAAGTTGCATATGATTGATATTCGAACGGATCCAAATATCCTTCTGTATGTAACTTAGTCAATCTTCTCTCATTGATGTGACCCAGTCTACAATGCCATAAGAAAGCCTGATTAATTTCCTGAGACTTTCTTTTGTGTGTATTCTGGACATTGAAAATTTGTGGTTGGTTTAATACGTATATACCATTGCTTAATGTACCTGACCCAATCAGAACTTGATTAAGGTGAATGTTCACAACATTACTTACAAATGCAAATTCATAACCTTCTTTAGATAATAAAGATACAGATATGATATTACAAGTTGCATTGGGTACAAAATAGAAATTACGCAAAACCAAAACGTGTCCATCTGACAAGCCCAGGTGATAGTCCCCCACGGACTAAGCATCCATGCCAGCTCCGTTTGCAACTCTGAGGGTCATATCACCTGCCTTCAAAACCCTACGCTTTCTCAGTGCCTGCAAAAAATTAAAGATATGAGATCCTGATCCGGTATCCAATACCCAGGAAGTAGAGTTTATTGAAAGACAGTTTTCAATAACATACACACCTGAAGCCGAAGCCGCAACTTGCTTCGGATCCTGGTTTCTGGCCTTCCAAGCCCTGCAATCTTTCTTCCAGTGTCCACTCTTGTAACAGTAAAAGCATTCTTCCTTTCCCACAAGCTTTCCCGCTACCTTTGTTGCTTTTGTCTTTCCCTTCGTATCCACTTTACTAACACCGCCCCTTGGTTTGGCGGGGCTTTCTGCTTCTTTCCCTAGGCTTTCGCCTTGGACCTAGAAGAGGAAGATCCTCCTACAAACAAAGTGGATGTTTCCCTACCTTTCTGTAGGGTGCCCTCTGCACTCCTCAGCATGTTGAGGAGTTCTGAAAGTTCAACTTCTTTTTCTTGTAAGTTGAAGTTCAGGATAAACTGGGCGTAAGTGGAAGGAAGGGACTGGAGAATCAAGTCCGTGTAGAGCTCGCTCTCTAACGTGGTCCCTAGGTCCGCGAGCTCCTCAATGAATCCAATCATCTTAAGCACGTGTTCCTCTACCGATGATCCGACGGCCAATCTCACCGAAAACAGCATTTTCGACACTTCGTATCTGGCGATACGTGATTGCTCTCCAAAGAGTTCTTTTGTATGGAGAAATATGGATTCAAGGTCCATATTCTTGTGCCTCCTCTGATGTTCATTGTCCATAGAGGCAAGCACGAGGCACTTGGCCTTCGCGCAATCGATTTTCCAGGTCTTACGAATTTCCCTATCCGCGACGCTGGTTTTGGGACCTGGGACAGGGGGAGCTTTGGTGGTAAGGAGATACCCCAACTTGTCATAAGTGATTGCCATTTTGACATTCCTGAGCCAATCTTTGTAGTTTGGCCCTGTCAGTATGTTTTTATCTAGAAGTAACTTAAGTCCGGTCATGTCGATTGGTCGCTGCAATTAGGAGAGAGAGAAGAAACACTCAGCATGATGCTCTTGCAAGTTTAGAGTGGTTTTTAGTTTGTCTAAACAGGATGGCTCCCATTGTATCTCGAATTCTTCCTCAAACCAAAAAGGAAGAATTAGTCGGAATCAATCTCACCGTACAATACTTACTTAACCGTTCAGCCAGGCCAGTGTTGGTACTTCGAGGAAGGTTTTCCAACGTTTTCGCAAAGTTCCTTAATTAAATAACCTCTTTTCCCTGGGGGCATAGCCCCGCTAACACCTTTCTAGACACCTACTTGGTTTATAGCATTGATCGTTAAGTGAGAAATTTTCCGAGGAGTAGCATATACTCACAGTAGGATCGGGATCCAAATATCATCGCGTGACAAAACTGAAGGAATCCTACCAGAATCATCACACTCCAAATGGTATGCAGCACTAGCAAGTTTCTGGTTCTTTAGAAACTCCCGATGTGGATTTTTGCCCCATGCTCTTATGACCTTGACTTTGGCCAAAATATCATAAGTCACATGTCAAGTTCTACCCGTCATTCTCCAGGTTAATTTGAATCCACCCGTACATACCCTTGACTTTGGCCAACATGGCAGTACGACCGTCCCAAACCAACGCATCTACCTATGCTGCACATGAATACCCAATAGCTACCAATCACTATGCCTTGACTTTGGCCAACATACATAGCTTGAATACTATTGACTATCCATGTGAAACGACGGAGGGCTACGAATGGTTTTGGCGAAACCGTGAACGTGGTGAACTTGATATAATCGATGGAACGAGATAGCTTTTAAAAGGAGTGGCTCAAGCTCCGCATTTAAAAGTTGGTTTTTGAAAAGAACCGAGTGGTTTTGAAAGTGTTCCATCGACTTTACTTTGGTTTATTTTCTTGCATTAATTCTTTTTAATGCGTCCCATCATTTAATCCTACCATTGCAGAAAACAACCAAAATATGACGTACGCTTATGCCATCCGCATTCGCCATGGGGCCCCGTCATTACCCGTTAGGATACTTAACTAACGACAGAGCGGGGGCTGGACTAGCGCGGATGCAAAACATAAGCAACGCCTAAATAGTTATCATATATATAGATATATTGCAATGATAGCCAATCCATATCACAGATGAACACATTGGATATACTATGAATCCGCAATTCGTACGAGCCTGTAACGAAAAGCGAATTACACGGTCGCGGTGAATAGCCAATACCCCACCCAAGACCCCTACGGGTGCGGCAAACTACCCACCAAATACCCGAAGCGAAGCAACCTCCCTCAACTCGTGAGTAGGCCACTCGGCACTTCGAGGTACCCGGTAGTTTTTGCACCCCCTCCATGGGTCTATCCTAGGAGCAAAAACAGTAAAAGAAATTATACAATGACGGCTACAACCTCACCCCGGTTGTGCGGCCAAATAAATAATATTACATCAATTACAAATTTACATGAATTGAAAGAAAAGAAAACCTCTCATCTCACAACCCCCCGGCTATTCACCCGCGATAATCCAATGAATTCATATACACATACCATCAACATTACAGATCACAGATATGTATAACCCCCACTAATCGACGTATAGCGATTAGCAGACGTTTAATACATATATCACATCACAGATATAAACTCGTTAGATTTAGTCTTTAGAAACTCGATCAAAATACGGTTTTTTAAGCCCTAAAAACAAATTTTGCTTTCTGGAAAATCTGGGCTGAAAAAACATACTTCAAAAATCCCAAAATACCCCATAGAGTATACTGCAGTGAAACTGATCTACGGCCGAGTCAACTCGGCCGCGGATCCGCGGCAAGAAGCTGTTCTTGCCGCGGAACCGCAGTGAGTTGGCCGGCTCTGTGGATAGTTTTTTTGCAGTATACTATAAAAACCCTGAGTCGATTTTTGGTATATGTCAAATAATTTTTACAGCACTTTAAAAATCGACAGAAAGTTTGAGCTCCGGGTGTATTTCGCGACTTTTTCTCCAATCGAATTTCTAGTTACCTTGCTAACATGTTAGATAGTGTTCAACTAGGCTCTAATACCACTGTAAGTCCATGCTACCCTTCCCCGGTTCTTTGGGGTTGCGGAAATGATGAAAAACGATTTTTTCTAGGGTGGTAACATGGACTCATAATACGGATCTTTGTTAAACAACTACCTAACAACCTAACTAGGAGTTATACCTACTCGGTTAGGGGGTTATACCTTTCTTGAACTCCTTCGTCTTCAACTCTTGTGGTGTACGGACCGGCCTCCCCTCGTCGTCTTCTCGCGCCGAAGATGGATCCACCCGAAAGCTTCTACCTTTTGGCTTCTTCTTCGAACTTGAAGAAACTAGAACACTTGGCTTGCTGGGCCTTGTGAACTAGGATGAGTAGAGGATTGTTTTGGCGTTTTTATCTCTAAGGCAATGGTTCTCAACTCATGAGAGGGGTTTGCCTTGAGCTAGAGAGAGCAAGAGGAAGAGGGAGAGCTTGAGCAAGTGATGGCAAGAGAGAGAAATGAAATGAGAGAATGAATAAACATTTTGCCATCCAAGCTCTCATAATCCAAAATCATCATAACAATGTAATAATAATTGAGTATATTGTAATGGTTGTTATCATGACAAATGACACTATCATTTCTTGCATTAAATGCAAATGGTGAACAAAACAAGCAAGCATAAGTCAATGCAACCAAATGATGGCCATTGTCATGATGGAGGTCAACAAGTCCAACCTAGTCAACCGGTCAACAAAAGTCAACAAGTCAACAAGGTCAACCTTTCAACCCTAACCATGTCACTATAATACTCAATTAATATTATTGTTAATCATATTTCTAATTCTCATTAGGGTTAAGCAAAAGTCAACAGTCAACAACCCTAATGAGAATCCTCTGCCTCTGTCTCTGTTAAGTGTGCATACACACCCGTATCCGCGTTCCGGGGAACACGAATACAAACGAGATAAAACCAATCCCAAAACGTATACTAGGATCTGGCTTAAACCAAAGCCCGCTAGTAATAACCGTCCGGTCACTAAACGTCCACAAGTGCACGGATGTGACCGAACCCTGTCGCAAAACCATGCGACCTGTCGCAAAACCATGCGGCCTCTACTCTTTTGCCTAAAGGCGAATAGCTCTCTGTGTGGGACTCTAAATACTCGACACTACGCTGGCAGTGGGTTTAACCACAGACCGCAAGCGGCACTAGCTGTGCGTAACGGCCCCCAGGTAGATGCCGATAAGAAGACTGACGAGGTGAAACCAATCTGAACTCCTACTGAGCCTGAATGTGACAATCTCCGTACAGTCCGGTCTGTTCGTCTGAGTATATCGCATGGAGGGCCTAGGGGGGCGGTAAACGTCAGTCCCCTAATAGCGGTACAAGTCATGTCGGAGTGTAGCCCAGAACACCCTGAGATAACACTGGAAACCTACCAGTATATCTCGCTTGCCCTGGCCAGGGACTTTGTGTAATGGCTCTCCTAGACACAGCGCGATATCAACCCCCAATACCGGGAGATACGAATCCTGTCTAACCGTCACTGCGTCCAAGTGCTTCGGGACTGCACCCAACTACTACCTGTTTGCACGACTCCTTTGAGCCGTGGTAGGGTAGTAATCTAAGTACAGTGGGAACACACTCAAGGCAAAGTGACAGTGTCAAGTCAGCGGACTAAGGTGTACTCATGTCACCTGGGAACTGATAACTGATGATAGGTATAGTACCAACCAACAGTTCCCAACGAGTCCTGTCCAGTGTACTCGTAACCTAACGAGCACCCGCATACTATCCCAAGTACGACGTACTGACGGCTGTGAGACAGACCGTCTCCCTTGCTGGGATGAGAAGCGCATACGCTAGTGTACTCCGGAGTATCGATGCCCTGTGTCGATAGTCCTACGACTAGGGACCTGTATAAGTATGTGCTTGTGGATTACCCAGCCCCCACAAATGTGACTGCCATCACAACGCTGGTAATCAAGCAAAGATCCTAAGGGCTCTACTAATATGTATAAGCGATATGCTAAAAGAAACACATGCACATATTAAAGTAGAAACAAACCAAGTAGCATACTACCATTTTGAGCAAGATTGTTTATACAACTGTGAATATCCCAAGCTTCCATTAAGTAATATACAATCTAGTATGATACAGTAATGGCCTCTAGGGCATATACACTAACATTGATTTCATTAAAATGGTAGATAAACCTTGTATATACAAAAAGGTAGTAGGGAGTATGATGGTGATTCTCGTATTGTACGTGGATGACATACTCTTGATAGGAAAGGAGTTTCTTATGCTACACTCAGTCAATCTCCTCTTATCACAAGGATTCTCCATATAGGATCAAGGTGATACCTCCTAAATCCTGGATTTAAGATCTATGAGATAGATCTAAATGGATGTTAGGATTCTCACTAGGTGTAGTGAGATGGTATCAATCGATCCTGGGGAGAATCACTAGATAGCTTCCAGAGTGATAAGGTCGACTGAATGTCAGTCACAGGCATTGTCTTTACCTTCAGTGGACGGATGATATGTTGGAAGAGTTCCAAGCTAGATACCGTAGCATACTAGACGATAAAGGCTGGATACATCCTACCTAAGATGCTACGAAAGAGGCAGTCTGGGTGTATATTAGTTTATGAGATGAACTTCATTCCTACCATTGTGTGATAATGGGGTTGTGGCTTATGCTTAGGAACGCCCGTCCTATCAGTGATCCAGACATATTCTAAGGCAGTATCACCTGATCATGGAGATGGTTGATCTCCAGGGGATCGAGCTTAGGAGAGTAGACTCAGAGGACGACACGGCGGATCCACTCACAAAGGCCTTTACCGAGAGAGAGACTTTTATGGGATGGTTGAGTATGAGATACTACAACCACTGTTATCAGATGGCCCTAGTGCAAGTGGGAGATTGTTAGTTATATGTATGCCCTAGAGGCCATTACTATACATGAGATGTATATTGTAGTGGATGCTTGGACATATATAAGGAGGACTTTCTTTCTCTATATGATAGTATGCTATCTGGTTACACTTTACCTTAACGTGTACACTGATTGTCTCTCTGTTACATGTTGGTAAAGCCTTTAGGATGTGTACTTGACTACCAGGAATATGATGCAGATCATACTAGTGGGGACATGGTAGTCCATAAGTACATCTTTTAAGGTCCCCAGTCATGGGTGTATCGAGACGGGTATCGATATACCAGAGTAGACTAGTATATAGCTTCTCGACCCATATAGATGGGCGATGGATGTTCCCATATCCATTGATCTTTGACATCAGAGATGATATACGGGTGCTCAGTGGAGACTGGGTACACTGGACGGACTCACCGAGAACTCCCAGATGGTATTATACCTCACGTCAGATGGCAGTTCTCTGGTGACAGTTGTACAGGTTAGTCTGTAGACCCGAGATCGTCATAGAGTCTTGTGTGATTCCCACTGTGCTTTGATTTCCACCTTACCATGTCCAAGAGGGCGTGCAAAACGATGGTTTTTGGGTACAATCCTGAGTCACATGGAAGAAATGAGCGATAAGAGGGGTTTCGTCTCTCCCGGTATTAGGGTTGATGTTGCGCTGTGCTCGATTGGCCATAACAGGGAAATCCCTGGCCAGGGATGGTTTAGAGATTTACTGATAAGTGTTACCAGTAGTTTCTTGACCCGTTATGAGCCTCATATCGGTATGACTTATCGGTTATTGGGGTCTGACGTTTACCACCGCTAGACTTGATATGCGACATATCAGACGAGGAGACCGGACTGTACGGTAGTGTCACTGTCAGGCTTTTGCAGGAGTTAGAGCAGGCTTGCTTGCTGATCTTCTGATCACTTAATACCCGGATAGCCGTTACGTCCAGCTAGTACCGCTGACGGCTTGTGGGTACTTGATGTGATCATCACCTACTGCCGGCGTATTGACGAGTCTTTAGAGTCTGACATAGAGGTTTTACTGGCTCAGGCAAAACGAAATAGGAGCGGATATGTGATATGTGCGGGACCAAGAGTAATGCGTGTATGTGATACCGTATTCTATTCTCGCGACTTTTGTATCGGTCGGTTTAATGCGATATAGTCGGGTTATCGTATCAAGGGTTGATTCGATAAGTCGATACGTTGGATGTTAGTCGGTTATATATGATATAGCCGGATTATCAAGGGTTGAATTAGATGAGGTCCTATAGACTTCATATGATTCAAGGGCCAGTCGCGGGATACTTCGGGTCGTGACACACCCGCATGACCCTTGGCTAAGGTCAACAAAGCCATACAACTACCCTAACTCAATCGCATCATATGCTGCAAATAGCACTAATTAGCTACCGCACACTACGCCTTGGCTAAGGTCAACAAACGCACCACGAATACTAAATAGTACTTATCTGAAATGACGGAGGGCTACGACTGGTTTTTAAGAAAACATTTTGCATAATGAACTTGATATCGTCGTAGAATTGAGTGATTTTGAAAAGGAGTGTTTTTTAGGCTTTTGCTAGTTTTGCTAAAGAGGTCACTCCCGGTGAAGGGATCTCGGCTCTTTTCTCATCAATGAGGTGCTGGATATTCATGAATACCACTATGCAAAGCAAGAACTAGAGAAGCAATCAAAAGACAAAACCGAGTGGGTTGTAGCATCTGCTAGCTTTTTGCTAAAGAGGTCACTCCTGGTGAAGGGATCTCGGCTCTTTCCTCATCGAATGAGGTGATGGATATTCTATAAGGAATACCGCTATGCAAAGCAAAAAACTAGAGCTACCCTTTTTTGAAAATTTGATTCGACAACATCTTTAGGTTTCTTTTCTTTCATTAATCTTATTAATGAAGTCCCATCATTTATGCTTCCTAAGCATCACAGAAGAAACGAAAATACAACATACACTTATGCCATCCGCATTCGCCACATTGTCCCGTTATGCACCGTTAAGTTACTTAACTAACGGCATAGCAGGGCGGGACTAGCATGGGTGCAAAACATAAGCAACGTTTATTATATATCATATATATAATAATAAAGCATTCGTCTCACGCATATAAAGTGATCACATCACAGAATATCAGCAGCAGAAGTCATCATATGAAATATTGGATATACTAGGAGGTCCGTGTTTTGTATTAAGCCAGTAAAAAAACACGGATTTCACGGTCGCGATGAATAGACAAACCCATATCCCTTGACCCCTACGAGAGCGGCAAGCAACCCTCCCAATTCTAAAGTTAGGAGACCCGGACTCGACTCCTCGAGATGGTCTCCCACTAGACTCTAGAACCCGGTTACTTATGCTCCTCGCCTTGGGTCTATCCTAATGCGGAAAAGTAAATAATATACATCAATGGTGACATCATCCTCAACCCGAAAGTGCCCCAATAAAAGAATATTACATACAAGTTTTTACAAGAATGAAAATGAAAAACTCTCATCTCACATAAAAAAAAGCCCGGCTATTCAAAAACACGACGATCCAATATAACACATCCCAGCAACATATAACATCACATGTCATCAACGTAAGTAAATATCCGTATGCCAATTTTCGTTGACATATAGCAACGAAACCGGCGATACACCACATATTACACTTACGGTCGCAAAAAAGAAAATGTCAAACTATAACATTTGGAATCGACGCATCCCGTAGACATCATAAAGACGGAATATCACATACTTCGGATTTCATGCATAACATTGTAAATCTTACATTTGGGTATCATCTATGAAAACACATTTTCAAAAGAAATCGGGTAATTCAACAAGATTTTCGATTCCTTCCGAGACTGAAATGTTAAATTTACAAGTAACTAATTAATTTTCACAAAACTAATTAGTGTAGATTCCAAATATTGTATCACATCACAGATAGCTAGACGATGTTAAACATTTCGATCGAATCAACAAACACCCACATTTCCCACAGAGCTCAACACTTGAGCGGGGTTAAAAAATACCCAGAACATACCACAGTACCTATAGACCAACCATAGACGGGTCGACCCATGCCTCACTCATAGTGCCGCGGAACTGCCGCAAACCTTAGGGTTTGGCCGCGGTTCCGTGGTGAAAAAAGTCGAGTTTGGGTATCGTTCTTATAGAAGGTCCATAGAATCACTTGCATGATTTTTGAATATTTTTAATTTTGGAAAAATCCAACTTTTGAAAAAATTCCAACGAGGGAGAAAAATGGGTATTTGATATTCGTTCAAACTTTTTAACGTCGTCAAGATTACCCGAAACGGTATTAGAATTACGACTACGAAACACTCCGAATTTCCTTTACAGAAAGACAACATCACATGCAATCTTTAGGGTTAGCTTAGTACCATGTGAAGGTTCTAGCAAGCATCAATCATGCTACTTTAAAATTTTTGGGGTGCTAAACAAACCCTAACCAAGATCTTAACTAGAGACTTAGGGTTAAACATGCATGTAAACAACTTTACATCTAAGAGTTAGGGATTACAACCTTTGTAGTACGTTCCTTCACTTCATAAGCTCCGTGTTGAGGTCCCTTCACTGCGATCATCAAGTACCCGGACTCTAAAGAGGCTCCATGAAGAGAAAGATGCAAGCTTGCTACCAATCTTCAACAACTAAGATGATTTACCTTGAAGAAACTCAAACCCAAGCTCTTACTTCACTAATCAAGTATTAGTAAAGCAAACACCCTAATCTATGTGGCTAGAATAGATGAGGATGATGAAGTAGGAATTTAGCTCTCTTTTGTTTTCATATTCTCACTTATTATCATCACTTATGAATGTAGGGTGTTTTTCGTCACCCCATTGAGATGGGAATACGCGCGCGCCTGTCAGGCGTACTACAGATTCCCCCTGCCTAGGGTATGCTGGCGTTTTATTGATTGTGGGGATCCGAATCTCCGGCAGCGGCGGACTAAGCTACCGTTAATTACCCCTCACCTTTGGAGCGAGGGAACCTCCGATTGACGGGTTAAACTGGTCATGCGAACTCAATGTGCAGTGTACGTGTGTTTTGTTTTGGAGGGGGCTTGGATATATCAGGAGCCACGTAGAGTTTTTACGGGGGTCCCGCTTGGGGAACACATGTATATATAAAAAAAGGGAAAAAGCACCCAAAGGACGTGTGGGGTCAGCGCCTTGAGCGCTGTGCGCTTAGGTGTTGTGCGCTTAGGCGTTAGCGCGCCACGTGTCGGCATGTGGGCGCTTTGCGCTTGAGCGCTGGGCGCTTGAGCGGAAGCGCGCCACGTGTCGGCACGTGGGCGCTTTGCGCATGAGGGCAGGGCGCCGGAGCGCAGGTACGCCATGTGTCGGCACGTGGGCGCTTTGCGCTTGAGCGCAGGGCGTCGGAGCGCAGGCGCGCCACGTGTCGGCACGTGGGCGCTTTGCGCTTGAGCGTAGGGCACCGGAGCGCCGGGCGCTCAAGCGCCAGCACGCCACGTGTCGGCATGTGGGTGCTTTGCTCTTAAGCGCTGGGCGCTTTAGCACCAGGCGCTCGAGCGCTAGCGCGCCACGTGTCAGCACGTGGGCGCTTTGTGCTTGAGCGCCGGACGCTCGGGCGCTAGCGCGCCACGTGTCGGCACGTGGGCACTTGGCGCTTGAGCGCTAGGCGCTTGAGCGCTTTGGCGCCGGCGAGAAAAAGAGCCTTTTAGCCCCAGAAATTCTCGAAAGAGAAATTAGGGTGGTGTGAAAACTCCTAAGCTTTTTTGAAACTGATGAAGGGCTTCTCCCTTTGAGCCCTAGTTCTTCCCCAAAGTGGGGTTTCTGGAGATGGGTCTCCTTCTTCCTCCTCTGTTGGCAGGATCTTGAGGATCAAGAGATGTGAGATGTTAAAAATCTCTTCTTTTTGAGATTTAATGGAAGATCTGAGTTCCCCTTTATGGGTTTTGTGGTAATTTAATTCAAAAGAAAAGAGAAGGTTTTAGAACCTTGAGGAAGGAGAAAGATCTCAGATCTAAAATTTTTTGGAGAGTGAAAAAGTTGTGAGATATTTTCATTATCCTTGCCTTTATAGGCTATACACTTTACACATAGCCCTTTGGGCTTCACAAAATGGCATTTTTCCTATCCCATGGCTCATGTGCCATTTCTTTTTGCACATAAGCCATGAGCTTTACAAAAATTTGGCTTTATGTCTATTTTTCTTACATTTATCCATAAAATAAAATAAAAGAAATAAAACAAAATTATTTATTACAAAATTTTTATCTTGGAGACCTGGGCTCGAATCCCAGCAGCCACACCAGGGGGAGGCCGGCCGCTTAATGTTCGGGCTCGACCCGGGCATGGGCCTACTGGATTCGGGCTTGGGCCCACTTGGCTTGGGGTTGACTTTGACTTTGACTTGGTCAACCGGGGTGTAAATTTTTACCCCAACAAATTGCCCCCGATCAATAAATGCACACCACATATGTGTGTCGTGTGCATGAAATTGATGGATCTTCTTTCACATGGAGGCGACTTGATTCGGTTCCCACCTTTTTGGAAGCTGGCACTGCCCTTTTTACGACATGGACGGTCGATACTGCCCTTTTTGCGAGTTGGACGGTCGATACTGCCCTTTTTACGACTTGGACGGTCGTTGCTGCCCTTTTAGCGACGTGGACGGTCGATGCTGCCCTTTTAGCGACATAGACGATCGGTGCTGCCCTTTTTGCGACTTGGACGGTCGGTTCTGCCCTTTTTGCGACGTGGACGGTCGGTTCTGCCATTTTTGCGACTTGGACGGTCGGTTCTGCCCTTTTTGCGACTTGGACGGTCGGTGCTGCCCTTTTAGCGACATGGACGGTCGGTGCTACCCTTTTAGCGACGTGGACGATCGGTGCTGCCCTTTTAGCGACATGGACGGTCGGTGCTGCCCTTTTAGCGACATGGACGGTCGGTGCTGCCCTTTTTGCGACTTGGACGGTCGGTGCTGCCCTTTTAGCGACGTGGACGGTCAATGCTGCCCTTTTAGCGACATGGACGGTCGGTGCTGCCCTTTTAGCGACGTGGACGGTCGATTCTGCCCTTTTTGCGACTTGAACGGTCGGTGCTGCCCTTTTAGCGACGTGGACTGTCGATGCTGCCATTTTAGCGACGTGGACGGTCGATTCTGGATTTGACTTGCTCCGCTTCTTGCGCTGTCAGGGATGAAGTTGACTTGTTTCCGAGGTGGAATTTGATTCTGCCAGGGAGGTCATTGGTTGTTTTGCTGATTTGATGTGATTTGGATTGACATCAGCACCGCTATACTGGAATATGGTACCAGGAGCGAATCATCATCTGTCTTTGAGAGGATTTGGGGATTGGTTTTTTTTTGTTTGGCATCTGCATTGCTGCACTGGAATAATGCTAGGAGCAACTCATCATTTGCCCGGAGAGGATTTGGGAATTGATGGCTTTGGAGGCTGGTTTAGATCCCTATCACCTAAGACTTTTCAATTTTATGGGCCGCAAGGGTCTCATAAAAGCATTTTCTCCTTACGAGTCGAAAGGATCTCGTAGGTGTATTTTCTCCTTAGGAGTCGTGGGGACTCCTAAGTATGTTGCTCCTTTGTGAGTCGTAAGGATCTCACGCGGGAATTTTTTCCTCACAAAGTCGAGAGTACTTTGCGAGTGCACTTCATCTCTTTTTTACGAGTTTGCGCCCTTTCGGGTTTTCACAAACTCGCGCGGCAGTCCTGCTGTTTTTACTCACGGAGCCCTTTCGGGTTTTCATCCGTGCCCATTTTGCTTGTGGACATACCATTTTTTTTGGGACTTTGAATGTGAGGACTTGGGAGAGATTGGGATTTGTTTTACGCCCGTGGATTGTATACGGTTTTGCAGGATGTATGATCCAGACCGTAGGGCCGGAAAATTTTTTAGATTTTGTTGGCGTCTGCATCACTGCACTGGAATATGGTACCAGGAGAGACTCATCATTCGCCATTGGGGTATGTGAGTTGGAATTTGGTTGGCGTCTACATTGCTGCACTGGAATATGGTACCAGGAGCGACTCATCATTCGCCGTTTGGGATTTGAGTTTGGAATTTGGTTAGCGTCTGCATCACTGCACTGGAATATGGTACCAGGAGCGACTCATCATTCGCCGCTTGGGGATTGGGGAGCGATGGCTTAGGAGACAGGTTTAGATCCCTATCACCTAAGGCTTTTCAATTTTATGGGCCGTAAGGATCCCATAAAAGCATTTTCTCCCTACGAGTCGTAAGGATCCCGTAGGTGCATTTTCTCCTTAAGAGTCATGAGGACCCCCAAGTGTGTTTTTCCTTTGTGAGTCGTAAGGATCCCACAAAGGTTTGTTCTCCTCATGTATCGTAAGGACACATGAGTGGGTCTTCCAAAATGGAGCATAAGTCCAAGGGCGAAGACCGACCGCTGGACTGGTGATTGCGGTGGGGTATGGGTATGATGAGAATTATTTGAGCCCGTGGATTGTGTACGGTAGTCGATCTGGGGACTAACCGTAGGGCCGGGAGAACTTTGAGAAATTGGATTTTGGTTGGTGTCTGCATCGCTACACTGGAATATGGTACCAGGAGCGACTCATCATTCGCCGTTTGGGGACTTGGAATTTGGATCTTGTTTGACATCAGTATTGCTTCACTGGAATAATGCCAGGAGCAACTCATCATTTGCCCCGGGAGGACTTGGGATTTGGTTTTTTTTGTTTTTTTTCGGGGTCGGCATCAGCACCGCTAACACTGAAGCTAAATGCCAAGAGCGACTCATCATTTGCCGTTGCCCGTTTGGGGATGATGGCTTAGGAGACAAGTTTGGGTCCCTATCACTAAGGCTTTTCAATTTTATGAGCCGTAAGGGTCTCATAAAAGTATTTTCTCCCTACGAGTCGAGAGGATCTCGCAGGTGTATATTCTCCTTAGGAATCGTGAGGATTCCTAAATATGTTGCCCCTTTGTGAGTCGTAAGGATCTCACGCAGGGATTTTCTCCTCACAAGGTCGAGAGGACTTTGCGAGTATATTTCATCTCTTTTCACGAGTTTGCGCCCTTTCGGGTTTTCACAAACTCGCCGGTAGTCCTGCTGTTTTTACTCACGGAGCCCTTTCGGGCTTTCATCCGTGCCCGTTTTGCTTATGGACATACCTTTTTTTGCCACTGGTGGGACTTTAAAAGTAGTCTCACCGGCAGGATTTGGATGAGATAGGGGTCGTTTACGCCTGTGGATTGTATACGGTTTTGCAGGATGTATGATCCAAACCGTAGGGCCGGTGTTCTCAGTTCCCTGCGACTTGGAGCATTCATGCGTGGTATTTCTTGAGATATCGGCCATTAATGGCTGGCATGGGCCTTTCTCCCTCGGCACTTATTAGTTGGTAGGATCCTCCGTCGAGCACTTTTTCGATGACGTATGGTCCTTCCCAGTTTGGCTCGAATTTTCCCTTGGCATGTCGATTGGAGATGATCGGTCTTTTGAGAACCAATACCAATTCTCCTTTCTTGAAAGCGCGGAGATGGGTTATCTTGTTATAGGCCCGTGACATTTGGGCTCGGTATTGCTCCAGGTTTTGCTGCACCACGAGCCTCTTTTCTTCGAGCGCGTCGAGCTCTTCAAGCCGAAGGAGCACGTTTTCCTCTTCCGTCAACTCGTGTTGGATGGCCATTCTTAAACTTGGAACCTCGATTTTGAGGGGGAGGATCGCCTCCACTCCGAAGAGCAATGAGTATGGAGTGGACTGAGTTGGAGTACGGTGCGTAGTACGATATGCCCACAACGTCTCGTGAAACTTGAGATTCCAGTCTCTCTTGTTGGCTGAAGCATGTTTCCTCAGGAGCTTGTATAGAGTCTTATTGAAGGCTTCGGCTAGCCCATTGGCTCTTGGATTATAAATGGAGGAATAACGCCAGTCTATCTTGTGCTGAGTAGAGAACCTTGAGACATTGAAGCTCTTGAAAGAGGGCCCGTTGTCAGAAATGATTCTTCTTGGTGTACCGAAGCGGTATAGAATATTATGCTGGAAGAATGTCAGAATATCTTTTGTCTTGACTTCTTTTAGCGGGACAGCTTCAGCCCATCTGGAGAAGTAATCTGTCACGGCCAGTATGAACCGGTGGCCTTTGGATGACGGAGGATCAATTGGGCCAACAATGTCGGTGCCCCAGACTTCGAAGGGCCACGACGCCACCGTAGGATGCAACGGATTGGGATGCTTGTGAATGAAATCATCATGGATTTGGCAGATCTGACATTTCATTGCATGCTCTCCGCAATCCCGTATCATGGTGGGCCAGTAATACCCAAGCCGTTTGATTTGAAGTCGCATCTTGGGGTCAGATTGGTGAGCACAGCAAACGCCCGAGTGAACATCTTTCATGACCTTTTGAGCTTCGGCCAATGACAGACACCTGAGCCAGAGTTGGTCATATGACCTGCGGTATAACGTGTCATTTACAAACACGTATCGGAGAGCTCTTTTCTTCAGCTGAATCCTCGTAGATTTTTCTTCGGGCAGCTTGTCGTATCGGAAGTACTCTATGAAGGGTTCTCTCCAATCGGGCTCGTCTTGGATGATCGAAGATTCTTCGGTAGGACTGCTCTTCTGTTCCGCGCTTTCCTCTTCTCGTAGAGAGACTGGGGGTAGAATTTGCTGGCTCCTGACTGTGATCAGAATTTCGTCCATTTCAGGATCAGCCAGCTCCTTGGCTAGGCGAGCGAGTATGTCGGCTTTTCCGTTCAACGCTCTGGGGATTCTCATTAGTTCAATATGAGTGAACCGTTTCATGAGTTCCACCACCCGGCTTCTGTACCGAGCTAACTCGGGTTTGTATATCTTATAGTCGCCGCTTACTTGGCTGATGACAAGCTGGGAGTCACCGTAAACCCGTAGCCGAAGGATTTCCATTTCTATGGCAAGCTCCAAACCAGCTATCAGAGCTTCATACTCAGCTTCATTGTTTGTCCGAGGCTCGGTGAGAGCGAAAGAACGCCGTAGGGTTCCCATTGATGGCGTGATGAACACCAATCCTATCTCCGCTTTTACCTCCAGGACGCTTGATCTGTCGGAGCTCCTTATTGATGAGGCCCCATCGAAGTAGAGCTCCCAACATGGCTCATCTTCCTCGAGGTGCAGCACTTATTCGTCGGGTAACTCACAATTTAGCGGCGACCCTTCTGGTATGGGGTGAGCAGCGAGAAAGTCTGCAAGAGCTTGCCCTTTTACTGCTTTCTGAGGAGTATAAACTATGTCAAACTCAAGTAGCATAACAGCCCATCTTGCCATTCTGCCGGCTAGGCTCGCTCTGGTCATCAAGTGTTTGAGTGGGTCAACCTTGGAGATCATCATAACCCGATGAGCGAGCAGATAGTGCCTCAGCTTCTTCACAGCAAATATCAGAGCCAGGCATTGCTTTTCGATTGGGGAATAGTTGTGTTCCGCCCCGACTAGAGTTCGACTGAGGTAGTAGAGGGCATTCTCTTTTCCCTCCTAATTGTTCTGAGCAAGGAGCGCACCGAGTGACTCATCCAGCGCGGCAGTGTAGAGAATCAGCGGTTTATTTGGAATGGGAGCGGCCAGCACTGGAGGGTGCAACAAGTACTATTTGATGCTTTCGAACGCTTCTTGACATTCGGCATCCCAGACAAAAGGAGCTCCTTTCTTCATGAGCTTTGAGAAGGGCCTACATCTTCCCGATAAATTTGAGATAAACCTCCGTATATAAGCAAGCTTGCCTTGAAAAGATCTTAGCTGCGTCAGACTCTTCAGAGGGGGCATCTCCATGATGGCCTTTATCTTGGATGGGTCAACTTCGATCCCCCGATGTCGGACTATAAAGCCCAGGAATTTTCTCGATGACACGCCAAAAGCGCACTTCAGAGGATTCATCTTCAGATCGTATTCCCTCAGTCTGGTGAGAACGGTCCTAAGATCTTGGATATGATCGGCCTTGGTTTTAGTCTGACGACCAGATCATCAACATAACATTCGACGACTTTATGAATTAGGTCATCAAAGATATTGGTCATTGCCCTTTGGTACGTAGCACCTGTGTTCTTCAGCCCGAACGGCATCACCTTGTAGCAGTATATTCCGATCGGGGTTCGGAATGCTGTGTGCTTCTCATTCTCAAGCGACATCTTGATCTGATTATATCCCGACGAGCCATCCATAAAGGTGAACAACTCGTAATTTGAGGTGTCATCGACCATCATTTCCATGACCGGTAGCGGGAAGTCGTCTTTAGGACATGCCTTGTTGAGGTCCCTGAAATCGACACAAACTCGGATCTGCCCATTTTTCTTCTTCACTGGGACTATGCATGCGATCCAATCCGCATATTTCTCCTCCCTGATGAAGCCGGCATCGATGAGCTTCTTGGTTTCCTCGATGACCTTTTCTTCTAGTTCCCTTCTCATTCTTCGAGGAGCTTGTTTGACTGGCTTAGCATCAGGAGATATAGCCAGCTTATGCACGGCCACTTCAGGGGAAAGGCCAGGCATTTCTTTGTACGTCCACGCAAAGCAGTCGACGAACTCATGCAGCAGGGCGATTATCTACGCTTTCATTTCCTCTGATAAGAGTGAGCTGATTTAGGTTGGCCTTGGATTATCGGGCGTTCCTAAGTCAATCTCGTCTAGTTCGTCGAAGGTTGCTTGTCCACCATCTTCGAGTTCTTGAGGAGCTTCTTCTGGCTCGGCTAGCTCATCTTCATCATTTGACTCTTCGCTGGCTTCCCCAATATGGGTCATGTAGCATGCTTTGGAATCAGGTTGAATGTAGCCTATGCCCCGTCTATCTGGAATTCATCCCTCGATGAGTGCTTGGACCTGGGGCGGATGCCATAGCCTTTCATAAAACTTTTCTTCGGACTCCGTTTGATATAAGCGGCATCCGCACTTTTTGAAATATTCCCGCATCTCAGGTGCATAGTATCTGGGGTTGAGGACGGCTCTTATGCCTCTCTCATATGGAAGGCATGCGACAGACAAATCGTCCGGGTGCACAACGGAGTTTGACCCATAAAACAGGATGCCTTTCTGTCCACTTTTCTTTCCGGGGATGTAGAAAGTTTTCAGCTGGTCCACGGTGGAGACTGACAATGCATCGAGCTCTTTGTACATCTTCTCTGGTACCCTTGTGACGGCTAGGGACCCTTCTACAATTTCGAAGGTCTCTCGTAGTTTCGCTTGTTGCATGGGGGTCCAATCTGCACCGATGTTGCACGGCAGGTCCTCTTCCTCCGACTCTTCAGTGTCGCTACCAAGATGAGGGCGGACTTTGCTGCTAGATGGGGCTTCAGTGATAGATTCGTCCGTATCGCTACCGAAATGAGGGCGAGTTTTACGGAAGGTCAAACTTCCAGCGTCGGACTCATCAGTGTCTCTACCGAAACGCGGGCGCACTTGGGCGTTTTTGCTTTTGAAAGTGACAGCCGGCGCAGATTTGCTTTTGAGTTTTGGGGCTGGTCTATCCTCAGTCAGTTGTGGCTTAGCATTTTGGTAGTTCATGAAGTACCGAGAATCTTCATATCGGACTTCATGCACACCGAATGGCTGGATGTCTCCGTCAATGCGTCTTTCTTCACCATTTTTAGTATACTTCATGCATTGATGGAGAGTTGACGGAATGATGCCGTAATCGTGGAGCCACGGCCGACCCAAGAGAATCTTATAAGACGTGTCAGCATCGATCACGTATATCTTAGCTTCGGTCTGCAGATCCCCAAATTTGATTGGCAAAGCTATAGACCCTAGAACTTGCTGGCAATTTTGGTTGAAGCCTTGAATGACAATCCTTTCCCTTGACAGGTTTCGGACGTCCATTGACAAACTCTTCAGAGTTCACAAGTTCATGATGTTCACTGAGGAGCCCGGATCAATCAATATGCGATTAATTCGATCTTCGTCGCTTTACCCGGTCATGTAAAGCGGCCGATTATGCTCAGTCGTTCCCAGTAGCAAGTCTTCATCCTTAAATGTGACTGCGGCGGCTTGCAAAGTGTACTGAGCTTCTTTCATATTAATTTCCGCAAAGCGAGCCTGATACCGCTCAGGGTTTTGTAGAGCATGAATAAGAATATCTCTAAGCTCTTGAGATAGAACCAAGGCATCGTAGATGCTAAGGAGAGACGGAAGCTTTCGAAGGTGAGCCAAGACATTATAGTCTACTGGGGAAGGACTCGAATCTTCATGAGCAAGTTCTCTGCCATCTTCTTCATTAGCGACTTGTTTTTCTTTCCCTTTTGGAGCGTTGCCCTGATTTGGCGGTAGAGCCCTGCCGCTTCTGAGCTGGATTTGATTGGCCTTTATGGCAAGCTCCTCGTCCTCTTCGGGAAAACAGAGCTCCCCCTTAGAGTCCTGCCCAGATGGATAGCGTAGCAGGTCACTATAGGGATCTGTTCATTGCAGTCTTCTTCTAACTCCTCCAGAATTTCAGCCGCTCGTACAGGGAGGAACTCCTTCAATTGAATCAGAGTTCTTTCCTTCTGTTTATATTCTTCGAGGGAATCGATATATTTTTGAATGGTTTATCTCCCTGCAGACTCCTTTTCGCGCCAAGCTGCACTTTTCTTCTCCTTGAGCTTTTTGGATTTTGAACCTGATGGAGCCGCATTGGCAGCTGGAAAGGTAGGCTTCTTCTGCCATTCCCATTCAGTCCTGGGCTCTTTCCGAATTATCTTTATCATCTTTTTCGTCTTATTAGTTATGTGCGTACTCCATGGAGGCCGCGATGAGTCCGTTCATTTCTCAGGGCAGCGGGTTCGGCTGTCTACTCCCAGAAGGCTTCAGTTTCTGTCTGTATAAAGTTGGTGGTTGCAACTTGATTGTTCACCAACACACTTTTGGACAGCTCGATCTCTCCGGCCTTGTACTGCTTCTCGACCCAGTCCTTGAAGATATAGCAATTCTCGATCGCATGGATCACTACTCGGTGGTACGGGCAATACAGGGGATTATCGGTCATTTTTGCTTCTTGGGGTCTTTTCGACTCCGGCAATTGTAGGCCGTTGTTCAAGGCATCTTTAAATATCTTACGGACCTTGTCCCTTATGAAAGAGTAAACCTTGTTCTTCTTCTCCTCTAGGGAAGGCCCATCTCCTCCCAGCAATGGCTTTCGAGACCGGTTGGTTTTGGATTCGCCCGCCCTTCGCTTTTCTTCATTGTCGGACGCATTGAAGACATTGGTACTGCTGGAACTCCCGCTTCTATGGTTGTCGTCCCGCTTGCTTTTCCAAGTCTTCTCTCTCTGAGAGTCCGGGGTAGACTCTTGCCTTGAGCGTTCCAGCATTTGGACTTTCTTGGTTAGCTCTTGAAACGTCTTGAGGCCCGTTGTACATAAGAACGGGACCATCCAATTGCTGAGGTTCCCAATGAGAAGGCTGACGGACTGGTCCTGCTCCAGCGGCGGTTCGCACTTGACTGTGAGATTACGCCATCGGGCGATAAAGTCAGTGTTGCTTTCATTCTTCCCCGGCTTGGTCCTCACAAGGTCGGCAAAGGAGATTTTATCACTGACACTCATGAACCTTTGTCGAAACAGAGACTCCATTTGGGCAAAGGTAATGACGGACCTGTCTGGTATACTCGCGTACCAGTCGAAGGCGACACCGGTCAGGCTGTTGATAAACTGACGAAGAAGGAGCGCGTCATTGCCCCCTGTATTTCCGCACGATGCTTTGAAGTGGGCGACGTGCTGATTTGCGTTTCCCGTCCCGTCAAATCATCCGAATTTAGGGATGATGTAGCCGCTCGGGAACTCAATCAGATCGTAGTGTGCCGGATAGTGCTATCTGGGGCCAAGGCGTCCCCAGAAGCGGAATGTAGCCGGCTTTCGTGCGGCTCGACCAGTCTTGGACCCAAAGGAACTGGAATTGGCTGCTTTGGATTTTCATCACCCGGCTAATGAGTAGCGACTTGTGCTTAATTGGGAGGCGATCGAGCAATTTGAGCCGTAAGCTGCATCACAACGTTTGTTAGGTCGTCAATTTTCGAATAGAGCTTGGCCATCTCTTTATCCTTGCTCCTGAGCTGTTTTCGAAGCTCTTGAAGTAGCTCTTGCTCCGCGGTCCTGGGGCGGAAAGTCGGCTCTTCCTCGGTGTCCGAGCTTGACTCTGCATGGACTGAGAGGTCTTTCTACCTATCATCCTCATCGAGAGGGTTTTCTTCATCCAGCGGAGGCGGCTGTTCTTGGGCAGCGGCGACCACATTCAAGCCAGATTGGGCTTGGGATGTAGTGGCCCCATCCTTGCTTTTGCTGCGAAGGTTGTCGCTGGGGCGCCCGCCCGCCATATAGACCGTATGGATAATATATCCAGCCGTCATTTTATTATCGGCGGCTGATTTCACAGATCGCTGCCTTGACCCCCATGTTTCAGTAGTAGGCAGTCGATTGAAGGCGGATGGCCTGACCGGATTCTTGAATGGTGCTGGCGCTTCTTTTCTGGATTTGCCCCGCTGCTTTCGTGCGGCACAGAGCGCCTGATAGACCCTTGAAGAGACAGTGCCATACTTTTTCTGTTGGGGCCGGGACACGTCTCTTTGTAGCACTGTTCGAACCGCTGTCTTCTTGATTCTGGCGGCCATGGCATTTTTCTGAACCCACTTCAGAGGCTCGAAGGAATTGTTGATTCTTACGTCCGACTCAGCCGTCGTCGCGGAGCGACCCTGCACTTGGAACTTCACAAGATTCCATTTGACCGAAGCCCTGGCCCTCTTATTGGCTCGATACCTGAGCCGCTTCTGCCTTAACTTTTCTGTTCTAAGCACCTGGCAGACTTCGGCTCTTTGGGAAGATGCCGTAGACTGGACAATGGAGGATTTTGGAGATATGCTCAATTGTGCATTTGTTGGAGTCATCGCCTGAGCTCGTCCGCAACATTTGATGTTGCCCTTTGTACCGGAGTTCTTGCCCCCTGCTGTAGCACCAGAGAATCGTTCAGACACCGTCTTAAGTTTCGGTTGTGGTGCCTTGGCGATCACGACATTCGGCCTCTTGCCCCTTGAGACCGGTTTGGCCGCCTGTTTCGCCGGGATTTCTGCCAGATGAGCGCTTCCGGCAGGGTAGATGATGATGAAGCCAAACTGGCGGGGCAGTTCCTCCCACTGTCGACCGAGGCTTGCTAGGAGAACCATACGAGCATTGACCTTGACCACGCACGGGATCGGGGTCGCGTTGGAAGCTGAATTCGTCTTGGGAGACATTGTCGTCAAAAGTTGATTGCTGGACAGAAAAAAAACATCATTTCAGTATAGTCAATCGATACGTATATTGATTGAGTTCGCATGAACATTTAACCCGAAATATGGGAGGAGAGAAAGGTCCCACCGGGCGTGCCAGAATCTGTAGGGTGTTTTTCGTCACCCCATTGAGATGGGAAAACGCGCGTGCTTGTCAGGCGTACTACAGATTCCTCCTGCCTAAGGTAGGCCGGGGTTTATTGATTGTGGGGATCCGAAACTCCGGCAGCCGCGGACTAAGCTACAGTTAATTACCCCTCGCCTTTGGAGCGAGGGAACCTTCGATTGACGGGTTAAACTGGTCATGCGAACTCAATGTGCAGAGTACGTGTGTTTTGTTTTGGAGGGGGCTTGGATATATCGGGAGCCACGTAAAGTTTTTACGGGGGTCCCGCTTGGGGGGGACAGTGTTGTGGAGTGTATGTGTATCTGTACATATATATACATGTATATATATAATAAAAAAAAGGGAAAAAGCGCCCAAAGGACGCGTGGGGTCAGCGCCTTGAAAGCTGTGCGCTTAGGTGTTGTGCGCTTAGGCGTTAGCGCGCCACGTGTCGGCATGTGGGCGCTTTGCGCTTGAGCGCTGGGCGCTTGAGCGCAAGCGCGCCACGTGTCGGCACGTGGGCGCTTTGCGCTTGAGCGTAGGGCACCGGAGCGCAGGCGCGCCATGTGTCGGCACGTGGGCGCTTTGCGCTTGAGCGCAGGGCGCTGGAGCGCCAGGCGCTCGAGCGCTAGCGCGCCACGTGTCGGCACGTAGGTGCTTTGCACTTGAGGGCTGGGCGCTTGAGCACCAGGCGCTCGAGCGCTAGCGCACCACGTGTCGGCACGTGGGCGCTCGAGCACTGCGCGCCACGTGTCGTCACGTGGGTGCTTTGTGCTTGAGCGTTGGGCGCTTGAGCGCTCGGCGCTTGAGCGCTCATGCGCCATGTGTCGGTACGTGGGCGCTTTGCGCTTGAGCGCTGGGCGCTTGAGCGCTACGCGCTCGAGCGCCAGCGCGCCACGTGTCGGCACGTGGGCTCTTGGCGCTTGAGCGCTGGGCGCTTGAGCGGTTGGGCGCCGGCGAAAAAAAGAGGCTTTTAGCCCCAGAAATTCTCGAAAGAGAAATTAGGGTGGAGTGAAAACACCTAAGCTATTTTGAAACTGATGAAGGGCTTCTCCCTTTGAGCCCTAGTTCTTCCCCAAAGTGGGGTTTCTGGAGATGGGTCTCCTTCTTCCACCTCTGTTGGCAGGATCTTGAAGATCAAGAGATGTGAGATGTTAAAAATCTCTTCTTTTTGAGATCTAATAGAAGATCTGAGTTTCCCTTTATGGGTTTTGTGGTGAAAAACTATTTAGTTTTATAAAATGAAGAGTAAAACTCTTAATTTAATTCAAAAGAAAGGAGAAGGTTTTAGAACCTTGAGGAAGGAGAAAGATCTCAGATCTAAAATTTTTTGGAGAGAGAAAAAGTTGTGAGATATTTTCATTATCCTTGCTTTCATAGGCTATACACTTTACACATAGCCCCTTGGGCTTCACAAAATGGCATTTTGCCTATCCCATGGCTCATGTGCCATTTCTTTTTGCACATAAGCCATGGGCTTTACAAAAATTTGTCTTTATGCCTATTTTTCTTACATTTATCCATAAAATAAAATAAAAGAAATACAACAAAATTATTTATTACAAAATTTTTATCTTGGAGACCTGGGCTCGAATCCCAGCAGCCACACCAGGAGGAGGCCGGCCGCTTCATGTTCGGGCTCGACCCGGGCATAGGCCCACTGGATCTGAGCTTGGGCCCACTTGGCTTGGGGTTGACTTTGATTTTAATTTGGTCAACCGGGGTGTAAATTTTTACCCCAACAATGAAAAAGCTAGTGAAGCTTTTCTTGAAAAAGAAAGAAGAAGAAGATGAAGCAATCCTTTTGTGATGAATAATGAAAATCATTGTTGTGGTTACAAATCAACCATGGGTTAAGAATGATAGAGTTAACCCTTGTAGAGAATAAACTAGAGGCTAAGGTTTGGGTTGGGTTAATAAATATCAACACAAAATATCAAAGGTCAAAGTCAAACCTTCATGAAGCATCATGAAAGCTTCATCCATGCTTAACCCTAATCCAAACCCTAACCATGTTTAAACTCCACAAAACATGTTGCATTTGTAACCCTAACTTGTTACAATATTATATATCACATATATAATATATTTTGTAACAAAATAAAATAATACAATTAACATATATCATATATATATCAATGTATTATCCAAGTGAGAAAAAGAATCATTAAGTGAGCTTATATTAGTTAATGTAATATAATATATCAAATATATAATTATACATTAAATTATTGAATCAACACTTGATCCGATAATCCGGCTATTTCACAAATAACCGACTAATATAATCTGTATCGGTTCATCGAATCAACACTTGATCCGATGACCCGGCTATATCACATATACCCGGCCGATATCACATATCGCGAGAATCTAATACCGTATCGCATACACGTATTATTCTCGGTCCCGCACATATCACATATGTGCTCCTACTCCGTTTTGCCTCAGCGAGGAAACCACTGTGTAGGACTCTAAAGAATCGTCAATACGCCGGCAGTAAGTGATGATCATATCAAACACCCACAAGCTGCAAGCGGTCAGCTAAACGTAACAGCCACCCAGGTATTGAGAAATCAAAAGATCAACAAGCAAGCCTGTACATTCTCTTGCGAATCCAATCAGTAACACTCCCGTACAGTTCGGTCTCTTCGTCTGATATGTCGCATATCTCGCCTAGGGGTGGTAAACGTCAGACCCCAGTAGCTTGATAAGTTGTGTCGATATGAGGTCCATAACAGTTCGAGAAACTACTGATAACACTTACGAGTAAATCTCAGCAACCCTGGCCAGGGATTTCTAGTTATAGCCAATCGAACACAGCGCAACATCAACTCCCTATACCGGGAGAGACGAAACCCCTCCTATCGCTCATTGCCCCATGTGATTCGGGACTGTATCCAAAAGCCACCGTTTTGCATGCCGTCTTGGACGTGGTATGATGTAAATCAAAGCACAGTGGGAATCACACAAGACTCTATGACGATCGTGGGTCTACAGACAAACCTGTACCAATGTCACCTGAGAACGGCCATCTGACGTGAAGTATAATGCCATCTGGGAGTTCTCGGCGAGTCTGTCCAGTGTACCCGTCTCCACTGAGCACCCGTATACCTTCTCTGATGTCAAACACCAATGGATATGGGATCATCCATCGTCCATCATATGGGTCAAGAAGCACATACGCTAGTCTACTCTGGAGTATCGATGCCCTGTATCGGTACTCCCACGACTAGGAACATTTGAAGGATGTACTTAGCGACTACACTGTCCCCACTAGTATGATCTGCATCATAATCCTGGTAGTCAAGTACTCATCCTAAGGGCTTTATCAACATGTAACATAGAGACAATCAGAGTACATGTTAAGATAAAGAGTAACCAGATAGCATAATATCATGTCGAGCAAGAAAGTCCTCCCTATATATGTCCAAGCATCTATTACAATATACATCTGTATGTACAGTAATGGCCTCTAGGGCATACATATCACTAACAATCTCCCACTTGCACTAGGTCCATCTGTTGTGGTATCGCATACCCAACAATCAGCTATGGTTGAATATCTCATACTCAACCATCCAATAAAAGTCTCTACTGGAAAATAGGCCTTTGTGAGTGGATCCGCGCTGTTGTCCTCTGTGTCTACTCTCCTAACATCGATCTCCCTGGAGATCAACCATCTCCATGATCAGGTGATACTGCGTAAGAATATGTCTGGATCGCTAATGGGACGGGGGTTCCTAGGCCTAAGCCACAACTCCATTGTCACATAATGGCAGGAACAAAGTTCATCTAATGAACTTATATATATATATCCAGACTGCCTCTTTGGTAGCATCCTTGGTAACGATGTACCTTGCCTTTAATCGTCTAGTAGGTCAAGGTATCTAGATTGTAACTCTTCCAACATACCGTCCCTCCACTGAGGGTAAAGACAATGCATGCGACTGACATTCAGTCGTCCTTATCACCCTGGAACCTTTCCAATGATTCTCCTCAGGATCGATTGATACCATCTCACTGCAACTAGTGAGAATCCTAACATCCAATTTGACCTATCTCATAGATCCATAATCCAGGATTTAGGAGGTATCACCTTGATCCTATATGGAGAATCTTTGTGATAAGAGGAGATTGACCGAGCGTAGCATAGGAAACTCCTTCCCTATCAAGAGTATGTCAACCACGTACTATACGAGGATCACCACCATACTCCCTACTACCTTTTTGAATATACTCGGTTCATCTACCATTTTGATGATGTCAAACTCTTTGACTACTACATCAAAACAGACGTTCCAACTCCGCGATGCCTGATTTATCACATAAAACATCTTGCACACGTTTCCGCTGCTCCCACTGTCTACAAAGCCCTCTGGCTGTGTACTTATAGACGCTCTCTTCTAAATCATCATTTAGAAAAGCTGTCATGACACCTAATCGCCAGATATTGTAGTCATCGTATGTAGCAGTAGCAAGTAGGATCTGGATGGACTATAGCTTTGAAAGTCTCAACTTTTCCATGTACACCAAGTAATCTTCTCAAGATATACTTACTCCTGATGGGGATTTAACCCTTCAGATAAAGCAACCAAAGTCCATACTTTGTTAGTGTATAAGAATTCCATCTCAGATCGCTAAGCATCCAGCCATTCTCACAGAGTCCCCACTCCTGATGGGCTGCTCGAAACTAGTTGGGTCATCATCTCATGATGCAATCCTCGCTCCCACTGTCATAGAGAAACCGAAGTATCTCTCAGGTGGATGAGGAACCCTACCAGATCGGCGGAGAGGCTGAGGTTTGTTGGAAACTATTGAATCCTCCGGTTTTACCAAATCATCAGCTGTAGTTTGTTTTAGCTGGAACTACTTCCATTTCTACCTTATGACCACTAATTTCTTCATAAGAAATTCCCTTTCCAAAAAGGTGGCACGCTGAGAAAACAAAACATCTTTTGTTCCTCAGTTTGGTAGAAGATGTTCCCTTGCTAATACTTGGGATATCCAACAAACTTCCACAGAACTGTCCTTGCCTCGAGCTTGTCCGGATTTTGCTTTTGACATAGGCCGGACAACCCCAAATCTTAACATCTTTAAGAGATGGGCTCTTCCCATACCATATCACATATGGAGTGATAGGCATCTGATTTGGTTGGAACCCTATTCAATAGGTATGCAACTTCTCAAGTGTATAACCCTAAAAGAAAATAGGCAACTCAGTAGTACTCATCATAGAGCACACCATATCATATAGGGTGAGATTGCTCCGCCCCGATACACCGACGTGCTGTGGTGTATACGGAGGAGTAATGCTGAGAGAGAATCTCATTCTCCTTTCTTTAGAATAGTCCAGGAATTCCGTGCTCAAGTATTCTCCTCCTTGATCTCATCATAGGACATAATACTTATACCCGTTTTTGGTTTTCTACTTCTAACTTATATTCTGTGAATATCTCAAAAGCTTCGGACTTGTGTTTCAACATGAACATATGTCTAAATCTTGAGAGATCATCAGTGAATGTAATGAAGTACACTGAACCGGTCCTGGCATATGTAGACAGGGGACTTTTACATACATCATCATGTATCAATCCCAAGGGTTCACTAACTCTTTCTCTGTTTCTAATAAACGGAGCTGTGGTCATCTTATCTTTGTGGCATGACTGGCAAGTTTTACAAGATGTAAATCCAAACTAATTTAAATATGCATCTTTATGTAACTTCAGCTAGTCGGTTCGCATTGATATGACCTAGTCTACAATGCCTCAAGAAGGATTCATTCATTTCTGAACTGTTCCTCTTATGTGTGTTCTGTACATTAAGAACTGTGGTTTGATTTAGAATGTCTATGCTTTTAGATAACGTGCCTGAACCGATCAACTCTTGATATAGGAAATGTTCAAAACATTATCCAACAATACAAAATTATATCCTTCTTTACTATTAAAGAGACTGGTATGATGTTGTATATCAGGTACGGTATCTAATAACATTCGTTCAGAATCAATGTATTCTGGTAATACAGGGAGATAACTGCCAACAGACTTGGCTGCAACACTTGCATCATTTCTAACTCTTGAAATTTATCGCCCGTTCTCAGTTCTCTACCTATCTTTAGCCCATGTAACAAATTACATTTGCGGGATCTTGATCCCGTATCTCATACCCAGGACGTAAAGGATACTGAGAAACAGTTCTCGGTAATGAATACACCCGAAGATGATGCATCAGCATGCACTTTCTTCGTTTGGGCGACACGGGAATTCTGGTAATCCCCTATTTCCTGCTCTGTCTTTATAACAATTATATGTTGGAGCGGGACCAACGTTCCCTAGCGCAGTATTACAAGCGGGTTCGGTCAATACATCCGTATTATTATCTTGATTAAGGCGTGACATGATCGCTATCTGGAGAGAGATAGAAGAAAACACTCAGCGTATGCTCTTTCAAGATTAGATTGCTTATTAATATATCTAATCAGGATGTCTCCTCCTGTTTTAGTCAAATCTTCCTTCAATCCCTAAAAGGAAAGACTAGCCGGGATTAATTACACCCTACAAGTTCGCCAATCTTTCAGCCAGGCCAGTGCCGGTACTTTGAGGGAGGTTCCCCATGCTTTTGCAGGGACCTAATTAAAGTAAACCTCGTTTTCCCAGAGGCATAACCCCGTTGACACCTTTCTAGACACTTACTTGATTGGCTAATTGTAATGTGTAAAACTCTCCCAGAAGTAACTCTTACTCGCAGCGGGTATCGGGATCCAACTATCTCATAGGAGGTATGGAATCTAATTGCAAATTTCAACACTTGAAATTCCCAATAATATTTTACCCCTAGCATCCTATGACCTTGACGAAAGCCAACAAACCATAGGCTACTAGTCAAGTTCAACCCGTCATTTCCTAATTGAATTAAACCCACCCGCATGACCGTTGACGAATGCCAAACAACGTCGTACAAATACCCTAATCCAATCGCATCGTATGCTAGCAGATAAGCACTAGTTAGCTACCATATACTACGCCTTGACGAATGCCAAACTACCGCAACACGAATACTAAGTAGTATTTATCTGAAATGACGGAGGGCTACGACAGGTTTTTAAGAAAACCCTTTGCGTAATGAACTTGATATCGTTATAGAATCGAGTGATTTTAAATGGAATGTTTTTTAGGCCTTTTCTAGTTTTGCTAAAGAGGTCACTCCCGGTGAAGGGATCTCGGCTCTTTCCTCATCGAATAAGGTGCAGGATATTTCATAAATACCACTATGCAAAGCAAAAAAACTATAGAAGCAATCAAAAGACAAACCGAGTTTGTAGCATCTGCTAGTTTCGCTAAAGAGGTCACTCCCGGTGAAGGGATCTCGGCTCTTTCCTTATCGAATAAGGTGCTGGATATTCTACAAGGAATACCGCTTTGCAAAGCAAGAACTAGAGCAACTTGTTTTTGAGACAAGTTTCTACAACATCTTTAGGTTTCTTTTAGTTTCATTAATCTCATTAATGAAGTCCCATTTTATTATGCTTCACAAGCATCAGATATGAAACGAAATCAACAATATATAATATATATCTCATATATATAATATAAACATTCGTCTTAGGAAGTAACATGATCTCATCACAGAACATTGCAGCAGAAGAACATATATGAAATATTGGATATACTAGGATTTCCGTGTTTTATATCAAGCCAGTATAAAACACGGATTCCACGGTCGCGATGAATAGCCAAACCTACATCTCTAGACCCCTGTGAGAGCGGCAAGTAACCCTACCAATTCTTGAGTTAGGACACCCGGTCTCGACTCCTCAAGATGGTCTCCCACTGGACCCTAGAAACCGGTTACTTATGCTCCCCTCCTTGGGTCTATCCTAAAGCGGAAAAGTAAATAATATACAATGGTGATATCATCCTCAACCCGGAAGTGCCCCAATTAAAAGAATATTACATACAATGAATTTTACATGAATGAAAATGAAAAAACTCTTATCTCACATAAAACCCCGGCTATTCAAAACGCGACGATCCAATATAACATATCACAGCAACACATAACATCGCATGTCATCAACGTAAGTAAATATGTGTATCCCAATTGTCGTTGATGTATAGCAACGAAACTGGCGATACACCACATATTACACTTACGGTCGCAGAAAAGAAAATGTAAAACTACAACGGTTGGAATCCGCAACCTCCTTAGACATCTCATGCCTAACCAAATGAATTCCTTAGACATTGCATGCCTAACAAATATAAACCCCGCATTTTAGTCTCAATATCGAAAACTCTTTTCAATATCAAGTCAGGCAATTCAACAAGATTCCCGACATCCTGATTGAATGCTCGTCGGAAACTTTAGTAGACGGCCACACCCCCGGATGCCGTCGATGAAGTGCACTAAGGCGAAATACCGCTGCCGCGAGCACCCGAACGGATGCTTTTGGCGACGGGGTTCTCCTACAGTCATTTGGTCGGGGCTATGGGGCATGGCTATCTATTAAGTTTACTCGACGAGTATCCGCGTACGGTACGTGATTGCGACGGACTTTTGATCACATAAAAATCCCGTGGCAACCGATCAAATGAGACTAAAAACTGCTAGATTTATAACATTCAAATTAGTTATCTAATAACTAGTTGTGGATTCCAAATATTGTATCACATTCCAGATAAATAGACAATGTTAAAATTTTCGATCGAATAAACAAACACCCAAGATTTCCCTTTAGTTCTCAACACATGAAATTAGTTTAAAAGCATCCATCACATGCCACAGTACCAATGGTCCAGCAGTAGAAAGGTCAAACCAACGCCTCACATATGGCAACGCCGTACTGCCACAAACCCTAAGGTTTAGAGGTGGTTCAGACGGTTACATAATCGAGTTAAGGTTTTAGTTTTTCTAGAGGGTCCACCGCGTTACTTGCACGACTGTGAATGTTCTTTAACTAAGGAAAAAATCCAACACTTGGAAATTTTCCGGCAGGGGAAAAAGTGAATTATTGAAATCCGTTCGAACTTTTTAACACGTTCTAAATTACTCGGAAAAACTTAAACGAAGTTAAACTTTCCGATCGAATCAATGAGTTCCCAATATATCCCAAAAAGCTCAACACTTGAGTAGAATTAAAAATTCCCAGAAGCATGAAAAGTACCCAAGAATAAACCCCTGAAGTATTAGCCCCCAACTCCCAAAGTTGGCCGTGGAACCGCCGCCAAACGCATGGTTTGGCCGCGGTTCCACGGTCTCTTGAGTGAATTATGGCTTCGTACTTCACAGTAATTCTTAGAATTCCCTGCATGATTTTCTGAGTATTTTTAATATGAAAATTTTCAACTTTTGAAAAAATTTCCAGAAACTAGGATTTATCGGGGTTACGGAGTTCGATCGGACTTCAAACTTCGTCTAGACAACGCCTAATACTCTAGCTTGGCTCTGATACCACTGTAGGGTTAGCTTAGTACCATGTGAAGGTTTTGGCAAGCATCAATCATGCTACTTTAAAAATTTTGGGGTGCTAAACAAACCCTAACCAAGATCTTAACTAGAGATTTAGGGTTAAACATGCATGTACACAACTTTACATCTAAGAGTTAGGGATTACAACCTTTGTAGTCCGTTCCTTCACTTCATAAGCTCCGTGTTGAGGTCCCTTAGCTGCGATCATCAAGTACCCGGACTCTAGAGAGGCTCCATGAAGAGAAAGATGCAAGCTTGCTACCAATCTTCAACAACTAAGATGATCTACCTTGAAGAAACTCAAACCCAAGCTCTTGCTTCACTAATCAAGTATTAGAAAAGCAAGCACCCTAATCTAAGTGGATAGAATAGATGAGGATGATGAAGTAGGAATTTAGCTCTCTTTTGTTTTCATATTCTCACTTATTATCATCACTTATGAAAAAGCTAGTGAAGCTTTTCATGAAAAAGAAAGAAGAAGAAGATGAAGCAATCCTTTTGTGATGAATAATGAAAATCATTGTTGTGGTTACAAATCAACCATGGGTTAAGATTGATAGAGTTAACCCTTGTAGAGAATAAACTAGAGGCTAAGGTTTGGGTTGGGTTAATAAATATCAACACAAAATATCAAAGGTCAAAGTCAAAGCTTCATGAAAGCTTCATCCAAGCTTAACCCTAATCCAAACCCTAACCATGTTTAAACTCCACAAAACATGTTGCATTTGTAACCCTAACTTGTTACAATATTATATATCACATATATAATATATTTTGTAACAAAATAAAATAATTCAATTAACATATATCATATATATATCAATGTATTATCCAAGTGAGAAAAAGAATCTTTAAAAGAGCTTATATTAGTTAATGTAATATAATATATCAAATATATAATTATACATTAAATTATCGAATCAACACTTGATCCGATAATTCGGCTATTTCACAAATAACCAACTAATATAATCTGTATCAGTTCATCGAATCAACACTTGATCCGATGACCCGGCCGATATCACATATCGTAAGAATCTAATACGGTATCGCATACACGTATCATTCTCGGTCCCGCACATATCACATATGTGCTCCTACTCCGTTTTGCCTGAGCTAGGAAACCTCTGTGTAGGACTCAAAAGAATCATGAATACGCCGGCAGTAGGTGATGATCATATCAAACACCCACAAGCTGCAAGCGGTCAGCTAAACGTAACAGCCACCAAGGTATTGAGCAATCAGAAGATCAATAAGCAAGCCTGTACATTCTCTTGCGAATCTAATCAGTAACACTCCCGTACAGTCCTGTATCTTCGTCTGATATGTCGCATATCTCGCCTAGGGATGGTAAACGTCAGACCCCAGTAGCTTGATAACTCGTGTCGATATGAGGTCCATAACAGTTCGAGAAACTACTGATAACACTTACTAGTAAATCTCAGTAACCCTGGCCAGGGATTTCTAGTTATAGCCAATCGAACACAGCGCAACATCAACTCCCTATACCAACCCCTCCTATCGCTCATTGCCTCCATGTGATTCGGGACTGTACCCAAAAGCCACCGTTTTACACGCCCTCTTGGACATGGTATGATGGAAATCAAAGCACAGTGGGAATCACACAAGACTCTATGACGATCTCGGGTCTACAGACTAACCTGTACCAGTGTCACCTGAGAACTGCTATCTGACGTGAGGTATAATACCATCTGGGAGTTCTCAACGAGTCCGTCCAGTGTACCCAGTCTCCACTGAGCACCCGTATACCTTCTCTGATGTCAAACACCAATGTATATGGGATCATCCATCTCCCATCATATGGGTCAAGAAGCGCATACGCTAGTCTACTCTGGAGTATCGATGCCCTGTCTCGGTACTCCCATGACTAGGAACATTTGAAGGATGTACTTAGCGACTATACTGTCCCCACTAGTATGATCTGCATCATAGTCCCGGTAGTCAAGTACTCATCCTAAGGGCTTTATCAACATGTAACATAGGGACAATCAGAGTACATGTTAAGATAAAGAGTAACTAGATAGCATACTATCATGTCGAGCAAGAAAGTCCTCCCTATATATGTCCAAGCATCCACTACAATATACATCTGTATGTACAGTAATGGCCTCTAAGGCATACATATCACTAACACAATCTCAGTAAAAACAAGCAACACCTGAAATACCAAAACCCGGAAACCAGAGAACCAAGCAAAAACGAAGCTAAACAAAGCCAACAGAACCGGCCAGGCCGGTTTAAATCTCACTTTTCGCCGGGTCAAAACGGGTGAAAGGGGCTCTTTTTTGTCTGGTGTTCATGTTACATCTCATGCAACATTCTGTAATTTCTTAAAAATATTTTAGACACTCTGAAAATTTCGACAGAAACTAGGTTTTTTGTTTCGATGTTTCGGAGTTGTTTCGGTTTCGTAATTCAACAAACAGCATCTAATTCTCTAGCTTGGCCCTGATACCACTGCTGGGTTCCGTAGCACCGCCACAGGGTTTCGGGAGGCATCGACCATGCCGTTTTCAAAAAATTGGCACGCTAAAGAACCCAAGACAAGATCTTAACTAGAGAATTAGATGAAAGCTAGCATGTAAACATCTTTATATCTAAGTGAACAAGGAATACAACCTTTGTAGACCGGTCCTTCACTTCAAAAGCTCCGTGTAGTAGTCCTTTCGCTCAAAGTAGTGATCTCCCGGACACTAGTAAGGCTCCACAAGGTGAAATGAACAAGCTTGCTTGAAGACTTTGAGGCCGAAGATGATCTACGTCGAGGAGATACTAACTCAAGCTTTCGCTTCACTAATGTAGAATTAGTGAAGCAAACAACCTAAACTAAATGGCTAGTGTAGTGTAGGTTGATGAAGTAGGAATTTTGCTCACTTTAGAAATATTTTTCTCACTGATTTTCTTCACCTCCCAAAAATCTAGAGAGCTTGAGGAAGGAGATGAAGAAAAGCAACCATGGAGAGAAGCAAGTGTAGAATGGCAACCATGGGTGAGAAATATCTCATATAACTCTTGTAGAGACTAAATCATGGCTAACAATAATGGTTAGGTTAATAAATATCTAGAGTGAGACAAAATTAGTGGACTAAGTCAAAGGTTAGCACAAAGCTTCTCCAAGCTTCTAATCTTGACTAATTTCCAACTAATTTTCTTTTACTCTTAATAAATAAAACCCCACATTATTATTTGTATGGTTTGAGTCTCATACACCCATGTCACATGTAGCAACTAGCATGACACAATAATATATATCACATATATATTAAGTGTACACAAGTGAGAAAAAGAAAAGCTTAAGTGAGCTAATATTAGTTAATATAAATTAATATATCAAATATATAATTATACATTAAATTATTAAATCAACACTTGATTTAATAATCCGGCTATATCACATATAACCGACTAATATCATGTGTGTCAACTTATCGAATCAACACTTGATTCGATAACCCGGCTATGTCACATATAACCGAACGATTAGAATACGGTATCACATACATGTATTAATCTCGGTCCCGCACATATCACATATATGCTCCTACTTCGTTTTGCCTGAGCCAGGAAACCTCTGTGTCGGACTCTAAAGACTCGTCAATACGCCGACAGTAGGTGGTGATCATATCAGTCACCCACAAGCCGTCGACGGTACTGCTAGACGTAACGGCCACCCGGATATTGAGCGATCAGATGATCAACAAGCAAGCCTGCTAATACTCCTGCAAATCCAATAAGTAACACTACCGTACAGTCCGGTCTCTTCGTCTGATATTGTAACATTTCAAAAAAATAAAATATTATTTTTAGGAATTTTTATAATTAAATAATAAAATATTGAATATTTTAATAAGGCGGTATAATTAAATACCGATAAAATGGAAAAAATTTGGAAAATTATGGAAATTACTAAGAGAGGGTGTTTTATGTGATTTATGCAAATTATGAAAATTCTATGATTTATTTGACACTATTTTAGTACTAATCGCGATTAAAAATCGCTAATCGGACTTTAAGCGTGTTTTGTGCATATGCCATTTTTTCACACTTGTTACATTTTCCTACATGATTTAGGGTGTATGGGTATTTGTTTTGGGTTTACTATTGAGGAGAGAAGAAAAAGAAAAGGAAAGGAAAAGAAAAGATAATAGATTAGAATAATAGGTATGGGTGAGAGAGAGAAAGGTGGGGGTTATCTTTGACTTGGTCATACACTCATCTCACAATCTTCATCACATTTTTCCTCTCCCCTCCCTCTCCTTGCAACTGATGCTGCTGCCCTACCCTCTACCCCTCTTCACCTCCTCAAAACACCATGAGAAACACCTCAAAAGTCCATCTCCCTTTCACAAAAAAGATGCACAAGCCCACAAGCTATACTATGGACCAAGAAAGTTTTCATTTTGGCGCTGTGGAGGATTCATGGGTGCTAAATGAGGTATATCCTTTCACAAATAGTGTAGTGTTTCGGTTGTTTAAGCCTCTTTTTAAGTTTGGTATCGATTTGGTGAAGTTTGGCGAACTTTGGAAACCCTAGAGAGGGTTAAGGTTTTTTTTGAGTTGTGGTTGTGTAATTGGACATTAGTAGTGACCTTAAACTCCCCAATTGTCCAAAAACCAGACCTAACCAAACCTGAAACCCAAAATACGGAAAAACAGAACTTTACATATCGGTTTGTGAGGAAATTGAGTGTGCAGGGAAATCTGGGATGACCCGGGGAAATTCTGAGACAAACAAACAATATTAGGGACTTAGTTAGACCACCAGGAGACCACCCTCTTCACACAAGACCCCAACTCCCCCTCTGGGCTGGCCTAGCCAGAATTTAGCCTTATGTGGTCGGCCACCTTGGTGGGTTAGGTGCCCAGGTTGCCCCCATTGCTCATATGCACCCTATACATCACTCCAGTATTGTTTTGGAATATTGTTTTCACCTTGATCACAATCTAGGACCATTTTCTCATGTTGCTGTTTTGATTCAAGTTATAGTTTTGCATATTTTAAATTCTGGATTTTTGTATTTGTGCTTTATCTCGATCACGTGATGTTTGTACGTCCATATCGAGTGATATCGGGTTGATTTGCGGGAGTAGACCATAGATTTTGACCTATGTGAGTTTCGCGTGTCGTTTTTGTTTCGATTTGGTTTTAATGTGATACGATGCGCGTGATATGTAGGTACCCCCATGATGATTTGAGACGATAAAGGAGATGATGGCGACATCGACATCGGCAAGCAAGATCAAGGTGAGTAGATTATATCTACGGGGGAAGTCGGGTGGATGGCGTATAGCACCCCCGCAGTTCGATATTTAGTATGCTATATATACTATATATATATATATATATATATGATAGCTTTATGTGTGACATGGATATTCAAGATATGATTAGGTGTTAAATGGTTAGATTAGGGTTATTAGAAGTGAACTAGTATAGCTTCTTAGTTATAGGTTTACACCCACACGCACACACATGCTTACTTGTTATACTTGTGCGTATATGGGGATACGTATATATACACACACACATAAGTATGGGACTATGTATATATATACACGTATACCTATATATGGATGATGAGGATAGTGGATGATATGTGGAAACGAGTCGATGAGATTGGGCATGGTGCCATGAGATCGGTGACATGATGTAGTTCGTATTATGAGATACGACATGAGTTATAGCGGGCCTTTAGGCGTGTTTTCATACACGCACATATATCTATATAGATGGTATCGGTTCGTACTAGACTTAGATCAGTACCCCAGTTCATGAGATATGATGATAAGGATACCAGATAAAAGATGAGATGAATGTGATATTTGACCCGTACCCAGATTTGGGATGCCGTACGACGGATTTACGTACGAGCTATGTATTGCTGATAGATCCGCACTCTTGACTCGAGAATGTCATAATGTATATTGTATCGTATGTGATACTATTAAGGCGGGATCACCGACTATTATATGTGTGTGTGTGTGTGTATCGACTCAGATTTAGGTGGTTTCCATACCCTTTCGATTAGCTGGTTAGTTAGATCTGTAGTTACTTAGTAGATGTTAGACTAGACCCGAGTCATACCTATTTTCAAACTAACGAATCGTGAGTATTTTAAAGACAGGTTAAGGGATTCTACAGATATTTTCAAAAGACGCATCTTTTCTTAAAAAACACCGTAGCCCTTATTTTTCTAAAAACCCCGATTCGTCTTATTTCAAATGGCATAACTGTATGACATTTACATATTGATGTAGATTCTTCACTGTTGCGTTTATTGTTCGATTTCCGCATTTCTTACTATTTGCATCGCATTGCGTTTATTGTTCGATTTCCGCGTTTATTCTTCACTGTTGTGTTTATTGTTATATTAAACCCATGCTGTCAGGACACCGGTACCATTATCGATGATGCGTATGTTCTACGTACACCTGCTTACCGGCTCACACACTTCATCATCGATAATTGCCATGTCACTACACAGTAGAATTATTGCATCAGGATATGACATGCATATTGTACACTCATACTAGCGTACACACATAGTGTACACCCATACTTGCATACATACGTATTGCACATACATAGACGATTCTGGCTTGATTTTAGAGATTTGGGGAACCGCAAGATATATTTTAAAACTGGATTCATTTAAAAAGAGCGGTTTTCCCCTCGATGTGTGCATACTACTGTTTACGTTGCATGATATACGGATATGCTTACATTTCTATCATATGTCGCATACATCATGCTTTATGATTTTACGCATTGAGATATGCTGTTTTCATGAGATTTCTGGATTTGAGAACCGTGGTGATTTTCAAAAGAAAGCATGTACTGTTTTAAAAACCCGGTTTCTCTTGATATGATATTTTAGTGCGTCCACCATGTGTTTTCTCGGTTCTGAGAGCGACATGTGAAACCCGATTCGAGGAGGCGGATGAGGTCGATTGCGGGTACATGGTGGACCCGGTATGGTACCCCGGGGCGAGAACAGATCGCTGTGTTACAGACGGTGATCCTGGCAGTGGGACTACTACCTACCGGTGATTGTAATTGAGCTCGGCGGATATCCGGAGGATACCGACCGGAGTTGAGAGATGATATGGGCCGATCCGGACTGACGGAGCCCATGGGCTGATCCGGACTGATGGAGCCCGATATATGAGGATTTACGTGCCGATACTAGGCACAGTTTTCATGATGTTTTCGAGTGTAGATGCTAGACACTCAGGTTCCATGATTTTGATATGTCGCGAGGGACACATGTTGATTTATATCCTCATACTTCCATGTGTAGGGTTACTAGGCACTCTCACAAGGTTCTACAAGGCATCAACCATGCCCAATTTAAAATTTAGACGTGCCGAACAACCCTAACCAAGATCTTTAAACTAGAGATTAGGCGAAACAAAGCATGTTAAACACTTTAACATCTAAGAATTTGGGATTACAACCTTTGTAGTCCGGTCCTTCGCTTCATAAGCTCCGTGTTGAGGTCCCTTCGCTGCGATCATCATATACCCGAACTCTAGAGAGGCTCCACGAAGAGAATGATGCAAACTTGCTTCCGATCTTCAATAACTAAGATGATCTACCTTGAAGTTTCTTTAACACAAGCTCTCACTCACAAATGAAGTGAACACCCTAATCTAAATAGCTAGGATAGATTAGGATGATGAAGTAGGATTTAGCTCTCATTTATTTTCTTAATCTCACTCAAAATCATCACTAATGAAAAAGCTAGAAAGCTTTTCCATTGAAAAAGAGAAGGAAGAAGAAGAACCATTTCTTTTGTGATGAATAATGAATTGTGGTGAGGTTAGAAATGCAACCATGGGTTAAGTATGATAACTTAACCCATGTAGAGATTTCACCATGGTCATGGGTCGGGTTGGGTTAACAAATATCATAACAAATATCTTTACAAAATATCTTTGCAAACACAAAAAAGCAAAGCTTCGAGAAACTTCTAGAAAAACTTAACCAAAATCAAACCCTAACCATGTTTAATCTCCACTAAACATCTTCCATTAATAACCCTAACATGTTACAATATTATATATCATATATACAATATTTATTGTAACAAAAGAAAATATACAATTAACATATATCGCATATATATCAATGTATTACCCGAGTGAGAAAAAGAATCTTTTAGTGAGCTAATATTAGTTAATGTAATTTAATATATCATATATATAATTATACATTAAATTATCGAATCAACGCTTGATCCGATAATCCGGCTATTTCACAAATAACCAATTAATATAATCTGTATCAGTTCATCGAATCAACACTTGATCCGATGACCCGTCTATATCACATATACCCGGCCGATATCTCATATCACGAGAATCTAATACGGTATCACATATCGCATTATCCTCGGTTATGCACATATCACATATGTGCTCCTACTCTGTTTTGCCTGAGCCAAGAAACCTCTGTGTAGGACTCGAAAGAATCGTCAATACGCCGGCAATAGGTGATGATCATATCAAACACCCACAAGATGTAAGCGGTCAGCTAAATGTAACAGCCACCCAGGTATTGAGCGATCAGAAGATCAACAAGCAAGCCTGTACATTCTCCTGCGAATCCAATCAGTAACACTCCCGTACAGTCCGGTATCTTCGTCTGATATGTCGCATATCTCGCCTAGGGGTGGTAAACGTTAGACCCCGGTAGCTTGATAAGTCGTGTCGATATGAGGTCTATAACAGTTCGAGAAACTACCGATGACACTTACCAGTAAATCTCAGCAACCCTGGCCAAGGATTTCTAGTTATAGCCAATCGAACACAGCGCAACATCAACTCCCTATACCGGGAGAGACGAATCCCTTCCTATCGCTCGTTGCCTCCATGTGATTCGGGACTGTACCCAAAAGCCACCTTTTTGCATGCCCTCTTGGACGTGGTATGAAGGAAATCAAAGCACAGTAGGAATCACACAAGACTCTATGACGATCTCGGGTCTACAGACTAACCTGTACCAGTGTCACCGGAGAACTGCCATCTGACGTGAGGTATAATACCATCTGGGAGTTATCGGCGAGTCCGTCCAGTGTACCCAGTCTCTACTGAGCACCCGTACACCATCCTTGATGTCAAACACCGATGGATATGGGATCATCCATCGCCCATCATATGGGTCAAGATGCGTATACGCTAGTCTACTCTGGAGTATAGATGCCATGTCTCGGTACTCCCACGACTAGGAACATTTGAAGGATGTACTTGGCGACTACACTGTCCCCACTAGTATGATCCGCATCATAGTCCTGGTAGTCAAGTACTCATCCTAAGGGCTTTATCAACATGTAACATAGAGACAATCAGAGTACATGTGGTGATGCCTTGTGAGACCTCATTAGTGTGCCTAGGAACCCTATATATGGTGGACCCGGTATGGTACCCCAGGGCGAGAACGGATCGTTGTGTTGCAGTCGGTGAGCCTGGCAGTGGGACTACTACCTACCGGTGATTGTATTTGAGCTCGGCGGATATCCGGAGGATACCGACCGAAGTTGAGAGATGATATGGGCCGATCCGGACTGACGGAGCCCGTGGGCCGATCCGGACTGACGGAGCCCGATATATGAGGATTTACGTGCCGATGCTAGGCACAGTTTTCATGATGTTTTCGAGTGTCGATGCTAGACACTCAGGTTTCAAGATTTTGATATGTCACGAGGGACACATGTTGATTTATATCCTCATACTTCCATGCATATGCTTTATGATATTTACATGCATGATGCTTTATGTCATTGGGTGACACATGGACGAGATCCACATACATATAGTTGACATTGATGGCATTGATCACATAGTTGGATGATATCCACATACTCGTAGACTTCCTGATATAGTTGACATTGATTACATTGATCATACCTCATAGTTATGATATGTTGCTACCTGAGGCACCAACACGAGCATTTGGTACTACACTTATGTATAGATGTTTACCCTTGCCACCTTATCATGCTTCAGACTTATTCATTTTGAGGATATTATTATTACTGATCATATTGACCTAGGATTGAGTCATACATACGATTTCTGCTCTATGATGTTTTCTATTCACGAGTTGGCAACTCACCCCCGTTGTACCACAGTTCTTGCAGGTTTTCTCCGTACAGGTTTTATTGCGGCTTTTCTGGCACATTGCTTCCTTTCTGGGTGATTGTCTTGGTAGGTGGGTTCACTCGCATCGTGACCGCCATTGTACTCATGTATTTTCAGTTGTATCTAGTAATTCCATCAACCAAACATGTATATTTATTTCAGAATTAGAAAACCAGTTGTGTATTATTTCGACCTTAGAGTCGCGCGTTGTAGTATTATGGTTTTCTTGTTGATTTTGAGTTTCCTTTTGAGTTTTGATCCTCGCCCTTCGGCGTTGTATATTATATTGCTTATGTGGTTATGACCGTCAATTGACGAAGAGCTAGCTCCCGCTTGGGGATGTCTTTTTCCATTGTGCATATATTTATTCATGTTGTACCCCGTTCGGGGCCAGTATTTACAAAGGAAACTCTGCCAAAATTTCAGAAAAGACTTGAGGATTTAAAAATGCATATTCGGCTTACTTATTTAAAAACCTTGTTTTTAAAAACATGTTTTCTTCACTTCTTTAAAACTAGTTTTCCTTCATTTATTATTTAAAATGGTTTTAGATTTCTGGGCTTTTGGCTTACTTGAATTAGATGGGGTCCTATAGACTTCATATGATTCAAGGGCCAGTCACGTGCTATTTCGGGTTGTGACAAAGTTGGTATCAGAGCACTAGGTTAACCTTGGTTCGAGTCTAAGTTTGACTATGCAAAGCCTAGAGCGTTTGGATATATACGGAACTTAGGCTTGACCTTCCGGAACTTAGAATTAGTCGAGGGGGATTATACCCGAACTTTCGTCGCGTAGGATGACCCTTGGTTGATAGAATAGGTAGCTTGAGTAGAGTGACGTACCGTACGTATGTTCCGTGGCATACTTACGATACGCTACTCCGCTTAAGAAACCTTAGGATGTATATTTCCTTGCACAGTATTATATTCATTCCTATGATCTATCCTCATCGATAGTGGTTATGATTTCGCTGCCACGATTACACGGGCAGAGAGAGCTACGGCTAGTGTTGCAGTTAGCATGAGCTTGTCACGGACGAGGACTGACCAGGGCGTGATTCCAGGGACATACGATTGCATAGAGCAGCGTCGTTTTATTATGTTTTCGCGCCGTGAGCGTTTGATAGATCGTTGTTATGAGATTTCTCGGACGTGCAGATCAGCACCAGAGGATCAGGCTACTGCTAGAGGCCAGCCGGAATGTGATGACCGTTGGTGCACTGATTATTTAATGATTGAGGCACTGTTCAGCTTGCGGATAAATAAGCCAGTTGTTGCTGCGAACGATGAGATATTGCCCCAGATGTTGGAGCTATTACAGTACGACTTGTACTAAGAGATATGATAGAAGGTCGCTAGTCACCCGAGTATGAATGACTAGGACATGTAGTTCGTTCGCTTACCCCGATGCGAGATCATCAGATAGATTGATTCCAGCTAGAGACCGCTTCACGCAGGTACGTTGAGAGTCAATGGAGACGATCGAATGTCAGGAGCCCATTTTCCAAGTTTAAAGTATTCGGAAAGACATGCAAGCGATTCTATGGACCCTCTAGAAGAATGAAACCCTAACTCGACATAATGACCGTGTGAAAGTGTCACGACCCAAAGTTTGGATGTGACCGGCACTTAGATTGTATAATATCTAAAGATATGCACACAGTCCAAGTAAACCGAAAACCAAGATCAAAATCCTTTTTGCGGAATTCTATATATAGAAATTTAATTTTTAAGTAAAAATCACAGTTATTGTGTAATTAAATTATTAAACAAGTATAAAGTGTTAAGTTTGGTTGCATCCCTAGTTGAGATCAACAATATCAATAGTGGAGACAAGTATCCAAGAGTATATGACATCAATAAAAATTTTCAAATAAGTAGAAGAAATAACAATTTAAAGAACTAAACCATCTCCTCTGTCGAATAATATACATATAACCATCTCTCACTCTAAGTCATATACAGGTCCGATGGAGATTTCTAGATACAAAATACAATACCAAAAGAAAAGATAACTACATATGTAACCCACCCATCAAAAGATATGGAAAAGCAGCAAAAAGTGGGGCTGCACTGCTACTGACTGTCCACTCTACCCCTGCAAGGAACTGTGGCACAACGGGGGTGAGTTGCCAACTCAGTGAATATAACTAACATATAACGGTAAATAATGTAAATATGACGATCACAACTAACTGAGATGAGAGCAAGTAGGATGTACAATAATATATGAAAAATATGAATCTGTACTACAATTCAAACAAGCAAAACTGAAATCTCATCATTTATTATCAACAATTTCATATTTCCGTGTCCATCATCGACACAAAACTTCCATTTCTCCCAGGCATCATTTCTCAAACGATCCTATAATCAACAAAGTCCACCATGTATCCAACTGTATCCCCACCGACTCAGTCTGGATAAAACTGTAAATCCGTAACCGTATACCCACCGACTCGGTTCGGAATAAAACTATAAATCCATAACCGTATACCCACCGAATCGGTTCGGAATAAGACCAAATCATAAAACATCTCAGGGTAGACATGTCCCATTAATCATGAAAATCACTGGATTTATGTAATAGTATTCAAAAACTCAAAACCATAAATCCTCAATAATACAATTACCTTTTATATCAATCTAGAATACTCCAATAATGAATCATGATGTAAATGATGCAATTTACTACTGTTATTGGTGTTCAAGATATGATATGAATCGTTACAAGAATTTTACTAAGTGTAAAAGTGGCATGGTAATATCGACGAGGTGTGTGTAACATGTAAGATGTGCACGTGGCATAACTCGTCAATACTTGTGCAGTATTCTAGCAACTAAGCAAAGTATATTTGAATTATGAGTGCATGTTATCAATTTAGCAAACCAAGTAAAGCATTTATTTAAATAAAACTACGGGCGTAACACGCCATCTTTACAAAATTCCCCGGTAGATGTTTAGTCTACTCATGGGAAAACTTCGTATCTACTCAGGAATTGCCAATCCTTTTCCTTTCCTCGCTGCCTCCGAAAATCTCGTATTTGAATCTATCATCACAATTTAACTTATATAAGGAAACGGCTACTCCGACATGACGGAAATGAAAAACACCCGTTCCCACGTACTAGTTATATTGCAAACGACTATATCGAGCTATTTAACAGTTAACCTTACTGGATTTTAACCCTGTTCTGCATCGCGATAGAAAACAGATTGCGATACGCCTAACCATGTCGTGTTTTGGTTTCTTAGATATCTTTTCCGATATAAGCTTCTAGATTTTATATACAGTTAAAATAACTTATTTAAATAACACCAAAATGATCACAATTATACAGAGAAACCTACCCAACAAGCCAAAACCACCTAGCCTCCTTCAAATCCGGCGACACCGGAATTTCACTATGAGTCGCCGGCCCAATTCCGATCCCCTGGTTTTTTGTTCCTGTGGTTTGCTCTAGGTTCAACATACATCATTTTAACACTGTTTTGTTAAGTTTATTTTTATCTAAACTAAAGCAGATTCAAACAGAGCCTAGTTGTATCTAAAATACGATATTTGAGACAACTTTTGATTTCAAAGTTACCTACTAACAGAATTAATTCCTTCTGTGATTAAGGATTTACCTACAATAATTTGTTGGAATAACACCCTCCAAGATGCTAAGCCCCTTGTCCTTGCTTGATGATGATGAAATCTTTGCCTAGTTCTTCTTCTTTCCTTTGTTCTTCTATGTTTGTTCTTGTTTTTCTTTTTCTTTCTTTAAATTTTTCAGAATTTAAATTACTATCTGATCTGAACAAGGTTTATATATGGTGAAGGGAAGAAAGAGGTGGTAGTAGGAGGTGTCAATGAATTAGATATGCCCTCTTCATGCAAGGAAGAGGTATTGGTGTGTGTGTGTGTGCATGCAAGGAAAAGGTGTCATACATTATCTCTTAAATTTTTATTTTAATTAGCTATAAAATTCTAAACTAATTGGTTTTCTACCCCTTTTTCATTTATACCCTTAACAAATTTCCATTTTCACAAGAAACTTAAACTTTACCTAGAAACCCTTCACAACTTATGTTATTATAAAACACTCATTTTATTAAAATGAAGCTAAAATTCTCATTAAAACCCTTATAATTTATTTATGTTGCATACTAAAATTTTAATTTAATCTGTTTTACAAACATCTTATGAAATTATCTAATTTGGTTTTAATAACTTTTTTATTTAACACTTTATTATTTATTTAAATAATTTTATTTATTTCTAAAATTTCAGAATGCTACAATATTCCCCCCTTAAGAAAATTCGGTCCTCGAATTTAAATTTAACTAGACATACCTTCAAAAGGATGTGGAAATTTATTTCGCATCGCATCCTCGGTCTCCCAAGTAATTTCCTCGCGGTCCTTTCCTTGCCAAAGAACCTTTACAGACGGAAGTACCCGCGATCTTAGTTTCTTTGCCTGTCTGTCTAGAATAGCGACTGGCTGCACTGTGTAGGATAAGTCTGGCTCAATCTGTAAGGTCTGATGCTGGATCGCATGAGAAGGATCGTGAAGATACTTGCGAAGTATCGAAACGTGAAACACAGGATGCACATCTGGAAAACTCGGTGGAAGTGCTAAACGATAAGCTACAGCACGCACTCTCTCCAGAATCTCGTAAGGTCCAACATACCTAGGGCTGAGCTTCCCCTTCTTCCCGAAGCGCATCACACCTTTCATCGGAGACACTCAAAGGAACACATGATCTCCCACTCCTAACTCGAGTCTACGACGTCGTCGATCTGCATATGATTTCTGTCTACATTGGGCCGCCCTCATTCTGTCCCGTGTCAATTGAATCTTCTCTGTCGTCTCCTGCACTATCTGCGGTCCCAAAATGCTACTCTCGCTCAGTTCCGTCCAGCAAACAGGTGATCGACATTTCCTCCCATACAAAACTTCAAAGGGTGCCATTTGGATCGTCTCCTGAAAACTATTATTGTACGAGAATTCTATCAAAGGTAGGTGACGGTCCCAACTACCACCAAAATCAAGACTACAAGCGCGAAGCATATCTTCTAGTGTCTGAATGGTCCGCTCCAACTGACCATCTGTCTGTGGGTGAAAAGCCGTACTAAAGCTCAATCGTGTACCAAGAGCTTCTTGAAGTTTCTGCCATAGCCTGCTAGTAAACTGGGTACCCCTATCTGAAACCATGCACGTCGGAACTCCATGCAGACGTACAATCTCATCGATATAAATCTGAGCATACTATGCAAACACATACGTCGTCTTAACTAGAAGAAAATGAGCTGCCTTTGTTAATCTATCTACAATCACCCAAATAGAATCATACCCTTTGCTAGTCCTGGGTAGACCCACCACAAAATCCATGGAAATCTATTCCTATTTCCACTCTGGAATGGGCAAGGGCTGCAACTCTCCGGCTGGCCTCTGGTGTTCTGCCTTGACTTGCTGACAAGTCAAGCATCTCGAAACGTATTCCGCAACATCCCTCTTCATTCCTTCCCACCAATAAACATCCTTCAGATCATGATACATCTTGGTGGAACCAGGATGAATACTGTATGCTGATCTATGAGCCTCCTCTAAGATCTCACGCCTCAACCCATCTGAATCTGGTACACAGAGACGGGTCCTAAAGTGTAATACTCCATGATCATCAATCACAAACTCCGTCTCCCTGCCCTGCCTAACCTGATCCATAAGCTCCAATATACGAGCATCTGCGGGCTGTGTCTCTCGAATACAATCCAATAACTGAGGTCGTGTGCGAACATGTGCTAGTTGTCCTCCTATCGGAATGAACTCAAACTGTATACGACTATCACATAAAATCTGCCAGTCAGTAGAAGACTGTCTCTGCAAGGTGCGCAAATGAGATAAGCTACCTCCAGGCCTCCGACTCAAAGCATCTGCTACGACATTTGCTTTGCCTGGATGATACAAAATCTCACAATCGTAACTTTCACCAGTTCCATCCATCTACGCTGCCTTAGGTTCATATCTCTCTGCTGAAAAATATACTTCAAACTCTTATGATCTGTGAAGATTTGACACGACTCTCCATATAAGTAATGTCTCCAAATCTTCAATGCGAATATCACGGCAGCCATCTCTAGATCATGAGTGGGGTAGTTCTGTTCGTGTCTCTTCAACTGTCGAGAAGCATAAGCTACAACCCTGCCATGCTGCATCAATACATAGCCTAAACCCACTCTAGAGGCATCACAATACACAACAAAGCCACCTGACCCAGAAGGTAATGATAATACAGGTGCAGTCGTCAAGCAAGTCTTCAACTGCTGGAAACTCTGCTCACATGCATCTGTCCAAAGAAAGGGAACCTCCTTCCTAGTCAATCCGGTCAAAGGTGCAGCTATCCGTGAAAAATACAGCACGAAGCGTCGGTAATAACCTGCCAGACCTAAGAAACTCCGGACCTCTGTAACTGATACAGGTCTAGGCCAGTGCTGTACCGCTTCAATCTTCTTTGGGTCCACACATATCCCAGCTCTAGTAACTACGTGTCCCAATAATTCCACACTATCCAGCCAAAACGCACACTTCGAGAATTTTGCAAACAGCTGATGCTCCTTCAAGGTCTGCAACATAATACGCAAATGCTGCTCGTGCTCCTCCCGACTCCGAGAATAAACGAGAATATCATCTATGAACACGATAATAAACTGATCGATGAAGGGTCTGAAGATACGGTTCATCAGATCCATAAAAGTTGCTGGGGCGTTGGTGAGTCCGAACGACATCACCAGAAATTCATAGTGCACGTATCTTGTGCGAAACGCAGTCTTCGGAATATCGTCCTTCCGAACCTTCAACTGGTGATACCCTGACCGCAAATAAATCTTCGAAAAGTAGCCAGCTCCCTGCAACTAATCGAACATATCATCTATACGTGGGAGTGGATACCTGTTTCGCACAGTGATGCGATTCAGCTGTCGGTAGTCGATACACAATCTCAAACTACCGTCCTTCTTCTTTACAAATAAGACAGGAGCTCCCCACGGCGATACACTAGGACGCACAAGTCCTCTATCTAACAACTCTTGCAACTGACTTTTAAGTTCCTTCAACTCCGTCGGTGCTGGTGGCCCGTTAGTCAGTAGCTGGTGGCCCGTTACGTATTGGCTTATACCTCCGACGTGCTAGTGGTTAAATCCACAGCCATAGTATTGACGAGTCTTTAGAGTCCACCACACTTTCAGTTACTCAAGCTTTCGGGCGAAACGCTGTAGAAGCCGTATGGAGATATGGCAGGGTCCGATCAGATACGTGCGGTATTGCACGGATCAGGATCGGACGGTTTGTACTAGTGGCCGTATGGATATATGGCAGGGTTCGATCGGATACGTGCGGTATTGCACAGATCAGGATCGGATGGATATTACTAGCCGGCTTTGGTTTAAGCCGGATCCTAGTTTAGTACAGTGTAGATTTTGTCTCTTTGCATTTGTATCCGGACGGAATACAGATGCGGGTGTGTATGCACAGTATCGGGGTTTTCCTGTAATTTATTACGGGACCAGTTTTCTGGAGTTGCCAGTTTGCTTTCCGTTCCGGCCGGTTTTCCTTTGTTCTTTCCCGGCCGGACTTTTCCGATGGAGGGGGGTATTTGCAATTGTGCAAATAACTTTTGAGGAGGGGGTTTCTTGCACTTGTATTCATTATGATAAGCATTTTTGTTTTTCATCCATGATGGTGCATTAATGAGATTTGAGTGGGTATGGGTTTGATGTAAGTTTATTATGATGATGCTTTGGATGTGGTCACCATTCTCTTTATCCTACACTCACCTCCCTTAGTTGTTTCACTCCCACCATTTTCCCACTTGATATTGGCCGGCCACATTGGAGAAGGAGGATGGTTCATTTTCATTTTTGTGAGGGTGTGGGAAAAATTATTCATTCATCTCATTTTTCCATTGCTACCAAAAATCCCCAAGTTCATTTCTCAACCTCATTCCTCCATCAAGGCAACATAACCCCAAAGAGACAAAGCACTACACAATCTACAGCAAATCCTGGGCACGTCGACTTGCCAGCTTCGTGCCCGAGTTGCCTCGGTATTGAGGTGGGAGCCCGTAAAAGATACAGACAATGTGGTGCCCTTCCGGCAAGGATGCGACGACCGGAGTTTCCGCGAGAGATCGGGATGACGACGAGAAGACCGGAGGACTCGGATCACTCGATATATCTCTAACGTTTCTCTTTTTAGCTAGTATCAGTTAATGGTTACGATCCGGGTATATTGTCCGCGGTAGCGCCAGTTTAAAGTTAAGAAAAATTTTGATTCCGCATTTTGGCCTCGGATAGATGGCCGGGGCGCTGCCGTGGCGCAACATGGTATCAGAGCCTCGCCATTAACTTCGTCTAGCTTTGTTTGATGTGTTTTACATTTCCGATTGACCAAAATTCCAAAACTTGCATTTTTGTTAACATCAGTTTTCTGTTGAAATTTTTTGGTCTCCAAAAATTTTTCAGGTTGTCTCAGAATGATGTGCAGGGAGTTCTAAGAACACTGGAAAAATTCGACAACACGATCCCTCAGTAAGACCGCGGAACCGCGGCCGTTGACCTTTCTTAGGCCGCGGATCCGCCGCAGAAATGAGGGATCATGTCATCGTTTTTTTGCAGTGGGCTTGTGGGCTAAAAATAGGGGTTTTGGAATATTAAAATGGGGCCCATATTTTCTGTGAGTGCTACAGTATTGCTTAGGGGCCCACTTGTTAATTTTTGATCGATCGGATATTTTAAACACATTATTTCACAGTATTTACATTATATATGCGACCGTGAATGTCACTCGATCGGTAAATCCGGTCTAACTGCTATAGCCCGGTTAGACGGATTTGCGAACGTGACTTTCACGTTGATGTTCTGTGTTTTGCTGTGATGTTGCGGATCGGTCGTGGGGGATAGCCTGGATGCAATATTAGTACAGTTTTGTTTTATATGTACATTTGATATTGCGGGGCAAGCGTCCGACATGTGGACTGCCGTCACTGCCTGTTTGTATTATTCTTTTGGGGCACGACCTGGTTGCGGTCGATGTACCTGTTGTATGTATATTTTACTTTCTGTACTAGGATTACCCCGCGGAGGGGTGCACGGATAGCCGGGTTCTAGAGGGCAACGGGCCCGCATCTCAAGGCATTGAGACGGAGGGGGCTTCAGTCTGGAATTGGCGGGCTATTCGCTGCACTCGTAGGGGGTACAGGTTGACCCTGGAGGGGTGCCCGAGTTACCGGATTCCATGAAGTGCTGGGTGGTCCATTTACGGCGCTGAAGGGGGCTGCCTCGCTTCAGGTTTTGGCGGGTGACTTGCCGCGCCCGTAGGGGTCTAGGTTTCATTGCACAGGCTATCCACACGACCAGGGGAACATCGGGTTTCAGCAGCGGCTCTGTGAAACCCGGGGCTTCCAGATATCTGTATTGTTCTGTGATGCTGCATATTTCTGTGATGTTGCCTTTTATCACGCCTTGAGCGAAATATAATATATTGGTATATATATTAGTAGATGTTGTATATATTTTTCATCCGTGCTAGTCCAGTCCCCGCTCTGCCGTTAGTTAGCTAACCTAACGGGTGATGACGGGACCCAGTGGCGAATGCGGATGGCATATACGTACGTCAGTATATTTTCGTTCTTTGTGGTGTGATCAATTGATGGGACTGCATTGATTCGGATCAATGCAAGTTAAAACAAACCTATTCTGATGTTGTTGGAACATTTTTCAAAAAGCTGTTATTGCAAGGACGTTCACTTTTGTTTTGCATCGTGGTATTCATTTGGAATATCCTGCTCCTCAGTCGACGAGGCAAGGGCCGAGATCCCTTCACCGGGAGTGACCCCTTGGACAGAAGTTTGCGTCAGGGCATTAACTTCACTATAGCCGATTACTTTTGCTTTGCATCATGGTATTCAGTTGGAATATCCTGCACCTCATTCTACGGGGAAAGAGCCGAGATCCCTTCACCGGGAGTGACCTCTTTAGTAAAGGTTTTCGTCACTATATTTTTATAAAAAGTCATCCAGTTCCTTCAACGATATCAAGTTCATTACGTTAAAGGTTTTTCGCCAAAAACCAGTCGTAGCCCTCCGTCATTTCAGATTAGTATTGCTTAGTATTCGCGCTACGTTTGTCGTTGCTATTCGCCGAGGCGTAGTGTGCGGTAGCTCTGTAATGCTTTCTGTCGTATGGATATGTGGATTGGTTAGGACAGTCGTACGACTTTGTTGATTATTCGTCAAGGGTCGTGCGGGTGGGTTTAACGCAATCAAGATAATGACGGGCTGAACTTGACTAGGACCTTTTGATTTGTTGATTATTCGTCAAGGTCACTTGGGTCCTAGGGGTAAAAAAAATCACATCGGGAGTTTCAAAAGAACTGAAACTTACCAGTCATGCGCATACCTTCTGGAGTGTGGTGACGTGAGTGGATTCCGTCATGTTATCATGCGATGATAGTTGGATCCCGATTCCCACTGATGAGTTGGTGTACTCCTCGGGTGATCCCGACTAATTCTTCTTTCAGGCTTGGAGAAGAATTTGACGGTACAGTGGGAGGTTTCCTGATTAGATAAAGTGATAACCATTCTGATCTAGGTTAGAGTGCACGCTGAGTATTTCTTTTCTCTCTCTCTTTGGCAGCGACCATTGACCCGACCCTGGACTATGACTCAGTGACCAAGTTGACCGAACCTTCTTAACACTGGCTTTTGGATTGTCAGAGTTGCAAATCTCATTGCCACTCCTACCTTTACCCTTTTCTCCAGGACACCCCGTATTACTACGAACGTCCACTTCCATTGGACAAAACCATCGTATGGTTATATACGAACTCGAAGGAATTCGAGGATGGTTTCTGGTTCTGGAGAAAACGGATAGGATTATTCAGTTGTCTTTTCCCTTTTACCTTCTCTCAAGTTGTGAGTACTCCTTGGTTTAGGAGATAGCACACCTATTACGCAAATTGGATAGTCTTCTTCCAAACCTTAGGCTGGTGCCGACCGGTAGGGAATGAAGAAAACCAATTAGCCTAAACGGTGTGCAGAAGGTATTAAGATTAAGACAAAGCAAGGGATTAGTAAGAGGGCAAAGTAAATTGCGACTTCTATTCACGACCGAACCAAGTATTTCTTCGCCAATCCTAAATCACCTTTGTATTTCTCCAGGACACTCCGTATCACTACGAAGATCCACAGTTTATTTGGATACTCCATCGTATGGTTATATACGAACTCGAAAGGAACTTGTTCCAATTCGGGGATGGATTCTGGTCCAGGAGAAATAGGAATACAGTTTATTCGGTTGTCTTTTCTCTTCACCTCCTCTCGCATTGCGAGTGCTCCTAGGATTAGGACAGTACACCCATTATGCTTATTGGATAGTCTTCTTCCAAACCATAGGCTGGTGCCGAACGGTAGGGGAGGAAGAAAACCAATTGGCCTAAAGGGGTGTGCAGAAGGTAATGACTAAAGACATATAAAAGGATTTGGAGAGGTGGCAAAAAATTATACGGTTATAGTTGTGAATCTGGATAATGGAAGAGGCATTACTAAGAATACCGGAATACCCCACCGAAACATTTCAATGTTTCAGTTTCACTGTGTAATGTTAAAAGAAAACTGATTTCCCGATTAGATACTTACTCCAGGGTATGTATTTACCAGGTATGATTCTCACATCTGTATGGTTTTACAGATGATGAGTGGGAGTAAGTTATTGGGAATTAGGTGACCATCCTCATTATATCGGGATTCGTTGTAATTGGTGATATTTGAGGAAGCCACCTGGGTTGTTTGCCGGTCGGCAAAACATTTGGTTTTGAATATCCGTTGTTAAGCACCAATTTCAAATTGATATATCTGTACGTCTATTTTCATAGAGTGAGATATACCGTTTGATATTATGTCGATGACATTTACCTATATCAGTGGATGGTTAGGTAAGGAGCATTAAACAGCGGTGTAATTCTTCTTAACCATAAGTACAGTTTTCAACCTACGACGCACAGTGAAAGAGTTGTTAGACTCAGCGGACTTATACAGAGTATTGTATGTTGTCCAGTGTCCATTGGGACAGAGGGGTTGGTCCTCATACTATATTCTGTTTACTTTTAACTTCTCTAGTTCTTAGACATATGTTTCGTAGAAACACAGGGTCTAAGTTTTGAGGAGTTATAGGTATTTGAATAGAGTAGAAAACCAAGTATTGCAAGTATCGGGATTCTTCAAAGTGATCGAAGATGTAGATACTTGTGTATGGTATTCAGTTGATAGTAATGATAAAGAGAAATTGCTTCTCTTTCAGGTTACTCATAGTTGGAAGCATTCCTAAGTTGAGTAACGCTGATCGGCCTTCTTCCATTTAGTTGACATGCACTGGAGATAGTTGCATGATTTGAATCTGGTTCATTTAAATCAGTGCCTCTGGTTCTATATTGGATATAGAACAGTTCATATCTTAACGATGTTAAGGTACGGGGAGTTGTCCGGCTTATGATTAAAACCAGACACTGGACAACTCAAGGCACGTTTCTGTAATGGCTGTTTGTGGGTTGACCCAGGCTATGATGAGGGTTGACTTTCTACCATCTGGAAGATCAATAGTGATATTGTTCTTAACTCGCCACATTTTAAAAAGAAATGGTTATTTTTCAGAAATCAGTAGTGGGAGTATGGTAGAACTGGAAGCGATTCCAGAACCACAAACGATTACTGAAGATTTGATAAGGAACCTAAAGATTCAATCTGATTTGACATTCCATTGGCCACTCCGCAGATAAGGTGGGTAACTTCAGGCACCCGAGAGGCACTCCGGTAGCCTCAAGGACGGTGACAGGGAAGTTCTTGTTTACCCACACTTGCCATTGTTGTTGTTCCAGGCTGCGAGACCCGGCAAGAGGATGAGTATAGCGTCGTTCTAAACTAGCTTTAGAAGTGAGCGTCTATATGACTCTGCCAGAGGGTTGTCGTAGTCAGTAGGAGCAGCGGAAGCATTGGTGGACATCAGGATTATGTCTATTTATAGACTAAAGCAGATATAGCGGAGATAGATCATCTATTTCTGATGTGAAGTCATAGGTTTGACTTCATCAGAATAGGGGATGGATCTGTTAAGAAGGTAGTAGGGTGTGATGTCCTGGTATTTGATGACATACACAGAGTAGGAAGTGATATTCCTATACTACGATCGGTTATACTTTGGTTGTTACACAGTGTTTTCTCCACACAGGACTTGGATATTATATCAGACATTCTGGTCACTAGATCTATGGTTTTAGATCTAGATTTGGGTGGTTTCCCAATCTGGGTACTTTGACAGCATTCTATGAGTATTTAGAATGGACGACTCCTGGCACGGTAGTATACCTGCAGGTAATGGAGTCACCCTCTCTAAAGGTGTCTTACAGACTAAAGGGGAGAGGATGTGCATGATTGGCAGATCACTTGCTTAGGCAATTGAGTCAATCATGAGATGTCAAGTACCACACCAGAAGTTGTTCTTGCAGTAGATGCAATAAGTTTATATTGATCCAATCCTGGAGAAACAGTCGGAAGCAGTTTTAGAACATAAGTTGATGTTCTAGGAATATGATAGCAACAGCCTCCTTTAGGAGACGGTTATCATTCCAGGCTTCCAAGGTGACATGGATAGTAGAGTGGCTGTCAGAGTTATAGTTTTTCCTTCTGACGAGGGGCAGTATTTTGGACAGGTGGTCCAAGGCAATACTGAGGGAGGCATGGCGCAGGATACTGATTAAGTTCAGTTGATGATACAGTCTAAGAAGTTTGGATTTGGAGTTCATTTATGAGCTAGGTCCCATCAGATATCCAGACATACTCTAAGACAGGTATTGCTCATTTCGGGAGATGGCTTTCTCTGCGAACTTGAGATATAGAGAGACATAGAAAGAAACATCACAGCGGATCCACTCACTGAGGCTATTCCTCGAACGCAATAGTTTCACAAACGAGCTTTGTGAGACTGACCAGTAGAGGAGTTGGGTGTTCGGTATCACACGGGCTGTGAGTATGCGACATCGCAATAATTAGCCTTGAGTGCAAGTGGGAGATTGTTGGTGATAGTGCCCTCAGAGTCAATTATTGGATCACAGGCACGTGATTGCAATGATTGAGGGAGGACCTATCCCAGGAGGACAGTCTTACTCGAGATGATAGTATGCTATCTGGTTTACCTTTATCATCGTGTACTGCTTCAGGTGACCTTACAGGTCGCTATTGCACGCTGATAGAGCCCCTAGGATTCTTGCTTGACTGCCAGCAGTATGATGGCGATCATATACGTGAGAGCTGGTGGTCTATAAGCACATCCTTAAAAGGTCCCTAGTCGTGGGGGTTTCGAGACAGGGCATCGATTCTCCAGAGTAGACTAGTGTATACAGTCGAGACCCCGACGAGGGGCGGTGGCCGGTCTCATAAGCCACTGGTGTCTGTTGGTTCACCTAAGATGTATACAGGTGCTCATTGGGTTATGAGTACACCGGACAGGACTCGCCGGGAACATGCTAGTTGGTCTTATACCTGACGTCAGATAGCAGTTCCCTGGTGACATGTGTACAGGTTAGTTCATCGACCTGAGATCGTCATTTGTCTCGTGTGAGTTCCTACTGTACTTTGATTACTACCCTACCACGGCTCAAAGGAGTCGTGCAAACAGGTTTTAGTTGGGTGCAGTCCCGAGCCACATGGAGGCAGTGAGCGGATCTTCAGGGGTTCGTCTCTCCCGGTATTGGGGGTGAGGTCGCGCTGTGTCTAGGAGAGCCATTACGCAAAGCCCTCGGCCGAGGCAGGAGATTTACTGGTAGGTATTCCAGTAGTATCTCAGGGCGTTCTGGGCTACACTCCGACACGACTTGTACCGCCTTTGGGGGTCTGACTTTTACCAACCCCCTAGGCCCGCCATGCGATGCTCATAGACGAACGAACCGGACTGTACGGATATTGTCACTGACAGGCTCAGTAGGGTGTCAGGATGAGTTCGCTCATCGACGTCCCTTTTAGTCAGTAGCTGGTGGCCCGTTACGTATTGGCTTATACCTCTGACGTGCTAGTGGTTAAATCCACAGCCATAGTATTGACGAGTCTTTAGAGTCCACCACACTTTCAGTTACTCAAGCTTTCGGGCGAAACGCTGTAGAAGCCGTATGGAGATATGGCAGGGTCCGATCAGATACGTGCGGTATTGCACGGATCAGGATCGGACGGTTTGTACTAGTGGCCGTATGGATATATGGCAGGGTTCGATCAGATACGTGCGGTATTGCACAGATTAGGATCGGACGGATATTACTAGCCGGCTTTGGTTTAAACCGGATCCTAGTTTAGTACAGTGTAGATTTTGTCTCTTTGCATTTGTATCCGGACGGAATACAGATGCGGGTGTGTATGCACAGTATCGGGGTTTTCCTGTAATTTATTACGGGACCAGTTTTCTGGAGTTGCCAGTTTGCTTTCCGTTCCGGCCGGTTTTCCTTTGTTCTTTCCCGGCCGGACTTTTCCGATGGAGGGGGGTATTTGCAATTGTGCAAATAACTTTTGAGGAGGGGGTTTCTTGCACTTGTATTCATTATGATAAGCATTTTTGTTTTTCATCCATGATGGTGCATTAATGAGATTTGAGTGGGTATGGGTTTGATGTAAGTTTATTATGATGATGCTTTGGATGTGGTCACCATTCTCTTTATCCTACACTCACCTCCCTTAGTTGTTTCACTCCCACCATTTTCCCACTTGATATTGGCCGGCCACATTGGAGAAGGAGGATGGTTCATTTTCATTTTTGTGAGGGTGTGGGAAAAATTATTCATTCATCTCATTTTTCCATTGCTACCAAAAATCCCCAAGTTCATTTCTCAACCTCATTCCTCCATCAAGGCAACATAACCCCAAAGAGACAAAGCACTACACAATCTACAGAAAATCTTGGGCACGTCGACTTGCCAGCTTCGTGCCCGAGTTGCCTCGGTATTGAGGTGGGAGCCCGTAAAAGATACAGACGATGTGGTGCCCTTCCGGCAAGGATGCGACGACCGGAGTTTCCGCGAGAGATCGGGATGACGACGAGAAGACCGGAGGACTCGGATCACTCGGTATATCTCTAACCTTTCTCTTTTTAGCTAGTATCAGTTAATGGTTATGATCCGGGTATATTGTCCGCGGTAGCGCCAGTTTAAAGTTAAGAAAAATGTTGATTCCGCATTTTGGCCTCGGATAGATGGCCGGGGCGCTGCCGTGGCGCAACAGATATCGTAGTTATGGTATGTAGCAGTGGCAAGTAGGATCTGGATGGACTTAAGCATAGCTTTGAAAGTCTCAACTTTTCCATGTACACCAAGTAATCTTCTCAAGATATACTTGCTCCTGATGGGGATTTAACCCTTCAGATAAAGCAACCAAAGTCCATAATTTGTTGGTGTATAAGGATTCCATCTCAGATCGCTAAGCATTCATCCATTCTCACAGAGTCCCCACTCCTGATGGCCTGCTCGAAACTAGTTGGGTCATCATCTCATGATGCAATCATCTCTCCCACTGTCATAGAGAAACCGAAGTATCTCTCAGGTGGATAAGGAACCCTATCAGATCGGCGGAGAGGCTGAGGTTCGTTGGAAACTATTGAATCCTCCGGGTTTACCAAATCATCAGCTGCAGTTTGTATAGCTAGAACTCCTTCCAGTTCTACCTAACAACCACTAATTTCTTCACAAGAAATTCCCTTTCCCAAAGGTGGCATACTGAGAAAACATCTCTTGTTCCTCAGTTTGGTAGAAGATATTCCCTTGTGAATGCTTGGGATATCCAACAAACTTCCACAGAACTGACCTTGCCTCGAGCTTGTCCGGATTTTGCTTTTGACATAGGCCGGACAACCCCAAATCTTAACTTCCTTAAGAGATGGGCTCTTCCCATACCATATCATATATGGAGTGGTAGACATCTGATTTGGTTGGAACCCTATTCAATAGGTATGCAACTTCTCAAGTGCATAACCCCAAAAGAAAATAGGCAACTCGGTAGTACTCATCATAGAGCACACCATATCACATAGGGTGTGATTGCTCCGCCCCAATACACCGACGTGCCGTGGTGTATACGGAGGAGTAATGCTGAGAGAGAATCTCATTCTCCTTTAGAATAGTCCAGGAATTCCGTGCTCAAGTATTCTCTTCCTTGATCACATCAAAAGACATAATACTTATACCCGTTTTTGGTTCTCTACTTCTAACTTATATTCTGTAATTATCTCAAAAGTTTAGGACTTGTGTTTCAACAGGAACATATGTATGAATCTTGAGAGATAATCAGTGAATGTAATGGAGTACAACGAACTTGTCCTGGCATATGTAGACATGGGACTATCATACATCAGCATGTATCAATCCCAAGAGTTCGCTAACTCTTTCTCTGTTTCTAATAAACGGAGCTTGTGGTCATTTTATCTTTGTGACATGACTGGCAAGTTTTACAAGATGTAAATCCAAACTAATTTAAATATGCATCTTTATGTAACTTCAGCAAGTCGGGTCGCATTGATATGACCTAGTCTACAATGCCTCAAAAAAGATTCGTTCATTTCTGAACTCTTCCTCTTATGTGTGTTCTATACGTTAAGAACTGTGGTTTGATTTAGAACGTCTATGCTTTTAGATAACGTGCCTGAACCGATCAACTCTTGATATAGGAAATGTTCAAAACATTATCTAACAATACAAAATTATATCCTTCTTTATTAATAAAGAGACTGATATGATGTTGTATATCAGGTTCGGTATCTAATAATATTCATTCAGAATCAATGCATTCTTGTAATACAGGGTGATAACTGCCAACAGGCTTGGCCGCAACACTTGCATCATTTCCAACTCTTGAAACTTATCTCCCGTTCTCAGTTCTCTACCTATCTGTAGCCCATATAACAAATTACATTTGCGGGATCCTGATCCAGTATTTCATACCCAGGACGTAAAGGATACTGAGAAACAGTTCTCGGTAATGAACACACCCGAAGAAAATGCATCAACATGTACTTTCTTCGTTTGGGTGGCACAGGTACTCTGGTAATCCCGTATTTCCTACTCTGTCTTATAACAATTATAAGTTGGAGCGGGACCAACGTTCCCTAGCACAGTATAACAAGCGGGTTCGGTCAATACATCCTTATTATTATCTTGATTAAGGCGTGACATGGTCGCTACCTGGAGAGAGATAGAAGAAAACACTCAGCGTATGCTCTTGCAAGATTAGATTGGTTATTAATATATCTAATCAGGATGTCTCCCACTATTTTAGTCAAATCTTCCTTCAAACCCTAAAAGGAAAGACTAGTCGGGATTAATTACACCCTACAAGTTCGCCAATCTTTCAGCCAGGCCAGTGCCGGTACTTTGAGGGAGGTTCACCGTGCTTTCGTACGGATCTAATTAAAATAAACCTTGTTTTCTCGGAGGCATAACCCCATTAACACCTTTCTAGACACCTACTCGATCGGGTAATTGTAATGTGTAAAACTCTCCCAGGAGTAACTCTTACTCGCAGTGGGTATCGGGATCCAACTATCTCATAGAAGGTATGTAATCTCATTGCAAATTTCAACACTTGAAATCCCCGATAATATTTTGTCCCTAGTACTTATGACCTTAACTATGGTCAACATATCATAAGCACTATTCAAGTTCTTCCCGTTATTTCATGATTAATTAGACCCACCCACATGACCCTCAACTATGGTCGACATAATCACATGACTGTCCTAATTAATCGCATTATATGCTGTGTAGGAAGACATCACTTAGCTACCGTACACTACGCCTCAACTATAGTCGACATACGCAGCACGAATACTAAGTGCTCTACTTCCTAAAATGACAGAGGGCTACGTCAGGTTTTTAAGAAAACCCTTTGCGTAATGAACTTGATATCGTTGTAGAATCGAGTGATTTTAAATGGAATGTTTTTTAGGCCTTTTCTAGTTTTGCCAAAGAGGTCACTCCCGGTGAAGGGATCTCGGCTCTTTCCTCATCGAATAAGGTGCAGGATATTTCACAAATATCACTATGCAAAGCAAAAACTATAAAAACAATCAAAAGACAAACCGAGTTTGTAGCATCTGCTAGTTTCGCTAATGAGGTCACTCCCGGTGAAGGGATCTCGGCTCTTTCCTTATCGAATAAGGTGCTGGATATTCTACAAGGAATACCGCTATGCAAAGCAAGAACTAGAGCTACCAGTTTTTGAGACAAGTTTCCACAACATCTTTAGGTTTCTTTTAGTTTCATTAGTCTCAGTAATGAAGTCCCATTTTATTATGCTTCACAAGCATCACATTTGAAACGAAATCAGCAATATAACATATATCTCATATATATAATATACACATTCGTCTCAGGCGGTAATATGATCTCATCACAGAACATTGCAGCAGAAGATAACATATGAAATATTGGATATACTAGGATTTCCGTGTTTTATGCGAGCCTGTATAAAACGCGGATTCCACGGTCGCGATAAATAGCCAATCCCACACCCCTAGACCCCTACGAGAGCAGCAAGCAACCCTACCAATTCTAGAGTTAGGACACCCAGTCTCGACTCCTCGAGATGGTCTCCCGCTGGACCCTAGAACCCGGTTACTTGTGCTCCCCGCCTTGGCTCTATCCTAATGCGGAAAAGTAAATAATATACAATGGTGACATCATCCTCAACCCGGAAGTGCCCCAATAATAGAATATTATATACAATGAATTTTACATGAATTAAAATGAAAAACTCTCATCTCACATAAAACCCCCGGCTATTCAAAACACGACGATCCAATATAACATATCACAGCAACACATAACATCGCATGTCATCAACGTAAGTAAATATGCGTATCCCAATTGTCGTTGATATATAGCAATGAAACCGGCGATACACCACATATTACACTTACTGTCGCAGAAAAGAAAGTGTAAAACTACAACATTTGGAATCCGCAACCTTTTTAGACATCACATGCCTAACCAAATGAATTCCTTAGACATCGCATGTCATTTTAGTCTCGATCTCGAAAACACTTTTCAATATCAAGTCGGGCAATTCAACAAGATTCCCGACATCCTGATCGAATGCTCGTCGGAAACTCTAGTAGACGGCCTCACCCGTGGATGCCGTCGACGAAGTGCACTAAGGCGGAACATCGCTGCCGCGAGCACCCGAACGGATGCTTTTGGCGACGGGGTTCTCCTACAGTCACTTGGTCGGGGTTATGGGGCGTGGCTATCTATTAAGTTTACTCGGCGAGTATCCGCGTACACTACGTGATTACGACGGACTTTCGATCACATCAAACTCCCGTGGCAACCGATCAAATGAGACTAAAAACTGCTAGATTTATAACATTCAAATTAGTTATCTCATAACTACTTGTGGATTTCAAATAATGTATCACATTCCAGATAAATAGACAATGTTAAACTTTCCGATCGAATAAACAAACACCCAAGATTTCCCAAATAGCTCAACACTTGAGCGGAATTCAAAAAGTCCCAGAACATGTCACAGCCGCTATGAACCAGCCGTAGAAGGGTCAAACCAATGCCTCACATGTAGCAACACTAAACTACCACAAACCATATAGTTCAGTGGCGATTTTGATGGTCACATAATCGAGTTAAGGTTACGTTCTTCTAGAGGGTCCACAGATTCGCTTGCATGATTTTCTGAAAGTTTTAAACTCAGAAAAAATCCAACACTTGAAAGTTTTCCAACAGGGGAAAAAGTGAGTTATTGATATCCGTTCGAACCTTTTAACACGTTCTAAATTACCCGGAAAAAGATAAACAAAGTTAAACTTTCTGATCAAATCAACGAGTTCCCAATATATCCCAGAAATCTCAACACTTGAGTAGAATTAAAAATTCCCAGAACATGAAAAATTACCCAAGAATAAAACCCTGAAGTATTAGCCCATAACTCCAAACGTTGGCCGCGGAACCGCCGCCAAACTCATGGTTTGGCCGCGGTTCCGCGGTCACGTGAGTGAGTTGTGGCTTCGTACTTCACAGTAATCCTTAGAATTCCCAGCATGATTTTCTGAGTATTTTTAATATGAAAAATTTTAACTTTTGAAAAAAAATCGAGAAACTAGGTTTTTACGGGGTTTCGGAGTTCGATCGGACTTCAAACTTCGTCTAGACAATGCCTAATGCTCTAGCTTGTCTCTGATACCACTGTAGGGTTAATAAGCACCTTATGAAGGTTTTGGCAAGTATCAATCATGCTACTTTAATATTTTTGGGGTGCTAAACAAACCCAAACCAAGATTTTAACTAGAGACTTAGGGTTAAACATGCATGTAAACAACTTTACATCTAAGAGTTAAGGATTACAACCTTTGTAGACCGGTCCTTCACTTCAAATAGCTCCGTGTAGTAGTCCCCTTCGCTACGATCGTAAACTCCAGACTCTAGAGAGGCTCTATGAAGAAACGAACGTGCTTGCTTCGATGACTTCGAGGCCGAAGATGATCTACGTCTAGAAGCTACTAACTCAAGCTATTCCGTCACTAGGTCATGAACTTTGTGAAGAAAACACACTCTACTACATGGCAAGTGGTAGAGGATGAAGAAGTAGGAGGTGGGCTCACTTTAGAATTGATTTTCTCACTTTATTTCTTATACCTCCATTGAAGCTAGAAAGCTTTTCATGGAGCTTGAAGAAGAACTCATGAATAATTCATCCAAAATGAATTATTGCATCCATGGTTGAGTTAAAGCTATCATGCTTAACTCATGTAGAGAATAAACCACACACTATGGTTAAGGGTTGGGTTTGATAAATATCGTTAACTAGACAAAAGAGTTGACTTTGTCAAAGCTTATCCAAAAGCTTTTGTCCAAGCTTATCCAAAAGCTTTTGTCCAAGCTTTAGCATAACAAACTCAATTTCTTTTGAATTAGCTTAACATAAATAGAAACCCTAACTTAACCCTAGTATGGTATTAATCTCATACACCCATCTTGTATGTATCATCAAGCATGACACAATACATGTACAAAAATATACATATCACATATATACAATGTGCACACTGTTAGTGTTTATGCCCTAGAAGGCCATTACTGTATCATACTAGTTTGTATATTACTTAATGGAAGCTTGGGATATTCACATGTATATAACAGTCTTGCTAAACATGGTAGTATGCTACTTGGTTTTTCTATCTTAATATGTGAGTATACGTATTGATAGAGCTCTTAGGATCTTGCTTGACTACCGGCGTTGTGATGGCAGTCACACTAGTGGGGGCTGGGTAGTCTACAAGCACATCCTTATTCAGGTCCCTAGTCGTTGGATTATCGAGACAGGGCATCGATACTCCGGAGTAGACTAATGTGTACGCTTCTCATCCCAGTTGGGGAGATGGTCTGTCCCACAGCCGTCAGTACGTCGTACTGGAGATAGTATGCAGGTGCTCGTTAGGTTACGGGTACACCGGACAGGACTCACTGGGAACTGTTGGTTGGTTTTATACCAGTCGTCAGTGAACAGTTCCCAGGTGACATGAGTACAGCATAGTCCGCAGACTTGACACTGCTACTTCGCCTCGAGTGTGTCCCACTGTTCTTAGATTGCTACCCTACCACGGCTCAAAGGAGTCGTGCAAACAGGTAGCAGTTGGGTGCAGTCCCGAGCACTTGGAGGCAGTGGCGGTTAGACAGGATTCGTCTCTCCCGGTATTGGGGGTTGATATCGCGCTGTGTCAGAGAGCCATTACGCAAAGTCCCTGGCCAGGGCAAGCGAGATTTGCTGGTAGGTTCCAGTAGTTTCTCAGGGTGTAATGGGCTTCCCTCCGACACGACTTATACCGCTATTAGGGGACTGACGCTTGCCGCCCCCTAGGCCCGATATGCGATAGTCTAAGACGAACGGACCGGACTGTATGGAGATTGTCACATCAGACTCAGTAGGAGTTCGGATGGGTTTCCTCATCGGCCTTCTTATCGACATCTACCTGGGGACCGTTACGTACAGCTAGTGCCGCTTGCGGTCTGTGGTTAAATCCACTGCCAGCGTAGTAGTCGAGTCTCTAGAGTCCCACACAGAGAGTTTCCCTACTCCAGGCGAAACGATATAGAGGTCGTATGGTTTTACGACAAGGGTTCGGACGCATACGTGTGTTTACGCACGTACGACTTTCGGACAGTTTTTACCAGTCGGCTTTGGTTTAAGCCAGTTACTGGTATCCGGTTATTGGATTTATACAGTCTAAAGTTTTTCCGTATTTTTGCGGAAAGGAGGGGCGTTCTCGTAATTGCGCGAGAAGCTTCTAGAAGATGGTGACTGAGGAGGTTTAGGTGGCATATACATTGAATGAGATTAGTGAGTCATATGGATGATTCATCCATGTCATTAATGCTTCATAATTGCTTAATGACTCATGGAGATGAATCACCACAAGATATTTATCAAGCATGGTTGTAAAATGATTTCTTTTCTTTTCTTGATAAAAAGAAATGCTTGATATATATTATGATAACTCATTCTTCTCACTTCACTATTATCTTCACCTTCTCTCTCCTCAAGCTCTCCCTCTTCAAACCCTAATCCTCCCCTCTCATGTGTTGAGTACAAGGATTAGTTAGACTAATTAAACCATAACCCTCACTCTATATCACCTAGCTTCTTTGATTAGCACTTAAAGAAGGTTAGTTGCCTCAAGTTTAGAGGCTAAGCTTGGAGTAAAGCTCTCGGGTGGATCGTCTACTACTTCGAGAAGGCCGAGGAGGAGGTGGAGTTCGCAAAGACGAAGGACACGATTCATTAGGTATAATCCCTAAAACATAGTAGCATAGAAACTCTATGTTTGTAGTTAGTTATCGTTTAGCTTCAATTCAAGCGGTTAGTCGATGTTTGTTCACTAAACAAGTTCGTTTTTGAAAATTCCGCCTCCCCACAACTACTGGGGTGTTGTACATTAACTTACAGTGGTATCAGAGCCTCGCTAAACAATAAATAACTTTTTTGCAAATTTGTATGAATTTCGAACGGAAAAAACGAAACCGGAAAACCCTAAAATATCAAGTTTCTGTCGATTTATAAATGAAGTCCAAAAAATTTTCAGGGATGTTCAGAAAGCTTAAAATGACAGTAGTAGAACACATAAAAAAATTGGTCCCCTGAATCGCCTACGGCGCCGCGGAACCGCGGCGGATAGCACAGATCCCGCCGCGCTTCCGCCGCCGAGTTGACGATTCAGGGACCCATTTTTCTTGTGATGGTTCTCTGTGATATTTGGGATTTTCTGGTATTTTTTTTAATTTTGCTCAGGTTTCAAGTTTACAGAGAAGTATTGGAGCAATATTAAATGTGTTTAATCGATCGAAATTATACAGTATTTGCTTATTGGATTATATCTGTGTTTGTATAATGTGTTCGTAAACCTCCCCTAACTGCTAGTATGTCGGTTGGCAGGGGGTTGCACATTTCTGTAATGGTTTTTACTGTTTGTGGATATGAACTGTATTGGACTGTTGTGATGATTAGCCGGGGTTATGTGATTGGTTATTATTTAATTCATTTGATGTAAATGTAATTTGTTGTAATATTATTTTGCGGGGCACATCCAGGTTGCGGTTGTAGCCACCGTTGTATTATTTCATTTTACTGTTTTTGCTCCTAGGACAGACCCAAGGTGGGGTGCACAAACTGCCGGGCGGGTAGTTTGCCGTACCCGTTGGGGTCTTGGGTGGGGTAATGGCTATTCATCACAACTGTGTAATCCGTCTTTTGTTGCAGGCTCAAAACAAACACGGATTGCTTGCAAATCCAATAAAGTTCATCTGTGATCTGGAATGCCTATTATTGCGTCTGACGAATGTACAATATCTATATATGATAGCTATTTAGACGTCACTTATGTTTTACACCTGCGCTAGCCCAGCCCCCGCTCTGTCGTTAGTTAAGTAACCTAACGGGTGATGACGGGACCCCGTGGCGAATGCGGATGGCATAAGAGGACGTTGTATTTTCGTTGTTTTCTGCAATGATAGGTTAATGATGGGACGCATTATCTATAATGCAAAGAAAAACAAACCAAAGTTTAAATCGTTGGAACAATTTAAAAGAAACCGCTCGGTTAATTTTAAAACAGATATTTTTAAATGCGGAGACTTAACCACTCCTTTTAAAAGCTATCAGGTTCCTTCGGTTATATCAAGTTCACTACTGTTCACGGTTTCGCCAAAACCATTCGTAGCCCTTCGTCATTTCATCTGGGTATTCAGTAGTATTCAAGCTATGTATTTTGACCAACGCCAAGGCATAGTGTTTGGTAGCTGCTGGGTATTCATTTGTTGCATAGATAGATGAGTTAGTTTGGGACAGTCGTATGATCATTTTGGCCAACGTCAAGGATATGTACGGATGGGTTCAAATTAACAAGATAATGATGGGTAGAACTTGACATGTGACTTATGATATTTTGACCAACGCCAAGGTCATAAGAGCATGGGGCAAAAAAATAGATATCGGGAATTTCTAAAGAAACTGAAATTTGCAAAGAGATGCATACCATTTGGAGTTTGATGAATGTTGGTAGGATTCCTTCAACATTATCATACGATGATATTTGGATCTCGATCCTACTGTGAGTATATGCTACTTATCAGGATATTCGTCACTTAACGATCAATGCTATAAACCAAGTAGGTGTCCAGAAAAGTGTCAGCGGGGTTACGCCCCCAGAGAAAAGAGGATAATTAATTAAGGAACTCCGCGAAAGCGTTGGAAAACCTCCCTCGAAGTATCGACACTGGCCTGGCTTAACGGTTAAGCAAGTATTGTACGGTGAGAATAGTCCTGGCTAATTCTTCTTTTATGGTTTGAGGAAGGATTCAAGAAACAGTGGGAGCCATCCAGTTTAAATAAACTAAAAACCACTCTAAACTTGCAAGAGCATCATGCTAAAGAGTTTTCTTCTCTCTCTCCTAATTGCAGCGACCCTGAAAATGACTGGACTTAAGTTACTTTTAGAGAAAAATATACTGACAGGGCCAAACTATAAAGATTGGCTGCGGAATGTCAAAATGGCTTTGACCAATGACAAATTGGGGTACATCCTCACCGCTACGGCACCTGCTGTCCCTAGTCCCAAATCCAGCAATGCGGATAAGGAAATCCGCAAAACCTGGGATTTAGATTGCGCGAAATCCAAGTGCATCGTGCTTGCCTCAATGAACAATGAACATCAGAGGAGGCACGAGGATATGACCCTAGATAGCATATTTCTCCATACAAAGGAACTTTATGGAGAGCAATCTCGTATAGCAAGATACGAGACCTCTAAGAACTTGTTTCGAGCGAGGTTGGCTGTCGAGTCATCGGTAGGAGAACATGTCCTAAAGATGATCGGCTATATTGAAGAGCTCGCAGACCTTGGGACGACTTTGGATAATGAGCTATATACAGACCTTATTCTCCAGTCCCTTCCTCCCACCTACGCCCAGTTTATCCTGAACTTCAACCTTCAAGGAAAAGAAGTTGAACTTCCGGAACTCCTGAACATGTTAAGGAGTGCAGAGGGCACCTTGCAGAAGGCAAGGGAAACACCCGCTATGTTTGTTGGCGGTGCATCTTCTTCCGGGTCCAAGGCTAGGGCCAAAGGAAGGAAGAAGAAGGCCGTCCCCAGACCTAGAGGAGGTGTTAGTAAGGTGGGAGGGAAGGGAAAGAAAAAGTTTGCGGTACTGGTAGTGGGCCAGGATGAGTGCTTCCATTGTCACAGGAAAGGGCACTGGAAGAAGGATTGCAAGGCATGGAACGCCAAGAACCAGGAACCGAAGCAAGCTGTGGCTTCGACTTCAGGTGTGTTTGTAATTGAGAATTGTCTGTCGATCAACTCTACTTCCTAGGTATTGGATACCGGATCAGGATCTCATATTTTCAATTCATTGCAGGCACTGATAAACCGTAGAGTGCTGAAGGAAGGTGATATGACCCTAAAGGTTGCTAACGGAGCTAGCGTGGGAGCTGCGTCCGTCGGGGATTATCACCTAGGATTGACGAGTGGACACATTTTGGTTTTACATAATTGTTATTTTGTACCAAGCTTAACGTGTAATATCATATCAGTTTCCTTGTTATCAAATAAAGGTTATGATTTCACGTTTGTAAGAGATGTTGTTAACATCCATCTTAATCATGGTTTGATTGGGTCCGGTACTCTAAATAACGGTATATATGTTTTAAACCAACTCCAAATTTTCAATGTCCAGAACACACTAAAAAGAAAGTCTCCAGATTTAAATAAAGCTTTCTTATGGCATTGTAGACTGGGTCACATCAATGAGAGAAGGTTGACTAAGTTGCATAGAGAAGGATATTTAGACTCGTTCGAATATCAAACTTATGACACTTGTCAATCTTGTCTCAAAGGAAAGATGACAAAGACTCCATTCACTGGACAAGGAGTAAGAGCGAGCGAGCTCTTAGGACTCATACACAGCGATGTATGTGGTCCATTGTCTACACATGCAAGAGGTGGTTTTTCCTATTTCATTACTTTCACGGATGATTACTCAAGATACGGATTCATTTATCTGATGAAACATAAATCCGAGGCTTTTGAGAAATTCCAAGAGTATAAGAATGAAGTAGAAAACCAAACCGGCAAAAGTATCAAGACACTTAGATCTGATCGAGGTGGTGAATACTTGAGTGCCGAGTTCCTAGGTTACTTAAAAGAGAAAGGAATTCTCTCTCAGCTTACTCCTCCATACACTCCACAGCATAATGGTGTATCGGAGAGACGGAATCGAACCCTATTGGATATGGTACGATCCATGATGAGTAATGCTGAGTTACCGCGATCTTTCTGGGGTTATGCGCTAGAATCAGCGGCATATCTTTTGAACATGGTTCCTACCAAGACTGTGCCTACCATGCCATATCAGATGTGGAGTGGGAAGAAACCCTATCTTCAGTATCTGAAAATATGGGGATGTCCAGCTTTTGTTAAAAAGCAGCATGTGGACAAGCTCGAGGCACGATCAGTAAAGTGTCAGTTTGTGGGATATCCAAAGAACTCCAAGGGGTATCTATTCTATTACGCAGAGGAACAAAAGGTGTTTGTTTCTCGTAATGCCCATTTTCTAGAATATCAGTTTTTAGAAAAGGAAATAAGTGGGAGCGAAATAGAACTGGAAGAAATTCCAGAACCACAAACTGCTACTGAAAGTTTGGTAGAACCGATAGTTCAAGAAGAACAGGACATTCCCGCACCCCTCCGCAGGAGTAGTAGGTCGTCTCATCCGCCTGAGAGATACTACGGTTTTCTCATAGATGGGGATAGAGAGGATTGCATCATAGATGATGATGAACCTACTGACTTCCAGCAGGCCATCTAGAGCGGCGACTCGGTACGATGGCTAGATGCAATGCGGACCGAAATGGAGTCCATGTACACCAACAAAGTATGGACTTTGGACTTTGCTCCAGATGGGGTAAAACCCATAGGATGCAAATGGATCTTCAAGAAAAAGATTGGTGTAGATGGACAGGTGGAAACCTATAAGGCTAGACTTGTTGCAAAGGGTTTTCGTCAAAGACCTGGTTTGGACTATGACGAAACTTTTTCTCCAGTGGCTATGCTCAAATCCATTCGGGTCCTTCTTGCTATTGCTGCCTTCCATGATTATGAAATCTGGCAGATGGACGTAAAGACGGCTTTTCTGAATGGAAATTTAGAAGAGTGCGTCTATATGGATCAGCCAGAAGGTTTCAATCAGAGTGGGAGCAGCAGGAAAGTATGCAAGCTGCTTAAGTCCATTTATGGACTAAAGCAGGTATCGCGGAGTTGGAACATCTGTTTTAATGAGACAGTCAAAGAATATGACTTTATCAAAAATCCAGATGAACCGTGTATATATAGTAAAGTTGTAGCCAGAAGTGTCGTATTCCTCGTCTTGTACGTGGATGACATTCTATTAATAGGAAATGGCTTTCCTATGCTACAATCTGTCAAAGGATTCTTGTCACACAGGTTCTCCATGAAAGACGTGGGTGATGCCTCTTACATTCTGGGGATCCGGATCTATCGTGATAGATCCAAGAGGATGTTGGGACTTTCGCAGTCCAGGTACATCGACACTGTACTGAAAAGATTCAGTATGGAAGATTCTAAGCGCGGTAATCTACCGGCTTGTCACGGAATCACCCTCTCCAAAGAGATGTCTCCCAAGACTGATTTGGAAAGGGAACGCATGTCTATTATACCCTACGCTTCTGCGGTAGGCTCTATAATGTATGCGATGTTGTGTACCAGACCAGATGTAGCTTACGCACTGAGCGTGGTAAGCCGGTATCAGTCAGACCCAGGGGAGAAGCACTGGATAGCCGTAAAGAACATTCTCAAGTACCTGAGAAGGACTAAGGAGATGTTCTTGGTTTACGGCGGAAAAGACCTCAGGTTGGAGGCCTTTGCTGATTCCAGCTTTCAGAGTGATAAGGACGATTCCAAGTCCATGTCGGGTTATGTCTTTACCCTCAATGGAGGGGCGGTATGCTGGAAGAGCTCCAAGCAGGACACCGTTGCTGACTCGACGATGGAAGCGGAGTATATAGCTGCTTGCGATGCCGTAAAAGAAGCAGTCTGGATGAAGAAGTTCCTAACAGAACTTCAGGTGGTTCCTACCATTGTTGATCCAATACCTCTGTATTGCGACAACAACGGAGCTATAGCTTTAGCGAAGGAACCAAGGTCCCATCAGAAGTCCAGACACATCTTAAGGCGGTATCACCTGATCAGGAAGATCATTGATCGTCAGGAGATCGAGGTTCGGAGAGTTGCTTCTGAAGAGAACATTGCTGATCCATTCACGAAGGACCTACCTCAGATTCAGTTCGAGAGGCTACTCGAAATCATCGGTCTGCGATACGCCAGTACATGGCCCTAGTGCAAGTGGGAGATTGTTAGTGTTTATGCCCTAGAAGGCCATTACTGTATCATACTAGTTTGTATATTACTTAATGGAAGCTTGGGATATTCACATGTATATAACAGTCTTGCTAAACATGGTAGTATGCTACTTGGTTTTTCTATCTTAATATGTGAGTATACGTATTGATAGAGCTCTTAGGATCTTGCTTGACTACCGGCGTTGTGATGGCAGTCACACTAGTGGGGGCTGGGTAGTCTACAAGCACATCCTTATTCAGGTCCCTAGTCGTTGGATTATCGAGACAGGACATCGATACTCCGGAGTAGACTAGTGTGTACGCTTCTCATCCTAGTTGGGGAGATGGTCTGTCCCACAGCCGTCAGTACGTCGTACTGGAGATAGTATGCAGGTGCTCGTTAGGTTACGGGTACACCGGACAGGACTCACTGGGAACTGTTGGTTGGTTTTATACCAGTCGTCAGTGAACAGTTCCCAGGTGACATGAGTACAGCATAGTCCGCAGACTTGACACTGCTACTTCGCCTCGAGTGTGTCCCACTGTTCTTAGATTGCTACCCTACCACGGCTCAAAGGAGTCGTGCAAATAGGTAGCAGTTGGGTGCAGTCCCGAGCACTTGGAGGCAGTGGCGGTTAGACAGGATTCGTCTCTCCCGGTATTGGGGGTTGATATCGCGTTGTGTCAGAGAGCCATTACGCAAAGTCCCTGGCCAGGGCAAGCGAGATTTGCTGGTAGATTCCAGTAGTTTCTCAGGGTGTAATGGGCTTCCCTCCGACACGACTTATACCGCTATTAGGGGACTGACGCTTGCCGCCCCCTAGGCCCGATATGCGATAGTCTAAGACGAACGGACCGGACTGTATGGAGATTGTCACATCAGACTCAGTAGGAGTTCGGATGGGTTTCCTCATCGGCCTTCTTATCGACATCTACCTGGGGACCGTTACGTACAGCTAGTGCCGCTTGCGGTCTGTGGTTAAACCCACTGCCAGCGTAGTAGTCGAGTCTCTAGAGTCCCACACAGAGAGTTTCCCTACTCCAGGCGAAACGATATAGAGGTCGTATGGTTTTACGACAAGGGTTCGGACGCATACGTGTGTTTACGCACGTACAACTTTCGGACAGTTTTTACCAGTCGGCTTTGGTTTAAGCCAGTTACTGGTATCCGGTTATTGGATTTATACAGTCTAAAGTTTTTCCGTATTTTTGCGGAAACGAGGGGCGTTCTCGTAATTGCGCGAGAAGCTTCTAGAAGATGGTGACTAAGGAGGTTTAGGTGGCATATACATTGAATGAGATTAGTGAGTCATATGGATGATTCATCCATGTCATTAATGCTTCATAATTGCTTAATGACTCATGGAGATGAATCACCATAAGATATTTATCAAGCATGGTTGTAAAATGATTTCTTTTCTTTTCTTGATAAAAAGAAATGCTTGATATATATTATGATAACTCATTCTTCTCACTTCACTATTATCTTCACCTTCTCTCTCCTCAAGCTCTCCCTCTTCAAACCCTAATCCTCCCCTCTCATGTGTTGAGTACAAGGATTAGTTAGACTAATTAAACCATAACCCTCACTCTATATCACCTAGCTTCTTTGATTAGCACTTAAAGAAGGTTAGTTGCCTCAAGTTTAGAGGCTAAGCTTGGAGTAAAGCTCTCGGGTGGATCGTCTACTACTTCGAGAAGGCCGAGAAGGAGGTGGAGTTCGCAAAGACGAAGGACACGATTCATTAGGTATAATCCCTAAAACATAGTAGCATAGAAACTCTATGTTTGTAGTTAGTTATCGTTTAGCTTCGATTCAAGCGGTTAGTCGATGTTTGTTCACTAAACAAGTTCGTTTTTGAAAATTCCGCCTCCCCACAACTACTGGGGTGTTGTACATCGACTTACACACACTAAGTGAGAAAATAAATCATTAGTGAGCAAAATATTAGTTAATGTAACATAATATATCAAATATATAATTATCCATTAAATTATCAAATCAGCTCTTGATTTAATAATCCGGCTATATCACATATAACCGACTAATATGAAATGCAACATCTTATCGAATCAACGCTTGATCCGATAACTCGGCTATATCACATATAACCAATCATGTCACACATCGTGAGAATAGAATATTGTATTACATACACGCATCAATCTCGGTCCTGCACATATCACATATGCGCTCCTACTCCGTTTCGCTTGAGCCAGGAATCCTCTGTGTAGGACTCTAAAGACTCGTCAATACGCCGGCAGTAGGTGATGATCATATCAAACACCCATAAGCCGCAAGCGGTCTGCTAAACGTAACGGCCACCCGGGTATTGAGCGATCAGAAGATCAACAAGCAAGTCTGTACATTCTCCTGTGAATCCAATCAGTAACACTCCCGTACATTCCGGTCTCTTCGTCTGATATGTCGCATATCTCGCCTACGGGTGGTAAACGTCAGACCCCAGTAGCTTGATAAGTCGTGTCGATATGAGGTCTATAACAGTTCGAGAAACTACTGATAACACTTACCAGTAAATCTCAGCAACCCTGGCCAGGGATTTCCAGTTATAGCCAATCGAACACAGCGCAATATCAACTCCCTATACCGGGAGAGACGAAACCCCTCCTATCGCTCATTGCCTCCATATGATTCGGGACTATACCCAAAAGCCACCGTTTTACACTCCCCCATGGACATTGTGAGGTGGAAATCAAAGCACAGTAGGAATCACACAAGACTCTATGACGATCTCGGGTCTACAGACTAACATGTACCAGTGTCACCAGAGAACTGCCATCTGACGTGAGGTATAATACCATCTAGGAGTTCTCGGCGAGTCCGTCCAGTGTACCCAGTCTCCACTGAGCACCCGCATACCTTCTCTGATGTCAAACACCAATGGATAAGGGATCATCCATCGCCCATCCAATGGGTCAAGAAGCATATACGTTAGTCTGCTCTGGAGTATCGATGCCCTGTCTCGGTACTCCCACGACTAGGAACATTTGAAGGATGTACTTAGCGACTATACTGTCCCTACTAGTATGATCTGCATCATAGTCTTGGTAGTCAAGTACTCATCCTAAAGGCTTTATCAACATGTAACATAGAAACAATCAGAATATATGTTAAGATAAAGAGCAACCATATAGCATACTATCATGTCGAGCAAGAAAGTCCTCCCTATATATGTCCAAGCATCCACTACAATATACATCGTATGTACAGTAATGGCTTCTAGGGCATACATATAACTAGCAGCTTCTTAGTCGCGAACCCTAGTATATGTTTACACCTACACGCACACACATGCTTACTTGTTATACTTGTGCGTATATGGGGATACGTATATATATATATATATATGTGTGTGTGTGTGTGTGTGTGTGTGTGTGTGTTAGATATATGTATGCCCTAGAGGCTATTATATGTATAGTGGATGCTTGGACATGTATATATGGATTTAGATGACTTTCTCGCTCAACATGATAGTATGCTATCTGGTTTACTTTATCTTGACATGTTGATTTGATCATGCTTTTATTCATTTGCACATGTTGATAAAGCCCTCAGGATATTTGCTTGACTACTGTGACTATGATGCAGATCATACTAGTGGGGCATGTGTAGTTTATAAGCATATCCTTGAACTGTTCCTAGTCGTGGGTGTATCAAGTCGGGGCATCGATATTCCAGAGTAGACTAGCGTATACTATTCTTGTCCCATGTGATGGGCGATGGATGATCCCATATCCATCTGATGAGGTGACACCAAATATTGTATGCGGGTGCTCAGTGGAGACTGGGTACACTGAATGGACTCACAGAGAACTCCTATGTGGTATTATATCTATCGTCGGATAGCAGTTCTCAGGTGACACTGGTACAGGTTTGTCTGTAGACCCAAGATCGTCATAGAGTCTTGTGTGTCCTCCCACTGTACTTTGATATCCACCCTACCACGGCTCTACTGAGTCGTGCAAACAGGTGGACTTTGGGTACTGTCCCGAGGCACATGGAGGCGATGAGCGACAAGAGGGGTTTCGTCTCTCCCGGTATTGGGAGTTGATGTTGTGCTATACTCGATTGGCTATAACAGGAAGTCCCTAGCCAGGGCTGCTGAGATTTACTGATAAGCGTTATCATTAGTTTCTCGATCTGTTATGAGCCATACACCAGCATGACTTATTGAGTTATTGAGGTCGACAATTCCATCCCTAGACTCGATATGCAACATATTTGATGAAGAGACCGGACTGTACGGTAAGTGTTTCCAGTTGGCTCGACGGGAGTTTTGACAGCTTCGCCGGTTTTCTTCTGATCGCTCAATACCCGGGTGGCCGTTACATTTAGCTGACCGTTTGCGGCTTGTAGGTATTTGATATGATCATTACCTACTGCCGGCGTATTGACGAATCTTAGAGTCCCACAATGAAGTTTCCTGGCTCAGGCGAAAAGATGTGGTGTGCATATGAGATATGCGCGGGGACCCGATTAAATACGGATATGTGATACCGTATATTAATCGGGCATTTTCTATTGGTCGGGTCGTATGTGATATGACCGGTTTGCAAAATCAAGTGTTGATTTAACAAATGACTCTTAGGTTAATTCTTTAATTAAACCTTTTTTTCTATTTTTGTATGCATGCATGTATGCACATGATGATGTGCATGGACACATACATACATACATTGTATCATGGTTTTTGATACATATTTGGTGGCAATGCAAGACTCATATTGTAGCAATTATCTATTTATTTATCATTTTGAATAAAGGAAAGGATAATTCACACATGGTTAATGTTTATCATCTTTGACCATGCTTCAACCACTTTTTAACCTTGAGTTAATTATCCTTTTGCCTTTTTAACTCATTTGATAAAGATCTAGATAATTGCTAACCATGGTTGAAGTGAGAAGGATTAATATAGATTATTCTTTTCTCATTTCAATAATACACTCATATCATTTTCTTTTGAGCTCAAGCTTAGCCACCATCTTCTTCTTCCTCTCTTGAAAATTTCTTTGAGTGAAGTTGATAAAAAGAAAGGGTTTTGATTATAGAACACAAACCACATCATCATACTACACACATCTAGCCCATTTGTGTAGGGTGTTTGCTCTACTTCATTCACATATCAAGTAAAGCAAGGAGCTTTGGGCAAAAGGACTTCGGGTGGATCTTCATGGACAAGGAAGGCTTCCATCGATCCATTCCAAACTCTCAAAGTGTCAAGGAGTCACCAAGGGAGGTCTACAAAGGTTGTAATCTCTACTATTAGTGATACTTTTTCTTTTGCATGTGATGCTTAGTCAAAAGAAACCCTAAATTTCTAGTTATGATTCTTTGCAAGTTCACTTAGCACCTTAAAAAATTGATTTTGGCATATGTGATGCTTCTAAACCCTTAATGAGGTGCTAGGTAAACCCAACAATATACACACATAGGTATGCGACTATGTATATATATACACATATACCTACACATGGATAATGAGGATAGTGGATGATATGTGGAGACTGGTCGATGAGATTGGGCATGGTGCCATGAGATCGGTGACATGATGTGGTTCGTATTATGAGATACGACATGAGTTATAGCGGGCCTTTAAGCGTGTTTTCATACACGCACATATATCAGCTCCCCCTCAGTCGGCGGGGCCTCACATCTGCTCGACCTATCGTTCCGCTCGGGGGCCTCGCTCCACTTGCCCCGGCCTCCGTTCCACTCGTTCAACCGAAGCGCCGTTCCACTCGTTCAACTAAACAGCCTATCCGCTCGTGGTCGCCCAGGGCAACCACTCACTTGTCCGGCTTTCTTGACTTTGGGTCTCGGTCTTTCCCTCTCCTACTCTGTGGGTCTCTCCCTCCTTTTTTGAATACAGGAGACCCCCTCGGATGGGAGGGAAGCCGAGCCCAAACTAGCGCCGTTCCGCTTCGCTTCACTCGTTGAACTGCCTTCTCGTTCGTGGTCGCCGACTCGGCAACCACTCTCTGTTCGAGCTCACCGGGCTCACCGGGCCCACTAGCAACAGGAGACGTTCGTGATCCCCGACTCGGGAATCCCTCACTGGTCCGGGCCTGAAAGACGGATTGACTAAACAGAGTTCCCTATCGTTCCGCTCCGTCAGTTCCTTCCTTCGCTCCACTTGTTCGACTGCCTATCCGTTCCGCTTCGCTTCACTGACTTGGCGAGGTGCGCCCTCAATCGCCGGGGGGTTATATAGATGGTATCGATTCATACTAGACTTAGATCAGTACCTCAGTTCATGAGATATGATGATAAGGATACCAGATAAAAGATGAGATGGATGTGATATTTGACCCGTACCCAGATTTGGGATGCCGTACGACGGATTTACGTACGAGCTATGTATTGCTGATAGATCCGCACTCTTGACTCGAGGATGTCATATTGTATATTGTATCGTATGTGATACTATTGAGGCGGGATCACCGACTATTATGTGTGTGTGTGTGTGTGTATCGACTCAGATTTAGGTGGTTTCCATACCCTTTCGATTAGCTGGTTAGTTAGATCTGTAGTTACATAGTAGATGTTAGACTAGACCCGAGTCATACCTATTTTCAAACTAACGAATCGTGAGTATTTTAAAGACAGGCTAAGGGATTCTACGGATATTTTCAAAAGACGCATATTTTCTTAAAAAAACACCGTAGCCCTTATTTTTCTAAAAACCCCGATTCGTCTTATTTCAAATGGCATAACTTTATGACATTTACATATTGATATAGATTCTTCACTGTTGCGTTTATTATTCGATTTCCACATTTCTTACTATTTGCATCGCATTGCATGTGTAAATGTGTTTATTGTTATATTAAACCTATGCTGTCAGGACACCAGCCCCATTATCGATTATGCGTATGTTCCACGTACACCTGCTTGCCGGCTCATACACTTCGTCATCGATAATTGCCATGTCACTACACGGTAGGATTGTTGCATCAGGATATGACATGCATATTGTACAATCATACTTGCGTACACACATAGTGTACACCCATACTTGCATACATACGTATTGCACATACATAGACGATTCTGGCTTGATTTTGGAGATTTGGGGAACCGCAAGATATATTTTAAAACTGGATTCATTTAAAAAGAGTGGTTTTCCCCTTGATGTGTGCATACTACTGTTTACGTTGCATGATATACGGATATTCTAACATTTCTATCATATGTCGCATACATCATGCTTTATGATTTTACGCATTGAGATATGCTGTTTTCATGAGATTTCTGGATTTGAGAACCGTGGCGATTTTCAAAAGAAAGCATGTACTGTTTTAAAAACACGGTTTCCCTTGATATGATATTTCAGTGCGTCCACCATGTGTTTTCTCGGATCTGAGAGCGACATGTGAAACCCGATTCGAGGAGGCGGATGAGGCCGATTGCGGGTATATGGTGTTAGTTATATGTATGCCCTAGAGGCCATTACTATACATAGGATGTATATTGTAGTGGATACTTGGACATATATAGGGAGGACTTTCTTGCTCGACATGATAGTATGCTATCTGGTTGCTCTTTACCTTAACGTGTATACTGATTGTCTCTCTGTTACATGTTGGTAAAGCCCTTAGGATGTGTACTTGACTACCTGGACTATGATGCGGATCATACTAGTGGGGACATGGTAGTCCATAAGTACATCCTTCAAGGTCCCTAGTCGTGGGTGTATCGAGACGGGGCATCGATATACCAGAGTAGACTAGCGTATACCTTCTCGACCCATACAGATGGGCGATGGATGATCCCATATCCATTGGTGTTTGACATCAGAGATGATATACGGGTGCTCAGTGGAGACTGGGTACACTGGACGGACTCGCCGAGAACTCCCAGATGGTATTATACCTTACGTCAGATGGCAGTTCCCTGGTGTCACTGGTACAGGTTAGTCTGTAGACCCGAGATCGTCATAGAGTCTTGTGTGATTCCCACTGTGCTTTGATTTTCACCTTACCACGTCCAAGAGGGCGTGCAAAATGGTGGTTTTTGGGTACAGTCCCGAATCACATGGAGGCAATGAGCGATAGGAGGGGATTCGTCTCTCCCGGTATAGGGAGTTGATATTGCGCTGTGTTCGATTGGCTATAACCGGAAATCCCTGGCCAGGCTTGCTGAGATTTACTGGTAAGTGTTACCAGTAGTTTCTCGAACTGTTATAGACCTCATATCGACACGACTTATCGATCTATTGGGGTCTGACGTTTACCACCCCTAGGCGAGATATGCGACATATCAGACGACGAGACCGGACTGTACGGTAAGTGTTACTGGTTGGATTCACAGGAGTGTGAGCGGGCTTGCTCGTCGATCTTCTGATCGCTCAATACCCGGGTGGCCGTTACGTTTAGCAGACCGCTTGCGGCTTGTGGGTGTTTGATATGATCATCACCTGCTGCCGGCGTATTGACGAGTCTTTAGAGTCCTACACAGAGGTTTCCTGGCTCAAGCGAAACGAAATAGGAGCGTGTTCATACCAGAATATTGCATTTTATACCACCCATTCTTACGCTCGTGTGTTTATAGGTAGGTGCTTTTAATCCGTGTTTGTTACATATTTACAGAGTACAGGTTTCCAGTACAAATATTGCAAATCAAGACAGAATCTCCACAGTTACACCAAATACAGAACATCTGTTGACAGCAGATAAAAGCCGGGTTCCGGTCATCCATATCCGTCCAGTGCCGAGTACCAGTTCCAGAGACAAGACATATGACAGTGGTCATTCATGTCTGGGACAAGCACAGAGCATTAGGGGGGCTGCATAAGAATCAATGGGTGCGCGGAGCTCGAGGGAGATAAAGTCAAAAGTAAAGAAAAGAGTGCAATCTTGGACAAAGAAATCTGAAGATATTCTGGAAGATTTTGTGCAGTATGAAGTTTTCAAACACGAGGAAAAAGTAAACCAGGGAACACGACAAAACGCCACGACCTAACTCCTCCACATGGCCGCGGATCCGCGGCCAACATGGGGTATAGGCCGCGGATCCGCGGCCGTACTGGCTCTTCTCAGTGTCGTTTTCTGGGGGCATTTTTGTAACTTCCCATAGGTCCAGATTATTTCCCTAGAGTTCCCATTCCTATCCTATAAATACTCCAGAACTGAGCTAAGCCAAGGGTCCAATTTTGTGTTCATTCTTTGTTCCTCTTTAGTGTAGTTTTAGTTCTTCTTCTTCTTCTTCTTCTTCTTCATTCTTCCTCCATGAAAATGTAGTGAGAGCATTGAGTGGATGTTAATGAAGATGAGGGTTTTTGTATCATTCTCTTTTGTTTAACTTCCCCTTGAGATTCTTGCTTTCTCTTGATCTTTCAACCTCTTCATTGAGCTTGAAAGGTTAAGGGTTAGTTATTGATCTCAAGGGTCGTATTTTCTTATGGAATTAGCGCTTCATTTCACATGCGTTCTCTACCCTTCTCTTGATCTTGCAACCTCTTGATTGAGCTTGCAAGTTTAAGGGTTGGCTATTGATCCCATGCTTGTCTTAAGTTCTAGTTTCTAGTTCTTTATATTGCTTATTTATTACTTGCTTTTTATTATCTTGCTTTACTTATTTGCAATTTAAATTCATGCACTTACTTACTTGTAATCTTTTCTTTTCTTTGTTCTTTTCTTTTGCTCTTTTTGGTTCTTTTTGTGAATGGTTGTAATTATTGTCGTTGTTAAGAATAAATACGGTATTGTAAGTTAACGTTTCTTTGCTCATTTCCTTTTCCCGTTATTTTCCATTGAACTCTGCACGAACGTTACGCAAGCGCTCCGTTAGGCACCCTACCCTAACAAGGTAACGGTGATTTCTAACCGTGAACGGTTGCATTCGGTTTGGCCGGAGGCGAAAGCAAAAGACAAGAACGGAAGGACAAGGGTAAATAAGCCGGATTCCACGAATACCGCGCTTAAATCCCCTAATCCACGTTGTTGCCGATTGCTCTAGCTTCAATTGGTCAAGACTCGGCTCAAAGGTTTTGAGTACGGATTTCTTTAGCTTACAATCTCGTATCTTTTTTTTAACAACTTTATACTTGCAAATAATACACATAGGTTAGATTGAACAAACTCATACAATTCTTTATTGACTCGTCTAAAACAAGAAAGGACATACAACCATCTCCCTGTGGATCGACCCGTGCTCAACCGGCTAGCTGCATAGCGACACCGTCTTGATCGCGGTAATAACTTTAGAACTTTGAACATCCGACACGCTTTTGGCGTGCGAGCAAATGGTGCCGTTGCCGGGGAGACGGTAGCGTATTTTCTTTCTTGTTATTCGGGTTAATATTCTTTTTGTATATATTTATAAAAAAATATATATATATATATATCTTTTTGTTTTTTTTGATCATTTTTGTGGGCAAGAGTGCAGATTTTTGCAGATTTGCAAACTGCGATTGTGGGGAGCAAAGTGTACATTCAAGGCTAAGGTGATTGCAAAGTACAGTGCCAAAGATCCGGGTAGTTTGACCCGCGCAAGCGAACTTTTCAAGCTTACCGGATTTGATTCAACGGGGGTTTCTTAACCCAAAAAACTTAACGGTACGTACTTTACTAACACCTTCTTCTCAAATCCGACGCATCCAATATACTATTCTTTGCAGGATTCTTTGCAAGTTCGCTAACAAACGCTAAAAATTGACTAACCCGTATTTGTTACAGTGCCGCGCTTAAACTAAAAAACGATTTTTTGATTCTTTATAGAATTTTTATTGAATTGCGCATTGCATCAATTAATACGGACTTAAGGGCAAGCGAACCCCACAATATATGGTAAAGGATTTCATCACCTTTTCCGTGGCCCACAAATCACAAACTTGAGCATAACGTTTACCCGCACAAATTTTAAAAGAAATTAGACTTTAAGCCTTAAGGACTTCGGGCTCACTAGGAGAAGTCAACTGTGTTTAGAACCTCGCTTAACGGTATATTGTTTACGGGGTGTTTAGGAAAGTGTTAACGGCGAAACCGCCAAAAGAGAAAGGGTTATTTAATTAAGGAACTTCGCGAAAACGTTGGAAAACCTCCCCTTATCTCTGCACTTACCTGGCCTCGTGATCAGTGTATCTTGAGCCCGTTTCTCGACACAGTTTTACTTCAACAATCAAGTTCTGGAGCAGGTCTAGTTGACCTAGGTGAACCCTAGAACGATTAGGTGTGTGGTATTTTTGTGTCGTGATTGTTTTTGTCCATATTCTTTTTTGTGTGTATATTTCATTCTTTTGTTAATATCTAAAAAATTTTAAAAAATAAATCCTTTTCTCTGCCTTCCTTTCTTTCTCTCTTCATATCATGGGTACTCCACCTCGCAAAACTCTTGCCGAACTTTGGTACCCACAACCAGACATTACTTCTTACGGTTCTTGCTTTGGCCAAACATCGAACGATCCCTCCATGCCTAAAATTTCTTTGAAAGATCGGATAGACGCGTCTAGGACAAACAATTTGACTCCGCAATCCACGTCGTATCAACCATTTCAAACATTCACCCCTTCTTACGTTGATACCCCTTCTTCGAGTCATATTACAACTTCAAGACCTATGTCTATTGCAGAACGTATTGAACAATCTCGTAGCCGATCTTTCACTCCTGTCCCCACTTCAAATTCTTGGGATCAACAATTTCATTCACCTTCTTATCCAAATGTTGATCCTACCCATGTCCAACCATTCAATTCCTACCAGTCCTACCCAACTTTTGCACCTTCCCTAGACATTGCTTCTACACAGCCGTTTGGGAATTTTCAGTATCCATACAACTTTGAATCTTTTACTGAAACCCCTTCACAACCCATGTCTAGTCTGGAACAGTCTTTGGCAGACTTTAGGGTAGCGTCGTACCAACAGATGATGGATTTGAATGCGTCCATGGCCGCCCTCATACAACCTAGTGACCCGGTAGCTAGTTTTCAACTAGCTCCAAATTTTCCAATGTATGAAGAGGCGGTCGGACAGGCTGTGAATTTGAGTGGAGAGAGTAAGCTGTACCCCCTTCCAAATCAAACCTACCCGTTTCAAATTGAATCCCACAACTCCTGTGTTGAAAGTCTATCAAGTGTCCTAACTGAATTATCAATTGAAGATAGAATGTTTAATGAGTTGTGCGACTTTGTAATGTTTGATTTGCCAGATTGTGAAGGGACCTTGCCAAGTGAAACCACACACAATCATTTTGACCTCTACACCTCCATCTTAGAACCTGAATTGATTGAAATCCATGCTTTTGATGAGGTGTCTGAAAAAATTGACTTTCACTTGATTAAGGATATTGACGCCGGGAATATTTTGGATGATGAACCTGTAGATCTGGCAGAGTTTTTCTCTCCAATTCATCATCCTGAGTCAATAAATATTTTTCCCGAACCCCATATGCGTCTGGATTTTGAAGAGAAATGCATGGATGTGCTAAATTTTGAGGAGAATTTTGAGGATAGCTTTGAGGATGAACCAGTTTTAATTGATGAGTCGGATTTTCCAATTCATCCTGTTCCTTTCATTGACTGTGTACACCCTCCTGAACCTTTAACCGATAACCTTCCTCAATCACCTACCTCAATCCTTTCCATCGTTTCGACCTTGCAAGAACCCGTCTCACTTTCATTTCATATGTCTGGTTTACCAAGTTCGGCGTACCCATGGGTTCTCACGAATCTTGAGGGATTTGACCCCATTTCTCAACGGGTTAATAGATTAGCACAATCGCTTTTTACACATCGCTCATCACAAATTGTGCTAATCTATTCACTCCATTTGCACCCTCAAGTTCGTACTTCACTTCTTTTTCCCTTCCGCCATTCTTCTTCTTCTGATATACCGAGACCGTATCCCGCCTGTATCTCCATACGGTCTCGCGTATTCTCCATTTCTATTCTCTACGCCTTCTTTGACCAACCACTGCTTTATCATGATAAGATCTTTGATTGGTTGGTGCTCACTTTTGGCCTGTGTAAGACCTTGTATAGATTGATACTATTCTTTTTCCCCCCTAATCCTGAACTTCGACACTTAACAGTGGAAACACTGTTTTACTTAAGTTTGGGGGGGACTCCTTTTTTGTATATATTTTTTGTTTTCCTTTTTTGTTTTGTATAAAATTTGTTTCTAGGGAGCACCGACATTTTTGACCCTCTTGGTGTAGCCTGACAGTGGGGGCACTGTCAAGTTTAAGTTTGGGGGTGTGCTCGGTAAGCTTTCTTCCTTCGCATTCATTTGTATATTTTGCATTTGCATACTTTATTAAAAACCCACAAAAATTAAAAATTTTCCAAAAAAATATAAAAACTTTGTCGTCAAGTTAGCTAATAGGGTAACTTAGATCTTTATTCCGAAAGTTTAGTTGATATGATAGAAATAACTAAATTCTAGGCTTAGGGATTAAAAACCCTAAAAATAACCCTCATTCTGTCTAACTTTGGTAAGTATACGTCCTTACAGTTTTTTTTGAGAAATAGGAAATCTTGAGTTCAGTTCTTGAGTTAGGTCAAGATGAAGGGAAAGTATTGAAGCTTTACTGAAGGATAAGTCTGAAAAATAGTTTCTTTTCTTGAGTTCAAATTTAGAATGTATATACCCTACAAACTGCACTTACACGCACCTTGAAACTTGGGATAGTAGAGGATACCTAGAAATACTCTTGCCTGAAAACCTAGTATGAAAGAAAAAACGGTATTTAAAGCTAAACACCAAAAGAGCATGTTGAAAAATATATCCGGTCTTGAAAAAGAAAAAGAAAAAGAAAAACAAAAAAGAAAAAGAAAAAATAGAATAAAATCAAGACCTGGAAACTGCTATTTACGCTTTAAAGTTCACACATTCAGTAATCGGTCGTTAGTGCCTCAAGAAGCATTAATAGTCGCATGAAAGGTGTGTGAGCAAATCCGTCCATCCTTAATGAAAAGAAGTAGTATTTGGTATTAGGGCAAGGGTATTATAGCTTGAATTGAATTCTTGAGTGTAAGGGTGCAAATATACACACACGTAGGGGTATACAATCGATGTTTGGATAAAAGATAGAAATAAAGAATAAGACTTGTGTCTTCTGTAAAGTTGATAAAAATCCCTGATCTAAGGCCACACTTTTAGAAGGAAAACTCAGGAGAAACAATATCTTTTTAAACTTTTTTTTGGAACGTATATGATCTAAGGTTAAATAGATAGGAGGTGTGAAAAATAAGGGTTGAATATTTCTAACTTAGGATGATAGAGTTTCTAACGTAAATACTAAACCGTAGGAGTAGAATCGATGTTAACTTGTAACACTAGCTTGACGGGATTTTGTGGGTGTAATCCGCTGAAAACCCTCAGGAGACAACACTCCTCCTACTAGGGACACCTAGAGATTTAACGGCTTGTTGCACGTGCTCAGTGCAATCGCGTTCCCTGCGAAAGTGCGGTTAGGATTGTATTTTTGTGAATAATTGGTTTTGCTCGGGACGAGCAAAAGTTAAGTTTGGGGGTATTTGTTCATACCAAAATATTGCATTTTATACCACCATTCTTACGCTCGTGTGTTTATAGGTAGGTGCTTTTAATCCGTGTTTGTTACATATTTACAGAGTACAGGTTTCCAGTACAAATATTGCAAATCAAGACAGAATCTCCACAGTTACACCAAATACAGAACATCTGTTGACAGCAGATAAAAGCCGGGTTCCGGTCATCCATATCCGTCCAGTGCCGAGTACCAGTTCCAGAGACAAGACATATGACAGTGGTCATTCGTGTCTGGGACAAGCACAGAGCACGAGGGGGGCTGCACAAGAATCAATGGGTGCGCGGAGCTCGAGGGAGATAAAGTCAAAAGTAAAGAAAAGAGTGCAATCTTGGACAAAGAAATCTGAAGATATTCTGGAAGATTTTGTGCAGTATGAAGTTTTCAAACACGAGGAAAAAGTAAACCAGGGAACACGACAAAACGCCACGACCTAACTCCTCCACATGGCCGCGGATCCGCGGCCAACATGGGGTATAGGCCGCGGATCCGCGGCCGTACTGGCTCTTCTCAGTGTCGTTTTCTGGGGGCTTTTTTGTAACTTCCCATAGGTCCAGATTATTGCCCTAGAGTTCCCATTCCTATCCTATAAATACTCCAGAACTGAGCTAAGCCAAGGGTCCAATTTTGTGTTCATTCTTTGTTCCTCTTTAGTGTAGTTTTAGTTCTTCTTCTTCTTCTTCTTCATTCTTCCTCCATGAAAATGTAGTGAGAGCATTGAGTGGATGTTAATGAAGATGAGGGTTTTTGTATCATTCTCTTTTGTTTAACTTCCCCTTGAGATTCTTGCTTTCTCTTGATCTTTCAACCTCTTCATTGAGCTTGAAAGGTTAAGGGTTAGTTATTGATCTCAAGGGTCATATTTTCTTATGGAATTAGCGCTTCATTTCACATGCATTCTCTACCCTTCTCTTAATCTTGCAACCTCTTGATTGAGCTTGCAAGTTTAAGGGTTGGCTATTGATCCCATGCTTGTCTTGAGTTCTAGTTTCTAGTTCTTTTTATTGCTTATTTATTACTTTCTTTTTATTATCTTGCTTTACTTATTTGCAATTTAAATTCATGCACTTACTTACTTGTAATCTTTTCTTTTCTTTGTTCTTTTCTTTTGCTCTTTTTGGTTCTTTTTGTGAATGGTTGTAATTATTGTCGTTGTTAAGAATAAATACGGTATTGCAAGTTAACGTTTCTTTGCTCATTTCCTTTTCCCGTTATTTTCCATTGAACTCCGCCCGAACGTTACACAAGCGCTCCGTTAGGCACCCTACCCTAACAAGGTAACGGTGATTCCTAACCGCGAACGGTTGCGTTCGGTTTGGCCGGAGGCGAAAGCAAGAGACAAGAATGGAAGGACAAGGGTAAATAAGCCGGATTCCACGAATACCGCGCTTAAATCCCCTAATCCACGTTGTTGCCGATTGCTCTAGCTTCAATTGGTCAAGATTCGGCTCAAAGGTTTTGAGTACGGATTTCTTTAGCTTACAATCTCGTATCTTTTTCTTAACAACTTTATACTTGCAAATAATACACATAGGTTAGATAGAACAAACTCATACAATTCTTTATTGACTCGTCTAAAACAAGAAAGGACATACAACCATCTCCCTGTGGATCGACCCGTGCTCAACCGGCTAGCTGCATAGCGACACCGTCTTGATCGCGGTAATAACTTTAGAACTTTGAACATCCGACACGCTTTTGGCGTGCGAGCAGAGCGCATATGAGATATGTGCGGGACCGAGAATAATACGTGTATGTGATACCGTATTCTATTCTCGCGATGAATGTATCGATTGGTTGTATGTGATATAATCTAGTTATCGAATCGAGGATTGATTCGATAAGTCGATACATTGGATATTAGTCGGTCATATGCGATATGACCGGATCATTAAATCAAGTGTTGATTTAATGATTTAATGTATAATTATATATTTAATATATTACTTTACATTAACTAGTATTGGTTCACTTAAGATTGATTATCTCACTTGATTGTGCACATTGTATATATGATATATGTTTGTGCACTAGTTTGTATCATGTTTGATGATACATGCAAACTTGGGTGTGTTTGTTTTTAAACTATGATTTAGGTTAATGGTTAGGGTTTTAAATGTTTTATTTATTTACTTTATTCTTTTTGGCAAAATATAAGATGGTGGCTTCTTTTGTTTTCTACTTGAAGCTTCATAAAGCTTTGAAAAGCTTTGACCATTTTGTCTTTTGCCTTAACCCTAACCATTTACCTAAACCCTAGTTCATTCTCTACATGAGTTAGCCTCACCCATGGTTGCATTATGATAACCATCACTTCATTTTTCTTTTTTGAATTAATCCATAATTCATTTTCTTTTCTTCTTCTTCTTCTTCTTCATGAAGAAAAGAAAAGAAAAGCTTTCTTCAAAAATGTCAAGTGATGAATCCAAGTTAGAAATCCAATTCTAAAGTGAACCCACTTCCTATTTCTTCATCCTCTACCACTTGCCAAGTAGTATAAGGTGTTTTCTTCACAAGTTTCATGGCTTGGTGAAGTTGGAGCTTGATCTTGAGTTGCCTCGACGTAGATCATCTTCGGCATCAAAGTCGACGACCTAGCCCGATCATTTCTTCGACGAAACCATCGCTAGAGTCCGGGATCCGATGATCGCAGCGAGGGGACATGGAGGTGGAGGACCGGATCTACAAAGGTTGTATTTTCGTTCACTCTTAGTTAAGTTGTTAACTAGTTGCATGTTTCGCCTTATCCTCTAGTTAACGATCCGTATTAGGGTTTGTAGGCACCGTAATTTTTTTGAATTTGGCATGGTTGATGCCTTGTGAGACCTCATTAGTGTGTCTAGGAACCCTACAGTAGTATCAGAGCCTAACTAAAGCATTAGGCGATGTGTTAACGAAGTAAAAACCCCGATCGAACCCGGAATCGACAAAATAAAACCCTCTCTGTACATTTTTTAAAACCTGGGATTTTTCCAAATTAAAAATGCTTAAAAAATTCAGCAGGGTTTTTAAGAATTACCATGAAAAACGAGCCCCTAAGTCCTCTATATGGCCGCGGAAACGCGGCAATAACCCTCATTTGCCGGCGGTTCCGCGGCAGTGTAATGGAATTAGCGACGGATTTTTTCACAGTAATTCATAACTCTGTTGTTCCTATTTTCTGGGCATTTTTAACATTGACTCAAGAGTTGAGTATTTTGGGGTTTATTTTGTAGTCGTTGTTTCGATCGGAATTTTTAATTTTGTAATGTTTTCGGGATATTTAGAATATGTTGAAAAGTTCGACCGGATATAAATACCCAATTGTTCCCCTGTCGGGATATTTCCAAGTGTTGGATCTTTCCGTAGTTTAAGAACGTTCGAAGTAGTACAAGTAACGCGATGGACCCTCTAGAAGACAACAAACATTAACTCGATTATGTGACCGTCTTGAACTGCCCTTTGAACCTTCGGGTTTGGGGCAGTACGGCGTGCCACATGTGAGGCGTTGGCTTGACCCTTCTACGGCTGGACCGTTGGTACTGAGGTATGAACTGGATGTTTTTAAACCTATTTCATGTGTTGAGCTGTATCGGGAAAACTTGGGTGTTTGGTTGTTCGATCGGAAAGTTTAACATTTTCTATTTATCCGGAATGTGATACAATAATTGGAATCCACAAGTAGTTATAAGATAACTGAATGAATGTTATAAACATAGCAGTTTAGTCTCACTTGATCGGTTGCCACGGAATTTTGATGTGATCAAAAGTCCGTCGCAATCTCGTAGCGAACGCGGATACTCGCCGGTAAAACTTAATAGATAGCCACGCCCCATAGCCCCGACCAAGTGACTGTAGGAGAACCCCGTCACCGAAAGCATCCGTTCGGGTGCTCGCAGCAGCGGTGTTCCGCCTTAGTGCACTTCGTCGACGGTATCGGGGGTGCGGCCGCCTACTAAAGTTTGCGACGAGCATTCGATCAGGATGTCGGGAATCTTGTTGAATTGCCCGACTTGATATTGAAAAGAGTTTTTGATAATGAGACTAAAATGCGGGGTTTATAATTGTTAGGCATGCGATGTCTAAGGAATTCATTGGTTTAGGCACGCGATGTCTAAGGTGGTTGCGGATTCCAACTGTTGTAGTTTTACACTTTCTTTTCTGTGACCGTAAGTGTAATATGTGATATCGCCGGTTTCGTTGCTATATGTCAACGACAATTGGGATGCGCATATTTACTTACGTTGATGACATGTGATGTTATGTGTTGCTGGATATGTTATATTGGATCGTCGTGTTTGAATAGCCGGGGGGGTTTTATGTGAGATGAGTGTTTTTCATTTTCATTCATGTAAAAACTTGTATGTAATATTCTTTTATTGGGGAACTTCCAGGTTGCGGAAGATGTCACCCTTTGTATATTATTTACTTTTCCGCACTAGGATAGACCCAAGGAGGAGGGCACAAGTAACCGGGTTCTGGAGTCCAGTGGGAGACCAACTCGAGGAGTCGAGTCCGAGTCTCCTAACTCTAGAATTGGTAGGGTTGCTTGCCGCTCTCGTAGGGGTCTAGGGGTGTGGGTTTGGCTATTCATCGCGACCGTGGAATCCGTGTTTTATACTGGCTCGTATTGAAAACACGGACGTCCTAGTATATCCAATATTTCATATGTTTCTTCTGCTGCGATATCTGTGATGTGATCATTTGATGTTCTGTGATAGATATTGTATATAGTATATATGATATATTATATAGACGTTACTTATGTTTTACACCCACGCTAGCCCTGCCCTGCTCTGCCGTTAGTTACCTAACCTAACGGTGCACGAGGGGACATCGAGGCGAATGCGGATGGCATAAGTGTACGTCGTATTTATCTGTGATGTTTAGGTACTTAAATGATGGGACATTCATTAATATGATTAATGAAAGTAAAAGAAACCTAAAGATGTTGTGGAATCGAATTTCAAAAATAAAACAGGTAGCTACAGTTCTTGCTTTGCACGGCGGTATATATGATATATCCTGCACCTTATTCGATGAGGAAAGGGCCGACGATCCCTTCACCGGGAAGGACCCCTTTAGCAATAACTGGCAGATGCTACACCCCTCGGTTTGTATTTTGATTGCTTCTATAGTTCTTGCTATGCACAGTGATATATATGATATGTCCCGCACCTCATTCGACGAGGAAAGGATCGACGATCCCTTCACCGGGAGTGACCCCTTTAGCAAAACTAGAAAAGCCTCAAAAACACTCCATTTTAAAATCATTTGATTCTACAACGATATCAAGTTCATTACGCAATAGGTTTTCAGAAAAACCTGTCGTAGCCCTCCGTCATTTCAGATAAGTACTAGTTAGTATTCGTGCTGCGGTGGTTTGGCCTCCGTCAAGGCGTAGTGTACGGTAGCTAACTAGTGCTTATCTGCTAGCATATGATGCGATTGGATTAGGGTATTCGTACGGCGTTGCTTGGCCTCCGTCAAGGGTCGTGCGGGTGGGTTTAATACAATCAGGAAATGACGGGTTGAACTTGACTAGCGGACTATGGGTAGTTTGGCCTCCGTCAAGGTCATAGGACGCTAGGGGCAAAATTATCAGGAGTTTCAAGTGTTGAAATTTGCAATGAGATTGCATACCTTCTATAAGATAGTTGGATCCCGATTCCCGCTGCGAGTAAGAGTTACTCCTGGGAGAGTTTTACACATTACAATTAGCCGATCAAGTAGGTGTCTAGAAAGGTGTTAACGAGGTTACGCCTCTGGGAAAACGAGGTTTACATTAATTAGGTTCGTGCGAAAGCACGGGGGACCTCCCTCAAAGTACCGACACTGGCCTGGCTGAAAGATTGGCGAACTTGTAGTGTGTAATTAATCTCGGCTAGTCTTTCCTTTTAGGGTTTGAAGGAAGATTTGAAAAAAACAGTGGGAGCCATCCTGATTAGATAAAATAATAACCAATCTATAATTGCAAGAGCGCACGCTGAGTGTTTTCTTCTCTCTCTCTCCAGGTAGCGACCATATCACGCCTTAATCAAGATAATAATACGGAATATTGACCGAACCTGCTTGTTATATTGAGCTGGGGAACGTTGGTCCCGCTCCAACTTATAATTGTTATAAGACAGAGCAGGAAATAGGGGAATACCAGAATTCCCATGCCGCCCAAACGAAGAAAGTGCATACTGATGCATCATCTTCGGGTGTGTTCATTATAAAGAATTGTTTCTCTGTATCATCTACGTCTTGGGTATTAGATACCGGATCAGGATCCCAGATATGTAAACTGATACATAGGGCTACAGAAAGGTAGAGAACTGAGAACGGGTGATAAGTTTCATGAGACAGAAAACGGTGCAAGTGTTGTAGCCAAGTCTGTTGGTCACTGTCACCATGTATTTCAAATACATTGATTCTGAACGAATGTTATTAGATACCGAACCTGATATACAAAATCATATCAGTCTCTTTATTAGTAAAGAAATGATAAAATTTTGTATTGTTGGATAATGTTTTGAACATTTCCTATATCAAAAGTTGATCGGTTCAGGCACGTTATCTAAAAGCATTGATGTTCTAAATCAAACTACAGTTCTTAGTATACAAAACACACACAAGAGGAAGAGTTCAGAAATGAACGAATCCTTCTTGAGGCATTGTAGACTAGGTCATATCAATGCGACACGACTGGCTGAAGTTAGATTTAGATGCATATTTAAATCTGTTTGAATTTACATCTTATGAAACTTGCCAGTCATATCACAAAGATTAGATGACCATAGCTCTGTTTATTGGAAACAGAGAAAGAGTTAGTAAACTCTTGGGACTGATACATGTTGATGTATGTAAGGTCCCCTATCTACACATGCCAGGACCGTTTCTTTGTACTTCATTACATTCTCTGATGATCTCTCAAGTTTCAGTCATATGTTCCTGTTGAAACACAAGTCCGAACCTTTTGAGGTATTCACAGAATATAAGTTAGAAGTAGAGAACCAATACGGGTATAAGTATTATGTCCTTTGATGAGATCAAGGAGGAGAATACTTGTGCATAGAATTCCTGGACTATTCTAAAGAAGAATGAGATTCTCTCTCAGCATTACTCCTCCGTATACACCATAACACGATGGTCTATCGGGGCGGAGCAATCACACCCTATATGATAAGGTGCGCTCTATGATGAGTACTACTGAGTTACCTTTTTCCTTTTGGGTGTTATGCACTTGAGAAGCTGCATACCTATTGAATTAGGTTCGAATCAAATCAGTGCCTACCACTTCATATGTGATATGGAAAGGGAAGAGCCCATTTCTTAAGTTAGTTAAGATTTGGGGTTGTCCGGCCTATGTCTAAAAGCAAAATCCAGACAAGCTCGAGGCAAGGTCTGTAGTGTAGAACTGGAAAGGTTCCAGCTATACAAACTACAGCAGATGATTTGGTAGAACCAAAGGATTCAATAGATTCCAACGAACCTCAGCCTCTCCGCCGATCTAGTAGGGTTCCTCACCCACCTGAGAGATACTTCGGTTTCTCTATGACAGTGGGAGCAAGGATTGCATCATGAGATGATGACCCAACTAGTTTCGAGCTGGCCATCAGGAGTGGGACTCTATAAGAATGGCTGGATGCTTAGCGATCTGAGATGGAATCCTTATACACCAACAAAGTATGGACTTTGGTTGCTTTATCTGAAGGGTTAAATCCCCATCAGGAGCAAGTATATCTTGAGAAGATTACTTGGTGTACATGGAAAAGTTGAGACTTTCAAAGCTAGACTTGTTAAAGGTTTGCATCATTGACCAGGTATGGATTATGATGAAACATTTTCTGAGTAGCTATGCTTAAGTCCATCCAGATCCTACTTGCCACGGCTACATACCATGACTACGATATCTGGTGGTTGGGTATCATGACAGCTTTTCTAAATGATGTTTTAGAAGAGGGCGTCTATAAGTACACAGCCAGAGGGCTTCGTAAACAGTGGGAGCAGTGGAAACGTGTACAAGATGCTTTATAGGATAAAGCAGGCATCACGGAGTTGGAACATCTGTTTTGATGTAGTAGTCAAAGAGTTTGACTTCATCAAAATGGTAGATGAACCTTGTATATACAAAAAGGTAGTAAGGAGTATGGTGACGATCCTCGTAGAGTACGTGGATGACATACTCTTGATAGGAAAGGAGTTTCCTATGCTACGCTCGGTCAATCTCCGCTTATCACAAGGATTCTGCATATAGGATCAAAGTGATACCTACTAAATCCTGGGTTTTGGATCTAAATGGATGTTAGGATTCTCACTAGAAGAAGTGAGATGGTATCAATCGATCCTGGGGAGAATCACTGGAAGTGTTCCAGGGTGATGAGAACGACTGAATGTCAGTCACAGGCATTGTCTTTACCCTTGGTAAAGGGACGGTATGTTGGAAGAGTTCCAAGCTAGATACCGTGGCTTACTAGACGATAAAGGCAGGATACATCGCTACTTAAGATGCTACCAAAGAGGCTGTTTGGATGTATATTGGTTCATTAGATGAACTAGGTTACTACCATTGTGTGACAATGGAAGTGTGGCTTTGGCCCGGGAACCCCGGTCCCATCAGTGACCCAGACATAATCTAAGGCAGTATCACCTGATCATGGAGATGGTTGATCTCCAGGATGATCGAGGTAAGGGGAACAGACTCAGAGGACAACACGGCGGATCCACTCACAAAGGCCTTTTCGCAGAGAGAGACTATTATGGGATGGTTGAGTATGAGATACTACAACCACTGCTATCAGATGGTCCTAGTGCAAGTGGGAGATTGTTAGTTATAAGTATGCCCTAGAGGCCATTACTATACATAGGATGTATATTGTAGTGGATGCTTGGACATATATAGGGAGGACTTTCTTGCTCGACATGATAGTATGCTATCTGGTTGCTCTTTACCTTAACGTGTACACTGATTGTCTCTCTGTTACATGTTGGTAAAGCCCTTAGGATGTGTACTTGACTACCTGGACTATGATGCGGATCATACTAGTAGGACATGGTAGTCCATAAGTACATCCTTCAAGGTCCCTAGTCGTGGGTGTATCGAGACGGGGCATCGATATACCAGAGTAGACTAGCGTATACCTTCTCGACCCATACAGATGGGCGATGGATGATCCCATATCCATTGGTGTTTGACATCAGAGATGATATACGGGTGCTCAGTGGAGAATGGGTACACTGGACGGACTCGCGGAGAACTCCCAGATGGTATTATACCTTACGTCAGATGGCAGTTCCCTGGTGTCACTGGTACAGGTTAGTCTGTAGACCCGAGATCGTCATAGAGTCTTGTGTGATTCCCACTGTGCTTTGATTTCCACCTTACCATATCCAAGAGGGCGTGCAAAACGGTGGTTTTTGGGTACAGTCCCGAATCACATGGAGGCAATGAGCGATAGGAGGGGATTCGTCTCTCCCGGTATAGGGAGTTGATGTTGCGCTGTGTTCGATTGGCTATAACCGAAATCCCTGGCCAGGCTTGCTGAGATTTACTGGTAAGTGTTACCAGTAGTTTCTCGAACTGTTATAGACTCATATCGACACGACTTATCGAGCTATTGGGGTCTGACGTTTACCACCCCTAGGCGAGATATGCGACATATCAGACGACGAGACCGGACTGTACGGTAAGTGTTACTGGTTGGATTCACAGGAGTGTGAGCGGGCTTGCTCGTCGATCTTCTGATCGCTCAATACCCGGGTGGCCGTTACGTTTAGCAGACCGCTTGCGGCTTGTGGGTGTTTGATATGATCATCACCTGCTGCCGGCGTATTGACGAGTCTTTAGAGTCCTACACAGAGGTTTCCTGGCTCAAGCGAAACGAAATAGGAGCGCATATGAGATATGTGCGGGACCGAGAATAATGCGTGTATGTGATACCGTATTCTATTCTCGCGATGAATGTATCGATTGGTTGTATGTGATATAACCTAGTTATCGAATCGAGGATTGATTCGATAAGTCGATATATTGGATATTAGTTGGTCATATGCGATATGACCGGATCATTAAATCAAGTGATGATTTAATGATTTAATGTATAATTATATATTTGATATATTACTTTACATTAACTAGTATTGGTTCACTTAAGATTGATTATCTCACTTGATTGTGCACATTGTATATATGATATATGTTTGTGCACTAGTTTGTATCATGTTTGATGATACATGCAAACTTGGGTGTGTTTGTTTTTAAACTATGATTTAGGTTAATGGTTAGGGTTTTAAATGTTTTATTTATTTACTTTATTCTTTTTGGCAAAATATAAGATGGTGGCTTCTTTTGTTTTCTACTTGAAGCTTCATGAAGCTTTGAAAAGCTTTGACCATTTTGTCTTTTGCCTTAACCCTAACCATTTACCTAAACCCTAGTTCATTCTCTACATGAGTTAGCCTCACCCATGGTTGCATTATGATAACCATCACTTCATTTTTCTTTTTTGAATTAATCCATAATTCATTTTCTTTTCTTCTTCTTCTTCTTCATGAAGAAAAGAAAAGAAAAGCTTGCTTCAAAAATGTCAAGTGATGAATCCAAGTGAGAAATCCAATTCTAAAGTGAACCCACTTCCTATTTCTTCATCCTCTACCACTTGCCAAGTAGTATAGGGTGTTTTCTTCACAAGTTTCATGGCTTGGTGAAGTTGGAGCTTGATCTTGAGTTGCCTCGACGTAGATCATCTTCGGCATCAAAGTCGACGACCTAGCCCGATCATTTCTTCGACGAAACCATCGCTAGAGTCCGGGATCCGATGATCGCAGTGAGGGGACATCATCACGGAGCTATAGAGGTGGAGGACCGGATCTACAAAGGTTGTATTTTCGTTCACTCTTAGTTAAGTTGTTAACTAGTTGCATGTTTCGCCTTATCCTCTAGTTAACGATCCGTATTAGGGTTTGTAGGCACCGGAATTTTTTGAATTTGGCATGGTTGATGCCTTGTGAGACCTCATTAGTGTGCCTAGGAACCCTACATATGGTGGACCCGGTATGGTACCCCGGGGCGAGAACGGATCGCTGTGTTGCAGTCGGTGAGCCTGGCAGTGGGACTACTACCTACCGGTGATTGTATTTGAGCTCGGCGGATATCCGGAGGATACCGACCGGAGTTGAGAGATGATATGGGCCGATCCGGACTGACGGAGCCCGTGGGCCGATCCGGACTGACGGAGCCCGATATATGAGGATTTACGTGCCGATGCTAGGCACAGTTTTCATTATGTTTTCGAGTGTCGATGCTAGACACTCAGGTTTCAAGATTTTGATATGTCACGAGGGACACATGTTGATTTATATCCTCATACTTCCATGCATATGCTTTATGATATTTACATGCATGATGCTTTATGTCATTGGGTGACACATGGACGAGATCCACATACATATAGTTGACATTGATGGCATTGATCACATAGTTGGATGATATCCACATACTCATAGACTTCCTGATATAGTTGACATTGATTACATTGATCATACCTCATAGTTATGATATGTTGCTACCTGAGGCACCGACACGAGCATTTGGTACTACACTTATGTATAGATGTTTACCCTTACCACCTTATCATGCTTCAGACTTTTTCATTTTGAGGATATTATTATTGCTGGTCATATTGACCTAAGATTGAGTCATACATACAATTTCTGCTTTGTGATGTTTTCTATTCACGAGTTGGCAACTTACCCCCGTTGTGCCACAGTTCTTGCAGGTTTTTGCCGTACAGATTTCATTGCGGCTTTTCTGGCACACTGCTTCCTTTCTGGGTGATTGTCTTGGTAGGCGGGTTCACTCGCATCGTGACCGCCACTGTACTCATGTATTTTCAGTTGTATCTAGTAATTCCATCAACCAAACATGTATATTTATTTCAGACTTAGAAAACCAGTTGTGTATTATTTCGACCTTAGAGTCGCGCGTTGTAGTATTATGGTTTTCTTGTTGATTTTGAGTTTCCTTTTGAGTTTTGATCCTTGTCCTTCGGCGTTGTATATTATATTGCTTGCGTGGTTGTGACCGTCGATTGACGAAGAGCTAGCTCCTGCTTGGGGATGCCTTTTTCCATTGTGCATATATTTATTCATGTTGTACCCCGTTCGGGGCCAGTATTTACAAAGGAAACTCTGCCGAAATTTCAGAAAAGACTTGAGGATTTAAAAATGCATATTCGGCTTACTTATTTAAAAACCTTGTTTTTAAAAACATGTTTTCTTCACTTCTTTAAAACTAGTTTTCCTTCATTTATTATTTAAAATGGTTTTAGATTTCTGGGCTTTTGGCTTACTTAAATTAGATGAGGTCCTATAGACGTCATATGATTCAATGGCCAGTCACATGCTATTTCGGGTCGTGACAGATATGTCGCATATCCAGCCTGGGGATGTCAAACATCAGACCCCAATAGCTTGATAAATCATGCCGATGTGAGGCCCATAACGATTCGAGAAACTACTGATAACAATTACCAGTAAATCTCAGCAACCCTGGCCAGGGATTTCCTGTTATGGCCAATCGAGCATAGCGCAACATCAACCCCCAATACCGCGAAAGACAAAATCCCCTCCTATCGCTCATTGCCTCCATGTGACTCGGGACTGTACTCAAAAACCACCGTTTTGCACGTTCTCTTGAACATGGTAAGGTGTAAATCAAAGCACAGTGGGAATCACACAAGACTCTATGATGATCTCGGGTCTACAGACTAACCTGTACCAGTGTCACCAGAGAACTGCTATCTGACGTGAGGTATAATACCATCTAGGAGCTCTCGGCGAGTCATGTTCAGTATACCTAGTCTCCACTGAGCACCCATATACAATCTTTGATGTCAAACACCAATGGATGTGGGATCACCCATCGCCCATCATGACCGGGAACATCGGGTTTTATTTGCGGCTCAAATGAAACCCGAGGCTTCAAGATTATCCACCATTCTGTGTTGCTTGCTGAGATTTTGTGATGTTGATTATATCATGCCTGGGACGAATTTTATATATATTTATATATATACTAGTAGATGTTGTATATGTTTTGCACCCGCGCTAGTCCAGCCCCCGCTCTGTCGTTAGTTAAGTAACCTAACGGGATGATGACGGGGCCCAGTGGCTAATGCGGATGGCATATACGTACATTATATTTTCGTTCTTTTCTGGTGTGATAGGATAATTGATGGGACCGTATTAATTTTGATCAATGCAAGAAAAGAAACCTAAAAAGATGTTGTTGGAACAAATTTCGAAAAACTGTAGTAATATTCTTTGCTTTGCATAGTGGTATTCGGTCATGAATATCCAGCACCTCATTCCAGGAGGCAAGAGCCGAGATCCCTTCGCAGGGAATGACCTCTTAAGCAAAAATTTATGCTATAGATTACTCGGTTTTCTTCAAAACCAATAGTTTTCAAAAGCGGAGCTTAAACCACTCTTTTTCAAAGCTATCAGGTTCCTTCAACGATATCAAGTTCAATACGTTAAAGGGTTTTTTGCCAAAATCCCAGCCATAGCCCTCCGTCGTTTCAGAAAATCAGTACTTAGTATTCGAGATGTGTTTGTTGATTATTCATCAAGGCACAGTGAACGGTAGTTGATAGATGATTCTCTGTAACATAGATAGATGTGATTGGTTAGGACAGTCGCATGATTTTGTGGATTATTCGTCAAGGATCATGTGGGTGGGTCTAACGCAATCTTGGATAACGACGAGTTGAACTTGACTAGGACCTTTTGATTTATTGATTATTCGTCAAGGTCACTTGGGTCCTAGGGGCAAAAACCACATCGGGAGTTTCAAATATACAGGAAACTTGCAGATTTAGCATACCTTCTGGAGTGTGGTGACTAGAGTGGATTCCATCTAGGTCATCATATAATGATAGTTGGATCCCGATCCTACTGATGAGTAGGATTACTCATGGGAGATTATTTCACTAAACAATCAATACTATAAACCAAGTAGGTCTCTAGAACGGTGTTAGCGGGGCTACGCCTCCAGGGAAAAGAGGTTACATAATTAAGGAACTTCACGAAAGCGTTGGAAAACCTCCCACAAAGTACCAACACTAGCCTGGCCGAAAGGTTAAGCAAGTATTGTAACGTGCGATTAATCCCGACTAATTCTCCTTTTAAGGTTTGATGGAGAATTCTAGGAAACAGTGGGAGCCATCCTGGTTAGATAAACTAATAACCAATCTAATTTTGCAAGAGCGCACGCTAAGTGTTACTTTTCTCTCTCTCCCTAGGTAGCAACCATTTTACGCCCTAATCAAGATAATAAAATGTATCGCTTGACCGATCCGAATTCTTATTTGGGGCAGGGGAACGTCACTTTGGCTCTAACTTATGACGGCGGTCATAAGTACGAGCAAGGGAAAGAGGTTTGCATGAGTTCCTTGATGACCCCAACGAAGAAGAAGCATACTATTGCATCTCCTTCAGGTGTTTTTGTTATTGAGAAATGCTGAGATTCCTTAGCACCATGCCTAGGGATTGCTAGCATCACTCATGCCACAATAAAAATTTGGGGAGGTGCTAAGCAATCTAACCATGAATCTCAACTAGATTTTTTAGGCTAACATCAATAGTATCACATACTATAAACTATTTATCACTAAGTGAAGAGAATACAACCTTTGTAGACTTTCTTTAGTGACTCCTTGGTTCTTTGAGTGTTTGAAACGGCTCGCTAGAAACCTTCCTAGTCCATGATGATCCACCCGAAGTCCCTTTGCATAAAGCTCCTTGCTTCACTTGATCAAGAATGAGGATGAAGCAAACACTTTACACTAATTGGCTAGAGTAGTGTAGAATGGTGATGTGGTTTCTTTTCTCACTTCAAAACCCTTTCTTTTTAGCTAACTCACTCAAAAGAAATCTCAAAAATAAATATATATACATAATTACAACCATGTAAGTCTTGCATTGCCATCTTATATGTATCAAAAACCATGACACCATGTATGTATGTATGTGTGCATTCACATCATCATGTGCATGAACATAAAACTATGCATACATGCATCCATACATCAATGTAGAAAAGGGTTTAATAAGAAGTGAGCTATAAAGTCAATGTTAAATCAACACTTGATTTAACAAACCGGTCATATCACATACGACCCGACTAATAGTAAAACGCCCGATTAATATACGGTATCTCATACACTCATTTAATCAGGTCCCCGCACATATCTCATATGCACACCACATCGTTTTGCCTGAGCTAGGAAACTCCTGTATGGGACTGTAAGACTCGTCAATACGCCGGCAGTAGCTGATGATCGCATCAAACACCCACAAGCCGCAAGCGGTCAGCTAAACGCAACGGCCACCCGGGTATTGAGCGATCAGAAGAAAACGAGCGAAGCTGTCAAAAACTCCCATCGAGCCAACTGGCAACACTTACCGTACAGTCCGGTCTCTTCGTCAGATATGTTGCATATCGAGTCTAGGGATGGTATCGTCGACCCCAATAACTCAATAAGTCATGCCGGTGTATGGCTTATAACAGATCGAGAAACTTCTGATAACACTTATCAGTAAATCTCAACAGCCCTGGCCAGGGACTTCCTGTTATAGCCAATCGAGCATAGCACAACATCAACCCCCAATACCGAGAGAGACGAAACCCCTCCTATCGCTCATCGCCTCCATGTGCCTCGGGACTGTACCCAAAATCCAACTGTTTGCATTACTTAGTAGAGCCGTGGTAGGGTGGAGATCAAAGTACAGTGGGAGGACACACAAGACTCTATGACGATCTCGGGTCTACAGACTAACCTTTACCAGTGTCACCTGAGAACTGCTATACGACGATAGATATAATACCACATAGGAGTTCTCGGCGAGTCCGTTCAGTGTAACAAGTCTCCACTGAGCACCCGTATACAATATTTGGTGTCATCACACCGGATGGATATGGGATCATCGATCGCCCATCATATGGGAAAAGAATGGTATACGCTAGTCTACTCTGAAATATCGATGCCCCGTCTCGATACACCCACGACTAGGAATAGTTAAAAGATATGCTCATATATATATATGTGTGTGTGTGTGTGTGTGTGTGTGTGTGTCCAAGCATCCACTATACATATAATGGCTTCTAGGGCATACATATATGCAACAATCTCCCACTTGCACTAAGGCCAGTTATTGGCGTATCTCATACCCAACATCTCAAAAAGTCGCTCATGTTGTGGCTGTGAAAGGGCCTTGGTGAGTGGATCCGCGGTGTTATTCTTTGTATCTACTCTCCGAATCTCGATCTCGTGGCGATCTACTATCTCCCGGATCAAATGATATCGCCTAAGGATGTGTCTGGACTTCTGATGGGACCTGGGTTCTTTAGCCAACGTCATAGCTCCATTGTTATCACAATACAATGGTATTGGATCAACAATGGTTGGAACCACTCCTAGTTCCGCGACGAACTTCCTCATCCAGACGGCTTGTAACAACTTAGAATGTGTTTTGTGGCTAATTATATTTTAATATGTGGTTTTTAATAAAAAGTTTATCAAATTGGTTTTTAATTATTTTATCCTATTTAATGAATATTTTATTAGATTTTTCCTAGGCTTGCACACACTTGTGCATGCTAACTAGGGTTATAATTTGGGGTTTAACCATAATTAGCAACATGGTGAACCAACCATTCCCTAATCTAGTTTTAATAATTATATTAAGTGTTTTAGGTTTTAATTATGCATGATTGTTCTTTTAAAAAGAAAAATGAAAAATGAATTTAAAAGGAATTTTAAATTGTTTGAATGGTTGACCAAGGGGAGAGAGAGATAGGCATGGGGCTACATGGCTTGTGCCATGCCCATTTAATGAAGAAAGAGAAAGAGAAGGGTGTGTGTGTGTGTTTGTCGCTCTCTTTTCCCATTCTCACTCTCATTCTCTCATTCTCTCACTCTCAAACACACACACACAAGCAACATTAGCAGCAGAGGCAACAGCACCAGCAGAAACAACAGCATCAGTAGCAGCAGCATCAGCTTGCAACAGCAGCAGCTCCAGACAGCACAGCAGCAGCCACAGCATCAACCACAACAACAACATCAGCATAGCAAGAGGAGCAGCAGCTGCAGAAGCATCAGAACCAGCAGAATATGAAGCAGCAGCAGCAGCAGAGGCATTAGCAGCAGCAGAAGCAAGCAGCATCAGCATCAGCACAGGCAGCATCAGCAACATGCAGCCCCTGCATCACCAGCAGCTGTAGCAACTCAGTTCTTCTCCTTCACCTGCTTCTTAGGGTCCCTTTAGGGTATATTTTCTGAACTCTATTCCCTAGTTGCTGAGCTAATGTGTTAATTAGCGTCGGTTTGTCTTAATTAGTGAGTTTAGTGCTAATTATGGTGATTTGTGTAGAATGTTGTTTAAGTGATGTTTGTGTTAGCTAGCATAGCTTATTTTAGTGTTGTTAGGGTCATCTCAACTGAGAAATTCCCCAGATTTCACTATAATACCATAAGGTTTCTAATTTGTGCAAAATTGGTGCTTTAAAGCGACATTGTGGCATTCTGTGATCTGCTTTTGACCCGGGGCCTTCACGACAAAATTGAGAAAACTGGGACATGCTCACTAGGTATAGATACCACCACCTGAACACGAGCCTCTAATTCCCTACCCAGGCCGCAGATTTATTAGGTTTGGCCTCAATTTGCGGCCAAGTGGGGGGCTGGGGTGTTGGGGTCTTGTCTAGGGTTCTATGCAGTGTGTTATAGTATTTTGGCATGTATAGTTTTGTGATATTTGATCTGTAGGAAAATCTGGGATCAAATACCGTTTTTCATGTCCGTTGTGTTTGCGCGATACGCGCGATACGTGAGTGGGTTCTGCGATCCAGCGTGTCACGGTAGTTTTAGACGCGTATACACACGTTTTAGCGTATCGTGCACACGCGCGTTTAGTTCGCGACGCGAGTTTCTCGTTTGGGTTCGATATCGCGTTTTGCGAGATAATTGGATTATATATGATTTCCTTGTCTTATTTTCAAGTTTGCAGGAGGGGACTACGGACACAGCTACAGAGGGAGATAGGTGGTAGGATTCACCTAGCGTGGAGTGTAGGTGAGTAGATTTAACATCTACAGGGGAATCGCCCGCATGGCGTTATGCGTCTGGGCTAGAATTCTATTACTTGTCGCACATTCTACGTCATTGTTAGAATTGCGCCTTTACCTTATTTCCTTGATATAGTTGTACTATGACTAGCAGCCGTAGGACACTGCACATATTATTGACGGTTCATGTTGCACGAGCACGGATTGTATGCTACACATACACCGTCAATAATTGCCATGTCACACACAAACCATTATAGACATTATATTGCTTAGTTAGGGACTTTACGATATCGACTCACATTACTTATCACGTTTTGACATTTAGTTACCGATATACCTTACTCACATATTCCACTCATACCCGGAGGGGGGGTATACTTCATCAGTTCTTATAGGTAGATACCTATACATTGCTACACCTGTATGTTATACACATATTCAGTTGCAGTCACATATTTACCTTTACTGATGTTACTTAGATGTACCTTATTGATTTCGCATACTTATGGTTTCAGCTACACATTCTCATCTATATGCTCGCATTTCAGATATATCGCATATATTTATTCCTGGATTTGCACATTGTTTATTGGGATTTTACATGATGTTTTCTGGATTTGGGAACCGCGGGAGTTCATGAAATTATGCATACATTGAAAAACCCGGTTTCCTTGATATGATATTTGCGCAGCCACCATGAGATTTATCGGTTCTGATTATATACTCCATACGAGGTGTGGTTGCCGTATGAGGGTACATAGTGGGGCCCGGTATGGTTCCCCTCGGCAAGATGATCGATGGACTTTGCCGATTGAGCCTGGAGGCGGACGAGTACCTACCGGTGACAGTACCAATGACTCGGCGGGAATCATGGAGATACCATTGGGAGTCATGTACGTATGCATACGTCGAAAGGCGAGGGTCAGAGCTAGGCACTCGTGCTTTCGGGATAGCGTATGATACGTGATCAAGATTTCTGTGTCGATGCTTGGCACATGGTTTTCATGATATTTCTTTAACACCTTTGTATATATAACAGGGGATTTAGCCGTTGTTATATATACCCTTACACCAATATTAGTGGAATGGGACGCTAATATATGTGTATTGACCCCATCATATTTATTTCTGTATATATATACCTTTAGGATGTTAGAATTCTACTTGAGATTCGATTTGGGATATTAGGTGATTCATTGAGATTGGATATTGGACATACATACGGGATTACTGATTTGTACATTCGGGGTATAGGAGATTACTCGATATTGTACATTGAGGAGATGTTAGACTTATATGATGTGAGAGCCCAACTTGGGGGCTGATTTGAGGAATTGCGATTTGAGTGTCTTGATGGATTGTGATCCTACCAGGATGACAGGATTCCGTGGGACGACATATTTCACTCCATACCTCATACCTATTCCCTTATACACGGTTTCATATATTGGTAGTACCTGTTAGTGTACCCTTATGATTGATGCATATCTACTTTCTCATATCCCCATTGCATAGTTATTGCATACTATTATCATGTTATTATTGCTTCACCTATTGATTGTACCTGCTAGTGTACCTTCCATTATTTTGCATTTACATGACCTGTTATTACTGTAAATTGTATATCTTAGATTCATGCTGTACGTACATTCCTGCGATTACCTGCATATGTTATCTACTATTCACGAGTTAGCAACTCACCCCCGTTGTGCCACAGGTGTTTCAGGTTGTTCCCCAGAATAGTCGAGGCGGCTATTCATCTCTCATCTTTTGCTACAGATACCGCATCGGCTCACAGTACTATTTTGCTTAGGTGGGTTGGATGATTATCTGTATTTCATATTGTACATTCGTTGTATCTTGTACTCTCCATCTACTATTATGTTGTTGACTTAGAGACTTGGTGAGGACGATATTGTATATTATTTGTGGATTTATTGCCTTTTATATACAGCTTTCTCTCTATTGTCTTTAATTCTTCGCTACGGCGTCGTATATTTGTGATATGGATTGTTTTTCCGCCTTTGAGCCAGTTTTTACAAAAGGGGTGTTGCCAAATTTTAAAGAAAGAAAGTTGGACTTTTAAAGAATTTGGGTTGCGATTTTAAATGTTTCAAATACTTTATTATCTTTTCCGTATTTTCTTGGTTTAGATTTCTGGGTTTTGGCTTTCTTTTACTGCGTTACGTCTTTAGGCGCTGCGTAGTATTAGGGCCGTCACGTGCCAATTTCGGGTCGAGACAAAGTTGGTATCAGAGCGCTAGGTTTTACCTTTCGGAGTGTAGGATGACCTTAGTATGATGGAGTAGGTAGCTTAAGCAGAGTAACGTAGTGTGTGTATGTCTGCAGCATACCCACGATGCGGTACTTCGCCTTAAGTGACCTAAGTACAATGCTTGAATTCCTTCCTTGATGATTCATATCCTTGCTATTCGATCTCCTTATTCTTATCGAATCTTATATCTATTTATAGACTTGCCGCCGATGACTATGGGGACTCAGAGTGATGCAGCGAGGGCTGAGGTCAGAGTTGGCTCGGGTGAGACGGGTACTGACCAAGATGGCACTCTAGTTGCATAGGTGCAGACGGATCAGCCTACGACATATACTATTGAGAGGCTTTTGGCAGAGATGCAGGACTTCCGCCAGACTATGAGTTCATTGGTTGATGTCGTTCGGGAGCTACGACAGGAGGTTGTCACCCCTGTTACTCAGTTGTCACTTACGATCAGCATGCAGCAGTCCGTCGCCTACATAGCACCAGTGGTTGCAGCTCCAGTTGATGAGGCGCATATTCCAGAGGCTCAGAGAGTTCCAGGACAGTGGAGGACTCGTACCAGTGTACCAGCCCAGAGACAGAGGTTTAGTCATCGAGACAGATTTCGTGGCCGTCGCGGGAGTAGCAGAGGCTTAGGATGAGGACAGTCGTTCAGCTCTCATTCCCAGGAGGGTCAGCAGTCAGTGCGTGGATGTTTTCGATGCGGGAGCCTTCAGCACTTCGTCAGGGATTGTTCCTTAGCACCTCGTCGGGATTGTTTTCAGGGAGGCCGTGGACGTAGAAGATTCGCTCAGAGGGCTCAGTCTACCAGAGGAGTTCAGCCAGTTGCGGGTAGAGGGCAAAAACAGGAGTTTGCTTCTACTCATCGGGATGCGCAGGCGTCCAATGCAGAGTCTTCAGGTATCTTTAATTCGTATGTTTTTTTGGTGTACTCGTTTGCTTTTCACACTTGTACCATGGTTGGATAGATTAGTCGTAGTTTGTTGTTTTAACTGCTGTCAGCGATTCTTTTGTTGCGCGACACGTATTTCAGTTGTGTGCCAATCGGATAGGAGATAGAGATTCGTCCGTCGTTTTGATCCTTCTAGAGATGTTGGATTTGATGTTCTCCTGGGCACGGACTGGTTAACTACGTGCTAGGCGTCTGTGGATAACCGTGAGGAAACAGTCAGGTTTGTTTTCCTGGCAGGTCAGTTCTTGTTGTGCAGGTGGATAGTTGTGCCGCCTCTCACAGCTTGAATTCAGCCTTTTTTGCTAGTCGGCTACTGAGGAGATGTCATGGATTCTTGGCGTTCATTCGTGATACCATAGCCACAGAGGGTTTGTTGGATCGGTGTTCCTTTCGTGCGAGAGTTTTTCCGACGTTGTTCCGGATGAGCCGGCGAAGCTTAGGGAGCTTAAGGATCAGCTGTAGAGTTGTTGTTGGGGAGTTTTGTGCGTTTGAGTGTTTCGCTTTTGGAAGCTCCTATTTCTGTTCGTCAAGGAGAAAGACGGCAGTTTAGGGTTGCGTATCGACGGATCGTTAATTGAACCGGCTTACGGTGCGGATAGGTATCCTTCACCTCGCCGTGACGATTTCTTCGATCAGCTCCACAGTGCGAGACATTTTCTAAGTTTGTTTGGGATTGGGTCATCATTATTGCTGTTCGGAGTGATGGCATTCCGAAGACTGTCTTGTGCGTGCTATGGGCTTTGTGTGTTTTGGTGTGTCATTGGACTCACCAGTGCCCTAGCAGCATTCGTAGATATGATGAACCAGATTTCTGCAGGCCGTTCCTCGACCAGTTATTGTTGTGTTATTTACGACATTCTGGTCTATCTAATGTGTCTTGAGGAACAGGAGCAGCACTTGAGGATTTGTTAGGCAGATACTAGGAGAGCCTCAGCAGTTGCTAGATTCTCGGAGTGTTTCTTCAGGCTTGTTTTGTGTTGACTCCTAGGTCTTGTAGTCATGGAAGACGGTTTCGTATGGTTCCGAGAGAGATCGTGGCCGTACAGCTTAGGCCCAGACATGTGTGCAGGACGGAGATTCGCAGATTTTTGGGCTTAGCAGGTTTTACCGCCATTTCGTGCAGGATTACTAGAGTAGTGCTGCACCTTCGACTGAATTGACGGGAAGGGAGGTTTCTTTTCTTTGGACTGAGGCATGTGTGCGGAGTTTTTGGCAGTTGGAGATTCGGTTAACAACTGCATCAGTTCTTTCTTTGCTTTTGGTTCGGGCGACCTTGTTGTTTAACTGTAATGTTTCGTGAGTGGGGCTCGATTGTGTACTGAGGTGACACTATAGAGTATTGCTTTTATTTCCCTACATTGGAGGAAGTACGAGAAGGATATTCCACTCATGATCTGGATATGGCCGCGGTGGTTTTGCGTTGGAGATTTGGAGACACTACTCGTTCGGAAGTCGTATCAGATTTTCACGGACCACCAGAGCTTAATGTACATCTTCCTGCAGCGGATTTTGATTGTTGTGATAGTCTTCTGCAGATTTACAATTCTTGTGTGATCATTGAGTACAGCTTAGGTTCGTCTCTACGGAGGGGACAGCTTGCTCATGTCCGCGCCCGACCACTTTTCTTAAATCGCTTTCGCGAGACACTGCCCGCCGATGCTCGTTCGTCAGAGATACTTGAGCATACTCGGCTGGGAAATGATTCGGAGTCCTTGATTTGTGACAATAGTGTGCTAAGTTAGGGACGCGTTTGTGTACCTGATATTATCAGGTAAAGACATGCAATCCTAGAGCAGGCACATCTGTCAACTCTCTATATTCATTCAAGTTCCACCAACATTGACGTGACTTGTGAGATAGTTACGGGTGGACAGGGATGTAAAGAGAAGTTTCATAGTTCGTTACAAGGTGTCTGTCTTTTGTGTGTTTGGGTCGAGCATCTGAGGCCGGCTGGAGAGTTGCAACCTTTTACCGTTCCTAAGTAGGAGTGGGAGCAGATCTCCACGAATTTCGTTATGGTTTCTACCCAAGTTTAGTCAGGGTATGACTCCATTCGGATTCTTGTCGTCCGATTATACTCAATTTGCTCAGTTGTTTTTTGTTAAGTTGTGTGTTTGTGTTAATTGTTGTCAGCGGTTGGGGATCGTCATTCGCCATCGTTAGGGTTCTCCTTCGATAGCTGCTATCAGGAGACACTCCAATTGGCAACCTTTAGGCTTAGGGGTTAGGTCGTGTCGATCACCAGTCTGTTGTTTTTCTGACTCTGCGTAAGTAGGATTTTGGACCCTAGCTAGTCTAGAGACTTCGGAGATGATCCAGTTGATTCAGGTCAGGATGAGAGTAGCCCAGTGCAGATAAAGGTTTTATTCCGACTGTGTTGGTCGTAGACTTAAGTGCGCAGTGGCAAATCATGTATTCTTGCGGATTTTTTTCCGATGAATGACGTGTTGAGTTTTGGGAAGCTTATCCCAGGATTGTAGGTCCTTTTGAGATCCTATAAGCGAGTTAGTTTCGTTGCCTTTAATTTGGCACTTCCGCCCAGATTATTGAATTTTCACCCCGTATTCCTTGTGATGATACTTTACAATTACCTTCTTGACCTTTCTCACATGATTTAGCACCAGACCATTTAGCTTGATGGGATCTTTTGTTCACCAGCAGCCAATGGTATTAATGGCTCGGCAGGTGGAGGAACATCGGTCAAGGGTCTTCCCATCTGTGAAGGGTTTTTCTTGGACGTAGCCGTATAATGAGATAATCACTTGGGAGGCTGCGAGCGAGATTTGAGAGTTGTAATCTTCTCTTTGAAGGTACGCGTAACAGTATAATTTTTAAATTCGGGGACGAATTTCTTTTAAGCGGGGGGAGATTATAACACCTTAGAATGTGTTGTGTGGATAATTATATTTTATATGTGGTTTTTAATAAAAAGTTTACCAAATTGGTTTTTAATTATTTTATCCTATTTAATGAATATTTTATTAGATTTTTCCTAGGCTTGCACACACTTGTGCATGCTAACTAGGATTATAATTTGGGGTTTAACCATGATTAGCAACATGGTGAACCAACCATTCCCTAATCTAGTTTTAATAATTATATTAAGTGTTTTAGGTTTTAATTATGCATGGTTGTTCTTTTAAAAAGAAAAATGAAAAATGAATTTAAAAGGAATTTTAAATTGTTTGAATGGTTGACCAAGGGGAGAGAGAGATGGGCATGAGGCTACATGGCTTGTGCCATGCCCATTTAATGAAGAAAGAGAAAGAGAAGGGTGTGTGTGTGTGTGTTGCTCTCTTTTCCCATTCTCACTTTCATTCTCTCAGTCTCTCACTCTCAAACACACACACACAAGCTGTTAGTTGTATGTATGCCCTAGAGGCCAGTATTGTACAGATGATGTATATTATATTGGATGCTTGGACATATATAGAGATGACTTTCTTGCTCGATATGATAGTATGCTATCTGGTTACTCTTTATCTTAACATGTACACTAGTCTCTTTATACTGTCTTATAGTTACATGTTGGTAAAGCCCTTAGGATATGTACTTGACTACCTGGACTGTGATGCAGATCATACTAGTGGGGACATGGTAGTCCATAAGTACATCCTTCATGGTCCCTAGTCGTGGGTGTATCGAGACGGGGCATCGATATACCAGTGTAGACTAGCGTATACGCTTCTCGACCCATGAGATGGGCGATGGATGATCCCATATCCATTGGTGTTTGACATCAGAGATGGTGTACGGGTGCTCAGTGGAGACTGGGTGACTCGCCGAGAACTCCCAGATGGTATTATACCTCACGTCAGATGGCAGTTCTCAGGTGACACTTGTACAGGTTAGTCTGTAGACCCGAGATCGTCATAGAGTCTTGTGTGATTCCCACTGTGCTTTGATCTCCACCTTACCACGTCCATGAGGGCGTGCAAAACGGTGGTCTTTGGGTACAGTCCCGAGTCACATGGAGGCAATGAGCGATAGGAGGGGTTTCGTCTCTCCCGGTATTGGGGGTTGATGTTGCGCTGTGCTCGATTGGCCGTAACAGGGAAGTCCCTGGCCAGGGCTGATCATAGATTTGCTGGTAAGTGTTACCAGTAGTTTCTCGACCCGTTATGAGCCTCACATCGGCACGACTTATCGGTTATTGGGGTCTGACGTATACCACCCCTAGACTTGATATGCGACATATCAGACGAATAGACCGGACTGTACGGTAAGTGTTACTGGTTGGATTCACAGGAGTGTGAGCGGGCTAGCTCGTCGATCTTCTGATCGCTCGATACCCGGATGGCCGTTACGTTTAGCAGACCGCTTGCGGCTTGTGGGTGCTTGATATGATCATCATCTGCTACCGGCGTATTGACGAGTCTTTAGAGTCCTACACAGAGGTTTCCTGGTTCAAGCGAAACGAAATAGGAGCGCATATGAGATATGTGCAGGACCGAGAATAATGCGTGTATGTGATACCGCATTTCATTCTCGCGATATATGTTTCGATTGGTTATATTCGATATGACCTAGTTATCGAATCATTGATTCGATAAATCGATACATTGAATACTAGTCGGTTATGTGCGACATGACCGGATCATTGAATCAAATGTTGATTTAATGATTTAATGTGTAATTATATATTTTATATATTACTTTGCATTAGCTAGTATAGGTTCACTTTAAATGGATTTTCTCACTTGATGTGCAAGTTGTATATGTGATATACTTTTGTACACATGTTTGTATCATGTTTGATGATACTTGCTTTCATGGTTAAGTGTAAAGAATTAAACCATGGTTAAGTGTTGATTAGGGTTTGCAAATTCATTTATCTATTTATTTATTTATTTGAAATGGATTAAGATAAGAATGGTGGCTTTATTTGTTTTATGTTGAAGCTTCATGAAGCTTTGACCTTAGTGACCATTCTTGTCTTCATGCTTAACCCTAACTCATCCAAGTAACCATGGTCCATTCTCTACACTCAACTAAGGTTAGATTATGATAAGTATTGATTTCCTTTTTAATTTATCATAACACTTATCATAAACTAGCTTCATCTTCTCCTTCTTCTTCAAGAGAGAAAACTTGATGCCATCAATGGCAACTTGAGAAAAAGTGAGTGAAATCCAATTCTAAAGTGAACCCACCTCCTATTTCTTCACCCTCTACCTCTTGCCAAGTTGTTTTGGGTGTTTTCTTCACAAGTTTCACAACTTGGTGAAGTTGGAGCTTGAACTTGCGCAACCTCGACGTAGATCGTCTTTGACACGAAGCCGACGACTTATTCCGCTCGTTTTCCCGATGAAGCCGACGAATGAGTCTAGGATTCGAAAAGGACAGTGAGAGGATGACTACGTGGAGCTAAGGAAGTGGATATCCGGATCTACAAAGGTTGTAGCATCTAACTTTTAGTTAAAGTGTTAACTAGTTTATAGTTTCGCCTAGAAATCTAGCCGACGATCCGTATTAGGGTTTCTCGGCACCCATAAAATTTTAAATTGGCATGTTCGATGCCTTGTGAGACCTCTATAGTGTGCCTAGGAACCCTCCAGTGGTATCAGAGCCCAGCTAGAGCCTTAGGCGAAGTCTAGACGCGATTTGAAGCCCGAACGAACCCGAAACCCTAAACCAAACATGCTCTCTGTACATTTTCTAAAATCTGGGATTTTTCAATATTAAAAATATGCAGAAAAATAAGCAGGAAATTATAAGGTTTACTGTGAAATTCGTGAGTGTAATTCCACTAACCCAGCGCGGATCCGCGGCATGAGCATGGCTCATGCGGCGGATCCGCGGTCGTACGGCATCAATATTTAAAGAATTTTACACAGTAATTCTTAGTTTCCAATGGTGATTTTCCTGGGTATTTTTAATAATTATTCAAGAGTTGAATTTTCTGGGGTTACTTTGGGGATTCGGTGTTTCGATCGGGGTATCAAATTTCGTCTTTGTGTTTTTCCGGATAATTTTTAGAATATGTTAAAAAGTTCGACCGGATATAAATACCCAACTTTTCCCCTGTCGGGAAATTTCCAAGTGTTGGATTTTTCCGTAGTTTAACGACGTTCTAAGTAGTGCAAGTAACGCGATGGACCCTCTAGAAGACAACAAACCTTAACTCGATTATGTGACCGTCTTGAACTGCCCTTTGAACCTTCGGGTTTGGGGCAGTACGGCGTGCCACATGTGAGGCGTTGGCTTGACCCTTCTACAACTGGACCGTTGGTACTGAGGCACGAACTGAATGTTGTTAGACTTATTTCATGTGTTGAGTTGTATCGGGAAAACTTGGGTATTCGACTGCTCGATCGGAAAGTTTAACATTTTCTGTTTATCTGGAATGTGATACAATAATTGGAATTCACAAGTAGTTATGAGATAACTGAATGAATGTTATAAATCTAGCAATTTAGTCCCATATGATATTGAAAAGAGTTTTCGATAATGAGACTAAAATGCGGGATTTATATCTGTTAGGCATGCGATGTCTAAAGAGGTTGCGGATTCCAATTGTTGTAGTTTTACACTTTCTTTTCTGTGACCGTAAGTGTAGTATGTTCATATTGCCGGTTTCGTTGCTATACGTCAACGACAATTAGGGTATGCATACTTACTTACGTTGATGACATGTGATGTTATGTGTTGCTGGATATGTTATATTGGATCGTCGTGTTCGAATAGCCGGGGGTTTTTATGTGAGATGAGTGTTTTTCATTTTCATTCATATAAAAACTTGTATGTAATATTCTTTTATTTGGGGCACTTCCAGGTAGCGGAAGTTGTCACCTTTTGTATATTATTTACTTTTCCGCATTAGGATAGACCCAAGGAGGGGAGCACAAGTAACCGGGTTCTGGGGTCCAGTGGGAGACCAACTCGAGGAGTCGAGTCCGGGTCTCCTAACCCTAGAATTGGCAGGGCTGCTTGCCGCTCTCGTAGGGGTCTAGGGGTGTGGGATTGGCTATTCATCACGACCGTGGAATCCGTGTTTTATACTGGCTCGTATTGAAAACACGGACGTCCTAGTATATCCAATGTTTCATATGTTTCTTCTGCTGCGATATCTGTGATGTGATCATGAGATGTTCTGTGATGGATATAGTATATAGTATATATGATATATTATATAGATGTTACTTATGTTTTACACCCGCGCTAGCCCTGCCCTGCTCTGTCATTAGTTACCTAACCTAACGGTGCACGAGGGGACATCGAGGCGAATGCGGATGGCATAAGTGTACGTCATATCTATCTGTGATGTTTAGGTATTTAAATGATGGGACTTCATTAATGTGATTAATGAAATAAAAGAAACCAAATGATGTTGTAGAATCAGATTTTAAAATAAAACAGGTAGCTACAGTTCTTGCTTTGCATAGCGGTATATATGATATACCCTGCACCTTATTCGATGAGGAAAGGACCGAGATCCCTTCACCGGGAGTGACTCCTTTAGCAATAACTGGCAGATGCTACACACTCGGTTTGGCTTTGATTGCTTTTAAGAGTTTTTTCTTTGCACAGTGATATATATGATATATCCCGCACCTCATTCGACGAGAAAAGGGCCGACGATCCCTTCACCGGGAGTGACCCCTTTAGCAAAACTAGAAAAGCCTCAAAATCATTCCATTTTAAAAACTTCATTTGATTCTACAACGATAAGTTCATTACGCAATAGGTTTTCAGAAAACCTGTCGTAGCCCTCCGTCATTTCAGATAAATTACATATAGTATTTCGTGCTACATTTGTTGGCTTTCGTCAAGGTGTAGTGTGCGGTAGCTATGTGCTGTTTATCTGCTGCATATGATGCAACTGGATTAGGGTAGTCGTACGGCTTTGTTGGCTTTCGTCAAGGGTCGTGCGGGTGGGTTTAATTCAGTCAAGAAATGTACGGGTTGAACTTGACTAGCGGGCTGTGGTTTGTTGGCTTTCGTCAAGGTCATAGCACGCTAGGGGCAAAAGCATTATCGGGAATTTCAAGTGTTGAAATTTGCAATGAGATTGCATACCTTCTATGAGATAGTTGGATCCCGATACCCACTGCGAGTAAGAGTTACTCCTGGGAGAGTTTTACACATTACAATTAGCCGATCAAGTAGGTGTCTAGAAAGGTGTTAACGAGGTTACGCCTCTGGGAAAACGAGGTTTACATTAATTAGGTTCGTGCGAAAGCACGGGGGACCTCCCTCAAAGTACCGACACTGGCCTGGCTGAAAGATTGGCGAACTTGTAGTGTGTAATTAATCCTGGCTAGTCTTTCCTTTTAGGGTTTGAAGGAAGATTTGATAAAAAGCAGTGGGAGCCATCCTGATTAGATAAGATAATAACCAATCTGATCTTGCACGAGCATACGCTAAAGTGTTTTCTTCTCTCTCTCTCTAGGTAGCGACCATTTCATGCCTTAATAAAGATAATAATATGGATGTATTGACCGAACCCGCATGTTATATTGTGCTGGGGAACGTTGGTTCCGTTCTTTCCTATAAGAGTTATAGGACTGAACAGGATATAGGGGAATACCAGGATTCCCATGCCACCCGAATGAAGAAAGTACATGATGATGCATTTTCTTCGGGTGTGTTCGTTACAGAGAACTGTTTCTCCATTTGCCCTACGTCCTGGGTATTAGATACCGGGTCAGGATCCCATATATGTAATCAGTTACATGGGCTTAGGAAAGGTAGAGAACTTGGAGAAGGTGATAAAGACATTAGAGTTGGAAATGGTGCAATTGTTGCAGCTAAGACTGTCGGGGAATATCACCTTGTATTACCAACAGGTAATACATTGGTTCTGAACGAATGCTATTACATGCCGAACCTGATATGCAACATTATATCGGTTTCTTTGTTGAGTAAAGAGGGATATAATTTTGTATTACAGGACAATGTTATGAACATTTTCCGTAACCAAAAGTTGGTTGGATCAGGCACGTTGTGCAATGGCATTTATGTTCTAAACCAATCAACAGTTCTGAGCATAACAAACACACACAAGAGGAAGAGTTCTGAACTGAACGAATCCTTCTTGTGGCATTGTAGACTGGGTCATATCAATGCGACACGACTGGCTAAGTTGCATAAGGATGGGTATTTGAAACCATTCGAATTTTCATCTTATGACACTTGCCAGTCATGTCTCATAGGCAAGATGACCAAAACTCCGTTTACGGGACACGGAGAAAGAGTTACTGAACTCTTAGGACTAGTACATAGTGATGTATGCGGTCCAATGTCTACACATGCCAGGGATGGTTCTTCGTACTTCATTACATTCACTGACGATCTCTCAAGATACGGACATGTGTACTTGATAAGACACAAGTCTGAAGCTTTTGAGAAATTTAGAGAATATAAACAAGAAGTCGAAAACCAAACCGGAAAAAGTATTAAAATCCTTCGATCTGATCGAGGAGGTGAATACTTGAGCAATGAATTCCTGGACTTCCTAAAAGAGAATGGGATTCTCTCTCAGCTGACTCCTCCATATACACCACAGCACAACGGTGTATCAGAACGGAGGAACCGCACCCTATTAGATATGGTGCGCTCTATGATGAGCACAGCTGAGTTACCTATTTCCTTCTGGGGGTATGCGCTTGAGACAGCCATACATCTATTGAATATGGTCCCACCAAATCTGTGCCTACCACTCCATATGAGATATGGAAAGGGAAGAGACCATGTCTTAACTATGTTAAGATATGGGGTTGTCCAGCCAATGTCAAACGACAAAATCCGGACAAACTCGAGGCACGGTCTGTTCTATGCAAATTTGTAGGATATCCCAAGAATTCTCAAGGGTATATCTTCTACCACCCTGAGGAACAAAGAGTATTTGCTTCTCGGCATGCCACCTTTTTAGAAAATGAATTTCTTGAAAAAGAGATTAGTGGTCATGAGGTAGAACTGGAAGAGGTTCCAGCTGCAGAAGCTACAACAGAAGATCTGGTGGAACCAGAGGATTCCGTAGTTCCCGATGAACCCCAGCCACTCCGCCGATCTAGTAGGGTTCCTCGCCAACCTGAGAGATACTACGGTTTTCTCATGGACGGTGGGAGCGAGGATTGCATCATGGAGGATGATGACCCAACTAGCTTCGAGCAGGCCATCACGAGTAGGGACTCAGTGAAATGGCTGGATGCTATGCGGTCCGAGATGGAATCCATGTACACCAACAAAGTATGGACTTTGGAAATTGCTCCTGAAGGGGTAAAACCCATTGGGAGCAAGTGGATCTTCAAGAAGAAATTTGGTGTAGATGGGAAAGTGGAGACTTTCAAAGCTAGACTTGTAGCAAAAGGTTTTCGTCAAAGACCAGGTGTGGACTATGACGAAACCTTTTCTCCAGTGGCTATGCTTAAATCCATCCGAATCATGCTTGCCATTGCTGCTTTTCATGACTACGAAATCTGGCAAATGGATGTTAAGACCGCCTTTCTAAATGGTGATTTAGAAGAGTGCGTGTACATGACTCAGCCAGAGGGCTTCGTAGACAGTGGGAGCAGCGGGAAGGTGTGCAAGCTGCTTAAATCCATTTATGGATTAAAGCAAGCATCGCGGAGTTGGAACATCTGCTTTGACGTCGTTATCAAAGAGTTTGATTTCGTCAAAAATCCAGATGAACCTTGTATCTACAAGAAGGTGGCAGAGAGTAAGGTTGTCTTCCTCGTATTGTACGTGGACGACATACTCTTGATAGGAAATGATATTCCTATGCTGCAATCGGTCAAGCTCTTCTTATCACAAAGATTCTCGATGAAAGATCTTGGTGATGCCTCCTGCATATTGGGAATTAGGATCTATAGAGATAGATCCAAACGGATTTTGGGATTGTCCCAATCCAGGTACATTGACACCATACTAAAGAGGTTTAGTATGGAAGAGTCCAAGCGTGGGAACTTGCCCACGATCTCTGGAGTCACTCTCTCCAAAGAGATGTCTCCCAAGACTGATTTGGAGAGAGCTCGCATGCAAGGGATACCCTATGCTTCGGCAGTAGGCTCTATCATGTATGCGATGCTATGTACCAGACCCGATGTAGCATACTCACTAAGTGTAGTGAGCAGGTATCAAGTTGATCCTGGAGAGAGTCACTGGACAGCTGTGAAGAGCATTCTCAAGTACTTGCGAAGGACTAGAGATATGTTCTTGGTGTATGGTAACGGAGAGCTCCAAGTGGAGTCCTTTACCGATTCGAGCTTCCAGAGTGATAAGGACGACTCTAAGTCGCAGTCGGGCTTTGTCTTTACCCTTTACGGAGGGGCGGTTAGCTGGAAGAGTTCCAAGCAGGAAACCGTGGCAGACTCGACGATGGAGGCTGAATACATCGCTGCCAACGATGCTGCTAAAGAAGCTGTTTGGATCAAGAAGTTCATTACTGAACTTGGTGTGGTTCCATCCATTGAGCATCCAATACCTTTGTATTGCGATAACAATGGAGCGGTGGCTTTGGCCAAGGAACCCAGGTCCCATCAGCGATCCAGGCATATTCTGAGGCGGTATCACCTGATCCGGGAGATAGTTGATCGCCGGGAGATCGAGGTCAGGAGGGTTGACACGAAGAACAACACCGCGGATCCACTCACGAAGGCCATTCCCCAGATACAGTTTGAGAGACTCTTCGGGATGCTCGGTATGCGATACTACAGCAGCTGGCCCTAGTGCAAGTGGGAGATTGTTAGTTGTATGTATGCCCTAGAGGCCAGTATTGTACAGATGATGTATATTATATTGGATGCTTGGACATATATAGAGATGACTTTCTTGCTCGATATGATAGTATGCTATCTGGTTACTTTTTATCTTAACATGTACACTAGTCTCTTTATACTGTCTTATAGTTACATGTTGGTAAAGCCCTTAGGATATGTACTTGACTACCTGGACTGTGATGCAGATCATACTAGTGGGGACATGGTAGTCCATAAGTACATCCTTCATGGTCCCTGGTCGTGGGTGTATCGAGACGGGGCATCGATATACCAGTGTAGACTAGCGTATACGCTTCTCGACCCATGAGATGGGCGATGGATTATCCCATATCCATTGGTGTTTGACATCAGAGATGGTGTACGGGTGCTCAGTGGAGACTGGGTGACTCGCCGAGAACTCCCAGATGGTATTATACCTCACGTCAGATGGCAGTTCTCAGGTGACACTTGTACAGGTTAGTCTGTAGACCCGAGATCGTCATAGAGTCTTGTGTGATTCCCACTGTGCTTTGATCTCCATCTTACCACGTCCATGAGGGCGTGCAAAACGGTGGTCTTTGTTTACAGTCCCGAGTCACATGGAGGCAATGAGCGATAGGAGGGGTTTCGTCTCTCCCGGTATTAGGGGTTGATGTTGCGCTGTGCTCGATTGGCCGTAACAGGGAAGTCCCTGGCCAGGGCTGATCATAGATTTGCTGGTAAGTGTTACCAGTAGTTTCTCGACCCGTTATGAGCCTCACATCGGCACGACTTATCGGTTATTGGGGTCTGACGTATACCACCCCTAGACTTGATATGCGACATATCAGACGAATAGACCGGACTGTACGGTAATTGTTACTGGTTGGATTCACAGGAGTGTGAGCGGGCTAGCTCGTCGATCTTCTGATCGCTCGATACCCGGATGGCCGTTACGTTTAGCAGACCGCTTGCGGCTTGTGGGTGCTTGATATGATCATCATCTGCTACCGGCGTATTGACGAGTCTTTAGAGTCCTACACAGAGGTTTCCTGGTTCAAGCGAAACGAAATAGGAGCGCATATGAGATATGTGCAGGACCGAGAATAATGCGTGTATGTGATACCGCATTTCATTCTCGCGATATATGTTTCGATTGGTTATATTCGATATGACCTAGTTATCGAATCATTGATTCGATAAATCGATACATTGAATACTAGTCGGTTATGTGCGACATGACCGGATCATTGAATCAAATGTTGATTTAATGATTTAATGTGTAATTATATATTTTATATATTACTTTGCATTAGCTAGTATAGGTTCACTTTAAATGGATTTTCTCACTTGATGTGCAAGTTGTATATGTGATATACTTTTGTACACATGTTTGTATCATGTTTGATGATACTTGCTTTCATGGTTAAGTGTAAAGAATTAAACCATGGTTAAGTGTTGATTAGGGTTTGCAAATTCATTTATCTATTTATTTATTTATTTGAAATGGATTAAGATAAGAATGGTGGCTTTATTTGTTTTATGTTGAAGCTTCATGAAGCTTTGACCTTAGTGACCATTCTTGTCTTCATGCTTAACCCTAACTCATCCAAGTAACCATGGTCCATTCTCTACACTCAACTAAGGTTAGATTATGATAAGTATTGATTTCCTTTTTAATTTATCATAACACTTATCATAAACTAGCTTCATCTTCTCCTTCTTCTTCAAGAGAGAAAACTTGATGCCATCAATGGCAACTTGAGAAAAAGTGAGTGAAATCCAATTCTAAAGTGAACCCACCTCCTATTTCTTCACCCTCTACCTCTTGCCAAGTTGTTTTGGGTGTTTTCTTCACAAGTTTCACAACTTGGTGAAGTTGGAGCTTGAACTTGCGCAACCTCGACGTAGATCGTCTTTGACACGAAGCCGGCGACCTATTCCGCTCGTTTTCCCGATGAAGCCGACGAATGAGTCTAGGATTCGAAAAGGACAGCGAGAGGATGACTACGTGGAGCTAAGGAAGTGGATATCCGGATCTACAAAGGTTGTAGCATCTAACATTTAGTTAAAGTGTTAACTAGTTTATAGTTTCGCCTAGAAATCTAGCCGACGATCCGTATTAGGGTTTCTCGGCACCCATAAAATTTTAAATTGGCATGTTCGATGCCTTGTGAGACCTCTATAGTGTGCCTAGGAACCCTCCACAAGCAACATTAGCAGCAAAGGCAGCAGCACCAGCAGAAACAACAGCATCAGTAGCAGCAGCAGCAGCTTGCTACAGCAGCAGCTCCAGACAGCACAACAGCAGCCACAGCATCAACCACAACAACAACATCAGCATAGCAAGAGGAGTAGCAGCTGCAGAAGCATCAGCAGCAGCAGAAGATGAAGCAGCAGCAGCAGCAGAGGCATTAGCAGCAGCAGAAGCAATCAGCATCAGCACAGGCAGCATCAGCAACATGCAGCCCCTGCATCACCAGCAGCTGTAGCAACTCAGTTCTTCTCCTTCACCTGCTTCTTAGGGTCCCTTTAGGGTATATTTTCTGAACTCTATTCCCTAGTTGCTGTGCTAATGTGTTAATTAGCGTCGGTTTGTCTTAATTAGTGAGTTTAGTGCTAATTATGGTGATTTGTGTAGAATGTTGTTTAAGTGATGTTTGTGTTAGCTAGCATAGCTTATTTTAGTGTTGTTAGGGTCATCTCAACTGAGAAATTCCCCAGATTTCACTATAATACCATAAGGTTTCTAATTTGTGCAAAATTGGTGCTTTAAAGCGACATTGTGGCATTCTGTGATCTGCTTTTGACCCGGGGCCTTCACGACAAAATTGAGAAAACTGGGACATGCTCACTAGGTATAGATACCACCACCTGAACACGAGCCCCTAATTCCCTACCCAGGCCCCAGATTTATTAGGTTTGGCCGCAATTTGTGGCCAAGTAGGGGGCTGGGGTGTTGGGGTCTTGTCTAGGGTTCTATGCAGTGTGTTATAGTATTTTGGCATGTATAGTTTTGTGATATTTGACCTGTAGGAAAATCTGGGATCAAATACAGTTTTTCATGTCCGTTGGGTTTGCGCGATACGCACGATACGTGAGTGGGTTCTGCGATCCAGCGTGTCGCGGTAGTTTTAAACGTGTATACACACGTTTTAGCGTATCGTGCACACGCGCGTTTAGTTCGCGACGCGAGTTTCTCGTTTGGGTTCGATATCGCGTTTTGCGAGATAATTGGCTTATATATGATTTCCTTGTCTTATTTTCAGGTTTGCAGGCGGGGACTACGGACACAGCTACAGAGGGAGATATGTGGTAGGATTCACCTAGCGTGGAGTGTAGGTGAGTAGATTTAACATCTACAGGGGAATCGCCCGCATGGCGTTATGCGTCTGGGCTAGAATTCTATTACTTGTCGCACATTCTACGTCATTGTTAGAATTGCGCCTTTACCTTATTTCCTTGATATAGTTGTACTGTGACTAGCAGCCGTAGGACACTGCACATATTATTGACGGTTCATGTTGCACGAGCACGGATTGTATGCTACACACGCACCGTCAATAATTGCCATGTCACACACAAACCATTATAGACATTATATTGCTTAGTTAGGGACTTTACGACATCGACTCACATTACTTATCACGTTTTGACATTTAGTTACTGATATACCTTACTCACATATTCCACTCATACCTGGAGGGGGGTATACTTCATCAGTTCTTATAGGTAGATACCTATACATTGCTACACCTGTATGTTACACACATATTCAGTTGCAGTCACATATTTACCTTTACTGATGTTACTTAGCTGTACCTTATTGATTTTGCATACTTATGGTTTCAGCTACACATTCTCATCTATATGCTCGCATTTCAGATATATCGCATATATTTATTCTTGGATTTGCGCATTGTTTATTAGGATTTTACATGATGTTTTCTGGATTTGGGAACCGCGGGAGTTCATGAAATTATGCATACATTGAAAACCCCGGTTTCCTTGATATGATATTTGCGCAGCCACCATGAGATTTATCGATTCTGATTATATACTCCATACGAGGTGTGGTTGTCGTATGAGGGTACATGGTAGGGCCCGGTATGGTTCCTCTCGGCAAGATGATCGATGGACTTTGCCGATTGAGCCTGGAGGCGGGCGAGTACCTACCGGTGACAGTACCAATAACTCGGCGGGGATCATGGAGATACCGTTGGGAGTCATGTACGTATGCATACGTCGAAAGGCGAGGGTCAGAACTAGGCACTCGTGCTTTCGGGATAGCGTTGTAGGGTTACTAGGCACACTAACAAGGGTCTACAAGGTATCAACCATGCCGGATTAAAATTTTAGCCGTGCCGAATAACTCTAAACAAGATCGTTAACTAGAGATTAGGCGATCACATGCAAGTAAATCACATTTACACTAAGTGAATACGAAATACAACCTTTGTAGATCGGTCCTTCACTTCTAAAGCTCCTTGTTGTAGTCCCTTCGCTGCGATCACGTGCTCCCGGACTTTCGGACGGCTCCATGAGAAAGTTGCAACGGTATTGCTTGAAGTCTTCGAGGCCGAAGATGATCTGCATCGAGGGAATACGGACTCAAGCTTCTACTTCACTAACCAAAGAATTAGTGAAGCAAACACCCTAAACTAAAGTGCTAGTCTAGTATAGGATGGTGAGAAAGGAAATGGGTACATTTTAGAATTTGATTTCTCACTTTGGTTCTCTCTCTTTTTGAAACCCTAGAAAGAAAATCTTGAGGAGGAAGAAGATGAGCTCAAAATGAATATGAAGAATAATCAAGAGAGAGAATAAACTAACCATGGTGAGTGAGTATCATATACTAACTCATGTAGAGACTTTACCATGGTTTAATTATAGTGGTTAGGTTTATGAATATCTTAAGTAAAAACAAAACTAGTTGACATTGGTCAATGCACTCACAAGCTTCATGAAGCTTCATGCACTTGAACAATTATCCACTAATTTTGTATTTACTTTGTATATTAAAACCCCACACATATAATTATAATGGTGTATGTCTCATACACCCATGTAGTGTGTATCAACAACCATGATACAATTTGTACACTTATAAATATATATCACATATATATTAACTTGTGCACAAGTGAGAAAAATAAATGCTTAAGTGAACCAATGTTAGTTAATGTAAATTAGTATATCACATATACAATTATACACTAAATTATTAAATCAACACTTGACTTAATAATCCGGTTATATCACATATAACCGACTAACATCCAATGTATCGACTTATCGAATCAACCCTTGATTCGATAACTTGGTTATATCGCATATAACCTATCGACACAAACTCGTGAGAATAGAATACGGTATCGCATACACGTATTATTCTCTGTCCCGCACATATCACATATGCGCTCCTATTTCGTTTTGTCTGAGCCAGTACAACCTCTATGTAGGACTCTAAAGACTCGTCAATACGCCGGCAGTAGGTGATGATCATATCAAGCACCCACAAGCCGTCAGCGGTACTAGCTGGACGTAACGGCTACCCGGGTATTGAGCGAAAAGAAGATCAGCAAGCAAGCCCGCTCCAACTCCTGCAAAAGCCTGACAGTGACACTACCGTACAGTCCGGTCTCCTCGTCTAATATGTCGCATATCAAGTCTAGGGGTGGTAAACGTCAGACCCCAATAACCGATAAGTCGTGCCGATATAAGGCGCACAACGGGTCGAGAAAGTACGGGTAACACTTACCAGTAAATCTCTAAACCAGCCCTGGCCAGGGACTTCCCTGTTATGGCCAATCGAGCACAGCGCAACATCAACCCCCAATACCGGGAGAGACGAAACCCTTCCTATCGCTCATTGCCTCCATGTGACTCGGGACTGTACCCAAAAACCACCGTTTTGCACGCCCTCTTGGACGTGGTAAGGTGGAAATCAAAGCATAGTGCGAATCACACAAGACTCTATGACGATCTCGGGTCTACAGACTAACCTGTACCAGTGTCACCAGAGAACTGCCATCTGACGTAAGGTATAATACCATCTGGGAGTTCTCGGCGAGTCCGTCCAGTGTACCCAGTCTCCACTGAGCACCCGTATATCATCTCTGATGTCAAACACCAATGGATATGGGATCATCCATCACCCATCTGTATGGGTCGAGAAGGTATACGCTAGTCTACTTTGGTATATCGATGCCCCGTCTCGATATACCCATGACTAGGGACCTTGAAGGATGTACTTATGGACTACCATGTCCCCACTAGTATGATCCGCATCACAGTCCAGGTAGTCAAGTACACATCCAAAGGGCTTTACCAACATGTAACAGAGAGACAATCAGTATACACGTTAAGGTAAAGAGTAACCAGATAGCATACTATCATGTCGAGCAAGAAAGTCCTCCCTATATATGTCCAAGCATCCACTACAATATACATCACATGTATAGTAATGGCTTCTAGGGCATACATATAACTAACAAGCGTATGATACGTGATCAGGATTTCTGTGTCGATGCTTGGCACATGGTTTTCATGATATTTCTTTAACACCTTTGTATATATAACAGGGGATTTAGCCGTTCTTATATATACCCTTACACCAATATTAGTGGAATGGGACGCTAATATATATGTATTGACCCCATCATATTTATTTCTGTATATATATACCTTTAGGATGTTAGAATTCTACTTGAGATTTGATTTGGGATATTAGGTGATTCATTGAGATTGGATATTGGACATACATACGGGATTACTGATTTGTACATTCGGGATATAGGAGATTACTCGATATTGTACATTGAGGAGATGTGAGACTTATATGATGTGAGAGCCCAACTTGGGGGCTGATTTGAGGAATTGGGATTTGAGTGTCTTGATGGATTGTGATCCTACCACGATGACAGGATTCCGTGGGACGACATATTTCACTCCATACCTCATACCTATTCACTTATGCACGGTTTCATATATTGGTAGTACCTGTTAGTGTACCCTTATGATTGCTGCATATCTACTTTCTCATATCCCCATTGCATAGTTATTGCATACTATTATCATGTTATTATTGCTTCACCTATTGATTGTACCTGCTAGTGTACCTTCCATTATTTTGCATTTACATGACCTGTTATTACTATAAATTGTATATCTTAGATTCATGCTGTACGTACATTCCTGCGATTACCTGCATATGTTATCTACTATTCATGAGTTGGCAACTCACCCCCGTTGTGCCACAGGTCTTTCAGGTTGTTCCCCAGAATAGGCGAGACAGGCTATTCATCTATCATCTTTTGCTACAGATACCGCATCGGCTCACAGTACTACTTTGCTTAGGTGGGTTGGATGATTATCTGTATTTCATATTGTACATTCGTTGTATCTTGTACTCTCCATTTACTTTTATATTGTTGACTTAGAGACTTGGTGAGGACGATATTGTATATTATTTGTGGATTTGTTGTCTTTTATATACAGCTTTCTCTCTATTGTCTTTAATTCTTCGCTACGGCGTCGTATATTTGTGATGTGGATTGTTTTTCCGCCTTTGAGCCAGTTTTTACAAAAGGGGTGTTGCCAAATTTTAAAGAAAGAAAGTTGGACTTTTAAAGAATTTGGGTTGCGATTTCAAATGTTTCAAATACTTTATTATCTTTTCTGTATTTTCTTGGTTTAGATTTCTGGGTTTTGGCTTTCTTTTACTGTGTTACGTCTTTAGGTGTTGCGTAGTATTAGGGCCGTCACGTGTCAATTTCAGGTCGTGACACGGCTTCCTTGGCAGTATCATTTGCAGCAATATACTCAGCTTCCATCGTGGAGTCTGCAACGATATCATGTTTGGAACTTTTCCAACTAACCGCCCCTCCATTGAAGGTAAATACAAACCCTGAGATAAATTTGTTGTCATCCTTATCACTTTGGAAGCTGGAATCGGTAAAAGCCTCCATCTGGAAATCCCTATTACCATACACCAAGAACAATTCTTTAGTCCTTCGCAAGTACTTAAGAATATTCTTCACTGCTATCCAATATTTCTCCCCTGGGTTAGATTGATACCTACTTACAACAGCCAGTGCATAAGCTACATCATGGCGAGTACATAACATCGCATATATTATAGATCCTACGGCTGAAGCGTAGGATATAATGCTCATGCGAGCTCTCTCTTCATCAGTCTTCGGACAGAAGTCCTTGGAGAGAGTGATTCCATGACAAGTGGGCAAGGCACCACGCTTGGAATCTTCCATACTAAACCTTTTTAGGATGGTGTCAATGTACTTTGATTAGGACAATCCCAATAAGCTCTTGGATCTATCTCTATAGATCCTTATGTCCAAAATGCACGAGGCATCACTGAGGTCCTTTATGGAGAACCTTTGTGATAAGAATAGTTTGACCGATTGTAGCATAGGAATATCATTTCCTATCAAGAGAATGCCATCCACGTACAATACGAGGAATGTGACAATACTACCTACAATCTTCTTATAAATACTTGGTTCATCTATATTTTTGACAAAATCAAACTCTTTGATTGTATCATCAAAGCAGATGTTCCAGCTCCGTGATGCCTGCTTTAATCTATAAATGGACTTAAGCAACTTACATGCCTTTCCGCTGCTCCCACTGTCAATGAAGCCTTCTGGCTGATCCATAAAAACGCATTCTTCTAAATCACCATTTAGAAATGCAGTTTTTATGTCCATCTGCCAGATTTTATAATCATAGTGAACAGAAATAGCAAGTAGGATCCAAATGGATTTAAGCATTGCTACTGGAGAGAAAGTTTCATCATAATCAAATCCTGGTCTTTGACGAAAACCTTTCTCTACAAGCCTTGCTTTAAAGGTCTCCACCTGTCCATCTACACTAATCTTTCTCTTAAAGATCCATTTGCACCCTACAGGTTTTTATCCCAGGAAGTGCAACGTCCAAAGTCTATATTTTGTTGGTGTACATGGACTCCATTTCGGATCTCATGGCATCCAGCCACTTCACTGAGTCACCACTCGTGATAGCTTGCTGAAAACTAGCAGGGTCATCATCATCCATGATGCAATCTTCTCTATCACCATCAACGAGAAACCCATAGTATCTCTCCGGTGGGCGAGAAGTTCTACTAGATCTCCGGAGCGGCTAAGGTTTTTGAAGTTCTACTGCAACATCAGTTTCAACTAAATCGTCATGAGTAATTTGTGTCTCTAGAACATCTTCTAGTTCTACCGCATTACCATCATTACTATTTGTAAAAATTTCATTTTCTAAAAATTGAGAAACAAACACCTTTTGTTCCTCCTTGTGGTAGAATAGATATCCATATGAATGTTTTAGATATCCCACAAATTTACGCATGACCGATCATGTCTCGAGTTTGTCTAGATTTTTCTTTTTGACAAAAGCCGGACAACCCCATATCCTAACTCTTTTAAGAGATGGTCTCTTTCCACACCATATCTCATATGGAGTGGTAGACACGGACTTGGTTTGAACCCTGTTTAATAGATACATTGCTGTCTCCAATGCATGTCCCCAAAAGGAAAGCGGTAACTCAGCATCACTCATCATGGACCATACCATATCTAATAGGGTACAATTCTTCCATTCTGACACACCGTTGTGCTGTGATGTGTAAGGGGGAGTGAGCTGAGAGAGAATCCCATTCTCTTTTAAGAAGTCAGAAAACTCTGTACTTAAATACTCTCCACCTCGATCCGATCGAAGTTTCTTGATGCTCAAGCCTGTTTGTTTTTCTACTTCAAGTTTGTACTCCTTGAATTTCTCGAAAGCTTCGGATTTATGCTTTAATAAAAACACGTGTCCGAAGCTTGAGAAATCATCAGTAAAAGTAATGAAGTATGAAAAACTGCCTCTAGCATGAGTAGACATTGGTCCGCATACATCACTATGTATGAGGCTTAAGAGTTCTATAGCTCTTTCTCCGTGTCCAGTAAACGGAGTTTTGGTCATCTTACCTTTGATACAGGACTGATAAGTCGCATAAGATTTATATTCAAAAGGATTTAAATATCAATCTTTATGTAGCTTATTTAGTCTCATTTCATTAATATGACCAAGTCTACAATGCCAAAGAAAAGCTTCATTTATATCTAAAAATTTTCTTTTATTTGTATGTTGTATATTGAAAACTGTGTGTTGGTTTAAGACGTAAATACCGTTATTTAGTGTACCATATCCAATCAACTGTTGATTCAAGTTAATGTTCATAACATTATTTTGCAATACAAAATGATATCCTTCATTGTCTAACAAAGAAATGGATATTATATTACATAGCATACTAGGTACATAATAATAAGGGTTCAAAACTAAAATACATCCCAAAGGCAACCCCAGATGATACTCTCCTACAGATACAGCATGTACATTGAAACCATTTCCAACCCGAAGAGTATGCTCACATGTCTTCAAAACTCTACTGTTTCTCAATCCCTGCATACAATTGCAGATGTGAGAACTGGAACCGGTATCTAATACCCAAGATGCAGAGTTTATAGAGAAACAGTTTTCAGTTACAAACACACCTGAAGCGGAAGCATCAGTATGCTTCTTCTTCTTGAGATCAGCAAGATACAGAGCACAATTGCGTTTCCAGTGTCCCGACTTGTGGCAGTAAAAACATTCTCCTTTTCCACTTCCCACAGCCCCGGATTTGTCTTTCCCTTTTGCTTTTTCAACTCCACCTCTCGGTTTGGTGGGTTTCTTCTTCTTCTTTCCCTTGGCCTTGGCTTTTGGGACGGAAGAGGAAGATGGCCCAACAAGCAGAGCGGGAGTTTTCGCTGTCTTAAGCGTGCTCTCTGCACTTCTCAACATATTAAGAAGTTCAGGCAGTGATTTCTCCAAATCATTCATATTAAAGTTTACTATGAATGGAGCAAAGGCAGGGGAGAGAGACTATAGAACAATATCAGTATATTGCTCGTTATCCATGGTCTATCCCAGGTCCTCCAGTTCTTCTATAAGACCAATCATCTTCAAGACATGTTCACCTACTGATGTGCCAGGAGCCATTCGCGTCTGAAACAGCTTTCGAGATGCCTCGTATTGTAAAGTCCGAGATTGCTCTGCATACAACTCCTTTGTATGAAGAAAGATGGATCGAACATCCATCTTCTCGTGCTGCTTCTGATGTATACTGTCCATAGAAGCAAGCGCAAGGTACTTGGTCGTGTCACAATCAATATCCCATGTTTTTCGGATCTCCTTATCCGAAACATATGATTCAGGACCTGGGACGGGTGGGGCTTTGGCAATGATGACATATGATACTTTATCATATATGAGTGCAATGTTCAGGTTCCTCAACCATTCTTTATAATTCGGTCCTGTCAGTTTGTTTTTCTCTAAAAGAAGCTTAAGTCCCGTCATCAGGTATCTGCCATTAGGAGAGAAAAGAATACACTCAGCGAAATACTCTTGCAAAGATTTAGATTGGTTATTATCTTATCTAATCGATGTCTCCCACTGTTTTTTTTTCAAATTTTCTTTCAAAACCTCAAAAATAAAACTAGCCAGGATTAATTACATTCTACAGTTTCGCTAACCGGTCAACCAGGCCAGTGTCGGTACTTTGAGAGAGGTTCCTCATGCTTTCGCATGGACCTAATTAAAATAAACCTCGTTTTCCCAGAGGTCTTGCCCCGTTGACACCTTTCTAGACACCTAATGGATTAGCTAGTTGTAAAGTGAAAAACTCTCCTGAGAGTAACTCTTACTCACAGTGGGATCGGGATCCAACTATCATATAGAAGGTATGCAATCTCATTGCAAATTTCAACTCTTAAAACTCCTGATATGGTTTTTACCCCTAGCTGCTTATGACATTAGCTATAGTCAACATATCATAAGCACTATTCAAGTTCTACCCGTCATTTCGTGATTAACCAGACCCACCCATATGACCCTTGACTATAATCAACATAATCACATGAATATCCTAACTGATCGCATCATATGCTTTATAGGAAGACATCACTTAGCTACCGTACACTACGCCTTGACTATAATCAACATACGTAGCACGAATACTAAGTACTCTGCTTCCTAAAATGACGGAGGGTTGCGGATGGTTTTTATGAAAACCTTTAACGCTTTGAACTTGATCTCGTTGTAGAATCTAAATAGTTTAGAAAAGGGGTGGCTTAAGCTCCGCATCTTTTGAAACTTGCATGTTTCATAAAAAGGCCGAGAGTGTTTCAAATCCGATTCTACAACATCTTTAGGTTTCTTTTTCTTTACATTAATCTTATTAATGTAGTCCCATCATTTAAGTCCTTAAACCATCACAGAAAAGAAACGAAAATAGAACGTACACTTATGCCATCCGCATTCGCCACAGTGTCCCGTTATGCACCGTTAAGTTACTTAACTAACGGCATAACGGGGCGGGACTAGCGCAGGTGTAAAACATAAGCAACGTTTACTATATATCATATATATAATAATAATCCATTCGTCTCAGATACTAAGTAATCTCATCACAGAATATCTACAGCAGAAGCACATATGAAAATATAGGATATCTAGGAGATCCGTATTTTGTATTTAGCCAACAATAGAAAATACGGATTCAACGGTCGCGATGAATAGCCAATTCCACACCCCTAGACCCCTACGAGAGCGGCAAGTGACCCTACCAATTCTAGAGTTTAGAAGACCCGGTCTCGACTCCTCGAGATGGCCTCCCACTGAACCCTAGAACTCGGTCACTTGTGCTCCCCTCCTTGGGTCTATCCTAATGCGAAAAAGTAAATAATATACAATAATGGTGACATCATCCTCAACCCGGAAGTGCCCCAATAAAAGAATATTACATACAATTAATTTTTTTACATGAATGAAAATAAAAAAACTCTCATCTCACATAAAACCCCCGGCTATTCCATCACGACGATCATGCACACCATATCTCAGCAACACATAATATCACATATCATCAACGTAAATAAGTATGCGTACCCCAATTGTCATTGATTTATAGCAACGAAATCGGCGATACACCACATACTACACTTACGGTCGCAGAAAAGAAAAGTAAAACTGCAACATTTGGAATCCGCACTTTTCCTTAGACATCGCAAACTTGGAATATCACATACCCCGGATTTCATGCCAACACTGTAGATCTTACATTTAGGTCTTAATAATGAAAACACTTTTTCAAAAGAGATCGAGTAATTCAACAAGATTCCCGATATCCAACGAGATCGAAATGTTAGATTTATAAATAATCAATTAATTTTCTCAAAACTAATTAGCGTAGATTCCAAATATTATATCACATTCACAAATACTAGGCGTTGTTAAACCATTCGATTGATTAATCGATTACCCAAAAATTCACAAAGAAGCTCAACGCTTGAGCAGTATTAAAAATGCCCAAAAACATGCCCTGGTACCTATAGGCCAACCGTAGAAGGGCCGACCTTTGCCTCACAAATGGCGCCGCGGAACCGCTGCTAAAAGCGGGTTTTGGCCACGGTTCCTTGGTAATTTAATCGAGTTAGGGTATCGTTCTTCTAGAGGGTCCATAGAATTACCTGCATGATTTTTTGAATATTTTTAATGTGAAAAATTCCAACATTTTGAAAATTTTCCAGAGAACATTTTCTTGGAGCAATCGATGTTCGTTCGAAGTTTTTAACGTCGTCTAGGCTACTCTAAAGTTCTAGCTTGGCTTTGATACCACTGCTGGGATTCCTTAGCACCATGCCTAGGGTTTTCTAGCATCACTCATGCCACAATAAAAATTTGGGGAGGTGCTAAGCAATCTTACCATGAATCTTAACTAGAATTTTTAAGGTAACATCAATAATATCACATACTATAAACCATTTATCACTAAGTGAAGAGAATACAGCCTTTGTAGACTTTCTTTAGTGACTCCTTGGATCTTTGAGAGTTTGAAACGGCTCGCTAGAAACCTTCCTAGTCCACGATGATCCACCCGAAGTCCCTTTGCACAAAGCTCCTTGATCAAGAATGAGGATGAAGCAAACACTTTACACTAATGGGCTAGAGTATTGTAGAATGGTGATGTGGTTTCTTTTCTCACTTCAAAACCCTTTCTTTTTAGCTAACTCACTCAAAAGAAATCTCAAGAGAGAGGAAGAAGAAGATGGCTTTGCTTGAGCTCAAAAGTTATGATATAAGATAAATGAAAACTGAGAATAGAAAAATATAAATATTTTCACACTCTCATCTAACCATGGGTTAATAAATATATAGATATTTATTTTGTAGTTAAAATCCAAATGAAAACTAATCCATGGTTAATAGTTAGATCAAGTGTGGTCAAGTTTAGAAGAGTGTAGATAAATATCAACCATGAGTCAATTTTCTTTTTCTTTAACTCAAAAATAAATAAATATATATATATATATATATACATAATTACAACTATGTGAGTCTTGCATTGCCATCTTATATGTATCAACAACCATGACACCATGTATGTATGTATGTGTGCATTCACATCATCATGTGCATGAACATAAAACTATGCAATCATGCATGCATACATCAATGTAGAAAAGGGTTTAATAAGAAGTGAGCTATAAAGTCAATGTCAAATCAACACTTGATTTAACAAACCGGTCATATCACATACGACCCGACCAATAGTAAAACGCCTGATTAATATACGGTATCTCATACACGCATTTAATTGGGTCCCCGCACATATCTCATATGCACACCACATCGTTTCGCCTGTGCTAGGAAACTCCTGTGTGGGACTCTGAGACTCGTCAATACGCCGGCAGTAGGTGATGATCACATCGAACACCCACAAGCCGCAAGCGGTCAGCTAAATGAAACGGTCACCCGGGTATTGAGCGATCAGAAGAAAACGAGCGAAGCTGTCAAAACTCCCGTCGAGCCAACTGCCAACACTTACCGTACAGTTTGGTCTCTTTGTCAGATATGTTGCATATCGAGTCTAGGGATAGTATCGTCGACCCCAATAACTCAATAAGTCATGCCGGTGTATGGCTCATAACAGATCGAGAAACTACTGATAACACTTATCAGTAAATCTCAGCAGCCCAGGCCAGCGACTTCCTGTTATAGCCAATCGAGTATAGCACAACATCAACCCCCAATACCGGGAGAGACGAAACCCCTCCTATAGCTCATTGCCTCCATATGCCTCGGGACTGTACCCAAAATCTACCTGTTTGCACGACTCAGTAGAGCCGTGGTAGGGTGGAGATCAAAGTACAGTAGGAGGACACATAAGACTCTATGACGATCTCGGGTCTACAGACTAACCTGTACCAGTGCCACCTGAGAACTACTATCCGACGATGGATATAATACCACATAGGAGTTCTCGGCGAGTATGTTCAGTGTACCCAGTCTCCACTGAGCACCCGTATACAATCTTTGGTGTCATCACACCAGAAGGATATGGGATCATCTATCGCCCATCATATGGGACAAGAATGGTATACGCTGGTCTACTCTGGAATATCAATGCCCCGTCTCGATACAACCACGACTAGGAATAGTTAAAGGATATGCTCATAAACTACACGTGTCCCACTAGTATGATCCGCATCATAGTCCCAGTAGTCAAGCAAATATCCCAAGGGCTTTATCAACATGTACCAAATGAGTAAGATGCATCATCATATGAACATGTCAAGATAAAGTAAACCAGCTGGCATACTATCATGAAAGTCATCTCTCTCTGTGTGTGTGTGTGTATACACACACACACATGTCCAAGCATCCACTATACATATAATGGCCTCTAGGGCATACATATATCCAACAATAAATGTTTTTCAGTTAGTCCTATCTCCTAGGTACTAGATACCGGATCAGGATCTCATATCTGTAATTTATTACAGAGACTGAGAAAAAGTAGGATAGTTGGACCTGGTGATATGTCCCTCAGAGTAGGGAACGGAGCGCAAGTTGATGCTGCTGCCGTCGGTGAATATCACCTCGTGTTTCCAAAAGGCAATACTATGATTTTGAACAATTGCTACTATGTACCTTCCATGGTTTGCAACATCATATCAGTTTCTTTACTTGATAAAGATGGATATAAGTTTGTTCTTGATAGAAATATCATGAACATTTACCTTAATCAGGTATTAGTTGCAGAAGGTACACTGTGTAATGGTATCTATGTTCTAAATCAAAACACAGTTTTCAATGTACAAAACACACGCAAGACGAAGATTTCAGAAAAGAACGAATCCTACTTGTGGCATTGTAGACTTGGTCATATCGGAGAGAAAAGACTGAGTAAATTACATAAGGATGGACATTTGAATATGTTCGAATTTTCATCTTATGAAACTTGTCAGTTTTGTCTCAAGGGAAAGATGACCAAATCTCCGTTCACCAGACAAGAAGAAAGAGCAGCAGAGCTCTTGGGACTCATACACCGTGATGTATGTGATCTAAGGTCTATACATACATGGAGTGGGTTCTCGTACTTCATAACATTCACTGACGATCTCTCAAGGTTCGGATACGTGTATCTTTTGAAACACAAATCTGAAACTTTTGAGAAATTCAAGGAATACAGAAAGGAAGTAGAGAACCAAGCAGGCAAAAGTATCAAGATCCTCAGATCTGATAGAGGAGGGGAGTACTTGAGCACGGAATTCCTTGATTACCTAAAAGAGAATGGAATTCTCTCTCAGCTTACTCCTCCGTATATACCACAGCATAATGGTGTATCAAAATGGAGGAATCGTACCCTATTGGATATGGTTCGCTCCATGATGAGTAGTGCTGAGTTGCCTTTTTCATTCTGGGGACATGCGCTTCAAACAGCGGCATATCTGTTGAATCAAGTTCCATCCAAATCCGTGCCTAAGACTCTGTATGAAATATGGAGTGGTAAGAAACCATGTCTTAAATTTATTAAGATATGGGGTTGTCTAGCCTATGTGAAAACACAGAAACCAGACAAACTTCAAGCACGATCAGTTCTATGTAAATTTATGGGATATCCTAAAGATTTACTAGGATATCTGTCCTACCACATTGAGGAACAAAAGGTGTTTATATCTCGCCATGCAACCTTTTTAGAAAGGGAGTTTCTTGCAAAAGGAACTAGTGAGAGTACGGTAGAACTGGAAGAAATTTCTGAACCAAAAAATGTAACTGAAGATTTGGTAGAACCGCTAGATTCAGTAGTCACAGAAGAACCTCAGCCACTCCGCGGATCTGGTAGGATTTCTCATCCGCCCGAGAGATACTACGGTTTTCTCATAGACGGGGATCGATAGGATTGCATCTTGGAAGAAGATGATCCTACTAGTTTCAGGCAGGCTATTATCAGTAGGGACTCTGATAAGTGGCTAGATGCTATGCAATCCGAAATGGAGTCTATGTACACCAATAAAGTGTGGACCTTGGAAGTTGCTCCACCTGGGGTAAAATCCGTTGGATGCAAATGGATCTACAAAAGGAAGATTGGTGTAGATGGGCAGATAGAAACCTATAAGGCTAGACTTGTTGCAAAAGGTTTTCGTCAAAGACCTGGATTAGACTATGACGAAACTTTTTCTCCAATGGCTATGCTCAAATCCATTTGGATCCTACTTGCCATTGCTGCCTTCCATGACTATGAAATCTGGCAGATGGACATAAAAACGGCTTTTCTAAATTGAAGTTTAGAAGAGTGTGTTTAAATGGATCAGCCAGAAGGTATTATAGACAGTAGGAGCAGCGGGAAGGTGTGCAAGTTGCTTAAATCCATTTATGGATTAAAGCAAGCATAGCGGAGATGGAACATCTGTTTTGATGAAACAGTCAAGGAATTTGACTTCATCAAGAACGAGGATGAGCCATGAATTTATAAGAAGATTGTAGGACGAACTGTCGTATTCCTAGTCTTGTACGTGGATGACATTCTTTTATAGGAAATGATATTCCTATGCTGCAATCGGTCAAGTTGTTCTTATTACAAAGGCTCTCCATGAAGGACCTGGGTGATGCCTCGTACATTCTGGGGATCAGGATCTACAGAGATAGATCTAAGAGATTACTGGGACTTTCGCAGTCCAGATACATAGAGATCGTTCTAAAGAGATTTATTATGGAAGATTCCAAGTGTGGTAACATACCCGCATTGCACGGAATTACCCTCTCTAAGGAGATGTCTCCCAAGACTGATGAGGATAGGGTTCGCAGGAGCACTATACCCTACGCTTCGGCGGTAGGATCTATAATGTATGCGATTCTATGTACAAGACCAGATGTAGTTTACGCGCTTAGCGTGGTGAGCTGGTATCAGTCGAACCCAGGTGAGAACCACTAGACGGCAGTAAAGAACATTCTCAAGTACCTGAGAAGGACTAAGGAGATGTTCTTGGTTTTCGGTAATGGAGACCTCAAGGTCGAGTCCTTTACCGATTCAAGCTTCCAGAGTGACAGCAAGTCTGTCTCGGGTTTTGTATTTACCCTCAACGGAGGGGCGATGTGTTGGAGGAGCTCCAAACAGGATACCTTCGCAAACTCAACGATAGAGGCTGAATACATTGCTGCGAGCGATGCCGCAAAAGAAAAAAGTCTGGATGAAGAAGTTCATTACTGGACTTCAGGTAGTTCTGTCCATTGTTGATCTGATACCTTTGTATTGCGATAACAATGGGGCTATAGCTCTAGCGAAGGAACCACGGTCCCATCAGAAATCCAGACACATCTTAAAGCGGTATCACCTGATCAGGGAGATCATAGATCGCCAGGAGATCGAGGTCCGGAGAGTGGATACAAAAGAGAACACGGCGGATTCATTTACAAAGGCCCTCCCTAAAGCACAGTTTGAGCCACTTTTTGAGATGTTGGGTATGCGGTACGCCAGCATCTGGCCTTAGAGCAGACGTTGGGTATTCGGTACGCCAATAACTGGCCTTTAGTACAAGTGGGAGATTGTTGGATATATATGCCCTAGAGGCCATTATTGTATATGTATACATGTGGATGCTGGGGATATGTATGTACAGGACGATCTTGCTCAGTTATATAGTATATTATTTCAGTTGGTTTTATCGGTATATGTGTATTTGTTCTTATTGATGTTTTGTCCAGTTTGCACATATTGACAAAGACTTGATATAGTAGTATACTATTATGGTTTGACATTATCTTAACATGGCATATGTTATACGCGTTATTACATATTGCGATTACATGTTGATAAAGCCCGTAGGATCTTGCTTGACTACCTGTGTTGTGATGGCAATCACACTTGTAGGAGTCGAGCAGTCTATAAGCACATCCTTAAATGTCCCAAGTCGCAGGAGTATCGAGATCGGGCATCGATACTCCAGAGTAGACTTGCGTGTACGTTTCTAGACCCCAACAAGGGGCGGTGGTTGGTCCCACAACCATTGGTGTGATCACCTAAGATTGTATATGGGTGCTCACTAGGTGTGAGTGCACTGGACGAACTCGCTGAGAATCTCTAGATGGTATTATACCTATCGTCAGATAGCGGTTCTCTTGTGACATGTGTACAGGTTAGTCTTTGGACCTGAGATCGTCATTTGTCTCGTGTGAGTTCCCACTGTGCTTTGATCACTACCCTACCACGGCTCTACTGAGTCGTGCAAACAGGTTTTGGTTGGGTACAGTCCCGAGCCATATGGAGGCAGTGAGTGATTGTCAGGGATTCGTCTCTCCAGGTATTAGGAGTTGATATCACACTGTGTTCGATTGGTCAGGACCATAAGACCTTGGCCAAGGCAGTTGGGATTTACTGATAGGTTGATCAGTAGTTTCCCGGATTGGTCATGAGCCGCATCAGCACGAATTATCAGGTTATTAGGGTCTGACGCTTACCACCCCCTAGATCCGGTATGAGATACTCTTAGACGAAGAGACTGGACTGTACGAATATTGTCACGGATAGGCTCAGTTGGGATCCGGATGTGTTTGCTCATCGGCTTTCCTTTTCGACAGGTACCCGGGTAGCCGTTACGTACAGCTAGTGCCGCTGACGTGCTTGTGATTATGGATTTATCCAGTAACGCACTGCAGGCGTACTGTCGAGTCTTTAGACTCCAACACAAAGGGTTTCTCTGCTTCGGGTGAAACGATGTAGAGACCGTATGGTTTTATGGCAGGATTCGATCACAAACGTGTACTTGTGCACGTATGATGTTCGGGCGGATAATACGAGCGGTCTTTGGTTTAAACCGAATCCTAGTATTATATTGTTGGATTATTTTTGTCTCTTCTGTATTCGTATTTTTCGGAATACGGATACGGGTATGTATATACGGTGAGGTGTATTCTTGTAATTTGTTATAAGAGTGCTTCTAGAAGAAAAAACCTCATTATTTGTTTAAACCATTTAGTTAAATGGTTAATGAGATGGAGGTATGAGGTGTTGACTTTTATTATGTGAAGCATGGCTATTTATTGACTCAATTAGTGAGTCATGGGTTACTATTGAGGCAAGGTGACATCTAGATATTTTGTAGAAAATATCTTGATATATTGTGGTGAAGATAATTTTTTATTATTATCTTTGGCATGCTTGCTTTATTAATCACAAGACTTAACCATTCTTCACTCAATTCTTATGTTGCTCTCTACAACACTCTCATCTCCTTTAAGCTTCTCTTCTTCTACCTCAAACCCTGATAGTCTCATGTGTTGAGAAACTTAGGATTCTTGAGACAAAACAATCAATCATCACTCTCTACATTCTCTAGGCTACTTAGATTAGCATACTAAGTAACCTAGTTACCTTAGTTTAAAGGTAGGAGCCCAAAGTAGACACTCTCGGGTGGATCATCTTTGACGTGAGCAGCCGTCGATCAAGCTCGATCATGGAGGCCACTAGGAGCATGCTAAAGGAGAGGAGTAAAGACCCGAAGGATTCGAGTCTCTTGGTATAAACTTCTTTCACAGTAGATAGCTTCTTTAGTTGCTAGTTAGGTTTATGGTAGATCCGGTCTAGGGTTATTCTAGCGTCAAGTTTAAACGGTTAGAAAAAATTTTGTTCCGAGATCGGCCTCGGTTGATGGCCAGGGTATTAGCATAACCTTTCAGGCCTCCTCCCACCAGCGCCGCCTGCAGACGTCTCCCCTGCAGACGACGGCATCAGCAACAGCAGCCCCTCCCCTTCCTCTCTCCCTGACCTGCCCCCTGCCCTCCATCCCCCATCATCATCTTCTTCTTCATCCTCATCTCAATCTAATCTTCATCATCATCACTCCCTATCATCATCTTCCTCATCCTCGTCCCCCCCTCCTCTTTCTCCTCATCCTTCGACGTTAACCCCTCACTCGCGGTCCCACTACCCCTCCGGAAGAAGGCACTCGATCGTCTATAAAGATATCAAATCACTTTCTCTTCCGGGTACAGGCTCCTCCTCCGGCTCCATTTGAAAAGGTATATTAATTATTGAATTAATATTTAATAATTATTAAAATTATTTATAATGTAATTTATAATTAGTCATAATATGAAAAAGACAAAATGGTCATTTGATAGTAGCAGTAACGTTGACTGTCGAGTCACGATAGATTTTTTTTATATAGCTTTAAAGGTATTAAAAGTTTTTTTATTCCACTTGTTGGGAGTTTTCAGTAAATAAGCTATAAAATAATGAGAGAACGAAATCTCATGCGCCACAGAAGGAAATTTTCTTCTATGGTGTCGAGAAAAGTCAATACTCTACCAATTCTTTTGACGATCGGCATCCATCATCTTCATCCTCATCCTCTAAGATATTGATACATCAAATTTCATATGATTCTAATATCTTTTCACCGTTAATGTAATGGGTGCAAAATTATCGGTATTCCGATAGTAAAATATTTTACATATTTTTATATCACAAAATCATTAGTGAAAAAGTGTTAGAATCATATGAAATTTAGTGTATCCACATCTTAGAGGATGGGGATGAAGATGGTGGATCGATCGTCAAAAATGTTGATGGGGGGTTGATTTTTTCCAACGTCATAGAAGTAAATTCCTTCTTGTGGCACATGAGATTCTGTTTTTTCTGTAATAATAATATATGTCATAATATTCTCTTAAATACATTACATATAAAAATGAGCAAAATATGTATGGTTTAAATGAAGATTAATAACTAAAATGGAATTTAAAATGATATGTTTTCTTGTATCTGTCCGTGGATATCTATATCCGTAGCCGAATTCATAAATCCCAATATCTATATCAATAATTTTCCTAGACATAGCTGTATCCGCATTTCGAAAAATATTTTAGTATAAGTATAAGTATCTGGGGATTCGAAAAAACCGTATCTGACCCGGTATTATTCGGATGCAACCTGAGACATGAAGAATGGATAGGAGACTAGTACTAGTTTTGTAGTTCACATGAAGAGATAAATAACTATTTATTTCTAAAATTTCTTTTGAGTGTTGATATTTGGACGATAATCGCCAGGATGTTTGGAATTGCAAGATTACCCAATGAAATTGAAAAAAATAGCTTTGATTGGGACCCATCGAATTTAAAGGGTTCATTATGTTGGAATAATTCAAAAATAATTATCTGCTTTTACTTGTGGAATTGTGGAATAGAAGAAATTCAAAAATCTTTAATGATAAAGAATTATCTTTATGTGATTTGTTATTAACTACTGAGATTCTATTCAATTCCTGGACGACATAAGCATCTAGTAAAGTTAAAAAGAAATTGATTACTGCCGGGAAATAATTATATGCCTTTGGATTTAAATTAGGGTAAATTATCAACAAAAAAAAACAGGCACTTTTTTCCTCTGTCAAAAACCCCCGGCCTCAAAACGGTAGTCAAAAACCCCTAAGAAATTTTTCCTGTAATATCTACATAGTAGCATGTTATATCTAACCAATTCATATAAACTATTTAGATATCGCAGAAAACGGTTTAGATATCACATGCAACTTCTTAGATATCGCTGGATACTGCTTAGATATCGCAAGAAATTTTTCCTGCAATATCTACATAGTAGCCTGTTATATCTACCAATTCATACAAACTATTTAGATATCGCAGGAAACGGTTTAAATATCACATGCAACTGCTTAGATATCGCTGGATACTGCTTAGATATCGCTGGATATTGGTTAGATATCGCAAAAAACTAGATATAGCATGTAACTACTATATAACACAGGTAGGGGTTTCTTGACAACTAAAAACTTTTTTAGAGGTTTTTTGACTAACTTTTCTAGGGATTTTTTGACTTACTTTTCGGATCCAAGGGTTTTGACAACAAGTGCTTGGGGTTTTTGACAATTTACCCTTCAAATTATATTTCAAGAGTTCCAAGGTTCTCAGTTGTAATTATTCTTAGTGTGAGGATGTTTAAGTGTTTTCGTTTACATGGAACTGTGTAGGTTTGTAATTAGTTTTGCACCTTTTGGTTGCAGAACGACAATTGTCCGCTCCCCGCTCTACTAATTTGCTAGCTCATTAGTTACAAACATAGCATCCACATTTTTCCTTTCTTTATCCTGTCCTGCTTTTTTCCTTTAAAAAAGAAAACTAAGTCTTCGGAGAACTCTTGGTACTTTCGATTTATTTTATTTTTTGTTCATTCAGTCTTAACTTAACTAAAATAGATGATTTTGATGTAATTAAACTTTTTGCTATGATTAATATATATACTATTGAGATGAGTCACAGTTCAACTTGTCCTTTAAAAAGGAAAAGAAGGAAAAAAAAAGATTTAATGAATGATGGCAACATCCAATTCTGAAATCATTACTTGTTCTAAGCCAACGGAAGCCAAACAAATGTTGCACAGCCATCATGATAACAAGGACACTGCATTTTCAATCAGATTCTCAGAATAATCATAAACTTCCACTAATTCTGCTTTGTCCACTACAATAAAACGTAACGGTATACATGATTCAGTTAGTAATCTAAACTAACACCCAAGAAAGCCCAGTGAAGACAGACATCAGCCGACGATCAAGGAATCAAAGTATACACATATAATGCATCACTAACCGAAAACATCAGCATCTAATGATAAATCCTGCAACTGGAAGGTCTCATGAGATCGATTATCCAAAAAAGAAACGAGCGTAGTTAATCCCGCATCGTTCTTGTGCTTGTCCCAAGCTGTTTCGAACTGTGACCCCTTGCATCTGTACAACACATATGATCAGATTTACACTGAAGCCAAGAGGTCAAAAAAAAAATATTACTTCAAGATGTTTACTTTCGAAGAAATATCAGCATCTGAATAATGCGATTACGGACTACTTCACGGTTCTTTCGTGTTGCTGCTTCCTTGTAGAGAAGAGTCAGTTCATCCACTAACCTGTGAAAGAAACGGTCCAATGTGAGTATAATCATTTAACAATGCTCCATAATTGGAACAGTCTGGTGTCCATAATATAGAGGGAAAAAACGACCATACATGTGATGCTTTTTAAACTTCTAGGCAAAACATTGACGACTTGTGGAGAAGTTTGAAATTGTACAACTGTGCTGGATTTAATTATGATGCAAGATTATGAACCCAATGAGCTTACGGACGGTGTTATGGCCTAGTGTAATTTACAGAGCATGCGTACAGAATTTAAGTGCATAACAGGACCAAACATGAGGTGTTCACTCACTTGTCAAAGAACGGCGACTTCCTGATCCATGTTAACTTAACGATAGTATGAAGGCGATCCATGACCTGCAACACCAATAAAATAAAAGTTCAATTATTCAACCATCCCTCGATCCCTTGATCAAGCATCATTAGATTACAAGATTCCAACATAAAAAGATTGGAGGATAACAAGTTCACTTCTTGCCACATAATCAATTATCATTCAGGAAGCCACGGTATGTTTATGGAAAAAAGGGCAATAATGAGCAAACATCATATATATATGCAAGTAACAAATTGTTGATGACCATTAAGAACTTTGACCATAAAAGTTGAGTGCAACTGTATGTCATAGGCACAGCCATTGACAACCTTACACTTAAGAAACACTCAATTGGCATGCACATTCATTCGTATGGATATATTAGTCTCTGGAATTACGAACACAAGGATAGTTTTGGTAGGCCTGGTATATGAAAATTTCACACACCAGATAAGATAATTATTACTCTCAAACCCTTTGTTGAGACAAAAAACTTACAAACAATATAGTAATATAACTAAGAACCAACATGAATGCACATCAAAATTAAAGAGCACATAGTTTTTCTAAAAAGTATTCATGGTACCGAAAAACTGCAACGCATGCTCGTTATGGAAGCTTTATATAATCACTACAGATTTGTGGTGAATTGATTACATAAAGTTCGTGATGTGCAAGAGGTTTGTTGTCAAGAAAGTATTCCTAATACCAAAGAATATCTCCCAGTTTTCAATATTAAAATGAATAATGAAAAGGAGGGGAAAAGATATTGCTCTAACTCTAAGAAAAACACAAAATAAGGAGACTGTAAAAACTCTTTATATTCTCAAACAGAATAGTAATATATGCAAGGCCATGAGAAGGATTGTAATTCCGATAAATATTACTGCATTTATCAACTATATATGGAAGTCGCTCACTATAACATGATGTGTTCGGTAATTACTTTCCAGTAAATTAGTTTAATTCGGTCTATATTGCAGCACATCCAACAGTAGAATTATCAATATTCATCAACTGCCAATGGAGCTCAGCTCACTACTCATGCTCTGTTACTCATGAACAATATTTTAGTTGCCTTTTCACTATTGGAAGGATGCACTACTTTGTTGATTCAACTCCATACTGCTCCTCCAACGATGTACCTAACAGTGGTTTAGTTTTAGCATAGACAAGCAAATATCTTTGATATGTTTAACATCAAACAAGGGAGGGCTATAGAGTTATCCTTGTCCTTAGGATGATGGTGTAAAGGATACCAACGGCCTGCTCTTCAAGATTTTTCGGTCTCTTACCCACATGTACAATCCACTTGTGACGTTTTCAGGAACTTGTTTACCTTAACGTACTCTTGTGATTATGAAGAATGTATGGCTGTATCAGAAAGGAGATAGAGAGAGCACGAAAAATGGAGTTTTTTCGGAGATTATCTTTTGGTGAAGATTACTTATGTTTAAATATAATTAAGAGAGGTAACAGCTGATCCCAATTAGTAGCGGAAGAGAGTCAAATCAATATATTCCAAAAGAAAATAAGGCATCTTTTAAAGCCCGTTGAATTTTGAATAAAAATCTTTCCAAAATAATTGACGTGCTAAATCTATCCGACAGCAGGACTCCTGAATAACTGTTCAAAGTTTACCAGACTTCGTAATGGATAATTTAATTTTCAAACTCTCAACTTATCCAACAGGGTGGTAGAGCTGAACCATGAGATTCTGCGATTTTTAGGGGACCTCTAAAATAAAATTCTACGATTTTATAGTGTCTAAGGAAGGATTACTCAACTTTTACAAATCCAAAAATCACAGGTCTCGCTTTGAATAGATTTTCTTGTAACGCATGAATATCTCATATGGTTCTAATGGTTTTCCTTTTTTGACATGAATATATGCACACAAGGAAACAACAAATCCTCACATTTGAAATTTATATTGAGGATTATGAAAGGGAAAAAAATTGAAAGCTGCCGACCAATAAATTTGTCACAATATAAAAATTCCTAAGTTGTCTTATGGGTGTGATCATAAAATCTACAGCTTGAAAATTAAAATGCACATATATAATATTTAGCAAATGTTTTTGTTAATAATGCATCACTTTCATGAAAGAAGTTTGATATGTAAAAGGTTCATATCTGAACCATCATATTAAGCTGTTTAGGACAACAGCAGACTATTTCAAACGAATGAAATGCTGAAAATTGATTTGCCAATATAATATTTCATCTTCTAATATTCTCAATGCATTTTCAACTATCTTCCGTAGCGAAATATTTTGATTGCAATGTTCTCATGCTGATATCTTGCACAATATATAATTATGCCTATAATAGAATTAGCCATGGAAGATATGGCTAATACTTACCAAAAGAACTGTTTTATCATCATCAGCATGCATCCACTGAAAGAAGAGTGAAAATATACGACGGAAGTGAGCCAACAGAACCAGGCCCATCGCTTCAAAAACTGGCTCAATGAGTGAAAGCCATGCACTGCGTCGATCTTTATTAAATGGTTGGCGCTCCAAGTGACTCAGCATCTCTCCTAACATTCGTTCAAACCTATCAGAAAGTAACAAAGCAAACACTCACATCTCAGAGCCATGATAACCAAAATAATGATGGTGCAACTTTTTAGATAATCTTGTTCCCCACTAAAAGTGTTTGTTAGCACCACCACAGGGTTTTACTAGTATCAAGCACGCCATTTTAAAAAATTTCGGAGTGTTAATCAACACTAACCAAGATCTTAAACTAGATGATTAAGGTTTAACTATGATATCATGAAAACTAGCTAAGAGAAAGGTGGCTACAACCTTTGTAGTCCGTGTCCTTCTCTTCTAAAGCTCCTTGTAGTGGTCCACGCAACGCAACTCCACTAGACTCCACTTGAAGGTTGAACGAACTTGCTTCAATGACCTTCGTGCCAAAAATGATCCACCTGAAGTCCGTCAATCCAAACCACCTCTTCACTAAACTCTTTAGTGAAGGAAACACTGCACCAAAGTGCTAATCTAGTATAGGATGGTGAAATAGGGATGTTGTTTGCTCACTAGGGTTCTCACAAGCTCAAGATTTCACAACTCATGTGAAACATTGAGCTTGGGGGAAGTGAGGAGGAGAATGGAGAGAGCTAGAGAACAAGAGCTCATCATATGAGCTCAAGAAAAACTCAAGGAAAATAACTCAAGTGAAGAATGAAGTGTAAAATGGCTCTTCATTAGCTCACCCATTATTGAAGCATACAATTTTCAACCATTAAAAATTGTAGCCATGCTTCAATAGTGTAAGCAAATGAATATAAAAAAGAATAAGCCACGCTTTTCTCCATACCACAAAAAGTCCTCCCAATTTCCACCTCATTTTTTCTATTTTCCAAAAATAGAAAAACCATGTCATACTTCATATATATATATATATATATATATATATATATATATATATGAAGAATAATTAATGTGCTAATACTACTAGTTAATATATAATTATATCAAATATAAATATAAATCATATTATTAAATCAACACTTAATTTAATAATCCGGTTATATCACATATAACCGACTAATATCATTTATCTGTATATCACATTATCAAATCAACACTTAATTCAATAATCCGGTTATATCACATATAACCTAACTGACATCAAATAACCGCCAGATTAGAATACGGTATCACATACTCATATTTAATTAGGCCCCCGTACATATCGACATATGTGCCCTACTTCATTTCGCTTGAACCAGGAAACTTCTATATGGGACTCTAAAGACTCGTCAATACGCCACCAGTAGGTGATGATCGCATCAGTCACCCACAAGCCGTCAACAGTACTATCTGGACGTAACGGCTATTCAGGTATTGAGCGATTAGAAAATCAACAAGCAAGCTTGTCCAAACTCCCATGAAGCTTATATAGGTAGCACTTACCGTACAGTCCGGTCTTTTCGTCTGATATGTCGCATATCGAGTCTGGGGGTGGTAACGTCAGACCCCAATAACTTAATAAGTCATGCCGATGTGTGGCCTATAACAGTACGAGAAACTACTAATAACACTTACCAGTAAATCTTATCAACAGCTCTGGCCAGGGACTTCCTGTTATAGCCAATCGAGCATAGCGCAACATCAACTCCCTATACCGGGAGAGACAAAACCCCTCATATCGCTTATTGCCTCCATATGACTCGGGACTGTACCCAAAATTCACCTGTTTGCACGACTCCTTTGAGTCATGGTAATGAGGAAATCAAAGTATAGTGGGAACCACACGAGACTCTATGACGATCTCGGGTCTACAGACTAACCTGTACCAGTGTCACCAGAGAACTGCTATCTGACGATAGATATAGTACCATCTAGGAGTTCTCGACGAGTCATGTTCGGTGTACCCACTCTAATGAGCACCTATGTACAATCTTTGATGTTAAACACCAATGGATATGGGATCAACCATTGCCCCCATACAGGGTCAAGAAACGTATACTAGTCTACTCTGGAATATCGATGCCCTGTCTCGATATTCTCTCGACTAAGAACAATAGAAGGATGTGCTTGTGGACTACCCAGGTCCCAGTAGTACGATCCGCATCAAAGTCCTGGTACTCAAGCAAACATCCTAAGGGTTTTTTCAACATGTATATGAAAGACAGTATAATAATACCAGTGAACATGTTAAGATAAAGGCAACCAGATAGCATACTATCATGTCGAGCAAGAAAGTCCTCTATATATATGTCCAAGAATCCACTATATTATACAATAATAGCCTTTAGGGCATACATATTCCTAACAATCTCCCACTTGCACTAAGTCCAGTTGTTGTAGTATCTCATACCCAACATCCCAAAAAGTCTCTCGATTAGCATCTGAGGGAAGGCCTTGGTGAGTGGATCCGCTGTGTTATCCTTCGTGTCAACTCTCCTGATCTCGATCTCCCGGCGATCTACTATCACCCTAATCAGGTGATACCGTCTAAGAATATGTCTGGATCACTGATGGGACCGGAGTTCCTTGGCCAGAGCCACAGTTCCATTGTTATCACAATACACAAAGATTGTATGCTCAATGGATGGAACCACACTGAGTTCATCTTATGAACTTGTTCATCTAGACAGCCTCTTTGGCATCATTGTTGGTAGCGATGTATTCAGCCTTCATCGTCGAGTCTGCTACGGTATCTTGCTTGGAACTCTTCCAACATACCGCCCCTCCATTGAGGGTGAAGAAAAAACCCGAGACCGACTTATTGTCGTTCTTATCACTCTGGAAGCTCGAATCGGTAAAGAACTTCACCTGGAGTTTATCGTTATCATACACCAAGAATATTTCTTTAGTCCTTCTCAAGTACTTAAGAATGTTCTTCACAGCTGTCCAGTGTTTCTCCCCTTGATCTGATTGATACCTACTCACTACACCTAGTGAGTAAGCTACATCCGGTCTGGTACACAACATCGCATACATGATTGACCCGACTGCCGAAGCATAAAGTATCTCTTGCATGCGAGCCCTCTCCAAATCAGTCTTGGGAGACATCTCTTTGGAGAGTGATTACTTAACAAGCGGGTAAATTACCACGCTTAGAATCTTCCATACTAAACTTTTTTAGTATGGTGTCTATGTACCTGAATTGGGACAATCCCAACATCCGTCTAAATCTATCTCCATAGATCTTTATCCCCAAGATGTAGGAGGTATCACCTAGATCTTTCATAGAGAACTTTTGTGATAAGAGCTTGACCGAGTGTAGCATAGACCATCGTTTCCTATCAAGAGTATGTCATCCACGTACAATACGAAGAAGACAACCTTACTCTCTGCAACCTTCTTGTATATACATGGTTCATCTACATTTTTGATAAAATCAAATTCTTTGATAGCTTCATCAAAACAGATATTCCAGCTCCGCGATGCCTGTTTTAATCCGTAAATTGATTTAATCAGCTTGCACATGCTTCCGCTGCTCCCACTATCTACGAAGCTCTCTGGTTGTGTCATGTACACGCTCTCTTCTAAATCATCATTTAGAAAAGCGGTCTTGATATCCATCTGCCAGATTTCATAGTCATGGTATGTAGCAATTGCAAGTAGGATCCTGATAGACTTAAGCATGGCAGCAGGAGAAAAGGTCCCATCATAATCAACACCAAGTCGTTGACGAAAACCCTTTCCTACAAGTCTAGCTTTGAAAGTATCAACTTTTCCATCTACACCAATTATCTTCTTAAGATCTACTTGCTCCCTATGGGATCTACTTGCCCCCTATGGGTTTTACCCCTTCAGGAGAAACTTTCAAAATCCATACTTTGTTGGTGTATATGGATTACTTCTTAGATCGTATAGCATCCAGCTATTTCACAGAGCCTCCACTTGTGATGGCCTGCTCGAAACTAGTTGGGTCATTATCTTCCATGATGCAATCCTCGCTCCCACCGTCTATGAGAAAACCGTAGTATCTCTCAGGTGGATGAGGAACCCTACTAGATCTGCGGAGTGGCTAAGGTTCGTCGGGAACTATTGAATCATCCGGTTCTACTAAATCGTCAGTTATAGTTTGTTATAGTTTGTGTAGCTGGAACTTATTCCAGTTCTACCTCATTACTATTAATTTATTTCACAAGAAATTCCTTTTCTAAAAAGGTGGCATGTCGAGAAACAAACACCTTTTGTTTCTCGGTGTGGTAGAAGATATACCCTCACGAATGTTTGGAATATCCTACAAACTTACACAGAACTGACCTTGTCTTGAGCATGTCTGGATTTTTCTTTTTAACATAGGCCGAACAACCCCATATCTTAACTCGTTTAAGAGATGGTATCTTCCCATTTCATATCTCATATGGAGTGGTAGGCAACGGATTTGGTCGGAACTCTATTTAATAGGTATCCAGCTATCTCAAGTGCATAACCCTAAAAGGAAATAGGTAACTCGGCAATACTCATCATAGAGTGCACCATATCTAATAGGGTGTGATTCCTCCGCTCCGATACTCCGTTGTGCTGTGGTGTATACAGAGGAGTAAGCTGAGAAAGAATCACATTCTCTTTTAAGTAGTCTCTGAATTCCGTGCTCAAGTATTCTCCTCCCTGATCAGATCGAAGGATATTAATACTTTTACCCATCTGGTTCTCAACTTCGTACTTATATTCCTTAAATTTCTCAAAAGATTCAGATTTGTGTTTCAATAAGAACACATGTACGAATCTTGAGAGATCATCGGTGAATGTAATAAAGTACGAGAAACCATTCCTGGTATGTGTAGACATAGGACCACATACATCACTATGTATTTGTCCAAGAGTTCAATAGCTTTTTTACCATGTCCAGTAAACGGAGTTTTGGTCATCTTGCCTTTGAGACATCACTGGCAAGTTTTATAAGATGTAAATTCGAACGGATTCAAATATCCATCCTTATGCAACTTAGCCAGTCTTATCGCATTGATATGATCTAGTCTACAATGCCACAAGAAGTTTTCGTTCATTTCTGAACTGTTCCTCTTGTGTGTGTTCTGTATACTTAGAACTGTTTTGTGATTTATAACGTATATACCGTTATACAACGTACCATACCCAATTAACACTTGATTTAGGAAAACATTCACAATATTTTTGGTACGAAATGACAGTCGCTCAGAATCATTGTTACAACTTGGTAACACAAGGTGATATTCGCCAACTGCTTTGGCTGCAACAATTGCATCATTCCCTTCTCTGAGGGACATCACATTTTCCCAGTTCTCTACCTCTCTTTAGCCCATGTAACAAATTGCATATGTGGGATCCTGATTCGGTATCCAATACTCAGGACGTAGAGTAAACTGAGAAACGATTCTCGGTTATGAAGATACCCAAAGACGATACATCAACATACTTATTCTTCGTTTGGATGGCATGGAAATCCGGATATTGCCCTATTCCTTTCTCAGACTTATGACAATCATAAGATAGAGCGGAACCTAGCCCAGTATAATAAGTAGGTTCGGTCAATACATCCATATTATCTTGATTAAAGCGTGTCATTGGTCGCTACCAGGAGAGAGAGAAGGATAATCATTTTTGCGTGCGCTCTTTGCAAGATTAGATTGGTTATTATTTTATCTAATCATGATGGCTCCCACTGTTTTTATCAAATCTTCCTTCAAAGCCTAAAAGGTAAGATTAGCCGGGATTAATTACACCGTGCAAGTTCGCCAATCGTTCGGCTAGGCAGGTATTGGTACTCTGAGGGAGTCTCCTCATATTTTCGCATGGAACTAATTAAATAACCTCGTTTCCGCAGGTGCATCACCCCGTTAACACCTTTCTTAGACACCTAATTGATCGGCTAATTGTAAAGTGGAAAACTCTCCCGGAAGCAACACTTACTCGCAGTGGGTATCGGGATCCAACTATCATATAGAAGGTATGCAATCTCATTGTAAATTTCAACACTTGAAATTCCCGATAATTGTTTTTACCCATAGCATCCTGACCTTGACGGAAGTCAACAAACCATAGGCCGCTAGTCAAGTTCAACCCGTTCATTTTGTGATTGAATTAAACACACCCGCATGACCCTTGACGGATGTCAACAAGGCCATACGACTACCCTAATCCAATCGCATCACATGCGAAAGATAAGCACTTATCAGCTACCGCACACTACGCCTTGACGAAGGTCAACAAACGCAGCACGAATACTAAATAGTACTTATCTAAAATGACGGAGGGCTACGGCTGGTTTTTAAGAAAACCTTTAACGTAATGAACTTGATATCGTTATAGAATCTAGTGATTTTGAAAAGGAGTGGTTTAAACTCCGCTTTTAAAATCGAGTAGTTTTCAAAAACAAACCGAATAGATTTTACTAGCTTTTGCTAAAGAGGTCACTCCCGGTGAAGGGATCTCGGCTCTTTCCTCATCGAATGAGGTGCTGGATGATCAGTCGAAAATACTGCAATTTTAACACGGCAATTTCCCTATCTTTTGCACTCATCTAGAAGTGTTCAGCATTCATATTACACATATTAGCAAATCAGTCGTTAAATATCAGATTGCATGTGTTAGATTCTAAAACCGACATTTCTAAGGAAATTGACTGCATTTCATGGCATGCATCATCTCTATATTGCGCAACACTTGTCTTGAGAAATTGTGCAGGAAAATCCGGAAGAAAAGCCAAAATTGTCATTTTGCTGATCAAACATTACGCCAACTCAAAAGATTCAGATCTGGAAGTAATCTAGAAAGAATTTTCAGAATCAACATATCAGAAAAAGGCCCACATATCAAATCCAACAAGTACCAGAGAGCCCAAGCTCCAACTCCTCCAAAGCGCCGCGGAACCGCGGCGGGAGCCGGCTTGCGCCGCGGTTCCGCGGCGGTTCTGCCACATCATCACCTAATTTTCAGGGCATAATTCCTATCTCAGTGGGTACACCTCATTTTGACACGTCAAATTCCAGAATTCTCCAGAGTCTTCTGCCAGATCAGCAAAAGATCATTAAGCATACTAATCTTGATTAAGCTCCTAACTAATCACATCTAGAAGCTTCTCCTCAACAAACTTTTTGGAGGGAAATTCAAATCTCCTCTAACTAACTTTTGGAGGGAAATTCAAATTCTAATCCTAGATCTAGGATTTAGGGAAGTCTATAAATAGAAGCCTAGACCTAGGGTTAAGGGCTAATCAATCCTTGGCTAATCTTGAGTGGTTCAATCTTTAGTAGTTCTTTAGTTGTTCATTAATTCTTCATCTCTCCCTCTTCTTCCACAAGTTGAGTGACACGACTTGTGCGAAACCCTAACCCTAATTCCACTCCAAATTCAAGATCCCGAGTACCAATCAAGCCAGAAGCCCTTCAACCTTTTAGGAGCGGAGCCGATCTCCAATCGAGGAAGTGATCCAAGCCGATCCGCGACTCACGGAACCGAGCGAAGCCAAATCGACGATCGAGTTCTTCCTCTTGTAGTTCTTGAGCGAATGTAATGAAATTGTTGATATAAATAAAAGGTGAAATTCTTTAATCTTGCTTTCTTTAAATTCTTGCATCATGATTCGATCTCAATTTGTAATTGTAGTTCTTGTTGTGATGTTCGAGTAAAACTCCGCTCGTAAAGGAGTCGAGACGATCAATAGAATGATAATGTAACAAATCTTAATACGATTCTTGAGTCCTACGAGCTTTGTAAACCCTAGCAAGTTCAAGAATCGATGACCTAGTTTCGTTGCGATGCTTTCTTGAATGTGATCGCTCGAAATTTGGGATCTACGATCGTTTCTTGAATTTACTAGAGGCTAGAATATGAATGATATCGACGAAAGAACAAGGGATCAGATGAAACCCTAGTTTCACAAGAAATCCCTAATTCTTGTCGATCATCATCGATCTAGTATCAATTCATCGAAAGATAAGAATACGTCATTGTAAGATTACATCACATCTATAGATTCGATCGATTCCTACGAGCTTCATTTCGATTCTTGATATTTGGTTTGGAAAAATCATCAAACTCTCAATTCTTGATTCTATCTTTTTCTTGTTATTAGATCTAGGTTTTCTAATTCTTGAACTTCAATTACAAATCTTGAATTGTTTGTTTTCTTTTCTTTAAAGTTTCAATTCACCTAATTCAAAAGACGAACGATTACACTTTCTCTGTGGACGATCCGCACTTACTAACGCGCTACATCCGACACCGTTATTGATTGCGGTCAAATATTTTTGGTTGTGATTTCTTTACAATTTTCTTACATACACAATCCGGAAATCGAATTCAATCAAATGGCGCCGTTGCCGGGGATGTGCGCTAATTGTTCGTCTTTTGAAATTTGAGTTGAAAAGTTTATTCCGTCTCTATTTTTTGATCAAAACTTGCACAAACACTAATACGAGTTGTTGTGATTTGTGCGAGGAAATCTGGAATCATTGGAGCTGGAGGAAAATTTTTCTGAGCATTCCAGAGAGCTAAGGAAGTCACAAGAGGCTCTCTGTAAAAATTGTGTGCAGTGATCTTGCTACAGTGCAGCGGAACCGCGGCATTTGGAGGCTAAAACCGCGATTCCGCGGCTGGTTTGAAGCTTCTCTGTACAAAAAATTATCAGGTAATCTCAATCTTTCTTATCTCCTTCTTAAATCTGCTCCAATAACAATTTTGTGCAGGTTTCTTTGCAAATAATCGCAGCGCCACGCAAAAAGCAAAATTAAATTGTGCGTGTTCGAATTTTGTGGTTGTTTGCATAATTAATACGGACATTAGGGGCAAAGACCAAATCCAGATTAGGTGGGGAGTTCATTACCCTTCCTAAGCCCCGAAAATCACAAACTTGCATCCGCATTTACCCTCATTAATTAAAAGAAATCTAGAGATGACTCTAAGGACCGTCGCGTTCACTTAGGACAAGAGAAGGCCGTGGATAATTCATTGCTTATCCATGTTTTTTGTGGTGTCTAAGGCAAATGTGTCGAAGGCTAGTGGTTATTAATTAGGCCCACTACTTACGTAGTGGAGTACCTTCCCACTTACCTGGCATTTACCTGGCTACAGGGGACAAAGAGGCAGTGGAGGATTTTATCCTGCGACTTGTCTTTTGGCAGTTAGGAGCGGTCGAGAGCCTGACCTGGGTGACCACTAGATTTTAGGGTTTTTGTGTGTTGCATTTGTTGTGTTGCATCATTTTTTCAAAAATCCGTCCAATTTTCAAAACAAACACCGCATTCATATCATTTCCCCTAATTATAAATTTACGCTGCCACTTGTACTAACCCTTTTTAGTGCAAGATAGGCTGGACAACGGGATTCTAGTGCCTGTTAAGTCCGCGTCCTCCGATCGACCAAAAAATCGGTATTTCTACATTTACCCTTTCCTTTACCCACCACCACACCCACATTGATGGATCCGTCTCCATCGAACTTCTTTACCACTACTCTGCCGCCGTCCGTTGGTGCGCAGAATCCACCTCACATCTCTCTCCAAGAGAGGTGCTATCCAACACGAGGCCCCCTTTCCACCTGTCTCTCCATTCCACCAGCCAACAAGGACAATTTTCAGATTAAACCCTAATACATCAACCTTCTACCAAAATTTCACGGTCTCGAGTCTGAAGACGCATATGCCTTTATCACCAAATTTGAAAATGTATGCGCAATGATAGGTACCTCACAGCTTTCTATGGATGCAATGCGTCTACGTCTTCTCCTATTTACCTTGTGCGATTTAGCCGAGAAGTGGCTATATAACACTACCGCACATTCCATTTCAAATTGGGAAGAATTCGTCAAAGCATTCCTTAAGAAATTCTACCCACATCATAAAACAGTTCGAGTCCGTAGCGAAATATATCAATTCACCCGGCTTCCAAATGAAACATTTTCAAAATGTCTTGAACGCTTCAAGGATCTGTTAGTCCAATGTCCACATCACGGCATCCCGAGATGGGAACTGTGCCGAATCATTTATGAGGGCATTAATCCTAACACAAGACAGACCCTTGAATCCATGTGTCAAGGCAATTTTATGACCAAAGATGATGGGGAAGCATGGAAATTCCTAGAAGATTTTGCTGAAAAATCTTTACAGTGGGAGGGTGTGAGTCAATCGTTTAGGGATGGCAATGATATTTCCATAGGAGTTAGAGCTGACATTGCAGCTATCAATAAGAAACTCGAGACTATGGAAAACAAATTTTTAGCCGCCACCCTAAATCAAATATCACTCTCCAAAACTGTATGTGGCTGTTGTTCTGATCCTTCACATCTCACGGAAGAATGTCCAATAAATTCCCCGTTTCAAGGTCATGAGCATATCAATTCTGCTTACCAACAAAGACCTAGGAACGACCCATCTTCTTCCACATATAATCAGGGTTGGAGGAATCACCCGAATTTTGCTTGGAACCAATCCCAATCTCAAATTACGGTTCCAAACCAACACAATTTCCAAAGGGTCCCTCCACCACAACAGCAACCACCACTTCAATTGAGTCAGCACCCCTTCCAAGCACATAACTTCCAAAATCCGGCCAACACCTTTACACCTCATGAAAACTCTTTGCAATTGACCGGTACAGATAACACCTCTGCACTAGCACAAACCTTGGATACTTTCATGAAACAATCCATCCAAAGGACGGCAAGTTTGCAATCTTCCGTCGAGAATGTAATGAAGATCATTGTCTCTCAAAATGAGAATATCAAATCGATGGAAGCACAAATTGCACAACTAAAAGCCGAAATGAGTGCAAGAGAGAAAGAAACTTCCAGCTCAACCTTTACCCAATCCTGGCTATTCACATCTTATGAATGCAACCACGTTGAGATCTGGAAGAGTGCTTGACAATCACGTTGGGAAGAGTTTGATGATACTGATAAATCAATCAATAACACCCCGGCTGAGACCTTTCCTTCCACTTCTACTTCTACTTCTGACCCCAGTTCTTCTACCCCACCACCTTCTTGCGAGCCTATTCTTCGTTTCCCAAAAGGCTCGCCACCTCAGCCCATCTTTTCTAGTTCTCCACAGACGATCCCCACTCCTCTTTTGGGATCATGTCTACCCCCATTTCCTTCTCCTATGATGGACCTAGCGCTTATTGCTAAAGCACCGTATCCTAATCGGTTAAGGGCAAACACACCGAGTCCACGTATGGAGAAGATTATGAACATTTTTAAGCAAGTTAACATCAACATCCCTCTCCTAGATGACATCCAACAAGTTCCGTCCTATGCGAAAACTCTTAAGAACTTGTGCACTAGGAAGAGGAAGACTCAAGTGCCGAAAAAGATATTCATGGCAAAGACGGTAGACACGGCTTTCCCCCAACAATTACCGAGGAAACGTAAGGATCCTGGATATCCTACGATTTCCATTTCTATTGGGGAGAAACACATCAACCGTGCTCTACTAGACCTTGGCGCTAGTGTTAACTTGCTTCCTTTCTCAGTTTATGAGCAACTTGTTGCGCCACGGCAGCGCCCCAGCCGTCTATCCGAGGCCAAAATGCGGAATAAAAATTTTCCTTACTTGGAAACCGGCGCTACCGCGGACAATGAAAACCCGGATCGTTAACCATTAACCTAATGCTAGCTAACAAGAGAAGGGAAGAGAGCTATACCAAACGATCCGTGTCCTTCGGTCTTCGTCTCCACTCCGATCTCCCGCGGAAAGTCTTGTCTCCATATCGTCGTCTCCTCGCCGGAAGGGCACCACATCGCCTGCGTCTTTTACGGGCTCCCGCCTCAATACCGAGGCAACTCGGGCATGAAGCCGGCAACTCGACATGCCCAAGAATTGCTGTAGAATGTAGTGTAGAAACTTTGTCTCTTGGAGTTTATGTAGTTGCCATTGATGGATGGAGGAAGAGATAAAGAAAATTGGTGCTTTCAATTTTCTAGCAAGAAGAAGATGAAAAATGAACTCTCTCATTCTTTTTCTCTCAAGTGAAGCCTCTCTCATCTTAGAAAGGTGGAGGAAAGAATATATCAAACATAACAAGAAGGGAGGTGAGTGTAGGAGAAGAGAATGGGTGACCACAACCAAACATCATCATAACAAAACTCACATCAACCATTCTTATCACTTCTAATCACATAAAGCAAATGAGGTGATGGAAAAAGAATATAATCATGAAGGAAGTATCATGAAGCCATCATATGCAAGAAAACCCCTCCACAAAATGTAATTTGCAAAACTGCAAATTACCCCCTCCATCGGAAAAGTCCGGCCGGGAAAGAACAAAGGAAAACCGGCCGGAACGGAATGCAAACTGGCAACTCCAGAAAACTGGTCCCGTAATAAATTACAGGAAAACCCCAATACTGTGCATACACACCCGCATCTGTATTCCGACCGGATACAAATGCAATGAGACAAAATCTACACTGTACTATACTAGGATCCGGCTTAAACCAAAGCCGGCTAGTAATATCCGTTCGATCCTGATCCGTGCAATACCGCACGTATCTGATCGAACTCTGCTATATATCCATACGGCCACTAGTACAAACCGTCCGATCCTGATCCGTGCAATACCGCACATATCTGATCGGACCCTGCCATATCTCCATACGGCCTCTACAGCGTTTCGCCCGAAAGCTTGAGTAACTGAAAGTGTGGTGGACTCTAAAGACTCGTCAATACAATGGCTGTGGATTTAACCACTAGCACGTCAGAGGTATAAGCCAATACGTGACGGGCCACCAGCTATTGACCAAAAAGGACGTCGATGGGCGAACTCATCCTGACACCCTACTGAGCCTATCAGTGACAATATCCGTACAGTCCGGTCCGTTCATCTATGAGTATCGCATGGCGGGCCTAAGGGGTTGGTAAAAGTCAGACCCCCAAAAGCGGTACAAGTCGTGTCGGAGCGTAGCCCAGAACGCCCTGAGATACTACTGGAATACCTACCAGTAAATCTCCTGCCTCGGCCGAGGGCTTTGTGTAATGGCTCTCCTAGACACAGCGCGACCTCACCCCCAATACCGGGAGAGACGAACCCCTGCAGATCCGCTCACTGCCTCCATGTGGCTCGGGACTGTACCCAACTAAAACATGTTTGCACGACTCCTTTGAGCCGTGGTAGGGTAGTAATCAAAGCACAGTGGGAACTCACACGAGACAAATGACGATCTCAGGTCGATGAACTAACCTGTACACATGTCACCAGGGAACTGCTATCTGACATCTGGTATAAGACCAACTAGCAGGTTCCCGGCGAGTCCTGTCCGGTGTACTCATAACCCAATGAGCACCTGTATACATCTTAGGTGAACCAACTGACACCAGTGGCTTGTGAGACCGGCCACCGCCCCTCGTCGGGGTCTCGACTGTATACACTAGTCTACTAATGGAGTATCGATGCCCTGTCTCGAAACTCCTACGACTAGGGACCTTTTAAGGATGTGCTTATAGACTACCAGCTCCCACGTATATGATCGCCATCATACTGCTGGTAGTCAAGCAAGAATCCTAGGGGCTCTATCAACGTGTAATAGCGACATGTCAGGTCACCTAAAGCAGTACACGATGATAAAGATAAACCAGATAGCATACTATCATCTCGAGTAAGACTGTCCTACCGGGATAGGTCCTCCCTCAATCATTGCAATCACGTGCCTGTGATCCAATAATTGACTCTGAGGGCACTATCTCCAACACAACTAAGTATCGGAGAGTTGAAGCCAACCCATTGCACTCTCCAGATGGCTGACCGATCAATCACCAAACCTAGGGGTGAACTGGAGGATGTATTAATAAAAATCGGGGAATTTATATTCCCTGTGGACTTTATTGTAATTGATACACAGCCTGTAGCGAACCCACGGAATCAAATTCCGGTGATTTTAGATCGCCCCTTTTTGGCCACTTCCAACGCTATCATCAACTGTCGTAATGGCTCTATGACCCTATCTTTCGGGAATAGGTCAATAGAGCTGAACATTTACAAGTTGGTAAGTGTACCCTCCGAACCTACTGCTCAGCTTTGTTCTGTCGACTTAATGGATGTCGACAGCAGCGAATTTGATGATCCTCCTGATACCGATCTTGACTCTTTTCATACGTTATTGTCTGACCCAATTATGTATCATACACATACGGACTCTTCCACCGAGATGTCCGGGTCAACAACTAACACTGATTATGAACTGCTTTTAGAGTCTGAAGATCACCCCGCACTTTGTGATGACATTATTCTTCGGGGTTTTGATGGAACTTTTGAGGAGATCTTCGCTGATGAACTCGCATTTTTGAATGACACGGGTGTTGAGATGAATCATCTCCCAATCAATGAAATTGAGCCTCCACCCCTTCTTCTGAATTGTAAAAAGAATGCGAGTAATCCATCACAATCACTGCATCGTCTCTCCAATACGAGATGCACACACACTCTCTTCCACCACTTAACATTTCCCCACTTCTTCTTCCACCAACCAGAGCACTGCATTGACAAAAATTTTGAATGGTTGGTGTTAACATTTGGTCTTTGCAAAGCTTGGCATCGACCAATGATTTTTTTGACCCCCCCCTCATGTGATTTTCAAAGCTTAACATTGCATAACTCAAGTTTAGGGGGGGCATTTTTTCTGGCTCTTGGAAAGAAAATTTTTACAAAATTTGAGCCAAAAATAAGTTTGGGGGAGGGTCTTCACTTAAATATTTTGCCCCCACTAATAAATTCCTCCCAAGCTTACAGGTTTTTCGAGATTTAGCAAAAGGCAACAGTGAGGACACTGTTAAAAACAAGTTTGGGGGAAGGTTTGTGCTTATTTTTGCATCATTTGCATATCATTTGCATAAGCACAAAACATTTTTGAAAACCTATAAAAATTTAAAAAATTTCAAAAAGATAAAAACTTTTTTTGTACATAAATAAGATAATAAAAGTTTAGATAGTGAACAATTACATCCATGAGATTAGAAAAATTTAAGAAAACTAAGAAAATTAGAAGTTTTCTTATACGAACTAGTAATAAGTAGTTATGAGCCGTTGTCCCAAGGGTTAGTAAGATGAAGGTAGTCACTAATCTGAGGATAAAAATAAGTCTGAAAATAGTTTCTATTCTGGAAGCCAAACATTTTGAACGTTGATACCCTGCTATTCGCACTTACACACGTCTTGAAGCCTGGGATAGTAGAGGATACCTTGAAATGCTCTTGTCTTAAAGCCGATGTATGAAGGAAATATAAAAAAATGAATAAAAAAAATATATAAAGTGGTGAGAAAAATGGACACTGGTTTGTTATCGCCAAGGGCAATAAAAAAATATATAGCGAGGATGCCTCTTCACCTAGTGCCCTAAGGCCAACTGGTCTGGGAGTCACTGTTATGCCTTAGGTGGTGCAAGACAAGGAAAATACACCAAATAAGCAAACACATGAGTAATCGGTCGATTAGTACCTCAAAAAGTATTAACGGTCGCATGAAAGTGTGTGAGCAATCTCATCTAAATATTCATTAATCAAAAAGTACTGAGGCTGATGGGCAAGAGTATGATAGCTTGAATTGAATTCTCCGGGTGTAGGGATGTCTTTACACACACGCAGGGTTATATGATCGATGTTTGGAAGAAAGATAGGAATGAAGAATAAGACGATGTTTTATTGAGGGAGGACGCGATTTCCAACATCTTTTCATGACCATTAAGATAGGGCTCATGACAACCGAAAAGCTAGCTTAGTTGGAAACCCTAATTTTCAAGGCTTTTCTTTTACAATTCTTTTCTTTAAATGTAATATTCATGATCTTTCTTTTATTATTGGATTTTGTGGGTGCAATCCGCTGAAAACCCTCAGGAGACAACACTCCTCCTACTAGGGACATCTAGAGGTTTAAAGGCTTGTTGCACGTGCTCAGTGCAATCGTGTTGCCTACGAAAGTGTGCTAGTTAGTTTTTCTCTTTCTTTATTTTCTCCTTCTCTTTTTAATAAAAAGTTCGCTCGAGACGATCGAAATTAAGTTTGGGGGAATTTGATCAGTCGAAAATACTGCAATTTTAACACGGCAATTTCCCTATCTTTTGCACTCATCTAGAAGTGTTCGGCATTCATATTACACATATTAGCAAATCAGTCGTTAAATATCAGATTGCATGTGTTAGATTCTAAAACCGGCATTTCTAAGGAAATTGACTGCATTTCATGGCATCGCATCATCTCTATATTGCGCAACACTTGTCTTGAGAAATTGTGCAGGAAAATCCAGAAGAAAAGCCAAAATTGTCATTTTGCTGATCAAACATTACGCCAACTCAAAAGATTCAGATCTGGAAGTAATCTAGAAAGAATTTTCAGAATCAACATATCAGAAAAAGGCCCACATATCAAATCCAACAAGTACCAGAGAGCCCAAGCTCCAACTCCTCCAAAGCGCCGCGGAACCGCGGCGGGAGCCGGCTTGCGCCGCGGTTCCGCGGCGGTTCTGCCACATCATCACTTAATTTTCAGGGCATAATTCCTATCTCAGTGGCTACACCTCATTTTAACACGTCAAATTCCAGAATTCTCCAGAGTCTTCTGCCAAATCAGCAAAAGATCATTAAGCATGCTAATCTTGATTAAGCTCCTAACTAATCACATCTAGAACCTTCTCCTCAACAAACTTTTTGGAGGGAAATTCAAATCTCCTCTTACTAACTTTTGGAAGGAAATTCAAATTCTAATCCTAGATCTAGGGTTTAGGGAAGTCTATAAATAGAAACCTAGACCTAGGGTTAGGGGCTAATCAATCCTTGGCTAATCTTGAGTGGTTCAATCTTTAGTAGTTCTTTAGTTGTTCATTAATTCTTCATCTTTCCATCTTCTTCCACAAGTTGAGTGACACGACTTGTGCGAAACCCTAACCCTAATTCCACTCCAAATTCAAGATCCCGAGTACCAATCAAGCCAGAAGCCCTTCAACCTTTTAGGAGCGGAGCCGATCTCCAATCGAGCAAGTGATCCAAGCCGATCCGCGACTCACGGAGCCGAGCGAAGCCAAATCGACGATCGAGTTCTTCCTCTTGTAGTTCTTGAGCGAATGTAATGAAATTGTTGATATAAATAAAAGGTGAAATTCTTTAATCTTGCTTTCTTTAAATTCTTGCATCATGATTCGATCTCAATTTGTAATTGTAGTTCTTGTTGTGATGTTCGAGTAAAACTCCGCTCGTAAAGGAGTCGAGACGATCAATAGAATGATGATGTAACAAATCTTAATACGATTCTTGAGTCCTACGAGCTTTGTAAACCGTAGCAAGTTCAAGAATCGATGACCTAGTTTCGTTGCGATGCTTTCTTGAATGTAATCGCTCGAAATTAGGGATCTACGATCGTTTCTTGAATTTACTAGAGCCTAGAATGTGAATGATATCGACGAAAGAAAAAGGGATAAGATGAAACCCTAGTTTCACAAGAAATCCCTAATTCTTGTCGATCATCATCGATCTAGTATCAATTCATCGAAGGATAAGAATACGTCGTTGTAAGATTACATCACATCTATAGATCCGATCGATTCCTACGAGGCTCATTTCGATTCTTGATATTTGGTTTGGAAAAATCATCAAACTCTCAATTCTTGATTCTATCTTTTTCTTGTTATTAAATCTAGGTTTTCTAATTCTTGAACTTCAATTACAAATCTTGAATTGTTTGTTTTCTTTTCTTTAAAGTTTCAATTCACCTAATTCAAAAGACGAACGATTACACTTTCCCTGTGGACGATCCGCACTTGCTAACGCGCTACATCCGACACCGTTATTGATTGCGGTCAAATATTTTTGGTTGTGATTTCTTTACAATTTTCTTACATACATAATCCGGAAATCGAATTCAATCACTGGATATCCATCAAGGAATACCACTATGCAAAGCAAGAACTACAGAAGCTATGATGATAAACCGAGTGGGTTATAGCATTTGCTAGTTTTGCTAAAAAGGTCACTCCCGGTGAAGGGATCCCGGCTCTTTCCTCATCGAATGAGGTGCTGGATATCCATCAAGAAATACAACTATGCAAAGTAAAAACTAGAGCTACTTTTTTGAAAATTTTGATTCTACAACATTTTTAGGGTTCTTTTCTTTTCATTAATCTCATTAATGAAGTCCCATCATTTATGTTTCCCTAAACATCACAGAAAAAGAAACGAAAATATAACATACGCTTATGCCATCCGCATTCGCCACGGGGCCCCGTCATGCACCGTTAGGTTATTTAACTAACGGCAGAGCGGAGGCAGGACTAGCACGGGTGCAAAACATAAACAACGTTTATTATATATATCATATATATAAGCATTCGTCTCACGCAGTTATATGATCACATCACAGAACCAAGCAGCAGAAGTCAATATATGAAATATTGGATATATTAAGAGGTCCGTATTTTAAATTCAGCCAGTAATAAAAAACATGGATTCTACAGTCGTGATGAATAGCCAAACCCACATCCCTAAACTCCTATGAGAGCGGCAAGCAACCCTGCCAATTCTAGAGATAAGAGACCCGGTCTCGACTCCTCGAGATGATCTCCCACTGGACTCCAGAACCCGGTTACTTGTGCTCCCCGCCTTGGGTCTATCCTAATGCGGAAAAGTAAATAATATACATTAATGGTGACATCATCCTCAACCCGGAAGTGTCCCAGTAAAAGAATATTACATACAAATTTTACATGAATGAAAATTGAAAAACTCACATCTCATATAGACCTCCCGACTATTCAATCACGACGATCCAATATAACATATCACGGTAACAAATAACATCACATGTCATAAACGTAAGTAAATACGCATATCCCAAATTCCGTTGACATATAGCAACGAGATTTGGGATGCCCCACATATTACACTTACGGTCGCAGAAAAGAAATGAAAAACTTCAATAATTAGAATCCGCATATCCTTAGATATCATAAACCCGGAATATCTCATATTCCGGATTTCATGTCTAACCCTATAAACCCCGCATTTTAGTCTCATATCGAAAATTCTTTTCAATAATTTAGTCGGGTAATTCAACAAGATTCCCGACTATCCGATCGAATACTCGTCGGGAATTTTAGTAGATGGCCGCATCCCCGATGCCGTCGACCAAATGCACTTAGACTGAACACCATGGCAGCGAGCACCCGAGTGGATGCTTTTGGCAACAGGGTTCTCCTAAAGTCACTTGGTCGGAACTATGGGGCGTGGCTACCTAGTAAAGTTATCTGGAGAGTATTCGCGTACGATACGCGATTGCGACGAAGTTTCGATCCGAATCGAAACTTCGTGGCAATCGATCAATAGAGACTAATATGCTTGATTTACAAATACTAACTAGTTTTCACAAAACTAATTAAATGTGGATTCCAAATATTGTATCACATATCAAACTTAAACCCGAAACGACGTTAAAATTACGACTACAAATCACTTCGAATAGCCCCAATAGGAAAGTAAACATCACATGCAAACTGGGTTAATCAAACATAAACATGAAACCCTAAACCCAACACAACAAAGCACCAAACAAAAACGAGCCCAAGACTCCAATGAAGAACCGGCAACGCCGGCCAATTCAGCAATCTCGCCGGCCAAAAAATGTCCATTGGGTCTTGTGTTTCTCTAGTGTTCTAATTACATCATATGCAACATTCTGTACATGTTTAAAAAATTTTAGAGATCATTTAAAATTCGACAAAATCTTGATATTTTGGGTTTCGGTTTCGGAGTTGTTTCGTTTTCGTATTTCTAATAATATCGTCTAATCTTCTACCTTTGGCTCTGATACCATAAGAGTGTTTGTTACACCACCACAGCATTTTACTAGCATCAAACATGCCATTTTAAAAAATTTCGGGATGCTAATCAATACTAACCAAGATCTTAAACTAGATATTTAGGGTTTAACTATGATATCATGAAAACCAGCTAAGAGAAAGGTGGCTACAACCTTTATACTCCGTGTCTTTCTCTTCTAAACCTCCGTGTAGTGGTCCACACGACTCCACTAGGCTCCACTTGAAGGTTGAACGAACTTGCTTCAATAACCTTCATACCGAAGATGATCCACCAGAAGTCCGCCAATCCAAGCTACCACTTCACTAAACCCATTAGTGAAGGAAACACACTACACCAAAGTGTTAATCTAGTGTAGGATGGTGAAGTAAGGGTGTTGTTTGCTCACTAAGGTTCTCACAAGCTCAAGGTTTCACAACTCATGTGAAGCATTGAGCTTGGAGGAGGTGAGGACGAAAATAGAGAGGGCTGGAAAGCAAGAGCTCAAAATATGAGCTCAAGAAAAACTCAAGTGAGGAAAATAACTCAAGTGAAGAATGAAGTGTAGAATGGCTCTTCATTAGCTCACCCATTATTGAAGCATACAATTTTCAACCATTAAAAATTGTAGCCATGCTTTAATAGTGCAAGCAAATGAATATAAAAAATAATAAACCATGCTTTTCTCCATACCACAAAAAGTCTCCCCATTTTCCACCTCATTTTTTCTATTTTCCAAAAATAGAAAAACCATGCCATACTTCATATATATATATATATATATATATATATATATATATATATATATATATATTATGAAGAATAATTAGTGAGCTAATAATATTAGTTAATATATAATTATATCAAATATAAATATATATATCATATTATTAAATCAACACTTGATTTAATAATCCGGTTATATCACGACTAATATCATTTATCTGTATATCACATTATCCAATCAACACTTGATTCAATAATCCGGTTATATCACATATAACCTAACTGATATCAAATAACCGCCATATTAGAATACGGTATCATATACTCGTATTTAATCAGGCCCCCGCATATATCAGTATATGTGCCCTACTTCGTTTCACTTGAATCAGGAAACTTCTATGTGTGACTCTAAAGACTCATCAATACGCCAGCAGTAGGTGATGATCGCATCAGTCGCCCACAAGCCGTCAGCAGTACCAGCTGAACGTAACGGCTACTCAGGTATTGAGCGATTAGAAGATCAATAAGCAAGTTTGTCCAAACTCCCATGAAGCCTATAGGTAACACTTATCGTACAGTCCGGTTTCTTCGTCTGATATGTCGTATATCGAGTCCGTGGATGGCAACGTCAGACCCCAATAACTTGATAAGTCATGCCGGTGTGTGGCCTATAACAGTACGAGAAACTACCGATAACACTTACCAGTAAATCTCATCAACAGCCCTGGCCAGGGACTTCCTGTTATACCCAATCGAACATAGCGCAATATCAACTCCCTATACCGGGAGAGACGAAGCTCCTCCTATCGCTCATTGCCTCCATGTGATTCGGGACTATACCCAAAATCCACCTGTTTGCACGACTCCTTTGAGCCGTGGTAGGAGAAAATCAAAGCACAGTGGGAACCACATAAGACTCTATGACGATCTTGGATCTACAGACTAACATGTACCAGTGCCACCAGAGAGCTGCTATCTGACGATAGATATAGTACCATTTAGGAGTTCTCGGCGAGTCTTGTTCGGTGTACCCATTCTTTAATGAGCACATGTGTACAATCTTTGATGTCAAACACCAATGGATATGGAATCAACCATTGCCCCCATACAGGGTCAAGAAACGTACACACTAGTTCACTCTGGAATATCGATGTCATGTCTCGATATTCTCTCGACTAGGAACAATTGAAGGATGTGCTTGTGGACTACCCAGGTCCCAGTAGTATGATCCGCATCAAAGTCCTGATAGTTAAGCTAACATCCTAAGGGCTTTATCAATATGTATATGAGAGACAGTATAATAATACCAGTGAACATGTTAAGATAAAGGCAACTAGATCATCGAGCAAGAAAATCTTCTATATATATATATGTCCAAGCATCCACTATATCATACAATAATGGCATCTAGGGCATACATATTCCTAACACCCACTATTTGCAGTGTTGATGGAAACAGAACTATATTAACACACCCACTATTTGCAGTGTTGATGGAAACAGAACTATATTACCATGACCTGATAAATAAAATATGGAAAAATAAAATTTCATGTAGGATTTATCCTGCAGGGTAGGACATGAGAACATCAACTGATCATATAATGAATAGTGAAAGAAAGGTGTATCCTTTAATTAAAAAATTGTTTGATTGGATACATGTGCTACAACTTATCATGTTAACGCTTCACTTATGAAATTGTCACCATGACATCGTTTTATGTATATGGTTATGTATTGATATTTGTAGCAATATCATTTTTATTTTTCATGGTGATGGCTAATTGACGACACTATTGGGATAAGCAGGTCATAAGTTCCCTTAAAAAAAGTAACTGCAAACGAAAGCTAGTTGTCTACAGCTCACCCCCAATCACTGTTGAACAGTTTCCTGCTGTATCAACTCTCAAATAATTAAAAAAAATGAGTAAGAAGATTTGGAGATGCGCCTATGCCGATCCTCCCCAAATTTTCTAGAAAGGTAACCATATATACATTGCTAATTGTCTAATGCTCTCTGACGGCCTCTATTGAGCATGACCATGCCATCATATGTGGTCTCCACAGCAGTGACATTGCTCATTATTTGGTAAAATCCTTAACTTTCTTCCGGACTCATCTCTTACACTTTTTTTGGATGCGGCCCACTTTGAACCTGCAACCTCTCATTTTGGAAAGTTGTACCACATGAGCACTCATCTCATACTCTACCTTTCAAGGTGTTCTCAGAATTTGGTTGAATATCAATCGTAAACAGAATGATGTTTCTACAAATAGAAAGAGAGAACAAATGAAACAAAAACTCGAAAATATAACACACACAGCTGAACCAATGAAATATGATGCATAATGTATTTTCAATCCAATGTGTCGTCAACTGACACCGCTTGATCCCAAGTTCCTATGATAGAATTTGAAATGACAGAAAACTTAAAACCTCAGCTGGTCAAAAGAGAAGTAACAAACTAGCAGTTATGGCATGATCATGTGACATTACAGATTATATGGAGGTCCAAAATTTTCTCTTCCCCCCCCCCCCCTCTCGGTAAAGAAAGCAAGGAAAAAATGCACAGATGAAAACAGTTGTGGACATTTGAACAAAAGCAACTTTAAGAAGGTTTACACATATAGAACTGTGTTGTGAGAAAGATTGACGGTAAAAAGAGCTTTGTGGGGTTCGTCATGATGGTGATTTCTTCTTTTTTTCTTTTTACAATTTCTAATGGAAACATTATCGACTGATGTTCAAAAAACCTCAATTTGAATGTTTAAGTTATAAATATGCCAATGCATTTCAGACCGAAGAAATAAAGAAAGGGCAAACTACACTAAACAACCATTTTTTAACTAAAATACCTTAAAGTTCTTATATTACAGTAAAAGAATTTAAGTGCTACTTTTGAGGGTATTTTAATATTAAAAATCCCAATAAAAACCATAGTTAAGGTATTTTGCTTGTGGGGAGGGGGGGATTAAATGGATTTTAGTGAAAACCGGTGATAGCTGAGGGAATTTTAGTGTGATTTACCCGTAATGAAATATGAATATTCATCAAAAGACCGCTGATGGCGATGTTTTCCCCTAATGCAGATACATTTGCTTTAGTAACTTACAAGAAGCGTGAAATTCACCTGACCCGGAGTAGTAACTACATTTATATCCAAGAAATTTTGTATTCTGATGTGTCCAGAGTTGAAGGGGCTCATACATCCAAGGGCCTGGTGGAAGAGATAAAGAAGGCCTGATAATCCCAAAACAGCCAAGGGCCCTATCCGAGAGAGTGGGCACAGGTATGTGGGCACAAAATGCTAAACAGGAAGTATATAGGAGTGGGCCCAAGAAAGTCTTTGTTGAAGTCAGCCCATCAGAGACTAAGGCGGTGATTCGCCCAAGAGTGGGGATCCGAGGGAAGATTTGCCCACTACTGCTGTCAGAGGGGTCAGAGAATCTCTCAACGGTCTCCATAATGTCAAACTACCTTCGACGTAAGATATATATACATGAGGTAAAACCTTAGGAGGTATGCTCATTCATCACCCTATAACCCTACCTCACCTATATACCTCACTCACAGACTTGAGCGTCAGGGGGACAACACCGGAGACGACTCCGACGTCGTCTTTTTTGCAGGTCCTAGGAGTATCGTGTTAGTGTATATGCCCTAGAGGCCATTACTGTATCATACTAGTTTGTATATGACTTAATGGAAACTTGGGATATTCACCATTGTATAGACAATCTTGCTCAAAATAGTAGTATGCTACTTGGTTTGTCTCTACTTCAATGTGTGTACATGTGTTTCTTTTAACATATCGCCTATACACATTAGTGAAGCCCTTAGGATTTTTGCTTGATTACCAGCGTTGTGATGGCAGTCACACTCGTGGGGGCTGGGTAATCCACAAGCACATCCTTATACAGGTCCCTAGTCGTAGGACTATCGAGATAGGGCATCGATACTCCGAAGTAGACTAGCGTGTGCGCTTCTCATCTCAGCAGGGAAGACGGTCTGTTCCACAGCCGTCAGTACGTCGTACTTGAGATAGTATGCGGGTGCTCGTTAGGTTACGAGTACACTGGACAGGACTCGTCGGGAGCTGTTGGTTGGTACTATACCTATCGTCGGTTGTCAGTTCGCAGGTGACATGAGTACAGCTTAGTCCGCTGACTTGACACTGTCACTTCGCCTCGAGTGTGTTCCCACTGTACTTTGATTACTACCCTACCACGGCTCAAAGGAGTCGTGCAAACAGGTAGTAGTTGGGTGCAGTCCCAAAGCACTTGGAGGCAGTGACGGTTAGACAGGATTCATCTCTCCCGGTATTGGGAGTTGATATCGCGCTGTGTCGAGGAGAGCCATTACACACAGTCGTCCCTGGCCAGGGAAAGCGAGATGCACTGGTAGGTTTCCAGTGTTATCTCAGGGTGTTCTGGGCTACAATCCGACACGACTTGTACCGCTATTAGGGGACTGACGTTTACCGCCCCCTAGGCCCGCCATGCGATATTCTCAGACGAACAGACCGGACTGTACGGAGATTGTCACATTCAGGCTCAGTAGGAATTCGGATGAGTTCACCTCGTCAGTCTTCTTATCGGCATCTACCTGGGGGCCGTTACACACAGCTAGTGCCGCTTGCGGTCTGTGGTTAAACTCATTGCCAGCGTAGTGTCGAGTCTTTAGAGTCCCACACAGAGAGCTATTCGCCTTTAGGCAAAAAGAGTAGAGATCGCATGGTTTTGCGACAGGGTTCGGTCACATCGGCGCACTTGTGCACGTTTGGTATCCGGGCAGTTATTACTAGCGGGCTTTGGTTTAAGTCAGATCCTAGTATACGTTTTGGGATTGGTTTTATCTCGTTTGTATTCGTGTTCCCCAGAACGCGGATGCGAGTGTGTATGCACAGTTGACAGAGACAGAGGCAGAGAATTCTCATTAAGGTTGTTGACTGTTGACTTTTTCTAAACCCTAATGAGAATAAGAAATATGATTAATAATAATATTAATTAAGTATTAGTGTGCCATGGTTGGGTTGAAAGTTTGACTTTGTTGACTTTGTTGACCGGTTGACTAGCTTGGACTTGTTGACCATCATCATTACAATGGCTATCATTTCATGGCTAAGACTTTTGCTTGCTTGTTATTCTTTACAAAATGAGTGCATGAAATGATATTGCCATTGACATGAACCATCACATAATACTCAATTACTATTATTATTATGATTATTTTGTGTCATGAGAGGAGGGTTGTAAAAAGTCTTCTTCATTCTATCATTTGCATTCTCTCTCATGAAAGCTCTCTTCTTTCTCTTGCTCTCCCTCTTCCTCTAGCTCAAAGGCAAAAATCTCTCATGTGTTGAGAACCATTTGCCTTGGAGATAAAACCCAAAACACTTCTCTACTCATCCTAGTGTACAAGGTCTAGCAAGTCAAGTATTCTAGTTTCCTCTAAATTGAGGTTGGAGCCAAAGGTAGAAGATTTCGGGTGGATCCATCTTCGGCACAAGGAGACGACGAGATGAGGCCGATCCGACCACCACAAGGAGTTGAAGAGAAGGAGTTCAAGATTAGGTATAACCCTTAACATAGTAGCTAAACTCTTAGCTTGGTTGTTAGATAGTTTGTTTAACAAAGATCCGGTTTTTCAGTCCATGTTACCTTTCATATAAAATCATTTTTCACCATTTCCGCAACCCCAAAGAACCGGGGACGGATAATGTGGACTTACATATCGCCGGTGCACTGCCATGCTCTCTCCCCAACTCAATCTTTCCGGAGTTGACCACTTTTTGTCCACATGATATTCTTTGCACCCACAATTTAATAGGCAACAAATAGAGGCAAAGACGAATACAACTCAGGTTGGGCCACCTGAAATTCCTACCTCTTGCTCTAAAAGTATAGAATACATTTACGGCCACTATGAAAGCTTGATATGCCCTAACCTCAAGCCATTGAGGTTACTAAAGCGAGTTTAATCTACATAGCATTAACTCATTATTCATTAGCCTTGTGCTTCAACCAGCAACGTTGTTCAAGCTTGTTTAGTAAGTTGTTATCCGACTGAGTTTGTCTCAAGCTGGACTGGTCATCTTTGGTGCATATCATGTCTCTAAACCCAAGAGCAATTCAGGAAAAGTTTGATTCCTAACAAGCTCATAAGAAAGATTGAATCGAGTTTGGATCAAGTTCATTGGTTTGGCTCATCTTCACACAATAATACCAAATATCATCAAAAAACAAATGAAGAAAAGATGAAAGACAGGGAAGAAAAGATGAAAGACAGGGAAAGGTCGATGAAGAAAGTGTAAAGTTGATCACGATTTCGCTAAAATTCCATTGAATGTAAATTTGATTGTATCAACATAATGTCAAACTGTAATACTTTAAAAAATGGACAGTATCATAATTCCAATTTTCTAAAGAGAAAACGGAATATAAAGTGGCACTTCAGAAAAAATTTCTGAGTATGGATGAAACAAGTCCATCATTCATCAGTTTTTTTGGATACACCAATTTTAATGTGATTATGATAGATACTAATTTCCATTGCATCAAAGGTTGCAAATTTAACAATTTTCCGGCGATAATACGTTTTGCAGCCTTACTCAATGGATAAAGAATATCCAAATCATATGAAAATTGATATTATGTATGTTATAGGAAATGGAAATCTAATTGGATGGAGCCAATCATTCGAAAAATTGGTGGATGGTTGACTTATTGACTCCTATAAGAAATTTCCTACGTCGACACTAATTTTTGATTCTGCGTCCTCTTTTCTAGAAGGTATGAGTTATGTGTCCTAATAGATTTCATAAAGGTTTAAGGCTCAAATCTGCATCGCCAGGAGAGATAGAAAGGAATGATGGGATGAATCTAAAAAAAGTTCATAAGTTCAAGGGATATACTGATAGAAGGGGAGAAATGACCGATGCTCACTATCACTAGACAAAGGATTTGGTCCGACATGGGTCACACCTTATCAATGTTTATATATCAATATATGTAAATCAAAAAAAACGTTTGTCTACCAAACATAAAACTTTGCCTTCAGCACTTTAAACTAGGTGCATGCAAGATAGTATAGGTTTTATACATTTTAATCTAAGAGACCGTGTTTCCAAGAGTTCGGTATATATTTGCCACTACTGAAATTTAAAAGCCCATACCTTGTACCTAAACCATCCTCTAGGTTTATAAAGCAGACCCTTAAAGCAAACAATAGAAGCAAACAACAAAGAGATCATGGGTCAGTCGCAGCACATACCAGGAGCTACGAGGGTTACCTTGCTGCGTACGTGTGAGCAAAAGCACAGACATCTCAACAACAAGTTTCCATACCTCATTGCTTGAAGCAATGTTTCGGCAACACACATCTAGAATTGGTTCTTCATACCAAGACAATTCGGTAGGATTCACATTCTTCCCTAAATGTATAAAGCAAATGATTCCTTGCTCCTTAAAATCATACAAAAATAATAATTATGCATTAGTCTTTTTTGTTAACAATAACTTCACCATCTATTCATATAATGGAAAAAATAGCACCTTGACTTCCGGTGACCAGTGATCCAGAGCAGTCAAAGCACACGGAATCACCAACCAGCACAGCTTCCCCAAATGAGGATACCCTACCTACGCCAAACCTTCCCCCATTATTAAATTCTCTACTGTAATATAATCATGACTTAATTTCATCAAACTACCAAAAATAATATTTGGCGTAAAATAAATTAACAAAAACTTCATAAATTCAAGTTGCTATCAAAAACTGTCATATTAAAAATCCCCATTGTTCACTAAAATACAATGTCAATGTTATGTGAATTCAATTAAAATCCGTCATGTTAGATTAGTAAGAAAGTGTAGTTTAGATGAAACGCAGGCATTGCTAAGATGAAACTTTTTAGTAGCAATTTGTGAAGTACAAAATAAGATGCCCGGAGATTCATTGTCGTAGAGACCTTAGACAAGGGATCTTATTTCATTTTAAGTAGAAACTTGTAAAGCGCAAACTTGATAGGATGCTTGGAAGGTGTGTTCACTGTCATAGAGGCCTTAGACAAGGGGATACTATTTCCTCCATAACTTCCATTGGTCGCCACCAAGCATAATGGTATAATTAAGGTTTGTGTCATGGAAAGATTGATGGAGCCCCTTAAGTGAAGTCGGGAGAAACGATGGTTATCTTATAGTATGCGAATGATACTCTATGATTTGGGAACGAAAATCTTTGGAATGTAGTGATGCTTAAATGGGTTCTCAACCTCTTCCAATGTTGATCGTGGCTGAAAATTATCTTCCACTAGTATTATGCACAAGCAATGCACGTACGAGCATGAAGAAAATTTTACCATTCACAAAAAGAAGAAATGAAGAAAAAATCAACAAAGAAAAGGAATGCAGAAAACAAACCTCTGGATTATATGCTCTCCCCTCCTGCTTTTTCCCCTTCTCTATTATCATCACTATTGTTGATGGGTTGTAAATGAAGATTTCACTCCTTATTTCTAGTTTGAATTTAAATTTTAAGATTTAGATCTAGTGGAGGGAAGATGACTTTTCTTTTGCCTTTATTGATACGACATGGCATGCTCTAGTTCATTATAAACTGTAATCTTTTTTTTCTTCTTGTTTTCCCTTTTATTTTCCATAAAATTTAGACATATTTAATGAGCAACAAATCAATTTGACATTGAGCTTCGGAATTGCCATTATATTAGTAGAGACAAGAGCAAGATCCTACACGTGGGAGACCAAGAATTACTTTGATTACGTGAGATTGTGGGGATTCTTGGGTGTAAGATTGTTCACTATCCTATTAAATCCATGAGCATCCCATTGAGATATGAAGGTATCAGACGACAAGACCGTGTAGGATTGGTCCCTATCCTATTAAATACCTGAGTATCCCATTGAGACATGAAGGTATCCCAGAACCCAGTTAAAGAAAAAGTGGATAGAAGGTTAGCCTTGCGGAAGGGCCGGTGTTCGTTTTCGGGAGGTATGTTTGAGCTGATTAATTCTGTGGTTGTCAGCAATCACATTATATACCAGTTGTATTATACCATATCCATGGCAAGTATGAATGTATCTTGAATTTTGTTTTTCATTTAGTGCTGTTTAATGAATGATCTATGGTGTAGTTCACACTGTTTATTAACCCAAAAATGAGACCTATCAAGAAAAACAAACCTGCGAAACCAACCACCGGAACTGATGCGCAGCAACAACAGCCTTCTCGACCGGCGCCTTGGCGGACCCTGCCACAAACTCCAGCTCTCCCCCTTCGCCATCCACACAGCTCTCCTTAATAACTCCCTTCAGCTCAGGAAGCGCCTCGCTCATCAAATCTCCCACCAATTCATACATCTTCCCACCATAAACCTCGTCGGCCACCGCTCGAAACGCGGAGACCGAGGCGGAGGACAGATGTTTCGGGATCCAATAAAGAGAAGGGGAATCGTTGCCTTGTGAAGAGGCGAGGAAGGAGAGGGAGAGAAAGAGGTTTAGGGTTTGTTTGGGGGAAGGTGAAGATGGAGGGAAGTGAGTGGGGAGGAGAGAGAGGAGGAGGGATTTGATGGAAGTGGAATGTGGAGTGGAGTTGTGGTACGGGGTTTGAGAGAGGAGGGTGTGGATTGGGATGGAGAGATTGGTGAGAAGAGAGGACGGGAGAGAATAGATGGGTTTCGGAGGAGACGGCGAGGAGGAGGAGGAGGACATTGTGTACAGGGGAGGTGTACGATGAATCCGCTTGTCGAGTTTTATGGGTAAATTGCTTAAATAATCCCTCTTGGTGTTTCATTTGTGCACATTAATCCCTCCTAGTTTTTATTTGGCTATTAGCACTCCCTTACCTCTTTCTTCTACCGTTATTTCTATTTTACTTCAGTCTATCCTCAGAATCATACATACAAAAGATTATAAAAACAATTCACACTGAATAAACTGACACCGAATAGACACGGCGATAAAAACAGAAGATAGCAAAGTGCTAATGGCCAATGTATCAGGATATTAAAGTTTACGAAATCTCTCAAAATCTAGTGGACATTTAAATAACTCATTCATCTTTATAACAAGGAAAATAATCTTCAATTTCTTCGAAGTGAGCCAATGACATTTATAGTCATTGTTTACCAAACAGCCAACGCCCGGTCCCCTCGACGCCCGCACTCCCACCCCCACACACACACAAAAACACAGGCGGGCACACACAGAGACATAAAAGAAGCATCCAGATGCTTGTAATTTAAAACACTCTTAGTCTAGTCTGGTTTTTCTTGAGATGGACCCCAATCAGACTAAATATTAATACATAGAAAAGGCAAGGGGTTAAGTACAATTAGCCATTTTTTTTTGGTTTTTCTATTGGGTTAATTGCTAAATAATACCCCAATGTCATCTACTTTGCACTTATATACCTTATTGATTTTTTCGCTTCACTTAGATACCCTAAAATACAGACCGTATGGATTTTGTTTAAAATAGTGATGAATTTGATGGTAAACTGAAGAGAGCAAAATATTAACGGTTTGTACATTATGGTATATAAGTGCAGCGAAAAATCAATAAAGTATATAAGTGCAAAGTAGTTGAAACATTGGGGTATTATTTAGCAATTAACCCTTTTCTTTTTTAACAAAGTTAGCGGTGTTTTAGTTAGGTGTTTTTGACCTCAAGTCCCACCTTAAACTTATATATTTTCCAGACTCCTCTAACCGGACTATTTTCCCCGCGTCCTCCTTGCCCCCTTAAGTTACTTCTTCAGCCCCCCCTCCCTCTAACTGTTAGAAACGACATCTTAAAGAAATATTCCTTTAAGTATGTTAGGAAGGTAACGATAGTTTGGTTGGGGGCTTATTTTAAACCCAAATCATCCGATCCTTATCCCAATTCGCTCTCAAATAGATTCTTAGGGTTTCAAATTGAGTTTTCTCTTCCATTGAAATCTATGGTTTGAGGAATTGAATTGATTTTGATGAATTCATCATAGATTCCTCTTAGAGCTCCCCATCCCTGCAACAACATTTCGTAGCCATCCTAAAATTGGTGAAAATCAAGCAAAAATCAAAGCTTTAACTACACATTCAACAACAATTCAAAATCTTAAGCCTAATCCTAAAATTATGCAAAATTGCAAACTTGATGGAAAAAGCTTCCTAACTCAATCTCAATAGCACCAAATCAAAGCCTTAAAGTGTAAGATTTCTCAAAATTTTCAAAAGAATGAAAAAACCTTATAATTAGATAGGGCGGAAACTTGCTTACTTTCATATTTTGCTACCGATGCCTTCTTGTTGAAGACCAAGCCATAAATGGTAATATCGACTATGGATTTGAGAGAGAAGAGCGTAGATAGTTGGAAAGCAGTGAGAGATTAGAGGGATGGAGAGAATTCTCGAGTTGAAACTGATTGAAAACGCTGAGAGGGGCAATGAGAATAACATTGGGGGCTTGGAGAGACAGAAAACGTTAAAGAGGGCCCAGAGAAGTAACTTAAGGGATTAAGAGGGACTTGGGTAAATAGTCTAATTGGGGGGCTAGGAAAATATCTTAGTTTAGAGGGTGTTGGAAACTCATGCACACTAGTAAACTAATTTTAGAAGATAGCAATATGGATTTTAAAAAAATCTAGTTTGCTAAAGTTCCAAAACCATGAATCAAATTAAAGTGCTAGAACTTGTAAACAAAAACCTAGTGAGCTAAACTAATCTACTATGTGTAGAATACTCACATTCTCAAGTTTTCTCCAAGAGCTCCAATGTTGTGAACTCTAGATAGCTCTTAAGAGCTCCAGATCATGCTTGCAAGCTAGTCCTCCTTCGCCAAAGATGATCCATCCGGGAAAATCGGTTCAAGGTTCTAGCTCCATACTAGAAATTAAATGAAGCAACTAGGAAACAAAACTTGCTAGGAAGTGAATCCTAGGGATGCAGTTGAGGTATTCAAGTATTTTATTTATCTCAATTCTTTTGATTCTCAACACATGAGGATGTAAAAAATGAAGGAGGAAAATCTCTAAAATTATAGCTCAAGGAGAAGAGAGGAAAACTCAAAAATGGTTCAAAAAAAAAAAACCACACCCCCTTTCAAGCATACACCTTTTTATTTGTTTTTCAAAAACCAATTTTTCTTTTAAAATCCCAACCATGCTTGAATAGTGTAGGCAAATGAATAAAATATCCATTTGCCCACTGCTCTGACCATTCCCTCCTCTTATCATTTTACACCTCATTTCTATTTTCACAAAAATAGAAAAACCATGATGAGACGTCTTCCTTCTAGAATGCATACTTTTATAAATACAAGAATACATCTCCGTATATATATATACCCATATTCGTATCGAAAGACAAATACCGAAAAGATAGAAAAATACAATGAAAATAATACTAGAATATATATATCAAAATACATATATGCAAATTATTAGATCAGTACTTGATTTAATAATCCGGCTTAATCCTAAGCCGGCTATTATTATCATCCGCCCGATTAAAATCCATGTAGTTAGTACACTTATTTAATCGAAACCCTGCACGTATCAATATGTGGCCACTATATCATTTCTCCTGAACCGGGAAAACCTTCTGTGTGGGACTTTAAGGACTCGACAATACGCTAGCATTGGGTTTAACCACAAATACGTCGGCGGCACTAGCTGTACGTAACGGCTACCCAGGTATCGAACGAAAGGAAGGTCGACGAGCAAACTCATCTGTATCCCTACCGAGCCTGTCTGTGACAATCTCCATACAGTCTGGTCTTTTCGGCTATGTATGCCTTAGAGGCCATTATTGTACATGTGATGTATATTATAGTAGATGTTTGGACATATATATAGAGGACTTTCTTACTCGACATGATAGTATGCTATCTGGTTACTCTTTATCTTAACATGTTGACTGGTATTCTTTACTGTCTTGCTCTCACATATTGATAAAGCCCTTAGCATATGTACTTGACTACCAGAATTATGATGAGATCATACTAGTGGGGCCAGGGTGGTGTTAGTTATATGTATGCCCTAGAGGCCATTACTGTACACGTGATGTATATTGTAGTGGATGCTTGGACATATATAGGGAAGACTTTCTTGCTCAACATGATAGTATGCTATCTAGTTGCACTTTATCTTAACATGTACACTTGTTGTCTCTTTATTACATGTTGATAAAGCCCTTAGGATGAGTACTTGACTACCAGGATTATGATGCAGATCATACTAGTAGGGTAGAGGTAGTCGGCAAGTACATCCTTCAATTGTTCCTAGTCGTGAGAGTATCGAGACAGGCCATCGATACTCCAGTGTAGACTAGCGTATGCGCTTCTTGACCCATATGATGGGCGATGGATGATCCTATATCTATTGGTGTTTGACATCAGAGAAGGTATACGGGTGCTCAGTGGAGACTGGATACACTGAACGGACTCGCCGAGAACTCTTAGATGGTATTATACCTATCGTCAAATATCAGTTCTCTGGTGACATTGGTACAGGTTAGTCTATCGATCCGAGATCGTCATAGAGACTTGTGTGATTCCCACCGTGCTTTGATTTCCTCCATACCACGGTCAAGAGATCGTGCAAAAAGGTGGTTTTTGGGTACAGTCCTGAGTCACATAGAGGCAATGAGCGATAGGAGGGGATTCGTCTCTCCCGGTATTAGGGGTTGATGTTGTACTATCCTCGATTGGCCATAACAGGAAATCCCTTGCCAGGATTGCTGAGATCTACTGATAAGTGTTATCAGTCGTTTCTCAAACCGTTATGGACCTTGCATCGGCATGACTTATCAGGCTATTGGGGTCTGACGTTAAACCACCCCAGGCTGTGATATGCGACATATCTGACGAAGAGACCGGACTGTACGGTAGTGTTACTGATTGGATTCGCAGGAGTATGAGCAGGCTTGCTTGTTGATCTTTTGATCGCTCAATACCCGGATGGCCGTTACGTTTAGCAGACCGCTTACGGCTTATGGGTGTTTGATATGATCATCATCTACTACCAGCGTATTGACGAGTCTTTAGAGTCCTACACAGATGTTTCCTGGTTCATGCGAAACGAAGTAGGAGCACATATGTGATATGTGTGGGACCGAAATTAATGCGCGTATGTGATACCGCATTCTATTCTCGAGATATATGATATCGGTCGGTTATGTGTAATATAGCCAGATTATCGAATCAAGTGTTGATTCGATAAATTGATACATTTGATATTAGTCGGTTGTATATGATATAGCCGGATTATTAAATCAAGTGTTGATTTAATAATTTAATGTATAATTATATATGTGATATATTAATTTACATTAACTAATATTAGCTCACTTAAACATTTCTTTTTCTTACTTGTGTGCATATGGTATATATGTGATATATATCAATGTACAACTTTTGTGTCATACTTGATGCCACATGTGACATGGGTATATGAGACTCACACCATGCTTATGTTAATGTTAGGTTTTATTTATTTAAAGTTAATCAAAATTTGTTGGAAATTAGTCACATGGTTCAAGCTTGTAGAAGCTTGTAGAACCATTGACCAAGTCCACTAATTTTGTTTTACTTATAGATATTTGTAACCTAACCATTAATATTAGCCATGGTTTATTCTCTACATGGGTTAGTGTATAACACAAACTCACCCATGGTTGCTATTCTCACCTCATGAGTTTCATTCTCATCTCCTCTTCATCTTCTTCCTCATGGAAAAGCTTTCTAGCTTTTGAAAAGATGATGAAATATTATGAGAAAACTTAATCTAAAGTGAGCCCAATTCCTACTTCATCATTCTCTACTATATTAGCCATTTGTTCCCCTCCGAATGACGGCGCGACGCGATGACGTTTCTTGCTTGAGATTTGGGGCAGATGCTATTTGGTTTTATCCGTCCACCTCTCCGAAGATGCCAAGTTGATTTATGGCACCGTGTATCGGAGGTTTATATGGATGCGGCCGATGTAGCAGACTTCGTCAGATTCCCCCTCGTCTGAGGGGTTTTTGATTGTGGGGACGCTCTTCCCTGCAGGCGCAAGCCCCTGAAGTTAATTACGCTACTACATCGCGGTAACAACTTTCTCCTTCTCCAGAATTTCACTTCGTGTCGTGGGTGTTTGTTTTGTTTGTGGTTGCCCGTGAATTGTATATAGAGACTAATTTATGTCGTCGCCCGTAGGACGTTGATTAGTCCAAATCCGTATTTTCTTAGATTTGGGTTTGGGGTTTCGGTTTAAGGATACGTTAGCCTTATTTTGGACTAAGATCAACTTAAACGTTTGTTAAGGATACGTTAGTCTAATTTTAGACTAAGATCGACTTAACGGGATCGTTTAGATTCGACAAGAGAGCAATTGGGGGCTCTATTGTTTAGTTTAGGGACATTTCGGTCGATTTCCAGTTTAGGGACATGGTGGTCCATGGAATGTATGGTCGTCGGGACCCATCACCTCTCTGAAGACGTTGAAGGATTACAACGCCAAATATCAGAGGAGTTCAGAGATGTACCCTTGAACCAATGTTGGTTGGGAGATCTATAGTCCAATTTGTTATGCCTTTGTTTGGGCTCTGCCCTTTTTTTAAAACAATGCATAGCATTTTTATTTGGTCTGTTAGACTTTTGCTTGGGCTCTGCCCCCTTTTAATAATGCATGGCATTTACAGTTGGCCTGTAGGCCTTTACTTGGGCTTTGCCCTTTTAAATAATGCATAGCATTCAGTGCGCCACGCGGCTTGTCAGGTGCTTTGCGCCAATTAAAGAGCGTAAGGCGCTAGCGTATGTGGAGGTGACACGTGTCACGCTCTGGTGAGCGTAAGTCTGTTAGCGCAGTGCGCTGCGCCAGTACGCTGCGCTAGTGCGCTGCTGACACGTGGTGCGCTCTGGTGACTTGCGCCAATCCAAGAGCGCAGTGCGCTAATTAAGAGTGCAGGGCACTGTCCAATAGCGCAGAGCGCATCTTGATCAAATTTAGATCAAAGAAAAGAATCTTTTAAGATTCCAGAACCAAGGCAATGCCTTTATGTAGATCAAATGATCTGTGAAGTAATACTTCTTTTTATTTTTTTGTGATTGGATCTTTTTGATCTTTTTTTCCTTTTTAATTGAAGATTCCAGAACCAATGGTTCATCAAAAGTAAATTACTTCTTTAATCTTTTATGATCGGATCTTTATGATCTTATTTTTTTATATTGATTGAAGATCTTGATCTTGTTCTTAGATCATTGATCTCTTTTAGAAGAAAATTCTTCTTTTTATTCAAAGGTTTTTACCTTTTCTTTCTCTGAGCCCTTCTCAAAATTTTCTTTAGAGGAGTTCTGTGTTTTTCTCTATCTCCTCTGTATCTTTTCTCTCTTCTTCTTTTTTTCTATTTTAGAAAGAACGATCATTTGTCGTCGGGACCCACCACCTCTCCGACGACACTGAGAGATTAAAGTGCCATATATCGAAGGTGTGGAGTGATGTACTCTTTGAACCATGTCTCACTCATTAGGGGGGAAGAACAGGCTAGAGCTTAAGCTTCTCGCCACTGAAAAAGGCTTCTTTGCGTTCGCGCATGTGCGTCGCACGTGTTGGGTGCACGTGCGTCGCACGTGTTGGGCGCTCATATTTGCACGTAGCGCACATGGAGCTTGCGCATTATGAGGAGAAGCAGGGCTTCTATATATGGAGAACTATGCTCCTTTTAATATTATTAAATGTTCTCATGTGGTGCGCACGTGCGTTGCACGTGGTGCGCGCGTGGCGGGCACACGTGCGTTGCACGGAGCGCACATGCGCATTATGAGGAGAAGCAGGGTTTCTATATATGGAGAACTAAGCTCCTTTTAATATTATTAAATGTTCTCATGTGGTGCACGTGCGTTGCACGTGGTGCGCGCGTGGCGGGCACACGTGCGTTGCACGTAGAGCACATGCGCATTATGAGGAGAAGCAGGGCTTCTATATATGGAGAACTAAGCTCCTTTTAATATTATTAAATGTTCTCATGTGGTGCACGTGCGCTGCACGTGGTGCGCGCGTGGCGGGCACACGTGCGCTGCACGTGGTGTGTTGGAGATAGTGCCCTCAGAGTCAATTATTGGATCGCAGGTACGTGATTGCAATGATTGCGAAGGACCTATACCGGTAGAACAATCTTATTCAAGATGATAGTATGCTATCTGGTTTGCCTTTATCAGTCGTGTACATGTTCAGGTGACTGATTACATGTTACACTTTGATAGAGCCCTTAGGATCTTGCTTTACTACCAACTGTATGATGGCGATCATATACGTGAGAGTTGGGTAGTTTATACGCATATCCTTAATTGTGGTCCCTAGTCGTGGGAGTTTCGAGACAGGGCATCGATACTCTGGAGTAGACTAGTGTATACAGTCGAGACCCCGACGAGGGGCGGTGGCCGGTCTCACAAGCCACTGGTGTCAGTTGGATCACCTAAGATGTATACAGGTGCTCATTGGGTTATGAGTACACCGGACAGGACTCGCCGGGAATCTGCTAGTTGGTATTATACATATCGTCAGATAGCAGTTCCCTGGTGACATGTGTACATGTTAGTTTTGTTGGAGATAGTGCCCTCAGAGTCAATTATTGGATCACAGGCACGTGATTGCAATGATTGAGGGAGGACCTATCCCGGGACGACAATCTTACTCGAGATGATAGTATGCTATCTGGTTTACCTTTATCATCGTGTACTGCTTTAGGTGACCTGACATGTCGCTATTACACGTTGATAGAGCCCCTAGGATTCTTGCTTGACTGCCAGCAGTATGAGGGCGATCATATAAGTAGGAGCTGGTAGTCTATAAGCACATCCTTAAAAGGTCCCTAGTCGTAGGAGTTTCGAGACAGGGCATCGATACTCCATTAGTAGACTAGTGTATACAGTCGAGACCCCGACGAGGGGCGGTGGCCGGTCTCACAAGCCACTGGTGTCAGTTGGTTCACCTAAGATGTATACAGGTGCTCATTGGGTTATGAGTACACCGGACAGGACTCGCCGGGAACCTGCTAGTTGGTCTTATACCAGATGTCAGATAGCAGTTCCCAGGTGACATGTGTACAGGTTAGTTCATCGACCTGAGATCGTCATTTGTCTCGTGTGAGTTCCCACTGTGCTTTGATTACTACCCTACCACGGCTCAAAGGAGTCGTGCAAACAGGTTTTAGTTGGGTACAGTCCCGAGCCACATGGAGGCAGTGAGCGGATCTGCAGGGGTTCGTCTCTCCCGGTATTGGGGGTGAGGTCACGCTGTGTCTAGGAGAGCCATTACGCAAAGCCCTCGGCCGAGGCAGGAGATTTACTGGTAGGTATTCCAGTAGTATCTCAGGGCGTTCTGGGCTACGCTCCGACACGACTTGTACCGCTTTTGGGGGTCTGACTTTTACCAACCCCTTAGGCCCGCCATGCGATACTCATAGATGAACGGACCGGACTGTACGGATATTGTCACTGATAGGCTCAGTAGGGTGTCAGGATGAGTTCGCCCATCGACGTCCTTTTTGGTCAATAGCTGGTGGCCCGTCACGTATTGGCTTATACCTCTGACGTGCTGGTGGTTAAATCCACAACCATAGTATTGACGAGTCTTTAGAGTCCACCACACTTTCAGTTACTCAGCTTTCGGGCGAAACGCTGTAGAGGCCGTATGGAGATATGGCAGGGTCCGATCAGATACGTGCGGTATTGCACGGATCAGGATCGGACAGTTTTGTACTAGTGGCCGTATAGTTATATGGCAGGGTTTGATCTGATACGTGCGGTATTGCACGGATCAGGATCTAACGGATTTTACTAGCCGGCTTTGGTTTAAGCCGGATCCTAGTTTAGTACAGTGTAGATTTTGTCTCATTGCATTTGTATCCGGTCGGTATACAGATGCGGGTGTGTATGCACAGTATCGAGGTTTTCCTGTAATTTATTACGGGACCAGTTTTCTGGAGTTGCCAGTTTGCATTCCGTTCCGGCCGGTTTTCCTTTGTTCTTTCCCGGCCGGACTTTTCCGATGGAGGGGGTAATTTGCAGTTTCGCAAATTACTTTTAGGGAGGGGGTATCTTGCATATTGGTGGCGTCATGATAGCTTTTCATGATTATATTCTTTTTCCATCACCTCATTTGCTTTATGTGATTAGAAGTGACGAGAATGGTTGATGTAAGTTTTGCTTTTGATATGGCCACCATTCTCTTTCTCCTACACTAACCTCCCTTCTTGTTATGGTTTCATATGGTTTTCTCCACCATTCTCACTAGATGAGAGATGCTTCACTTGAGAGAAGAAGAATGAGAGAGTTCATTTCATCTTCTTCTTGCTAGAAAATTGAAAGCACCAATTTTCTTTACCTCTTCCTCCATCCATCAATGGCAACTACATAAACTCCAAGAGACAAAGTTTCTACACTACATTCTACAGCAATTCTTGGGCATGTCGAGTTGCCGGCTTCATGCCCGAGTTGCCTCGGTATTGAGGCGGGAGCCCATAAAAGACGCAGGCGATGTGGTGCCCTTCCGGCGAGGAGGCGACGATATGGAGACAAGACTTTCCGCGGGAGATCGGGACGGCGAGGAGAAGACCGGAGGACTCGGATCATTCGGTATACTTCTCTTCCCATCTCTTGTTTGCTAGTATAGGTTAATGGTTAACGATCCGGGTTTTATTGTCCGCGGTAGCGCCAGTTTCCAAGTAAGGAAAATTTTTGATTCCGCATTTTGGCCTCGGTAAGACGGCCGGGGCGCTGCCGTGGCGCAACATGGTATCAAAGCCACGCCATTAATCTTGCCTAGCTTGTTCTAATGCGTTTTGCTTATCCGATCGACCAAATTTCCAAAAACCTCATTTTTGTTCACATCAGTTTTCTGTTGAAACTTTTTGGTGTCTAAAAATTTTTCAGGTTGCAGAAAAATGATGTACTGGAAAATATAAGGCTACTGTAGAAAAACGACAGAGTGATTCCCTAGTTGGAGCGCGGAACCGCGGCCAAAACCCCATTTGGGCCGCGTTTCTGCCGCACTATGGTCAGGTCACTTGGTCGTTTTTCTTCAGTTGCTTTCTGGGCTGAAAATAGGGCTTTTGGAATATTAAATTTGGGCCCAGATCTTCTGTGACTGCTACAGTATTACTTGGGGGCCCACTTGTTAATTATTTGATCGATCGGATATTTTAAACACATTATTTCACAGTATTTACATTATATCTGCGACCGTGAATATCACTTGATCGGTAAATCCCGTTTAACTGCTATAGCCCGGTTAGACGGATTTGCGAACGTGACTTTCATGTTGATGTTCTATGTTTATGCTGTGCTGTTGCGGATCGGTCGTGGGGGATAGCCTGGATGCAATGCTAGTACAGTTTTGTTGTATTATGTACATTTGAAATTGCGGGGCGAGCGTCCGACATGTGGACTGCCGTCACTGCCTGTTTGTATTATTCTTTTGGGGCACGACCTGGTTGCAGTCGATGTACCCGGTGTATGTATATTTTACTTTCTGTACTAGGGTTACCCCGCGGAGGGGTGCACGGATAGCCGGGTTCTAGAGGGCAACGGGCCCGCATCTTAGGGCATTGAGACGGAGGGGGGCTTCAGTCTGGAATTGGCGGGCTATTCGCCGCACTCGTAGGGGGTACAGGTTGACCCAGGAGGGGTGCCCAAGTTACCGGATTCCGTGAAGTGCTGGGTGGTCCATTCACGGAGCTGAAGGGGGCTGCCTCGCTTCAGGTTTTGGCGGGTGACTTGCCGCGCCCGTAGGGGTCTAGGATTTCATTGCACAGGCTATCCACACGACCAGGGGAACGTCGGGTTTCAGCAGCGGCTCTGTGAAACCCGGGGCTTCCAGATATCTGTATTGTTCTGTGATGCTGTACTTTTCTGTGATGTTGCATTTTCACGCCTTGAGCGAAATACTATATATTGGTATATATATTAGTAGATGTTGTATATGTTTTTCATCCGCGCTAGTCCAGTCCCCGCTCTGCCGTTAGTTAGCTAACCTAACGGGTGATGACGGGACCCAGAGGCGAATGCGGATGGCATATACGTACGTCAGTATATTTTCGTTCTTTGTGGTGTGATCAATTGATGGGACTGCGTTGATTCGGATCAATGCAAGATAAACAAACCTATTCTGATGTTGTTGGAACATTTTTCAAAAAGCTGTTATTGCAAGGACGTTCACTTTTGTTTTGCATCGTGGTATTCATTTGGAATATCCTGCTCCTCAGTCGACGAGGCAAGGGCCGAGATCCCTTCACCGGGAGTGACCCCTTGGACAGAAGTTTGCGTCAGGGCATTAACTTCACTATAGCCGATTACTTTTGCTTTGCATCGTGGTATTCAGTTGGAATATCCTGCACCTCATTCTACGGGGAAAGAGCCGAGATCCCTTCACCGGGAGTGACCTCTTTAGCAAGGGTTTTCGTCACTATATTTTATAAAAGGCTATGCAGTTCCTTCAACGATATCAAGTTCATTACGTTAAAGGTTTTTCGCCAAAAACCAGCCGTAGCCCTCCGTCATTTCCTACAGGTATTATTTGGTATTCGTGCTGCGTTTGTTGACCTAGTCAAGACGTAGTGTTCGGTAGCTAAGTGGTACTTGTTTGTTGCATAAGTGGGATTGGTTAAGACAGTCATGCGGCCTTGTTGACCTAGTCAAGGGCACGTACGGGTGGGTTTAATGCAATCCAGAATAATGACGGGTTGAACTTGACTGGCGGTTTATGGTTTGTTGACCTAGTCAAGGTCATAAACCGCTTGGGGTAAAAAACATCGCATCGGGAGTTTCAAAAGAACTGAAACTTGCCAGATATGCGCATACCTTCTGGAGTGTGGTGACTTGAGTGGATTCCGTCAAGTTATCATGCGATGATAGTTGGATCCCGATTCCCACTGATGAGTTGGTTTACTCCTCGGGTGATCCCGACTAATTCTTCTTTCAGGTTTGGAGGAGAATTTGAGGTTACAGTGGGAGGTTTCTTGATTAGATAAAGTGATAACCATTCTGATCTAGGTTAGAGTGCACGCTGAGTGTTTCTTTTCTCTCTCTCTTTGGCAGCGACCATTGACCCGACCCTGGACTATGACTCAGTGACCAAGTTGACCGAACCTTCTTAACACAGACTTTTGGATTGTCAGAGTTGCAAACCTCATTGCCACTCCTACTTTTACCCTTTTCTCCAGGACACCCCGTATTACTACGAACGTCCACTTCCATTGGACAAAACCATCGTATGGTTATATACGAACTCGAAGGACTTCGAGGATGGTTTCTGGTTCTGGAGAAAACGAATAGGATTATTTAGTTGTCTTTTCTTTTCACCTTCTCTCATTGCGAGTACTCCTTGGTTTAGGAGATAGCACACCTATTACGCAAATTGGATAGTCTTCTTCCAAACCTTAGGCTGGTGCCGACCGGTAGGGAATGAAGAAAACCAATTAACCTAAACGGTGTGCAGAAGGTATTAAGATTAAGACAAAGCAAGGGATTAGTAAGAGGGCAAAGTAAATTGCGACTGTTATTCACGACCGAACCAAGTATTTCTTCGCCAATCCTAAATCACCTTTGTATTTCTCCAGGACACTCCGTATCACTACGAAGATCCCAAGTTTATTGGATAATCCATCGTATGGTTATATACGAACTCGAAAGGAACTTGTTCCAGTTCGGGGATGGATCCTAGTTCAGGAGAAATAGGAATAAGGTTTATTCGGTTGTCTTTTATCTTCACCTTCTCTCGTTTTGCGAGTGCTCCTAGGATTAGGACAGTACACCTTTTATGCTTATTGGATAGTCTTCTTCCAAACCATAGGCTGGTGCCGAACGGTAGGGAAGGAAGAAAACCATTTGGCCTAAAGGGGTGTACAGACGGTAATGACTAAAGACATATAAAGGGATTTGGACAGATGGCAAAGAGATATACGGTTACAGTTGTGAATCTGGATAATGGAAGAGGCATTACTAAGAATACCGGAATACCCCACTGAAACATTTCAATGTTTCAGTTTCACTGTGTGATGTTAAAAGAAAACTGATTTCCCGATTAGACACTTGCTCCAGGGTATGTATTTACCAGTTTTGATTCTCACATCTGTATGGTTTTACAGATGATGAGTGGGAGTAAGTTATTGGGAATTGGGTGATCATCCTCATTATATCAGGGATTCGTTGTAATCGGTGATATTTGAGGAAGTCACCTGGGTTGTTTGCCGGACGGCAATTATTTGGTTTTGAATATCCGCTGTTATGCACCAATTTCAAATTGATATATCTGTACGTCTATTTTTATAGAGTGAGATATACCTTTTGAAGTTATGCCTATGACATTTACCTATATCAGTGGATGGTTAGGTAAGGAGCATTGAACAGCGGTGTAATTCTTCTTAACCATAAGTACAGTTTTCAACCTACGACGCACAGTGAAAGAGTTGTTAGACTCAGCGGACTTATACAGAGTATTGTATGTTGTCCAGTGTCCATTAGGACAGAGGGGTTGGTCCTCATACTATATTCTGTTTACTTTTAACTTCTCTAGTTCTTAGACATGTGATTAGTAGAAACACAGGGTTTAAGTTTTGAGGAGTTATAGGTATTTGAATAGAGTAGAGAACCAAGTATTGCAAGTATCGGGATTCTTCAAAGTGATCGAAGATGTAGATACTTGTGTATGGTATTCAGTTGATAGTAATGATAAAGGGAAATTGCTTCTCTTTCAGGTTACTCATAATTGGAAGCATTCCTAAGTTGAGTAACGCTGATCGACCTCCTTCCATTTAGTTGACATGCACTGGAGATAACTGCATGATTTGAATCTGGTTCATTTAAATCAGTGCCTCTGGTTCTATATTGGATATAGAACAGTTCATATCTTAACGATGTTAAGGTACGGGGAGTTGTCCGGCTTATGATTAAAACCAGACACTGGACAACTCAAGGCACGTTTCTGTAATGGCTGTTTGTGGGTTGACCCAGGCTATGACGAGGGTTGACTTTCTACCATCTGGAAGATCAATAGTGATATTGTTCTTAACTCGCCACATTTTAAAAGAAATGGTTATTTTTCAGAAAACAGTAGTGGGAGTTTGGTAGAACTGGAAGCGATTCCAGAACCGCAAACGATTACTGAAGATTTGATAAGGAACCTAAAGATTCAATCTGATTTGACATTCCATTGGCCACTCCGCAGATAAGGTGGGTAACTTCAGGCACCCGAGAGGTACCCCGGTAGCCTCAAGGACGGTGACAGGGAAGTTCTTGTTTACCCACACTTGCTATTGTTGTTGTTCCAGGCTGCGAGACCCGGCAGGAGGATGAGTATAGCGTCGTTCTAAACTAGCTTTAGAAGTGCACGTCTATATGACTCTGGCAGAGGGTTGTCGTAGTCAGTGGGAGCAGCGGAAACATCGGTGGACTTCAGGCTTATGTCTATTTATAGACTAAAGCAGATATAGCGGAGTTAGATCATCTGTTTCTGATGTGACTGTCATGGGTTTGACGTCATCAGAATAAGGGATGGATCTGTTGAGAAGGTAGTAGGAAGTGATATTCCTATACCACGATCGGTTATACTCTGGTCGTCACACGGTGGTTTCTCCACATGAGACTTGGATATTATATCTGACATACTGGTTACTAGATCTATGGTTTTAGATCTAGATTTGGGTGGTTTCCCAATCAGGGTATTTTGACAGCATTCTATGAGTATTTAGAATGGACGACTCCTGGCACGGTAGTATACCTGCAGGTAATGGAGTCACCCTCTCTAAAGGTGTCTTACAGACTAAAGGGGAGAGGATGTGCATGATTGACAGATCACTTGCTTAGGCAATTGAGTCAATCATGAGATGTCAAGTACCACACTAGATGTTGTTCTTGCAGTAGGTGCAATAAGTTGATATTAATCCAATCCTGGAGAAACAGTCGGAAGCAGTTTTAGAACATAAGTTGATGTTCTAGGGATGTGATAACGACAGCCTCTTTTAGGAGACGGTTGTCACTCCAGGCTTCCAAGGTGACATGGATGGCAGAGTGGCTGTCAGAGTTATAGTTTCTCCTTCTGACGAGGGGCAGTATTTTGGACAGGTGGTCCAAGGCAATACTGAGGGAGGCATGGCGCTGGGTACTGATTAAGTTCAGTTATCGATACAGTCTAAGAAGTTTGGATTTGGAGTTCATTTATGAGCTAGGTCCCATCAGATATCCAGACATATTCTAAGACAGGTATTGCTCATTTCGGGAGATGGCTTTCTCTGCGAACTTGAGATATAGAGAGACATAGAAAGAAACATCACAGCGGATCCACTCACTGAGGCTGTTCCTCGAACGCAATAGTTTCGCAAACGAGTTTTGTGAGACTGACTAGTAGAGGAGTTGGGTGTTCGGTATCACACGGGCTGTGAGTATGCGACATCGCAATAATTAGCCTTGAGTGCAAGTGGGAGATTGTTGGAGATAGTGCCCTCAGAGTCAATTATTGGATCACAGGCACGTGATTGCAATGATTGAGGGAGGACCTATCCCGGGATGACAATCTTACTCGAGATGATAGTATGCTATCTGGTTTACCTTTATCATCGTGTACTGCTTTAGGTGACCTGACATGTCGCTATTACACGTTGATAGAGCCCCTAGGATTCTTGCTTGACTGCCAGCAGTATGAGGGCGATCATATAAGTGGGAGCCGGTAGTCTATAAGCACATCTTTAAAAGGTCCCTAGTCGTAGGAGTTTCGAGACAGGGCATCGATACTCCATTAGTAGACTAGTGTATACAGTCGAGACCCCGACGAGGGGCGGTGGCCGGTCTCACAAGCCACTGGTGTCAGTTGGTTCACCTAAGATGTATACAGGTGCTCATTGGGTTATGAGTACACCGGACAGGACTCGCCGGGAACCTGCTAGTTGGTCTTATACCAGATGTCAGATAGCAGTTCCCAGGTGACATGTGTACAGGTTAGTTCATCGACCTGAGATCGTCATTTGTCTCGTGTGAGTTCCCACTGTGCTTTGATTACTACCCTACCACGGCTCAAAGGAGTCGTGCAAACAGGTTTTAGTTGGGTACAGTCTCGAGCCACATGGAGGCAGTGAGCGGATCTGCAGGGGTTCGTCTCTCCCGGTATTGGGGGTGAGGTCACGCTGTGTCTAGGAGAGCCATTACGCAAAGCCCTCGGCCGAGGCATGAGATTTACTGGTAGGTATTCCAGTAGTATCTCAGGGCATTCTGGGCTACGCTCCGACACGACTTGTACCGCTTTTGGGGGTCTGACTTTTACCAACCCCTTAGGCCCGCCATGCGATACTCATAGACGAACGGACCGGACTGTACGGATATTGTCACTGATAGGCTCAGTAGGGTGTCAGGATGAGTTCGCTCATCGACGTCCTTTTTGGTCAATAGCTGGTGGCCCGTCACGTATTGGCTTATACCTCTGACGTGCTGGTGGTTAAATCCACAACCATAGTATTGACGAGTCTTTAGAGTCCACCACACTTTCAGTTACTCAGCTTTCGGGCGAAACGCTGTAGAGGCCGTATGGAGATATGGCAGGGTCCGATCAGATACGTGCGGTATTGCACGGATCAGGATCGGACAGTTTTGTACTAGTGGCCGTATAGTTATATGGCAGGGTTTGATCTGATACGTGCGGTATTGCACGGATCAGGATCGAACGGATTTTACTAGCCGGCTTTGGTTTAAGCCGGATCCTAGTTTAGTACAGTGTAGATTTTGTCTCATTGCATTTGTATCCGGTCGGTATACAGATGCGGGTGTGTATGCACAGTATCGGGGTTTTCCTGTAATTTATTACGGGACCAGTTTTCTGGAGTTGCCAGTTTGCATTCCGTTCCGGCCGGTTTTCCTTTGTTCTTTCCCGGCCGGACTTTTCCGATGGAGGGGGTAATTTGCAGTTTCGCAAATTACTTTTGGGGAGGGGGTATCTTGCATATTGGTGGCATCATGATAGCTTTTCATGATTATATTCTTTTTCCATCACCTCATTTGCTTTATGTGATTAGAAGTGATGAGAATGGTTGATGTAAGTTTTGCTTTTGATATGGTCACCATTCTCTTTCTCCTACACTAACCTCCCTTCTTGTTATGGTTTCATATGGTTTTCTCCACCATTCTCACTAGATGAGAGATGCTTCACTTGAGAGAAGAAGAATGAGAGAGTTCATTTCATCTTCTTCTTGCTAGAAAATTGAAAGCACCAATTTTCTTTACCTCTTCCTCCATCCATCAATGGCAACTACATAAACTCCAAGAGACAAAGTTTCTACACTACATTCTACAGCAATTCTTGGGCATGTCGAGTTGCCGGCTTCATGCCCGAGTTGCCTCGGTATTGAGGCGGGAGCCCATAAAAGACGCAGGCGATGTGGTGCCCTTCCGGCGAGGAGGCGACGATATAGAGACAAGACTTTCCGCGGGAGATCGGGACGGCGAGGAGAAGACCGGAGGACTCAGATCATTCGGTATACTTCTCTTCCCATCTCTTGTTTGCTAGTATAGGTTAATGGTTAACGATCCGGGTTTTATTGTCCGCGGTAGCGCCAGTTTCCAAGTAAGGAAAATTTTTGATTCCGCATTTTGGCCTCGGTAAGACGGCCGGGGCGCTGCCGTGGCGCAACAAGTTTATCGACCTGAGGTCGTCATTTGTCTCGTGTGAGTTCCCACTGTGCTTTGATTTCTATCCTACCACGGCTCAAAGGAGTCGTGCAAACAGGTAGTTTTTGGGTACAGTCCCGAGCCATATGGAGGCACGTGAGCGGATCGGCAGGGGATTCGTCTCTCCCGGTATTGGGGGCGAGATCGTGCTGTGTCTAGGAGAGCCATTACACATAGCCCACGGCCGTGGCAGGAGATTTATTGGTAGGTACTCCAGTAGTATCTCAGGGTGTTATTGGGCTACACTCCGACACGACTTATACTGCTATTGGGGGTCTGACGTTACTAGCCCCCTAGGCAGATATGCGATACTCATAGACGAACGGACCGGACTGTATATACATTGTCACTGTTAGGCTTAGTAGGGTTTCCGGATGAGTTCGCTCATCGGCCTCCCTTGAGGTCAGTCCATGGGCAGCCGTTACGCATTGCTAGTGCCGCTGACGGTTTGTGGTTAAACCCACTGCCAGGGTACTGACGAGTCATTAGAGTCCCCCACAGACAGTTTCCCAAGTTCGGGCGAAACGTTGTAGAGGCCGTATGGTTTTATGGCAGGGTTCGGAAAATGCACGTGCGTTTACACACGTGTTATTTTTCGGGCAGATGATACTGGTCGGCTTTGGTTTAAGCCGGATCCGAGTATTATATTGAGTAGATATAATATCTTTGTCTCAGTTGCATTTGTATTCGGTCGTAATACAAATGCGGGTATATTTATACAGTTACGGGGTTATCCTGAAAGTCGTTTCAGGATCACTTTTGGAAGTTGCCAGTTTCCAGTTTTCTATCAGCCGTCTTTTAACATTCGGTTAAAGACGGATTTATCTTTTCTTTGGATGAGTGTGGAAGTTTCTAGAAGCATCTAGATGTGGTGACTAGGTTAAATGGTGTTGTGTTTTCATTGGTTGCTTTTGGTGTGTTCACACTTTGTGTTCACACTTGAGATATTTGTTTGTGTTCACACATGATATTTTCTCTTGTGATCACCCTCTTCCCTCCTACACTCACCCCCCATTCCTATATATGGCCGGCCCCTCCCCCCTCACTCACTCACTTGATGTTTTCACTTTGTAGAAAAAGATTATGATAGTTTTCGGTGTATGGAATTTCACAGCTCATTTCATTCCATCACCCGATTCCCACGGAAACTTCATTAACCGTTCGTCCATGGTTTTGGACGAAGCGAGACAAAGTATTCCACTCATTCTCTACATCAATCTTGGTCGTCTCTTTTAGCAAACTTGACGACCGAGTTGCCTCAAGTCAGAGGCGGGAGCCCGTTTAAAGAATCGTCGACGTGGTGCCACCTGGACGAGCAGATCGGAGATCGAAGAGATCGGAGCAGCCGCAACGGAGCGTGGGATGATGGTTAAAGAACGAAGGACTCGGATCGTTCGGTATAACCTTTCTACACTCTTTACAGTTTGTTAGTTTAGCAATAATGGAAGATCCGGGTGAAAGTATACGATAGCGCCAGTTAAAAAGTTTTTGTTCCGCATTTGGCGTCTGTAGACGGCCGGGGCGCTACCGTAGACTTACAGTGGTATCAGAGCCTCACCATTTTGCTATACTAACTTGTGCTAACGCGTTTAAAATGTCGATCGAACCGGAAATCAAAAACTGCAAATTTCAAGTTCACAGTTTCTGTAGATTTTAAATGATGTCCTAAAATTATTCTACATATCTCAGAAATCTGTGCAGGGTTTTATTAGAACACCGTACAAATTTGGGCTCATGAATCGACAAGACTGCCGCGGAATCGCGGCCAAACCCATGGTTTGGCCGCGCATCCGCGGCCGTTCTGAGTGATCATGCCCCCAAACTTGCACAGTGTATTCTTCTATGGAAATTGGGGTTTTTGGTACATATCTTTTGGGCCCAGATTTTGTTACTGTTCACCAGTTGTTCTTGGGGCCCACTTTGTGATATTTTGTCGATCGAAATTTAAACATATCAGTTTACAGTACTTGCATTATATCTCCGACCGGGAATGTCATTTGATCGGTAAACCACGCCTGATTGCTATAGTTCTTTTAGACGGGTTTGCGAACGTGACATTCGCGTTGATGTTCTGTGTTGTGCTGTGATGTTGCGGATTTGTCGTGGTGGATAACAGTGTGCAATGGTAGTGCAGTTTGGATTTATTTGTACATTTGATATTGCGGGGCGAGCGTCCAACTTGTAGACTGCCGTCACTGCCTGTTGTATAATATTCTTTTGGGGCACGACCAGGTTGCGGTCGATGTACCTGTTGTACTATTTTTCATTACTGTACTAGGTTTTGCCCCGCGACAGAGTGCACGGATAGCAGGGTTCTGGAGGGCAACGGGTCCGCATCTTATGGCTTTGAGAGGCAGAGGGGCCTCACTCTAGAATTGGCAGACTATTCGCCGCACTCGTAGAGGGTACAGGTTGACCCAAGGAGGGGTGCCCAAGATTACCGGATTCCGTGAAGTGCTGGGTGGTCCATTCACTTTGCTGTAGGGGACTGCTTCGCTTCAGGTTTTGGCGGGTAACTTGCCGCACCCGTAGGGGTCTAGGTTTCATTGCACAGACTATCCACACGACAGGGGAACGTCGGGTTTCAGCAGTGGCTCTGTGAAACCCGGGGATCCCAGATTATCTGTATTGTTCTGTGATGCTTATTACTTTTCTGTAATGTTGCATATTATCACGCCTGGAGCGATTATTGTATATTGGTTTATATACTATTAGATGTTGTATATGTTTTACACCCGCGCTAGTCCAGTCCCCGCTCTGTCGTTAGTTAAGTAACCTAACGGGTGATGACGGGACCCAGTGACGAATGCAGATGGCATATACGTACATTTTATTTTCGTTCTTTTCTGGTGTGATTGATTGATGGGACTGCGTTGATTCTGATCAATGCAAAGGAAAGCAAACCTATTTGGCAGTTGTTGGAACAATTTAAAAAGTGTTATTGCAAAGACGTTTCCTTTTGTTATGCATAGCGGTATTCAGTGGAATATCCTGCACCTCATTCGACGGGGCAAGGGCCGATATCCCTTCACCGGGACTGACCCCTTGGGCAGAAGTTTGCGTCAGGGTAATAACTTCACTATAGTCGATTACATGTTGCTTTGCACCGCGGTATTCAGTGGAATATCCTGCACCTCATTCCACGAGGAAAGAGCCGAGATCCCTTCACCGGGAGTGACCTCTTTAGCAAAAGGTTTTCGCCACTATATTTTAAAAAGCTATCAGGTTCCTTCAGCGATATCAAGTTCGTTACGTTAAAGGTTTTTCGCCAAAAACCAGCCGTAGCCCTCCGTCACTTCTTTTGGGTATTCAGTAGTATTCAAGCTATGTATTTTGACCTAACGCCAAGGCATAGTGTTTGGTAGCTGCTGGGTATTCATTTGTTGCATAGATAGATGAGTTGGTTTGGGACAGCTGTTCTGCCATTTTGACCTAACGCCAAGGGCATGTGCGGGTGGGTTCAAATTAACAAGATAGTGACGGGTAGAACTTGGCATATGACTTATGACATTTTGACCTAACGCCAAGGTTATAAGAGCATGGGGCAAAAATCATATCGGGAGTTTCTAAAGAAACTGAAACTTGCCAAGTATGCGCATACCTTCTGGAGTATGAGTAACGTGGATGAATTCCATCACGTTATCATGCGATGAGAGTTGGATCCCGATTCCCACTGATGAGTTGGTTTACTCTTTGGGTGATCCCGATTGATTCTTCTTTCAGGTTTGGGGGAGAATTTGACAGGACAGTGGGAGGTTTCCGGATTAGATAAAGTGATAACCATTCTGATCTAGGTTAGAGTGCACGCAGAGTGTTTCTTTTCTCTCTCTCTTTGGCAGCGACCTTTGACCGACCCTAGACTATGACTCAGTTACCAAGTTGACCGAACCTTCTTAAAATACTGGCTTTTGGATTGTCTGAGTTGCATAAGTCATTGCCACTCCTTCTTTTACCCTTTGCATTTCTCAGAACACCCCGTATTACTACGGTCATCCACTTCCATTGGATAGATCCATCGTATGGTTAAATACGAACTCGGAGGGATTTCTTCGAGGATGGATCAAGGTTCAGGAGAAATAGAATTGGTTTATTCAGTTGTCTTTTATTATCACCTTCTCTCAGGTTGCGAGGGCTCCTTGGTTTAGGAGAGTATACCTATTACGCTTATTGGATAGTCTTATTCCAAACCATAGGCAGGTGCCGAAAGGTAGGGAATGAAGAAAACCAATTAGCCTAAGTAGAGTGTACAGAAGGTAATATGAAAAGACAAAATAAAGGGATTAGAAAGAGGGCAAAGTAAATTGTGACTCTTATCATTCACGACCAAACCGCGTACTTCATCGCCACTCCTATTTCACCTTTAAAAGAATAATGTATTATTCAGTTGACTTTTATCATCATCTTCTCTCAAGATATGAGTACTCCTTGGTTTAGGAGGGTACACCTATTATGCTTACTGGATAGTCTTCTTCCAAACCATAGGCTGGTGCTGAACGGTAGGGAAGGAAGAAAACCATTTAGCCTAACAATGGTGTACATAAGGTAACGACTAAAGACAAATAAAGGGATTTGGAGAGAAGGCAAAGAAATATACGGTTATAGTCATGAATTGGATTATGGAAGAGGCATTGCTATGAATACCAGGTTACCCCTACGAAACATTTTCGTGTTTCAGTGCATTGTTAAAAGAAAATTGTTTTCCCGATTAGATACTTACTCCAAGGGTATGTATTTACCAGGTTTCATTCTCATATCTGTATGGTTTTACAGATGATGAGTGGGAGTAAGTTATTGGGAATTAGGTAATTATCCTCATTATATCAGAATTCGTTGTAATTGGTGATATTTGAGGAAATCGCCAGGGTACAGTTTTCCACCTACGACGCACAAGTTTTGAGTTATTCAACTCAGCGGACTTATACAGAGTATTGTATGTTGTCCAGTGTCCATCAGGACAAAGGGGTAGGTCCTCGTACTATGTTCTGTTTACTTATAACTTCTCTAGTTTTTAGACAGGTGTTTCGTAGAAATACAAGGTCTAAGTTTTGAGAAGTTGTGGGTATAAGAATAAAGTAGAGAACCAGGTATCACAAGTATCGAGATTCTTCAAAGAGATCGAAGATGTAGATTCTTGTGATTGGTATTCAGATGATAGTAATGGTTTTGAGAAACATATTTCTCTTTCAGGTTACTCATAATTGGATGGATTCCTAAGTTGAGTAATGCTGATTAGCCTCTTTCCATTAAGGTGATATGCACTGGAGACAGCTGCATGATTTGAATCTGGTTCCAATTAAATTAAGTGCCAAAGTTTCTATATTGGATATAGAATGGATCATACCTTATAAGATATTAAGGTACGGGGAGTTGTCCAGCTTATACTTAAAACCAGACTCTGGATAACTCAGGGCACGTTTCTGTAATGGCTGCTTGTGGGTTGACCCTGGCTATGACGAGGGTTGATATTCTACCATTTGGAAGATCAATAGTGATATTGTTCTTGACTCGCCACAGTTTTTGTAAAATGGACTTTTTCAGAAAACAGTAGTGGGAGTATGGTAGAACTGGAAGTGATTCCAGAACCGCAAACGATTACGGAAAATTTAATAGGACCTATATATTCAATCAGGTTTGACATTCCAATAGCCACTCCGCAGATAAGGTAGTTAACCTCAGACACCCGAGAGGTACTCCGATAGCCTCAAGGACGGTGACAGGGAGGTTCTTATCTACCCAGACTTGACACTACTGTTGTTCCAGGCTATGAGACCCGTAGGAGGGTTGTCGTAGTCAGTGGGAGCATCGGAAGTATAGTGGGCAAGTTGCTTATATCTATTTATAGACTTGAGCAGTTATAGCGGAGATAGATCATCTATTTTTGATATGATAGTCATGGGTTTGACTTCAATCAGAATAGGGGATGGATCTGTTAAGAAGGTAGTAGGGTGTGATGTCATGGTATCTGGATGACATACACAGAGTAGGAAGTAAAATTCCTACACTACGATCGGTTGTACTTTGGTCGTCACACAGTTGTTTCTCCAGACAGGATATGGATATAATATTTGACATTCTGGTTTCTAGATCTATGGTTTTAGATCTGGATTTGGGTAGTTTCCCAATGTGGGTACTTTGACAGTATTCTAATGGTTTTTAGAATAGATGACTCCTGGCATGGTGGTGTACCTACAGGTAATGGAGTCACCCTCTCTAAAGGTGTCTTACAGACTGAAGGGGAGAGGGATGTGCATGATTGGCAGATCACTTGCTTAGGCAATTGAGTCAATCATGAGATGTCAAGTACCACACCAAATGTTGTTTTTGCACTAGATGCAATAAGTTTGTATTAATCCAATCCTGGAAAAACATAACGAAGCAGTTTTTGAACATAAGTACATGTTCTAATGATTTGATGACGGCAGCCTCCTTCGGGAGACGATTATCATTCCAGGCTTCAAAGGTGACGTGGATGACAGAGTGATTGTCAGAGTTTTAGTTTTCCCTCTGACGAGGGACAGTATTATGGGCATGTGGTCCAAGAGGATACTGTGGGTGGCTTGGTGCAGGATACTGATTAGGTTCAGTGATCGATACAGTCTAAGAAGTTTGGATTTAGAGTTCATTTATGAACTAGGTCCCATCAGATATCCAGACATATTCTTAGACAGGTATTACTCAATTCGGGAGATGGCTTTCTCCGCAAATTTGAGATTAAGAGAGAGATAGAAAGAAACATCTAGGCGGATCCACTCACTGAGGCTATTTCTCGAACACAATAGTTTTACAAACAGGCTTTGTGAAACTGATTAGTAGAGGAGTTGGATGTTCGGTTTCACACGGGCTGTGATTAGTCGACATCGCAATAATTAGCCTTGAGTGCAAGTGGGAGATTGTTGGAGATAGTGCCCTCAGAGTCAATTATTGGATCGCAGGTACGTGATTGCAATGATTGCGAAGGACCTATACCGGTAGGACAATCTTACTCAAGATGATAGTATGCTATCTGGTTTGCCTTTATCAGTCGTGTACATGTTCAGGTGACTGATTACATGTTACACTTTGATAGAGCCCTTAGGATCTTGCTTTTCTACCAACTGTATGATGGCGATCATATACGTGAGAGTTGGGTAGTTTATACGCATATCCTTAATTGTGGTCCCTAGTCGTGGGAGTTTCGAGACAGGGCATCGATACTCCGGAGTAGACTAGTGTATACAGTCGAGACCCCGACGAGGGGCGGTGGCCGGTCTCACAAGCCACTGGTGTCAGTTGGATCACCTAAGATGTATACAGGTGCTCATTGGGTTATGAGTACACCGGACAGGACTCGCCGGGAATCTGCTAGTTGGTATTATACATATCGTCAGATAGCAGTTCCCTGGTGACATGTGTACAGGTTAGTTTATCGACCTGAGGTCGTCATTTGTCTCGTGTGAGTTCCCACTGTGCTTTGATTTCTACCCTACCACGGCTCAAAGGAGTCGTGCAAACAGGTAGTTTTTGGGTACAGTCCCGAGCCATATGGAGGCACGTGAGCGGATCGGCAGGGGATTCATCTCTCTCGGTATTGGGGGCGAGATCGTGCTGTGTCTAGGAGAGCCATTACACATAGCCCACGGCCGTGGCAGGAGATTTACTGGTAGGTACTCCAGTAGTATCTTAGGGTGTTATTAGGCTACACTCCGACACGACTTATACTGCTATTGGGGGTCTGACGTTACTAGCCCCCTAGGCAGATATGCGATACTCATAGACGAACGGACCGGACTGTATATACATTGTCACTGTTAGGCTCAGTAGGGTTTCCGGATGAGTTCGCTCATCGGCCTCCCTTGAGGTCAGTCCATGGGCAGCCGTTACGCATTGCTAGTGCCGCTGACGGTTTGTGGTTAAACCCACTGCCAGGGTACTGACGAGTCATTAGAGTCCCCCACAGACAGTTTCCCAAGTTTGGGCGAAACGTTGTAGAGGCCGTATGGTTTTATGGCAGGGTTCGGAAAATGCACGTGCGTTTACGCACGTGTTATTTTTCGGCAGATGATACTGGTCGGCTTTGGTTTAAGCCGGATCCGAGTATTATATTGAGTAGATATAATATCTTTGTCTCAGTTGCATTTGTATTCGGTCGTAATACAAATGCGGGTATATTTATACAGTTACGGGGTTATCCTGAAAGTCGTTTCAGGATCACTTTTGGAAGTTGCCAGTTTCCAGTTTTCTATCAGCCGTCTTTTAACATTCGGTTAAAAACGGATTTATCTTTTCTTTGGATGAGTGTGGAAGTTTCTAGAAGCATCTAGATGTGGTGACTAGGTTAAATGGTGTTGTGTTTTCATTGGTTGCTTTTGGTGTGTTCACACTTTGTGTTCATACTTGAGATATTTGTTTGTGTTCACACATGATATTTTCTCTTGGGGTCACCCTCTTCCCTCCTACACTCACCCCCCCATTCCTATCTATGGCCGGCTCCTCCCCCCTCACTCACTCACTTGATGTTTTCACTTTGTAGAAAAAGATTATGATAGTTTTCGGTGTATGGAATTTCACAGCTCATTTCATTCCATCACCCGATTCCCACGGCAACTTCATTAACCGTTCGTCCATGGTTTTGGACGAAGCGAGACAAAGTATTCCACTCATTCTCTACATCAATCTTGGTCGTCTCTTTTAGCAAACTTGACGACCGAGTTGCCTCAAGTCAGAGGCGGGAGCCCGTTTAAAGAATCATCGACGTGGTGCCACCTGGACGAGCAGATCGGAGATCGAAGAGATCGGAGCAGCCGCAACGGAGCGTGGGATGATGGTTAAAGAACGAAGGACTCGAATCGTTCGGTATAACCTTTCTACACTCTTTACAGTTTGTTAGTTTAGCAATAATGGATGATCCGGGTGAAAGTATACGATAGCGCCAGTTAAAAAGTTTTTGTTCCGCATTTGGCGTCTGTAGACGGCCGGGGCGCTACCGTAGACTTACATGGTGCGCGCGTGGCGGGCACACGTGCGCTGCACACATGCGCATTATGAGGAGAACTAAGCTCCTTTGAGTATTGAATCCTTTGAGGATTGAACTCTACCTTTTCTAAGAGGTATCCCCTCTTATTTATATGGGAGTGGTAGAGAAGTCATCTCTCATTTTCCCGATGTGGGACTAAAAATGCATTCCCCATGTAGTAGAGCATTACTTTAGATTACACGTGCATAGTACATTTGCTCATAACTTTTGATCTCGGATGAATTATGAGACCCATAATATATCAAATCGAAGGATTTTTCGAGATACTTTCGATACCATCAAAATTTAGCTGTTTCTCATTCCGGAATTTGTCAAAATACAGCTCAGAAAATACTGGTTCGCATCTTCTTCCTTAGATCACATGTGCATAGACATTTGCTCATAATTTTTGATCCCGGATGAATTATGAGGCCTATAATATATCAAATCGAAGGTTTTTTCGAGATACTTTCAATACCATTAGAATTTAGCTGTTTCGTATTCCGGAATTTGTCAAAATACAGCTCGGAAAATACTGGTTCGCATCTTCTTCCTTAGATCACATGTGCATAGACATTTGCTCATAACTTTTGATCCCGGATGAATTATGAGGCCCATAATATATCAAATCGAAGGTATTTTCGAGTTGCTTTCAATACCATTAGAATTTAATAGTTTCTTCTTTAGGAGTTTATCAAAATATATGCCGGAAGATACTGGTTCGCATTTCCTTAAGCGTATCGCTGCCATTTGATACCTTGGACTCTTTTGCGCAGAAATTTTTGGCGGGAACACCATTTAGTTTAGGATGTTTGCTTCACTAATCTACCATTAGTGAAGAGCTAGCATGAGCTTGAGTCTCCTCAACGTAGATCATCTTCGGCTTCAAAAACTTCGAGCAAGCTTGTTCATTACTTCATGTGAACCCTTACTAGAGTTCGTGTGTTCACTCCTTGGAGCGAAGAGACTACTACACGGAGCTTTAGAAGTGAAGGATCAGTTTACAAAGGTTGTATTTCTTATTCACTTAAATGTAAAGTTGTTTGCATTGCTAATTCGTCTAAATCTCTAGTTAAGATTCTAGGGTTAGGGTTCTTTAGTACGACAAAAATTTGAAAACGGTATGGACGATGCCTCCCGAAACCCAGCGGCCGTCTAGGGAACCCTGCAGTGGTATCAGAGCCAAACTAGAGAATTAGACGATGTTTGTTAGATTACGAAACCGAAACAACTCCGAAACACACGAAACATAATCCTAGTTTTTGTCGAATTTCAATTGGCCTCTAAATTTTTTTTAGCAACTGCAGAATGTTGTATGTGATATAACATGAACACAGTAGAAAATTCACCCCCCTCGCCGGAATTTGGCTGGCCACATTCCTGATAAAACCGGCCTGCTCGGTTCTGTTAAGGATTTTTGGGTTGAATTTTCTTGGGTGTTCCAGTCTCTGGGTTTTGGTGTTTCAGGTGTTGCTTGTTTTTGCTAAATTTGCATGTGATGTTAACTTTTTGCAAAGGAAATTCGGAGTGTTTCGTAATCGTAATTCTAACATCTATTCGGGTTATTTAGACGACATTAAAAAGTTCGAACGGATATCAATAACCTAATTTTTCTCTCGCTGAAAATTTTCCAAGAGTTGGATTTTTTCCAAGTTTAAAATCTTCAGAAAATCATGCAAGCGATTTTGTGGACCCTCTAGAAGAATGATACCCAAACTCGACTTTTTGGATTGCGGAACAGCGGTCATACCCTATGGTTTGCAGCAGTTCCGCGGCGACATGAGTGAGGCATGGGTCGGCCCTTCTACGGATGGTTTATAGGTGATGTGGCATGTTCCGGGTACTTTTTGAACTCCGCTCAAGTGTTGAGCTCTTTGGGAAATTTTGGGTGTTTGTTTATTCGATCGAAAAGTTTAACATCGTCTAGCTATTTGTGATTGTGATACAATATTTGGAATCCACATAATTAGTTATGAGATAACTAGTTTGAATTTTATAAATCTAGCAGTTTAGTCTCATTTGATCGGTTGCCATGGAATTTTGATGAGTATCAAAAGTCCGCCGCAATTACGTAGTGTATGCGGATACTTGCTGGGTAACCTTACTAGATAGCTACGCCCCATAGCCCTGACCAAGTGACTGTTGGAGAACCCCGTCGTCAAAAGCATCTGTTCGGGTACTCGCGGCTACGGTGTTCCGCCTAACTGCACTTCGTCGACGGCATTGGGGGTGCTGCCGTCTACTAAAGTTTCCGACGAGCATTCGACCAGGTTATCGGGAATCTTATTGAATTACCCGACAGGTTATTGGAAAGTGTTTTCAATATCGAGACTAAAATACGGGGTTTATAATTGTTAGGCATGTGATGTCTAAGGAATTCATTTGGTTGGGCATGAAATCTAAAGTATGTGATACATTGGGTTTATGATGTCTAAGATGGTTGCGGATTCCAATTGTTGTAGCTTTTTACTTTCTTTTCTGCGACCGTAAGTGTAATATGTGGTGTATCGCCGGTTTCGTTGCTATATGTCAACGACAATTGGGATACACATATTTACTTACGTTGATGACATGTGATGTTATGTGTTGCTGTGATATGTTATATTGGATCGTCGTGTTTTGAATAGCCGGGTTTGTTTTTATGTGAGATGAGAGTTTTTCATTTTCATTCATGTAAAAGCTTGTATGTAATATTCTTTTATTGGGGCACTTCCGGGTTGAGGATGATGTCACCATTGATGTATATTATTTACTTTACCGTATTAGGATAGACCCAAGGAGGAGAGCACAAGTAACCGGGTTCTAGGGTCCAATGGGAGACCATCTTGAGGAGTCAAGGCCGGGTCTCCTAACTCTAGAATTGGTAGGGTTGCTTTCCGCTCTCGTAGGGGTCTAGGGATGTGGGTTTGGCTATTCATCACGACCGTGGAATCCGTATTTTATATAATTTAAAACACGGAATTCCTAGCATATCCAATATTTCATATATGTTCTTCTTCTGCTGATATTCTGTGATGTGATCACTTGATATGTTGAGACGATTGCTTATATTATATATATGAGATATAATAAATATTGATGCTTTCGTTTCTTATGTGATGCTCAGGAAGCATAAATTGATGGGACTTCATTAATGAGATTAATGAAAGAAAAAGAAACCTAAAGATGTTGTAGAAAGTTGTTTTAAAATCTGGTAGCTTTAGTTTTTACTTTGCATAGAGGTATTCCTTGTAGAATATCCAGCACCTTATTCGATAAGGAAAGAGCCGAGATCCCTTCACCGGGAGTGACCTCTTTAGCGAAACTGGCATATGCTACAACCCACTCGGTTTTGTCTTTTGATTGCTTTTTAGTTCTTACTTTGCATAGTGGTATTTGTGAAATATCTTGCACCTCATTTGATGAGGAAAGAGCCGAGATCCCTTCACCGGGAGTGACCTCTTTAGCAAAGCTAGCAAAAGTCTCAAAAACACTCCTTTTCAAAAATCACTTGTTTCTACAACGATATCAAGTTCATTACGCTCATGGTTTTCTTAAAAACCTGCGTAGCCCTCCGTCATTTCAGATAAGTGCTATTTTAGTATTCGTGCTACGGTAGTAGTTTGGCCTGCGTCAAGGCGTAGTGTACGGTAGCCGATTAGTACTTATCTATAGCATGAGATGCGATTGGATTAGGATATTCGTACGACGTTATTTGGCCTGCGTCAAGTGTCGTATGGGTGGGTTTAATTCAATCAGGAAATGTACGGGTTGAACTTGACTAGCGGACTATGGGTTGTTTGGCCCACGTTAAGGTCATAGGATGCTAGGGGCAAGAGTATTATCGGGAATTTCAAGTGTTGAAATTTGCAATGAGATTGCATACCTTCTATGAGATAGTTGGATCCCGATACCCAATGCGAGTAAGAGTTACTTCTGGGAGAGTTTTACACATTACAATTAGCCGATCAAGTAGGTGTTTAGAAAGGTGTTAACGGGGTTATGCTCCTGGAAAAACGAGGTTTATTTTAATTAGGTCCATGCGAAAGCATGGGGAACCTCCCTCAAAGTACCGACATCGGCCTGGCCGAAAGATTGGCAAACTTGTAGGGTGAATTAATCCCGGCTAATCTTACCTTTTAGGGTTTGAAAGATGATTTAATAAAAACAGTGGGAGCCATCCTGATTAGATAAAATAATAACCAATCTAATCTTGTAAGAGCGCACACATAGTGTTTTCTTCTCTCTCTCTCTCTCCTGGTAGCGCCATGTCACGTCTTAATCAAGATAATAATATGGATGCATTGACCGAACCTACTTATTATACTGAGTTAGGGAACGTTGGTTCCGCTCTATCTTATAATTGTTATAAGTCCGGGCAGGAAATAGGGGAATATCCGGATTTCCACGCGACCCAATCGAGGAATGAACATGTTAATGCATATTCTTCGGGTGTGTTCGATTACCAAGAATTGTTTCTCAGCATCCTCTGTGTCCTGGGTATATGATACAGGATCAGGATCCCGCATATGTAATATATTACATGGGCTACAGAAAGGTAGAGAACTGGGAATGGATGATATGTCTCTGAGTGTCAGAGAATGGTGCAATTGTTGCAGCCAAATTAGTTGGCAAATATCACCTTGTATTACCAAATGGTAAATACATTGATTTTGAACGAATGTTATTACATACCGAACCTGATATACAACATTACATCAGATTATTTATTAAAGTTAAAGAAGGATATAATTATGTATTGGAGGATAATGTTGTGAACATTTTCCCGAATCAAGAGTTGATTGGATCAGGCACGTTATATAATAGCATATACGTTCTAAATCAAACCACAGTTCAAAATATATAAAACACACACAAGATGAGTAGTTCAGAAATGAATGAATCTTTCTTGCGGTATTGTAGACTAGGTCATATCAATGCAACCAGCTAAGTTACATAAGGATGAATATGAGAATCTGTTCGAATTTTCATCTTATGATACCTGCCAGTCTTGTCTCAAAGGTAAAATGACCAATACTCCATTTACTGGAAAAAGAGAAAGAGTTACTGAACTCTTAGGACGGATACATGATGATGTATACGGTCCTATGTCTACAAATGCCAAGGTTGGTTCTTCGTACTTCATTATATTCATTGATCTTCTCTCAGGATTCGGACATATGTTCCTGTTGAAACACAAGTCTGAAACTTTTGAGAAATTCAAGGAATATAAGCTTGAAGTTAAGAACCAGATGGGTAGAAGTATTAAGTCCTTCGATGTGATCGGAGGAGAGAATACTTTCCATGGAGTTCCTGGAGTTTCTAAAAGGAGAATGAGATTCTCTCTCAGCTTACTCCTTCGCATACACCACAACACAACGGTGTATCGGGGCGGAGGTATCACACCCTATTAGATATGGTGTGCTCTATGATGAGTACTGCTAAGTTACCTATTTCCTTTTGGTGTTATGCACTTGAGAAGCGCATACCTATTGAATGGGGTTCCTGTAGGGTTTCCTTATCACTTCATATAGGGTTTGGAAGCATCACACATACCACAACTTTGATTTTAAGAGGTGCTAAGCAAACTTAACTAGGAATCGAACTAGAAATATTGAGTAACAACTAATAGTATCACATACAAAAGTTAATCTATCACTAAGTGGAGAGACTACAACCTTTGTAGACCTCCTAGGGTGACTCCTTGGATCTCCTAGAGTTTGGAACGGCTTGCTTGAACATTTCCGAGTCCACGATGATCCACCCGAAGTCCTTTGCTCAAAGCTTGTTACTTCACTTGGTCTTTCAAATCAGTCGAGTAAACACACTACACAAAAGAGCTAGGGATGTGTAGGATGATGAAGTGGTTTATGTTCTCACTTAAAAACCCTTTCCTTTTCTTTTCCTCACTCAAAACAAATATCAAAAGAGCTTGAAGAACGAGGAAGATAAAGATGGCAAAGCTTTTTCAAGATAATGATAATTGTTATGTTTTAAAAATAAAACAAAAGGATATATATGTGAGACACTCTCACAACAAACCATGGTTAATTTAAATATCTAGATATTTTGTGATGAGTTAAAGAACAAAGTAAATTAACCAAGGGTTAGTCAAAGGTCAACAAAGAAGAGTGTGAAAACTATGAGTCATTTGGAAAGAATGAGTCATTAGTTAATTTCCTTTTTCCTTTTATCTTAAATCAAAAATCTATATATTAATATGAACCATGTGAGTCTTGCATTGCCATCTTCAATATATCAACAACCAATATGCATGCATGTATGTATGCATTCACATCAACATGTGTATGTATATACATATATGCATACATCCAAAAGAAAAGGGTTTAATAAAAGTGAGCTAAAAGTCATTATTAAATCAACATTTGATTTAATAAACCGGTCATATCACATACGACCCAACCAATAGTAAACACCCGATTAACATACGGTATCTCATACACGCATTTAATCGAGCTCCCGCGCATATCTCATATGCACACCACATCGTTTTGCCTGAGCTAGGAAACTTCTGTGTGGGACTCTAAGACTCGTCAATACGCCGGCAGTAGGTGATGATCACATTAAACACCTACAAGCCGCAAGCGGTCAGCTAAACGTAACGGCCACCCTGGTATTGAGCGATCAGAAGAAGGACAAGCGAACCTGTCAAAACTCCCGTCAATCTAACTGGCAACACTTACCGTACAGTCCAGTCTTTTCGTCAGATATGCTGCATATCGAGTCTAGGGATGGAATCGTCGACCCCAATAACTGAATAAGTCATGCCGGTATATGGTCTACAACAGATTGAGAAACTACTGATAACACTTATCAGTAATATCTCAGCAGCCCTGGCCAGGGATTTCCTGTTATAGCCAATCGTGCACAGCGCAACATCAACCCCCAATACCGGGAGAGAAGAAACCCCTCCTATCGCTCATTGCCTCCATGTGCCTCGGGACTGTACCCAAAATCCACCCGTTTGTACGACTCAGTAGAGCCGTAGTAGGGTGGAGATCACAGTACAGTGGGAGGATACACAAGACTCTATGGCGATATCGGGTTTACAGACTAACCTGTACCAGTGTCACCTGAGAACTGCTATCCGACGTATGATATAATACCACATAGGAGTTCTCGGTGAGTCCGTTCAGTGTACCCAGTCTCACTGAGCACCCGTATACAATCTTTGGTGTCACCACACCAGACGGATATGGGATCATCCATTGCCCATCATATGGAACAAGAATGGTATACGCTAGTCTAAACTGGAATATCGATGCCCTGTCTCGATATACCCATGACTAGGAATATTTCAAGGATATGCTTATAAACTACAGGTGTCCCACTAGTATGATCCACATCATAATCCCAGTAGTCAAGCCAATATCCTTAGGGCTTTACCAACATGTATCAAATGAGTAAAAACATGATCAAGTGAACATATGATAAAGAGAAATCAGATAGCATACTATCATGTCGAGCAAGACTGTCCTCTGAATATATATATACACATCAGTACATATACTATCATATAATGGCCTCTAGGGCATACATATATCCAACAATCTCCCACTTGCACTAAGGCCAATTATTGGCGTATCTCATACCCAACATCTCAAAAAGTCGCTCATGTTGCGGCTGAGGGAGGGTCTTGGTGAATGGATCCGCAGTGTTGTTCTTTGTATCTACTCTCTTAATCTCGATCTTGTGGCGATCAACTATCTCCCGGATCACATGATATCGCCCCAGGATGTGTCTGGACTTCTGATGGGACCTAGGCTCTTTGGCCAACGCCATAGCCCCATTATTGTCACAATACAAAGGTATTGGATCAATAATGGTTAGAACTACTCCTAGCTCCGATATGAACTTCCTCATCCAGACGGCTTCCTTGGCAGCATCATTTGCAGCAATGTACTCAGCTTCCATCGTTGAGTCTGCAACGGTATCCTGTTTGGAACTCTTCCAACTTACCGTCCCTCCATTGAGGGTAAATGCAAACCCTGAGATAGACTTGCTGTCATCCTTGTTACTCTGGAAGCTCGAATCGGTAAAGGCTCCATTAGGAGATCTCCGTTACCATACACCAAGAACAATTCTTTAGTCCTTCGCAAGTACTTAAGAATGTTCTTCACAGCAGTCCAGTGATTCTCCCATGGGTTTGACTGATACCTGTGCATAAGCAACATCAGGGCATGTACACAACATCGCATACATTATCGATCCTACGGCCGAAACATAGGGAATAATGCTCATGCGAGCTCTCTCTTTATCAGACTTTGGGCAATCGTCCTTGGAGAGAGTGACTCCGTGGCAAGCGGGTAAGGCACCCCGCTTGGAGTCTTCCATACTAAACCTCTTTAGGATGGTGTTGATGTACTTGATTTGGGACAATCCTAATAACCGTTTGGATCTATCCCTATAGATCCGTATGCCCAATATGTACGTGGCATCACCCAGGTCCTTCGTACGTGGCATCACCCAGGTCCTTCATGGAGAACCTTTATGATAAGAATGATTTGACCGACTGCAGCATAGGAATATCATTTCCTATCAAAAGTATGTCATCCACGTACAATACGAGGAATGCGACAGATCTCCCTATAGTCTTCTTATAAACACAAGGTTCATCTGGATTTTTGATGAAATCAAACTCTTTGATAACATCATCAAAACAGATGTTCCAACTCCGTGATGCCTGCTTTAATCCATAAATAGATTTAAGCAACTTACATGCTTTTCCGCTGCTCCCACAATCAATGAAGCCCTCTGGCTGATCCATATAAACGCATTCATCTAAATCACCATTTAGGAATGTAGTTTTAACGTCCATCTGCCAGATTTCATAGTCGTAGTGAGCAACAATAGCAAGTAGGATCCGAATGGATTTAAGCATGGCTACTGGAGAGAAAGTCTCGTCATAGTCCAAACCCGGTCTTTGACGAAAACCTTTCGCTACCAACCTTACTTTATAGGTCTCCACCTGTCCATCTACACCGATCTTTCTTTTAAAGATCCATTTGCAGCCTACAGGTTTTATCGCGGAGAGTACATCCTCCAAAGTCCATACTTTGTTGGTGTACATGGACTCCATTTCGGATCTCATGGCATCCAGCCATTTCACAGAGTCACCACTCGTGACAGCTTGCTGAAAACTGGCAGGGTCATCATCATCCATGATGTAATCTTCTCTATCACCATCAATGAGAAAACCGTAGTATCTCTCCGGTGGACGAGAAGTCCTACCAGATCTACGGAGTGGCTGGGGTTCATTAGATTCTGTTGCAACATCAGGTTCAACCAAGTTGTCATTTGTAACTTGTGTTTCTAGAACCTCTTCTAGAACTACCACATTTCTATCAGTATCATTTGGAAAAATCTCATTTTCTAAAAATGTGGCATACTGAGAAACAAATACCTTTTGTTCCTCCTTGTGGTAGAAAAGATACCCAAACGAATGTTTTGGATATCCCATAAATATACATTTGACCGATCGTGTCTCGAGTTTGTCTGGATTCTGCTTTTTGATAAAAGCTGGACAACCCCAAATCTTAACTTGTTTAAGAGATGGTCTCTTCCCATGCTATATCTCATATGGAGTGGTAGACACGGTCTTGGTTGGAACTTTGTTTAACAGAAAAGCTGACGTTTCCAATGCATGGTCCCAAAAGGAGAGGGGTAACTCAGAATCACTCATCATGGATCGTACCATATCTAATAGGGTACGATTCCGCCGCTCTGACACACCGTTGTGCTGTGGTGTGTAAGGGGGAGTGAGCTGAGAGAGAATCCCATTCTCTTTTAGGAAGTCCAAGAACTCAGTACTTAAGTACTCTCCACCTCGATCTGATCGAAGTATCTTGATTCTCATTCCTGTTTGGTTTTCTACTTCAAGTTTGTACTCCTTGAATTTTTCGAAAGCTTCAGACTTATGCTTTATCAAAAACACATGACCGAATCTTGAGAAATCATCAGTAAAAGTTAAGAAGTAAGAAAAACGTCATCGAGCATGTGTAGACATTGGCCCACATACATCACTATGTATGAGGCCTAGGAGCTCAGTAGCTCTTTCTCCGTGTCCTGTAAATGGAGTTTTGGTCATTTTACCTTTGATACAAGACCGGCAAGTTGCATAAGATTTATACTCAAAAGAATTTAAATATCCATCTTTATGAAGCTTGTTTAGTCTTGTTTCATTAATATGACCAAGTCTACAATGCCAAAGAAAAGTTTCATTTATATCTGAAAATTTTCTTTTACTTGTGTGTTGAATGTTGAAAACTGTGTGTTGATTAAGGGCGTATATCCCGTTATTAAGTGTACCATAACCAATCAACTCTTGATTAAGTCTAATGTTCATAACATTGCGTTGCACAGCAAAATGATATCCTTCATTGTCTAACAAAGAAACGGATATAATATTACAAAGCATACTTGGCACAAAATAACATGGGTTCAAAACCAATATACAACCCGACGGCAACCCTAGGTGATACTCTCCCACAGAAACTGCATTTACATTGGAACCATTTCCAACCTGGAGAGTATGATCACCTGTCTTCAAAACTTTGCTATTTCTCAATGCCTGCACAGAATTACAAATATGAGAACCTGAACTGGTATCTAATACCCAGGAAGTAGAGTTAATAGAAAAACAGTTTTCAATTATGAACACACCTGAAGCTGAAGCATCACCATGCTTCTTTTTGAGTTCAAGGTACTCAGTACTGTTCCGCTTCCAGTGTCCCGTCTTCTTGCAGTGGAAACATTCTCCTTTCCCCGATTCCCCAACCTTGGACTTGTCTTTCCCCTTAACCTTTTTGACTCCACCCTTAGGTTTGGTGGGTTTCTTCTTCATCTTTCCCTTGGCCTTAGCCTTCGGGCGAGAGGAGGAAGATGGCCCAACACTCAAAACGGGAGTCTTCACTGATTTCAGCGTGCTCTCTGCACTCCTTAACATATTAAGGAGTTCAGGTAGTTCCTTCTCCATGTTGTGCATGTTGAAGTTAACTATAAATTGAGCAAAGGTGGAGGGAAGAGACTGCAGAATAATATCCGTATATTGGTCATTGTCCATTGTCCACCCAAGGTCCTCAAGCTCTTCTATGAGAGCTATCATCTTCAGAACATGGTCTCCTACTGGTGTGCCAAGGGTCATTCGCATCTGAAACAGCTTTCTGGATGCTTCGTATCGTAATACGCGAGATTGCTCTCCATACAACTCTTTTGTATGGAGGAATATGGCTTCGACGTCCATATTCTCGTGTAGCTTCTGATGTGTGTTATCCATCGATGCAAGCGCGAGGCATTTGGCCGTGGCACAGTCAGTGTCCCATGTCTTGTGGATTTCCCTATCCGCAACTGAAGGTTTAGGACCTAGGATGCACGGGGTTGGAGTCGTGAGGACATATGATACCTTATCATAAGTCAAGGCAATGTTGAGATTTAAAGGTCTATGTTACCCACCCCGGTACTTTCGGGGAGGCGGAATAGGTAAAAATCAAAATTTTCTCACAAGGAAACATATACCAACCATGAAGGATCTTTGCTAAACAAAAACTTATAAACTAACTTAGAGTTTTTTAACTACTAGGTTAGATGATTATACCTTGGTGTTGAACTCCTTCTCTTCTTATGTTGCTTCCTCTTCTTGTGAGCTCCTTAGAGTGGTGTAGATGGCTCCTCCTCACCGTCTTCTCTTTGCCAAAGAAAGATCCACCCGAAGGCCTCTACCTTGAGCTCCTACCTCAACAATGAAGTAACTAGAGTGCTTGGCTTGCTACACTAAGAACCCTAGGGTGAGTAGAGAAGTAGTTTGGTGGTTTAGTCTCAAGAGCTTTTGATTTTCAACACATGAAAGATTAAAGCTTTGAGAGAGGAAGAGGGAGAGCAAACCATGAGAGAGAAAGCTCATAAGAGAGTGAGAGAACCAAGCTCTCATATGATAAAAATATGATAATAATAATAATAATTAAGAAAATTATGATGGTGAGTTGATTTGACCATTATCATTTCACATTTAATGCTAAGCATGCTTCAAGAAGCATCTTATGCAAAAGAAAAATATCTAGGTCAAAGTAAGTCAACAAGTCAAATGGTCAAACCAATTCTAACCATGATACAATTATACTTAATTAATATTATTAATCATATATCTAATTCTCATTAGGGTTTGGATCAAGTCAATGGTCAAAAACCCTAATGAGGTGTCTCCCTCTCCGCCTCTGTCAACTGTACGTACGTACCCGCATTCGTATTCCGAAGAAACACGAATACCATAAGACAGGACCAATCCCAAAACAAATTCTAGGATCTGGCTTAAACCAAAGCCCACTAGTAATGTCTGCCCGAACACCGAATACGCACAAGTACACATATGTGAACGAACCCTGTCGTAAAACCATACGACCTCTACTCAGTTTTGCCCAAAGGCGAACAACCCTCTGTGTGGGACTCTAAAGACTCGACACTATGCTGGCAGTGGGTTTAACCATAGGCCGCAAGCGGTACTAGCTGTACATAACGGTCCCCAGGTAGATGTCGATAAGAAGACTGATGAGGTGAACCCATCCGAACTCCTACTGAGCCTGAATGTGACAATCTCCGTACAATCCGGTCTGTTCGTCTAAGAGTATTGTATGTCGGGTCTAGGGGGCGGCAAATGTCAGACACCTAATAGCGGTACAAGTCGTGTCGGAGTATAGCCCAGAACACCCTGAGAAACTACTGGAAAACCTACCAGTAAATCTCGCTTGCCCTGGCCAGGGACTTTGTGTAATGGCTCTCCTAGACACAGCGCGATATCAAACCCTAATACCGGGAGAGATGAATCCTGTCTAACCGTCACTACCTCCAAGTGCTTCAGGACTGCACCCAACTACTACCTGCTTGCACGACTCAATAGAGCCGTGGTAGGGTAGTAATCTAAGAACAGTGGGAACACACTCGAGGCGAAGTGACAGTGTCAAGTCAACGGACTAAGCTGTACTCATGTCACCTGGGAACTGTTAACTGACGATAGGTATAATACCAACCAACAGTTCCCGACGAGTCCTGTCCAGTGTACTCGTAACCTAGCGAGCACCTGCATACTATCTCCAGTACGACGTACTGATGGCTGTAGGACAGACCATCTCCCCTGCTGGGACGAGAAGCGTATGCACTAGTCTACTCTGGAGTATCGATGTCCTGTCTCGATAATCCTACGACTAGGGACCTGTATAAAGATGTGCTTATAGACTACCCGGCCCCCACTAGTGTGATTGCCATCACAACGCCGGTAGTCAAGCAAAGATCCTAAGGGCTCCATCAATATGTATTAGCGATATGTTAAAAGAAACATATACATATATTAAGATAGAAACAAACCAAGTAGCATACTACTATATTGAGCAAGACTGTCGTAAACCCGTATATATATATCCCAAGCTTCCAAAATGTATTATACAAACTAGTACTATACAATAATGGACTCTAGGGCATACATATCCAACAATCTCCCACTTGCACTAAAGGCCAGTAATTGGTGTACCGCATACCCAACGTCTGCTCTATGGCCAGCTGCTGGCGTACCGCATACCCAATAGCTCAAAAATTCGCTCGAACTATGTTTGAGAGAGGGCCTTTGTGAATGGATCCGTCGTATTGTCTTTTGTGTCCACTCTCCGTACCTCGATCTCCTGGCGATCAATGATCTCCCTGGTCAGGTGATACCGCCTTAAGATGTGTCTGGACTTCTGATGGGACCTTGGTTCCTTCGCTAAAGCTATAGCCCCATTGTTATCGCAATACAAAGGTATTGGGTCAACAATGGACAGAACCACCTGAAGTTCACTAATGAACTTCTTCATCCAGACCGCCTCTTTTGCGGCATCGCTTGCAGCAATGTATTCAGCCTCCATCGTTGAGTCTGCGACGGTATCCTGTTTGGAACTCCTCCAACATACCGCCCTTCCGTTGAGGGTAAACACAAAACCCGAGACAGATTTGCTATCGTCCTTGTCACTCTGGAAGCTTGAATCGGTATAGGACTCGACCCTGAGGTCTCCATTACCGTATACCAGGAACATCTCCTTAGTCCTTCTCAGGTACTTGAGAATGTTCTTCACTGCCGTCCAGTAGTTCTCATCTGGGTCTGACTGATACCGGCTCACCACGCTTAGTGCGTAAGCTACATCTGGCCTTGTACATAGCATCGCATACATTATAGATCCTACCGCCGAAGCATAGGGTATAATGCTCATGCGAACCCTCTCTTCGTCAGTCTTGGGAGACATCTTCTTGGAGAGGGTGATTCCGTGCAATGCTGGTATATTACCGCGTTTGGAATCTTCCATACTAAATCTCTTTAGTATGGTCTCTATGTACCTGGACTGCGAAAGTCCCAGTAATCTCTTGGATCTATCTCTGTAGATCCCGATCCCTAGTATGCATATGGCATCATCCAGGTCCTTCATGGAGAACAGTTGTGATAAGAATAGCTTGACCGATTATAGCATAGGAACATCATTTCCTATCAAAATAAAGTCATCCACATACAAGACTAGGAATACGACAGTTCGTCTTACAATCTTCTTATAGATACAAGGTTCATCTTCATTCTTGATGAAATCAAATTCCTTGATTGCCTCATCAAAACAGATGTTCCAGCTCCGCGATGCCTGCTTTAATCCATAAATGGATTTAAGCAACTTGCATACCTTCCCGCTGCTCCCACTGTCTACAAAACCTTCTGGCTGATCCATATAAACCCACTCTTCCAAACTGCCATTTAGAAAAGCCGTTTTTACGTCCATCTGCCAGATCTCATAGTCATGGAAGGCATCAATGGCAAGTAAGATCCGAATGGATTTGAGCATAGCCACTGGAGAAAAAGTTTCGTCATAGTCCACATCAGGTCATTGACGAAAACCTTTTGCAATGAGTCTAGCCTTATAGGTTTCCACCTGCCCATCTACACCAAGTTTCCTTTTGTAGATCCATTTGCATCCAACGGGTTTTACCCCAGGTTGAGCAATTTCTAAGGTCCACACTTTATTGGTGTACATGGACTCCATTTCGGATCGCATAGCATCCAGCCATTTATCAGAGTCCCTACTGATAATAGCCTTCCTGAAACTGGTAGGGTCATCTTCTTCCAAGATGCAATCCTCTCGATCCCCGTCTATGAGAAAACCATAGTATCTCTCGAGTGGATGAGAAATCCTACCAGATCTGCGGAGTGGCTGAGGTTCGTCTGGGGTTATTGAATCTTGAGGTTCTGTCAAATCTTCAGTTTCATTTTGTGGTTGCTGAATTTCTTCTAGTTCTACCATGCTCCCACTTATTTCTTTTGCAAGAAACTCCGTTTCTAAGAAAACGGCATGCTGAGCAACAAACACCTTCTGTTCCTCGGTGTGGTAGAACAGATATCCATAACCATTTTTTGGATATCCCATAAATTTACATAAAACTGACCGCGCCTCTAGTTTATCTGGTTTATGCTTTTTAACATAAGCCGGACAACCCCATATCTTAAATCTTTTAAGATATGGCCTTTTTTCATTCCATATCTCGAATGGAGTCTTAGGCACTGATTTAGACGGAACATCATTCAATAGATATGCCGTTGTCAAAAGTTCATGTCCCCAAAATGAAAGAGGTAACTCAACACTACTCATCATGGAGCGAACCATATCCAACAGGGTCGGTTCCTCCGCTCCGATACACCGTTATGCTGTGGTGTGTATGGAGGAGTAAGCTGAGAGAGAATACCATTCTTTTTTAAGTAATCAAGGAATTCCGTGCTTAAGTACTCCCCTCCTCTATCAGACCGGAGGATCTTGATACTTTTGCCTATTTGGTTCTCCACTTCGTTTCTGAATTCTCTGAATTTCTCAAAAGCTTCAGATTTGTGTTTCATCAGATACACATATCCGAACCTAGAGAGATCGTCAGTGAATGCGATAAAGTATGAGAACCCACCCCTAGCATGTATAGATATTGGACCACATATATCACTGTGTATGAGTCCCAAGAGCTCTGTTGCTCTTTCTCCATGTCCGGTGAATGGAGATCTAGTCATCTTTCCTTTGAGACAAGACTGACAAGTTTCATAAGATGAAAACTCGAATGTATCCAAGAGTCCATCTTTATGAAATTTACTTAGTATTTTCTCTCCGATATGACCAAGTCTATAATGCCACAAGTAGGATTCATTCGTATCTGAACTCTTCCTCTTGCGTGTGTTTTGTATATTGAGAACTGTATTCTGATTTAGAACATAGATATCATTACACAGTGTACCTTCTGCAACCAGTACCTTATCAAGGTAAATGTTCATGATATTTCTATCAAGAACAAAGTTATATCCATCTTTATCGAGTAAAGACATTGATATTATGTTGCAAACCATGGAAGGTACATAGTAGCAATTGTTCAAAATCATAGTATTGCTATTTGGCAACACTAGGTGATATTCACCGACGGCTGCAGCATTAACTTGTGCTCCGTTCCCTACTCTGAGGGACATATCACCAGATGCAACTTTCCTACTTTTTCTCAGTCCCTGCAATAAATTATAGATATGAGATCCTGATCCGGTATCAAGTACCCAGGAGGTAGGGCTGACCGAAAAGCAGTTCTCAATTACAAGAACACCTGAAGTAGATGCAATACTATGCTTCTTTTTCAACTGGGTCTCGTTGGAATCCATACAATCCTCTTTCCATTGCTCTTACTTATGACTATTGTTGTAAGTTAGAGCCGAACTGACGTTCCCCGGCCCCGAATAAGAATTCGGATCGGTCAAGCGATACATTTTATTATCTTGATTAGGGCGTGAAATGGTTGCTACCTGGAGAGAGAGAAAAGAAACAACTCAGCGTGCGCTCTTGCAAGATTAGATTGGTTTATTAATTTATCTAATCAGGATGGCTCCCACTGTTTCCTCAAATTCTTCTTCTAACCTAAAAAGAAGAATCAGTCAGGATTAATCGCATGTCATAATACTTGCTTAACCTTTCAGCCAGGCTAGTGTTGGTACTTCGAGGGAGGTTTTCCAACGCTTTCGCGAAGTTCCTTAATTACATAACCTCTTTTCCTTGGAGGCGTAGCCCCGCTAACACCGTTCTAGACACCTACTTGGTTTATAGCATTGATTGTTACGTGAAATAATCTCCCGAGAGTAATCCAACTCATCAGTAGGATCGGGATCCAACTATCATTGTGTGATGGCCTAGATGGAATCCACTCTAGTCACTCACTCCAGAAGGTATGCTAAACCTGCAAGTTTCCTGTATGTTTGAAACTCCCGATATGATTTTTACCCCTAATGGTTTATGACCTTGACTAGGTCAACAAACCATAAACCGCTAGTCAAGTTCTACCCGTCATTATCTTGATTGCATTAAACCCACCCTATGTGCCCTTGACTAGGTCAACAAGGCCGCACGACTGTCCTAACCAATCACATTTGCAATGCACAGAAAAATATCACTTAGCTACCGTTCACTACGCCTTGACTAGGTCAACAAACGCAGCACGAATACTAAATAATACCAATCTGAAATGACAGAGGGCTACGACTGGGTTTTTGGCGAAAAACCCGTTAACATAATGAACTTGATATCATTGAAGGAACCTGATTGCCTTTTAAAATATATAGTGGCGAAAACTTTTGCTAAAGAGGTCACTCCCTGTGAAGGGATCTCGGCTCTTTCCTCGTCGAATGAGGTGCAGGATATTCCATACTGAATACCACGATGCAAAGCAAGAATAATTGACTATAGTGAATGTATTACGTTGACGCAAACTTTTACTCAAGGGGTCACTCCTGATGAAGGGATCTCGGCCCTTGCCTCGTCGAATGAGGTGCTGGATATTCCAAACAGAATACCACTGTGCAAAGCAAAAGAGAACGTCTGTAATGTCTGTTTTTAAAACTTGGTTCCAACAACATCTTTTAGGTTTGTTTTTCTTTGCATTAAAATAATGCGTCCGATCAATTAATCCTACCATTACAGAAAACAACAAAAATATAACGTACGCTTATGCCATCCGCATTCGCCACGGGGCCCCGTCATCACCCGTTAGGTTACTTAACTAATGACAGAGCGGGGGCTGGACTAGCGCGGATGCAAAGCATAAGCAACACCTACTAGATATCATATATAGATATATACATTCGTCAGACGCAATGATAGTCATTCCAGATCACAGATGAACACATTTAATATGCTAGGAATCCGAGTTTCGTTCAAGCCTGCAATGAAAGACGGATTACAAGGTCGTGATGAATAGCCAAACCCCCACCCTAGACCCCTACGGGTGCGGCAAACTACCCGCCAAATACCCGAAGTGAAGCAGCCTCCCTCAACAACGTGAGTAGGCCACTCAGCACTTCAAAGTACCCGGTAGTTTGTGCACTCCACCTTGGGTCTATCCTAGGAGCAAAAACAGTAAAAGAAATAATATACAATGGTGGCTATAACCTCAACCCAGATGTGCGACCATGAAATAATATTACATCAATTTACAATTTACAACAAATGAAAGATAAATAAACACTCATCTCATATCCCCGGCTATTCATCCACGACGATCCAACAAATTCATATACACAATCCAACATCACAGATCACAGATATGTACAACCCCCACTAATCGACGTATAGCGATTAGTAGACGTTTAGTACATATATCATATTATAGATATAATCCAATTAGCTAAAGTTTATAGAACTTTGATCAAAAACTGTATTTGAATCTACCCCAAGTAAAATCCAGTACTCTGATAAATCTGGGCAGAAACAAAACTTCCCAGAATACACATAACCAAATCAGAGAACCCTAAAAGAATTTTGGTGTGCGGCCGAGTTGACCCGGCCGCGGCTCCGCGGCGGATCGCTTGGATCGGCCGCGGATCCATGGTCTTATGAGCGATTCAGGCGCCCAAAAATCTACAGTTTTCTCTAAAAAGCCTGTTTGTATTTTTCATGTCACTGAAAATATTTTTAAGCATGTTTTAAAAATCGACAGAAAATACAAGTTTTGGTGTGTTTTCGGGATTTTTTCCGTGATCGAAATTCTAACGACTTTGCTAACATATTAGTTGTTGTTTAGCTAGGCTCTGATACCACTAAAAGGTCTATATTACACACCCTGGTACTTTCGGGGAGGCGGAATAGGTAAAAATCAAAATTATCTCACAAGGAAATATAGACCAACCATGAAGGATCTTTGCTAAACAAAAACTAACAAACTAACTTAGAGTTTTTTAACTACTAGGTTAGATGATTATACCTTGGTCTTGAACTCCTTCTCTTCTTGTGTTGCTTCCTCTTCTTGTGAGCTCCTTGGAGTGGTGTAGATGGCTCCTCCTCACCGTCTTCTCTTTGCCAAAGAAAGATCCACCCGAAGGCCTCTACCTTGAGCTCCTACCTCAACAATGAAGTAACTAGAGTGCTCGGCTTGCTACACTAAGAACCCTAGAGTGAGTAGAGAAGTATTTTGGTGGTTTAGTCTCAAGAGCTTTTGATTTTCAACACATGAAAGATTAAAGCTTTGAGAGAGAAAGAGGGAGAGCAAACCATGAGAGAGAAAGCTCATAAGAGAGTGAGAGAACCAAGCTCCCATATGATAAAAATATGATAAGAATAATAATAATTAAGAAAATTGTGACGGTGAGTTGATTTGACCATTATCATTTCACATTTAATGCTAAGCATGCTTCAAGAAGCATCTTATGCAAAAGAAAAATATCTAGGTCAAAGTAAGTCAACAAGTCAAATGGTCAAACCAATTCTAACCATGATACAATTATACTAATTAATATTATTAATCATATATTTTATTCTCATTAGGGTTTGGATCAAGTCAATGGTCAAAAACCCTAATGAGGTGTCTCCCTCTCCGCCTCTGTCAACTGTACGTACATACCCGCATTCGTATTCCGAAGAAACACGAATACCATGAGATAAGACCAATCCCAAAACAAATACTAGGATCTGGCTTAAACCAAAGCCCACTAGTAATGTCTGCCCGAACACCCAATACACACAAGTACGCATATGTGAACGAACCCTGTCATAAAACCATACGACCTCTACTCAGTTTTGCCCAAAGGCGAACAACCCTCTGTGTGGGACTCTAAAGACTTGACACTACACTGGCAGTGGGTTTAACCACAGGCCGCAAGCGGTACTAGCTGTACATAACGGTCCCCAGGTAGATGTCGATAAGAAGACCGATGAGGTGAACCCATCCGAACTCCTACTGAGCCTGAATGTGACAATCTCCGTACAGTCCGGTCTGTTCGTCTAAGAGTATCGCATGTTGGGCTTAGGGGGCAGCAAACGTCAGACCTCTAATAGTGGTACGAGTCGTGTCGGAGTATAGCCCAGAACACCCTGAGAAACTACTGGAAAACCTACCAGTAAATCTCGCTTGCCCTGGCCAGGGACTTTGTGTAATGGATCTCCTAGACACAGCGCGATATCAACCCCCAATACCGGGAGAGACGAATCCTGTCTAACCGTCACTGCCTCCAAGTGCTTCAGGACTGCACCCAACTACTACCTGCTTGCACGACTCAATAGAGCCGTGGTAGGGTAGTAATCTAAGAACAGTGGGAACACACTCGAGACGAAGTGACAGTGTCAAGTTAACGGACTAAGCTGTACTCATGTCACCTGGGAACTGTTAACTGACGATAGGTATAATACCAACCAACAGTTCCCGATGAGTCCTGTTCAGTGTACTCGTAACCTAACGAGCACCTGCATACTATCTCCAGTACGACGTACTGATGGCTGTGGGACAGACCATCTCCCCTGCTGGGACGAGAAGCGTAGGCACCAGTCTACTCTGGAATATCGATGCCCTATCTCGATAATCCTACAACCAGGGACCTGTATAAGGATGTGCTTATAGACTACCCAGCCCCCACTAGTGTGATTGCCATCACAACGCCGATAGTCAAGCAAAGATCTTAAGGGCTCCATCAATATGTATTAGCGATATGTTAAAAGAAACATATACACATATTAAGATAGAAACAAACCAAGTAGCATACTACTATATTGAGCAAGACTGTCGTAAACCCGTGTGTGTGTGTATATATATATATATCCCAAGCTTCCAAAATGTATTATACAAACTAGTACTATACAATAATAGCCTCTAGGGCATACATATCCAATAGAGATTCCTCAGCCAGTCTTTATAATTGGCCCCATTCAGTTTATTTTTATCTAATAGAAGCTTGAGTCCTGTCATTGGTATCTACCATTAAGAGAGAGAAAAGAATACACTCAGCGATAGCTCTTGCAAAGATCAGATTGGTTATTATCTTATCTAATCGATGTCTCCCACTGTTTTTATCAAATTTCTTTAAAACCTTTTAAAAAGAAAAATAGCTGGGATTAATTACATTCTACAACTTTGCTAGCCGTTCAGCCAGGCCAGTGCCGGTACTTTGAGGGAGGTTCCCCATACTTTCGCACGGACCTAATTAAAATAAACCTCGTCTTACCAGAGGCGTAGCTCCGTTTGATACCTTTCTAGACACCTAATGGTTTAGCTGATTGTAAAGTGCAAAATTCTCCCAGGAGCAACTCTTGCTCACAGTGGGATCGGGATCCTACTATCATATAGAAGGTATGCAATCTCATTGCAAATCTCAACTCTTGAAATTTCCGATATTATTTTTACCCCTTGTACTCATGACCTTAACTATGGTCAACATATCATAAGTACTAGTCAAGTTCTTCCCGTCATTTCGTGACAGACTAGACCTACCCATATAACCCTTAACTAAAGTCAACATAATCATATGAATGTCCTAACTAATTTGCATCATATGCAGTGTAAGAAGACATCACTTAGCTACCGTACACTGCGCCTTAACTAAAGTCAAAATACGCAGCACGAATACTAAGTACTCTACTTCCTAAAATGACGGAGGGCTGCGGATAGTTTTTAAGAAAACTTTTAACGCTTTGAACTTGATATCGTTGTAGAATCCAATGGGTTTAAAAGGAGTGGCTTAAGCTCCGCACTTTGAAAACTTGCTTTTTCATAAAAAAGCCGAGTGTGTTTCAAATCCGATTCTACAACATCTTTTTAGGTTCATTTTTCTTTACATTAATCTTATTAATGTAGTCCCATCATTTAAGTCCTAAAGCCATCATAGAAAGAAACGAAAATATAACGTACGCTTATGCCATTCGCATTCGTCACGGTGTCCCGTTATGCACCGTTAGGTTACTTAACTAATGGCCTACCGGGACGGGGCTAGCGCGAGTGCAAAATATAAGCAACGCCTATTATATATCATATATATAATATTCCATTCGTCTCAGATATATTAAATGATCACATCACAGAATATAAGCAGCAGAAGCACATTTAATATAGGATATCTAGGAGGTCCGTATTTTGTATTTAGCCATCAATAGAAAATACGGATTCCACGGTCGCGATGAATAGCCAAGCCTACACCCCTAGACCCCTACAAGAGCGGCAAGTGACCCTACCAATTCTGGAGTTTAGGAGACCCGGTCTCGACTCCTCGAGATGGCCTCCCACTGAACCCTAGAACCCGGTCACTTGTGCCCTCCTTCTTGGGTCATCCTAATGCGGAAAAGTAAATAATATACAACAATGGTGACATCATCCTCAACCCGGAAGTGCCCCAAATAAAAGAATATTACATGAATGAAAAGAAAACTCCCGTCTCACATAAAACCCCCCGGCTATTCAATCACGACAATCCTGCACATCATATCTCAGCAACACATAATATCACATATCATCAACGTAAGTAAGTATGCGTACCCTTATTGTCGTTGATATATAGCAACGAAACCGGCGATACTCCACATACTACACTTACGGTCACAGAGAAATAAAATGAAAAACTACAACAATTGGAATCGTAACTGCCTTTAGACAACACAAACCCGGAATATCACATATCCAAGATTTCATGCCTAACAATGTAAAGCTTGCATTTAGGTCTCACCCATGAAAACACCTTTTCAAAATAAGTCGGATAATTCAACAAGATTTCCGATTACACCCGAGACCGAAATGCTAGATTTACACGCAACAAACAAATTTGTAGATTCCAATTATTGTATCACATACCCATAAACTAGGCGCAGTTAAAACATTCGATCGAACGATTGAACACCCAAAGGCTTCTCAGAAAGCTCAACACTTGAGCAGTTTTAAAATTTACCAGAGACTGCTACAAGTACATACGGGCCAGCACAAGAAGGCACAGTCCAAGCCTCACCAAAGGCGCCGCGGAACCGCCGCAAAATGACCATTTTGGCCGCGGTTCCGCGGTCGTATAGTCGAGTTAGGGCTTTGTTCTTCCTGTGGGCCCATAAAATACCCTGCACGATTTTCTGAGTATTTTTAATGTGAAAAAATCCACCTTTTTGAAAAATTTCCAGAGAGCACCCTCCGGGCGTCGTATTTCGTTCGTTCGAGATTTTTAACGTCGTCTAGGTTACTCTAAAGTTATAGCTTGGCTCTGATACCACTGTAGGGTTTCCTTATCACCTCATATAGGGTTTGGAAGCATCACAAATGCCATAACTTTGATTTTAAGAGGTGGTAAGCAAACTTAACGAGGAATCGAACTAGAAATATTGAGTAACAACTAATAGTATCACATACAAAAGTTAATCTAGCACTAAGTGGAGAGACTACAACCTTTGTAGACCTCCTAGGGTGACTCCTTGTATCTCCTAGAGTTTGAAACGGCTTGCTTGAACACTTTCGAGTCCACGACGATCCACCCGAAGTCTTTTGATCAAAGCTTGTTGCTTCACTTGGTCTTTCAAATCAGTGGAGCAAACACCCTACACAAAAGAGCTAGGGATGTGTAGGATGATGAAGTGGTTTATGTTCTCACTTAAAAACCCTTTCCTTTTCTTTTCCTCACTCAAAACAAATCTTAAAAGAGCTTGAAGAACGAGGAAGATGAAGATGGCAAACCTTTTTCAAGATAATGATAACTGTTATGTTTTAAAAATAAAACAAAAGGATATATATGTGAGACACTCTCACAACAAACCATGGTTAATATAAATATCTAGATATTTTGTGATGAGTTAAAGAACAAAGGAAATTAACCAAGGGTTAGTCAAAGGTCAACAAAGAAGAGTGTGGAAACTATGAGTCATTTGGAAAGAATGAGTCATTAGTTAATTTCCTTTCTCTTTTTATCATAAAACAAAAATCTATATATTAATATGAACCATGTGAGTCTTGCATTGCCATCTTCAATATATCAACAACCATGATACATATGCATGCATGTATGTATGCATTCACATCAACATGTGTATGTATATACATATATGCATACATCCAAAAGAAAAGGGTTTAATAAAAGTGAGCTAAAAGTCATTATTAAATCAACATTTGATTTAATAAACCGGTCATATCACATACGACCCAACCAATAGTAAACACCCGATTAACATACGGTATCTCATTGTAACGTTTTGAAAATCGTTTCGGTGAAATTTCGAAAAAAATCGGTAAAATAAGGGGGTTTTTTGTAAAAAACCAAAATATAAATATCTTATTATAAAAATTAAATATACATATTCCAGCTATATAATTGCTATTATTTGGTGTTTATTGAGCCGCTGGTTAAATTTCAAATTTTCTGAAAAAAATATTATTTTATTATTATTTTAAGCCGTCACTAATACATTTAATTAGGGAAAATTATAAATTGGAATGAGTTGAAACAAATTTTGTGCATCATAAAACATTAAATAAAATTTTATCATGTGGTTTTTGGAACGAAATCATTTGCCAAAACGGTTTAGAAATTATTGAAGAAAAAAGGCTTTTTTTTAGCGTAAATGGATGTTTGGGGTATTGTATTTATCATTTTTCATCACCCCACACCCGTACCCACACCCACACACCCCCATTCACTTCTCCCCTTGGCTGAATTCAACAGCCCCCATCTTTTTCCCCACTTGAGAAAAGTCCAAGCAAACAACAAGAGAAGAATGAATGAAGAAAAGAGTAAGTGTTGACTTTGGGGTATGGGTTTTGTTGACTTTTGCCACAAACCCATTCCCTCTCTCTCTCCTCACTCATTCTCCCCCCCAATCTGGCCGAGACCCCTCCTTGATCAGCCCCAAATCTTTCCACTTCATTTCCAACACAAAGTGCTCAAAAAATTCAAGAAAAAATCAAATTAAAACCTCATAAATCCCAAATCCAACAATTACCCATTATTCTTTAACCAATCTAGTGTGGATCTTGGAGCATGGAAGCAAGTTTTGGAGGCTAAGATTCTTGCAAGATAGATCTACAAATTGTGAGGTATAATCTTGCTCCAAGTGTTATCTTCTTGATAATTGTTGTAATCAACTTAATTAGGTATCTAAATTGGTTTAATTTTCTATTTAGAAATTCAAGGTTAGGGTTTTTAAATAAGGTTAGGGTTTTTATAAAATGTTTATAATGTCATGGTGTAGTTAGCATATTAAGACATAGAAAACTTAATCTTATTGCATCTTGCCAATTGCTACTTTTAAATTTGTCCAAATTGCATAATTTTGTAAACTAGGTTTTAAAACTTAAGCTAAATTGTTAGATAAAAAAAAAATTCTAATTATGTTGGTTTGCAAACTAGATTTTTGTAATTAATATAAAGAAGTGAGATTAAAATCTAGTAAGTGTTTATGTGGCCTAATTAAGCTATTTAGCGAATATTCTGACAACTCGTTTTGCTTAAACATCAAGATTTGTATTAAAACGGTTAACGACCGCTAACTAGAGTTTTGGGAAATAAAACGATTTGTGTACTTTTATGGTTTTGACGAATTAAAAACCTATTCCTTATATAATTAGTGAGTTTTGAAACCATGATTGGCGTGTTTGAGTTTTTCACGATCACTCGGCGTTGTACGCTGATGTGGAGGGTTTTGGGTTGATTTGTGAAAGCAAACCATAGGTTTTGACCTATGTGGGATTCGTGCGTCGTTTTGGTCATGAGTCGGATTTTAATGCGATACGGTGCGTTATGATATGTAGGTACCCCATGTGGACTTCGAAACGACAAGCAAGCGCGTGGCGGCGTCGGCACCGGCAAGCGAGGACCAGGTGAGTAGATTTATATCTACGGGGAGAAGTCGGGTGGATGGCGTATAGCACCCCCGCAGTTCGTGGTGATGTATACAAATACGTATGCACACATATATATATTGTTTATATATTGTTTGAGATTATTGATGATAGAGATGGATCCTTGGTGTGATTGGATTGGTTTAGTGTTGCGAAACCCTAGAGTAGTGGTTGCACCACACATACACACACACCCATATTTGCATACATTCTTCTTTCATATGTGCGTACATGGGATTATATATTGATGTGTATATTTACACATGGGTATGGGACTATGTGTTTATATACTGGATTTGAGGATAGTAATTGGGATTTGAGATGAGTCGATGATATTGGGCTTGAGGCCAGAAGATCCGTGATGTGTTTTGGTTCGTATTGAGATACGACATGATGTTTTAGCGGGTCTTTTGACGTAGTGATTCTTATACATGCATGCATACATAGATGGTATCAATATTGTACTAGACGTAGATCAGTACCCCGATCATGATATTTGATAAAGAGGATATCAGATGAATAGTATAATGAATGTGATTTTGACCGTACCCAGATTTGGGGATGCCGTACGACGGATTTACGTACGAGCTATATTTTGATGATTGATCCGCACTCTTGACTTGGGATGTCTGGTTATGGATATGATATTATTGAGGCGGGATCACCGGCTGTATATATACAGGTATGTATATGTATCGACTCAGATGATAGGCGGTTTCCTTACCTGTAGTTCAGCTTGTTAGTTCAGCCGTATAGTTTAGTGTAGTTGTTAGATTAGATTAGACTCCTACCTATTTCAAAACTAGCGGATCGTGGGTATTTTATAAGACAGGTCAAGGGATCTACGGATATTTCAAAAGATGTATCCTTTCTTAAAAACCACCGTAGCCCTATTTTCAAAACCCCGCGGTTCGTGTTATTTCAAATGGCACCATTTGTAGGACTTATATTAGATTAATGCAGATTAGTTATAGTTGCGTCTAGTTTTTTAGTTCCCGCTCATTTTGGTTGCTCGCTCCGCATCGCATATTTACATTGTTATTTCATATTGCATTGTTGACATTATGCTGTTAGGACACCAGCACCATTACCGATGATGCGTATGTACCACATACACTTACTTGCCGGCTCACACACATCTTCATCGGTAATTGCCATGTCACGTACACCTTAGAAAATATTGTTGCTTAATTTAGCTTGATAGCCAGTAGTTTGACATAATATTAGTGTACATACTTTATATGCCAGCTTAGATATTGTAGTTATTACTTGTCGCTTCATGCATACTGTTATTCATTCTCATGCTTATATTCATGGTTCTACATGCTATTGATGATTCGGATTTCCTTGATATTTTCTGGATTTGGAGGAAAACCGCAAAACATATATAAACTGATTTCTCTCTTTTTAAATAAAAGTGCGGTTTTTTTTTCCTATGATGTATGAGTCGTCCACCATGAGTTTGCTGATGGATTTCGAGACCCGATTCGAGGAGATGGATGAACCGTTTCGGGTACATGGTGGACCCGGTAATGTACCCCGGGGCAAGAAGCGCGTGATGATGACGATGTGAGCCTGGCAGGGGAGCACTACTTACCGGTGATTTTACCCGACGCGTCGGATATCCGGAGGATACCGTCGTGGTCTTGAGATGGATGGTAGGGGCCGGTCTGGACTGACGGCGCCCTAGATATTGTGGTTGAGGTACAGAGACTGTGATACCGAGATATCGAGATATTGGGATTACGTTTTGTGCCGATGTTAGGCACTGTTTTATGCTGATTTCATTATGATACCTCATTTTGAAAATATACAAAGGAAATCTCACTAATTTATGAAAACAGTTTCTTCATTTGCATGTATTCTGTCTTCATGCATTCATACCTCATTCATATGATATATTGCTATCTGAGGCACTGACACGGGCATATGAGATTACACTCGGGTTAGATATTTACCCTAGCCTTGTTATAGGCTGCTGGTTATATTTGAGGATATATTATGATCATTGACCTAGATTGCGTTATTTATGCGATTTCTGTGCGTAGATGTTTTTCTATTCACGAGTTGGCAACTCACCCCCGTTGTGCCCCAGTTTCTTGCAGGTTTGCCGTACAGGTTTCATTACGGCTTTTCGGGCTCAGTTTCATTCGGGTGACTTGCTAGTAGGTGGGTTTTTTCTTGTATCGTACCCATCATATTACCTTGTATAATATTATTCCGTTGTATCTAGTAAATTCCATCAACCAAACATGTATTTATTGAGATAGAGACCAGTGTTGTTTATTCTTTCGACCTTAGAGTCGCTCGTTATATTTCTGGTGGTTTTGAGTTTTCTTTTGAGTTTTGATCCTCGCCGTTGGCGTTGTATATTATATTGCTTGTGTGGTTGTGACCGTCGATTGACGAAGAGCTAGCTCCCGCTTGGGGATGCCTTTTTCTTGATTTCGTATACTATTCATGTTGTATCCCGTTTGGGGGCCAGTATTTACAAAGGAGACTCTGCCGAAATTTTCAATAAATTTTTGATGTTTTAAAAACCGCATAATTCGGCTTATGCTATTGAAATTACTTGCTTTAAGTTGGTTTTTCCTGCACTCTACTACTTTTCTTGGTTTGGATTTCTGGGTTTTCGGTTTACTTAGATTACGTACGTCTCGAGACGTTCGTAGTTTAAGTGCCGGTCATGTTCCGTACTTTCGGGTCGTGACAAAGTTGGTATCAAAGCGTTAGGTTTTAACCTTCGGAGCGTAGGATGACCCTTGGTTGATGGAATAGGTGACTAAAGTAGAGTGACGTACCATTGGTATGTTCCGCGGCATATTTACGACACGCCACTCCACTTATGAAGCCTTAGAATGTACATTTCCTTGTTCAGTATTATATTCCTTCCTGATCTAGCCTCATCGGTACCAGTTTGGTTTTGCTGCTACGGTTACAGGCAGGGGGAGCTACGGCTAGAGTTGCGGTCAGCACAAGCTCGTCACGAACGAGGACTGACCAGGGCGAAATTCCGGCGACACACGATTGCAGAGATGTGTCTTTTTACTGTGTTTCCGCGCCACGAGCGTTTGGCGGATCGCCTTTATGAGATTACTCGGACGTGCCGATTTGCACTAGAGGATTGAGACACTGATAGAGGCCAGCCAGATTTTGATGACCATTGAAGTATTGCTTATTCATGATGGTCGATGCACTGTTCAGCGTGCAGACGAGCGAGCCAGTTATTGCTGCGAACGACGAGATATTGCCCCAGATGCTGGAGTTAGTGCAGAATGAGTTGTACTAAGAGATGATAGAAGGTCGCTAGTCATCGAGGATGAATGATTAGGACATGTGGATCGTTCGCCTACCCCGATGCGAGGTCATCAGATAGATTGATTCCAGCTATAGACGACTTCACGTGGAGACGTTGGGAGTCGACAGAGACGATCGAATGTCAGAAACCTATTATTCCAAGTTTAAAGTAGTCGGAAAGACATGCAGGCAATTCTATGGTCCCTCTAGAAGAATGAAACCCTAACTCGACTTAATGACCGTGTGAAAGCCTTTGAACCTTCGGGTTTGCGGCAGTTCTACGGCGCCATTAGTGAGGCTTGGGTTTGCCCTTCTACGGCTGGACCACCGATGCTGTGGTATGTACTCGATACTATTAAACTGTGCCCAAGAGGTTGAGCTCTTGGGGGATTATGAGGTTTTGACGACTCGATCGGATGGCTCGACTTAATTCAGATGCTAGGTGGTGAGATGCATTTCTTGGGAGACTCCAGATACGAGGATAGTCATTGGAGCTCAGTCCATGCAGCCACGACGAGACGAGTCCGAAGCAGTCGACATTAGAGAAAAGTGGAGTAAGAGGTTCGTACAAGATCTGGATATGATGACGTTCCACTCCGCCGACATCAGAGATGCGATGCGCATGCCGAGGCATTGTACTTGGATATACCTTCCAGAATGAGTCGCGATGAGTATGCAGCCGTTCCGGAACAAGAAGCAGATATAGTAAAGGACGATGACTCCCGGACAGTTGGCAGAGTTGAGACTGGAAGAGACCTTGAGTAGGATTCTTTTCAGGACACTGCTGCAATGATAATTGCACCCAGGATCAGACGTGTCACGTGCATTTAGAGAGCCAGAGGCCGACTCCAGTGACATGTTGCTTTACGAGTGGTCGTGCGGATTGACCGAGAGATGACCAGAGAAGTGCCAAAACGGAATCGTCCCCGTTAGCACACCTGACAGGGCCGATGAGCCGGTGGATCGTGAGATTGGTAATCCATAAGGAAGACTTGAAACCAGGAGCGGTCATGTTACGCACACCAGTAGGCCAGAGTTCAGGATCGTCGATGAGACATGCTATGAGTGACCACGACAGTTGGCCCGAGATTCTTAGAGGATGCACTTGAGCGGTACTATTCCGCCATTATTGATTTCGATGTTTTGGGTGATTTATTCGTATGATTTGATTTTGATGATTGAGGATTTACGATCTTTGCACAGTGTTGCACTTGATATCGTTTTCGTGCTTTAGTTTCACATGTTTGTGATTTTACGGTTTTAAAAAGTTGAGTTGTTTTGTGCGTATGCATGCACACGAATTGGTTCCTGCACTCTGTATAGTTATTATATGCTTGCAGTGCAGTGATACGCCTTTTGTGCACTTAGATGCACTGGACTTCGATTTCGATTGTGATACTCGATATTTGTTTTGTGCACATTGTGCACCTGATTGATTTTGCACACGTTCGGCGCTTGATATTGGATTTCATGATTTCGTGCACGATGGATGCACCTGATTTGGATTTTCGCGCATGTTGGGCGCATGTTTTGAAGGGTGATTTTGGTGCACACCAGAGGCACTAAATCGAGATTCTTTGTGCGTGTCAGACGCACCTGTCCTTGCTGTCAGGCACATACGTTGCCTACGACAGATGCTTGTGCACACCCGATGCACTTAGATGTTGTTTCTGTGCGCATGTATGGCACATTCATGGATTTTGATTTCCGTGCGCACCAGACGCACGTAGCATTCATGTGCATATTTTGGGATTGATTTCGTATAGAGCAGTACGTTTTTATGATATTGCTATGTGTTTTCGTACTGAGCAGGACTAGTCAGAGGACAGTACCTGAATATATTTTGCATGCATTGATAGTTATTGAAGGGATTTCCAAAAAGCGAGCTATAGCCTCAGTATTTACCTACGTGTCTGATATGACACGAAATGTTTAAAACAAGGAGACCCTTCTAAATTGTTTCCAAAACGGCGGAACGTACATTTCAAACAAAGGTATATATGTATATAGTTATTTTCTTATGATAGACGTCCGCCACTGTGCAGTGTTATACGCGTTGCACAGCGATTTAAAGAGATTTGGCATGCATTTCTTCAGATACTTACAGATATAGATTCGATGTTTACATGTATAGTTTCGAGTTATATCATATTGGTTTTGCTTTGGATTTGGTATTGATGTCTTCCCCATGACTCCGATGATTGCGGGATGCTTGACGGAGTTTTGATTTGAGTTATATGCTCATTTTTCATGCACATGCGCCGCGCTACGATTTGTTTTATGTATTTACAATTTCGGAGCCCCGACAACTTGATGGTTTTCTTAGATGTTTTAGTATTTGGGGGAGTTTGAATTTAAATTCAGGGACCGAATTTCTTTAAGAGGGGAAGATTGTAACGTTTTGAAAATCGTTTCGGTGAAATTTCGGAAAAAATCGGTAAAATAAGGGGGTTTTCTGTAAAAAACCAAAATACAAATATCTTATTATAAAAATTAAATATACATATTCCAGCTATATAATTGCTATTATTTGGTGTTTATTGAGCCGCTGGTTAAATTTCAAATTTTCTGAAAAAAATATTATTTTATTATTATTTTAAGCCGTCACTAATACATTTAATTAGGGAAAATTATAAATTGGAATGAGTTGAAACAAATTTTGTGCATCATAAAACATTAAATAAAATTTTATCATGTGGTTTTTGGAACGAAATCATTTGCCAAAACGGTTTAGAAATTATTGAAGAAAAAAGGCTTTTTTTTATAGCGTAAATGGATGTTTGGGGTATTATATTTATCATTTTTCATCACCCCACACCCGTACCCACACCCACACACCCCCATTCACTTCTCCCCTTGGCTGAATTCAGCAGCCCCCATCTTTTTCCCCACTTGAGAAAAGTCCAAGCAAACAACAAGAGAAGAATGAATGAAGAAAAGAGTAAGTGTTGACTTTGGGGTATGGGTTTTGTTGACTTTTGCCACAAACCCATTCCCTCTCTCTCTCCTCACTCATTCTCCCCCCCAATCTGGCCGAGACCCCTCCTTGATCAGCCCCAAATCTTTCCACTTCATTTCCAACACAAAGTGCTAAAAAAATTCAAGAAAAAATCAAATTAAAACCTCATAAATCCCAAATCCAACAATTACCCATTATTCTTTAACCAATCTAGTGTGGATGTTGGAGCATGGAAGCAAGTTTTGGAGGCTAAGATTCTTGCAAGATAGATCTACAAATTGTGAGGTATAATCTTGCTCCAAGTGTTATCTTCTTGATAATTGTTGTAATCAACTTAATTAGGTATCTAAATTGGTTTAATTTTCTATTTAGAAATTCAAGGTTAGGGTTTTTAAATAAGGTTAGGGTTTTTATAAAATGTTTATAATGTCATGGTGTAGTTAGCATATTAAGACATAGAAAACTTAATCTTATTGCATCTTGCCAATTGCTACTTTTAAATTTGTCCAAATTGCATAATTTTGTAAACTAGGTTTTAAAACTTAAGCTAAATTGTTAGATAAAAAAAAATTCTAATTATGTTGGTTTGCAAACTAGATTTTTGTAATTAATATAAAGAAGTGAGATTAAAATCTAGTAAGTGTTTATGTGGCCTAATTAAGCTATTTAGCGAATATTCTGACAACTCGTTTTGCTTAAACATCAAGATTTGTATTAAAACGGTTAACGACCGCTAACTAGAGTTTTGGGAAATAAAACGATTTGTGTACTTTTATGGTTTTGACGAATTAAAAACCTATTCCTTATATAATTAGTGAGTTTTGAAACCATGATTGGCGTGTTTGAGTTTTTCACGATCACTCGGCGTTGTACGCTGATGTGGAGGGTTTTGGGTTGATTTGTGAAAGCAAACCATAGGTTTTGACCTATGTGGGATTCGTGCGTCGTTTTGGTCATGAGTCGGATTTTAATGCGATACGGTGCGTTATGATATGTAGGTACCCCATATGGACTTCGAGACGACAAGCAAGCGCGTGGCGGCGTCGGCACCGGCAAGCGAGGACCAGGTGAGTAGATTTATATCTATGGGGAGAAGTCGGGTGGATGGCGTATAGCACCCCCGCAGTTCGTGGTGATGTATACGAATACGTATGCACACACATATATATATTGTTTATATATTGTTTGAGATTATTGATGATAGAGATGGATCCTTGGTGTGATTGGATTGGTTTAGTGTTGCGAAACCCTAGAGTAGTGGTTGCACCACACATACACACACACCCATATTTGCATACATTCTTCTTTCATATGTGCGTACATGGGATTATATATTGATGTGTATATTTACACATGGGTATGGGACTATGTGTTTATATACTGGATTTGAGGATAGTAATTGGGATTTGAGATGAGTCGATGATATTGGGCTTGAGGCCAGAAGATCCGTGATGTGTTTTGGTTCGTATTGAGATACGACATGATGTTTTAGCGGGTCTTTTGACGTAGTGATTCTTATACATGCATGCATACATAGATGGTATCAATATTGTACTAGACGTAGATCAGTACCCCGATCATGATATTTGATAAAGAGGATATCAGATGAATAGTATAATGAATGTGATTTTGACCGTACCCAGATTTGGGGATGCCGTACGACGGATTTACGTACGAGCAATATTTTGATGATTGATCCGCACTCTTGACTTGGGATGTCTGGTTATGGATATGATATTATTGAGGCGGGATCACCGGCTGTATATATACAGGTATGTATATGTATCGACTCAGATGATAGGCGGTTTCCTTACCTGTAGTTCAGCTTGTTAGTTCAGCCGTATAGTTTAGTGTAGTTGTTAGATTAGATTAGACTCCTACCTATTTCAAAACTAGCGGATCGTGGGTATTTTAAAAGACAGGTCAAGGGATCTATGGATATTTCAAAAGATGTATCCTTTCTTAAAAACCACCATAGCCCTATTTTCAAAACCCCGCGGTTCGTGTTATTTCAAATGGCACCATTTGTAGGACTTATATTAGATTAATACAGATTAGTTATAGTTGCGTCTAGTTTTTTAGCTCCCGCTCATTTTGGTTGCTCGCTCCGCATCGCATATTTACATTGTTATTTCATATTGCATTGTTGACATTATGCTGTTAGGACACCAGCACCATTACCGATGATGCGTATGTACCACATACACTTACTTGCCGGCTCACACACATCTTCATCGGTAATTGCCATGTCACGTACACCTTAGAAAATATTGTTGCTTAACTTAGCTTGATAGCCAGTAGTTTGACATAATATTAGTGTACATACCTTATATGCCAGCTTAGATATTGTAGTTATTACTTGTCGCTTCATGCATACTGTTATTCATTCTCATGCTTATATTCATGGTTCTACATGCTATTGATGATTCGGATTTCCTTGATATTTTCTGGATTTGGAGGAAAACCGCAAAACATATATAAACTGATTTCTCTCTTTTTAAATAAAAGTGCGGTTTTTTTTCCTATGATGTATGAGTCTTCCACCATGAGTTTGCTGATGGATTCCGAGACCCGATTCGAGGAGATGGATGAACCGTTTCGGGTACATGGTGGACCCGGTAATGTACCCCGGGGCAAGAAGCGCGTGATGATGACGATGTGAGCCTGGCAGGGGAGCACTACTTACCGGTGATTTTACCCGACGCGTCGGATATCCGGAGGATACCGTCGTGGTCTTGAGATGGATGGTAGGGGCCGGTCTGGACTGACGGCGCCCTAGATATTGTGATTGAGGTACAGAGACTGTGATACCGAGATATCGAGATATTGGGATTACGTTTTGTGCCGATATTAGGCACTGTTTTATGCTGATTTCATTATGATACCTCATTTTGAAAATATACAAAGGAAATCTCACTAATTTATGAAAACAGTTTCTTCATTTGCATGTATTCTGTCTTCATGCATTCATACCTCATTCATATGATATATTGCTACCTGAGGCACTGACACGGGCATATGAGATTACACTCGGGTTAGATATTGACCCTAGCCTTGTTATAGGCTGCTGGTTATATTTGAGGATATATTATGATCATTGACCTAGGTTGCGTTATTTATGCGATTTCTGTGCGTAGATGTTTTTCTATTCACGAGTTGGCAACTCACCCCCGTTGTGCCCCAGTTTCTTGCAGGTTTGCCGTACAGGTTTCATTACGGCTTTGCGGGCTCAGTTTCATTCGGGTGACTTGCTAGTAGGTGGGTTTTTTCTTGTATCGTACCCATCATATTACCTTGTATAATATTATTCCGTTGTATCTAGTAAATTCCATCAACCAAACATGTATTTATTGAGATAGAGACCAGTGTTGTTTATTCTTTCGACCTTAGAGTCGCTCGTTATATTTCTGGTGGTTTTGAGTTTTCTTTTGAGTTTTGATCCTCGCCGTTGGCGTTGTATATTATATTGCTTGTGTGGTTGTGACCGTCGATTGACGAAGAGCTAGCTCCCGCTTGGGGATGCCTTTTTCTTGATTTCGTATACTATTCATGTTGTATCCCGTTTGGGGGCCAGTATTTACAAAGGAGACTCTGCCGAAATTTTCAATAAATTTTTGATGTTTTAAAAACCGCATAATTCGGCTTATGCTATTGAAATTACTTGCTTTAAGTTGGTTTTTCCTGCACTCTACTACTTTTCTTGGTTTGGATTTCTGGGTTTTCGGTTTACTTAGATTACGTACGCCTCGAGACGTTCGTAGTTTAAGTGCCGGTCATGTTCCGTACTTTCGGGTCGTGACACTCATACACGCATTTAATCGAGCTCCCGCGCATATCTCATATGCACACCATATCGTTTTGCCTGAGCTAGAAAACTTCTGTGTGGGACTCTAATGTTAGTGTATATGCCCTAGAGGCCATTACTGTATCATACTAGTTTGTATATTACTTAATGGATGCTTGGGATATTTACCTTGTATATACAATCTTGCTCAAAATAGTAGTATGCTACTTGGTTTGTTTCTACTTCAATGTGTACATGTGTTTATTTTTGTATATCGCCTATACACATTAGTAGAGCCCTTAGGATCTTTGCTTGATTACCAGCGATGTGATGGCCGTCACACTAGTGGGGCTGGGTAATCTATAAGCACATCCTTATGCAGGTCCCTGGTCGCAGGACTATCGAGACAGGGCATCGATACTCCGGAGTAGACCAGCGCATGCGCTTCTCATCCCAGTGTGGGAGACGGTCTGTCCCACAGCCGTCAGTACGTCGTACTTGAGATAGTATGCGGGTGCTCGTTAGGTTATGGGTACACTGGACAGGACTCGTCGGGAACTGACTAGTTGGTATTATACCTATCGTCAGTTATCAGTTCCCAGGTGACATGAGTACAGCTTAGTCCGCTGACTTGACACTGTCATTCCGCCTCGAGTGTGTTCCCACTGTACTTTGATCACTACCCTACCACGGCTCAAAGGAGTCGTGCAAACAGGTAGTGGTTGGGTGCAGTCCCGAAGCACTTGGAGGCAGTGACGGTTAGACAGGATTCGTCTCTCCCGGTATTGGGGGTTGACATCGCGCTGTGTCTAGGAGAGCCATTACACGAGTAGTCCCTGGCCAGGGCAAACGAGATATACTGGTAGGTTTCCAGTGTTATCTCAGGGTGTTTTGGGCTTCGCTCCGGCACGACTTGTACCGCTATTGGGGGACTGACGTTTACCGCCCCCTAGGCCCGCCATGCGATGTATCAGACGAACAGACCGGACTGTACGGAGAATGTCACACTCAGGCTCAGTAGGAGTTCAGATGGGTTTCGCCTCGTCGGTCTTCTTGTCGGCATTACCTGGGGACCGTTACGCACAGCTAGTGCCGCTTGCGGTCTGTGGTTAAACCCACTGCCAGCGTAGTGTCGAGTCTTTAGAGTCCCACACAGAAAGCTTTTCGCCTTTAGGCAAAAGAGTAGAGGTCGCATGGTATTGCGACAGGTCGCATGGTTTTGCGACAGGGTTCAGTCACATCCGTGCACTTGTGCACGTACAGTGTCCGGACAGTTTACACTAGCGGGCTTTGGTTTAAGCCAGATCCTAGTGTATCTTATGGGATTGGATTTATCCAGTTTGCATTCGTGTTCCTCGGAACGCGGATGCGGGTGTGTATGCACAGTTGACAGGGAGGCACAGACAGCGAATTCTCATTAGGGTTGTTGACAGTTGACCGTTGACTTTTTGACTTTTTGCTCAACCCTAATGAGAATATGATATGCGATTAACTATTATATTAATTAAGTATTATGGTGACTTGGTTGTTGACTTTTGTTGACTTTGTTGACTTGTTGACTTTTGTTGACTTGTTGACTTTGTTGACCGGTTGACTAGGCTTGACTAGTTGACCATCATGATAACCATGGTTATCATTTCATGCCAAAGACTTTTACTTGCTTGTTCATTTGAGTAAAATGAGTGCATGACATGATAAGGTTATGGTTGCTTCAACCATCACATAAGACTTTTATTGATATGATGAGTTATGATTACATTGGATTATGAGAGGGTGAGAGACAAAAGAGAGCCTCATTCTTTCTTGCTCATTCTCTCTCTTGTTCTTGAGCTCTCCTCTTGCTCTCACCCTCAACCTCTTGCTCCCTCTCTTGATCTATGGTTCTCTTGTCTCATGAGTTGAGAATCAAGAACCATAGATAAAATCCCATTCTAAATCTTCTCTACTCATTCTAGTTCACTAGGTTTAGCAAACCAAGTGAACTAGTTTCTTCAAAGAACGAAGAAGGAGCTAAAGGTTGGAGCTTTCAGGTGGATCTATCTTCGGCGTACGGAGACGACGAGAAGGAGCCATCGGACCACCATCGGAGCTCGGAGACGAAGGAGTTCAAGTTTAGGTATAACCATCTCCATCCGAGTAGCTAACTCTCTTTAGCTAACTATGCTAGTTTTAGTTTAGTCAAAGATCCCGACTTTGCTTAGTCCGTGTTGCCCCTTGCGCTAATAATTTCATTTTTATACCGTTTCCGCCTCCCCGTAAGAACCGGGGGTCGCAACGTGGACTTACAGTGGTATCAGAGCCTAACTAAACTTAAACTAGCTTGGTAGTGAAGTGTAACGAAGTTCGGAACCGGAAAAATAAAAAAAAAACCAAACTTTTACAAAACCTGAGTTTCTGTTGAAATTTTTTCTGGTCAAAATGAAAAACTTTATACTCCTAAATTCGGCTCAGGGTTTTGTGTGAACACCCATGAAAAACGGTCCACTGTTTCGTTCAAACCGCCGCGCTTCCGCCGCACGAGGTAGGCATGTGCCGCGGAAGCGCCGCGGTTTGTCGTCTTCTCTGCATCGTTTTTCGTGCAGTGTGTGTTTGTGTTGGTTTTGGGATTTTTGAAATATATTATATGTGCCCAGATTTTCCAGAAAAGAAATTTCCTTTTGGGGTCCTATAATTCCGTATTTTTTTCCGAACTTCACTGCACTTTGACTATGATGGTTATATCTGTGATGTTTGCATGTATTGAACGTCGGCTAATCGCTATAAGTCGATTGGTCGGGGTTATACATGATCTGTAATGTGCTGGAATGTGTATATGAATATGTTGGATTGTCGCGGGTGAATAGCCGGGGGTTGTGAGACGAGAGTTTTCTTTTCTTTCAATTCATGTAAATTTGTAAATTGATGTAATAATTATTTGTATGGCCGCGCAACCGGGTCGGGGTTGTAGCCGTCATTGTATAATTTCTTTTTACTGTTTTTGCTCCTAGGATAGACCCATGGAGGGGTGCACAAACTACCGGGTATGCCGAAGTGTCGAGTGGCCTACTCATGGAGATGAGGGAGGTTGCTACGCTTCGGGTACTTGGCGGGTAGTTTGCCGCACCCGTAGGGGTCTTGGGTGGGGTTTTGGCTATTCACCGCGACCGTGTAATCTGTCTTTTGTTACAGGCTCGTACAAATTACAGATTCCTAGTATATCCAATGTATTCATCTGTGATCTGAAATGTTTATCATTGCAGTATATCTATATATGATATTATTTAGGCGTTGCTTATGTTTTACAGACACGCTAGCCCAGCCCCCGCTCTGTCGTTAGTTAAGTAACCTAACGGGTAATGACGGGGCCCCGTGGCGAATGCGAATGGCATAAGCGTACGTCATATTTTGGTTGTTTTCTGCAATGGTAGGATTAAATGATGGGACGCATTAAAAGAACTAATGCAAGAATATCACGCATTAAAAGAACTAATGCAAGATAATAAACCAAGTTAAAGTCGTTGGAACACTTTCGAAAAACCACTCGGTTCTTTTCAAAACAAACTTTTAAAATACGGAGTTTGAGCTACTCCATTTAAAAGCTATCTCGTTCCATCGACCAAATCAAGTTCACTACGTTCACGGTTTTGCCAAAACCATCCGTAGCCCTCCATCATTTCAGTTAAATATTCGGTAGTATTCAAGCTATGTATTTTGACCTCACGCCAAGGCATAGTGATTGGTAGCTGCCGGATATTTATCTGTTGCATAGATAGAATGCATTGGTTTGAGACAGTCGTACTGCCATTTTGGCCTACGTCAAGGGTATGTACGGGTGGGTTCAAATTAACCTGGATAATGATGGGACGAACTTGACATGTGACTTATGACATTTTGACCCCACGCCAAGGTCATAAGAGCATGGGGCAAAAATCCACATCGGGAGTTTCATAAGTACTGAAACTTGCTAGATTTGCATACCATTTGGAGTGTGATGATTCTGGTAGGATTCCTTCAGTTTCGTCACGCGATGATATTTGGATCCCGATCCTACTGTGAGTATATGCTACTCCTCGGGAAATTTCTCACTTAACGATCAATGCTATAAACCTAGTAGGTGCCTAGAAAGGTGTTAGCGGGGCTATGCCCCCAGGGAAAAGAGGTTCTTTAATTAAGGAACTTCGCGAAAGCGTTGGAAAACCTCCCTCGAAGTACCGACACCGGCCTGGCTGAACGGTTAAGCAAGTATTGTACGGTGGGATTGATCCTGACTAATTCTTCCTTTATGGTTTGAGGAGGGATTCGAGAAACAGTGGGAGCCATCCTGTTTAGACAAACTAAAAACCACTCTAAACTTGCAAGAGCATCATGCTGAGTGTTTCTTCTTCTCTCTCCTAATTGCAGCGACCAATCAACATGACTGGACTTAAGTTACTCCTAGATAAAAACAAACTGACAGGGCCAAACTACAAAGATTGGCTCAGGAATGTCAAGATAGCAATCACTTATGACAAGCTGGGGTATCTTCTTACCAACAAAGCTCCCCCTGTCCCTGGTCCAACTTCCAGTGTCGCGGATAAGGAGATCCGCAAGACTTGGGAGATTGATAGCGCGAAGGCCAAATGCCTCCTGCTTGCCTCAATGGACAACGAACATCAGAGGAGGCATGAGAATATGGACATGGAGTCCATATTGCTCCATACAAAAGAACTGTATGGAGAGCAATCACGTATCGCAAGATACGAAGCGTCGAAAAAGTTATTTTCGACAAGAATGGCCGTCGGATCATCAGTAGCCGAGCACGTGCTAAAGATGATCGGCTACATTGAGGAGCTCGCTGACCTAGGGATCACATTGGAGAGTGAGCTATATACGGATATAGTTCTCCAGTCCCTTCCTTCCACTTACGCCCAGTTTACACTGAACTTCAACCTACAAGAAAAAGAGGTTGAACTATCAGAGCTCCTCAACATGCTGAGGAGCGCAGAGGGCACCCTACAGAAAGGTAGGGAAACATCCACTTTGTTTGTAGGAGGATCGTCTTCTTCTAGGTCCAAGGCGAAAGCCAAGGGAAAGAAGAAGAAAGCCCCCGCCAAACCAAGGGGCGGTGTTAGTAAAGTGGATACGAAGGGAAAAGCAAAAGCAACAAAGATAGCGGGGAAGCTTGTGGATAAGGAAGAATGCTTCTATTGTCATAAGAAAGGACACTGGAAGAATGATTGCAGGGCCTGGAAGGCCAGAACACAGGAATTGAAGCAAGTTGCAGCTTCAGCTTCAGGTGTGTATGTTATTGAAAACTGTCTTTCAATAAACTCTACTTCCTGGGTATTGGATACCGGATCAGGATCTCATATCTGTAATTCTTTGCAGGCGTTGAGAAACCGTAGGGTTTTGAAGGCAGGTGACATGACCCTCAGAGTTGCAAACGGAGCTAGCATGGATGCTAAAGCCGTGGGGGACTATCACCTGGGAATGTCAGATGGACATGTTTTGGTTTTGCGTAATTGCTTTTTTGTACCCAACGCAACTTGTAATATCATTTCTGTATCTTTAGTTTCTAAAGAAGGTTATGAATTTGCGTTTGTAAGTAATGTTGTAAACATTCACCTTAATCAAGTTTTGATTGGGTCAGGTACATTGAGTAATGGTATATACGTGTTAAACCAACCGCAGATTTTTAATGTCCAGAATACACACAAAAGAAAGTCTCCAGAAATAAATCAGACTTTCTTATGGCATTGTAGATTGGGTCACATCAATGAGAGAAGGTTGACTAAGTTACATGCAGAAGGATATTTGAATGCGTTCGAATATCAATCGTATGCCGCTTGTCAATCTTGTCTCAAAGGAAAGATGACAAAGACTCCATTTACTGGACAAGGAGTAAGAGCGAGCGAGCTCTTGGGACTCGTACACAGTGACGTGTGCGGTCCAATGTCTACACATGCCCGAAGCGGACATTCTTACTTCATTACTTTTACGGATGACTTCTCAAGGTACGGCTATGTCTTCTTAATGAAACATAAGTCCGAGGCTTTCGGAAAATTCCAGGAGTATAAAAATGAAGTAGAGAAACAGACCGGCAAAAGTATTAAGATTCTAAGATCGGATCGAGGTGGAGAATACTTAAGTGCCGAGTTCCTGGACTATTTAAAAGAGAACGGAATTCTCTCTCAGCTTACTCCTCCATACACCCCGCAACATAACGGTGTATCGGAGAGACGGAACCGCACCCTATTGGATATGGTGCGGTCCATGATGAGTAATGCTGAATTGCCGCGATCATTCTGGGGATATGCGCTAGAATCAGCCGCATATCTTTTGAACCGAGTTCCAACTAAGACTGTGCCTACCACACCATATGAAATGTGGAGTGGGAAGAAACCCTATCTTCAATATCTGAAGATCTGGGGATGTCCGGCTTTTGTCAAAAAGCAGCATGCGGACAAGCTCGAGGCACGCTCAGTACTGTGCAAGTTTGTGGGATACCCAAAGAACACCAGGGGGTATCTTTTCTACTACGCAGATGAACAAAAAGTCCTTGTTTCTCATAATGCCCACTTTCTAGAACACCAGTTCTTGGAAAAGGAGATTAGTGGGAGCGCAGTAGAACTGGAAGAAATTCCAGAACCACAGACTATTACTGAAAGGTTAGTGGAACCAGAGGGTTCAACAGAACAGGACATTCCTACGCCGCTCCGCAGAAGTAGTAGGCAGTCTCATCCGCCCGAGAGATACTACGGTTTTCTCATAGACGGGGATAGAGAGGATTGCATCATAGATTATGATGAGCCTACTAGCTTCCAGCAGGCCGTTCAGAGCGTTGACTCAGTGAAATGGCTGGATGCAATGCGGACCGAAATGGAGTCCATGTACACCAACAAGGTATGGACGTTGGACATTGCTCCAGACGGGGTAAAACCCGTAGGATGCAAGTAGATCTTCAAAAGGAAGATTGGTGGACAGGTTGAGACCTATAAAGCTAGGCTGGTAGCAAAGGGTTTTCGTCAAAGACCTGGCTTGGACTACGACGAAACCTTTTCTCCAGTAGCCATGCTGAAATCCATTCGGATCCTTCTTGCCATTGCTGCCTTCCACGATTATGAGATCTGGCAAATGGACGTAAAGACAGCTTTTCTAAATGGAAATTTAGAGGAGTGTGTCTATATGGACCAACCAGAGGGTTTCATTCAGAGTGGGAGCAGCGGAAAGGTGTGCAAGTTGCTTAAGTCCATCTATGGGCTAAAGCAGGCATCGTGGAGTTGGAACATCTGCTTTGATGAGACGGTCAAAGAATTTGGCTTTATCAAAAATCCAGATGAACCATGCATCTATAGTAGATTTGTAGCGAGAACTGTAGTATTCCTCGTTTTGTACGTGGATGACATTCTCTTAATAGGAAATGACATTCCTATGCTACAATCTGTCAAGGGGTTCTTGTCACACAGGTTCTCCATGAAAGACCTGGGTGATGCCTCATACATTCTGGGTATCCGGATCTACCGTGACAGATCCAAGAGGATATTAGGACTTTCACAGTCCAGGTACATCGACACCATACTGAAGAGGTTCAGTATGGAAGATTCCAAGCGCGGTAACCTACCGGCTTGTCACGGGATCACCCTCTCTAAAAAGATGTCTCCCAAGACTGATTTGGAGAGGGATCGCATGTCTATTATACCCTACGCTTCTGCGGTAGGCTCTATAATGTATGCGATGTTGTGTACCAGACTGGATGTAGCTTATGCACTGAGTGTGGTAAGCCGGTATCAGTCTAACCCTGGGGAGAAACACTGGATAGCGGTAAAGAACATTCTCAAGTACCTGAGAAGGACTAAGGAGATGTTCTTGGTGTATGGCGGAAAAGACCTCCAGATCGAGGCCTTTGCTGACTCCAGCTTCCAGAGTGACAAGGATGATTCCAAGTCCATGTCGGGTTTTGTCTTTACCCTCAATGGAGGGGCGGTGTGTTGGAAGAGTTCCAAACAGGAAACCGTTGCAGACTCGACGATGGAAGCGGAATACATCGCTGCATCTGATGCCGCAAAAGAAGCTGTCTGGATGAGGAAGTTCTTGAAAGAACTTTAGGTGGATCCGTCCATTGTTGATCCAATACCTCTGTATTGCGACAATAACGGGGCTATAGCTTTAGCGAAGGAACCAAGGTCCCATCAGAAATCCAGGCACATCTTGAGGCGGTATCACCTGATCAGGGAGATCGTGGATCGCCAGGAGATCGAGGTTCGGAGAGTCGCTTCAGAAGACAACACTGCAGATCCATTCACCAAGGCCTTGCCCCAGACTCAGTTCGAGCGGCTGATCGAGATGATAGGTCTTCGATACGCCAGTACATGGCCTTAGTGCAAGTGGGAGATTGTTAGTGTATACGCCCTAGAGGCCATTACTGTATCATACTAGTTTGTATATTACTTAATGGATGCTTGGGATATTCACCTTGTATATACAATCTTGCTCAAAATAGTAGTATGCTACTTGGTTTGTTTCTACTTCAATGTGTACATGTGTTTATTTTTGTATATCGCCTATACACATTAGTAGAGCCCTTAGGATCTTTGCTTGATTACCAGCGATGTGATGGCCGTCACACTAGTGGGGCTGGGTAATCTATAAGTACATCCTTATGCAGGTCCCTGGTCGCAGGACTATCGAGACAGGGCATCGATACTCCGGAGTAGACCAGCGCATGCGCTTCTCATCCCAGTGTGGGAGACGGTCTGTCCCACAGCCGTCAGTACGTCGTACTTGAGATAGTATGCGGGTGCTCGTTAGGTTACGGGTACACTGGACAGGACTCGTCGGGAACTGACTAGTTGGTATTATACCTATCGTCAGTTATCAGTTCCCAGGTGACATGAGTACAGCTTAGTCCGCTGACTTGACACTGTCACTCCGCCTCGAGTGTGTTCCCAGTGTACTTTGATCACTACCCTACCACGGCTCAAAGGAGTCGTGCAAACAGGTAGTGGTTGGGTGCAGTCCCGAAGCACTTGGAGGCAGTGACGGTTAGACAGGATTCGTCTCTCCCGGTATTGGGGGTTGACATCGCGCTGTGTCTAGGAGAGCCATTACACGAGTAGTCCCTGGCCAGGGCAAACGAGATATACTGGTAGGTTTCCAGTGTTATCTCAGGGTGTTTTGGGCTTCGCTCCGGCACGACTTGTACCGCTATTGGGGGACTGACGTTTACCGCCCCCTAGGCCCGCCATGCGATGTATCAGACGAACAGACCGGACTGTACGGAGAATGTCACACTCAGGCTCAGTAGGAGTTCAGATGGGTTTCGCCTCGTCGGTCTTCTTGTCGGCATTACCTGGGGACCGTTACGCACAGCTAGTGCCGCTTGCGGTCTGTGGTTAAACCCACTGCCAGCGTAGTGTCGAGTCTTTAGAGTCCCACACAGAAAGCTTTTCGCCTTTAGGCAAAAGAGTAGAGGTCGCATGGTATTGCGACAGGTCGCATGGTTTTGCGACAGGGTTCGGTCACATCCGTGCACTTGTGCACGTACAGTGTCCGGAAAGTTTACACTAGCGGGCTTTGGTTTAAGCCAGATCCTAGTGTATCTTATGGGATTGGATTTATCCAGTTTTCATTCGTGTTCCTCGGAACGCGGATGCGGGTGTGTATGCACAGTTGACAGGGAGGCACAGACAGCGGATTCTCATTAGGGTTGTTGACAGTTGACTTTTTGACTTTTTGCTCAACCCTAATGAGAATATGATATGCGATTAACTATTATATTAATTAAGTATTATGGTGACTTGGTTGTTGACTTTTGTTGACTTTGTTGACTTGTTGACTTTTGTTGACTTGTTGACTTTGTTGACCGGTTGACTAGGCTTGACTAGTTGACCATCATGATAACCATGGTTATCATTTTATGCCAAAGACTTTTACTTGCTTGTTCATTTGAGTAAAATGAGTGCATGACATGATAAGGTTATGGTTGCTTCAACCATCACATAAGACTTTTATTGATATGATGAGTTATGATTACATTGGATTATGAGAGGGTGAGAGACAAAAGAGAGCCTCATTCTTTCTTGCTCAGTCTCTCTCTTGTTCTTGAGCTCTCCTCTTGCTCTCACCCTCAACCTCTTGCTCCCTCTCTTGATCTATGGTTCTCTTGTCTCATGAGTTGAGAATCAAGAACCATAAATAAAATCCCATTCTAAATCTTCTCTACTCATTCTAGTTCACTAGGTTTAGCAAACCAAGTGAACTAGTTTCTTCAAAGAACGAAGAAGGAGCTAAAGGTTGGAGCTTTCAGGTGGATCTATCTTCGGCGTACGGAGACGACGAGAAGGAGCCATCGGACCACCATCGGAGCTCGGAGACGAAGGAGTTCAAGTTTAGGTATAACCATCTCCATCCGAGTAGCTAACTCTCTTTAGCTAAGTATGCTAGTTTTAGTTTAGTCAAAGATCCCGATTTTGCTTAGTCCATGTTGCCCCTTGCGCTAATAATTTGATTTTTATACCGTTTCCGCCTCCCCGTAAGAACCGGGGGTCGCAACGTGGACTTACATCTAAGACTCGTCAATACGCCGGCAGTTGGTGATGATCACATCAAACACCTACAAGCCGCAAGCGGTCAGCTAAACGTAACGGCCACCCGGGTATTGAGCGATTAGAAGAAGAACAAGCGAACCTGTCAAAACTCCCGTCAATCTAATCGGCAACACTTACCGTACAATCCGGTCTTTTCGTCAGATATGCTGCATATCGAGTCTTGGGATGGAATCGTCGACCCCAATAACTGAATAAGTCATGCCGGTATATGGTCTACAACAGATTGAGAAACTACTGATAACACTTATCAGTAATATCTCAGCAGCCCTGGCCAGGGACTTCCTGTTATAGCCAATCGTGCACAGCGCAACATCAACCCCCAATACCGAGAGAGACGAAACCCCTCCTATCGCTCATTGCCTCCATGTGCCTCGGGACCGTACCCAAAATCCACCCGTTTGTACGACTCAGTAGAGCTGTAGTAGGGTGGAGATCAAAGTACAGTGGGAGGACACACAAGACTCTATGGCGATCTCGGGTCTACAGACTAACCTGTACCAGTGTCACCTGAGAACTGCTATCCGACGTATGATGTAATACCACATAGGAGTTCTCGGTGAGTTCGTTCAGTGTACCCAGTCTCACTGAGCATCCGTATACAATCTTTGGTGTCACCACACCAGACGGATATGAGATCATCCATCGCCTATCATATGGAACAAGAATGGTATACGCTAGTCTACACTGGAATATCGATGCCCTGTCTCGATATACCTACGACTAGGAACATTTCAAGGATATGCTTATAAATTACAGGTGTCCTACTAGTATGATCCACATCATAATCCCAGTAGTCAAGCCAATATCCTTAGGGATTTATCAACATGTATCAAATGAGTAAAAACATGATCAAGTGAACATATGATAAAGAGAAACCAGATAGCATACTATCATGTCGAGCAAGACTGACCTCTGAATATATATATACACATCAGTACATACACTATCATATAATGGCCTCTAGGGCATACATATATCCAACAGTTCCATCCAAATTAGTTCCTACCACTCCATATGAGATATGGTATGTGAAGAGACCATGTCTTAAACGAGTTAAGATATGGGGTAGTCCGGCCTATATTGAAAAGCAAAATCCGGACAAGCTCGAGGCAAGGTCAGTTCTGTAAGTTTGTTAGGATATCCCAAACATTTGCGAGGGTATATCTTCTACTTAACTGAGGAGTAAAAGGTGTTTTGTTTCTCAGCATGGCACCTTTTTAGAAAATGAATTTCTTGTGAAGAAATTTGTGGTCATGAGGTAGAACTTGAAGGAGTTCCAGCTAGATAAACTAACAGCTGATAATTTGGTAAAACCAAATGATTCAATAGTCTCCAACGAACCTCAGCCTCTCCGCGAATCTGATGGGGTTCCTCATCCACCTAAGAGATACTACGGTTTTTTCGATGACGGTAGGAGCGAGGATTGCATCATGGTAGATGATGACCCAACCAGGTTCAGGCAGGCCATCACAAGTAGAGACTTTGTGAAATGTTTGGATGCTTTGCGATCAAAGATGGAATCCATGTACACCAATAAAGTATGACTTTGCATGTTACACCTGAAGGGGTAAAACCCATTGGGAGCAAATGGATCTTAAGAAGATTCTTGGTGTAGATGGAAAAGTTGAGACTTTCAAATCTATGCTTAAGTCCATCAGGATCAATGCGCGCATCGCGAAGTTGGAACATCTGTTTTGATGTGACAGTCAAAGAGTTTGACTTCATCAAAATGGTAGATGAACCTTGTACATACAAGAAGGTTGTAGAGAATGAGGTTGTCTTACACGTATTGTACATAGATGACATACTCTTGATAGAAAAGGGTTTCCTATGCTACATTCGGTCAAGCTCCTCTTATCACGAGGATTCTCCATGGAAGATCTGGATGATACCTACTACATCTTGTGGATTAAGATCTATGATGATAGATCTAAGTGGATATTGGGAGTGTCCCAAATCCAGATACATTAACACCATACTAAAGGGGTTTAGTATGGAGGATTCTAAGCGTGGTGGTTTGCCCACTTACTCAGGAATCACTCTCTCCAAAAAGATGTCTTTCGAGACTGATTTGGAAAGAGCCGCCTGCAAGTGATACCCTATGCTTCGGCAGTAGGCTCTATCATGTATGCGATGTTATGTACCAGACCAGATGTAGATGACTCACTAGGTGTAGTGATTAGGAATCAATCGAATCTTGGAAGAATAACTGGAAAGCTGTAGAGGACATTCTTACGTACTTAAGAAGCACTAAATGAATGTTCTTGGTTCGAACTTCCAGAGTGATAAGGTCGACTGAAAGTCAGTCACATGCATTGTCTTTACCCTCAGTGGAGGGACGATATGTTGGAAGAGTTACAAGCTAGATACCGTGACGTACTAGACGATAAAGGCTGGATACATCGCTACCAACGATGCTACCAAAGAGGTTGTCTGGACATTTCTTGTTCATGAGATGAACAAGGTTCCTACCCTTGAACGTCCAATAACTATTATTGTGACAACAATGGAGTTGTGGCTTTAGCCTAGGAACGCAGGTCCCATCAGCGTTCCAGGCATATTCTGAGGACAGTATCACCTGATCAAGGAGATGGTTGATCTCTAAGGGATCGAGGTTAGGAGAGTAGACCCGAAGAGTAACATAGCGGATCCACTCACAAAGGCCTTACCCTAGAGAGACTTCTATAGGCCGTTGAGTATGAGATATTGCAACAAATGGCCTTAGTGCAAGTGGGAGATTGTTAGTTATATGTATGCCCTAGAGGCCATTACTGTATATGTGATGTATATTGTAGTGGATGCTTGGACATATAGGGAGGACTTTCTTGCTCGACATGATAGTATGCTATCTGGTTGCAATTTATCTTAACATGTACACTTATTGTCTCTCTATTACATGTTGATAAAGCCCTTAGGATGAGTACTTGACTACCAGGATTATGATACGGATCATACTAGTGGGGCAGAGGTAGTCGGCAAGTACATCCTTTAAATATTCCTAGTCGTGGGAGTATCAAGACAGGGCATCGATACTCTAGAGTAGACTAGCATATGCACTTCTTGACCCATATGATGGGCGATGGATGATCCCATATTCATTGGTGTTTGACATTAGAAAAGGTATACGGGTGCTCAGTGGAGACTGGGTACACTAAATGGACTCGCCGAGAACTCCTAGATGGTATTATGCCTATCGTCAGATAGCAGTTCTCTGGTGACACTGGTACAGCTTAGTTTGTCGACCCGAGATCGTCATAGAGTCTTGTGTGATTCCTACTGTGTTTTGATTTCCACCATACCACAGTCAAGAGATCGTGCAAAAAGGTGGTTTTTGGGAACAGTCCCGAGTCACATGGAGGCAATGAGCGATAGGAGGGGATTCGTCTCTCCCGGTATTGGGGGTTGATATTGCGCTATCCTCGATTGGCCATAACAGGAAATCCCTAGCCAGGGTTACTGAGATCTACTGGTAAGTGTTATCAGTAGTTTCTCAAACCATTATGTACTTGGATCGGCATGACTTATCAGGCTATTGGGGTCTGACGTTAAACCACCCCCAGGCTACGATATGCGATATATCTGACGAAGAGACCGGACTGTACGGTAGTGTTACTGATTGGATTCGCAGGAGTATGAGAAGGCTTGCTTGTTGATCTTCTGATCGCTCAATACCCGGGTGGCCGTTACGTTTAGCAGACCGCTTGCGGCTTGTGGGTGTTTGATATGATCATCACCTACTGCCGGCGTATTGACGAGTCTTTAGAGTCCTACACAAAGATTTCTGGTTCATGCGAAACGAAGTAGGAGCACATATGTGATATGTGCGGGACCGAGATTAATGCGCGTATGTGATACCGCATTCTATTCTCGTGATATGTGATATCGGTCGGTTATGTGTGATATAGCCGGGTTATCGGATCAAGTGTCGATTCGATAAATTGATACATTTGGTATTAGTCGCTTGTATGCGATATAGCTGGATTATTAAATCAAGTGTTGATTTAATAATTTAATGTATAATTATATATGTGATATATTAATTTACATTAACTAATATTAAGTCGCTTAAACATTTCTTTTTCTCACTTGTGTGCATATGGTATATATGTGATATATATTAATGTACAACTTTTGTGTCATGCTTGATGCCACATGTGACATGGGTGTATGAGACTCACACCATACTTATGTTAATATTAGGTTTTATTTATTTAAAATTAATCAAAATTTGTTGGAAATTAGTCACATGGTTCAAGCTTGTAGAAGCTTGTGGAACCATTGACCAAGTCCACCAATTTTGTTTTACTTATAGATATTTGTTAACCTAACCATTAATATTAGCCATGGTTTATTTTCTACATGGGTTAGTGTATGACACTAACTCACCCATGGTTGCTATTCTCACCTCATGAGTTTTATTCTTATCTCCTCTTCATCTTCTTCTTCCTCATGGAAAAGCTTTATAGCTTTTGAAAAGGTGATGAAATATTGTGAGAAAAATTAATCTAAAGTGAGCCCAATTCCTACTTCCTCATCCTCTTCTATATTAGCCATTTAGTTTAAGGTGTTTGCTTCACTAATCTACCATTAGTGAAGAGCTAGCATGAGCTTGAGTCTTCGCTACGTAGATCATCTTCGGCCTCGAAGACTTCGAGCAAGCTTGTTCATTTCTTCATGTGAACCCTTATTAGAGTTCGGGTGTTCACTACTTGGAACGAAGGGACTACTACATGGAGCTTTGGAAGTGAAGGACCGGTCTACAAAGGTTGTATTCCTCATTCACTTAAATGTAAAGTTGTTTGCATTGCTAGTTCGTCTAAATCTCTAGTGATGATTCTAGGGTTAGGGTTCTTTAGTACGGCAAAAATTTGAAAACGGCATGGACGATGCCTCCCGAAACCCAGCGGCTGCCTAGGGAAACCTGCAGGTGGTCTACAAGTACATTCTTTAATCAGTTCCTAGTCATGGGAATATCGAGACCAGGGCATCGATATTCCAGTGTAGACTAGTGTGTACATTTCTTGTCCCTTAGAGGGCGATGGTTGATCCCACAAACATTGGTGTGTGACATCAAAGATTGTACACAGGTGCTCATTGGAGAATGGGCACACCGAACAGGACTCACCGAGGACTCCTATGTGGTAATATACTTATCATCAAATAGCAGTCCTCTGGTGACACTGGTACAGGTTAATCTGTAGACCCGAGATCGTCATAGAGTCTTATGTGGCTCCCACTATGCTTTGATTTCCTCCCTACCACGGCTCAAAGGAGTCGTGCAAACAGGTGGATTTTGGGTACAGTCCCGAGTCACATGGAGGCAATGAGCGATAGGAGGGGTTTCGTCTCTCCCGGTATTGGGGGTTGATGTTGCATTGTGCTCGATTAGCTATAACTGGAAGTCCCTGGCTAGGGTTGCTGTTGAGATTTACTGATAAGAGTTATCAGTAGTTTCTCGAACCGTTATAGGCCAGACATCGGCATGACTTATCACGTTACTGGGGACTGATGTTTACCACCCCTAGACATGATATGCGACATATCAGACGAAGAGACCGGACTGTACGGTAGTGTCACTGATAGGCTTCATGGAGAGTATGGATAAGCTTGCTTGTTGATCTTCATATCGCTCAATACCCGGGTAGCCGTTACGTCCAGCTAGTACCGCTGACCGCTTGTAGGTGATTGATGTGATCATCACCTACTGCTGGCGTATTGACGAGTCTTTAGAGTCCCACACAGAAGTTTTCTGGTTCAAGCGAAACGAATTAGGACACATATATGATATGTGTGTAGGCCTGATTAAATATGTGTATGTGATACCGTATTGTAATCTGGCAATTATCTGTTATCGGTTCGGTTATATGTGATATAACCAGATTGTCGAATCAAGTGTTGATTTGATAATGTGATATACAGATAAATGATATTAGTCGGTCATATGTGATATAACCGGATTATTAAATCAAGTGTTGATTTAATAATGTGATATATATTATATGTGATATAATTATATCTTAACTAATATCATTAGCTCACTAATTATTCTTCATAATATATATATTAATATATATGATATATATATAAACATGGGCTTTATTCATAGTTTATTCATCTTGACTCACTATTCAAGCATGGTTGCAATTTTATATTGCAAAATTCCATGCTTGAATGAGTGGGGGTCAAGAGTTTCCATTCTTTCTAGTCTCATTCTCAACACTTAGCTTTTTTTCATGAGTTGCTCCCATGGTTGCTCTTTAGCTTCATCTTCCTCCTCAAATGTCACGGTTCAAGTTTCAACCCTCACATGAGATGTGAATCATGAATCTTGAACACAAATAAGTGAGCAAAATAAACCCCTACTTCACCATCTCACATTAGATTAGCAATTTGATGTGGAGTGTTGCCTTCACTAATGAGATTAGTGAAGGATTAGCTTGAGCTTGTGGAATTCGGGTGGACTGTCTTTGGTACGAAGATCACGAAGGAGGTTCGTTCACCTCGAAAAGAAGCCTAATGGAGTCGCGTGGACTTCAACCTGGAGCTATAGAAGTGAAGGACTAGAACTACAAAGGATATATGCTCTTTTCTTCTCTTGGTTTTAATCACATCACAAAGGCAAAACCTAATAATCTAGTAATGATCTTGTTAGTTTAGCTTAGCACCTAATAAAAATTAAAATGTGGCTTGTTTGATGCCTCTAGAACCTCATGGTGGTGTTAAGGTAGACTTTCAAAGAGTATTGCATATCGGGTTCAGGGGGTGGATAAAGTCAAACCCTTAATAACGTGATATGTCGTGTCAGTGTGAAACCCATCACCCGTTGAGAAACTACTGATCCAAATCAGTAAATCTCGTCCACCTTGGCCAAGAATTTCTAGTGATGGTCACCCATGCACAGCGCTGTTGGGGTCAAAAATTATACCTCGGTTTACCAAGTCAAAATCAAAGTCAACCCCAAGTCAAGTGGGCTCGAGCCCAAGCCAAGTGGGCCCATGCCCAGGTCAAGACCGAGCATGGAAGAGACCGGCCCCATGACAAAAAGAATGAAGCCATAAATTAGTTTAATTTTATTTTTTTTAGAAATAAATGTATGGAATATGGGCAAAAAGCCAAAATTTTGTAAACCCCATATCTTATGTGCAAAAAGAAATAAGCACATGAGGCATGGGGAGGCACAAGTGCCATTTGGAAAAGCCCAAGGGGCTATATGTAAAGTGTGTAGCCTATAAAGGCAAACATGATGAGAAAATCAAAAATACTTTTCATTCTCTCAAAAAATTAGGGTTCTATGTCTCCTTCTCCTTCCTCAAGGTTCTAAACCTTCTTCCTTTTTCTTGAATTAAATCAAGAGTTTAACTCTTTTTTCTAAAAAGAAATAGTTTTTCACTACAAAACCCACGAAGGGGAGTGTTCATACCATAATATTGTATTATTATATTCTCTATTCTTATTCTTTTTACAAATAAAACAGGTGCTTTTGACGCATGTCTGCTACATATTACAGGTTACAGGTTCTTGGATCTAAAACAGTGAAAACAATAAAAGACGACTTAAAAGTGAGACTTTGACCAATAAACAGAAGACTCTCGATCAAGCCTACATAAAGATCAGTTCACAAAGCACGGTTCAAGACGTCGACACAAAGCCACGGTTAAAGTCCACAACAATATTCACTGGAAAATCTGGAAGAGAATCAGAAGCTAAATTGAGAAAAGAAATAAAGAAGTACGAAGACCAGAGAGCCAAGGACCATCACAAGAAGTTGCAGCAGCCAAATCATCTTTTTGGCCGCGGAACCGCGGCCAAACAGGGCCTTGAGCCGCGGTTCCGCGGCGAGCCTGAGCAATTAAGGAATATAAATTTTACCATAATTTTAAGACGGATTTGACTAGTCTACCTAGGGCTATTTTGGTAAATGTAGACATGCGGATCAATTGTAACCTAGGGTTTCCTATCCTCTATAAATAGGAACTCTAATTCATTGTATTAGGTTATTCCTCCCTATGCCTCTTTCTATGAATAAAATTCAGATTTCTTTTGGAGAGCATCGATGCCTCTTTTCATTTCATGAATTCAGATCTGACAACCCTGTGTTGATGTTTGGAGAGAGCCATCTGTAAAGTAAGTAGTTAATTTAAATTCTTACCCTAGGTAATTTTTCATTCTCTGCCCTAGTTTAGATTTAATTCCTTGCTCTAGATAATCTTAGTATAGATAGATTTAGTTTTTAGATTTAATAAATCAATCCGACTCCCATCGGAATTAACTCGTTAGCGCGATTAGGAAATTCACAACATCCCTGTGGACCGACCCGTACTCACCGGCTAGCTGCAAAGCGACGCCGTTCTTGATTGCGGTTAATAGATAGTTTTTGAGATCAATCAAATGGCGCCGTTGCCGGGGATGGCGTGTTATTTCCTTTTTGCAATTTTGGGTTAATATAAATTAAAAAATCATAAAAACTGAAAAATCCAAAAAAAAAATATAAAAATATATCATCTGTTATTTTTGGAAAGGGTATTTTTGTGAGAATTTTGCAGGATCTACAAACAACTTCGGATCTGGAAAAATCCAGAAAGCGAAACAAATAACAGAAAATCTTAAAAATAGAGAATTACAACAGAAAAGGTGTAGAAGAAATCTGAAGCTCCGAACCGACACCCCGACCGCGCTTCCGCCGCGCAAACCCCAATCTGACCGCAGAAACGCGGCGGTAAGGTGACGTCAGACTCTGCAAATTTTTCTCGGGGCTTGAACTAACTAGAAGACCGCGGAAACGCTGCCATAACGCGCTTAGACCGCGGAAACGCGGCTGCATGGTGTCTTCATCTCGTGGAAATTGCACTGTAAGCTTCTCTGTTCTTTCTTCTCTGCAAAACTCTCCATATATTTTCTGAAAAATTCCTGCAGGTTTCTGTGCGCTTAAAAATCTTTTCCCTTCCAAATAACAAGTCTTGTGCAGGAATCTTTGCGCCGCACATAAAATAAAAATTGATTGCAAGTGATCTTTTCTGTTTGCATACCTTTATCAAAAATCTTTTTTGCAAAAATTTCCAAATAAAGAGAAAAAGGAAAAAGGAAAATTTTATAACAACTTGCAAAGTTTGCCGCTAAGAAATCCTTGCACCACCCAACATTCTTTCTTTTCCCCTCTCTTCTATCATGGGTACCCCACATCATAAATCACTTTCCGAACTTTGGTATCCCGAACCTAACTTTGCCTTATACGTCAATTGTTTCGGTCGATTTAAGGAAGATCCTTCCCTGCCTAAAATTTCTTTGAAAGATCAAATAGAAGCGTCTAGGAGAAATAGTTCGACTTTACAACCCACTTTGTGTCAACCTTGTCGACCTTCACCACCTTCGTACGTTGACACCACTTTTTCGAGTCCTGTTGAAACTCCTAAGCCGATGTCTATTGCTGAGCACATTGCACATTCTCGTAACCGATCTTTCACCCCTCTCCACTCATCTAGTTCTAGGGATCCACAAGACTATTCACCTTTTTATCCACATATTGATTCTACTCCTGTCCAACCATCCACTTCCTACCAGTCCTACCCGACTTTCCCACCGTCACTAGACATTTCTTCTATACAGCCTTTTGGGAGTTTCACGTATCCAAACAGTTTTGAATCTTTTACCGAAACCCCTTCACAACCCATGTCTAGTTTGGAACAGTCGTTGGAGGCTTATATTGCAGCAACAAACAAAATGGTGAGGAATGTGGATGCGTCCATAGCCGCCCTTATACAACCTAGTAAACCGGTCGCTAGTTTCTAACCAGCTTCAAATTTTTCAATGTATGAGGAGGGGGTTGGACAGAGTGAGAATTTGAGAGGAACGAGTAAGTTCTACACAATTCTAAATCAAACCTACCCTTATCCAATTGAAACCCACAACTCCGGTTTTCCATCGATTGCCCTAAATATTTCACCAGTTGAAAATAAAAACGAGTTGTGTGACTTTGTAGTGCTTGATTTTCCAGATTGTGAAGAACCCCTTGTAGGGTTCCTAGGCACTCTAACAAGGTTCTACAAGACATCAACCATGCCCGATTAAAAAAAAATAGCCGTGCCGAACAACCCTAACCAAGATCGTATACTAGAGATTATGTGAAAACTAGCAAGTTAAACATTTTAACTACAAGTGAAAGGGATTACAACCTTTGTAGATCCGGTCCTTCACTTCTAAAGCTCCGTGTTGACGTCCCTTCGCTGCGATCATCGGGATCCCGGACTCTAGCGATGGTTTCTTCGGAGAAATGAGCGGGCTAGGTCGTTGACTTCGAGGCCGAAAATGATCTACGTCGAGAAGACTCAAACTCAAGCTCCATCTTCACTAGATCAAAAACTTTGTGAAGAGAACACCCTAAACTAAATGGCAAGTAGTAGAGGATGATGAAATAGGAAGTGGGTTCACTTTGGATTTGGATTTCTCACTCTTTTTCATCACTTGAAAATTTTCTAGCAAGCTTTTCTTCTTCTTGAAGAAGAAGAAGAAGAAAGAAAAGAATATGAATTATTAAAATGAATAATCAAGTGAAGTCTATCATAATGCAACCATGGGTGAGTTAACCTTTGTAGAGACTAAACTAGAGTTTAAGTTAATGGTTAGGTTAATGAAAATCTCATGCAAAACAAAATGGTTAGATTTTGTCAAAGATGCTTGAAAGCTTCATGAAGCTTCAAGCAAAGACAAAGAAAACCACCATTTTGTTTTACCAAAACAAATAAAAACCTAAACCATTAACCTAAACATGGTGTAAGTCATACACACACCCAAGTTTGCATATATCATCAATCATGATACAAACTAGTGCACAAACATATATCACATATACAACTTGTGCACATCAAGTGAGAAAATCAATCTTAAGTGAACAAATACTAGTTAATGTAAAGTAATATATCAAATATATAATTATATATTAAATCATTAAATCAATACTTGATTTAATGATCCGGTCATATCGCATATAACCGACTAATATCAAGTGTACCAATATATCGAATCAACATTTGATTCGGTAACCCGGCTATATCTCATATAACCGTCCGATGATACAAACCGCGAGAATAGAATTCAGTATCACATACTGGTATTATTCTCGGTCCCGCACATATCTCATATGCGCTCCTATTTCATTTCGCTTGAGCCAGGAAACCTCTGTGTAGGACTCTAAAGACTCGTCAATACGCCGGCAGTAGGTGGTGATCATATCAATCACCCACAAGCCGCAAGCGGTCTGCTAAACGTAACGGCCACCCGGGTATTGAGCGATCAGAAGATCAACGAGCAAGCCTGCTCATACTCCTGCGAATCCAACCAGTAATACTTACCGCACAGTCCTGTCTGTTCGCCTGATATGTCGCATATCCCACCTAGGGGTGGTAAACGTCAGACCCCAGAAGCTTGATAAGTCATGCCGATGTAAGGTCCATAACAAGCATGAAACTACTGATAACACTTACTAGTAAATCAGTGCAACCCTGGCCAGGGATTTCCAGTTATGGCCAGTCGAGCATAGCGCAACATCAACCCCCAATACCGGGAGAGACGAATCCCCTCCTATCGCTCATTGCCTCCATGTGATCGGGACTGTACCCAAAAACCACCTGTTTGCACGACTCAGTAGATCCGTGGTAGGGTGGAAATCAAAGCACAGTGGGAGACACACAAGACTCTGTGACGATCTCGGGTCAACAGACTAAGTTGTACCAGTGTCACCAGAGAACTGCCATCTGACGTGAGGTATAATACCATCTGGGAGTTCTCGGTGAGTCCGTTCAGTGTACCCAGTCTCCACTGAGCACCCGCATACCATCTCTGATGTCAAACACCAATGGATATGGGATCATCCATCGCCCATCACATGGGTCGAGAAGATATACGCTAGTCTACTCTGGAATATCGATGCCCCGTCTCGATATTCCCACGACTAGGAACATTGAAGGATGTACTCATGGACTACCCAGGCCCCACTAGTATGATCTACATCATAGTCCTGCAAGTCGAGTACACATCCTAAGGGCTTTATCAACATGTAATAGAGAGACAACAAGTATACACGTTAAGATAAAGAGCAACCAGATAGCGTACTATCATGTCGAGCAAGAAAGTCCAACCTATATATGTCCCAGCATCCACTACAATACACATCTCATGTACAGTAATGGCCTCTAGGGCATACATATAACTAACAATCTCCCACTTGCACTAGGGCCATCTGTAGCAGTGGTTGTAGTATCTCATACTCAACCATCCCATAAAAGTCTCTCTCTGGGAAAAGGCCTTTGTGAGTGGATCCGCCGTGTTGTCCTCTGTGTCTACTCTCCTAACCTCGATCACCCTGGAGATCAACTATCTCCATGATCAGGTGATACTGCCTTGGAATATGTCTGGATCACTGATGGGACCGGGGTTCTTGGGCCAAAGCCTCAACACCATTGTCATACAATGGTAGGAACCTAGTTCATCTCATGAACCAATATACACCCAAACTGCCTCTTTGGTAGTATCATTGATAGCGATGTCACCAGCCTTTATCGTCTAGTTTGCCACGGTATCTAGCTTGGAACTCTTCCAACATACCGTCCTTCCACTGAGGGTAAAGGCAATGCCTGCGACTGACATTCAGTCGTCTTTATCACCCTGGAACTTTTCCAGTGATTCTCCCCAGGATCGATTGATACTATCTCACTATATCTAGTGAGAATCCTAATATCCATTTAGATCCATCTCATAGATCCAAAACCCAGGATTTAGGAGGTATCACCTTTATCCTATATGGAGAATCCTTGTGATAAGCGGAGATTGACCGTGCGTAGCATAGGAAACTCTTTTCCTATCAAGAGTATGTTGTCCACGTACAATACGAGGATGACCACCATACTCCCTACTACCCTTTTGTATATACAAGGTTCATCTACCATTTTGATGAAGTCAAACTCTTTGACTACCACATCAAAACAGATGTTCCAACTCCACGATGCCTGCTTTATTCTATAAAGCAACTTGCACACGTTTCCGCTGCTTCCACTGTTTACGAAGCTCTCTGGCTGTGTACTTATAGACGTTCTCTTCTAAATCAATATTTAGAAAAGAAGTCATGATACCCAACCACCAGATGTCGCAGTTATGGTATGCAGCAATGGAAAGTAGGATCCGGATGGACTTAAGCACAGCCACCGGAAAAGGTTTCATCATTATCCATGCCTGACCGATGACGAAAACCTTTAACAAGTCTAGCTTCGAAAGTCTCAACTTTTCCATCTACACCAAGTAATCTTCTCAAGATATACTTGCTCCTGATGGGGATTTAATCCTTCAGATATAGAAGCCAAAGTCCATACTTTGTTGGTGTACATGGATTCCATCTCAGATCGGTAAGCATCTAGCCATTCTTACAGAGTCCCTACTCCCGATGGCCTGCTCGAAACTAGTTGGGTCATCATCTCATGATGCATTCCTCGCTCCCACTGTCATGGAGAAACCAAAGTATCTCTCAGGCGGATGAGGAACCCTACCAGATCGGCGGAGAGGCTGAGGTTCGTCGGGTACTATAGAATCCTTTGGTTATGTCAAATCATCGGCTGTAGTTTGTATAGCTGGAAATCCTTTCAGCTGTACAGAACTGACCTTGCCTCGATCTTGTCCGGATTTTGCTTTTGACATAGGCCGGACAATCCCAAATCTTAACTTACTTAAGAGATGGGCTCTTCCCATACCATATCTCATATGGAGTGGTATGCATTGATTTGATTGGAATCCAATTCAACAAGTATTCAGCTTCTCAAGTGCACAACCCCAAAAGGAAATAGGTAACTCAGTAATACTCATCATAGAGCACACCATATCTAATATGGTGCGATTGCTCCTCCCCGATACACCGTTGTGCTGTGGTGTATGCGGAGGAGTAATGCTGAGAGAGAATCTCATTCTCCTTTAGAATAGTCCAGGAATTCCGTGCATATGTATTCTCCTCCTTGATCTCATCAAAGGACATAATACTTATACCCGTATTTTGGTTCTCTACTTCTAACTTATATTCTGTGAATATCTCAAAAGCTTCAGACATGTGTTTCAACAGAAACATGTGCCTGAATCTTGAGAGATCATCAGTGAATGTAAGGAAGTACAAAAAACCAGTCCTGGCATATGTAGACTAGGGACCTTTATACATTACTATGTATCAGTCCCAAGAGTTCATTAACTCTTTCTCTGTTTCCAATAAACAGAGCTATGGTCATCTTATCTTTGTGACATGACTGGCAAGTTTCACAAGATGTAAATTCAAACTGATTTAAATATGCATCTAAATGTAACTTAGCTAGTCGGGTCGCATTGATATGACTTAGTCTACAATGTCTCAAGAAGGATTCGTTCATTTCTGAACTCTTCCTCTTGTGTGTGTTCTATATACTAGGAACTGTAGTTTGATTTAGAATGTCAATACTTTTAGATAGCGTGCCTGAACCGATCAACTATTGATATAGGAAATGTGCAAAACATTATCCAACAATACAAAATTATATCCTTTCTTTAATAAATAAAGAGACTGATATGATTTTGTATATCAGGTTCGGTATCTAATAACATTCGTTCAAAATTAATGTATTCTGATAATATAGGGTGATAGTGACCAACAGACTTGGCTGCAACACTTGCACCGTTTATATCTTATGAAATTTATCACCCGTTCTCAGTTCTCTACCTATCTGTAGCCCATGTAACAGATTACATATGCGGGATCCTGATCCGGTATCTAATACCCAGGACGAAGAGAATACAGAGAAACAGTTCTTTATAATGAACATACCCGAAGAAGATGCATCATTATGCACTTTCTTCGTTTGAGCGGCATGGGAAATCTGGTATTCCCCAATTTCCTTCTCGGTCTTATAACAATTATAAGTTGGAGCGGGACCAACGTTTCCCAGCTCAGTATAATAAGCGGGTTCGGTCAATACATCCATATTATTATCTTGATTAAGGCGTGACATGTTCGCTACCTGGAGAGAGAGAGAAGAAAACACTCTGCGTGCGCTCTTGCAAGATTAGATTGGTTATATATTTTATTTAATCAGGATGGCTCCCACCGTTTCTACCAAATCTTCCTTCAAACCTTAAAAGAAAAGACTAGCCGGGATTAATTACACTCTACAAGTTCGCCCATTTTTCAGCCAGGCCAGTGCCGGTACTTTGAGGGAGGTTCCCCGTGCTTTCGTACGGACCTAATTAAAATAAACCTCGTTTTCCCAGAGGCGTAACCCCGTTGACACCTTTCTAGACACCTACTTGATTGGCTAATTGTAAAGTGCAAAACTCTCCCAGGAGTAACAATTACTCGCAGTGGGTATCGGGATCCAACTATCTCATAGAAGGTATGCAATCTCATTGCAAATTTCAACACTTGAAACTCCCGATAATGGTTTTTACCCCTAGCACTTATGACCTTAACTATGGTCAACAAATCACAAGCACTAGTCAAGTTCTACCCGTCATTTCGTGATTAATTAGACCCACCCACATGACCCTTAACTAAGGTCAACAAAGTCACGCGACTGTCCTAACTAATCGCATCATATGCGATGTAGGAAGACATCACTTAGCTACCGTACACTGTGCCTTGACTATGGTCAACAAACACAGCACGAATACTAAGTACTCTACTTCCTAAAATGACGGAGGGTTGCGAATGGTTTTTAAGAAAACCTTTAATGCTTTGAACTTGATCTCGTTGCAGAATCAAATGGTTTTTAAATGGAGTGTTTTTGAGGCTTTTGCTAGTTTCGCTAAAGAGGTCACTCCCGGTGAAGGGATCTCGGCTCTTTCCTCGTCGAATGAGGTGCAGGATATTCACAATACCACTATGCAAAGCAAGAACTAGAAAAGCAGTCAAAAGACAAACCGAAGGTTGCAGCATCTGCTAGTTATCGCTAAAGAGGTCACTCCCAGTGAAGGGATCTCGGCTCTTTCCTTATCGAATAAGGTGCTGGATGTTCTACAAGGAACACCGCTATGCAAAGCAACAACTAGAGCTACCTAATTTTAAAATTCGATTCCACAACATCATTTAGGTTTATTTTTCTTTCATTAATCTCATTAATGAATGTCCCATCATTTAAGTCCACCTAAACATCACAGATAAATACAACGTACATTTATGCCATCCGCATTCGCCTCGATGTCCCGTCTGCACCGTTAGGTTAGGTAACTAACGGCAGAGCGGGGCAGGGCTAGCGCGGGTGAAAAACATAAGCAACGTCTATATAATATATCATATATACTATATACAGTATCTATCTGAACATATCACATGATCACATCACAGATAACGCAGCAGAAAATATCATATGAAATATTGGATATACTAGGACGTCCGTGTTTTATTTTGAGCCTATATAAAACACGGATTCCACGGTCGTGATGAATAGCCAATCCCATACCCCTAGACCCCTACGAGAGCTGCAAGCAACCCTACCAATTCTAGAGTTAGGAGCCCCAGACTCGACTCCTCGAGATGGTCTCCCACTGGACCCTAGAACCCGGTTACTTGTACTCCCCTCCTTGGGTCTATCCTAATGCGGAAAAGTAAATAATATACAATGGTGACATCATCCTCAGCCCGGAAGTGCCCCAATAAAAGAATATTACATACAAGTTTTTACATGAATGAAAATGAAAAACACTCATCTTACATAAAAAACCCCCGGCTATTCAAACACGACGATCCAATATAACATATCCAGCAACACATAACATCACATGTCATCAACGTAAGTAAATATGCCCATCCCAATTGTCGTTAACATATAGCAACGAAACTGGAGATATCACATATTACACTTACGGTCGCAGAAAAGAAAGTGTAAAACTACAACAGTTGGAATCCGCAACCACCTCAGACATCGCATGCCTAACCAAATGAATTCCTTAGACATCACATGCCTAACAATTATAAGCCCCGCATTTTAGTCTCATTATCGAAAACTCCTTTCAATATCAAGTCGGGCAATTCAACAAGATTCCCGACATCCTGATCGAATGCTCGTCGCAAACTTTAGTAGACGGCCGCACCCCCGGATGCCGTCGACGAAGTGCACTAAGGTGGAACACCGCTGCCGCGAGCACCCGAACGGATGCTCTGGGCTACGGGGTTCTCCTTCAGTCACTTGGTCGGGGCTATGGGGCGTGGCTGTCTATTAAGTTTACCCGGCGAGTATCCGCGTACGCTACGTGATTGCGACGGACTTTTGATCACATCAAAATTCCGTGGCAACTGATCAAATGAGACTAAAGTGCTAGATTTATAACATTCAAATCAGTTATCTCATAACTATTTGTGGATTCTAAATATTGTATCACATTCCAGATAAATAGACAATGTTAAACTTTCCGATCGAATAATCAAACACCCAAGTTTTCCCAAATAACTCAACACTTGAGGGGAGTTTAAAAACATCCATTTCATGCCACAGTACCAACGGTCCAGCCGTAGAAGGGTCAAGCCAACGCCTCATATGTGGCAACGCCGTACTGCCTCAAACCCTAAGCTTCAAAAGGCAGTTTAAGACGGTCACATAATCGAGTTAAGGTTTGTTGTCTTCTAGAGGGTCCATCGCGTAACTTGCACGATTTAGAACGTTCTTAAACTACGGAAAAATCCAACACTTGGAAATTTTTCGGGTCGGGAAAAAGCGAGTTATTGATATCCGGTCGAACTTTTTAACACGTTCTAAAATTACCCGGACAATATAAACAAAGTTAAATAATCCGATCGAATCATCGAGTCCTCAATACAACCCAGAAAACTCAACTGTTGAGTATAAATTAAAAATTCCCAGAAGAAACAGGAAACACCTACGGACGTTACTGTGCAAAATACAAAGAATGATGTGGCTGTACGGCCGCGGAACCGCCGCAGGAGCATGCTCATGCCGCGGTTCCGCGGCGCTTTCATCGACTTAGGAGCACGTGCTGCACAGTAATTTCTATAAAACCCTGCTGATTTTTCTGAGTATTTTTAATTCACAAAATATCACAATTTCAAAAAATGTCCAGAGAAGGGTAAAAACTAGGGTTTCGGGGTTCGATCGGACTTTTAACTTTGTCTAGACTTCGCCTAAAGCTCTAGCTTGGCTCTGATACCACTGTAGGGGTTCCTAGGCACTCTAACAAGGTTCTACAAGGCATCAACCATGCCCGATTAAAAAAAAATAGCCGTGCCGAACAACCCTAACCAAGATCGTATACTAGAGATTATGCGAAAACTAGCAAGTTAAACATTTTAACTACAAGTGAAAGGGATTACAACCTTTGTAGATCCGGTCCTTCTCTTCTAAAGCTCCGTGTTGACGTCCCTTCGCTGTGATCATCGGGATCCCAGACTCTAGCGATGGTTTCTTCGGAGAAATGAGTGGGCCAGGTCGTTGACTTCGAGGCCGAAGATGATCTACGTCGAGGAGACTCAAACTCAAGCTCCATCTTCACTAGGTCAAAAACTTTGTGAAGAGAACACCCTAAACTAAATGGAAAGTAGTAGAGGATGATGATATAGGAAGTGGGTTCACTTTGGATTTGGATTTCTCACTCTTTTTCTTCACTTGAAAATTTTCTAGCAAGCTTTTCTTCTTCTTCTTGAAGAAGAAGAAGAAAGAAAAGAATATGAATTATTAAAATGAATAATCAAGTGAAGTCTATCATAATGCAACCATGGGTGAGTTAACCTTTGTAGAGACTAAACTAGAGTTTAAGTTAATGGTTAGGTTAATGACAATCTCATGCAAAACAAAATGGTTAGAGTTTGTCAAAGATGCTTGAAAGCTTCATGAAGCTTCAAGCAAAGACAAAGAAAACCACCATTTTGTTTTACCAAAACAAATAAAAACCTAAACCATTAACCTAAACATGGTGTAAGTCATACACACACCCAAGTTTGCATGTATCATCAATCATGATACAAACTAGTGCATAAACATATATCACATATACAACTTGTGCACATCAAGTGAGAAAATCAATCTTAAGTGAACAAATACTAGTTAATGTAAAGTAATATATCAAATATATAATTATATATTAAATCATTAAATCAATACTTGATTTAATGATCCGGTCATATCGCATATAACCGACTAATATCAAGTGTATCAATATATCGAATCAACATTTGATTCGGTAACCCGGCTATATCTCATATAACCGTCCGATGATACAAATCGCTAGAATAGAATTCAGTATCACATACTGGTATTATTCTCGGTCCCGCACATATCTCATATGCGTTCCTATTTCGTTTCGCTTGAGCCAGGAAACCTCTGTGTAGGACTCTAAAGACTCTTCAATACGCCGACAGTAGGTGGTGATCATATCAATCACCCACAAGCCGCAAGCGGTCTGCTAAACGTAACGGCCATCCGGGTATTGAGCGATCAGAAGATCATTGAGCAAGCCTGCTCACACTCCTGCGAATCCAACCAGTAACACTTACCGCACAGTCCGGTCTGTTCGTCTGATATGTCGCATATCCCGCCTAGGGGTGGTAAACGTTAGACCCCAGAAGCTTGATAAGTCATGCCGATGTAAGGTCCATAACAAGCATGAAACTACTGATAACACTTACCAGTAAATCAGTGCAACCCTGGCCAGGGATTTCCAGTTATGGCCAGTCGAGCATACCGCAACATCAACCCCCAATACCGGGAGAGACGAATCCCCTCCTATTGCTCATTGCCTCCATGTGAATCGGGACTGTACCCAAAAACCACCTGTTTGCACGACTCAGTAGAGCCGTGGTAGGGTGGAAATCAAAGCACAGTGGGAGACACACAAGACTCTATGACGATCTCGGGTCAACAGACTAAGCTGTACCAGTGTCACCAGAGAACTGCCATCTGACGTGAGGTATAATACCATCTGGAAGTTCTCGGCGAGTCCGTTCAGTGTACCCAGTCTCCACTGAGCACCCGCATACCATCTCTGATGTCAAACACCAATGGATATGGGATCATCCATCGCCCATCACATGGGTCGAGAAGATATACGCTTGTCTACTATGAAATATCGATGCCCCGTCTCGATATTCCCACGACTAGGAACATTGAAGGATGTACTCATGGACTACCCAGGCCCCACTAGTATGATCTACATCATAGTCCTGCAAGTCGAGTACACATCCTAAGGGCTTTATCAACATGTAATAGAGAGACAACAAGTATACACGTTAAGATAAAGAGCAACCAGATAGCGTACTATCATGTCGAGCAAGAAAGTCCTACCTATATATGTCCCAGCATCCACTACAATACACATCTCATGTACAGTAATGGCCTCTAGGGCATACATATAACTAACACCCCTTTCGAGTGAAACCACACCTAATCCTTTTAATCTTTACACCTCCACTTTAGAACCTACAGTGATAAATATCCATGCTTTTGATGAGGTGTCAGAAAATTGATTTTCACTTGATTAAGGATATAGACACCGGGAATATTTTGGATGATGAACCTGTCGATTTGATTAAAATTTTATGTCCAATTCATCATCCCGAGTCATTAATTGTTTCTCCCGAACTTCATATGTGTCTTGATTTTGATGATAATGGCATGGATGAGTTAAATATTGAGGAGAATTATGAGGATAGTATTGAGGAGAGTATTGAGGATAATATTGAGGTTGAACCATTTTTGTTTGATGTGTCGGATTTTCCAATTCATCCTCCTGAACCTTTAACTGTTATATCACCCTCCCTCCTTTCCATTGTTCCGACCACGCCTAATATCACGCTTGAAGACTGTGAGCTTGAAAATTTTTCCTTTGAATCTGACACAGTTCTCACAGACGATAACACTTACGAGTGTTTCACTTTTTTGGACGATATTGAAGACTCACCGCCCGAGTTTGAGTCCTTTGAATTTTCTGATGAGTTTGTTGAACCATCAGACTCGGTTGCTTACAGTCGTTTCGAACCATTGATGGAATCTTTCAAGTTCGAGACAGTTTACTATGGTGAGAATGAGACTATCCCTAATTCACTCCCTTTTATCCTTCCTATCGTTCCGACCGTACAAGAGACCGTTACGCTTTCATCTCCAATACCAAGTTCGGCGTACCCATGTCTTCTTGCGAATCTTGAGGGATTTGACCCCATCTCTCGACGGGTTGATAGGTTAGCACAATCGCTTTTAACACATCGGTCATCACAAATTGCGCTAATTTATTCACTCAATTTACACCCTCAAGATCGTACTCCACTTCTTTCTCTTTTCCGCCCTTCTTCTCCTCCACCGAGACCATATTCTACCCTTCTTCCCACACGGTCTCGTGTGTTTCTCATTTCTTTCCTTTACACCCCATTCTTTCACCAACCCTACCATTACCACGATAAGATCTTTGAATGGTTGGTGTTAACCTTTGGCTTATGTAAGGCCTTGGTTAGTTTAGGAAGGACCTTGTTGTATATATGTACATATATTTTTTTGTTTTCTTTTTCAATAAAAAAATAATTTTTTTTTTCAAAACATTAAAAAAAAAAAGAAAAATTTATAAATAAATAAACAGGGGAGTGCCGGCATTTTGACCCTCTTGGTGTAGCATGACAGTGAGGACACTGTCAAGTTAAGTTTGGGGGTATGCTCGGTAAGTCTTCTTCCTTCGCATTCATATGTATATTTTTGCATTTGCATACTTATTTGAAAACCCATAAAAATTTGAAAATTTTAAAAATTATAAAAATTAATGTATTCAATTTTGGCCTTATTTGACTTAAGTTTGACAGATAGGTTAACTAGCTAGGAACAACTAGATCTTAGACTTAGTAAATTAAAAACCCTAAAAATAACCTTCCTTAAAGTTTAACGGTAGAAAGTATATGTCTTTGTAGTTTATTTAGAAATAGGCAAATTTTGAGTTCACTTTTTGGGCTAAGTCAAAACAAAGGAAAAGTATTGATATCTTTATTAGAGTATAAGTTTGAAAAATAATTCCTAGCTTAAGTCTAGATTCTGAAAATGTATACCCTACAATTTGCACAAACACGCACCTTGAAACTTGGAATAGTAGAGGAGACCTTGAAATGCTCTTGTCTAAAGTCCTTAGTACAATGAAAATAAAAAAAATGTGAATAGAAAAAAAAATGAACACTGGTTTTTGTGATTACTTAAGACTGCAAAAAAATTAGAAAAATATTTAGTGAGGGTGCTTCATCACCTAGTGCCTTAGACCAACTGGTTTGGGAGTCACTGCTAAAGCCTTGGGTGTTGCAAGACTAGGAATTACGCTTTAAAGTGCAAACGCATCTTGTAATCGGTCGTTGGTACCTCAAGAAGTATTAACGGTCGCATGAAGGATGTGTAAGCAAAAATTCAATTAAAAATTCACCAACCAATAAGTACTTTGGACAATGGACAAGGGTATGATTGCTTGATTTGAATTTCCAAGTGTAGGGGTGATTTATACACACACGTGGGCATATGTGATTAGAGTTTAGATAAGAGAAAGGAATGAAGAATAGAACTTGTATCTTTAATAGAGTTGATAAAAATTCCTAAGTGGAGATGGAACCCTAGAAGGAAAACTTAAGAGATGCCGAAAGCTAAGTAAGTCTATAGAACATATATAATCTTAAGTTAAATGATGAGAAAGTGTGAAGAATATGTGTGGATAATTTACGAGTCGACGATAATAGAATTCCTTGTTAGAAAACCTAATTGGAGAACAAAAGTCAATGAGCTAAATTTGATAGGATTTTGTGGGTAGTATCCGCTGAAAACCCTCAGGAGACAACACTCCTCCTCCTAGAGACACCTAGAGGTTTAACGGCTTGTTGCACGAGCTCAGTGCAATCGCGTTTCCCTGCGAAAGTGCGGTTAGGTTTTTTGTCGAGAATAAAAAAATAATTTTGCTCGAGAACGAGCAAAAGATAAGTTTGGGGGTATTTGTTCACACCATAATATTGTATTATTATATTCCCCATTCTTATTCTTTTTACAAATAAAACAGGTACTTTTGACGCATGTCTGCTACATATTACAGGTTACAGGTTCTTGGATCTAAAACAGTGAAAACAATAAAAGACGACTTAAAAGTGAGACTTTGACCAATAAACAGAAGACTCTTGATCAAGCCTACATAAAGATCAGTTCATAAAGTAAGGTTCAAGACGTCGACACAAAGCCACGGTTAAAGTCCACAACAATGTTCACTGGAAAATCTGGAAGAGAATCAGAAGCTAAATTGAGAAAAGAAATAAAGAAGTACGAAGACCAGAGAGCCAGGGACCATCACAAGAAGTTGCAGCAGCCAAATCATCTTTTTGGCCGCGGAACAGTGGCCAAACAGGGCCTCGGGCCGCGGTTCCGTGGCGGGCCTGAGCAATTAAGGAATATAAATTTTACCATAATTTTAAGACGGATTTGACTAGTCTACCTAGGGCTATTTTGGTAAATGTAGACATGCGGATCTAACCTAGGGTTTCCTATCCTCTATAAATAGGAACTCTAATTCATTGTATTAGGTTATGCCCCCTATGCCTCTTTCTATGAATAAAATTCAGATTTCTTTTAGAGAGCATCGATACCTCTTTTCATTTCATGAATTCAGATCTGACAACCCTGTGTTGATGTTTGGAGAGAGCCATCTGTAAAGTAAGTAGTTAATTTAAATTCTTGCCCTAGGTAATTTTTCATTCTCTGCCCTAGTTTAGATTTAATTTCTTGCTCTAGATAATCTTAGTATAGATAGATTTAGTTTTTAGATTTAATAAATCAATCCGACTCCCATCGGAATTAACTCGTTAGCGCGATTAGGAAATTCACACCATCCCTGTGGACCGACCCGTACTCACCGGCTAGCTGCAAAGTGACGCCGTTCTTGATTTCGGTTAATAGATAGTTTTTGAGATCAATCAGGGAGTTCAGATCTCCCATCAAATCTCTAAAAGGAGAGATTTTTAATTCTCACCCCCCATTTTCTCCAAGATCCATCCAACAGAGAGGAGGAATGAGACTCATCTCAAAAAATCACACTTTAGGAAGTTCCAAGGATTAAGAGAGGATCCAGGGCTCAAGAGAGAAGAAAGGGGTCCCCTTTCATTATATTCGAAAATCTTTTGGAAGTTTAACTCCAGAACAAGAATCTCTTATTTAGGAGTTTAACTCTGAACCAATTTTTGAGGAGTTAAACTCTAAGATCCAAATTCTCAAAGGAGTTTCTCAAAATTCAGATCTTTTAGGAGTTTAACTCCACAAAAAGATCCATTATTTTAGGAGTTTAATTCCAAAAGTCACTCAGGAGTTCAACTCCCAGTCCAGGGGATAAGCCCCTTGTTCCGCGGGCACCCAGCGCCCGCGTGCCGAGCGTGTGACCCGCTGGCGCCCAAAGCCCACACGCCAAGCACGTGAGCCGCTAGCGCCCAGCGCCCGTATGCAGGGCGCGTGACCCGCCAGCGCCCACGCGCCACACACGTAGCCCGCCGGCGCCCAGCGCCCACATGGCATCTTGTTGTATTTCCTAGCGCCCTAGCCGTCTACCGCGGCCATTGCGGAATGAAAAACTTTAACATTTAAAAATCCGGCGCTAGAAAACACGTCCTAGAATCTAACCATAAACCGAAACTAGCTAGCTAAATGATCTATCTACGGAGATAGAGGCTTATACCTAAAGATCTGTGTCTTTCGGGTCTTCACTCCTCTTCTAGAGCTCCTCGGGATCCTTGATCAACCTTGCTAGATCACTTTCTTGATCTTAGATGATCCACTCGAGAGTTCTTGATTCAATCTTGGCTTCACAAATGAAGCAACTTAGTAACCTAGTTTGCTAGTCTAGGTTACTAAGGAGATGTAGTGATTTTTCTAGTGTATTTCTATCTCTCTTCCTTCCTTGATTCTCAACTCATGAGATGGTAGGGAGGAAGATGAAAATAAGGGAGAAGGAGGAACTTAAGAGAGCTAGGCAAGTGAGGAGAGAGAACCTTGTTATGAGAATGAAAAAACTTATGTGTAGAAAATCATGAAGTATGGTTTTGTAAAAACCATTTTTCAATAAAAAAAACACAACCATGCTTGAATAGTTTGCATAAATGAATTTACAATTCATTTGTCAACACTATTCAAGCATGGTTCATACCATTCTCTCCTTTACACCTCATTTCCTATTTTACACCTTATTTCCATTTTGCAAATAAAATGGAAAATACATGATGATGTATCCTCCTTCTAGATTGTCTTTCTATATAAATACGGAATACATTCTACTGTATATACATACCCATATTCGTATCAAAATACGAACACCTAAGAGATAGAATAATACAATTAAAATAATACTAGAATTAAATCAATATCCAATTTAATGAACCAGCTTAATCCTAAGCCCTCCAGTATTATCAACCGTCCGATTGAAAATCTGGATAACACTAGAATATACATATCAAAATATGTACACGTAAATTATTAAATCAATACTTGATTCAATAATCCGGCTTAATCCTAAGCCGTTTAGTATTATCATTCGATCGAAACCCTGCACGTATAAACATAGAGCCACCACATCGTTTCACCTGAATCAGAGAAACCCTCTGTGTAAGTCTATGTAACCCACCCCGGTACTTACGGGGAGGCGAAAAGAGTAAAAATCAAAATTTTATCATAAGGGTACATAGACTAACCATGAAGGATCATTGCTAAACAAAAACTAACAAACTAACTATAAGTTCTAGCTACTAGGTAAGATGGTTATACCTAGTTCTTTAACTCCTTCTCTTCTTGTTGTGGTCCTCCTTGTTGCTAGCTCCTTGGAGTGGTGTAGACGGCTCCTCCTCTTCGTCTTCTCTTTGCCGAAGAAAGATCCACCTGAAGGCCTCTACCTTGATCTCCTACCTCAACCAAGAGGTAACTAGAGTGCTTGGCTTGCTAGACTAAGAACCCTAGAATGAGTAGAGAGTTGTCTTGATGGTTTTATCTCACAAAGCTCATGTTTTTCAACTCATGAAACAAAAGAGCTTTGAGAGAAAGGAAGGGGGAGAGCTTTGCAAGAGAGAGAATGAGCAAGAAAGAATGAGAGAATAAATCCCAACCTTGCTCTCATATGAGAGAATATGAGAATAATAATAATAATTAGGAAAATTGTGATGGTTAGTTGATTTGACCATTATCATTTCACATTAAATGCTAATGCAAGCTTCAAGAAGCATCTTTGCAAAAGAAATCATCATGGTTAACAAAAGTGAACAAGTCAAATGGTCAAACCAACCCTAACCATGGCACAATTATCCTTAATTAATATTATTAACCGTATTTCTCATTCTCATTAGGGTTTAGAAAAAGTCAACGGTCAAAAACCCTAATGAGGTTCCTCTGCCTCTGTCAACTGTGCATACACACCTGCATCCGTGTTCCGAGGAACATGAATGCAATGAGACAAAACTAATCCGAAAACAAATACTAGGATCTGGCTTAAACCAAAGCCCGCTAGTAATAACTGCCCGGACACCAAACGTGCATAAGTGCACGTATGTGAACGAACCCCGTCGTAAGACCATACGACCTCTACTCTGTTTTGCCCAAAGGTGAACAACCCTCTATGTGGGACTTTAAAGACTCGACACTACGCTGGCAGTAGGTTTAACCACAGGCCGCAAGCGGTACTAGCTGTACGTAACGGTCCCCAGGTTGATGCCGATAAGAAGACCGATGAGATGAACCCATCCGAACTCCTACTGAGACTGAATGTGACAATCTCCGTACAGTCCGGTCTGTTCGTCTGAGAGTATCGCATGTCGGGCCTAGGGGGCGGTAAACGTCAGTCCCCTAATAGCGGTACAAGTCGTGTTAGAGTGTAGCCCAGAACACCCTGAGAAACTACTGGAAACACTACCAGCAAATCTCGCTTGCCCTGGCCAGGGACTCTGTGTAATGGCTCTCCTAGACACAACACGATATCAACTCCCAATACCGGGAGAGACGAATCCTGTCCAACCGTCACTGCCTCCAAGTGCTTTGGGACTGCACCCAACTACTACCTGTTTGCACGACTTATTTAAGCCATGGTAGGGTAGTAATCTAAGAACAGTAAGAACACACTCGAGGCGAAGTGACAGTGTCAAGTCAACGGACTAAGCTGTACTCATGTCACCTGGGAACTGATAACTGACGATAGGTATAATACCAACCAACAGTTCCCAGCGAGTCTTGTCCAGTGTACTCGTAACCTAACGAGCACCCGCATACTATCTCCAGTACGACGTACTAATGGCTGTGGGACATACTATCTCCCCTGCTGGGATGAGAAGCGCATGCGCTAGTCTACTCCGGAGTATCGATGTCCCGTCTCGATAATCCTACGATTAGGGACCTGTATAAGGATATTCTTGTAGATTACCCAGCCCCCACTAGTGTGACTGCCATCACAATGCTGGTAATCAAGCAAAGATCCTAAGGGCTCCACTAATATGTATAGGCGATATGCTAAAAGAAACACATGCACATATTAAAGTAGAAACAAACCAAGTAGCATACTACCATTTTGAGCAAGATTGTCTATACAACTGTGAATATCCCAAGCTTCCATTAAGTAATATACAAACTAGTATGATACAGTAATGGCCTCTAGAGCATATACACTAATAATCTCCCACTTGCACTAGGACCATGTACTGGCGTATCGAAGACCTATCATCTCGATCAGCCGCTCGAACTGAGTCTGGGGTATGGCCTTCGTGAATGGATCTGCAGTGTTATCTTCTGTAGCAACCCTTCGAACCTCGATCTCCCGGCGATCCACGATCTCCCTGATAGCCTCAAGATGTGTCTGGACTTCTGATGGGACCTGGGTTCCTTTGCTAAAGCTATAGCCCCGTTGTTGTCACAATACAGAGGTATTGGATCAATAATGGACGGAACCACCTGACGTTCTGTAAAGAACTTCTTCATCCAGACGGCTTCTTTTGCGGCATCAGATGCTGCGATATGTTCCTCTTCCATCGTCGAGTCAGCAACGGTTTCCTGTTTGGAACTCTTCCAACATACCGCCCCTCCATTGAGGGTAAAGACATAACCTGGCATGGATTTGGAGTCATCCTTGTCACTCTAGAAGTTGGAGTCAGCAAAGGCCTCGATCTGGAGGTCTTTTCCGCCGTAAACCAAAAACATATCCTCAGTCCTTCTAAGGTACTTCAGAATGTTCTTTACCGCTATCCAGTGCTTCTCCCCAGGGTTTGACTGATACCGGCTTACTACACTCAGTGCATAAGCTACATCTGGTCCGGTACATAACATCGCATACATTATAGAGCCTACCGCAGAGGCATAGGGTATAATAGACATGCAATCCCTTTCCAAATCAGTCATGGGAGACATCTCTTTGGAGATGGTGATCTCGTGACAAGCCGGTAAATTACCGCGCTTGGAATCTTCCATACTGAATCTTTTCAGTAAGGTGTCGATGTACCTGGACTGTGAAATTCCTAATATTCTCTTGGACCTATCACGATAGATCCAGATCCCCAGAATGTAAGAGGCATCACCCAGGTCTTTCATGGAGAACCTGTGTGATAAGAACACTTTGACAGATTATAGCATAGGAATGTCATTTCCTATCAAGAGAATGTCATCCACGTATAAAACGAGGAATACGACAGTTCATGCTACAATTTTACTATAAATACATGGTTCATCTGGATTTTTGATAAAGCCAAATTCTTTGACCGTCTCATCAAAACAGATGTTCCAACTCCGCGATGCCTGCTTCAGTCCATAAATGGACTTAAGCAACTTGCACACCTTCTCGCTGCTCCCATTCTGAATGAAACCCTCTGGCTGGTCCATATTGACACACTCCTCTAAATTACCATTTAGAAAAGCGGTTCTTACGTCCATCTGCCAAATCTCATAATTGTGGAAGGCAGCAATGACAAGAAGGATCCGAATGGATTTGAGCATAGCTACTGGAGAAAAGGTTTCGTCATAGTCCAAACCAGGTCTTTGATGAAAACCCTTTGCAACAAGTCTAGCCTTATAGGTCTCAACCTGTCCATCTACACCAATCTTCCTTTTGAAGATCCATTTGCAGCCTACGGGTTTTACCCCTTCTGGTGCAACGTCCAAAGTCCACACTTTGTTGGTGTACATGGACTCCATCTCGGTCCACATTGCATCCAGCCATTTTACCGAGTCAGTGCTCTGAATGGCCTGCTGGAAGCTAGTCGGCTCATCATTATCAATGATGCAATCCTCTCTATCCCCGTCTACGAGAAAGCCGTAGTATCTCTCGGGCGGATGAGACTGCCTACTACTCCTGCGGAGTGGCGTAGGAATGTCCTGTCCTTTCGAACCTTCTGGTTCTACTAAGCTTTCAGTAATAGCTTGTGGTTCTGGAATTTCTTCCAGTTCTATTGCGCTCCCACTTATCTGATTTTCTAAAAATTCAGTTTCCAAGAAGCAGGCATGACGAGAAACAAATACCTTTTGTTCCTCTGCGTAATAGAAGAAATATCCCTTGGAGTTCTTTGGATATCCCACAAACTTGCACTGTACTGAGCGTGCCTCGAGTTTGTCCGCATGCTGCTTTTTGACAAAAGCTGGGCATCCCTATGTCTTAATGTGTTTAAGATAGGGTTTCTTCCCACTCCACATCTGATATGGTGTGGTAGGCACTGACTTAGTTGGAACTCGGTTCAAAAGATATGCAGCTGATTCTAGTGCATATCCCCAGAAAGATCGCGGTAACTCAGCATTACTCATCATGGAACGTACCATATCCAATAGGGTTCGGTTCCCTCTCTCCGATACACCATTATGTTGTGGAGTGTATGGAGGAGTAAGCTGAGAGAGAATTCCATTCTCTTTTAAGTAATCCAGGAACTCGGTACTCAAGTATTCACCACCTCGATCAGATCTCAGTGTCCTTATACTTTTGCCTGTTTGTTTTTCTACTTCATTCTTGTATTCCTGGAATTTTTCAAAGGCTTCAGATTTATGCTTCATTAAGAAGACATGTCCATACTTTGAAAAATCATCCGTAAAAGTAATGAAGTAAGAATAACCACTTCGCGCATGTGTAGACATTGGACCACATACATCGCTGTGTACGAATCCCAAGAGCTCGCTCGCTCTTACTCCGTGTTCAGTGAACGGAGTCTTTGTCATCTTTCCTTTGAGTCATGATTGACAAGTTTCATATGATTGATATTCGAACGGGTCCAAATATCCTTCTTTATGAAACTTAGTTAACCTTGTCTCATTGATGTGACCCAGTCTACAATGCCATAAGAAAGCATGATTTATTTCTGGAGACTTTCTTTTGTGTGTATTCTGGATATTGAAAATCTGTGGTTGATTTAATACGTATATACCGTTGCTTAATGTACCTGACCCAATCAAAATATGATTAAGGCGAATGTTTACTACATTGCTTACAAATGCAAAATCATAACCTTCTTTAGACATTAAAGATACAGATATGATATTACAAGTCGCACTGGGTACAAAATAACAGTTGCGTAAAACCAAAACATGTCTATCTGTCAATCCCAAGTGATAGTCCCCCACGGACCCAGCATCCATGCCTGCTCCGTTTGCAACTCTGAGGGTCATATCACCTGCCTTCAAAACTCTACGCCTTCTCAGTGCCTGCAAAGAATTACAGATATGAGATCCCGATCCGGTATCCAATACCCAAGAAGTAGAGTTGATTGATAGACAATTTTCAATAACATACACACCTGAAGCCGAAGCCACAACTTGCTTCGGGTCCTGGTTCTTGGCCTTCCAAGCTCTGCAATCTTTCTTCCAGTGTCCTTTCTTGTGACAATAAAAGCACTCTTCCTTCCCCACAAGCTGTCTCGCTATCTTTGCTACCTTTGCCTTTCCCTTGGCATCCACCTTATTAACACCACCCCTTGGTTTGGTGGGGGCTTTCTTCTTCTTTTCTTTGGCTTTCTTCTTGGACCTAGAAGAGGAATCTCCTCCAACAGACAAAGCGGGCGTTTTCCTAACTTTCTGTAGGGTGCCCTCTGCACTCCTCAACATGTTGAGGAGTTCCGGAAGTTCAACTTCTTTTCCTTGCAAGTTGAACTTCAGGATAAACTGGGCGTAAGTGGAAGGAAGGGACTGGAGAATCAAGTCAGTGTAGAGCTCGTTCTCTAACGTGGTCCCGAGGTCCGCGAGCTCCTCAATGTAGCCAATCATCTTAAGCACGTGTTCCGCTACAGATGATCCGATGGCTAACCTCGCTGAAAACAACTTTTTCGAGGTTTCGTATCTGGCGATACAGGATTGCTCTCCATAAAGATCCTTAGTATGGAGAAATATGGATTCAAGGTCCATATTCTCGTGCCTCCTCTGATGTTCATTGTCCATAGAGGCAAGCACGAGGCACTTGGCCTTCGCGCAGTCAATTTTCCAGGTCTTACGGATTTCCTTATCCGCGACACTGGATTTTGGACCTGGGACGGCGGGGGCTTTAGTGGTAAGGAGATACCCCAACTTGTCATAAGTGATTGCCATTTTGACATTCCTGAGCCAATCTTTGTAGTTTGGCCTTGTCAGTATATTTTTATCTAATAGTAACTTAAGGCCGGTCATGATGCTTGGTCGTTGCAATTGGGAGAGAGAGAAGAAACACTTTAGCATGATGCTCTTGCAAGTTTAGAATGGTTTTTAGTTTGTCTAAACAGGATGGCTCCCACTGTTTCTCGAATCCTTCCTCAAACCATAAAAGAAGAATTAGTCGGGATTGATCTCACCGTACAATACTTGCTTAACCGTTTAGCCAGGCCAGTGTCGGTACTTCGAGGGAGGTTTTACGACGCTTTCACGAAGTTCCTTAATTAAATAACCTATTTTCCCTGTGGGCGTAGCCCCGCTAACACCTTTCTAGACACCTACTTGGTTTATAGCATTGATCGTTAAGTGAGAAAGTTTCCCGAGGAGTAGCATATACTCACAGTAGGATCGGGATCCAAATATCATCGTGTGATAAAGCTGAAGGAATCCTACCAAAATCATCACACTCCAAATGGTATGCAACACTAGCAAGTTTCAGTTTCTTTTGAAACTCTCGATGTGGATTTTTGCCCCATGCTCTTATGACCTTGACTTTGGCCAACAAATCATAAGTCACATGTCAAGTTCTACCCGTCATTTTCTAGGTTAATTTGAACCCACCCGTACCTACCCTTGACTTTGGCCAACAAGGCAGTATGACTGTCCCAAACCATCGCATCTATCTATGCTACATATGAATATCCAATAGCTACCAATCACTATGCCTTGACTTTGGCCAACAAACATAGCTTGAATACTATTGACTATCCATACAAAATGACGGAGGGCTACGAATGGTTTTGGCAAAACCGTGAACGTAGTGAACTTGATATAATCGAAGGAACCTGATAGCTTTTAAAAGGAGTGGTTTAAGCTCCGCGTTTTTTAAAAGTTTTCTGTTTTGGAAAAAACCGAGTGGTATTGAAATTGTTCCAACGATTTAACTTTGGTTTGTTTTCTTTGCATTAATTTAATGCGTCCCATCAATTAATCCTACCATTGCAGAAAACAACGAAAATATGACGTACGCTTCTGTCATCCGCATTCGCCACTGGGCCCCGTCATCACCCATTAGGTTACTTAACTAACGACAGAGCGGGGGCTGGACTAACGCGGATGCAAAATATAAGCAACGCCTACTAGATATCATATATAGATATAAACATTCGTCAGATGCAATGATATCCATTCCAGATCACAGATGAACACATTGGATATGCTAGGAATCCGCGTTTCGTTCGAGCCTGCAACGAAAGACGGATTACACGGTCGTGATGAATAGCCAAACCCCTCCCTAGACCCCTACGGGTGCGGCAAACTACCCGCCAAGTACCCGAAGTGAAGCAACCTCCCTCCACAACGTGAGTAGGCCACTCGGCACTTCAAAGTACCCGGTAGTTTGTGCACCCTACCTTGGGTCTATCCTAGGAGCAAAAACAATAAAAAAATAATATACAATGGCGGCTACAACCTCAACCCGGATGTGCGGCCATAAAAATAATATTATATCAATTTACAATTATTATATCGAATGAAAAATGAAAACCCTCATCTCACATCCCCGGCTATTCATCGCGACGATCCAACAAGTTCATATCCACAAACCAACATCACAGATCACAGATATATACAACCCCTACTAATCGAACGCATTGCGATTAGCAGACGTTCGGTACATATATCACATTACAGATATAAACCAATTAGCTAAAGTTTATAGAATTTCGATCAATATTTCAATTTGAAACTACCCCAAACACAACACTGTTCTCAGAAGAATCTGGGCAGAAACAAAGCATCTTAAAAATCACAAAACCAACACAGAGAACCCCAGAAGAAATTTGGTGCGCAGCCGAGTTGACTCGGCCGCGGATCCGCGGCGGATCGCTTGGATCGGCCGCGGATCCACGGTCTTATGAGCGATTCAGGCGCCCAAATTTCTACAGTTTTCTCTAAAAAGCCTGCTTGTATTTTTAAGGTCTCTGGAAATATTTTTAGACCTGTTTTAAAAATCGGCAGAAAACACTAAATTTTGATGTATTTCGTGATTTTTTTCGGATCGAAGTTCTAAACACTTTGCTAACATGTTAGTTGTTGTTTAGCTAGGCTCTGATACCACTGTAAGTCTATGTCACCCACCCCGGTACTTACGGGGAGGCGGAAAGAGTAAAAATCAAATTTTTATCACAAGGGTACATAGACTAACCATGAAGGATCTTTGCTAAACAAAAACTAACAAACTAACTACTAGGTAAGATGGTTATACCTAGTTCTTTAACTCCTTCTCTTCTTGTTGTGGTCTTCCTTGTTGCTAGCTCCTTGGAGTGGTGTAGACGGCTCCTCCTCTTCGTCTTCTCTTTGCCGAAGAAAGATCCACCCGAAGGCCTCTACCTTGAGCTCCTACCTCAACCAAGAGGTAACTAGAGTGTTTGGCTTGCTAGACTAAGAACCCTAAAATGAGTAGAGAGTTGTCTTGATGGTTTTATCTTACAAAGCTCATGTTTTTCAACTCATGAAACAAGAGAGCTTTGAGAGAGAGGAAGAGGGAGAGCTTTGCAAGAGAGAGAATGAGCAAGAGAGAATGAGAGAATAAATCCCAACCTTGCTCTCATATGAGAGAATATGAGAATAATAATAATAATTAGGAAAATTGTGATGGTTAGTTGATTTGACCATTATCATTTCACATTAAATGCTAATGCAAGCTTCAAGAAGCATCTTTGCAAAAGAAATCATCATGGTCAACAAAAGTCAACAAGTCAAATGGTCAAACCAACCCTAACCATGGCACAATTAACCTTAATTAATATTATTAACCATATTTCTCATTCTCATTAGGGTTTAGAAAAAGTCAACGGTCAAAAACCCTAATGAGGTTCCTCTGCCTCTGTCAACTGTGCATACACACCCGCATCCGTGTTCCGAGGAACATGAATGCAATAAGACAAAACCAATCCTAAAACAAATACTAGGATCTGGCTTAAACCAAAGCCCGCTAGTAATAACTGCCCGGACACCAAACATGCACAAGTGCGCGTATGTGAACGAACCCCGTCGTAAGACCATACGACCTCTACTCTGTTTTGCCCAAAGGTGAACAACCCTCTGTGTGTGACTCTAAAGACTCGACACTACGCCGGCAGTGGGTTTAACCACAGGCCACAAGCGGTACTAGCTGTACGTAACGGTCCCCAGGTAGATGTCGATAAGAAGATCGATGAGGTGTACCCATCCGAACTCCTACTGAGCCTGAATGTGACAATCTCCGTACAGTCCGGTCTGTTCGTCTGAGAGTATCGCATGTCGGGCCTAGGGGGCGGTAAACGTCAGTCCCCTAATAGCGGTACAAGTCGTGTTAGAGTGTAGCCCAGAACACCCTGAGAAACTACTGGAAACACTACCAGCAAATCTCGCTTGCCCTGGCCAGGGACTTTGTGTAATGGCTCTCCTAGACACAGCGCGATATCAACTCCCAATACCGAGAGAGATGAATCCTGTCTAACCGTCACTGCCTCCAAGTGCTTCAGGACTGCACCCAACTACTACCTGTTTGCACGACTCATTTGAGCCATGGTAGGGTAGTAATCTAAGAATAGTGGGAACACACTCGAGGCGAAGTGACAGTGTCAAGTCAACGGACTGAGCTGTACTCATGTCACCTGGGAACTGATAACTGACGATAGGTATAATACCAACCAACAGTTCCTAGCGAGTCCTGTCCAGTGTACTCGTAACCTAACGAGCACCCGCATACTATCTCCAGTACGACGTACTAATGGCTGTAGGACATACCATCTCCCTTGCTGGGATGAGAAGCGCATGCGCTAGTCTACTCCGGAGTATCGATGCCCCGTCTCGATAATGCTACGACCAGGGACCTGTATAAGGATATGCTTGTAGATTACCCAGCCCCCACTAGTGTGACTGCCATCACAACGCTGGTAATCAAGCAAAGATCCTAAGGGCTCCACTAATATGTATAGGCGATATGCTAAAAGAAACACATGCACATATTAAAGTAGAAACAAACCAAGTAGTATACTACCATTTTGAGAAAGATTGTCTATACAACTGTGAATATCCTAAGCTTCCATTAAGTAATATACAAACTAGTATGATACAGTAATGGCCTTTCGGGCATATACACTAACAATCTGTGTGGGATTCTAAAGACTCGACAGTACGCTAGCAGTGGGTTTAACCACAAGCACGTTAGCAGCACTAGCTGTACGTAACGCTTCCATTAAGTAATATACATGCTAGTATGATACAATAATGGCCCCTAGGGCATATACACTAACAACAAGGTGGAGGACAGCGACAAGAAGATACGAAGGACATGAATTCATGAGGTATAAACTTCTTTCCGAGTAGTTAACCTCTTGCATATTTGCTAGTTAGGGTTTAGCAACGATCCTGGAGTTGAAGTCGGTGTTGCGATCTTTGTAAAATTCGTTTTTTTAAATGTTCTGCCTCACCGCGAACCCGCGGGGTGCGCGACATCGACTTACAGTGGTATCAGAGCCTACTAAATCTTTACTAGCTCATTAGCAAGTGTTAGAAGTTCGATCGTCAGAAAAACTGGAAAACGAAACACCAATACCCTAACTTTCTGTCGATTTTTTAAAGTGCCAGAAAAATTATTTCAGATGTACTAAAAATGTGTGCAGGGTATTCTAAGAAGACAGAAGAAAAATGAGCCTCTGAATCGCCAAGACCACCGCGGAACCGCGGCGAATCGATGCGATTTGCCGCCGTTCCGCGGCCGAGTCGAGTCCGATTCAGGTTATTTTTCTTCTGTTATTTCTTATTTTGGGTGTATTATTTTCTGGAATATTTTTTTCAATCCAGTATTTTTTCTGAGTGCTGGTTTGCAATTGGGGTAGACACGGAAAATATATTTCGATCGAAATTCTAAATGTTCTTGGCTAACCGGATCTTCTGTGTTATTATATGTGTTTTCAAACATCAGTTAATTGCTATATGTCGGTTAGTTTGAGGTTGCACATATCTGTTGGTTTGTGTATATGAACTTTATTGGATCGTTGTGGATGAATAGCCGGTAATGTGAGAAGAGAGTTATTTTTCTTTCATTCGATGTAAATTGTAATTTGATGTAATATTATTTTTGCGGGGCACATCCGGGTTGAGGTTGTAGCCACCGTTTTATTATTTCTTTTATTGTTTTCTGCTCCTAGGATAGACTCGAGGTGGGGTGCACAAACTACCAAGTTCTTTAAAGTGCCGAGTGGCCTACTCACTTTGCTAAGGGAGGTTGCTTCACTTGGGGAATTTGGCGGGTAGTTTGCCGCACCCTTAGGGGTCTCGAGTGGGGTTTGTCTATTCATCACGACCGTGGAATCTGTCTTTCATTACAGATGATCAGTCGAAAATATTGCATTTTTAACACATCAATTTTCCTACTATTTGCAACCATCTAAAGGTGTTCGGTATGAATATAGCACATATTAGCAATTCGTCTGCAAAATACCAAATAACATGTGTTATACATTATAACCGGTATTTTGAGGGAAATTGAGTGTTTATTATTGCATGCATGATCTTTGTATATCGTAACACTTTTCTCGAGATTTTTGTGCAGGAAATTCCAGGTAAAAGAACCGGAAATGCTAAAAGTGCTGATAAAAATACACCAAGTCCAAGACTTGTGATCTGGAAGTGAACAAAAAATTATAAAAATATTCCAGACATCCAAAAATTGCCCTAAAGCCAACAGAAGAGTTACCTAAAAATTACATGCACCAAGCTTTCCAAACGGCCGCGGATCCGCGGCCGAATGCGCCGATCCGCCGCGGATCCGCGGCAATGATGGCACGTCATCGACAGATTGCTTGTCCCGAGGTCTCTTATCAATAGGAAAACTTCTTGAAGACACTTTAAACTCCAGAGATCTCCAGAAGCTTCCGTCCTAACAGCCAAGCTTTTTGTGCAAGCCTAATACCTCCAAGCATCTCAAGCAAGCTAAATCTAGAAGGTTCTCCTCAACAACCAAGCTTTTCAACGAAGCTAGCTAACTACCTAAATCTAGAAGCTTCCTTCATAACTACCAAGCTTGCAAGAGAAGCTAAACCTAGCTTAGCTTCTAAAGGAAGCTAAACCTAATCAAGCTTCTAGGGGAAGCTAAAGAAAAAGGCTATATAAAGGGACCCAAGGCTTCATCACAAAGGTTGTTCAACAATTCCAAACACAAGTTGAGTGACACAACTTATGCATCCAAACCCTAGCCCAAATACAATTCAAAATCCAAATCAAGATCATCGAGTACCAAATCAAGCAAGAATCCATCGAGCCTTTTTGAAGCAACGCCGATCTTCATCCGAGCAAGAGATCCAAGACGATCCGCGACTCACGAAGACGATGCGAAGCTAGTTCAACGATCGAGTTCTCTCTCAATTCTTGTAGTCTTTGAGTGAATTGTAACGAAACATTGAATAATAAAAGGTGAAAATTATTGATCTTGCTTTTCTTTACATTTGAGCATTATGAAGAGTTATCAATTCTTGATTGTTTTCTTTTTCATGATGTTTGAGTGAAAACTCTGCTCGTGGAGGAATCGAGAAAATAGATAGACGACGATGATTAAATTCTTGAACGATTCTTAAGTCTTATGAGTTTTGTAAACTTTAGGAAATTGAATCATCGACAACTTAGTTTTGAGCGAGATACTTTTTTGAATGTTTTCGCTCTTAATTAGAGATCAACGATCGATGATTGAATTTCCTAAAGGCTAGAATTTGAATGCTAATCAACGAAAGGACAAGGGATGTGATGAAGAAACTCTAGTTTCTTCAAGAGATCCGTAAACCTCGTTGATTGTCATCGATCTAGTAACAAATCTTCAATAGATAAGAATTTGTAATCCTAATTCTTCATCATCACTATCGATTGGATCTATTCCTACGAGCCTCTTTACAAATCATGATAATTCATTCGATTTGGATATCATCTTGACAATTCTTGATTCTTGATTCTTGATCTTTATTTTCTTGAAAATTCTTGAAACTAAATTTCACAAGTCTTGAACAATTTTCTTTTATCCTTTAATTTTCAACTTAACTAAAACAATTACGATCAAATCTCACTTTCCCTGTGGACGATCCGCACTCGCTAACAAACCTACAATTGACACCGTTATTGATTGCGGTTTACAAATTTCTTTGGTTGTGATCTTTACACTTTTCTAAACATGACATCGAACTTTAGATCAATCAAATGGCGCCGTTACCGGGGATAGTGTGCTAATTTGTTCGTTTTTGTAATTTGAGTTGAAAGATTTATTACTCCATCAGAATTTTTAGATCAAAATTTGCACAAGCGCTTAACGATCTGTTGTGATTTGTTGCGAGGAAATCTGGAATCTATGGAGCGAGAGGAAAAATATTAAGATCATTTCAGGGAGTTCAGTAAGTGAACAGGAGCCTCTGTAAGAAATTTTGTGCAGAGATCTTGTCATTGCACCGCGTTTCCACGGCCAGAGTGCGAATATAGCGGCGGTTCCACGGCGGGAAAGAGGCTTCACTGCTTCCAATTTTCTTGGTGAATTTCTGACTTTCTTATCTCCTCCCTGCTCTGCTCCATTAACCAATTTCTGCAGGATTCTTTGCAAAAATTCGCAGCGCCGCAAAAATAAAAATTGTGCGTGTTTGATCTTGGTTGTTTGCATTTTTAATATGGAAATTAAGGGTTGAAGACCAAATTCAGATTAGGTGGGGAGTTCATTACCCTTCCTAAGCCCCAAAAATCACAAAACTGCATCCGCATTACCCTCATTAACTAAAAAATATCTAGACATGACTTTAAGGACCGTCGCGCTCACTTAGGACAGAAGGAGGTCGTGGGTAATCTATTGCTTATCCGCGTTTCTTTTGTGGTGTCTAAGGCAAGTGTGTCTAAGGCAAGTGGTTACTTAATTAGGCCCACTACTTATGTAGTGGAGAACCTCCCACTTACCTGGCACTTACCTGGCCACAGGAGGGGCAAAGAGGCAGTAGAGGATCTATCTTGCGATTTGTCTTCTGGAAGTCTAGGAGCGGTCTAGAGAATTGACCTAGGTGACCACTAGACTTAGGGTTGCTTGTGCATTGTTTGTGATTTGTTTTTTCAAAAATCCGTATCTTTTTCAAAACATACACCAAACTCATCTTTTCCTTAATTATCACAACACTGCCACTTGTGCTAAACCATTTAGTGCATGCTCGGCTGGACACGGGATTCTTGTGCCCGTCTTGTCCGCATTCCTCCTATCGACTTCGAAGTCGGTATTTTTGTTGGATGTAGTGCCCTCAAAGTCAATTATAGGAACGCAGGCACATGATTGCAATGATTAAGGAGGACCTATACCGGTAGGACAGTCTTACTCGAGATGATAGTATGCTATCTGGTGTAAACTTTATCATCGTATACAACTTTAGGTGACATGATCACTATTACACGTTGATAAAGCCCTTAGGATCCTGCTTGACTACCAACAGTATGATGGCGATCATATACATGAGAGTTGGGTAGTCTATAAGCACATCTTTAAAAGTGGTCCCTAGCTGTGGGAGTTTCGAGACAGGGCATCGATACTTCGGAGTAGACTGGTGTATACAGTCGAGACCCCGACGAGGGGCGGTGGCCGGTCTCACAAGCCACTGGTGTCAGTTTTTTCACCTAAGATGTATACAGGTGCTCATTGGGTTATGAGTGCACCGGACAGGACTCGCCGGGAACCTGCTAGTTGGTATTATACCTAGCGTCAGATAGCAATTCCCTGGTGACATGTGTACAGGTTAGTTCATCGACCTGAGATCATCATTTGTCGCGTGTGCGTTCCCACTGTGCCTTGATTATTACCCTACCACGGCTTAAAGGAGTCGTGCAAACAGGTTTTAGTTGGGTACAGTCCCGAGCCACATGGAGGCAGTGAGCGGATCGGCAGGGGATTCATCTCTCCCGGTATTGGGAGTGAGATCGCGCTGTGTCTAGGAGAGCCATTACACAAAGCACTCGGCCGAGACAAGAGATTTACTGGTAGGTACTCCAGTAGTATCTCAGGGTGTTCAGGGCTACCCTTCGACACGACTTATACCGCTTTTGGGGGTCTGACGTTACCAGCCCCCTAGGCCCGATATGCGATGCTCATAGACGAACGGACCGGACTGTACGGATATTGTCACTGATAGGCTCAGTAGGGTTCCAGGATGAGTTTGCTCATCGGCTTCCCTTTCGGTCAATACATGGGCAGTCGTTACGCACAGCTAGTGTCGCTGACGTGCTTGTGGTTAAACCCACTGCCAGAGTATTGACGAGTCTTTAGAGTCCCCCACAGATAGTTTCCCAAGTTCGGGCGAAACTTTGTAGAGGCCGTATGGTTTTATGGCAGGTTCGAACATACATGTGCACTTGTGCACGTGTCATGGTTCGGACAGATAATACTGGTGGGCTTTGGTTTATTCCGGATCCAAGTATTATATTCTGTAGGGATATTTTTGTCTCATTGCATTTTGTACTCGGTCGGAATACAAATGAGGGTATGTATATACAGTTTAGGGGTAATCCTACGGGATTACTTTTAAAGTTGCCAATCTTCCTTCACCAGACTTAAACATTTGGTTTAATATTTTTGTTGCGGATTTTCTTTAATCCTTGGCTGATTTTTCATTGGGTTTTAAGTCTTTTCCTTTTGGGGGTTTATTTGCAAATGTTACCTTTATAAAGGGAAGGGTTTTTTTGTGGCATCCAGGGGCTCCAGCAGCCAGCTTGCTTGCTTCTAGTATGTGTGAGATTGTTCTTGAATGGTGAGGTGTTTTGTTTGAGTCATCATTTGCATTTAAGTCCTTTGTCCAAGCTAAAGATATTAGTGAAGATCTTTTATGTGATATTTGTAAGTCCACGTTACCCACCCCGGTGCTTACGGGGAGGCGTAATAGGTAAAAAATGGTTTTTTTAACACAAGGTAACATGGACTAGAACTAGAGGATCTTTGCTAAACAAAAACTAACAAACTAACTACAAGTTTTAGCTACTCGGTTAGAAGGTTATACCTAGGTCTTAAACTCCTTCTCTTCTTGTAGCAGTCCTCCTTCTTGCTTGCTCCTTGGAGTGGTATAGACGGCTCCTCCTCGTCGTCTTCTCTTTGCCGAAGAAAGATCCACCCGAAGGCCTCTACCTTGAGCTCCTACCTCAACCAAGAGGTAACTAGAGTGCTTGGCTTGCTAAACTAAGAACCCTAGAATGAGTAGAGAGAAGTTTTGATGGTTTTATCTCACAAGCTCATGGTTCTCAACACATGAGAGATGAGAGCTTTGAGAGAGGAAGAGGAAGAGCTAAACATGAGAGAGAAAGAGCAAGAGAGAATGATAGAAAAATAACAACCATCTCTCATATGAGAGAAAATGATAATAATAATAATAATTAAAAGAAATTGTGATGGTTAGTTTGGAATGACCATTATCATTTCACATTAAATGAAATTTGCAAGAATCAAGAAGTATCTTGCAAATGAAATGATGATGGTCAAAAGGTCAACAAGAGTCAAATGGTCAACCCAACCCTAACCATGGCACAATTATCCTTAATTAATATTATTAATCATATTTCTCATTCTCATTAGGGTTTAGAAAAAGTCAACGGTCAACAACCCTAATGAGATTCCTCTGCCTCTGTCAACTGTGCATACACACCCGCATCCGTGTTCCGAGGAACACGAATACATTGAGACAAAACCAATCGCAAAACAAATACTAGGATCTGGTTTAAACAAAAGCCCGCTAGTAATAACTTCCCGGACACCAAACGTGCACAAGTGCGCGGATGTGAACGAACCCCGTCGCAAAACCATGCGACCTCTACTCAGTTTTGCCCAACGGTGAATAACCCTCTGTATGGGACTTTAAAGACTCGACACTACGCTGGCAGTGGGTTTAACCACAGGCCGCAAGCGGTACTAGCTGTACGTAACGGTCCCCAGGTAGATGCCGATAAGAAGACTGACGAGGTGAACCCATCTGAACTCCTACTGAGCCTGAATGTGACAATCTCCGTACAGTCCGGTCTGTTCGTCTGAGAGTATCGCATGGCGGGCCTAGGAGGGTGGTAAATGTCAGTCCCCTAATAGCGGTACAAGTCGTGTCGGAGTGTAGCCTAGAACACCCTGAGAAACTACTGGAAACACTACCAGTAATTCTCGCTTGCCCTGGCCAGGGACTTTGTGTAATTGCTCTCCTAGACACAGCGCGATATCAACCCCCAATACCGGGAGAGACGAATCCTGTCTAACCGTCACTGCCTCCAAGTGCTTCGGGACTGCACCCAACTACTACCTGTTTGCACGACTCATTTGAGCCATGGTAGGATAGTAATCAAAGTATAGTGGGAACACACTCGAGGCGAAGTAGCAGTGTCAAGTCGACGGACTAAGCTGTACTCCTGTCACCTGGGAACTGTTATCTGACGATAGGTATAGTACCAACCAACAGTTCTCGACGAGTCCTGTCCAGTGTATTCGTAACCTGACGAGCACCCGCATACTATCTCAAGTACGACGTACTAATGGCTGTGGGACAGACCATCTCCCCTGCTGGGATGAGAAGCGCATACGCTAGTCTACTCCGGTGTATCGATGCCCCATCTCGATAATCCTACGACTAGGGACCTGTATAAGGATGTGCTTATAGGTTACCCAGTCCCCACTAGTGTGACTGCCATCACAACGTTGGTAATAAAGTAAAGATCCTAAGGGCTCCACTAATGTGTATAGGCGATATGCTAAAAGAAACACATACACACATTAAAGTAGAAACAAACCAATTAGCATACTACCATTTTGAGCAAGATTGTCTATACAACTGTGAATACCCAAGCTTCCAATAAGTAATATAAAAACTAGTATGATACAGTAATGGCCTCTAGGGCATATACACTAACAATCTCCCACTTGCACTAAGGCCATGTACTGGCGTATCGAAGACCTATCATCTCGATCAGCCGCTCGAACTGAGTCTGGGGTATGGCCTTCGTGAATGGATCTACAGTGTTATCTTCTGTAGCAACCCTCCGAACTTCGATCTCCCAGCGATCCACGATCTCCCTGATCAGGTGATACCGCTTCAAGATGTGTCTGGACTTCTGATGGGACCTGGGTTCCTTCGCTAAAGCTATAGCGCCATTGTTGTCACAATACAATGGTATTGGATCAACAATGGTAGGAACCACCTGAAGCTCCGTGAGGAACTTCTTCATCCAGACAGCTTCTTTTACGGCATCGCAAGCAGCTATGTACTCCGCTTCCATAGTTGAGTCAGCAACGGTTTCCTGCTTGGAGCTCTTCCAGCAAACCGCCCCTCCATTGAGGGTAAAGAAAAACCGACATGGACTTAGAGTCATCCTTGTCACTCTGGAAGCTGGAGTCAGCAAAGGCCTCGATCTGGAGGTCTTTTCCTCCATACACCAAGAACATCTCCTTAGTCCTTCTCAGGTACTTGAGAATGTTCTTTACTGCTATCCAGTGTTTCTCCCCTGGGTCCTACTGGTACCGGCTTACAACGCTTAATGCGTATGCTACATCTGGTCTGGTACATAACATCGCATACATTATAGAGCCTACCGCAGATGCGTAGGGTATAGATGACATGCGAGCCCTTTCCAAATCAGTCTTGGGAGACATCTCTTTGGAGAGGGTGATTCCGTGAAAAGCCGGTAGATTACCGCGCTTTGAATCTTCCATACTGAATCGTTTCAGTATGGTGTCGATTTACCTGGACTGCGAAAGTCCCAACATCCTCTTAGATCTATCACGATAGATCTGGATCCCCAGAATGTAGTTGGCATCGCCCAGGTCCTTCATAGAGAACCTCTGTGACAAGAATCCTTTGACTAACTGTAGCATAGGAATGTCATTTCCTATTAGGCGAATGTCATCCACGTACAAGACGAGGAATACCACAGTTCTCCCTATAATCTTACTGTAAATGCATGGTTCATCCAGATTTTTGATAAAGTCGAATTTTTTGACAGTATCATCAAAGCAGATGTTCCAGCTCCGCGATGCCTGCTTCAGTCCATAAATGGACTTAAGCAACTTGCACACTTTACCGCTGCTCCCACTCTGAATGAAACCCTCCGGCTGATCAATATTAACGCACTCTTCCAAATTTCCATTTAGAAAAGCCGTCTTTACGTCCATCTGCCAGATCTCATAATCGTGGAAGGCAGCAATGGCAAGAAGGATCCGAATGGATTTGAGCATAGCCACTGGAGAAAAGGTTTCGTCATAGTCCAAACCAGGTATTTGACGAAAACCCTTTGCAACAAGTCTAGCTTTATAGGTTTCAACCTGCTTATCTACACCAATCTTCTTTCTGAAGATCCATTTGTAGTCTACGGGTTTTACCCTTTCTGGAGCAATGTCCAAAGTCCACACTTTGTTTGTGTACATGGACTTCATCTCGGTCCGCATTGCATCCAGCCATTTTACTGAGTCACCGCTCTGAATGGGTTGCTGGAAGCTAGTAGGCTCATCATTTTCAATGACGCAATCCTCTCGATCCCCGTCTATGAGAAAACCGTAGTATGTCTTGGGCGGATGAGACTGCCTACTACTTCTGCGGAGTGGCGCAGGAATGTCCTGTTCTTTCGAACCTTCTGGTTCTACTAAGCTTTCAGTAACAGCTTGTGGTTCTGGAATTTCTTCCAGTTCTATTGCGCTCCCACTTATCTGATTTTCTAAAAATTCAGTTTCCAAGAAGCAGGCATGACGTGAAACAAATACCTTTTGTTCCTCTGCGTAATAGAAGAAATATCCTTTGGAGTTCTTTGGATATCCCACAAACTTGCACAGTACTGAGCGTGCCTCGAGTTTGTCCGCATGCTGCTTTTTAACAAAAGCCGGACATCTCCATATCTTTAGATATTGAAGATAGGGTTTCTTCCCACACCACATCTAATATGGTGTGGTAGGCATAGTGTAACGTTTTAAAAATAATTAAATAAATAATTAAATGAATAAAATTGTTTAAGTGAATTTTATGATTTTCGGTAAAGTAAAATGTATTTTTCGTAAAACTAAACCGTGATTGTTTTTCATTATAATTTCAAAAATACCTATTTTAATTATGTAATTACTAGTAAATGGTGTTTATTTAGCCACTTATAAATTTTTAGTTCAATTAAATATTTTTCCTAAATTAATTATTTTAAATATTAACATAAGCTTTATTTTTACACTAAATTAGTGTAAATTACAAATTTGAATGGTTTTAATTTGTAAAAATGAACCATGGCATATTAGAATTTAGTGTGTATCATGCAAAATTTATTTGCAAATTTTTCCAATTTTCTAGAGTTTTCTTGAGTTGCTATAGTAAAGAAATAAAAGAAAATAAGTAAAAGCATGAAAAGAATTTAAGTGATGTTTCTTTTCTTGAAACTTCCACACTTTTCTTCACTCTTTTCTCTTGCTCCCTCTCTCTCCTACCATGGCCGGCCTCACTACCATGGCAGCCCCCCCATTTCCACTTCATTTTTTGTTCAAAATTCATCAAAAATCCATCAAAAATTCAACAAAAATGCACAAAATCCTATTTATTTCCTATCCTTTTATTCTTTGCTCATTTTACATGGATTTTGGAGTGGGAAATCATGCATTTTGTAGGCTCATTTTCATGTTTGGACTTTAGGTTGTGGAGGTATAAATCCTTCTCTTTTGATTTATTTCTATTAGATGTTTCTTTTAAAGCATAATTAGATTTAATATATTAATTCTAGTTGCAAATTTTAAAATTAAAGTTAGGGTTTGTAAATTCAAGTTGTGGTTTTTAATAATTAATTAGGGTTATAATAACTAGTTTACGATTTTTAGAAGTGGAAAAATCTTGCATGATTGTTGTATAATAAATTGTTATCCAAAATTTATTTAATTATGCTATTTAGCTAACTAGTTTTTTATAAATGTATATGTGGGTGAGATAAAATTCTAATTAATGTTTTTATCATTATATTATGATTTTAATATGGATATTAACATGTTAGTGGAATGCAAAACCTAATCTACTTATTAGTTTCAATTGTTAGTTAATAAAGTGTGATAAATATGCTAATTATGCTCGTGTTTGCAAACTAGATTTTGGAAATTCCTAAATAAATGAGATTAAAAATATAATTATGGTTTCATTATATCATTATCATCATGAATTGTAGTTTAGTACATTAATTCATGCAAAATCATGTTTTATGGTGGAATTGTGGTATTTTGCTTGAAAGATGTTGAAAATTGTTAAAGGTTGTAAACTAGAAATTTCAAATTAATACAAATTTGTGTAATAAAAATATAGTAATGGTTTGTATAGTCTAGTCATGCTGTTTAATGAGTTTTATGACCATTGGTTTCATTTAAATGTCAAGTTTTGAAGAAAAACGGTAAATTGGCATTTTCGGGTTTTACGAAATCAGGCGATTTGATGGATTTTAGGGTTTCGATGGATTTAATCATGTTTTATAATATAAGTAATGAGTTTTAAAACTACGAGTTATTTGTTGATGTTTATCTCGATCCATCGGAGTTTGTACGCCGATATCGAGCGATATTTGGTTCTTTTGCGTGGACGGGACATAGGTTTTAACCTATGCCTGTTCCTTGCGTCGTTTTGACTTTTGTATGTGATTCAGTTTACGATACTATTATTATGTTTGCGTTTAGGTACCCCTCACGTGGACTGCGGGCGATGAAGAGGAGGACGGCGACACCGTCTTCAACAGACATGGACCAGGTGAGTAGATGTATATCTACGGGGGGAAGTCGGGTGGATGGCGTTTAGCACCCCCGCAACGTAGAATAGGAATAGTGCTTATTGACATTAGGAAACCAGATGTGACCCTAGATTCTTAATGAGTAGGACCCTAGTGATGACCCTAGGCTGGACTAGACTGATTTCGGAAAACCATACCAGAGGATTGGAAGGGGTTCATAGGTTTCAGATAGAAACACACACGCACACACTGAAACTCGACATGGTGTATAAGTATATGTGTATATATATATAGGAATAGGTATATATATATATACATACATATATATATATATATATATATATACATACATATATATATATATATATATATATATACATACATACATATATATATATATATATACATACATATATATATATATATATATATATATATATATATATACAACACGTATATGGGATTCATTGATGTGGTATGATATCTGAGGTATGATGAAATAGTATAACTGGGCTTGATGCCGTGATTCTGGGCTATACAGTCGTATTAAGTGTTAGCGGATCATTAGAGAATGAGATAATGAACATGGATACATAAATTATAATGGGTGGTGATGATATTGAGGTACATGGGACTCTAAAATAGTACCTGGACTGTAGCTTGTGACTGATCACGATATGATATATGTATGACTTGATTACGACATCATATAGGTGGGACCTGATGTCGATATCATATAGGTGTGGCTTGATGACGATATGATATCAGTATGACTTAATCACAATATGATACATATGACATGATATTTCTGAGGATAAACTAATGATGCATTTTATGATGGCAATGATATATGATTGATGTATGCGATTACAGTTTAGCACCTTGAGCATGAGATGTGTTGATGATGACATTATACGAATGATGAGACGCCTAGGAGATACTTGACCCGTACCCCGATATTGGGATGCCGTACGATGGATTTTACCGTACGAGGCATAGATATGATGATTGATCCGCACTCTTGATTCAAGGAAGCCGTACTACTTTACGTGACGCTATTGAGGCGGGATCGCCGACTATTAGAGATAATGATTCAGACCTTAGGTAGACTCTTGTTTCTTATTGACTAGTTTCTTAGGTTTTGTTCCTTAGGAGGTTAGATGGACACTAGATTAGGTTCGAGTCATATAGTGGTAGTGGAAATGGTATATCAAATGAGTGGATAACACATATCCGTCTTTACTTTCACACTGTAATCATAATGTTGCATGTTCATACATATGTTGCTATAATCAGTATAAACTTTACCTGTTAGGACACCAGCACCATTACCGATGATGCGCATGTTCCACGCACACTTATTTGCCGGCTCACACACATCATCATCGGTAATTGCTATGTCACGTACACTTTAAATCATATTGTCTTTTATTGATAGAATCAGTTAACAACTAGACCGATATAATATCGTGATTACTCTCTGATGTTAGTATAGACATGATATTTTTTACTTGACATTCATGCATTCATATTTTCATGTTATCATGCAGTATCATGGGCATATGCCGACACTTATCATATACTTACTCATGATTTTAAGATTTGGATTTCTATGAGATTTCTGGATTTTTGGGGAAAACCGCAAGAACTTATAAAAACTTCTCTCTCTCTCTCCTCCTTTCTTTTTAAAATAAGATGCGGTTTTCTCGTGATGTATGTGTCGTCCACCATGAGATTTCATGTTTTCTGTTGGATTTCGAGACCCGATTCGAGGAGTGGATGAACCGTCTTGGGTACATGGTGGGCCCGGTATGGTATCCCGGGGCAAGAAGATCGAGTTGTAGACGATGAGCCTGGCAGGGGAAGGCTACCTACCGGTGATGTCTGGCGCGGCGGATATCCGGAGGATATCGACCGTTGTCGAGAGATTTGATGATATGGGCCGATCCGGACTGACGGAGCCCGAGATATTGAGACTATGAGACTTGATATTTACATGTTTGTGTCGATGCTTGACACGGATTTCCCTGGATTTCATTGTTGAGATTTCAGATCCCTATACACATTTTACTATGACAACAGCTAAAGATTTCTTATATAGATATATCTGGATTTCAGGATTGTTTATTTTACATTCATGGTGCATGCATATCCATTCATATGACATAGTACTATATGAGGCATTGTCACGAGCACGGAGTATCTGCATTTACACGTAGTATTACCCTGCTATTATTAGGTGATTGGGATATAGTAGTGTGTTATTATGACCTAGGATAGCGTCGTGCATTCGATTTCTTTTCGTAGATGTCTTTTACTCACGAGTTGGTAACTCACCCCCGTTGTGCCAAATTTTATTACAGGTTCGATGTACAGGTTTCCCTGGCAGCTTGCTGGCACATCTTTTCTTTCAGGGTGATTTGCACGGTAGGTTGGTTCACTTGTATCTGAACCACCATTGTATTTTTATTCATTCATTGTATCTAGTAAGCTCCATCAACCAAACTTGTATTACTTGATAGTTACTGGACCAGTTATTTATTTCGACCTTAGAGTCGCGCTTGTATTATTCTGATTTGGTGGATTGTTTTCTTTTGAGTTTTGAGCCTCGCCCTTTGGCGTTGTATATTATTGTGCTTGTTGTGCTTGTTTCCGCCTGTTGGCGTTGAGCTAACTCCCGTTTGGGGATGCTTTTTATTGTTTATGTATATTATACTTGTTGTACCCGTTTGGGGCTAGTTTTTACAGAGGAGACTCTGCCGAAATTTTTGGGAAAATTTGCTGATGTTTTAAACTTGTTCCTTCATGTTTTCTTTTACTGCTTCTTCTTCTTTTTCATGGTTCAGATTTCTGGGCTTCGGCTTACTTAGGTTACGTGGAACCTCTAGACGCTTCGTAATCTAAGTGCCGGTCACGTTCCGTTCTTTCGGGTCGTGACACATAGTCTTGGAGGAACCTTGTTCAAAAGATATGCAGCTGATTCTAGTGCATAACCCCAGAAAGATCGCGGTAACTCAGCCATACTCACCATGGAACGAACCATATCCAATAGGGTTCGATTCCGCCTTTCGGATACACCGTTGTGTTGTGGTGTGTATGGAGGAGTAAGCTGAGAGAGAATTCCATTCTCTTTTAAGTAGTCCGGAAACTCGACACTTAAGTATTCACCACCTCGATCAGATCTCAGTGTCTTGATACTTTTACCTGTTTGTTTTTCAACTTCATTCTTGTATTCCTGAAATTTCTCAAAGGCCTCGGATTTATGCTTCATCAGGAAGACATGACCATACCTAGAGAAATCATCCATAAAAGTAATGAAGTATGAATAACCACTTCGCGCATGTGTAGACATTTGACCACACACGTCACTGTGTATGAGTTCCAAGAGCTCGCTCGCTCTTACTCCGTGTCCAGTGAACGGAGTTTTTGCCATCTTTCCCATGAGACAAGATTCACAAGTGGCATAAGACTGATACTCGAACGGATTCAAGTATTCCACTTTATGTAACTTTGTTAACCGTGTCTCATTAATGTGACCCAGTCTACAATGCCATAAGAAAGCCTGATTTAATTCCGGAGACTTTTTTTTAAGTGTGTTCTGGACATTGAAAACCTGAGCTTGATTCAGTACGTATATCCCGTTTTTTAATGTACCTGACCCAATCAGAACTTGATTTAGGTGGATGTGGACCACATCGCTTACAAAAGTAAAATCATATCCTTCCTTAGACAGTATGGATACAGATATGATATTACAAGCCATACTAGGTACATACAAACAGTTACGCAGAATCAATATCTCCCCACTTGTCAATCCAAGGTGATATTCCCCTATGGATTCAGCGTCTACGCTCATTCCGTTGGCAACCCTGAGAGTCATATCACCTATCCTGATAACTCTACGGTTTCTCAGAGCCTGTAATGAATTGCAGATGTGAGATCCTGATCCGGTATCCAATACCCAGGAAGTAGGGTTAATTGACATACAGTTTTCTATTACAAACACACTCGAAGCCGAAACCACAACATGCTTCGAATCCTGGCTACTGGCTTTGCTAGCCCTGCAATCCTTCTGCCAATGTTCATTCCCGTAACAATAGGAACGTCCCTCCTTTACTATATCTTGTCCCAAAACTTTTGCCCTTCCCTTTCCTTCTTCTTCCCTGGTTTCCTTCAGGGTATAAGTAGAGGGCAAAGACTGTAGGATCAAGTCAGTACTTGACCCGTTCTTCAACGTGGTCTTCAGATCCTTGAGCTCATCAAAATTGCTAGTCTCTGTAAGGACGTTGTCCCCTACAGATGACCCGAAAGCCAATCTCGCTTGAAGCAATTAGTTCGAGGTCTAATATCTTGCGATACGAGATTACTCTTCATATAAATCTTTGTTATAGAGGAAAATAGAAACTAAGTCCATCTTCTCGTGCTGCCTCTGATATGCACCATCAACTGAGGCCAACACGAGGCATTTGGCATTCGCACAGTCTTTTTCCGATGTCTTACAGATATCAATATCCATGACAGGGGAAACTGGTCCTGAGACGGCAGGGGTTTGATTAGTTAGGAGGTGTCCCAGCTTGTCATGGGTAGTGGACATCTGGACAGACCTTTGCCAGTCATAACAGTCAGATTCAGTCATTTTATTATCTAGATGTAACCTATGTCTGGTCACTGGGTCGCTGCAATTAAGGGAGAGAGAAGAAAACACTTAGCATGATGCTCTTGCAAGTTTAGATTGGTTTTTAGTTTATCTAAACAGGATGGCTCCCACTGTTTCTCGAATCCTTCCTCAAACCATAAAAGAAGAATTAGTCGGGATTGATCTCACCGTACAATCTTGCTTAACCGTTCAGCCAGGCTGGTGTCGGTACTTCGAGGGAGGTTTTACGACGCTTTCGCGAAGTTCCTTAATTAAATAACCTCTTTTCCCTGTGGGCGTAGCCCCGCTAACACCTTGTTAGACACTTACTTGGTTTATAGCATTGATCGTTAAGTGAAAAGTTTCCCGAGGAGTAGCGGATACTCACGGTAGGATCGGGATCCAAATATCATTGTGAGATAATGCTGAAGCGAATCCTACCAACATTATCAAACTCCAAATGGTATGCAGCACCAGCAAGTTTCAGTTTCTTTAGAAACTCCCGATGTGGATTTTTGTCCCATGCTCTTATGACCTTGACGAAGGCCAACATATCATAAGTCACATGTCAAGTTCTACCCGTCATTAACCAGGTTAATTTGAACCCACCCGTACATACCCTTGACGAAGGCCAAAATAGTAGTACGACTGTCCCAAACCAACGCATCTATCTATGCTACAGATAAATATTCAGCAGCTACCAATCACTATGCCTTGGCGAAGGTCAAAATACATAGCTTGAATACTACTGAATATTTAACTGAAATGATGGAGGGCTACGAATGGTTTTGGCGAAACCGTGAACGTAGTGAACTTGATATAATCGAAGGAACCTGATAGCTTTTAAAAGGAGTGGTTTAAGCTCCGCGTTTTTTTAAAAAGTTTTCTGTTTTGGAAAAAACCGAGTGGTTTTGAAATTGTTCCAATGATTTAACTTTGGTTTGTTTTCTTTGCATTAATTTAATGCGTCCCATCAATTAATCCTACCATTGCAGAAAACAACGAAAATATGATGTACGCTTATGCCATCCGCATTCACCACTGGGCCCCGTCATCACCCGTTAGGTTACTTAACTAACGACAGAGCGGGGGCTGGACTAGCGCGGATGCAAAACATAATCAACACCTACTAGATATCATATATAAATATATACATTCGTCAGATGCAATGATAGTCATTCTAGATCACAGATGAACACATTGGATATGCTAGGAATCCGCGTTTCGTTCGAGCCTGCAACGAAAGACGGATTACACGGTCGCGATGAATAGCAAAAACCCCACCCTAGACCCCTACGGGTGAGGCAAACTACCCGCGAAGTACTCAAAGTGAAGCAACCTCCCTCAACAACGTGGGTTGGACACTCGGCACTTCAAAGTACCCGGTAGTTTGTGCACCCCACCTTGGGTCTATCCTAGGAGCAAAAACAGTAAAAGAAATAATATACAATGGCGGCTACAACCTCTTCTCGGATGTGCGGCCATAAAAATAATATTACATCAATTTACATATTACATCAAATGAAAGATAAAGAAACTCTCATCTCACAAACCCCGGCTATTCATCCACGACAATCCAACAAGTTCATATACACAAACCAACATCACAGATCACAGATATGTTTAACCCCCACTAATCGACGTATAGCGATTAGTCGACGTTCAGTACATATATCACATTACTGTAAGTCGACGTTAGACACCCCAAATGATGTGGGAAGGCGGAATAGGTAAAATAATCATTTTGTTTAAACTAACATCGACTAACTTTACGGATATTTGCTAAACCATAACTAACAACAACATAGAAGTGATTAGCTACTATGAAAGAAGATTATACCTAATGAATCAAGTCCTTCTTGTTCTCTTTGTTCACCTCGTCGATGTGATAGAAGATCCACCCGAGAGCTACTTCTCCAAGCTTAAACCTCTCACTTGAGGTAACTAGGTGACTATGAGTGCTAATCAAAGCAACCTAGAGGATATAGAAGAGTATTATGGATCTATTAGTCTTGCTAACCCTTGGATCTCAACACATGAGAGGTTAGGGTTAGGGTTGAAGAGAGAGAGCTTGAGGAGAGAGAAGGTGAGAGTGAGAATCATCTTGGAAAAATATCTCATTGTGAATATATGAAGCATAAGATATTTATTAAATGAATAACAAATAATAATATCATCATGCTTCATTAACTCACCTTGTGTGATTCATCCTATGAGTCATTAATCAATAAATGCATCATTAACTCCTTTGGATGAATCACACCATGAGTCATTAATCCAATTAATGCAAATTCCACCTAAGCCTCCTACTCATCAATCTTCTAGAAGCTTCTCGACAAATTACGAGAATGCCCCTCCCATCCGTGAAAACACGGAAATACTGAGACTGTATAAATCCAATAATCCAATACTAGAATCTGACTTAAACCAAAGCCTGCTAGTATAAATTGTCCGAACATCTTACGTGCATAAATGCACGTGCGTGTCCGAACCCTGTCGTAAAACCATACGACCTCTATATCGTTTCGCCCGAAGCAGGGAAACTCTCTGTGTGGGACTCTAAAGACTCGACACTACGCTGGCAGTGGGTTTAACCACAGACCGCAAGCAACACTAGCTGTACGTAACGGTCCCCAGGTAGATGTCGATAAGAAGGCCGATGAGGAAACCCATCCGAACTCCTACTGAGCCTGATGTGACAATCTCCGTACTGTCCGGTCAGTTCGTCTAAGACTATCGCATATCGGGCCTAGAGGGGCGGTAAGCGTCAGTCCCCTATAAGCGGTATAAGTCGTGTTGGAGTGAAGCCCATTACACCTTGAGAAGCTACTGGAAATCCTACCAGTAAATCTCGCTTGCCTTGGCCAGGGACTTTGCGTAATGGCTTTCCAAACACAGCGCGATATCAACTCCCAATACCGGGAGAGACGAATCCTATCTAACAGCCACTGCCTCCAAGTGCTTTGGGACTGCACCCAACTGCTACCTGTTTGCACGACTCCTTTGAGCCGTGGTAGGGTAGCAATCTAAGAACAGTAGGAACTCACTCGAGACGAAGCAGCAGTGTCAAGTCTGCGGACTATGCTGTACTCAGGTCACCTGGGAACTGTTAACTGACGACGGGTATAATACCAACCAACAGTTCCCTGCGAGTCCTGTCCGGTGTACCCGTAACCCAACGAGCACCTGTATACTATCTCCAGTACAACGTACTGATGGCTGTGGGACAGACCATCTCCCCAACCGGGATGAGAAGCGTACACACTAGTCTACTCCGTAGTATCGATGCCCTGTCTTGATAATCCTACGACTAGGGACCTGAAAAAGGATGTGCTTGTAGAATACCCAGCCCCCACTAGTGTGACTGCCATCACAACGCTGGTAGTCAAGAAAGATCCTAAGGGCTCTATCAATATGTTTTCTCGATATGCTGACATATACACATATTAAGATAGAAATAAACCAAGTAGAATACTACCATGTTTAGCAAGACTGTTAATATAACTGTGAATATCCCAAGCTTTCATTAAGTAATATACAAGCTAGTATGATACAATAATGGCCCCTAAGGCATATACACTAACAATCTCCCACTTGCACTAGGGCCATGTACTGGCGTATCCAAGACCTATCATCTCGAGTAGCCTCTTGAACTGAATCTGAGGTAAGGCCTTAGTGAATGGATCTGCAGTGTTCTCTTCTGTAGGAACTCTCCGGACCTCGATCTCCTGTCGATCTATGATCTCCCTGATCAGGTGATACCGCTTTAAGATGTGTCTGGACTTCTGATGGGACCTAGGTTCCTTCGCTAAAGCTATAGCTCCGTTGTTGTCGCAATACAGCGGTATTGGATCAATAATGGTAAAAACCACCTGAAGTTCTGTGAGGAGTTCTGTGAGGAACTTCTTTATCCAGACTGCTTCTTTTGCGGCATCGCAAGCAGCGATATACTCCGCTTCTATCGTCGAGTTGCAATGGTGTCCTGCGTGGAACTCTTCCAGCACACCGCCCTTCCATTGAGGGTAAAGACATAACCTGACATGGACTTAGAGTCATCTTTGTCACTTTGGAAGCTGGAGTCGGCAAAAGCCTCGATCTGGAGGTCTTTTCTGCCGTAACCAAGAACATCTCCTTAGTCCTTCTCAGGTACTTGAGAATGTTCTTTACTGCTATCCAGTGCTTCTCCCCTGGGTCTGACTGATACCTGCTTACAACGCTCAGTATGTAAGCTATATCTGGTCTGGTGCACAACATCACATACACTATAGAGCCTACCACAGAAGCGTAGGGTATAATTGACATGCGATCCCTTTCCAAATCAGTCTTGGGAGACATCTCTTTGGATAGGGTGATTCCGTGACAAGCCAGTAAATTACCGCGCTTAGAATCTTCCATACTGAATCTTTTCAGTATAGTGTTGATATATCTGGACTGTGATAGTCCCAACATCTTCTTGGATCTATCACGATAGATCCGGATCCCCAGAATGTAAGAGGCATCACCCAGGTCTTTCATGGAGAATCTGTGTGACAAGAATCCTTTGATAGATTGTAGCATAGGAATGTCATTTCCTATCAATAGAATGTCATCCATGTACAAGACGAGGAATACGACAGTTCGTGCTACAATTTTACTATATATACAGGGTTCATCTGGATTTTTGATAAAGTCATATTCTTTGACCGTTTCATCAAAACAGATGTTCCAACTCCGCGATGCCTGCTTTAGTTCATAAATGGACTTAAGCAACTTGCACACTTTCCCGCTGCTCCCACTCTGATTGAAGCCTTCTGGCTGATCCATATAGATGCACTCTTCTAAACTACCATTTAGAAAAGCCGTCTTTACGTCCATCTGCCAGATCTCATAATCATGGAAGGCGACAATGGCAAGAAGGATCCACTGGAGAAAAAGTTTCGTCATAGTCCAAACCAGGTCTTTGACGAAAACCCTTTGAAAAAAGTCTAGCCTTATAGGTTTCCACCTGTCCATCTACACCAATCTTTTTCTTGAAGATCCATTTGCATCCTATGGGTTTTACCCCATCTGGAGCAAAGTCCAAAGTCCATATTTTGTTGGTGTACATGGACTCCATCTCGGTCCGCATTGCATCCAGCCATCTTACCGAGTCACCGCTTTGGATGGCCTGCTGGAAGCTAGTAGGTTCATCATTATCAATGATGCAATCCTCTCTATCCCCATCTATGAGAAAACCGTAGTATCTCTCTGGTGGATGAGATGGCCTACTACTCCTGCGGAGGGGTGCGGGAATGTCCTGTTCTTCTTGAACTACTGGTTCTACCAAACATTCAGTAGTAGTTTGTGGTTCTGGAATTTCTCCCAGTTCTATTGCGCTCCTACTTGTTTCCTTCTCTAAAAACTGATGTTCTAGAAAATGGGCATTACGAGAAACAAAACCTTTTGTTCCTCTGCGTAATAGAAGAAATACCCCTTGGAGTTCTTTGGATATCCCACAAACTTACACTATACTGATCGTGCCTCGAGTTTGTCCGCATGCTGCTTTTTAACAAAAGTTGGACATCCCCATATCTTCAGATACTGAAGATAGGGTTTCTTCCTACTCCACATCTGATATGGCGTGGTAGGCACAGTCTTGGTAGGAGCCCTGTTCAAAAGATATGCTGCTGATTCTAGCGCATAACCCCAGAAAGATCGCGGTAACTCAGCATTACTCATCATGGAACGTACCATATCTAATAGGGTTCGGTTCTGTCTCTCCGATACACCGTTATGCTGTGGAGTGTATGGAGGAGTAAGTTGAGAGAGAATTCCTTTCTCTTTTAGGTAACCTAGGAACTCGGCACTTAAGTATTCACCACTTTGATCAGATCTCAGTGTCTTGATACTTTTGCCGGTTTCGTTTTCTACTTCATTCTTATATTCTTGGAATTTCTCAAAGGCCTCGGATTTATGTTTCATTAAGAAAATGAATCCATACCTAGAGTAATCGTCCGTAAAAGTAATGAAATATGAAAAACCATCTCTTGCATGTGTAGACATTGGACCACATACATCGCTGTGTATGAGTCCTAAGAGCTCGCTCGCTCTTACTCCATGTCCAGTGAATGGAGTCTTTGTCATCTTTCCTTTGAGACATGATTGACAAGTTGCATAAGATTGATATTCGAACGGATCCAAATATCCTTCTCTATGTAACTTAGTTAACCTGGTCTCATTGATGTGACCCAGTCTACAATGCCATAAGAAAGCCTGATTTATATCTGGAGACTTTCTTTTTAGTGTGTTCTGGACATTGAAAATCTGTAATTGGTTTAGCACGTATATACTGTTATCTAGTGTACCGGACCCAATCAAACCATGATTAAGGTGGATGTTAACAACATCGCTTACAAATGTGAAATCATAACCTTCTTTTGATAACAACGATACTGATATGATATTACACGTTAAACTAGGTACACAAAAGCAGTTGCGCAAAACCAAAATATGTCCACTCGTCAATCCTAGGTGATAATCCCCTACGGACACAGCACCCATGCTAGCTCCGTTAGCAACCTGGAGGGTCATATCACCAACCTTCAGCACTCTACGGTCTCTCAGTGCCTGCAATGAATTGAATATATAAGATCCTGATCCGGTATCCAATATCCAGGAAGTAGAGTTGATTGTGTAAGTCTACGTTAGCGCCCCGGCCGTCTACAGACGCCAAATGCGGAACAAAAACTTTTTAACTGGCGCTATCGTATACTTTAACCCGGATCTGCCATTATTGCTAAACTAACAAACTGTAAAGAGTGTAGAAAGGTTATACCGAACGATCCGAGTCCTTCGTTCTTTAACCATCATCCCACGCTCCGTTGCGGCTGCTCCGATCTCTTCGATATCCGATCTGCTCGTCCAGGTGGTACCACATCACTGATTCTTTAAACGGGCTCCCGCCTCTGACTCGAGGCAACTCGGTCGTCAAGTTTGCTAGAAGAGACGACCAAGATTGATGTAGAGAATGAGTAGATGACTTTGTCTCACTTCGTCCAAGTCCGTGGACGATCGGTAAATGAAGTTGCCGATGGAAATGAAATGGAACAAGAAATGAACTATGAAATTTCCATGCATCCAAAACTTTAGTTTTTTCTTTTTAGCAACCATAATTTCACAAAATGAGAGAGTGAGGGAGGAGAGAGAGGGCCGGCCATTCATATAGAAGAGGGAGGTGATGGTAGGAGGAGGGAGGTGACCTTAAGCAAAATATCATAATGTGAACACAAAAGAATATCTTAAGGAAAACAAGAATGTTTAGAAATCAAAGCATGAGTCACAAGACACCTCTCCAAATCTAGAACCTTCTAGAACCTTCTAGAAGCATGACTCACCCTCATCCAAGAAAAGATAAATCCGTCTTTAACCGAATGTTAAAAGACGGCTGATAGAAAACTGGAAACTGGCAACTTCCAAAAGTGATCCTGAAACGACTTTCAGGATAACCCCGTATCTGTATAAATATACCCGGATTTGTATTACGACCGAATACAAATGCAACTGAGACAAAGATATTATACCTACTCAATATAATACTCGGATCCGACTTAAACCAAAGCCGACCAGTATCATCTGCCCGAAAAATAACACGTGCGTAAACGCACGTGCATTTTCCGAACCCTGCCATAAAACCATACGGCCTCTACAACGTTTCGCCCGAACTTGGGAAACTGTCTGTGGGGGACTCTAATGACTCGTCAGTACCCTGGCAGTGGGTTTAACCACAAACCGTCAGCGGCACTAGCTATGCGTAACGGCTGCCCATGGACTGACCTCAAGGGAGGCTGATGAGCGAACTCAAGGGAGGCCGATGAGCGAACTCATCCAGAAACCCTACTGAGCCTAACAGTGACAATGTATATACAGTCCGGTCCGTTCGTCAATGAGTATCGCATATCCGCCTAGGGGGCTAGTGACGTCAGACCCCCAATAGCAGTATAAGTCGTGTCGGAGTGAAGCCCAATAACACCCTGAGATACTACTGGAGTACCTACCAGTAAATCTCCTGCCATGGCCATGGACTTTGTGTAATGGCTCTCCTAGACACAGCACGACCTCGCCCCCAATACCGGGAGAGACGAATCCCCTGCCGATCCGCTCACGTGCCTCCATATGGCTCGGGACTGTACCCAAAAGCTACCTGTTTGCATGACTCCTTTGAGCCGTGGTAGGGTAGAAATCAAAGCACAGTGGGAACTCACACGAGACAAAAGACGACCTCAGGTCGATGAACTAACCTGTACATATATCACCAGGGAACTGCTATCTGACGATAGGTATAGTACTAACTAGCAGATTCCCGGCGAGTCCTGTCCGGTGTACTCATAACCCAATGAGCACCTATATACATCTTAGGTGATCCAACTGACACCAGTGGCTTGTGAGACCTGCCACCGCCCCTCATCGGGGTCTCGACTGTATACACTAGTCTACTCCAGAGTATCGATGCCCTGTCTGTAAGTCGATGTACTACACCCCAATACTTGTGGGGAGGCGGAATTTTCAAAAACGAACTTGTTTAGTGAACGAACATCGACTAACCGCTTGAATCGAAGCTAAACTATAAATAACCAAACACAAAGTGTTTCTAAACTACTGTGTTTAGGGATTATACCTAATGAACCAACTCCTTCGTCTTTACGATCTCCTTGTCCTCCTCGGCCTTCTCTTTGTAGTAGACGATCCACCCGAGAGCAAAACTCCAAGCTTAGCCTCTAAACTTGAGGCAACTAACCTTCTTAGATTGCTAATCAAAGAAGATAGATGAGATAGAGTGAGGGTTATGGATTGTTTAGTCTAGCTAATCCTAGTTCTCAACACATGAGAGGTGAGGATTAGAGTTTGAAGAGAGAGAGCTTGAAGAGAGAGAATGTGTAGATGATAATGATAAGAGAATAGTGAGTCAAGAAGATATATATCAAGTATTTCTTTTATGAAGAAAAGAATAAGAAATGAATTTAGCAACCATGCTTGAAAATATCTAGTGATGATTCATTATAATGACAAAAGACTTCTATGAATCATCAAGGTGACTCACTAATCACAATCATTTCATATGCCACCTTAACCTCCTTAGTCACCACCTTCTAGAAGCTTCCCGCATAATTACGAGAATGCCCCTCCTTTCCGCAAAAATACGGAAAAACTTTAGACTGTAAAAATCCAATAACCAGATACCAGTAACTGGCTTAAACCAAAGCCGACTGGTAAAAACTGTCCGAAAGTCGTACGTGCGTAAACACACGTATGCGTCCGAACCCTTGTCGTAAAACCATACGACCTCTATATCGTTTTGCCTGGAATAGGAAACTCTCTGTGTGGGACTCTAGAGACTCGACTACTACGCTGGCAGTGGGTTTAACCACAGACCGCAAGCGGCACTAGCTGTACGTAACGGTCCCCAGGTAGTTGTCGATAAGAAGGCCGATGAGGAAACCCATCCGAACTCCTACTGAGTCTGATGTGACAATCTCCATACAGTCCGGTCCGTTCGTCCAAGACTATCGCATATCGGGCCTAGGGGGGCGGCAAGCGTCAGTCCCCTAATAGCGGTATAAGTCGTGTCGGAGGGAAGCCCATTACACCCTGAGAAACTACTGGAACCTACCAGCAAATCTCGCTTGCCCTGGCCAGGGACTTTGCGTAATGGCTCTCTGACACAACGCGATATCTACTCCCAATACCGGGAGGGACGAATCCTGTCTAACCGCCACTGCCTCCAAGTGCTCGGGACTGCACCCAACTGCTACCTGTTTGCACGACTCCTTTGAGCCGTGGTAGGGTAGCAATCTAAGAACAGTGGGACACACTCGAGGCGAAGTAGCAGTGTCAAGTCTGCGGACTATGCTGTACTCATGTCACCTGGGAGCTGTTCACTGACGACTGGTATAAAACCAACCAACAGTTCCCTGTGAGTCCTGTCCGGTGTACCTGTAACCTAACGAGCACCTGCATACTATCTCCAGTACGACGTACTGACGGCTGTGGGACAGACCATCTCCCCAACTGGGATGAGAAGCGTACACACCAGTCTACTCTGGAGTATCGATGCTCTGTCTCGATAATCCAACGACCAGGGACCTGAATAAGGATGTGCTTGTAGACTACCCAGCCCCCACTAGTGTGACTGCCATCACAACGCTGGTAGACAAGCAAGATCCTAAGAGCTCTATCAATACGTACACTCACATATTAAGATAGAAAAACCAAGTAGCATACTACTATGTTTAGCAAGACTGTTATATACATGTGAATATCCCAAGCTTCCATTAAGTAATATACAAACTAGTATGATACAGTAATGGTCTTCTAGGGCATAAACACTAACAATCTCCCACTTGCACTAGGGCCATGTACTGGCATATCGTAGACCGATGATCTCGAGTAGCCTCTCGAACTGAATCTGGGGTAGGGCCTTCGTGAATGGATCAGCAGTGTTCTCTTCAGAAGCAACTCTCCGAACCTCGATCTCCTGACGATCAATGATCTCCCTGATCAGGTGATACCGCCTTAAGATGTGTCTGGACTTCTGATGGGACCTTGGTTCCTTCGCTAAAGCTATAGCTCCGTTGTTGTCGCAATACAGAGGTATTGGATCAACTATGGTAGGAACCACCTGAAGTTCTGTTAGGAACTTCTTCATCCAGACTGCTTCTTTTGCGGCATCGCAAGCAGCTATATACTCCGCTTCCATCGTCGAGTCAGCAACGGTGTCCTGCTTGGAGCTCTTCCAGCACACCGCCCCTCCGTTGAGGGTAAAGACATAACCCGACATGGACTTGGAATCGTCCTTATCACTCTGAAAGCCGGAATCAGCAAAGGCCTCCAACCTGAGGTCTTTTCCGCCGTAAACCAAGAACATCTCCTTAGTCCTTCTCAGGTACTTGAGAATGTTCTTTACTGCTATCCAGTGCTTCTCCCCTGGGTCTGACTGATACCGGCTTACCACGCTCAGTGCGTAAGCTACATCTAGTCTGGTACACAACATCGCATATATTATAGAGCCTACCGCAGAAGCGTAGGGTATAATAGACATGCGTTCCCTTTCCAAATCAGTCTTGGGAGACATCTCTTTGGAGAGGGTGATTCCGTGACAAGCCGGTAGATTACCGCGCTTAGAATCTTCCATACTGAATCTTTTCAGTACAGTGTCGATATACCTGGACTCCGAAAGTCCCAACATCCTCTTGGATCTATCACGATAGATCCGGATCCCCAGAATGTAAGAGGCATCACCCAGGTCTTTAATGGAGAACCTGTGTGACAAGAATCCTTTGACAGATTGTAGCATAGGAATGTCATTTCCTATCAATAGAATGTCATCCACATACAAGACGAGGAATACGACACTTCTGGCTACAACTTTACTATATATGCATGGTTCATCTGGATTTTTGATAAAGTCATATTCTTTGACTGTCTCATCAAAACAGATGTTCCAACTCCGTGATGCCTGCTTTAGTCCATAAATGGACTTAAGCAGCTTGCATACTTTTCCGCTGCTCCCACTCTGATTGAAACCCTCTGGCTGATCCATATAGACGCTCTCTTCTAAATTTCCTTTCAGAAAAGCCGTCTTTACGTCCATCTGCCAGATTTCATAATCATGGAAGGCAGCAATAGCAAGAAGGACCCGAATGGATTTGAGCATAGCCACTGGAGAAAAAGTTTCATCATAGTCCAAACCAGGTCTTTGACGAAAACCCTTTTCAACAAGTCTAGCCTTATAGGTTTCCACCTGTCCATCTACACCAATCTTTTTCTTGAAGATCCATTTGCATCCTATGGGTTTTACCCCATCTGGAGCAAAGTCCAAAGTCCATACTTTGTTGGTGTACATAGACCCCATTTCGGTCCGCATTGCATCTAGCCATCGTACTGAGTCGCCGCTCTGGATGGCCTGCTGGAAGTCAGTAGGTTCATCATCATCTATGATGCAATCCTCTCTATCCCCATCTATGAGAAAATCGTAGTATCTCTCAGGCGGATGAGACGGCCTACTACTCCTGCGGAGGGGTGCGGGAATGTCCTGTTCTTCTTGAACTACTGGTTCTACCAAACTTTCAGTAGCAGTTTGTGGTTCTGGAATTTCTTCCAGTTCTACTACGCTCCCCTCTTCTGATTTTCCAAAAATTCAGTTTCTAAGAAGCGGGCATGACGAGAAACAAAAACCTTTTGTTCCTCTGCGTAATAGAAACAATATCCATGAGAGTTCTTTGGATATCCCACAAACTTACACTCTACTGAGCGTGCCTTGAGCTTGTCCGGATGCTGCTTTTTTACAAAAGCTGGACATCCCCATGTCTTCAGGTACTGAAGATAGGGTTTCTTCCCACTCCACATTTGATATGGTGTGGTAGGCACAGTTTTGGTTGGAACTCTGTTCAAAAGATATGTCGCTGATTCTAGCACATAACCCCAGAAAGATCGCGGTAACTCAGCATTACTCATCATGGATCGTACCATATCCAATAGGGTTCGATTCCGTCTCTCCGATACACCGTTGTGCTGTGGAGTGTATGGAGGAGTAAGCTGAGAGAGAATTCCTTTCTCTTTTAGGTAACCTAGGAACTCGGCACTTAAGTATTCTCCACCTCGATCAGATCTCAGTGTCTTAATACTTTTGCCTGTTTGGTTTTCCGCTTCACTCTTGTATTCCAGGAATTTCTCAAAGGCCTCGGATTTATGCTTCATTAAGAAAACATGTCCATACCTAGAGAAATCATCTGTAAAAGTAATGAAGTAGGAATAACCACCTCTTGCATGTGTAGACATTGGACCGCATACATCGCTGTGTATGAGTCCTAAGAGCTCGCTCGCTCTTACTCCTTGTCCAGTAAATGGAGTCTTTGTCATCTTTCCTTTGAGACAAGATTGACAAGTGTCATAAGTTTGATATTCGAACGAGTCCAAATATCCTTCTCTATGCAACTTAGTCAACCTTCTCTCATTGATGTGACCCAGTCTACAATGCCATAAGAAAGATTTATTTAAATCTGGAGACTTTCTTTTTAGTGTGTTCTGGACATTGAAAATTTGGAGTTGGTTTAAAACATATATACCGTTATTTAGGGTACCGGACCCAATCAAACCATGATTAAGGTGGATGTTGACAACATCTCTTACAAACGTGAAATCATAACCTTTATTTGATAACAAGGAAACTGATATGATATTACACGTTAAGCTTGGTACAAAATAACAGTTATGTAAAACCAAAATGTGTCCACTCGTCAATCCTAGGTGATAATCCCCGACGGACGCAGCTCCCATGCTAGCTCCGTTAGCAACCTTTAGGGTCATATCACCTTCCTTCAGCACTCTACGGTTTCTCAGTGCCTGCAATGAATTGCAAATATGAGATCCTGATCCGGTATCTAATACCCAGGAAGTAGAGTTGATCGACAGACAATTCTCAATTACAAACACACCTGAAGTCGAAGCCACAGCTTGCTTCGTTTCCTGGTTCTTGGCGTTCCACGCCTTGCAATCCTTCTTCCAGTGCCCTTTCCTGTGACAATGGAAGCACTCATCCTGGCCCACTACCGGTACCGCAAACTTTTTCTTTCCCTTCTTTCCCACCTTACTAACACCTCCTCTAGGTTTGGGTGCGGCCTTCTTCTTCCTTCCTTTGGCCCTAGCCTAGGACCCGGAAGAAGATGCACCGCCAACAAACATAGCGGGTGTTTCCCTTGCCTTCTGCAAGGTGCCCTCTGCACTCCTTAACATGTTCAGGAGTTCCGGAAGTTCAACTTCTTTTCCTTGAAGATTGAAGTTGAGGATAAACTGGGCGTAGGTGGGAGGAAGGGACTGGAGAATAAGGTCTGTATAGAGCTCATTATCCAAAGTCGTCCCAAGGTCTGCGAGCTCTTCAATATAGCGGATCATCTTTAGGACATGTTCACCTACCGATGACCCGACAGCCAACCTCGCTCGAAACAAGTTCTTAGAGGTCTCGTATCTTGCTATACGAGATTGCTCTTCATAAAGTTCCTTTGTATGGAGAAATATGCCATCTAGGGACATATCCTCGTGCCTCCTCTGATGTTCATTGTTCATTGAGGCAAGCACGATGCACTTGGCTCTCGCGCAATCTAAATCCCAGGTTTTGCGGATTTCCTTATCCGCATTGCTGGATTTGGGACCAGGGACAGCAGGTGCCGTAGCGGTGAGGATGTACCCCAATTTGTCATAGGTCAAAGCCATTTTGACATTCCGCAGCCAATCTTTATAGTTTGGCCCTGTCAGTATATTTTTCTCTAAAAGTAACTTAAGTCCAGTCATTTTCAGGGTCGCTGCAATTAGGAGAGAGAGAAGAAAACTCTTTAGCATGATGCTCTTGCAAGTTTAGAGTGGTTTTTAGTTTATCTAAACTGGATGGCTCCCACTGTTTCTCGAATCCTTCCTCAAACCATAAAAGAAGAATTAGCCAGGACTATTCTCACCGTACAATACTTGCTTAACCGTTCAGCCAGGCCAGTGTCGATACTTCGAGGGAGGTTTTCCAACGCTTTCGCGAAGTTCCTTAATTAAATAACCTCTTTTCTCTGGGGGCGTAACCCCGCTGACACTTTTCTGGACACCTACTAGGTTTATAGCATTGATCGTTAAGTGACGAATATCCTGATAAGTAGCATATACTCACAGTAGGATCGGGATCCAAATATCATTGTATGATAATGTTGAAGGAATCCTACCAACATTCATCAAACTCCAAATGGTATGCAACTCTTTGCAAATTTCAGTTTCTTTAGAAATTCCCGATATAAGTTTTTGCCCCATGCTCTTATGACCTTGACGTATGCCAACAAATCATAAGTCACATGTCAAGTTCTGCCCATCATTATCTTGTTAATTTGAACCCACCCGTATATACCCTTGACGTATGCCAACAAGGTAATGCGACTGTCCCAAACTAACATATCTATCTATGCAACAAATGAATACCCCAGCAGCTACCAAACACTATGTCTTGACGAAAGCCAACAAACACAGCTTGAATACTACTGACTATCCATAAGAAATGACGGAGGGCTACGACTGGTTTTAGCGAAACCGTGAACGTAGTGAACTTGATATAACCGAAGGAACCTGATAGCTTTTAAAAGGAGTGGTTAAAGCTCCGCATTTAAAAATATCTGTTTTTAAAATTAACCGAGTGGTTTCTTTTAAATTGTTCCAACGATTTAAACTTTGGTTTGTTTTTCTTTGCATTATAGATAATGCGTCCCATCATTAACCTATCATTGCAGAAAACAACGAAAATACAACATCCTTTTATGCCATCTGCATTCGCCACGGGGTCCCGTCATCACCCGTTAGGTTACTTAACTAACGACAGAGCGGGGGCTGGGCTAGCGCGGGTGTAAAACATAAGTGACGTCTAAATAGCTATCATAAATATAGATATTTTACATTCGTCTGACGCAATGATATACATTCCAGAACACAGATAAAAAATATTGGATTTGCAAGCAATCTGTATTTCTTTTGAGCCTGCAAGAAAAGACAGATTACACAGTTGTGATGAATAGCCGTTACCCCACCCAAGATCCCTACGGGTACGGCAAACTACCCGCCCGGCAGTTTGTGTACCCCACCTTGGATCTGTCCTAGGAGCAAAAACAGTAAAAAGAAATAATACAACGGTGGCTACAACCGCAACCTGGATGTGCCCCGCAAAATAATATTACAACAAATTACATTTACAACAAATGAATTAACTAATAACCCATTTCAAAACCCCGGCTAAACACCACAATAGTCCAATACAGTTTATATACACAAACAGATATAATCATTACAGAAATGTGCAACCCCCTGCCAACCGACATACTAGCAGTTAGGGGAGGTTTACGAACACATTTATCAATCACAGATATAATCCAATATGCAAATACTGTACAATTTCGATCGATTAAACGTATTTAATATTTCTCCACTACTGCTCTGTAAACTTGAAACCTGAGCAAAAATTAAAAAATACCAGAGAATCCCAAATATCACAGAGAACCACCACAAGAAAAATGGGTCCCTGAATCGTCAAAACGGCGGCGGATCCGCGGCGGGAACAGTGCTATGCGCCGCGGATCCGCGGCTCCGTAGACGATTCAGGGCACCAAATTTTTTGTGTGTTCTACTACTATCATTTTAAGCTTTCTGAACATCCCTGAAAAATTTTAGGACATCATTTTAAAATCGACAGAAAACTGATGTTTTTAGGGTTTTCCGGCTTCGTTTTTCCGTTCGAAATTCGTACAAATTTGCAATAAAGTTATTTATTGTTTAGCGAGGCTCTGATACCACTGTAAGTCGATGTACTACACCCCAATACTTGTGGGGAGGCGGAATTTTCAAAAACGAACTTGTTTAGTGAACGAACATCGACTAACCGCTTGAATCGAAGCTAAACTATAAATAACCAAACACAAAGTGTTTCTAAACTACTGTGTTTAGGGATTATACCTAATGAACCAACTCCTTCGTCTTTACGATCTCCTTGTCCTCCTCGGCCTTCTCTTTGTAGTAGACGATCCACCCGAGAGCAAAACTCCAAGCTTAGCCTCTAAACTTGAGGCAACTAACCTTCTTGGATTGCTAATCAAAGAAGATAGATGAGATAGAGTGAGGGTTATGGATTGTTTAGTCTAGCTAATCCTAGTTCTCAACACATGAGAGGTGAGGATTAGAGTTTGAAGAGAGAGAGCTTGAGGAGAGAGAATGTGTAGATGATAATGATAAGAGAATAGTGAGTCAAGAAGATATATATCAAGCATTTCTTTTATGAAGAAAAGAATAAGAAATGAATTTAGCAACCATGCTTGAAAATATCTAGTGATGATTCATTATAATGACAAAAGACTTCTATGAATTATCAAGGTGACTCACTAATCACAATCATTTCATATGCCACCTTAACCTCCTTAGTCACCACCTTCTAGAAGCTTCCCGCATAATTACGAGAACGCCCCTCCTTTCCGCAAAAATACGGAAAAACTTTAGACTGTAAAAATCCAATAACCAGATACCAGTAACTGGCTTAAACCAAAGCCAACTGGTAAAAACTGTCCGAAAGTCGTACGTGCGTAAACACACGTATGCGTCCGAACCCTTGTCGTAAAACCATACGACCTCTATATCGTTTTGCCTGGAATAGGAAACTCTCTGTGTGGGACTCTAGAGACTCGACTACTACGCTGGCAGTGGGTTTAACCACAGACCGCAAGCGGCACTAGCTGTACGTAACGGTCCCCAGGTAGTTGTCGATAAGAAGGCCGATGAGGAAACCCATCCAAACTCCTACTGAGTCTGATGTGACAATCTCCATACAGTCCAGTCCGTTCGTCCAAGACTATCGCATATCGGGCCTAGGGGGCGGCAAGCATCAGTCCCCTAATAGCGGTATAAGTCGTGTCGGAGGGAAGCCCATTACACCCTGAGAAACTACTGGAACCTACCAGCAAATCTCGCTTGCCCTGGCCAGGGACTTTGCGTAATGGCTCTCTGACACAGCGCGATATCTACTCCCAATACCGGGAGGGACGAATCCTGTCTAACCGCCACTGCCTCCAAGTGCTCGGGACTGCACCCAACTGCTACCTGTTTGCACGACTCCTTTGAACCGTGGTAGGGTAGCAATCTAAGAACAGTGGGACACACTCGAGGCGAAGTAGAGTGTCAAGTCTGCGGACTATGCTGTACTCATGTCACCTGGGAACTGTTCACTGACGACTGGTATAAAACCAACCAACAGTTCCCTATGAGTCCTGTCCGGTGTACCCGTAACCTAACGAGCACCTGCATACTATCTCCAGTACGACGTACTGACGGCTGTGGGACAGACCATCTCCCCAACTGGGATGAGAAGCGTACACACCAGTCTACTCCGGAGTATCGATGCTCTGTCTCGATAATCCAACGACCAGGGACCTGAATAAGGATGTGCTTGTAGACTACCCAGCCCCCACTAGTGTGACTGCCATCACAACGCTGGTAGACAAGCAAGATCCTAAGAGCTCTATCAATACGTACACTCACATATTAAGATAGAAAAACCAAGTAGCATACTACTATGTTTAGCAAGACTGTTATATACATGTGAATATCCTAAGCTTCCATTAAGTAATATACAAACTAGTATGATACAGTAATGGTCTTCTAGGGCATAAACACTAACACTGTCTCGAAACTCCCACGACTAGGGACCACAATTAAGGATATGCATATAAACTACCCAACTCTCACGTATATGATCGCCATCATACTGTTGGTAGTAAAGCAAGATCCTAAGGGCTCTATCAAAGTGTAATATGCAATCAGTCACCTGAACATGTACACGACTGATAAAGGCAAACCAGATAGCAAACTATCATTTCGAGTAAGTCTGTCCTACCGGGATAGGTCCTCCGCAATCATTGCAATCACGTACCTGCGATCCAATAATTGACTATGAGGGCACTATCTCCAACAATCTCCCACTTGCACTCAAGGCTAATTATTGCGATGTCGACTACTCACAGCCCGTGTGAAACCGAACATCCAACTCCTCTACTAATCAGTTTCACAAAGCCCGTTTGTAAAACTATTGTGTTCGAGAAATAGCCTCAGTGAGTGGATCCGCCAAGATGTTTCTTTCTATATCTCTCTTAATCTCAAGTTCGCGGAGAAAGCCATCTTCCGAATTGAGTAATACCTGTCTTAGAATATGTCTGGATACCTGATGGGACCTAGTTCATAAATGAACTCCAAATCCAAACTTCTTAGACTGTATCGATCACTGAACCTAATCAGTATCCGGCACCAAGCCTCCTACAGTATCCTCTTGGAACACCTGTCCATAATACTGTCCCTCTTCATCAGAGGGAAAAACTATAACTCTGACAATCACTCTGTCAACCATGTCACCTTTGAAGCTTGGAATGATAATCGTCCCCCGAAGGAGGCTGCCGTCATCAAATCCGTAGAACATGTACTTATGTTCTAAAACTGCTTCCTTTTGTTTCTCCAGGATTGGATTAATACAAACTCATTGCATCTAGTGCAAAAACAACATCTGGTGTGGTACTTGACACCTCACGATTGACTCAATTGCCTAAGCAAGTGATCTGCCAATCATGCACAGCCCTCTCCCCTTTAGTCTATACGACACCTTTAGAGAGGGTGACTCCATCACCTGCAGGTACACCACCATGCTAGGAGTCAATTATTCTAAAAACCATTAGAATATCTGTCAAAGTACCCACATTGGGAAACTACCCAAATCTAGATCTAAAACCATAGATCCAGAAACCAGAATGTCAAATATTATATCCATATCCTGTCTGGAGAAACAACTGTGTAACGACCACAGTACAACCGATCGTAGTATAGGAATTTTACTTCCTACTCTGTGTATGTCATTCAGATACCATGACATCACACCCTACTACCTTCTTAACAGATCCATCCCCTATTCTGATTGAAGTCAAACCCATGACTGTCACATTAAAATTAGATGATCTATCTCCGCTATAACTGCTCTAGTCTATAAATAGACATAAGCTACTTGCCCACTATACTTCCGATGCTCCCACTGACTACGACAACCCTCCTACCGGGTCTCATAGCCTGGAACAACAGTAGTGTCAAGTCTGGGTAGATAAGAACCTCCCTGTCACCGTCCTTGAGGCTACCGAAGTACCTCTCGGGTGTCTGAGGTTACCCACCATATCTGCGGAGTGGCTATTGGAATGTCAAACCTGATTGAATATATAGGTCCTATTAAATTTTCCGTAATCGTTCGCGGTTCTGGAATCACTTCCAGTTCTACTATACTCCCACTACTGTTTTCTGAAAAAGATCCATTTTACTAAAACTGTGGCAAGTCAAGAACAATATCACTATTGATCTTCCAAATGGTAGAATATCAACCCTCGTCATAGCCAGGGTCAACCCACAAACAGCCATTACAGAAACGTGCCCTGAGTTATCCAGAGTCTGGTTTTAAGCATAAGCTGGACAACTCCCCGTACCTTAACATCTTTTAAGGTACGAACCATTCTATATCCAATATAAAAACTTTGGCACTTATTTAATTGGAACCATATTCAAATCATGCAGCTGTCTCCAGTGCATATCAAGTTAATGGAAAGAGGCTAATCAGCATTACTCAACTTAGGAATCCATCCAATTATGAGCAACCTGAAAGAGAAACACGTTTCTCAAAACCATCACTATCATCTGAATACCAATCACAAGAATCTACATCTTCGATCTCTTTGAAGAATCCCGATACTTGTGATACCTGGTTCTCTACTTTATTCTTATACCCACAACTTCTCAAAACTTAGACCTTGTATTTCTACGAAACACTTGTCTAAATACTAGAGAAGTTATAAGTAAACAGAACATAGTACGAGGACCTACCCCTTTGTCCTGATGGACACTGGACAACATACAATACTCTGTATAAGTCCGCTGAGTTGAACAACTCAAAAACCTGTGCATCGTAGGTTGGAAACTGTACCCTGGCGATTTCCTCAAATATCACCAATTACAACGAATTCCGATATAATGAGGATAATCACCTAATTCCCAATAACTTACTCCCACTCATCATCTGTAAAACCATACAGATATGAGAATGAAACCTGGTAAATACATACCCTTGGAGTAAGTATCCAATCGGGAAAACAGTTTTCCTTTAGCAAAGCACTGAAACATGAAAATGTTTCGTAGGGGTATCCTGGTATTCATAGCAATGCCTCTTCCATAATCCAATTCATGACTTCAACCGTATATTTTATTGCCATCTCTCCAAATCCCTTTATTTGTCTTTAGTCGTTACCTTCTGTACACCATCGTTAGGCTAAATGGTTTTCTTCCTTCCCTACCGTTCGGCACCAGCCTATGGTTTGGAAGAAGACTATCCAGTAAGCATAATAGGCGTACCTTCCTAAACCAAGGAGTACTCGTATCTTGAGAGAAGGTGATGATAAAAGACAACTGAATAATACCTTATTCTTTTAAAGGTGAAATAGGAGTGGCGATGAAGTACGCGGTTTTGGTCGTGAATGATATCAGTCACAATTTACTTTGCCCTCTTTCTAATCTCTTTATTTTGTCTTTACATATTACCTTCTGCACACCCTACTTAGGCTAATTGGTTTTCTTCATTCCCTACCTTTCGGCACCAGCCTATGGTTTGGAATAAGACTATCCAATAAGCGTAATAGGTGTACTCTCCTAAACCAAGGAGCTCTCGCAACCTGAGAGAAGGTGATAATAAAAGACAACTGAATAAACCAATTCTATTTCTCCTGAACCTGGATCCATCCTCGAAGAAGTCCCTTCGAGTTCGTATATAACCATACGATGGATCTATCCAATGGAAGTGGATATCCGTAGTAATACGGGTGTTCTGAGAAATGCAAAGGGTAAAAGAAAGAGTGGCAATGACTTATGCAACATAGACAATCCAAAAGCCAGTATTTTAAGAAGGTTCGGTCAACCTGGTCACTGAGTCATAGTCTAGGGTCGGTCAAAGGTCGCTGCCAAAGAGAGAGAGAAAAGAAACACTCTGCGTGCACTCTAACCTAGATCAGAATGGTTATCACTTTATCTAATCCGGAAACCTCCCACTGTCTTGTCAAATTCTCCCCCAAACCTGAAAGAAGAATCAATCGGGATCACCCGAAGAGAAAACCAACTCATCAGTGGGAATCGGGATCCAACTCTCATCGTATGATAACGTGATGGAATGCATCCACGTTACTCATACTCTAGAAGGTATGCGCATACTTGGCAAGTTTCAGTTTCTTTAGAAACTCCCGATCTGATTTTTGCCCCATGCTCTTATAACCTTGGCTTTGGTCAAAATGTCATAAGTCACATGCCAAGTTCTACCCGTCACTATCTTGTCAATTTGAACCCACCCGCACATGCCCCTGACTTTGGCCAATCGGCAGAACGACTGTCCCAAACTAACTCATCTATCTATGCAACAATTGAATACCCAGCAGCTACCAAACACTATGCCTTAACTTTGGCTAAAATACATAGCTTGAATACTACTGAATACTCAAAAGAAGTGACGGAGGGCTACAGCTGGTTTTTGGCGAAAAACCTTTAACGTAGTGAACTTGATATCGCTGAAGGAACCTGATAGCTTTTTTAAAATATAGTGGCGAAAACCTTTTGCTAAAGAGGTCATTCCCGATGAAGGGATCTCGGATCTTTCCTCGTGGAATGAGGTGCAGGATATTCCACTGAATACCGCTATGCAAAGCAACTTGTAATCGACTATAGTGAAGTTATTACCCTGACGCAAACTTCTGCCCAAGGGGTCAGTCCCGGTGAAGGGATATCGGCCCTTGCCCCGTCGAATGAGGTGCATGATATTCCACTGAATACCGCTATGCAAAACAAAAGGAAACGTCTTTGCAATAACAATTTTTAAATTTGTTCCAACAACTGTAAACAGGTTTGTTTTACTTTTTGCATTGATCAGAATCAACGCAGTCCCATCAATAATCACACCAGAAAAGAACGAAAAATAAAATGTACGTATATGCCATCCGCATTCGTCACTGGGTCCCGTCATCACCCGTTAGGTTACTTAACTAACGACAGAGCGGGGACTGGACTAGCGCGGGTGTAAAACATATACAACATCTAATAGTATATAAACCAATATACATAATCGCTCCAGGCGTGATAATATGCAACATTACAGAAAAGTAATAAGCATCACAGAACAATACAGATAATCTGGGATCCCCGAGTTTCACAGAGCCACTGCTGAAACCCGACGTTCCCCTGTCGTGTGGATAGCCTGTGCAATGAAACCTAGACCCCTACGGGTGCGGCAAGTTACCCGCCAAAACCTGAAGCGAGGTAGTCCCCACAGCATAGTGAATGGAATACCCGGCACTTCACGGAATCCGGTAAATTGAGCACCCCTCCTTGGGTCAACCTGTACCCCCTACGAGTGCGGCGAATAGTCTGCCAATTCTAGAGTGGGACCCCTCTGCCTCTCAAAACCATGAGATGCGGACCTGTTGCCCTCCAGAACCCGGCTATCCGTGCACTCCATCGCGGGGCAAAACCTAGTACAGTAATGAAAAATAGTACAACAGGTACATCGACCGCAACCTGGTCGTGCCCCAAAAGAATATTATACAACAGGCAGTGAGGACAGTCCACATGTTGGACGCTCGCCCCGCAATATCAAATGTACAAATAAACTCAAACTGCACTACCATTGCACACTGCTATCCACCACGACAAATCCGCAACATCACAGCACAACACAGAACATCAACGCGAATGTCACGTTCGCAAACCCGTCTAAAAGAACTATAGCAATCGGACGCGGTTTACCGATCAAATGACATTCCCGGTCGGAGATATAATGTAAGCACTGTAAACTAACATGTTTAAATTTCGATGGACTAAATATCATAAAGTGGGCCCCACGCAAATCTGTTGCACAGTAACAAAATCTGGGCCCAAAATATATATACCAAAAACCCCAATTTCCAACATGGAATGCACTGTAGAAAACTGAGTGAGTGATCCCACTTTCCTGCGGCGGATCCGCGGCCAAGACAACTGCTTGGGCCGCGGATCCGCGGTGGAACAGTGGATTCACTTCCTCGAATTTCTACAGTATTCCTCAAAAACCCTGCTTGATTTTCTGGTATGTGTAAAATTAATTTTGGAAGCCATTTAAAATCGACAGAAACTGTCAAGCTTGGATTTTGCAATTTTTGATTTCCGGTTCGATCGATATTTTAAACGCGTTAGCACAAGTTAGTATAGCAAAATGGTGAGGCTCTGATACCACTGTAAGTCTACGTTAGCGCCCCGGCCGTCTACAGACGCCAAATGCGGAACAAAAACTTTTTAACTGGCGCTATCGTATACTTTAACCCGGATCTGCCATTATTGCTAAACTAACAAACTGTAAAGAGTGTAGAAAGGTTATACCGAACGATCCGAGTCCTTCGTTCTTTAACCATCATCCCACGCTCCGTTGCGGCTGCTCCGATCTCTTCGATCTCCGATCTGCTCGTCCAGGTGGCACCACATCACTGATTCTTTAAACGGGCTCCCGCCTCTGACTCGAGGCAACTCGGTTGTCAAGTTTGCTAGAAGAGACGACCAAGATTGATGTAGAGAATGAGTAGATGACTTTGTCTCACTTCGTCCAAGTCCGTGGACGATCGGTAAATGAAGTTGCCGATGGAAATGAAATGGAACAAGAAATGAACTATGAAATTTCCATGCATCCAAAACTTTAGTCTTTTCTTTTTAGCAACCATAATTTCACAAAATGAGAGAGTGAGGGAGGAGAGAGAGGGCCGGCCATTCATATAGAAGAGGGAGGTGATGGTAGGAGGAGGGAGGTGACCTTAAGCAAAATATCATAATGTGAACACAAAAGAATATCTTAAGGAAAACAAGAATGTTTAGAAATCAAAGCATGAGTCACAAGACACCTCTCCAAATCTAGAACCTTCTAGAACCTTCTAGAAGCATGACTCACCCTCATCCAAGAAAAGATAAATCCGTCTTTAACCGAATGTTAAAAGACGGCTGATAGAAAACTGGAAACTGGCAACTTCCAAAAGTGATCCTGAAACGACTTTCAGGATAACCCCGTATCTGTATAAATATACCCGGATTTGTATTACGACCGAATACAAATGCAACTGAGACAAAGATATTATACCTACTCAATATAATACTCGGATCCGGCTTAAACCAAAGCCGACCAGTATCATCTGCCCGAAAAATAACACGTGCGTAAACGCACGTGCATTTTCCGAACTCTGCCATAAAACCATACGGCCTCTACAACGTTTCGCCCGAACTTGGGAAACTGTCTGTGGGGGACTCTAATGACTCGTCAGTACCCTGGCAGTGGGTTTAACCACAAACCGTCAGCGGCACTAGCTATGCGTAACGGCTGCCCATGGACTGACCTCAAGGGAGGCTGATGAGCGAACTCAAGGGAGGCCGATGAGCGAACTCATCCAGAAACCCTACTGAGCCTAACAGTGACAATGTATATACAGTCCGGTCCGTTCGTCAATGGGTATCGCATATCCGCCTAGGGGGCTAGTGACGTCAGACCCCCAATAGCAGTATAAGTCGTGTCGGAGTGAAGCCCAATAACACCCTGAGATACTACTGGAGTACCTACCAGTAAATCTCCTGCCATGGCCATGGACTTTGTGTAATGGCTCTCCTAGACACAGCACGACCTCGCCCCCAATACCGGGAGAGACGAATCCCCTGCCGATCCGCTCACGTGCCTCCATATGGCTCGGGACTGTACCCAAAAGCTACCTGTTTGCACGACTCCTTTGAGCCGTGGTAGGGTAGAAATCAAAGCACAGTAGGAACTCACACGAGACAAAAGACGACCTCAGGTCGATGAACTAACCTGTACACATGTCACCAGGGAACTGCTATCTGACGATAGGTATAGTACTAACTAGCAGATTCCCGGCGAGTCCTGTCCGGTGTACTCATAACCCAATGAGCACCTATATACATCTTAGGTGATCCAACTGACACCAGTGGCTTGTGAGACCTGCCACCGCCCCTCGTCGGGGTCTCGACTGTATACACTAGTCTACTCCGGAGTATCGATGCCCTGTCTCGAAACTCCCACGACTAGGGACCATAATTAAGGATATGCATATAAACTACCCAACTCTCACGTATATGATCGCCATCATACTGTTGGTAGTAAAGCAAGATCCTAAGGGCTCTATCAAAGTGTAACATGCAATCAGTCACCTGAACATGTACACGACTGATAAAGGCAAACCAGATAGCAAACTATCATTTCGAGTAAGACTGTCCTACCGGGATAGGTCCTCCGCAATCATTGCAATTGTAGGGTTCCTAATCACTCTAGTGAGGTCTCACAAGGCATCGAACATGCCAATTTCAAAAATTCTAGGTGCCGAGAGACCCGACTACGGATCGTCGGCTAGAAGTTTAGGCGAAAAAAGAACTAGTTAACACTTAACTATGAGAATACGGATATACAACCTTTGTAGATCCGGTGGTCCACCTCCACGGCTCCGAGATGAGGTCCTCTCCGCTGTCCAAATCAAATCCGGGCTCTAGCGTCAGCTTCATCGGAGAATAGGCGAGTTAGGTCGTCGATGTCCATGCCGAAGATGATCTACGTCGAAGCATCGCTAGATCAAGCTCTCACTTCACCAAGTCAAGAAACTTGTGAAGAAAACACACTCTACTACTTGGCAAGAGGTAGAGGATGAAGAAATAGGAAGTGGGTTCAATTTAGAATTGGATTTCTCACTCTTTATCATCAATCACCATTGATGACCTCAAGGTTTTCTTCTTGAGTTCAAGGAAGAAGAAGAAGAAATGATATATGATAAGTTAATTATTATTGGAAAAGAAAATGAATACTTATCATATTAGAACCATGGTCAAGTGTAGAGAATTAACTAAGGTTATATTAATGGTTAGGATTAAAGATGAAGACAAGAATGGTTACAAAGTCAAAGCTTCATGAAGCTTCAACTAAACTCCAAAATTAGCAACCATTCTTTTCTTATCTATTCAAAATAAATAAATAAATAAATAAGTAAGAAAAGAAAACCCTAATCATTAGTTTAACCATGGCTTAATCCATTACACTTAACTATAGTTAAACATGTAACATCAAACATGATACAATCAAGTGCACGAAAATATATCGAATATACAATGTGCACAACCGAGCGAGAAAATCCATTCAAAGTGAACCGATACTAGTTAATGCAAAGTAATATATCAAATATATATAATTATACATTAAATCATTAAATCAATACTTGATTCAATGATCCGGTCATGTCGCACATAACCGATTGGTATCAATAGTAACAACTTATCGAATCAACACTTGATCCGATAACCCGGCTATATCGCATATAACCGATCAATGTCACATCACGAGAATCGAATACAGTATCACATACTGGTATTATTCTCAGTCCCGCACATATCTCATATGCGCTCCTATTTCGTTTCGCTTGAGCCAGGAAACCTCTGTGTAGGACTCTAAAGACTCGTCAATACGCCGGCAGCGGATGATGATCATATCAAACATCCACAAGCCGCAAGCGGTCTGCTAAACGTAACGGCCACCCGGGTATTGAGCGATCTGAAGATCGATGAGCAAGCCCGCTCACACTCCAGTGAATCCGACCAGTAACACTACCGTACAGTCCGGTCTGATCGTCTGATATGTCGCATATCCCGCCTAGGGGTGGTAAACGTCAGACCCCAATAGCTCGATAAGTCGTGTCGATATGAGGTCTATAACAATTCGAGAAACTACTGGTAACACTTACCAGTAAATCTCAGCAACCCTGGCCAGGGATTTCCTGTTATAGCCAATCGAACACAGCGCAACATCAACCCCCTATACCGGGAGAGACGAATCCCCTCCTATCGCTCATTGCCTCCATGTGACTCGGGACTGTACCCAAAAACCACCGTTTTGCACTCCCTCTTGGACGTGGTAAGATGGAAATCAAAGCACAGTGGGAACCACACAAGACTCTATGACGATCTCGGGTCAACAGACTACTCTGTACCAGTGTCACCAGAGAACTGCCATCTGACGTGAGGTATAATACCATCTGGGAGTTCTCGGCGAGTCCGTCCAGTGTACCCAGTCTCTACTGAGCACCCGTATATCATCTCTGATGTCAAACACCAATGGATATGGGATCATCCATCGCCCATCTGTATGGGTCGAGAAGGTACACGCTAGTCTACTCTGGTATATCGATGCCCCGTCTCGATACACCCACGACTAGGGACTTTGAAGGATGTACTTATGGACTACCATGTCCCCACTAGTATGATCCGCATCATAGTCCAGGTAGTCAAGTACAGATCCTAAGGGCTTTACCAACATGTAACAGAGAGACAATCAGCATACACGTTAAGGTAAAGGGTAACCAGATAGCATACTATCATGTCGAACAAGAAAGTCCTACCTATATATGTCCCAGCATCCACTACAATATACATCCAATGTACAGTAATGGCCTCTAGGGCATACATATAACTAACAATCTCCCACTTGCACTAGGGCCATCTGATAGCAGTGGTTGTAGTATCTCATACTCAACCATCCCATAAAAGTCTCTCTCTGGGAACAGGCCTTTGTGAGTGGATCCGCTGTGTTGTCCTCTGAGTCTACTCTCCAAACCTCGATCTCCCTGGAGATCAACTATCTCCATGATCAGGTGATACTGCCTTAGAATATGTCTGGATCACTGATGGGACGGACGTTCCTTGGCATAAGCCACAACTCCATTGTCACACAATGGGAGGAACATTGTTCATCTTATGAACCAATATACACCCAAACAGCCTCTTTGGTAGCATCTTAAGTAGCGATGTATCCTTCCTTTATCGTCTAGTGTGCCACGGTATCTAGCTTGGAACTCTTCCAACATACCGTCCCTCGATTGAGGGTAAAGACAATGTCTGTGACTGACATTCAGTCGTCTTTATCACCCTGGAACCTTTCTAGTGATTCTCCCCAGGATCGATTGATACCATCTCACTACAACTAGTGAGAATCCTAACATCCATTTAGATCTATCTCATAGATCCAAAACCCAGGATTTAGTAGGTATCATTTTGATCCTATTGGAGAATCCTTGTGATAAGCGGAGATCGACCGAGCGTAGCATAGGAAACTCCTTCCCTATCAAGAGTATGTCATCCACGTACTCTACGAGGATCGTCACCATACTCCCTACTACCCTTTTGTTTATACAAGGTTCATCTACCATTTTGATGATGTCAAACTCTTTGACTAATACATCAAAACAGATGTTCCAACTCCGCGATGCCTGCTTTATCACATAAAACATCTTGCACACGTTTCCGCTGCTCCCACTGTTTACGAAGCCCTCTGGCTGTGTACTTACAGACGTTCTCTTCTAAAACATCATTTAGAAAAGCTGTCATGACACCCAACCACCAGATATCGTAGTCATGGTATGTAGCCGTGGCAAGTAGGGTCTGGATGGACTTAAGCATAGTCACTTGAAAAGGTTTCATCATAATCCACGCCTGGTCGATGACGAAAAGCTTTAACAAGTCTAGCTTTGAAAGTCTCAACTTTTCCATCTACACCAAGTAATCTTCTCAAGATATACTTGCTCCTGATGGGGATTTAACCCTTCAGATATTGCAACCAAAGTCCATACTTTGTTGGTGTACATGGATTCCATCTCAGATCGCTAAACATCCAGCCATTCTTACAGAGTCTTACTCTCGATGGCCAGCTCGAAGCTAGTTGGGTCATCATCTCATGATGCAATCCTCGCTCCCACTGTCATAGAGAAACAGAAGTATCTCTCAGGTTGGTGAGGAACCCTACTAGATCGACGGAGAGGCTGAGGTTCGTTGGAATCTATTGAATCCTTTGGTTCTATCAAATCATCAGCTGCAGTCTGTATAGCTGGAACATTTCCAGTTCTACATAACAGACCTTGCCTTGAGCTTGTCCGGATTTTGTTTTTCAGACATAGGCTGGACAACCCCAAATCTTAACCAATCTTAAGATATGGGCTCTTCCCTTTCCATATCACATATGAAATGGTAGGAAACTGATTTGATTGGAACCCTATTCAATAGGTATGCAGCTTCTCAAGCGCATAACTCCTAAAAAGGAAATAGGTAACTCAGTAGTACTCATCATAGAGCACACCTTATCATATAGGGTGTGATTGCTCCACCCCGATATACCATCGTGCAATGGTGTATGCGGAGGAGTAATGCTGAGAGAGAATCTCATTCTCCTTTAGAATAGTCCAGGATTTCCGTGCTCAAGTATTCTCCTCCTTGATCTCATCAAAGGACATAATACTTTTACCCGTATTCTGGTTCTCTACTTCTAACTTATATTCTATGAATATCTCAAAAGGTTCAGACTTGTGTTTCAACAGGAACATGGGTCTGAATCTCGAAAGATCATCAGAGAATATAATGAAGTATAAAGAACCGATCTTGGCATGTGTAGACAGGGGAGCTTACATACATCAACATGTATCATCCCAAGAGTTTACTAACTCTTTCTCTGTTTCCAGTAAACGGTGCTATGGTCATCTTATCTTTGTGACATGACTGGTGAGTTTCAGAAGATGTAAATTCAAACTGATTTAAATATGCATCTAAATGTAACTTCAGCTAGTCGGGTCACATTGATCTGACCTAGTCTACAATACCTCAAGAAGAGTCCGTTCATTTCTGAACTCTTCCTCTTGTGTGTGTTCCATATACTAAGAACTGTAGTTTGATTTAGAACATCAATGCTTTTAGATAACGTGCCTGATACGATCAACTTTTGATATAGGAAATGTTCAAAACATTATCCAACAATACAAAATTTTATCATTTCTTTAGTGATAAAGAGACTGATATGATTTTGTATATCAGGTTCGGTATCTAATAACAATCGTTCAGAATCAATGTATTTGTAATACAGGGTGACAGTAACCAACAGACTTGGCTGCAACACTTGCCCCGTTTTCTGCCTCATGAAACTTATCACCCGTTCTCAGTTCTCTACCTATCTGTAGCCCTATGTAACAGATTACATATCTGGGATCCTGATCTGGTATCACATACCCAGGACGTAAAGAATACTGAGAAACAATTCTTGTAATGAACACACCCGAAGATGATGCATCAGCATGCACTCTCTTCGTTTGGGCGGCACGGGAATTCTGGTAATCCCCAATTTCCTGCTCTGTCTTACAACGATTATAAGTTGGAGCGGGACCAACGTTCCCCAGCTCAGTAAAACAAGCGGGTTCAGTCAATAATCCGTATTATTATCTTGATTAAGGCGTGATATGGTCGCTACCAGGAGAGAGAGAGAAGAAAACACTCAGCGTGCGCTCTGTCAAGAATAGATTGGTTTTTATTTTATCTAATCAGGATGGCTCCCACTGCTTTTTATCAAATCTTCCTTCAAACCCTAAAAGGAAAGACTAGCCGGGATTAATTACACACTACAAGTTCGCCAATCTTTCAGCCAGGCCAGTGTCGGTACTTTGAGGGAGGTCCCCCGTGCTTTCGCACGAACCTAATTAATGTAAACCTCGTTTTCCCAGAGGCGTAACCCCGTTGACACATTTCTAGACACCTACTTGATCGGCTAATTGTAATGTGTAAAACTCTCCCAGGAGTAACTCTTACTCGCAGCGGGTATCGGGATCCAACTATCTCATAGAAGGTATGCAATCTCATTGCAAATTTCAACACTTGAAATTCCCGATAATATTTTGCCCCTAACTCGCTATGACCTTGACGCATGCCAAACAACCCATAGTCTGCTAGTCAAGTTCAACCCGTACATTTCTTGATTGAATTAAACCCACCCGCACGACCCTTGACGCATGCCAAACAACGCCGTACGAATACCCTAATCCAATCGCATCATATGCTAGCAGATAAGCACTAGTTAGCTGCCGTACACTATGCCTTGACGCAAGCCAAACAACCGCAGCACGAATACTAACTAGTACTTATCTGAAATGACGGAGGGCTACGACAGGTTTTTCTGAAAACCTATTGCGTAATGAACTTGATATCATTGTAGAATCAAATGATTTTTAAAATGGAGTGTTTTTTTGAGGCTTTTCTAGTTTTGCTAAAGGAGTCACTCCCGGTGAAGGGATCGTCGGTCCTTTCCTCGTCGAATGAGGTGCGGGATATATCATATATATCACTGTGCAAAGCAAAAACTCTTAAAAGCAATCAAAAGACAAACCGAGTGTGTAGCATCTGCCAGTTATTGCTAAAGGAGTCACTCCCGGTGAAGGGATCTCGGTCCTTTCCTCATCGAATAAGGTGCAGGATATATCACATATACCTCTGTGCAAAGCAAGAACTGTAGCTACCTGTTTTATTTTGAAATTCGATTCTACAACATTCTTAGGTTTCTTTTATTTCATTAATCATATTAATGAAGTCCCATCATTTAAGTACCTAAACATCACAGATAAATACGACGTACACTTATGCCATCCGCATTCGCCTCGATGTCCCCTCGTGCACCGTTAGGTTATGTAACTAACGGCAGAGCGGGGCAGGGCTAGCGCGGGTGTAAAACATAAGTAACGCCTATATAATATATCATATATACTATATGCTGTATCTATCACAGAACATCACATGATCACATCACAGATATCGCAGCAGAAGAATCATATGAAATATTGGATATACTAGGACGTCCGTGTTTTCAATACGAGCCAATATAAAACACGGATTCCACGGTCGCGATGAATTGCCAAACCCACACCCCTAGACCCCTACGAGAGCGGCAAGCAACCCTACCAATTCTAGAGTTAGGAGACCCGGACTCGACTCCTCGAGTTGGTCTCCCACTGGACTCCAGAACCCGGTTACTTGTGCCCTCCTCCTTGGGTCTATCCTAGTGCGGAAAAGTAAATAATATACAAACGGTGACAACTTCCGCAACCTGGAAGCGCCCCAATAAAAGAATATTACATACAAGTTTTTACATGAATGAAAATGAAAACACTCATCTCACATAAAACCCCCGGCTATTCAAACACGACGATCCAATATAACATATCCAGCAACACATAACATCACATGTCATCAACGTAAGTAAATATGCGCATCCCAATTGTCGTTGACATATAGCAACGAAACCGGCGATATCACATATTACACTTACGGTCACAGAAAAGAAAGTGTAAAACTACAACAGTTGGAATCCGCAACCACCTCAGACATCGCATGCCTGACCAAATGAATTACTTAGACATCGCATGCCTAACAATTATAAACCCCGCATTTTAGTCTCATTATCGAAAACACTTTTCAATATCAAGTCGGGCAATTCAACAAGATTCCCGAAAAACTGATCGAATGCTCGTCGCAAACTTTAGTAGGCGGCCGCACCCCTGATACCGTCGACGAAGTGCACCAAGGCGGAACACCGCTACCGTGAGCACCCGAACGGATGCTTTCGGCGACGGGGTTCTCCTACAGTCACTTGGTCGGGGCTATGGAGCGAGGCTGTCTATTAAGTTTACCCGGCGAGTATCCGCGTACGCTACGTGATTGCGACGGACTTTTGATCACATCAAAATTCCGTGGCAACCGATCAAGTGAGACTAAAGTGCTATGTTTATAACATTCATTCAGTTATCTCATAACTTCTTGTGAATTCCAATTATTGTATCCCATTCCAGATAAACAGAAAACGTTAAACTTTTCGATCGAACAATCGAAGACCCAAGTTTTCCCGATACAGATCAACACATGAAACAAGTCTAACAACATTCAGTTCGTGCCTCAGTACCAACGGTCCAGCCGTAGAAGGGTCAAGCAACGCCTAACATGTGGCACGCCGTACTGCCCCAAACCCGAAGGTTCAAAGGGCAGTTCAAGACGGTCACATAATCGAGTTAAGGTTTGTTGTCTTCTAGAGGGTCCATCGCGTTACTTGCACTACTTAGAACGTCGTTAAACTACGGAAAGATCCAACACTTGGAAATTTCCCGACAGGGGAAAAGTTGGGTATTTATATCCGGTCGAACTTTTTAACATATTCTAAAAATTATCCGGAAAGCCACACAGACAAAATTTGATACTCCGATCGAAACAGCGAATCCCCAAAATAATCCCAGAAAATACAACTCTGGAATAAATTTTAAAAATACCCAGAAAATCCAGCATAAACTAATAGGAGTTACTGTGCAAACAGTGTACGATGACGTCATCATTCCGCCGCGGAACCGCCGCAGAAGGCAGGCTTCTGCCGCGGTTCCGCCGCGGTTTGTACTGTTCATCGAAAAAATTTTGCATCATAATTCTTATTTTTTCCTGCTGAATTTTTTAGCAATTTTTAATTTGAAAAAATCCACGTTTTCAGAAAACGTCCAGAGAGCATTTTCCGGTTGGGGTTTCGGGTCGTTCGGACTTCAAAATCCGTCTAGACTTCGCCTAAGGCTCTAGCTAGGCTCTGATACCACTGTTGGGTTCCTAGGCACTCTAGTGAGTTCTCACAAGGCATCGAACATGCCAATTTCAAAAATTCTAGGTGCCGAGAGACCCGACTACGGATCGTCGGCTAGAAGTTTAGGCGAAAAAAGAACTAGTTAACACTTAACTATGAGAATACGGATATACAACCTTTGTAGATCCGGTGCTCCACCTCCACGGCTCCGAGATGAGGTCCTCTCCGCTGTCCAAATCAAATCCGGGCTCTAGCGTCGGCTTCATCGGAGAATAGGCGAGCTAGGTCGTCGATGTCCATGCCGAAGATGATCTACGTCGAAGCATCGCTAGATCAAGATCTCACTTCACCAAGTCAAGAAACTTGTGAAGAAAACACACTCTACTACTTGGCAAGAGGTAGAGGATGAAAAAATAGGAAGTGGGTTCAATTTAGAATTGGATTTCTCACTCTTTATCATCAATCACCATTGATGACCTCAAGGTTTTCTTCTTGAGTTCAAGGAAGAAGAAGAAGAAATGATATATGATAAGTTAATTATTATTGGAAAAGAAAATGAATACTTATCATATTAGAACCATGGTCAAGTGTAGAGAATTAACTAAGGTTAGATTAATGGTTAGGGTTAAAGATGAAGACAAGAATGGTTACAAAGTCAAAGCTTCATGAAGCTTCAACTAAACTCTAAAATTAGCAACTATTCTTTTCTTATCTATTCAAAATAAATAAATAAATAAATAAGTAAGAAAAGAAAACCCTAATCATTAGTTTAACCATGGCTTAATCCATTACACTTAACTATAGTTAAACATGTATCATCAAACATGATACAATCAAGTGCACGAAAATATATCGAATATACAATGTGCACAACCGAGCGAGAAAATCCATTCAAAGTGAACCGATACTAGTTAATGCAAAGTAATATATCAAATATATATAATTATACATTAAATCATTAAATCAATACTTGATTCAATGATCCGGTCATGTCGCACATAACCGACTGGTATCAATAGTAACAACTTATCGAATCAACACTTGATCCGATAACCCGGCTATATCGCATATAACCGATCAATGTCACATCGCGAGAATCGAATACAGTATCACATACTGGTATTATTCTCAGTCCCGCACATATCTCATATGCGCTCCTATTTCGTTTCGCTTGAGCCAGGAAACCTCTGTGTAGGACTCTAAAGACTCGTCAATACGCCGGCAGCGGATGATGATCATATCAAACATCCACAAGCCGCAAGCGGTCTGCTAAACGTAACGGCCACCCGGGTATTGAGCGATCTGAAGATCGACGAGCAAGCCCGCTCACACTCCAGTGAATCCGACCAGTAACACTACCGTACAGTCCGGTCTGATCGTCTGATATGTCGCATATCCCGCCTAGGGGTGGTAAACGTCAGACCCCAATAGCTCGATAAGTCGTGTCGATATGAGGTCTATAATAATTCGAGAAACTACTGGTAACACTTACCAGTAAATCTCAGCAACCTTGGCCAGGGATTTCCTGTTATAGCCAATCGAACACAGCGCAACATCAACCCCCTATACCGGGAGAGACGAATCCCCTCCTATCGCTCATTGCCTCCATGTGACTCGGGACTGTACCCAAAAACCACCGTTTTGCACGCCCTCTTGGACGTGGTAAGATGGAAATCAAAGCACAGTGGGAACAACACAAGACTCTATGACGATCTCGGGTCAACAGACTACTCTGTACCAGTGTCACCAGAAAACTGCCATCTGACGTGAGGTATAATACCATCTGGGAGTTCTCGGCGAGTCCTTCCATTGTACCCAGTCTCTACTGAGCACCCGTATATCATCTCTGATGTCAAACACCAATGGATATGGGATCATCCATCGCCCATCTGTATGGGTCGAGAAGGTACACGCTAGTCTACTCTGGTATATCGATGCCCCGTCTCGATACACCCACGACTAGGGACTTTGAAGGATGTACTTATGGACTACCATGTCCCCACTAGTATGATCCGCATCATAGTCCAGGTAGTCAAGTACAGATCCTAAGGGCTTTACCAACATGTAACAGAGAGACAATCAGCATACACGTTAAGGTAAAGGGTAACCAGATTGCATACTATCATGTCGAGCAAGAAAGTCCTCCCTATATATGTCCCAGCATCCACTACAATATACATCCAATGTACAGTAATGGCCTCTAGGGCATACATATAACTAACAGCAATCACGTACCTGCGATCCAATAATTGACTATGAGGGCACTATCTCCAACAGATTGACAGACAATTTTCAATTACAAACACACCTGAAGTCGAAGCCACAGCTTGCTTCGGGTTCTGGTTCTTGGCAATCCAAGCTTTGCAATCTTTCTTCCAATGGCCTTTCCTATGACAGTAGAAGCACTCGTCCTTTGCCACTACTGGTACTGCAACCTTTGCCTTTCCCTTAACTCCCACCTTACCAACACCACCTCTCGGTTTGGTAGCGGCCTTCATCTTCCTTCCTTTGGCCCTTGCCTTGGACCTGGAAGAGGAAGCACCGCGAACAAACATAGTGGGTGTTTCCCTTGCTATCTGCAAGGTGCCCTCTGCACTCCTCAACATGTTAAGGAGTTCTGGAAGTTCAACTTCTTTTCCTTGAATGTTGAAATTCAGAATAAACTGGGCGTAGGTGGAAGGAAGGGACTGAAGAACCAAGTTTGTATAGAGCTCGTTCTCTAAAGTCGTCCCGAGGTCCGCGAGCTCTTCTATATAGCCAATCATCTTTAAGACATGTTCTCCTACAGATGATCCGACGGCCAGCCTCGACTGAAACAAGTTCTTCGAGGTCTCGTATCTTGCTATACGAGATTGCTCTCCATACAGATCTTTTGTGTGGAGAAATATGGATTCAAGATCCATATCCTCGTGCCTCCTCTGATGTTCATTATTCATAGAGGCAAGCATGATGCATTTGTCCTTCGCGCAATCTAACTCCCAGGTCTTGTGGATTTCCTTATCCGCCATACTGGAATCTGAACCAGGGACAGCAGGTGCCTTAGCAGTAAGGACATACCCCAATTTGTCATAAGTTAAAGCCATCTTAACATTTCGGAACCAATCTTTATAGTTTGGCCCTGTCAATATTTTTTTTTTCTAATAGTAACTTAAGGCATGTCATGTTCTGGGTCGCTGCAATGAGTGAGAGAGAGAGAACACTTTAGCATGATGCTCTTGCAAGTTTAGAGTGGTTTTTAGTTGATCTAAACTGGATGGCTCCCACTGTTTTTCGAATCCCTCCTCAAACCAAAAAGGAAGAACTAGTCAGGACTATTCTCACCGTACAATACTTGCTTAACCGTTCAGCCAGGCCGGTGTCGGTACTTCGAGAGAGGTTTTACGACGCTTTCGCGAAGTTCCTTAATTAAATAACCTCTTTTCTCTGGGGGCGTAGCCCCGCTGACACCTTTCTTGACACCTACTTGGTTTATAGCATTGATCGTTAAGTGACGAATATCTTGATGAGTAGCGGATACTCACAGTAGGATCGGGATCCAAATATCATCGTGTGATAAAGCTGAAGGAATCCTACCAAAATTATCACACTCCAAATGGTATGCAACTCTTTGCAAATTTCAGTTTCTTTAGAAATTCCCGATATAAATTTCTGCCCCATGCTCTTATGACCTTGGCGTTGGTCAAAATGTCATAAGTCACATGTCAAGTTCTACCCATCATTATCTTGTTAATTTGAACCCATCCGTACATACCCCTGACGTTGGCCAAATGATAATACGACTGTCCCAAACTAACTCATCTATCTGTGCAACAAATGAATACCCAGTAGCTACCAAACACTATGCCTTGGTGTTGGTCAAAATACATAGCTTGAATACTACTGAACACCCAAATGAAATGACGGAGGGCTATGAATGGTTTTGGCGAAACCGTGAACGTAGTGAACTTGATATGATCGAAAGAACCTGATAGCTTTTAAAAGGAGTGGCTTAAGCTCCGCAATTTAAAAAATATCTTCTGTTTTAAAATAACCTAGTGGTTTCTTTTAAACTGTTCCAACGATTCAACTTTGGTTTATTTTCTTTGCATTAATATAATGCGTCCCATCAATTAACCTATCATTGCAGAAAATAACGAAAATACAACGTCTTCTTATGTCATCCGCATTCGCCACTGGGTCCCGTCATTCACCCGTTAGGTTACTTAATTAACGACAGAGCGGGGGCTGGGCTAGTGCGGGTGTAAAACATAAGTGACGCCTAATAGCTATCATATATAGATATTGTACATTCGTCAGACGCAATAATAGGCATTCCAGATCACAAATGAACATATTGGATTTCTACGAATCTGCATTCCTTTTGAGCCTGCAAAGAAAGACGGATTACACAGTCGCGATGAATAGCCAAAACCTCACCCTAGACCCCTACGGGTACGGCAAACTACCCGCCAAGTACCCGAAGTGAAGCGGTCTCCCTCAACAACGTGAGTAGGCCACTAAACACTGCAAAGTACCCGGTAGTTTGTGCACCCCATCTTGGGTCTATCCTAGGAGTAGAAATACAACGGTGGCTACAACCTCAGCCCGGATGTGCCCTGCAAAAGAATGTTACAACAATTTAAAAATTACATTTGAATGAAAGAAACACTCGTCTCACATCCCCGGCTATCTATTCACGACAATCCAACAAGTCCACAAACACAAACCAGTAAAAATCATTACAGAAATGTGCAACCCCCTGCTAACCGACATACTAGCAGTTAGGGGAGGTTTACGAACATATTAAACACATCACAGATATAATCAAATTAGCCAAATATCTTAGAATTTCGATCAAGCAAACACAAATGATTCTACTCCAAATAATTCTCTGTGCACCTTAAACCTGAGCAGAAACAAAACATCCCAGAAAATACAAAATTAACACAGAAGAGTTACTGAGGTAATTTAGGTGACTCGGCTTCAATTCAGCCGCGGATCCGCGGCGGATCGCTTGGATCGGCCGCGGTTCCGCGGTGGTTTGGCCGAGTTACAATCCCAAATTTCTCCAGTAATCTTATAATTCCCTGCTTGTATTTTTAAGGGTCCCTGAAAAATTTTTAGACCCTGTTTTAAAAACGGCAGAAACTTGGTGAAAAAGATGTTTTTTTCGGGTTCGTTTTGCGATTGAATTTCTAACGACTTTGCTAACAAGTTAGTTATGGTTTAGCGAGGCTCTGATACCACTGTAAGTCGACGTTAGACACCCCACATGATGCGGGGAGGCGGAATAGGTAAAACAATCATTTTGTTTAAACTAACATCGACTAACTTTACGGATCTTTGCTAAACCCTAACTAACAACAACATAGAAGTGATTAGCTACTATGAAAGAAGATTATACCTAATGAATCAAGTCCTTCTTGTTCTTTTTGTTCACCTCCTCGATATGATAGAAAATGCACCCGAGAGCTACTTCTCCAAGCTTAAACCTCTCACTTGAGGTAACTAGGTGACTATGAGTGCTAATCAAAGCAACCTAGAGGATATAGAAGAGGATTAGGGATCTATTAGTCTTGCTAACCCTTGGATCTCAACACATGAGAGGTTAGGGTTAGGGTTTAAGAGAGAGAGCTTGAGGAGAGAGAAGGTGAGAGTGAGAATCATCTTGGAAAAATATCTCATTGTGAATATATGAAGCATAAGATATTATTAAATGAATAACAAATAATAATATCATCATGCTTCATTAACTCACCTTGTGTGATTCATCCTATGAGTCATTAATCAATAAATGCATCATTAACCCCTTTGGATGAATCACACCATGAGTCATTAATCCAATTAATGCAAATTCCACCTAAGCCTCCAACTCATCAATCTTCTAGAAGCTTCTCGATAAATTACGAATATGCCCCTTCCATCCGTGAAAACAAGGAAATACTGAGACTGTATAAATCCAATAATCCAATACTAGAATCTGGCTTAAACCAAAGCCTGCTAGTATAAACTGTCCGAACATCGTACGTGCATAAATGCACGTGCGTGTCCGAACCCTGTCGTAAAACCATACGACCTCTATATCCTTTCGCCCGAAGCAGGGAAACTCTCTGAGTGGGACTCTAAAGACTCGACACTACACTGGCAGCGGGTTTAACCACAGACCGCAAGCGGCACTAGCTGTACGTAACGGTCCCCAGGTAGATGTCGATAAGAAGGCCGATGAGGAAACCCATCCGAACTCCTACTGAGCCTGATGTGACAATCTCCGTACTGTCCGGTCTGTTCGTCTAAGACTATCGCATATCGGGCCTAGGGGGCGGCAAGCGTCAGTCCCCTATAAGCGGTATAAGTCGTGTCGGAGTGAAGCCCATTACACCTTGAGAAGCTACTGGAAATCCTACCAGTAAATCTCGCTTGCCCTGGCCAGGGACTTTGCGTAATGGCTTTCCAAACACAGCGCGATATCAACTCCCAATACCGGAAGAGACGAATCCTATCTAATCGCCACTGCTTCCAAGTGCTTTCGGACTGCACCCAACTGCTACCTGTTTGCATGACTCCTTTGAGCCGTGGTAGGGTAGCAATCTAAGAACAGTGGGAACTCACTCGAGATGAAGCAGCAGTGTCAAGTCTATGAACTATGCTGTACTCATGTCACCTGGGAACTGTTAACTGACGACGGGTATAATACCAACCAACAGTTCCCTGGGAGTCCTGTCCGGTGTACCCGTAACCCAACGAGCACCTGTATACTATCTCCAGTACAACGTACTGATGGCTGTGGGACAGACCATCTCCCCAACTGGGATGAAAAACGTACACACTAGTCTACTCCGGAGTATCGATGCCCTGTCTCGATAATCCTATGACCAGGGACCTGAAAAAGGATGTGCTTGTAGACTACCCAGCCCCCACTAGTGTGACTTCCATCACAACGCTGGTAGTCAAGCAAGATCCTAAGGGCTCTATCAATATGTTTTCTCGATATGCTAATATATACACATATTAAGATAGAAATAAACCAAGTAGCATACTACCATGTTTAGCAAGACTGTTAATATAACTGTGAATATCCCAAACTTCCATTAAGTAATATACAAACTAGTATGATACAATAATGGCCCCTAGGGCATATACACTAACAATTACAGATATACCCATTTAGCTAAAGTTTATAGAACTTCGATCAAAATACCAATTTGTAACTACCCATAACACAACATTGTTCTATGGAGAATCTGGGCAGAAACAAAGTATCTTAAAAATCACAAAACACCAACCTGAACACACTGTAGGAAAAACGAATCGCGACCGAGTCGACTCGGCCGCGGATCCGTGGAGAAATGCTTGGTTTCGCCGCGATTCAGCGGCGGCTTGATCGACTCAGGGGCTCGTTTTTCTTGGTTGTTCCTAAAATACCCTGCACGGATTTTTATGGTGTGTGGAAATATTTTTAGGGCCGTTTTTAAAATCGGCAGAAAGTATAGGATTTTGACGTGTTTTGCGATATTTTTTCTGATTGAAGTTCTAAACACTTTGCTAACATGCTAGTTGTTGTTTAGCTAGGCTCTGATACCATTGTAAGTCCACGTTACCTACCCCGGTGCTTACGGGGAGGTGGAATAGGTAAAAAACGGTTTTTTAACACAAGGTAACATGGACTAGAACTAGAGGATCTTTGCTAAACAAAAACTAACAAACTAACTACAAGTTTTAGCTACTCGGTTAGAAGGTTATACCTAGGTCTTGAACTCCTTCTCTTCTTGTAGTGGTTCTCCTTCTTGCTTGCTCCTTGGAGTGGTGTAAACGGCTCCTCCTCGTCGTCTTCTCTTTGCCGAAGAAAGAACCACCCGAAGGCCTCTACCTTGAGCTCCTACCTCAACCAAGAGGTAACTAGAGTGCTTGGCTTGCTAAACTAAGAACCCTAGAATGAGTAGAGAGAAGTTTTGATGGTTTTATCTCACAAGCTTATGGTTCTCAACACATGAGAGATGAGAGTTTTGAGAGAGGAAGAGGAAGAGCTAAACATGAAAGAGAAAGAGCAAGAGAGAATGATAGAAAAATAACAACCATCTCTCATATGAGAGAAAATGATAATAATTGTCACGTCCCGAAAGTACGGAACATGACCGGCACTTAAACTACGAAATATTTCGAGGCGTACGTAATCTAAGTAAGCCAAAAACCCAGAAATCCAAACCAAGAAAAGTAGTAGAGTGAAGGAAAACCAATTTAAAATCAAATAGTTTTAATAGCATAAGCCGAATTATGCGGTTTTAAAAAATATCAAATATTTCCTGAAAATTTCGGCAGAGTCTCCTTTGTAAATACTGGCTCCCAAACGGGATACAACATGAATAGTATACGAAATCAATAAAAGGCATCCCCAAGCGGGAGCTAGCTCTTCGTCAATCGACGGTCACAACCACACAAGCAATATAATATACAACGCCAAGGGCGAGGATCAAAACTCAAAAGGAAACTCAAAACCACAAGAAATCCATAGAAAAATAACGCGCGACTCTAAGGTCGAAAGAATAACATCACTGGTCTCTATCTCTAAAATAAATACATGTTTGGTTGATGGAATTTACTAGATACAACTGAATAATATTATACAAGGTAATATGATGGGTACGATGCCAATAAACCCACCTACTAGCAATACACCCGAACGAAACTGTGCCCGCAAAGCCGTAATGAAACCTGTACGACAAACCTGCAAGAAACTGGGGCACAACGGGGGTGAATTGCCAACTCGTGAATAGAAAAACATCTACGAATGGAAATCGCATGTATGACGCAATCCTAGGTCATACGATCATAATATATAATCCTCAAATATATAACCAGAACCTATAACCATGGCTAGGGCAAATATCTAACCCAAGTGTAATCCCATATGCCCGTGTCAGTGCCTCAGGTAGCAATGTATCATATGGATGATGTATGAATGCATGAAACAGAATGCATTTACTGAAGAAAACTGCTTTCATAAATCAGTGGGATTTCTGTATTTTAAAAATGAGGTACCATAAATGAAATCAGCATAAAACAGTGCCCAGTATCGACACAAAACAAGTGTCTAAATGTCTCGATATCTCTGTATCACAATCTCTGTACCTCAATATCTCAAAATCTCAATGTCTCAATCACAATATCTAGGGCGCCGTCGGTCCAGACCGGCCCCTACCATCAATCTCAAGACCACGAAGGTATCCTCCGGATATCCGACGCGTCGGGTAAAATCACCGGTCGGTAGTGCTCCCCTGCCAGGCTCAACGTCAACAACACGATCCTCTTGCCCCGGGGTACCGCACCGGGTCCACCATGTACCCGAAACGGTTCCTCCACTCCTCGAACTCGGGTCTCGAAATCCATCAGCAAACTCATGGTGGACGACTCATACATCATGGGAAAACCACACTTTTTATTTAAAAAGAGAGAAAAGAAGCTTATATAAGTTTTGCGATTTTCCCCCAAATCCAGAAAATCTCATGGAAATCCGAATCCAAATCATCAATAGCATGTAAAACCACGAATATAGGCATGAGAATCCATGAATGCGGCATAACAATGAATAACAGTATGCATGAAGTGACAAGTAATAACTACAATATCTAAGCTGGCATATAAGGCAAGTACACTAATATCATGTCAAACTACTAGCTAATAAGCTAAATCAAGCAATAATATTCTCTAAGTGTACGTGACATGACAATTACCGATGAAGATGTGTGTGAGCCGGTAAGTAAGTGTACGTGGTACATACGCAACATCGGTAATGGTGCTGGTGTCCTAACAACATGATATCAACAATAGAATATGAATCATAATATAAGCATGCGATGCGGAGCGAACAACAATAATGAGCGGGAGCTAAATACTAAACAATGGTGCCATTTGAAATAACACGAATCGTGGGGTTTTGAAAATAAGGGCTACGGTGGTTTTAAGAAAGGATACGTCTTTTGAAATATCCGTAGATCCCTTGACCTGTCTTTTAAAATACCCACGATCCGTTAGTTTTGAAATTGGTAGAAATCTAATCTAGTCTGACAACTACACTAAACTATACGGCTGAACTAAAGGTAAGGAAACCGCATCTGAGTCGATACATATATGAATATATATTAGTCGGTGATCCCGCCTCGATACTATCACATCCGATACCATATCTATAATCAGATATTCCCAAGTCAAGAGTGCGGATCAATCATCAACATATAGCTCGTACGTAAATCCGTCGTACGGCATCCCAAATCTGGGTACGGGTTAATATCACATTCATCACATTGTTCATCTGGTATCCTCTTTATCAAAGATCATAATCCGAGGTACTGATCTACGTCTAGTACAATACTGATACCGCCTAAGTATGCATGCACGTGTGCGAAACACTACGTCAAAGGACCCGCTACAACGTCATGTCGTATCTCAAATACGAACCCTGCCATATGACCAATCTCACGGCCTCAAATCAAATCTCATCGACTCATCTCAAATCCAGTATATGAACACATAGTCTCATACCCATGTGAACACATAACTATATAGAATCCCATATAAGCGCATATGAAAGAAGAATGAATGCAAGTATGGGGGTGTGTGTGTGCATGTGTGGTGTGACCACTACTCTAGGGTTTCGCGACACTAAATCATCCAAGCACACCAAATATCCATATTTAGCATCAATAACCTCAAACAATATATAATCAATATATGTGTGTATACGCATTCGTATACATCACCACGAACTGCGGGGGTGCTATACGCCATCCACCCGACTTCTCCCCGTAGATATAAATCTACTCACCTGGTCCTCGCTCGCCGGTGCCGACGTCGCCACGCGCTTGCTTGTCGTCTCCAAGTCCACATGGGGTATCTACATATCATAACGCACCGTATCGCATTAAAATCCGACTCATGACCAAAACGACACACGAATCCCACATAGGTCAAAACCTATGGCTGCTTTCACAAATCAACTCAAAAACCCTCGACATCGGCGTACAAACGTCGATTGATCAAGAAAAACACTGAACATACCAATCATGGTTTAACAAATCACTAATTATTATATGAAATAGGTTAAAATTCACAAAAAACCCAAATTCACCTTAAAAGCCATTTTTCCGAAAATCTAGCAAGCAAAAATTACCCGTTTTAGTACAAAACTCGACGTTTAAACAAATCTAGCGGCCATAATACTTATTAAACATCTTAAATAAGTCATAAAAACAATTTCCACAATTTAATCTCATTAAATTCCATTAACCCCAAAATTCTAGTTTACAATATACCAAATTTAAACAATTTTATAGCAAAAATACACAAACAACAATTTAGCTTGGATTTTCATGAACTAAAGGCATTAAACTACTCAATATAATAATTATAATGACATGTAACCTTAATTAGAATTTTATCTCACCAAAATATAATTATTTTAAAAACCTAGTTTGCAATTTATATAATTATCACAATTTAAATCAACAAAAATGCAAACTAGCAACTTAATTTGATTTAGCATAACATTGATATGTCAAATACATCCCACACCCCACAGTCTCACAATACAAAACCCTAACTAGACTTTCACAAACCCTAATCTAAACCTTCTCTTGAAAACCCACATCTTTCAATTAAACCATAATTAAGCACCTAATAAGCTTCATTAAGGAATTTAAACCAAAAATTGAACAATGGGTCAAAAGTTATACCTCACAAACCATGATCAAACTTGAAATCTAGACCTCCAATTTGAAATCCTTGCACCAAGATCCATGCTAAAGAAGATGAGGGAAAATGGGTAGGAGTCGGATTTGGATTTTAGCTTGATTTTAGATGGAATTTTGGACATTTTTTTGAGGGAAAATTCTGGACAGCAAGAAGGGGGGGCTCGGCTGTAGGTAGGGGAGAGAGGAGAGAGAGGGAGGTGGGGAAAATGATATCTAGTCAACCCTAGTCAAAGTCCACTCTCATTTCTACCATTTCCTTTTCTTTTCTTTTCTTTTCTTTTGCAAAACAAGTGGGGAAAATTGAGGGGGGGGGGCTGCTGAATTCAGCCAAGGGGAAGGAAAAATGGGGGTGTGTGAGTGTGGGTATGGGTGTGGGGTGATGGAAAGTGATAAATACTATACCCCTAAATATCCATTAACACTAAATTCACTATTTAAGCCTTTTTTCTTCGATATTTTCTAAACCGTTTTGGCAAACCATTTCGTTTCAAAAATAATATTTTACATGGCAATTTAGTGTGTCATGAATTATAAAATTTGTATCAACCCATTCCAATTTGTAATTTTCCCTAATTAAATGTATTAGGGACGACTTAAAATAATATTAAAATAATTAATTTCGGAAAAATTTTCAGAAAATTTGAAATTTCAGCAGTGACTCAATAAACACCAAATACTAGCAATTTTATAGCTAGAATATGTATATTTAATTTTATAATAAAGATATTTGTATTTTGACTTTTTACAGAAAACACCCTTATTTTACCGATTTTCCGAAATTTCACCGAAACGATTTTCAAAACGTTACAATAATAATAATAATTAAAAGAAATTGTGATGGTTAGTTTGGAATGACCATTATCATTTCACATTAAATGAAATTTGCAAGAATCAAGAAGCATCTTGCAAATGAAATGATGATGGTCAAAAGGTCAACAAAGGTCAAAAGGTCAACAAGAGTCAAATAGTCAACCCAACCCTAACAATGGCACAATTATCCTTAATTAATATTATTAATCATATTTCTCATTCTCATTAGGGTTTAGAAAAAGTCAACGGTCAACAACCCTAATGAGATTCCTCTGCCTCTGTCAACTGTGCATACACACCTGCATCCGTGTTCCGAGGAACACGAATACAATGAGACAAAATAATCCCAAAATAAATACTAGGATCTGGCTTAAACCAAAGCCCGATAGTAATAACTGTCCGGACACCAAACGTGCATAAGTGCGTGGATGTGAACGAACCCCGTCGCAAAACCATGCGACCTCTACTCAGTTTTGCCCAAAGGCGAATAACCCTCTGTGTGGGACTCTAAAGACTCGACACTAAGCTGGCAGTGGGTTTAACCACAGGCCGCAAGCGGTACTAGCTGTACGTAACGGTCCCCAGATAGATGCCGATAAGAAGACTGACGAGGGGAACCCATCCGAACTCTTACTGAGCCTGAATATGACAATCTCCATACAGTCTGGTCTGTTCGTCTGAGAGTATCGCATGGCGGGCCTAGGGGGCGGTAAACGTCAGTTCCCTAATAGAGGTACAAGTCGTGTCGGAGTGGTAGCCCAGAACACCCTGAGAAATTACTGGAAACACTACCAGTAATTCTCGCTTGCCTTGGCCAGGGACATTGTGTAATGGCTCTCCTAGACACATCGCGATATCAACCCCCAATACCGGGAGAGAAGAATCCTGTCTAACCGTCACTACCTCCAAGTGCTTCGGGACTGCACCCAACTACTACTTGTTTGCACGACTCATTTGAGCCGTGGTAGGGTAGTAATCAAAGTACAATGGGAACACACTCGAGGCGAAGTAGCAGTGTCAAGTCGACGGACTAAGCTATACTCCTGTCACCTAGGAACTGTTATCTGACGATAGGTATAGTACCAACCAATAGTTCCCGACGAGTCCTGTCCAGTGTACTCGTAACCTAACGAGCACCCGCAAACTATCTCAAGTACAACGTGCTAATGGCTGTAGGACAGACCATCTCCCCCGCTGGGATGAGAAGCGCATACGCTAGTCTACTCCGGAGTATCGATGCCCCATCTCGATAATCCTACGACTAGGGACCTGTATAAGGATGTGATTGTAGATTACCCAGCCCCCACTTGTGTAACTGCCATCACAACGCTGGTAATCAAGCAAAGATCCTAAGGGCTCCACTAATGTGTATAGGCGATATGCTAAAAGAAACACATACACACATTAAAGTAGAAACAAACCAAGTAGCATACTACCATTTTGAGCAAGATTGTCTATACAACTGTGAATATCCCAAGCTTCCATTAAGTAATATACAAACTAGTATGATACAGTAATGGCCTCTAGGGCATATACACTAACAATATTTTCTTCTTAGCCTCACCTTTGTTTTCCGTAGGCTCACCCCCTCCACCTCATGGTCGACCCCACCCAATTTCAGCCCCTCCAATATTGGCCGAGCCTTTTTGATGAAATTGATTGATTCATTTGCATTTTTTCATAGCTCATTTCATCACTCTTTTTGGCAACTTCCATTAACCTTCACCCAATGGCTTGGGTGTCTTAAGATAAAGTATTCTACACACTCTCTACTTCAATCTTGGACATGTCGGTTAGCAAACTTCATGTCCGAGCTGCCTCGGTTTATAGGCGAGAGCCCGTATAAAGATCCGTCGACGTGGTGTCACCTTGACGAGGAGACCGGAGATCGAGCGAGATCAGAGATGCCGCGAGGAGCGTGGGATGATGGCTAAAGACCGAAGGACACGGATCGATCGGTATAGCCTTTCTACCTCTTTACAGTTTGTTAGTTTAGCGTTAATGGCAAGATCCGGGTTACAGTATGCGATAGCGCCAGTTGTAAAAGATTTTGTTCCGCGTTCGGCCTCAGATTGACGGCCGGGGCGCTACCGTAGACTTACATGGTATCGGAGCCACGCCATTAACCTTTACTAGCTTGTTCTAACATGTTTAAAATATCGATCGAACGAAATTTCCAAAACCGCCATTCCAAAATTAAAGTTTCTGTCGAATTGTTTTGTCGTCTAAAAATTATTTTGAGTATGTCAGAAAATCGAGCAGGCTTTTCTAAGATTACTGTAGAAATTTGGTCGACTGAACATTCAAGACCGCCGCGGAACCGCCGCACAAGCCTTGTATTGGCCGCGGTTCCGCCGCCATTTTAGAGCTTCAGTGCACCATTTTTCTTCTGGGTGTCTTTCTTATGGAATTGTGGTTTCTGGAATATTTTGTTTGGGCCCAGATTTTGTTAGAGTACTGGATTTGTACTTTGGGCCCACTTCGGGAAGTTTTGTCGATCGGAATTTCAAATGTGTTAGTTTACAATACTTACATTATATCTCCGACCGTGAATGTCATTCGAGCGGTAAATCATGTCTAATTGCTATAGCTCTTTTAGACGGGTTTGCGAACGTGACATTCGCGTTGATGTTCTGTGTTGTGCTGTGATGTTGCGGATTTGTCTTGGTGGATAGCTGTGTGCAATGGTAGTGTAGTTTGGATTAATTTGTACATTTGATATTGCGGGGCGAGCGTCCAACATGTGGACTGCCGTCACTGCCTGTTTGTATATTATTCTTTTGGGGCACGACCGGGTTGAGGTCGATGTACCCGTTCTACATATTTTCATTTCTGTACTAGGTTTACCCCGCGGCGGAATGCACGGATAGCCGGGTTCTGGAAGGAAACGGGTCCACATCTCATGGCTTTGAGAGGCAGGGGGCCTCACTCTAGAATTGGCAGACTATTCGCCGCACTCGTAGGGGGTACAGGTTGACCTAAGATGGAGTGCCCAAGTTACCGTATTCCGTGAAGTGCTGGGTGGTCCATTCACCTTGCTGTAGGGAGCTGCCTCGCTTCAGGTTTTGGCGGGTAACTTGCCGCACTCGTAGGGGTCTAGGTTTCATTGCATAGGCTATCCACCCGACCATGGGAACGTCGGGTTTCAGTAGCGGCTCTGTGAAACCCGGGGATCCCAGATTATCTGTATTGTTCTGTGATACTTATTACTTTTCTTTAATGTTGCATTAATCACGCCTGGAGCGATTATTGTATATTGGTATATATACTAGTAGATGTTTATATGTTTTACACCCACGCTAGTCCAGTCCCCGTTCTGTCGTTAGTTAAGTAACCTAACGGGTGATGACGGGACCCAGTGGCGAATGCGGATGGCATATACGTATATTTTATTTTCGTTCTTTTCTGGTGTGATTAATTGATAGGACTGCGTTGATTCTGATCAATGCAAAGCAAAAACAAACCTATTTGACGTTGTTGGAACAGTTTTCAAAAGGTGTTATTACAAGGACATTTTCTTTTGTTTTGCATAGTGGTATTCAGTTGGAATATCTTGCACCTCATTCGACGAGGCAAGGGCCGAGATCCCTTCACCGGGAGTGACCCCTCGGGCAGAAGTTTGCGTCAGGGTAATAACTTCATTATAGTCCATTACTTGTTGCTTTGCATCGCGGTATTCAGTTAGAATATCATGCACCTCATTCCACGAGGAAAGAGCCGAGATCCCTTCACTGGGAGTGACCTCTTTAGCAAATGTTTTCTCCACTATATTTTTGTAAAAAGCTATCATGTTCTTTCAACGAGATCAAGTTCATTACGTTAAAGGTTTTTCGCTAAAAACCAGCCGTAGCCCTCCGTCATTTCATATGAATGGTCAATAGTATTCAAGCTATGTTTGTTTGGCCCTTAGTCAAGACATAGTAATTGGTAGCTGCTGGGGTGTTCACATGTTGCATAGATAGATGCGTTGGTTTGGGACAGTCGTATTACTTTGTTGGCCCTTAGTCAAGAGTATGTACGGGTGGGTTCAAATCAACCTGGATAATGACGGGAAGAACTTGACATGTGACTTATGATTTGTTGGCCCTTAGGCAAGGTCTTAAGAGCATGGGGCAAAAATCCACATCGGGGGTTTCTAAAGAAACTGAAACTTGCCAGGCATGCGCATACCTTCTGGAGTGTGATAACGTGAGTGGATTCCTTCACGTTATCATGTAATGAGAGTTGGATCCCGATTCCTACTGATGAGTTGGTTTACTCTTTGAGTGATCCCGACTAATTCTTCTTTCAGGTTTGGAGGAGAATTTGACGGTACAGTGGGAGGTTTCCTGATTAGATAAAGTTATAACCATTCTGATCTAGGTTAGAGTGCACGCGGAGTGTTTCTTTTCTCTCCCTCTTTGGCAGCGACCATGGCCCGACCCTAGACTATGACTTAATGACTAAGTTGACCGAACTTTCTTAAAATACTGGCTTTTGGATTCTCTGAGTTGCATAAGTCATTGCCGCTCCTTCTTTTACCTTTTGCATTTCTCCAGAACACCTCGTATTACTACGAACATCCACATCCATTGGATAAATCCATCGTATGGTTATATACGAACTCGAAGGGACTTCTTCGAGGATGGATTAAGGTTCAGGAGAAATTGAATTGGTTTATTCAGTTGTCTTTTATCATCACCTTCTCTCAGGTTGCGAGGGCTCCTTGGTTTAGAAGAGTACACCTATTACGCTTATTGGATAGTCTTCTTCCAAACTATAGGCAGGTGCCAAAACGTAGGGAATGAAGAAAACCAATTAGCCTAAATAGGGTGTATAGAAGGTAATAAGTAAAGACAAAATAAAGGGATTAGAAAGAGGGCAAAGTAAATTGCGACTGCTATCATTCACGACCAAACCGCGTAGTTCATCGCCACTCCTATTTCACCTTTGCTTTTCTCCAGTTGAAGAGGAATAGAATAAGGTTTACAAAGTTGTCTTTTATCATCACTTCTCTCAAGTTACGAGTACTCCTAGGATTAGGAGTGTACACCTATTATGCTTACTGGATAGTCTTCTTCCAAACCATAGGCTGGTGCCGAACGGTATGGAAGGAAGAAAACCATTAAGCCTAACGAAGGTGTACAGAAGGTAACGACTAAAGACAAATAAAGGGATTTGAAGAGATGGCAAAGAAATATACGGTTACAGTCATGAATTGGATTATGGAAGAGGCATTACTAGGAATACCCGGATACCCCTTCGAAACATTTTCATGTTTCAGTTTCACTATGCGTTGTTAAAGGAAAATTATTTTCCCGATTAGATACTTACTCCAGGGTATGTATTTACCAGGTATGATTCTCGCATCTGTATGGTTGTACAGATGATGAGTGGATGTAAATTTTTGGGAATTAGGTGATCATCCTCATTATATCGGAATTCGTTGTAATTGGTGATATTTGAGGAAATCGCCTGGGTACAGTTTTCAACTTACGACGCACAAGGTTTGAGTTATTCGACTCAGGGGACTCATACAGAGTATTGTATGTTGTCCAGTATTCATCAGGACAGAGGGGTTGGTCCTCGTACTATATTCTATTTACTTATGACTTCTCTAGTTTTTAGACAAGTGTTTCGTAGAAATACTAGGTCTAAGTTTTGAGAAGTTATAGGTTTAAGAATAAAATAGAGAACCAGGTGTCGCAAGTATCGGGATTCTTCAAGGTGATCGAAGATGTAGATACTTGTGATTGGTATTCAGTTGATAGTAATGGTTTTAAGAAACTTGTTTCTCTTTCGGGTTACTCATAATTGGATGCATTCCTAAGTTGAGTAATGTTGATCGGCCTCTCTCCATTTAGTTGACATGCACTGGAGACAGCTGCATGATTTGAATCTGGTTCCAATTAAATCAGTGCCAAAGTTTCTATATTGGATATAGAATGGTTCATATCTTAACGATGTTAAGGTACGGGGAGTTTTCCGGCTTATGCTTAAAACAAGACTCTTGATAAGTCAAGGCACGTTTCTATAATGGCAGTTTGTGGGTTGACCCAGGCTATGACGAGGGTTGACTTTCTACCATCTGGAAGATCAATGGTGATACTGTTCTTGACTCGCCACAGTTTTAGTAAAATGGATTTTTTCAGAAAACAGTAGTGGGAGTATGGTAGAACTGGAAGTGATTCCAGAACCGCAAACGATTGCTGAAAATTTAATAGGACCTAAAGATTCAATTAGGTTTGATATTCCATTAGCCACTCCGCAGATATGGTGGGTAACCTCAGCCACCCGAGAGGTACTCCGGTAGCCTCAAGGACGGTGATAGAGAGGTTCTTGTTTATCCAGACTTGACACTACTGTTGTTCCAGGCTATGAGACCCGGCAGGAGGATGAGTATAGCGTCGTTCTAAACTAGCTTTAGAAGTACACATGTATATGACTCTGGCAGAGGGTTGTCGTAGTCAGGGGAGCAGCGGAAGCATAGTGGGCAAGCATCTTATATCTATTTATAGACTAAGCAGATATAGCGGAGATAGATCATCTATTTTTAATGTGACAGTCATGGTTTTGACTTCATCAGAATAAGGGATGGATCTGTTAAAAAGGTAGTAGGGTGTGATGTCCTGATATTTGGATGACATGCACTTTGTAGGAAGAGAGATTCCTATCCTACAATCGGTTATACTTTGGTTGTCACACAGTAGTTTCTCCTTACAGGATATGGATATAATATCAGACATTCTGGTTACTAGATCTATGGTTTTAGATCTTGATTTGGGTAGTTTCCCAATCTGGGTACTTAGACAGTATTCTAAAGGTATTTAGAATAGATGACTCCTGGCATGGTGGTGTACCTGCAGGTGATGGAGTCACCCTCTCTAAAGGTGTCTTACAGACTAAAGGGGAGAGGGATGTGCATGATTAATATATCACTTGCTTAGAAAATTGAGTTGATCATGAGATGTCAAGTACCACACTAGATGTTTTTTGCACTAGCTGCAATAAGTTGATATTAATCCAATCCTGGAGAAACATTAGGAAGTAGTTTTAGAACATGAGTGGATGTTCTATGGATTTGATAACGGCAGCCTCCTTTAGGAGACGGTTATTATTCCAGGCTTCCAAGGTGACATAGTTGACAGAGTGATTGTCAAAGTTATAGTTTTCCCTCTGACGAGGGGCGATAGTTTGGACAGGTGGTCCAAGTGGATACTGAGGGAGGCATGGTGCAGGATACTGATTAGTTTCAGTTGAGGATACAGTCTAAGAAGTTTGGATTTGGAGTTAATTTATGAACAAGGTCCCATAAGATATCCAGACATATTCTAAGATAGGTATCGCTCTATTCGGGAGATGGCTTTCTCCGCGAACTTGAGATTAAGAGAGACATAGAAAGAAACATCAGGGCGGATCCACTCATTGAGGCTATTTCTCGAACACAATAGTTTTACAAACGGTCTTTGTGAAACTGATTAGTAGAGAAGTTGGGTGTTCGATATCACACAGCCTGTGAGTATGCGACATCGCAATAATTAGCCTTAAGTGCAAGTGGGAGATTGTTGGATGTAGTGCCCTCAAAGTCAATTATTGGATCACAGGCACGTGATTGCAATGATTAAGGAGGACCTATACCGGAAGGACAGTCTTACTCGAGATGATAGTATGCTATCTGGTTTAAATTTTATCATCGTGTACAGCTTTAGGTGACATCATCACTATTACATGTTGATAGAGCCCTTAGGATCCTGCTTGACTACCAACAGTATGATGGCGATCATATACGTGAGAGTTGGGTAGTCTATAAGCACATCTTTAAAAGTGGTCCCTAGTCGTGGGAGTTTCGAGACAGGGCATCGATACTCCGGAGTAGACTAGTGTATACAGTCAAGACCCCGACGAGGGGCGGTGGCCGGTCTCACAAGCCACTGGTGCCAGTTGGTTCACCTAAGATGTATACAGGTGCTCATTGGGTTATGAGTGCACAAGACAGGACTCGCCGGGAACCTGCTAGTTGGTATTATACCTAGCGTCAGATAGCAGTTTCCTGGTGACATTGTACATGTTAGTTCATCGACCTGAGATCGTCATTTGTCGCGTGTGAGTTCCCACTGTGCTTTGATTATTACCCTACCACGGCTCAAAGGAGTCGTGCAAACAGGTTTTAGTTGGGTATAGTCCCGAGCCACATGGAGGCAGTGAGAGGATCGACAGGGGATTCGTCTCTCCCGGTATTTGGGGTGAGATCGCGCTATGTCTAGTAGAGCCATTACACAAAGCCCTCGTCCGAGGCAGGAGATTTACTGGTAGGTACTCCAGTAGTATCTCAGGGTGTTCAGGGCTACCCTCCGACATGACTTATACCGCTTTTGGGGGTCTGACGTTACCAGCCCCCTAGGCCCGATATGCGATGCTCATAGACGAACGGACCGGACTGTACGGATATTGTCACCGATAGGCTTAGTAGGGTTCCAGGATGAGTTCGCTCATCGGCTTCCCTTTCGGTCAATACATGGGCAGCCGTTACGCACAGCTAGTGCCGCTGACGTGCTTGTGGTTAAACCCACCGCCAGAGTATTGACGAGTCCTTAGAGTCCCCCACAGATAGTTTCCCAAGTTTGGGTGAAACTTTGTAGAGGCCGTATGGTTTTATGGCAGGGTTCGAATATACACTTGTACTTGTGCACGTGTCATGGTTCAGACAGATAATACTGGTGGGCTTTGGTTTAAGTCGGATCCGAGTATTATATTCTTTAGGGATATTTTTGTCTCATTGCATTTTGTATTCGATCGGAATACAAATGCGGGTATGTATATAACGTTTAGGGATAATCCTATGGGATTACTTTTGAAGTTGCCCATCTTCCTTCACCGGACTTAAACATTTGGTTTAATGTTTATGTTGCGGATTTTCTTTAATCCTTGGCTGATTTTTCATTGGGTTTTAAGTCTTTTCCTTTTGGGGGTTTATTTGCCAATGTTACCTTTATAAAGGGGAAGGGGTTCTTTGTGGTATCCAGGGGCTCCAGAGGCAAGCTTGCTTGCTTCTAGTATGTGTGAGATTGTTCTTGAATGGTGAGGTGTTTTGTTTGAGTCATCATTTGCATTTAAGTCCTTTGTCCAAGCTAAAGATATTAGTGAAGATCTTTTGTGTGATATTTTCTTCTTAGCCTCACCTTTGTTTTCCTTGTGCTCACCCCCTCCACCTCATGGCCGACCCCACCCAATTTCAGCCCCTCCAATATTGGCCGAGCCTCTTTGATGAAATTGATTGATGAAATTGATTGATTCATTTGCATTTTTTCATAGCTCATTTCATCACTCTTTTTGGCAACTTCCATTAACCTTCACCCAATGGCTTGGGTGTCTTGAGACAAAGTATTCTACACACTCTTTACTTCAATCTTGGACATGTGGGTTAGCAAACTTCATGTCCGAGTTGCCTCTGTTTAGAGGCGGGAGCCCGTATAATGATCCGTCGACGTGGTGTCACCTTGACGAGGAGACCGGAGATCGAGCGAGATCAGAGACGCCGCGAGGAGCGTGGGATGATGGCTAAAGACCGAAGGACACGGATCGATCGGTATAGCCTTTCTACCTCTTTACAGTTTGTTAGCTTAGCATTAATGGAAAGATCCGGGTTACAATATGCGATAGCGCCAGTTGTAAAATATTTTGTTCCGCGTTTGGCCTCAGATTGACGGCCGGGGCGCTACCGTAGACTTCCAATTTCTACGTCTACTTTTTCTTTACCCACTACCATACCTACTTCGATGGACAATTCTCTATCGAACTTCTTTAACACTACTCTGCCACCATCCGCAGGTGCGCATAATCCACCCCGCATCTCTTTCCAAGAGAGATGCTATCCTATGCGAGGTCCTCTTTCGACCTGTCTCACCATTCCACCAGCCATTGGGGACAACTTTGAAATAAAACCTCAATACATCAATCTTCTACCTAAATGTCACGGTCTCGAGTCAGAAGACGCATATGTCTTTATTACCAAATTTGAAAATGTATGCGCTATGATGGGTACTTCACAGCTTTCTGTCGATGCTATGTGTCTACGTCTTCTCCCATTCACCTTGTGCGATATAGCCAAGAAGTGGCTTTATAACACAGCCACACATTCTATTTCAAACTGGGAAGAATTCGTTGCAGCTTTCCTAAAGAAATTCTACCCCAATCATAAAACAGCTCGAGTCCGTAGCGAAATAAATCAATTTACCCAGCTTCCTAATGAACCATTCTCGAAGTGTTTTTAATGCTTCAAGGATCTGTTAGTCCAATGTCCACATCACGGAATCCCTAGATGGGATCTGTGCAGAATCATATATGAGGGCATTAATCCTACAACAAAACAGAACCTTGAATCCATGTGTCAAAGCACTTTCATGACTAAAGATGATGGTGAAGCTTGGAAATTCTTAGAAGATTTCGCTGGAAAATCTTTACAGTGGGAGAGGGTAAATCAGTCATCTTCCAGGGGTGGCATTCACCAAATTGATGTTTCCATAGGAGTTAGAGATGAAATGGCAGCAATGCAAAAGAAACTCGAAGCTATGGAACATAAATTTTTAGCAGCCTCCCTAAATCAGATGTCGCTCCCCAAAACTGTCTGTGGATGCTGTTCTGATCCATCTCATCTTACGGAAGAATGTTCATTGAATTCTCCATTTCAAGGTCAAGAGTATACCAATGCTGCTTTTCAACAAAGACCTAGAAACGACCCGTATTCTTCCACTTATAATCAGGGTTGGAGGAATCACCCTAATTTTGCTTGGAACCAACAACAAACTCAAAACACGGTTCCAAATCAAAATAGTTTTCAAAGGGCTCCTCCACCACAACAGCAGCCACTTCAACTGAGTGAGCACCCCTACCAATCACAAAACTTTCAAAACCAGGTCAACACACCTGCACCGTATAATCCTTTGCAGTTGACCGGTTCTGATGAATCCTCTTCACTCGCACAAACCATGAATTTGATTCTGAAAAATTTCATGCAAGTGTCGGCTGAGATTCAGTCTTCTGTCGATGATATAAAGAAAAACTCCACCTCTCAAGCTGAGAGTATAAAATCGATGGAAGCAGAAATTGCACAATAAAAAGCCTAGAGGAGTGCTAGAGAGAAAGGGAATCTTCCGTCTCAACCCCTACCAAATCCTGGGCATTACAATGTGAATGCCATCACAACATTGAGATCAGGAATGTAGGGTTACTAGGCACACTAATGAGGTTCCACAAGGCATCGACCATGCCAAATTCAAAAAAATTCCGGTGCCGAGAAACCCTAAACTAGATCGTTAACTAGAGTTTAGGCGAAATGAAATGCGAGTAAACAACTTTACTCTAAAGTGAAAGAGACTACAACCTTTGTAGATCCGGTCCTCCACTTCCTTAGCTCCGTGATGATGTCCCTCCGCTGTGATCATCGGATCTCGGACTCTAGCGATGGTTTCGTCGAAGAAATGATCGGGCTAGGTCGTCGACTTTGATGCCGAAGATGATCTACGTCGAGGCAACACAAGATCAAGCTCCAACTTCACCAAGCCATGAAATTTGTGAAGAAAACACCCTATACTACTTGGCAAGTGGTAGAGGATGAAGAAATAGGAAGTGGGTTCACTTTAGAATTGGATTTCTCACTCTTTTTCTCAAGTCACCATTGAAGCTAGCAAGCTTCTTTCTTCTTGAAGAAGAAGAAGAAGAAGAAAAAGAATATGATAAGAATTAATGGAAAAAGAAAATAAATTGATTCTTATCATTTTAGCAACCATGGTTTAGTGTAGAGAATAAACTATAGTTTAGTTAAAGGGTTAGGGTTAAGGACAAAACAAAAATGGTAGACTTTTTCCAAAGATGCTAGAAAAGCTTCATGAAGCTTCAAGCATAACAACAAAAGAAAGCCACCATTTCCTTTTGCCAAAATAAATAAATAAATGAATAAATAAATAAATCAAACCCTAACCATTAACCTAATCATAGTTTAAAGTATACACATACCCAAGTTTACATGTATCATCAAACATGATACAAACTAGTGCACAAAACTATATCATATGTACAATGTGCACATCAAGTGAGAAAATCCATCTTACGTGAACCAATACTAGTTAATGTAAAGTAATATATCAAATATATAATTATACATTAAATCATTAAATCAATACTTGATTTAACGATCCGGTCATATCGCATATGACCAACTAATATCCAATGTATCGACTTATCGAATCAATCCTCAATTCGATAACTAGGTTATATCGCATACAACCAATCGATACATTCATCGCGAGAATAGAATACGGTATCACATACATGCATTATTCTCGGTCCCACACATATCTCATATGCGCTCCTATTTCGTTTCGCTTGAGCCAGGAAACCTCTGTGTAGGACTCTAAAGACTCGTCAATACGCCGGCAGCAGGTGATGATCATATCAAACACCCACAAGCCGCAAGCGGCCTGCTAAACGTAACGACCACCCGGGTATTGAGCGATCAGAAAATCGACGAGCAAGACCGCTCACACTCCTGTGAATCCAACCAGTAACACTTACCGTACAGTCCGGTCTGTTCGTCTGATATGTCGCATATCTCGCCTAGGGGTGGTAAACGTCAGACCCCAGTAGCTCGATAAGTCGTGTCGATATGAGGTCTATAACAGTTCGAGAAACTACTGGTAACACTTACCAGTAAATCTCAGCAACCCTGGCCAGGGATTTCCGGTTATAGCCAATCGAACACAGCGCAACATCAACTCCCTATACCGGGAGAGACGAATCCCCTCCTATCGCTCATTGCCTCCATGTGATTCGGGATTGTACCCAAAAACCACCATTTTGCACGCCCTCTTGGACGTGGTAAGGTGGAAATCAAAGAACAGTGGGAATCACACAAGACTCTATGACGATCTCGGGTCTACAGACTAACCTGTACCAGTGTCACCAGAGAACTGCCATCTGACGTAAGGTATAATACCATCTGGGAGTTCTCGACGAGTCCGTCCAGTGTACCCAGTCTCCACTGAGCACCCGTATATCATCTCTGATGTCAAACTCCAATGGATATGGGATCATCTATCGCCCATCTGTATGGGTCGAGAAGGTATACGCTAGTCTACACTGGTATATCGATGCCCTGTCTCGATACACCCACGACTAGGGACCTTGAAGGATGTACTTATGGACTACCATGTCCCCACTAGTATGATCCGCATCATAGTCCAGGTAGTCAAGTACACATCCTAAGGGCTTTACCAACATGTAACAGAGAGACAATCAGTGTACACGTTAAGGTAAAGAGCAACCGGATAGCATACTATCATGTCGAGCAAGAAAGTCTTCCCTATATATGTCCAAGCATCCACTACAATATACATCCTATGTATAGTAATGGCCTCTAGGGCATACATATAACTAACAATCTCCCACTTGCACTAGGGCCATCTGATAGCAGTGGTTGTAGTATCTCATACTCAACCATCCCATAAAAGTCTCTCTCTGGAAAAAGGCCTTTGTGAGTGGATCCGCCGTGTTGTCCTCTGAGTCTACTCTCCTAACCTCGATCATCCTGGAGATCAACTATCTCCATGATCAGGTGACATTGCCTCAGAATATGTCTGGATCACTGAAGGGACGGGCGTTCCTAGGCATAAGCCACAACTCCATTGTTACACAATGGGAGGAACTAAGTTCATCTCATGAACTAATATACACCCAGACAGCCTCTTTGGTAGTATCTTAAGCAGCGATGTATCTTGCCTTTAATCGTCTAGTATGTCACGGTATCTAGCTTGGAACTCTTCCAACATATCGTCCCTCCATAGAGGGTAAAGACAATGCCTGTGACTGACATTCAGTCGTCCTTATCACCCTGGAACACTTCCAGTGATTCTCCCCAGGATCGATTGATACCATCTCACTACATCTAGTGAGAGTCCTAACATCCATTTAGATCTATCTCATAGATCCAAAACCCAGGATTTAGTAGGTATCACTTTGATCCTATGTGGAGAATCATTGTGATAAGCGGAGATTGACCGAGCGTAGCATAGGAATCTCCTTTCTTATCAAGAGTATGTCATCCACGTACTCTACGAGGATCACCACCATACTCCCTACTACCCTTTTGTATATACAAGGTTCATCTACCATTTTGATGAAGTCAAACTATTTGACTACTACATCAAAACAGATGTTCCAACTCCGCGATGCCTGCTTTATCACATAAAACATCTTGCACACGTTTCCACTGCTCCCACTGTCTACGAAGCCCTCCGACTGTGTACTTATAGACTCTCTCTTCCAAAATATCATTTAGAAGAGCAGTCATGACACCCAACCGCCAGATATCGTAGTCATGGTATGTAGCCGTGGCAAGTAGGATCCGGATGGACTTAAGCATAGTCACTTAGAAAAGGTTTCAACAAAATCCATACCTGGTCAATGATGCAAACCTTTAACAAGTCTAGCTTTGAAAGTCTCAACTTTTCCATCTACACCAAGTAATCTTCTCAAGATTTACTTGCTCCTGATGGGGATTTAACCCTTCAGATATAGCAACCAAAGTCCATACTTTGTTGGTGTATAAGGATTCCATCTCAGATCGGTAAGCATCCAGCCATTCATATAGAGTCTTACTCCTGATGGCCAGTTCGAAACTAGTTGGGTCATCATCTCATGATGCAATCCTTGCTCCCATTGTCATAGAGAAACCGAAGTATCTCTCAGGTGGGTGAGGAACCCTACTAGATCGGCGGAGAGGCTGAGGTTCGTTAGTAACTATTGAATCCTTTGGTTCTATCAAATCATCTGCTGTAGTTTGTATAGCTGGAACCTTTCCAGTTCTACATTACAGACCTTGCCTCGAGCTTATCCGGATTTTGCTTTTAGACATAGCCCGGACAACCCCAAATCTTAACCAACTTAAGATATGGGCTCTTCCCTTTCCATATCACATATGAAGTGGTAGGCACTGATTTGATTCGAACCTAATTCAATAGGTATGCAGCTTCTCAAGTGCATAACCCCTAAAAGGAAAAAGGTAACTCAGTAGTACTCATCATAGAGCGCACCATATCTCATAGGGTGCTATTGCTCCGCCCCGATATACCATCGTGCTATGGTGTATATGGAGGAGTAATGCTGAGAGAGAATCTCATTCTCCTTTAGAATAGTCCAGGAATTCCATGCACAAGTATTCTTCTCCCTGATCTCATCATAGGACATAATACTTATACCCCTATTTTGGTTCTCTACTTCTAACTTATATTCTATGAATATCTCAAAAGGTTCGGACTTGTGTTTCAACAGGAACATATGTCTGAATCTAAAGAGATCATCAGAGAATGTAATGAAGTACAAAGAACCGGTGTTGGCATGTGTAGACAGGGGACCTACATACATCAACATGTATCATCCCAAGAGTTCACTAACTCTTTCTCTGTTTCCAATAAACAGAGCTTAGGTCATTATATCTTTGTGACATGACTGGCAAGTTTCATAAGATGTAAATTCAAACTGATTTAAATATGCATATAAAATGTAACTTAAGCTAGTCGGGTCACATTGATATGATCTAGTCTACAATACCTCAAGAAGGAATCGTTCATTTCTTAACTCTTCCTCTTGTGTGTGTTCTATATACTAGGAACTGTAGTTTAATTTAGAACGCCAATGCTTTTAGATAACATGCCTGAACCGATCAACTTTTGATATAGGAAATGTTCAAAACATTATCCAACGATACAAAATTATATCATTTCTTTACTAATAAAGAGACCGATATGATTTTGTATATCAGGTTCGGTATCTAATAGCATTTGTTCAGAATCAATGTATTTTGGTAATACAGGGTGACAGTGACCAACAGACTTGGCTACAACACTTGCACCATTTTCTGTCTCATGAAACTTATCATCCGTTCTCAGTTCTCTACCTTTCTGTAGCTCTATGTAACAGATTACATATCTGGGATCCTGATCCGGTATCAGATACCCAGGACGCAGAGGATACTGAGAAACAGTTCTGTATAATGAACACACCAGAAGATGATGCATCAGCATGCACTCTCTTCGTTTGGGCGGCACGGGAATTCTGGTAATCCCCAATTTCCTGCTCTGTCTTATAACAATTATAAGTTGAAGCGGGACCAACGTTCCCCAGCTCAGTATAACAAGCGGGTTCGGTCAATAATCCGTATTATTATCTTGATTAAGGCGTGATATGGTCGCTACTTGGAGAGAGAGAGAAGAAAACACTCAGCGTGCGCTCTTGCAAGAATAGATTGGTTATTATTTTATCTAATCAGGATGGCTCCCACTGTTTTTATCAAATCTTCCTTCAAACCCTAAAAGGAAAGACTAGCCGGGATTAATTACACACTACAAGTTCGCCAATCTTTCAGCCAGGCCAGTGTCGGTACTTTGAGGGAGGTCCCCCGTGCTTTCGCACGAACCTAATTAATGTAAACCTCGTTTTCCCAGAGGCTTAACCTCGTTAACACCTTTCTAGACACCTACTTGATCGGCTAATTGTAATGTGTAAAACTCTCCCAGGAGTAACTCTTACTCGCAGCGGGTATCGGGATCCAACTATCTCATAGAATGTATGCAATCTCTTTGCAAATTTCAACACTTGAAATTCCCCATAATATTTTGCCCCAAGCGATCTACGACCTTGACCGAGTCAACAAACCATAGACCGCAAGTAAAGTTCAACCCGTCATTTCTTGATTGAATTAAACCCACCCGCACGACCTTTGACTGAGTCAACAAGGCCGCACGACTACCTTAATCCAATCGCATCATATGCTTTGCAGATAAGCACTAATCAGCTACCGCACAGTACGCCTTGACTGAGTCAACAAACGCAGCACGAATACTAACTATTACTTATCTGAAATGACGGAGGGCCACGACAGGTTTTTAAGAAAACCTTTTGCGTAATGAACTTTATATCGTTGTAGAATCAAATGATTTTGAAATGGAGTGTTTTTGAGGCTTTTCTAGTTTTGCTAAAGGGGTCACTCCCGGTGAAGGGATCGTCGGCCTTTTCCTCGTCGAATGAGGTGCGGGATATATCATATATATCACCGTGCAAAGCAGAAACTATAGAAGCAATCAAAAGACAAACCGAATGTGTAGCATCTGCCAGTTATTGCTAAAGGGGTCACTCCCGGTGAAGGGATCTCGGCCCTTTCCTCGTCGAATGAGGTGCAGGATGTTCTACAAGGAACACCGCGATGCAAAGCAAGAACTGTAGCTACCTGTTTTTGAAAATTCGATTCCACAACATCTTAGGTTTCTTTTCTTTCATTAATCACATTAATGAAGTCCCATCATTTAAGTACCTAAACATCACAGATAAATACGATGTACACTTATGCCATCCGCATTCGCCTCGATGTCCCCTCGTGCACCGTTAGGTTAGGTAACTAATGGCAGAGCGGGGCAGAGCTAGAGCGGGTGTAAAACATAAGTAACGTCTATATAATATATCATATATACTATATACAGTATCCATCACAAAACATCACATGATCACATCACAGATATCGAAGCAGAAGAATCATATGAAATATTAGATATACTAGGACATCCGTGTTTTCAATACGAGCCAGTATAAAACACGGATTCCACGGTCGCGATGAATAGCCAAACCCACACCCCTAGACCCCTACGAGAGCGGCAAGCAACCCTACCAATTCTAGAGTTAGGAGACCCGGACTCGACTCCTCGAGATGGTCTCCCACTGGACCCCAGAACCCGGTTACTTGTGCTCTCCTCCTTGGGTCTATCCTAGTGCGGAAAAGTAAATAATATACAAATGGTGACATCTTCCGCAACCTGGAAGTGCCCCAATAAAAGAATATTACATACAAGTTTTTACATGAATGAAAATGAAAAACACTCATCTCACATAAAACCCCCCGGCTATTCAAACACGACGATCTAATATAACATATCCAGCAACACATAACATCACATGTCATCAACGTAAGTAAACATGCGTATCCCAATTGTCGTTGACATATAGCAACGAAACCGGCGATATCACATATTACACTTACGGTCGCAGAAAAGAAAGTGTAAAACTACAACAGTTGGAATCCGCAAACTCTTTAGACATCGCATGCCTAAACAAATGAATTCCTTAGACGTCACATGCCTAACAATTATAAACCCCGCATTTTAGTCTCATTTATCGAAAACTCTTTTCAATATCTAGTCGGGCAATTCAACAAGATTCCCGGCATCCTGACCGAATGCTCGCCGCAAACTTTAGTAGACGGCCGCACCCCCGATACCGTCGACGAAGTGCACTAAGGCGGAACACCGCTGCTGCGAGCACCCGAACGGATGCTTTCGGCGACGGAGTTCTCCTACAGTCACTTGGTCGGGGCTATGGGGTGTAGCTGCCTATTAAGTTTACCCGGCGAGTATCTGCGTACGCTACGTGATTGCGACGGACTTTTGATCACATCAAAATTCCGTGGCAACCGATCAAGAGAGACTAAAGTGCTTGATTTATAACATCCAAATCAGTTATCTCATAATTGCTTGTGGATTCCAAATATTGTAACACATTCCAGATAAGATAGAAAATGTTAAACTTTCCGATCGAACAATCAAACACCCAAGTTTTCCCGAAATAGCTCAACACATGAAATAAGTTCAAAAACATTCACTTCATGCCTCAGTACCTACGGTCCAGCCGTAGAAGGGTCAAGCCAACGCCTCACATGTGGCACGCCGTACTGCCCCAAACCCTAAGGTTCAAAGGGCAGTTCAAGACGGTCATATAATCGAGTTAAGGTTTGTTGTCTTCTAGAGGGTCCATCACGTTACTTGCACTACTTAGAACATTCTTAAGCTACGGAAAAATCCAACACTAGGAAATTTCCCGTCAGGGGAAAAAGTGGGTATTTATATCCGGTCAAACTTTTTAACAGTTTCTAAAATATCCGGAAAAACATAAACGAAATTAAATTATCCGATCAAATTAACGAGTCCCCAATAAAACCCTAGAAAACTCAACACTTGAGTGGAATTAAAACATTCCCATAAAAAATTGCCAAGAAAGGACCTAAGAATAAATATATGAAATTTCAGGGACTAAGTCAAATTTTGGCTGCGGAACCGCCGCCAAACCCTTGGTTTAGCCGCGGTTCCGCAGTCAAATTATTGACTTAGTGGACCGTACTTCACAGTAATTCTTAGTTTTTCCTGCTTGTTTTTCTGAGCATTTTTAATTCACAAAAATCCACTGTTTTGAAAAATGTACAGAGAAGGGTTTTGTCGGGGTTTACGGGTTCGATCGGACTTCTAACTTCTTCTACACTTTGCCTAAAGCTCTAGCTAGGCTCTGATACCACTATAGGGTTACTCACTAATGAGGTTCCACAAGGCATCGACCATGTTAAATTCAAAAAAATTCCGGTGCCGAGAAACCCTAAACTAGATCGTTAACTAGAGTTTAGGCGAAATGAAATGCGAGTAAACAACTTTACTCTAAAGTGAAAGAGACTACAACCTTTGTAGATCCGGTCCTCCACTTCCTTAGCTCCGTAATGATATCCCTCCGCTGTGATCATCGGATCCCGGACTCTAGCGATGGTTTCGTCGAAGAAATGATCGGGCTAGGTCGTCGACTTTGATGTCGAAGATGATCTACGTCGAGGCAACACAAGATCAAGCTCCAACTTCACCAAGCCATGAAACTTGTGAAGAAAACACCCTATACTACTTGGCAAGTGGTAGAGGATGAAGAAATAGGAAGTGGGTTCACTTTAGAATTGGATTTCTCACTCTTTTTCTCAAGTCACTATTGAAGCTAGAAAGCTTCTTTCTTCTTGAAGAAGAAGAAGAAGAAGAAAAAGAATATGATAAGAATTAATGGAAAAAGAAAATAAAGTGATTCTTATCATTTTAGCAACCATGGTTTAGTGTAGAGAATAAACTATAGTTTAGTTAAAGGGTTAGGGTTAAGGACAAAACAAAAATGGTAGACTTTTTTCAAAGATGCTAGAAAAGCTTATGAAGCTTCAAGCATAACAACAAAAGAAAGCCACCATTTCCTTTTGCCAAAATAAATAAATAAATGAATAAATAAATAAATCAAACCCTAACCATTAACCTAATCATAGTTTAAAGTATACACACACCCAAGTTTGCATGTATCATCAAACATGATACAAACTAGTGCACAAAACTATATCATATATACAATGTGCACATCAAGTGAGAAAATCCATCTTAAGTGAACCAATACTAGTTAATGTAAAGTAATATATCAAATATATAATTATACATTAAATCATTAAATCAACACTTGATTTAACGATCCGGTCATATCGCATATGACCGACTAATATCCAATGTATCGACTTATCGAATCAATCCTCGATTCGATAACTAGGTTATATCGCATACAACCAATCGATACATTCATCGCGAGAATAGAATACGGTATAACATACACGCATTATTCTCAGTCCCGCACATATCTTATATGTTAGTGTATATGCCCTAGAGGCCATTACTGTATCATACTAGTTTGTATATTACTTAATGGATGCTTGGGATATTCACCTTGTATATACAATCTTGCTCAAAATAGTAGTATGCTACTTGGTTTGTTTCTACTTCAATGTGTACATGTGTTTATATTTTGTATATCGCCTATACACATTAGTGGAGCCCTTAGGATCTTTGCTTGATTACCAGCGATGTGATGGCCGTCACACTAGTGGGGCTGGGTAATCTATAAGCACATCCTTATGCAGGTCCCTGGTCGCAGGACTATCGAGACAGGGCATCGATACTCCGGAGTAGACCAGCGCATGCGCTTCTCATCCCAGTGTGGGAGACGGTCTGTCCCACAGCCGTCAGTACGTCGTACTTGAGATAGTATGCGGGTGCTCGTTAGGTTACGGGTACACTGGACAGGACTCGTCGGGAACTGACTAGTTGGTATTATACCCATCGTCAGTTATCAGTTCCCAGGTGACATGAGTACAGCTTAGTCCGTTGACTTGACACTGTCACTTCGCCTCGAGTGTGTTCCCACTGTACTTTGATCACTACCCTACCACGGCTCAAAGGAGTCGTGCAAACAGCTAGTGGTTGGGTGCAGTCCCGAAGCACTTGGAGGCAGTGACGGTTAGACAGGATTCGTCTCTCCCGGTATTGGGGGTTGACATCGCGCTGTGTCTAGGAGAGCCATTACACGAGTAGTCCCTGGCCAGGGCAAACGAGATATACTGGTAGGTTTCCAGTGTTATCTCAGGGTGTTTTGGGCTTCGCTCCGGCACGACTTGTACCGCTATTGGGGGACTGACGTTTACCGCCCCTAGGCCCGCCATGCGATGTATCAGACGAACAGACCGGACTGTACGGAGAATGTCACACTCACGCTCAGTAGGAGTTCAGATGGGTTTCGCCTCGTCGGTCTTCTTGTCGGCACTACCTGGGGACCGTTACGCACAGCTAGTGCCGCTTGCGGTCTGTGGTTAAACCCACTGCCAGCGTAGTGTCGAGTCTTTAGAGTCCCACACAGAAAGCTTTGCGCCTTTAGGCAAAAGAGTAGAGGTTGCATGGTATTGCGACAGGTCGCATGGTTTTGCGACAGGGTTCGGTCACATCCGTGCACTTGTGCACGTACAGTGTCCGGACAGTTTACACTAGCGGGCTTTGGTTTAAGCCAGATCCTAGTGTAACTTTTGGGATTGGATTTATCCAGTGTGCATTCGTGTTCCTCGGAACGCGGATGCGGGTGTGTATGCACAGTTGACAGGGAGGCAGAGGCAGCGGATTCTCATTAGGGTTGTTGACAGTTGACCGTTGACTATTTGACTTTTTGCTCAACCCTAATGAGAATATGATATGTGATTAACTATTATACTAATTAAGTATTATGGTGACATGGTTGTTGACTTTTGTTGACTTGTTGACTTTTGTTGACTTGTTGACTTTGTTGACCGGTTGACTAGGCTTGACTAGTTGACCATCATGATAACCATAGCCATCATTTCATGGCAAAGACTTTTACTTGCTTGCTCATTTGTGTAAAATGAGTGCATGAAATGATATGGTTATGGTTGCTTCAACCATCACATAAGACTTTTGTTAGTATGATGAGTTATGATTGCTTTGGATTATGAGAGGGTGAAAGACAAAAGAGAGCCTCATTCTTTCTTGCTCATTCTCTCTCTTGTTCTTGAGCTCTCCTTTTGCTCTCACCCTCTTGCTCCTTTTTCCTCTCTTTAATCTATGGTTCTCTTGTCTCATGAGTTGAGAATCAAGAACCATAGATAAAATCCCACACAAAGTATTCTCTACTCATTCTAGTTCACTAGGTTTAGCAAACCAAGTGAACTAGTTTCTTCAAAGAACGAAGAAGGAGCTAAAGGTTGGAGCTTTCAGGTGGATCTATCTTCGGCGTACGGAGACGACGAGAAGAAGCCAATCGGACCACCACCGGAGCTTGAAGACGAAGGAGTTCAAGACAAGCAAGGTATAACCCCCTAACCGAGTAGCTAGAAACTCATAGTTAGGTTGTTAGATAGATGTTTAACCAAGATCCGGGTTATAGGTCCATGTTACCACCTCCGTAAAAATTGTTTTTTACCAAATTCCGCATTCCCGAAAGTACCGGGAGAGGTAGCATGGACTTACAGTGGTATCAGAGCCTAGTTAAACTCTATCTAACATGTTAGCAAGTAACTAGAAGATCGATCAAAGAAAATGTCCCGAAAACGAACCCCGAAAATTCGAGTTTCTGTCGATTTTTTTACTGTTCAAAAATTGATTATTTTAACACCTAAAATCGGCTCAGGGTTTTTAGAAGCCACTGTAGAAAAATCACCAAATGAATCCCCTAAACGACCGCGGAAACGCGGCAATAGCTTGCTATTGCCGCGGTTCCGCGGCCTCCTTGGCGCCTCTCTGGTGATTCTTTGCTACAGTGTTCTTCTGGGGGTATTTTGGGAATTTTGGTACATATATTTTCAACCCAGATTTTCCAGAACGAAAATTTTATTTTGGGGTCCCGAAAATCCGTATTTTTGATCGAACTTCTAAAAGACTTGAGCTAACGGGTTTTCTGTAATGTGATATTTGTATTGAACGTCTACTAATCGCTATATGTCGATTAGTGGGGGTTATACAAATCTGTGATCTGTAATGTGCTGGAATGTGTATATGAATATGTTGGATTGTCGCGGGTGAATAGCCGGGGGTTGTGAGACGAGAGTTTTCTTTTCTTTCAATTCATGTAAATTTGTAAATTGATGTAATAATTATTTGTATGGCCGCACAACCGGGTCGGGGTTGTAGCCGTCATTGTATAATTTCTTTTTACTGTTTTTGCTCCTAGGATAGACCCATGGAGGGGGTGCACAAACTACCGGGTATGCCGAAGTGTCGAGTGGCCTACTCATGGAGATGAGGGAGGTTACTACGCTTCGGGTACTTGGCGGGTAGTTTGCCGCACCCGTAGGGGTCTTGGGTAGGGTATTTGGCTATTCACCGCGACCGTGTAATCTGTCTTTTGTTACAGGCTCGTACAAATTACAGATTCCTAGTATATCCAATGTATTCATCTGTGATCTGAAATGTTTATCATTGCAGTATATCTATATATGATATTATTTAGGCGTTGCTTATGTTTTACAGACGCGCTAGCCCAGCCCCCGCTCTGTCGTTAGTTAAGTAACCTAACGGGTAATGACGGGGCCCCGTGGCGAATGCGAATGGCATAAGCGTACGTCATATTTTGGTTGTTTTCTGCAATGGTAGGATTAAATGATGGGACGCATTAAAAGAACTAATGCAAGAATATCACGCATTAAAAGAACTAATGCAAGATAATAAACCAAGTTAAAGTCGTTGGAACACTTTCGAAAAACCGCTCGGTTCTTTTCAAAACCAACTTTTAAATGCGGAGCTTGAGCCACTCCTTTTAAAAGCTATCTCATTCCATCGACTATATCAAGTTCACTACGTTCACGGTTTTTCCAAAACCATCCGTAGCCCTCCGTCGTTTCACATGAATAGTCAATAGTATTCAAGCTGTGTATGTTGGCCAAAGTCAAGGCACAGTGATTGGTAGCTATTGGGTGTTCATGTGTAGCATAGATAGATGCGTTGGTTTGGGACAGTCGTACTGCCATTTTGGCCAAAGTCAAGGGTAGGTACGGATGGATCCAAATTAACCTGGATAATGACGGGTAGAACTTGACATGTGACTTATGATATTTTGGCCAAAGTCAAGGTCATAAGAGCATGGGGCAGAAATCCACATCGGGAGTTTCATAAGTACTGAAACTTGCTAGATTTGCATACCATTTGGAGTGTGATGATTCTGGTAGGATTCCTTCAGTTTCATCACGCAATGATATTTGGATCCCGATCCTACTGTGAGTATATGCTACTCCTCGGGAAATTTCACACTAAACGATCAATGCTATAAACCTAGTAGGTGCCTAGAAAGGTGTTAGCGGGGCTACGCCCCCAGGGAAAAGAGGTTCTCTAATTAAGGAACTTCGCGAAAGCGTTGGAAAACCTCCCTCGAAGTACCGACACCGGCCTGGCTGAACGGTTAAGCAAGTATTGTGCGGTGGGATTGATCCCGGCTAATTCTTCCTTTATGGTTTGAGGAGGGATTCGAGAAACAGTGGGAGCCATCCTGTTTAGACAAACTAAAAACCACTCTAAACTTGCAAGAGCATCATGCTGAGTGTTTCTTCTTCTCTCTCCTAATTGCAGCGACCAATCAACATGACTGGACTTAAGTTACTCCTAGATAAAAACAAACTGACAGGGCCAAACTACAAAGATTGGCTCAGGAATGTCAAGATAGCAATCACTTACGACAAGCTGGGGTATCTTCTTACCACCAAAGCTCCCCCTGTCCCTGGTCCAACTTCCAGCGTCGCGGATAAGGAAATCCGCAAGACTTGGGAGATTGATAGCGCGAAGGCCAAATGCCTCCTGCTTGCCTCGATGGACAACGAACATCAGAGGAGGCACGAGAATATGGACATGGAATCCATATTGCTTCATACAAAAGAACTGTATGGAGAGCAATCTTGTATCGCAAGATACGAAGCGTCGAAAAAGTTATTTTCGACAAGAATGGCCGTCGGATCATCAGTAGCCGAGCACGTGCTAAAGATGATCGGCTACATTGAGGAGCTCGCAGACCTAGGGATCACATTGGAGAGTGAGCTATATACGGATATAGTTCTCCAGTCCCTTCCTTCCACTTACGCCCAGTTTATACTGAACTTCAACTTACAAGAAAAAGAGGTTGAACTTTCAGAGCTCCTCAACATGCTGAGGAGCGCAGAGGGCACCCTACAGAAAGGTAGGGATACATCCACTTTGTTTGTAGGAGGATCATCTTCTTCTAGGTCCAAGGCGAAAGCCAAGGGAAAGAAGAAGAAGGCCCCCGCCAAACCAAGGGGCGGTGTTAGTAAAGTGGATACGAAGGGAAAAAGTAAAGCAACAAAGTTAGCGGGGAAGCTTGTGGATAAGGAAGAATGCTTCTATTGTCATAAGAAAGGACACTGGAAGAATGATTGCAGGGCCTGGAAGGCCAGAACACAGGAATTGAAGCAGGTTGCAGCTTCAGCTTCAGGTGTGTATGTTATTGAAAACTGTCTTTCAATAAACTCTACTTCCTGGGTATTGGATACCGGATCAGGATCTCATATCTGTAATTCTTTGCAGGCGTTGAGAAACCGTAGGGTTTTGAAGGCAGGTGACATGACCCTCAGAGTTGCGAATGGAGCTAGCATGGATGCTAAAGCCGTGGGGGACTATCACCTGGGAATGTCAGATGGACATGTTTTGGTTTTGCGTAATTGCTTTTTTGTACCCAACGCAACTTGTAATATCATTTCTGTATCTTTAGTTTCTAAAGAAGGTTATGAATTTGCGTTTGTAAGTAATGTTGTAAACATTCACCTTAATCAAGTTTTGATTGGGTCAGGTACATTGAGTAATGGTATATACGTATTGAACCAACCACAGATTTTCAATGTCCAGAATACACACAAAAGAAAGTCTCCGGAAATAAATCAGACTTTCTTGTGGCATTGTAGACTGGGTCATATCAATGAGAGAAGGTTGACTAAGTTACATGCAGAAGGATATTTGAATGCGTTCGAATATCAATCGTATGCCACTTGTCAATCTTGTCTCAAAGGAAAGATGACAAAGACTCCATTTACTGGACATGGAGTAAGAGCGAGCTCGCTCTTGGGACTCGTACACAGTGACGTGTGCGGTCCAATGTCTACACATGCGCGAAGCGGCCATTCTTACTTCATTACTTTTACGGATGACTTCTCAAGGTACGGTTATGTCTTCTTAATGAAACATAAGTCCGAAGCCTTTGGAAAATTCCAGGAGTATAAGAATGAAGTAGAGAAACAGACCGGCAAAAGTATTAAGATTCTAAGATCGGATCGAGGTGGAGAATACTTAAGTGCCGAGTTCCTGGACTATTTAAAAGAGAACGGAATTCTCTCTCAGCTTACTCCTCCATACACCCCGCAACATAACGGTGTATCGGAGAGACGGAACCGCACCCTATTGGATATGGTGCGGTCCATGATGAGTAACGCTGAGTTGCCGCGATCATTCTGGGGATATGCGCTAGAATCAGCCGCATACCTTTTGAACCGAGTTCCCACTAAGACTGTGCCTACTACGCCATTTGAGATGTGGTGTGGGAAGAGACCCCATCTTAATCACATTAAGACATGGGGAAGTCCAGCTTTTGTCAAAAAGCAGCATGCGGACAAGCTCGAGGCACGCTCAGTACTGTGCAAGTTTGTGGGATATCCAAAGAATTCCAAGGGATATTTCTTCTACTGTGAAGAGGAACAAAAAGTTCTTGTTTCTCGTCATGCCCACTTTCTAGAACATCAGTTCATAGAAAAGGAGATAAGTGGGAGCGCAGTAGAACTGGAAGAAATTCCAGAACCACGGACTATTACTGAAAGTTTAATGGAACCAGAGGGTTCGGAAGAACAGGACATTCCTACGCCGCTCCGCAGGAGTAGTAGGCAGTCTCATCCGCCCGAGAGATACACGGTTTTCTCATAGACGGGGATAGAGAGGATTGCATCATAGATTATGATGAGCCTACTAGCTTCCAGCAGGCCGTTCAGAGCGTTGACTCAGTGAAATGGCTGGATGCAATGCGGACCGAAATGGAGTCCATGTACACCAACAAGGTATGGACGTTGGACATTGCTCCAGACGGGGTAAAACCCGTAGGATGCAAGTGGATCTTCAAAAGGAAGATTGGTGTAAATGGACAGGTTGATACCTATAAAGCTAGGCTGGTAGCAAAAGGTTTCCGTCAAAGACCTGGCTTGGACTACGACGAAACCTTTTCTCCAGTAGCCATGCTGAAATCCATTCGGATCCTTCTTGCCATTGCTGCCTTCCACGATTATGAGATCTGGCAAATGGACGTAAAGACAGCTTTTCTAAATGGAAATTTAGAGGAGTGTGTCTATATGGACCAGCCAGAGGGTTTCATTCAGAGTGGGAGCAGCGGAAAGGTGTGCAAGTTGCTTAAGTCCATCTATGGACTAAAGCAGGCATCGCGGAGTTGGAACATCTGCTTTGATGAGACGATCAAAGAATTTGGCTTTATCAAAAATCCAGATGAACCATGCATCTAAAGTAGATTTGTAGCGAGAACTGTAGTATTTCTCGTTTTATACGTGGATGACATTCTCTTAATAGGAAATGACATTCCTATGCTACAATCTGTCAAGGGGTTCTTGTCGCACAGGTTCTCCATGAAAGACCTGGGTGATGCCTCATACATTCTGGGTATCCGGATCTACCGTGACAGATCCAAGAGGATATTAGGACTTTCACAGTCCAGGTACATCGACACCATACTGAAAAGATTCAGTATGGAAGATTCCAAGCGCGGTAACCTACCGGCTTGTCACGGGATCACCCTCTCTAAAGAGATGTCTCCCAAGACTGATTTGGAGAGGGATCGCATGTCTATTATACCCTACGCTTCTGCGGTAGGCTCTATAATGTATACGATGTTGTGTACCAGACCGGATGTAGCTTATGCACTGAGTATGGTAAGCCGGTATCAGTCAAACCCTGGGGAGAAACACTGGATAGCGGTAAAGAACATTCTCAAGTACCTGAGAAGGACTAAGGAGATGTTCTTGGTGTATGGCGGAAAAGACCTCCAGATCGAGGCCTTTGCTGACTCCAGCTTCCAGAGTGACAAGGATGATTCCAAGTCCATGTCGGGTTTTGTCTTTACCCTCAATGGAGGGGCGGTGTGTTGGAAGAGTTCCAAACAGGAAACCGTTGCAGACTCGACGATGGAAGCGGAATACATCGCTGCATCTGATGCCGCAAAAGAAGCTGTCTGGATGAGGAAGTTCTTGAAAGAACTTCAGGTGGTTCCGTCCGTTGTTGATCCAATACCTCTGTATTGCGACAACAACGGGGCTATAGCTTTAGCGAAGGAACCCAGGTCCCATCAGAGATCCAGGCACATCTTGAGGCGGTATCACCTGATCAGGGAGATCGTGGATCGCCAGGAGATCGAGGTTCGGAGAGTCGCTTCAGAAGATAACACTGCAGATCCATTCACCAAGGCCCTGCCCTAGACTCAGTTCGAGCGGCTGATCGAGATGATAGGTCTTCGATACGCCAGTACATGGCCTTAGTGCAAGTGGGAGATTGTTAGTGTATATGCCCTAGAGGCCATTACTGTATCATACTAGTTTGTATATTACTTAATGGATGCTTGGGATATTCACCTTGTATATACAATCTTGCTCAAAATAGTAGTATGCTACTTGGTTTGTTTCTACTTCAATGTGTACATGTGTTTATATTTTGTATATCGCCTATACACATTAGTGGAGCCCTTAGGATCTTTGCTTGATTACCAGCGATGTGATGGCCGTCACACTAGTGGGGCTGGGTAATCTATAAGCACATCCTTATGCAGGTCCCTGGTCGCAGGACTATCGAGACAGGGCATCGATACTCCGGAGTAGACCAGCGCATGCGCTTCTCATCCCAGTGTGGGAGACGGTCTGTCCCACAGCCGTCAGTACGTCGTACTTGAGATAGTATGCGGGTGCTCGTTAGGTTACGGGTACACTGGACAGGACTCGTCGGGAACTGACTAGTTGGTATTATACCTATCGTCAGTTATCAGTTCCCAGGTGACATGAGTACAGCTTAGTCCGTTGACTTGACACTGTCACTTCGCCTCGAGTGTGTTCCCACTGTACTTTGATCACTACCCTACCACGGCTCAAAGGAGTCGTGCAAACAGGTAGTGGTTGGGTGCAGTCCCGAAGCACTTGGAGGCAGTGACGGTTAGACAGGATTCGTCTCTCCCGGTATTGGGGGTTGACATCGCGCTGTGTCTAGGAGAGCCATTACACGAGTAGTCCCTGGCCAGGGCAAACGAGATATACTGGTAGGTTTCCAGTGTTATCTCAGGGTGTTTTGGGCTTCGCTCCGGCACGACTTGTACCGCTATTGGGGGACTGACGTTTACCGCCCCCTAGGCCCGCCATGCGATGTATCAGACGAACAGACCGGACTGTACGGAGAATGTCACACTCACGCTCAGTAGGAGTTCAGATGGGTTTCGCCTCGTCGGTCTTCTTGTCGGCACTACCTGGGGACCGTTACGCACAGCTAGTGCCGCTTGCGGTCTGTGGTTAAACCCACTGCCAGCGTAGTGTCGAGTCTTTAGAGTCCCACACAGAAAGCTTTGCGCCTTTAGGCAAAAGAGTAGAGGTCGCATGGTATTGCGACAGGTCGCATGGTTTTGCGACAGGGTTCGGTCACATCCGTGCACTTGTGCACGTACAGTGTCCGGACAGTTTACACTAGCGGGCTTTGGTTTAAGCCATATCCTAGTGTACCTTTTGGGATTGGATTTATCCAGTGTGCATTCGTGTTCCTCGGAACGCGGATGCGGGTGTGTATGCACAGTTGACAGGGAGGCAGAGGCAGCGGATTCTCATTAGGGTTGTTGACAGTTGACCGTTGACTATTTGACTTTTTGCTCAACCCTAATGAGAATATGATATGTGATTAACTATTATACCAATTAAGTATTATGGTGACATGGTTGTTGACTTTTGTTGACTTTGTTGACTTGTTGACTTTTGTTGACTTGTTGACTTTGTTGACCGGTTGACTAGGCTTGACTAGTTGACCATCATGATAACCATAGCCATCATTTCATGGCAAAGACTTTTACTTGCTTGCTCATTTGTGTAAAATGAGTGCATGAAATGATATGGTTATGGTTGCTTCAACCATCACATAAGACTTTTGTTAGTATGATGAGTTATGATTGCTTTGGATTATGAGAGGGTGAAAGACAAAAGAGAGCCTCATTCTTTCTTGCTCATTCTCTCTCTTGTTCTTGAGCTCTCCTTTTGCTCTCACCCTCTTGCTCCTTTTTCCTCTCTTTAATCTATGGTTCTCTTGTCTCATGAGTTGAGAATCAAGAACCATAGATAAAATCCCACACAAAGTATTCTCTACTCATTCTAGTTCACTAGGTTTAGCAAACCAAGTGAACTAGTTTCTTCAAAGAACGAAGAAGGAGCTAAAGGTTGGAGCTTTCAGGTGGATCTATCTTCGGCATACGGAGACGACGAGAAGAAGCCAATCGGACCACCACCGGAGCTTGAAGACGAAGGAGTTCAAGACAAGCAAGGTATAACCCCCTAACCGAGTAGCTAGAAACTCATAGTTAGGTTGTTAGATAGATGTTTAACCAAGATCCGGGTTATAGGTCCATGTTACCACCTCCGTAAAAATTGTTTTTTTACCAAATTCCGCATTCCCGAAAGTACCGGGAGAGGTAGCATGGACTTACATTATATGCACTCCTATTTCGTTTCGCTTGAGCCAGGAAACCTCTGTGTAGGACTCTAAAGACTTGTCAATACGCCGGCAACAGGTGATGATCATATCAAACACCCACAAGCCGCAAGTGGTCTGCTAAACGTAACGGCCACTCGGGTATTGAGCGATCAGAAGATCGACGAGCAAGCCCGCTCACACTCCTGTGAATCCAACCAGTAACACTTACCGTACAGCCCGGTCTGTTCGTCTGATATGTCGCATATCTCGCCTAGGGGTGGTAAACGTCAGACCCCGGTAGCTCGATAAATCGTGTCGATATGAGGTCTATAACAGTTCGAGAAACTACTGGTAACACTTACCAGTAAATCTCAGCAACCCTGGCCAGGGATTTCTGGTTATAGCCAATCGAACACAGCGCAACATCAACTCCCTATACCGGGAGAGACGAATCCCCTCCTATCGCTCATTGCCTCCATGTGATTCGGGACTGTACCCAAAAACTGTTAGTGTATATGCCCTAGAGGCCATTACTGTATCATACTAGCTTGTATATTACTTAATGGAAGCTTGGGATATTCACAGTTGTATATACAATCTTGCTCGAAATGGTAGTATGCTACTTGGTTTGTCTCTGCTTTAATATGTGCATGTGTTTCTTTTAGCATATTGCTGGTATACATATTAGTAGAGCCCTTAGGATCTTTGCTTGATTACCAGCGTTGTGATGGCGCTCGCACTCGTGGGAGCTGGGTAATCTATAAGCACATCCTTATACAGGTCCCTGGTCGTTGGACTATCGAGACAGGGCATCGATACTCCGGAGTAGACTAGCGTATGCGCTTCTCATCCCAGTGTGGGAGACGGTCTGTCTCACAGCCGTTAGTACGTCGTACTTGGGATAGTATGCGGGTGCTCGTTAGGTTACGAGTACACTGGACAGGACTCGTCGGGAACTGTTGGTTGGTAATATACCTATCGTCAGTTATCAGTTCCCAGGTGACATGAGTACAGCTTAGTCCGCTGACTTGACACTGTCACTTCGCCTCGAGTGTGTTCCCACTGCACTTTGATTACTACCCTACCACGGCTCAAAGGAGCTGTGCAAACAGGTAGTTTTTGGGTGCAGTCCCGAAGCACTTGGAGGCAGTGACGGTTAGACAGGATTCGTCTCTCCCGATATTGGGGGTTGACATCGCGCTGTGTCCAGGAGAGCCATTACACGAGTAGTCCCTGGCCAGGGCAAGCGAGATATACTGGTAGGCTTCCAGTGTTATCTCAGGGTGTTCTGGGCTACACTCCGACACGACTTGTACCGCTATTAGGGGACTGACGTTCACCGCCCCCCTAGGCCCGCCATGCGATGTATCAGACGAACAGACCGGACTGTACGGAGACTGTCACATACAGGCTCAGTAGGAGTGCAGATGGGGTTCACCTCGTCAGTCTTCTTATCGACATCTACCTGGGGACCGTTACGTACAGCTAGTGCCGCTTGCGGTCTGTGGTTAAACCCACTGCCAGCGTAGTGTCGAGTCTTTAGAGTCCCACACAGAGAGCTATTCGCCTTTAGGCAAAACGAGTAGAGGTCGCATGGTTTTGCGACAGGGTTCGTTCGCATCCGCGCACTTGTGCACGTTTGCTGTCCGGACAGTTTTTACTAGCGGGCTTTGGTTTAAGCCGGATCCTAGTATATGTTTTGAGATTGGTTTTTCTCATTGTGTTCGTGTTCCTCGGATCACGAATGCGGGTGCGTATGCACAGTTGCTTGAGATTGGGGGAGAGGACCTTGTTTAGGGTTAATGGCCTTTGTCATTTTATTAACCCTATTGATTTTGTGTGGATTATTGTTAATTGATAATTAGCTTAATTATTGTGCATGGTTGTTGTTGACAATTTGACTTCATTGACTTGTTGACCATGTTGACAACTTGACCATAATCATTTCATTTGGAAGATGCTCTTTGATCTTTGCAAAAATGAAATGATAATGGTCAATTCATGATTTATCATGACAATTTTCAAGCTAATTATCTAATTAAAATTATCCTCACATATTAGTGAGAATGGCTCACTATTTTCTCATTCTATCATATCTTTTCTCTCTCTTGCTCATCCTCTCCCTCAAGCTCTCTCCCTCTCATGTGTTGAGAAACAAAAAGCTTGAGAAAAACCCTCTCTTGATCTTCTCTACTCACTTCTAGGGTTCAAGTCTTAGCATTTCTTGCACTCTAGTTACTCCTAGCTTGGAGTTGAAGCTAAAGGTGGTGGCTTTCGGGTGGATCCTTCTTTGACGGGAGAAGACAAGCAAGGTGATCCTTTTCTACCATACCTAGGAGCAAGGAGAGAAGGACTAAAGACCAAAGGTATAACCTTTCTTCACTTAGCTACTTTGTAGTTTGGGTTAGCTAGTTTATGTTTAGCAAAGATCCTCACATGCATAGTCCATGTTGCCTAAGTCATTAAAAATCCGATTTTTATTATGTTTTCCGCCTCCCCGTAAGCACCGGGGTGGGCAACACGGACTTACAGTGGTATCAGAGCCTAACTAAACCTAAACTAGTTAAGTAGTTAAGTGTAACGAAGTTCGGAACCGGAAAAATCACAAAACCAAATTTTTACAAAATCCAAGTTTCTGTTAAAATTTTTCCTGCTCGAAATGAAAAACTGTACACATGTAAAATCGTCTCAGGGTTTTGTGAATACACCCAAGAAAAACGATACCCTAATTCCCTCAAGTCGCCGCGCTTCCGCCGCATGAAGTAGGTATATGCGGCGGAACCGCCGCGGATTGTGGTTATCGGCGCATCGTTTTTCGTGCAGAGTGTGTTGTTGTTGGTTTTGGGATTTTTAGTATATATTATATGTACCCAGATTCTACAGAAAAGAAATTTCTTTTTGGGGTCCTATAATTCCGTATTTTTCCGAACTTCACTGCACTTTAACTATATCGGTTATATCTGTAATGCTTGCATGTATTGAACGTCGGCTAATCGCTATAAGACGATTAGTCGGGGTTATACATGATCTGTGATTGTTGGTTTGTGGATATGAATGGATTGGATTGTCGCGGGTAAATAGCCGGGTTGGATGTGAGATGAGCGTTATTTTCTTTCATTCATTTGTAACATGTAAATTGATGTAATAATATTCTTTGTATGGCCGCACAACCGGGTCGGGGTTGTAGCCGTCATTGTATAATTCTTTTTACTGTTTTTGCTCCTAGGATAGACCCATGGAGGGGGTGCACAAACTACCGGGTATCTCGAAGTGCCGAGTGGCCTACTCACGGTGGTGAGGGAGGTTGCTTCGCTTCGGGTGCTTGGCGGGTAGTTTGCCGCACCCGTAGGGGTCTTGGGTGGGGTATTGGCTATTCACCGCGACCGTGTAATCCGCTTTGCGTTGCAGGCTCGAACGCATTGCGGATTCCTAGTATATCCAATGTATTCATCTGTGATCTGTAATGTCTATCATTGCTATATATTTATATATAATAACTATTTAGGCGTTGCTTATGTTTTACAGCCGCGCTAGCCCAGCCCCCGCTCTGTCGTTAGTTAAGTAACCTAACGGGTGATGACGGGGCCCCGTGGCGAATGCGAATGGCATAAGCGTACGTCATATTTTGGTTGTTTTCTGCAATGGTAGGATTAAATGATGGGACGCATTAAAAGAACTAATGCAAGAAATAAACCAAGTAAAAGTCGATTGGAACACTTTGAAAACCACTCGGTTCTTTTCAAAACTAAAACTTTTAAACGCGGAGCTTGAACCACTCCTTTTAAAAGCTATCTCGTTCCATCGATTATATCAAGTTCACTACGTTCACGGTTTCGCCAAAACCATCCGTAGCCCTCCATCATTTCGGTTAAATATTCGGTAGTATTCAAGCTATGTATTTTGACCTCACGCCAAGGCATAGTGATTGGTAGCTGCCGGATATTTATCCGTTGCATAGATAGAATGCGTTGATTTGAGACAGTCGTACTGCCGTTTTGGCCTACGTCAAGGGTAGGTACGGGTGGGTTCAAATTAACCAGGATAATGATGGGAAGAACTTGACATGTGACTTATGACATTTTGACCTCACGCCAAGGTCATAAGAGCATGGGGCAAAAATCCACATCGGGAGTTTCATAAGTACTGAAACTTGCTAGCGTTGCATACCATTTGGAGTGTGATAATTCTGGTAGGATTCCTTCGGTTTTATCACGCAATGATATTTGGATCCCGATCCTACTGTGAGTATATGCTACTCCTCGGGAAAACTCTCACTTAACGATCAATGCTATAAACCTAGTAGGTGCCTAGAAAGGTGTTAGCGGGGCTACGCCCACAGGGAAAAGAGGTTACTTAATTAAGGAACTTCGCGAAAGCGTTGGAAAACCTCCCTCGAAGTACCGACACTGGCCTGGCTGAACGGTTAAGCAAGTATTGTACGGTGAGAATGATCCCGGCTAATCCTTTTCTTTATGGTTTGAGAAGGGATTCGAGAAACAGTGGGAGCCATCCAGTTTAGACAAACTAAAAACCACTCTAAACTTGCAAGAGCATCATGCTAAAGTGTTTCTTTTCTCTCTCCTAATTGCAGCGACCATTCAAGATGACCGGACTTAAGTTACTATTAGATAAAAACATATTGACAGGGCCAAACTACAAAGATTGGCTCAGGAATGTCAAGATGGCTATCACTTATGACAAGCTGGGGTATATACTTACCACCAAAGCTCCCCCTGTCCCAGGTCCCACCTCCAGCGTCGCGGATGTTGAAATCCGTAAGACATGGGAGATAGATTGCGCGAGGGCCAAATGCCTCGTACTAGCCTCGATGGACAATGACCATCAGAGGAGGCACGAGAATATGGACCTAGAGTCCATATTTCTCCATACAAAAGAACTGTATGGAGAGCAGTCTCGTATCGCAAGATACGAAGTGTCGAAGAAGCTCTTTTCGGCAAGGTTGGCCGTCGGATCATCGGTAGCGGACCACGTGCTCAAGATGATCGGCTACATAGAGGAGCTCGCGGACCTTGGGACCACGTTGGAGAATGAACTCTATACTGATCTGATTCTCCAGTCCCTTCCTTCCACTTACGCCCAGTTCATTCTTAACTTCAACATGCAAGGAAAGGAGGTAGAACTTGCCGAGCTTCTGAACATGTTGAGGACTGCTGAGGGCACCCTACAGAAGGGTAGGGAGACATCCACTTTGTTTGTAGGAGGATCTTCCTCTTCTAGGTCCAGGGCGAAAGCCAAGGGCAAGAAGAAGAAAGCCCCCGCCAAACCAAGAGGCGGTGTCGGTAAAGTGGATACGAAGGGAAAGGGTAAAGCAACAAAGGTAGCGGGGAAGCTGGTGGGGAAGGAAGAATGCTTCTATTGTCACAAAAGTGGCCACTGGAAACAAGATTGCAAGGCTTGGAAAGCCAGAACACAGGATTTGAAGCGAGTTGCAGCTTCAGCTTCAGGTGTGTATGTTATTGAAAATTGTCTATCAATAAACTCTACTTCCTGGGTATTGGATACCGGATCAGGATCTCATATCTGTAATTCTTTGCAGGCGTTGAGAAAGCGTAGAGTTTTGAAGGCAGGTGACATGACCCTCAGAGTTGCGAACGGTGCTAGCATGGATGCAGAGGCCGTGGGGGACTATCACCTGGGATTATCAGATGGACACTTTTTGGTTTTGCGTAGTTGTTATTATGTACCAAATGCAACCTGTAATATCATTTCTGTATCTTTATTATCTAAAGAAGGTTATGAATTTGCATTTGTAAGTAATGTAGTGAACATTCACCTTAATCAAGTGTTGATTGGGTCAGGTACATTGAACAACGGTATTTACGTTTTAAACCAACCACAGATTTTCAATATCCAGAATACACACAAAAGAAAGTCTCCAGAAATTAATAAAACTTTCTTATGGCATTGTAGACTGGGTCACATCAACGAGAGAAGATTGACTAAGTTACATACTGAAGGATATTTGGATTCGTTCGAATATCAATCGTATGCAACTTGTCAATCCTGTCTCAAAGGAAAGATGACAAAGGCTCCGTTTTCTGGACACGGAGAAAGAGCGAGCGAGCTCTTGGGACTCGTACACAGCGACGTGTGCGGTCCAATGTCTACACATGCGCGAAGCGGTTTTTCTTACTTCATAACTTTTACGGATGATCTCTCAAGATTCGGACATGTCTTCTTAATGAAGCATAAATCCGAAGCTTTTGAAAAGTTCCAGGAATATAAGAGTGAAGTAGAGAAACAAACCGGCAAAAGTATCAAGATCCTAAGATCGGATCGAGGAGGAGAATACTTAAGTGCCGAATTCCTGAATTACTTAAAAGAGAATGGAATTCTCTCTCAGCTTACTCCTCCATACACCCCGCAACATAACGGTGTATCGGAGAGACGGAACCGAACCCTATTGGATATGGTACGGTCCATGATGAGTAATGCTGAGTTACCGCGATCTTTCTGGGGATATGCGCTAGAAACAGCTGCATACCTTTTGAACCGTGTTCCCACTAAGACTGTGCCTACCACACCATATGAGTTATGGAGTGGGAAGAAACCCTATCTTCAATACTTGAAGATTTGGGGATGTCCAGCTTATGTCAAAAAGCAGCATGTGGACAAACTCGAGGCACGCTCAGTACTGTGCAAGTTTGTGGGATACCCAAAGAACTCCAGGGGGTATCTTTTCTATTACGCAGAGGAACAAAAAGTCCTTGTTTCTCGCAATGCCCACTTTCTGGAACATCAGTTCATAGAAAAAGAAATAAGTGGGAGCGCAATAGAACTGGAAGAAATTCCAGAACCACAAACTATTACTGAAAGTTTAGTGGAACCAGAAAGTTCAAAAGAACAGGACATTCCTATGCCGCTCCGCAGGAGTAGTAGGCAGTCTCATCCGCCCGAGAGATACTACGGTTTTCTCATTGACGGGGATAGAGAAGACTGCATCCTGGATTGTGATGAACCTACTAGCTTCCAGCAAGCCATTCAGAGCGTCGACTCGGTAAAATGGCTGGATGCAATGCGGACCGAGATGGAGTCCATGTACACCAACAAAGTATGGACGTTGGACATTGCTCCAGATGGGGTAAAACCCGTAGGATGCAAGTGGATCTTCAAAAGGAAGATTGGTGTAGATGGACAGGTTGAGACCTATAAAGCTAGACTGGTGGCAAAGGGTTTTCGTCAGCGACCTGGTTTGGACTATGACGAAACCTTTTCTCCAGTAGCTATGCTGAAATCCATTCGGATCCTTCTTGCCATTGCTGCTTTCCACGATTATGAGATTTGGCAGATGGACGTAAAGACAGCTTTTCTAAATGGTCATTTAGAAGAGTGTGTCTATATGGATCAGCCAGAGGGTTTCATTCAGGGTGGGAGCAGCGGAAAGGTGTGCAAGTTGCTCAAGTCCATTTATGGACTCAAGCAGGCATCGCGGAGTTGGAACATCTGTTTTGATGAGACGGTCAAAGAATTTGGCTTTATCAAAAATCCAGATGAACCATGCATCTATTGTAGATTTGTAGCGAGAACTGTAGTATTCCTCGTTTTATACGTGGATGACATTCTCTTAATAGGAAATGACATTCCTATGCTACAATCTGTCAAGGGGTTCTTGTCACACAGGTTCTCCATGAAAGACCTGGGTGATGCCTCCTACATTCTGGGTATCCGGATCTACCGTGACAGATCCAAGAGGATATTAGGACTCTCGCAGTCCAGGTACATCGACACCAAACTGAAGAGATTCAGTATGGAAGATTCCAAGCGCGGTAATCTACCGGCTTGTCACGGGATCACCCTCTCCAAAGAGATGTCTCCCAAGACTGATTTGGAGAGGGATCGCATGTCTATTATACCCTACGCTTCTGCGGTAGGCTCTATAATGTATGCGATGTTGTGTACCAGACCGGATGTGGCTTATGCACTGAGTGTGGTAAGCAGGTATCAGTCAAACCCTGGGGAGAAACATTGGATAGCAGTAAAGAACATTCTCAAGTACCTGAGAAGGACTAAGGAGATGTTCTTGGTGTATGGCGGAAAAGACCTGCAGATTGAGGCCTTTGCTGACTCCAGCTTCCAGAGTGACAAGGATGATTCCAAGTCCATGTCGGGTTTTGTCTTTACCCTCAATGGAGGGGCGGTGTGTTGGAAGAGCTCCAAACAGGAAACCGTTGCTGACTCGACTATGGAAGCGGAATACATCGCTGCATCTGATGCCGCAAAAGAAGCTGTCTGGATGAGGAAGTTCTTGAAAGAACTTCAGGTGGTTCCGTCCATTGTTGACCCAATACCTCTGTATTGCGACAACAACGGGGCTATAGCTTTAGCGAAGGAACCCAGGTCCCATCAGAAATCCAGACACATCTTAAGGCGGTATCACCTGATCAGGGAGATCGTAGATCGCCAGGAGATCGAGGTCCGGAGAGTTGCATCAGAGGATAACACAGCAGATCCATTCACCAAGGCCTTGCCCCAGACTCAGTTCGAGCGGCTGATCGAGATGATAGGTCTTCGATACGCCAGTACATGGCCTTAGTGCAAGTGGGAGATTGTTAGTGTATATGCCCTAGAGGCCATTACTGTATCATACTAGCTTGTATATTACTTAATGGAAGCTTGGGATATTCACAGTTGTATATACAATCTTGCTCGAAATGGTAGTATGCTACTTGGTTTGTCTCTGCTTTAATATGTGCATGTGTTTCTTTTAGCATATTGCTGGTATACATATTAGTAGAGCCCTTAGGATCTTTGCTTGATTACCAGCGTTGTGATGGCGCTCGCACTCGTGGGAGCTGGGTAATCTATAAGCACATCCTTATACAGGTCCCTGGTCGTTGGACTATCGAGACAGGGCATCGATACTCCGGAGTAGACTAGCGTATGCGCTTCTCATCCCAGTGTGGGAGACGGTCTGTCTCACAGCCGTTAGTACGTCGTACTTGGGATAGTATGCGGGTGCTCGTTAGGTTACGAGTACACTGGACAGGACTCGTCGGGAACTGTTGGTTGGTAATATACCTATCGTCAGTTATCAGTTCCCAGGTGACATGAGTACAGCTTAGTCCGCTGACTTGACACTGTCACTTCGCCTCGAGTGTGTTCCCACTGCACTTTGATTACTACCCTACCACGGCTCAAAGGAGCTGTGCAAACAGGTAGTTTTTGGGTGCAGTCCCGAAGCACTTGGAGGCAGTGACGGTTAGACAGGATTCGTCTCTCCCGGTATTGGGGGTTGACATCGCGCTGTGTCCAGGAGAGCCATTACACGAGTAGTCCCTGGCCAGGGCAAGCGAGATATACTGGTAGGCTTCCAGTGTTATCTCAGGGTGTTCTGGGCTACACTCCGACACGACTTGTACCGCTATTAGGGGACTGACGTTCACCGCCCCCCTAGGCCCGCCATGCGATGTATCAGACGAACAGACCGGACTGTACGGAGACTGTCACATACAGGCTCAGTAGGAGTGCAGATGGGGTTCACCTCGTCAGTCTTCTTATCGACATCTACCTGGGGACCGTTACGTACAGCTAGTGCCGCTTGCGGTCTGTGGTTAAACCCACTGCCAGCGTAGTGTCGAGTCTTTAGAGTCCCACACAGAGAGCTATTCGCCTTTAGGCAAAACGAGTAGAGGTCGCATGGTTTTGCGACAGGGTTCGTTCGCATCCGCGCACTTGTGCACGTTTGCTGTCCGGACAGTTTTTACTAGCGGGCTTTGGTTTAAGCCGGATCCTAGTATATGTTTTGAGATTGGTTTTTCTCATTGTGTTCGTGTTCCTCGGATCACGAATGCGGGTGCGTATGCACAGTTGCTTGAGATTGGGGGAGAGGACCTTGTTTAGGGTTAATGGCCTTTGTCATTTTATTAACCCTATTGATTTTGTGTGGATTATTGTTAATTGATAATTAGCTTAATTATTGTGCATGGTTGTTGTTGACAATTTGACTTCATTGACTTGTTGACCATGTTGACAACTTGACCATAATCATTTCATTTGGAAGATGCTCTTTGATCTTTGCAAAAATGAAATGATAATGGTCAATTCATGATTTATCATGACAATTTTCAAGCTAATTATCTAATTAAAATTATCCTCACATATTAGTGAGAATGGCTCACTATTTTCTCATTCTATCATATCTTTTCTCTCTCTTGCTCATCCTCTCCCTCAAGCTCTCTCCCTCTCATGTGTTGAGAAACAAAAAGCTTGAGAAAAACCCTCTCTTGATCTTCTCTACTCACTTCTAGGGTTCAAGTCTTAGCATTTCTTGCACTCTAGTTACTCCTAGCTTGGAGTTGAAGCTAAAGGTGGTGGCTTTCGGGTGGATCCTTCTTTGACGGGAGAAGACAAGCAAGGTGATCCTTTTCTACCATACCTAGGAGCAAGGAGAGAAGGACTAAAGACCAAAGGTATAACCTTTCTTCACTTAGCTACTTTGTAGTTTGGGTTAGCTAGTTTATGTTTAGCAAAGATCCTCACATGCATAGTCCATGTTGCCTAAGTCATTAAAAATCCGATTTTTATTATGTTTTCCGCCTCCCCGTAAGCACCGGGGTGGGCAACACGGACTTACAAAAACCACCATTTTGCACGCCCTCTTGGACGTGGTAAGGTGGAAATCAAAGCACAGTGGGAATCACACAAGGCTCTATGACGATCTCGGGTCTACAGACTAACCTGTACCAGTGTCACCAGAGAACTGCCATCTGACGTAAGGTATAATACCATCTGGGAGTTCTCGGCGAGTCCGTCCAGTGTACCCAGTCTCCACTGAGCACCCGTATATCATCTCTGATGTCAAACACCAATGGATATGGGATCATCTATCACCCATCTGTATGGGTCGAGAAGGTATACGCTAGCCTACACTGGTATATCGATGCCCTTCTCGATACACCCACGACTAGGGACCTTGAAGGATGTACTTATGGACTACCATGTCCCCACTAGTATGATCCGCATCATAGTCCAGGTAGTCAAGTACACATCCTAAGGGCTTTACCAACATGTAACAGAGAGACAATCAGTGTACACGTTAAGGTAAAGAGCAACCGGATAGCATACTATCATGTCGAGCAAGAAAGTCTTCCCTATATATGTCCAAGCATCCACTACAATATACATCCTATGTATAGTAATAGCCTCTAGGGCATACATATAACTAACAAGGAAGAGTGCTGAATAATCATGTTGGGGAAGAAATTGATGATAATGAAAAATCTATCAATAATACCCCGGCTGAGACTTTTCCTTCCACATACACTTCTACTTCTGATCCTTGTTCTTATACCCCACCACCTTCTTGCGAGCCTATTCTTCGTTTCCCCCAAGGCACGACACCTCAGGAAACCTCTTCTAGTCCACCAAAGATGATCCGCACTCTTATTCTGGGATCACGTCCACACACACCACCTTCTCCAATGATGGACCCAGCTCTTATTGCTAAAGCTCCTTATCTGAATTGGTTAAGGGGTAACAAATCGAGTCCATATATGGAGAAAATTATGGAATTGTTTAAACAGGTTAATATCAACATCCCTCTCCTAGATGCTATTCAACAAGTCCCCGCTTATGTGAAAATTCTCAAAGACTTGTGTACTAGGAAGAGGAAGACTCTGTTGGTCGTAGTGCCCTCAAAGTCAATTATTGGATCGCAGGCACGTGACTGCAATGATTGAGGAGGACCTATACCGGTAGGACAGTCTTACTCAAGATGATAGTATGCTATCTGGTTTGCCTTTATCATCGTGTACAGCTTTAGGTGACATGATCACTATTACAAATTGATAGAGCCCTTAGGATCCTGCTTGACTACCAACAGTATGATGGCGATCATATACGTGAGAGTTGGATAGTCCATAAGCACATCCTTAAAAGGGGTCCTTAGTCGTAGGAGTTTCGAGACAGGGCATCGATACTTCGGAGTAGACTAGTATACAATCGAAACCCTGACGAGGGGCGGTGGCCGGTCTCACAAACCATTGGTGTCAGTTGGATCACCTAAGATGTATACAGGTGCTCATTGGGTTATGAGTGCACCGGACAGGACTCGCCGGGAACCTGCTAGTTGGTATTATACCTAACGTCAGATAGCAGTTCCCTGGTGACATGTGTACAGGTTAGTTCATCGACCTGAGATCGTCATTTGTCTCGTGTGAGTTCCCACTGCTCTTTGATTATTACCCTACCACGGCTCAAAGGAGTCGTGCAAACAGGTTTTAGTTGGGTACAGTCCCGAGCCACATAGGGTTAGTGAGCGGATCGGCAGGGGATTCGTCTCTCCCGGTATTGGGGGTGAGATCGTGCTGTGTCTAGGAGAGCCATTACACCAAGTCTTTGGCCAAGGCAGGTGAGAATTACTGGTAAGTATTCCAGTAGTTTCTCAGGGTGTTCAGGGCTACTCTCCGATACGACTTATACCGCTATTGGGGGTCTGACGTTACCAGCCCCCTAGGCCGGATATGCGATGCTCATAGACGAACGGACCGGATTGTACGTATATTGTCACTGATAGGCTCAGTAGGGTTCCAGGATGAGTTCGCTCATCGAATTCCCTTTCGGTCAGTACATGGGGAGCCGTTACGCACAGCTAGTGCCGCTGACGTGCTTGTGGTTAAACCCACTGCCAGGGTACTGACGAGTCTTTAGAGTCCCCCACAGATAGTTTCCAAAGTTCGGGCGAAACGTTGTAGAGGCCGTATGGTTTTATGGCAGGGTTCGAAAATGCACGTGCACTTGTGCACGTGTCATATTTCGGACAGATAATACTGGTGGGTTGTGGTTTAAGCCGGATCCAAGTATTATATTGAGTCAGAATATTTTAGTCTCTCGTATTCGTATTCGGTCGGAATACGGATACAGGTGAGGGGTATTCTCGTAATCCGTTACGAGAATAATTTAGAAGATACATTTCTTTTTGGTTAATCAATTTAGTTTAAATAATTATGGAATTTGGAAAGTGTGACTCATTCTTTGTGACTCATTAATTCTAGAATGTTCAATAATGACTCATGTAATGAGTCATCTAGTGAGTCATTAAAGTATTAATGAGGTTTGTTTTGTGTATAGATATTTTAGGGTTTGTGGAGATATTTTTGGGAGATATTTTTTTGAGATATTTTATTTACACAAACCATATATATCCACTCACAAAAGAAATCACAACAAGTGATTATGCTTGAGTTCTTGCTCTCTTGAAAGTTTTCTTGAGTTCACAATTTCCAATCCTTAGTATCTTCTTCAACCTCCACTCTTACCCTCTCATGTGATGAGAACCAAAGAGTGTATTGAGACAAAGTATTCTACTCATTCTCTATTTCATCTTGGTCATCTCTTTTAGCAGACATGATGTCCGAGTTGCCTCGGTATAGAGGCGGGAGCCCGTTTAAAGATCCGTTGACGTGGTGCCACCTCGATGAGGAGACAAGAGATCGGAGTTGCCGCGAGGAGCGTGGGATGATGGCTAAAGACTGAAGGACTCAGATCGATCGGTATAGCCTTTCTAGCTCTTTACAGTTTGTTAGTTTAGCGTTAATGGCAAGATCTGGGTTTTAGTATGCGATGGCGCCAGTTGTATAAGTTTTTTGTTCAGCGTTTGGCGTCAGAATGACGGACGGGGCGCTACCGTAGACTTACATGGTATCAGAGCCACGCCATTAACCTTTACTAACTTATTCTAACATGTTCAAAACATCTATCGAACGAATTTTCCAAAACCGGACTTTTCATGTTAAAGTTTCTGTCGATTTTTTAAACTGGTCTAAAAATCATTTTGAGTATCTAAAAAAATCGAGCATGCTTTTTTAGGACTCTGTAAGAAATTTGGTAGACTGAAGCTTCCAGAACGCCGCGGAACCGCCGCACAAGCCATGTATTGGCCGCGGTTCTGCCGCCGTTTTGGAGAAACAGTATACCATTTTTCTTCTGGGTGTTTTTCCATGTGGAATTGGGGTTTCTGGAATATTTTGTTTGGGCCCAGATTTTGTTTGAGTACTGCAGTTGTACTTGGGGCCCATTTCGGAAAGTTTTGTCTATCGGAATTTTAAAAAAGTTAGTTTATAGTACTTACATTATATCTCCGACCGTGAATTGTTAGTGTATATGCCCTAGAGGACATTACTGTATCATACTAGTTTGTATATTACTTAATGGAAGCTTGGGATATTCACAGTTGTATAGACAATCTTGCTCAAAATGGTAGTATGCTACTTGGTTTGTTTCTACTTTAATATGTGCATGTGTTTCTTTTAGCATATCGCTTATACATATTAGTGGAGCCCTTAGGATCTTTGCTTGATTACCAGCGTTGTAATGGCAGTCGCACTTGTGGGGGCTGGGTAATCTACAAGCACATCCTTATACAGATCCCTAGTCGTAGGATTATCGAGACGGGGCATCGATACTCCAGAGTAGACTAGCGTATGCGCTTCTCATCCCAGCAGGGGAGATGGTCTGTCCCACAGCCATCAGTACGTCGTACTGTAGATAGTATGCGGGTGCTCGTTAGGTTACGAGTACACTGGACATGACTCGTCGGGAACTGTTGGTTGGTACTATACCTATCGTCAGATAACAGTTCCCAGGTGACAGGAGTACAGCTTAGTCCGTCGACTTGACACTGCTACTTCGCCTCGAGTGTGTTCCCACTGTACTTTGATTACTGCCCTACCACGGCTCAAATGAGTCGTGCAAACAGGTAGTAGTTGGGTGCAGTCCCGAAGCACTTGGAGGCAGTAGCGGTTAGATAGGATTCTTCTCTCCCGGTATTGGGGGTTGATATCGCGCTGTGTCTAGGAGAGCCATTACACAAAGTCCCTGGCCAGGGCAAGCGAGAATTACTGATAGTGTTTCCAGTAGTTTCTCAGGGTGTTCTGGGCTACACTCCGGCACGACTTGTACCGCTTTTAAGGGTCTGACGTTTACCGTACCCTAGGCCCGAAATGCGATACTCAAAGACGAACAGACCGGACTGTACGGAGATTGTCACATTCAGGCTCAGTAGGAGTTCGGATGGGTTTACCTCATCGGCCTTCTTATCGACATCTACCTGGGGACCGTTACGTACAGCTAGTGCCACTTGCAGTCTGTGGTTAAACCCATTGCCAGCGTAGTGTTGAGTCTTTAGAGTCCCACACAGAGAGTTTTCCTGCACTGGGCGAAAGGTGTAGAGGCCATATGGTTTTACGGCAGGGCTACGATCACTTACGTGCACTTGTTCGCATATGCTGTTCGGGCAGACAATGCTAATTGGCTTTGGTTTAAGCCGGATCCTAGTATTGTATGGATGGATTAGTTTTGTCTTCTGTTCATTCGCATTCTACGGAATGCGGATGAGGGTGTGTATGCACGGTTGTGAGGAGCGAAGAAGAAGGAGGTGCCTCATTAGGGTTTTGACCGTTGGTTCAGTCAAAACCATTATGAGGCGAGGAAAATATTTACTAATCTTTTTAATGATAATTGTGTTATGGCTAATTGCTTTGACCATTTGACCATGCTTGACCATTTGACCTAGTTGACCATTGTTGACTTGGACTTTTCTTGAGAGCACCAGATCCTTCTTTTGCTTTTGGCTTTGGATTTGATATGAGATGATAATGGTCAAATCAATGTAACCATCACACTTTATCATGATAAGAGACTAGTAATTATTTTGTATATGGATCATTATTTTCTTCTCATTCTCTCTCTTCAAGTGAGAGCTCCCATGGTTCCTCCTTCTTCTTCCTCTCTTGATTTTTCTATAGCTCTCATGTGTTGAGAAAAATAGAAACAAAATAGACAAACAAATCCACCATCATCTTCTTCACCACCTAGGACTTCAAGAATAGCAAACTTGTTGCCCTAGTTACCTCGGCTTGAGGTGGAGCTCGCATTACAGACTCTCGGGTGGATCGTCTTCGACTTTAGGAGGCCGCGGAGGTGACCAAGATCCGGATCGATCCTCGGAGCTTGCATGGACGAGGAGGACAGCGGAAAGAAGACCCGAAGGACTTGTTGCATGAGGTATAATCTCCTAAGCATAGTAGATAGAACCTCTTGTTGTTTGTTAGCAATGGTTTGGCAAAGATCCTCAAGATTTAGTCCATATTACCTTGTGTTAAAAATTTGTTTTTTACCTATTCCGCCTCCCCGTAAGCACCGAGGTGGGTAACGTGGACTTACAGTGGTATCAAAGCCTCGCTAAACCATTACTAACATGTTAGGAAAGTGTTTAGAACTTCGATACGAGAAAAAATCGCAAAATACATCAAAATCTTATACTTTCTGCCGTTTTTAAAAACAGGTCTAAAAATATTTCCACACACCTGAAAAATACGTGCAGGGTTTTTTAGGAACAACCAAGAAAAACGAGCCCATGACTCGATCAGACCGCCGCGGAAGCGCGGCGAAACCAAGCGTTTCGCCGCGAATCCGCGGCCGAGTCGACTCGGTCGCGACTCGTTTTTCCTGCAGTTTTTTCAGCTTGATGTTTTTTGATTTTTATGATAGTTTGTTTCTGCCCAGATTTTGCTGAGTACTGTGTTGTGCTTGGGGTAGTTTCAAATCAAGTTATCGATCGAAATTCTAAGTACTTTTGCTAATCGGATCTTCTGTGATGTGATATATGTATTGAACGTCTACTAATCGCTATACGTCGATTAGTGGGGGTTATACTTATCTGTGATCTGTGATGTTGGTTTGTGTATATGAACTTGTTGGATTGTCGTGATGAATGGCCGGGGATGTGAGATGAGAGTTTTCATTTTTCGTTCAATGTAAAATTTGTAATTTGATATAATATTATTTTATGGCTGCACATCCGGGTTGAGGTTGTAGCCGCCATTGTATATTATTTATTTTACTATTTTTGCTCCTAGGATAGACCCAAGGAGGGGTGCACAAACTACCGGGTACTTTGAAGTGCCGAGTAGCCTACTTACATTGTTGAGGGAGGTTGCTTCACTTCGGGTACTTGGCGGGTAGTTTGCCGCACCCGTAGGGGTCTAGGGTGGGGTTTGGCAATTCATCGCGACCGTGTAATCCGTCTTTCGTTGCAGGCTCGAACGAAACGCGGATTCCTAGCATATCCAATGTGTTCATCTGTAATCTGGAATGTCTATCATTGCATCTGACGAATATAAATTTCTATATATGATATCTAGTAGGCGTTGCTTATGTTTTGCATCCGCGCTAGTCCAGCCCCCGCTCTGTCGTTTGTTAAGTAAGCTAACGGGTAACGACGGGGCCCAGTGGCGAATGCAGATGGCATAAGCGTACGTCATATTTTTGTTGTTTTCTGCAATGGTAGGATTAATTGATGGGACGCATTATATTAATGCAAAGAAAATAAACCAAAGTTGAATCGTTGGAACAATTTCAAAACCACTTGGTTTTTTCAAAAACAGAAAACTTTTAAAAACGCGGAGCTTAAACCACTCCTTTTAAAAGCTATCAAGGTTCCTTCGATTATATCAAGTTCACTACGTTCACGGCTTCGCCAAAACAATTCGTAGCCCTCCGTCATTTCATATGAATATTCAATAGTATTCAAGCTATGTTTGTTGACCTTGGTCAAGGCATAGTGATTGGTAGCTGTTGGGTATTCATATGTAGCATAGATAGATGCGTTGGTTTGGGACAGTCATATTACCTTGTTGACCTTCGTCAAGGGTATATACGGGTGGGTTCAAATTAACCTGGACAATGATGGGTAGAACTTGACATGTGACTTATGATTTGTTGACCTTCGTCAAGGTCATAAGAGCATGGGGCAAAAATCCACATCGGGAGTTTCTAAAGAAACTGAAACTTGCTAGTGCTGCATACCATTTGGAGTTTGATAATGTTGGTAGGATTCCTTCAGCATTATCTCATAATGATATTTGGATCCCGATCCTACTGTGAGTATCCGCTACTCCTCGGGAAAATTTTCACTTAACGATCAATGCTATAAACCAAGTAGGTGTCTAGAAAGGTGTTAGCGGGACTACGCCCACAGGGAAAAGAGGTTATTTAATTAAGGAACTTCGCGAAAGCGTCGTAAAACCTCCCTCGAAGTACCGACACCAGCCTAGCTGAACGGTTAAGCAAGTATTGTACGGTGAGATCAATCCCGACTAATTCTTCTTTTATAGTTTGAGGAAGAATTCGAGAAACAGTGGGAGCCATCCTGTTTAGATAAACTAAAAACCAATCTAAACTTGCAAGAGCATCATGCTAAGTGTTTTCTTCTCTCTCTCTTAATTGCAGCGACCCAGCGACCAGACATAGGTTACATCTAGATAATAAAATGACTGAATCTGACTGTTATGAGTGGCAAAGGTCTGTCCAGATGTCCATTACCCATGACAAGCTGGGAAACCTCTTAACTAATCAAACCCCTGTCGTCTCAGGACCAGTTTTCCTTGTCACGGATATTGACATCCGTAATACATCGGAAAAAGACTGAACGAATGCCAAGTGCCTCGTGTTGGCCTCAGTTAATGGTGCATACCAGAGGCAGCACGAGAAGATGGACTTACCTTCTGTCTTCCTTGTTAGTGTATATGCCCTAGGGGCCATTATTGTATCATACTAGCTTGAATATTACTTAATGGAAGCTTGGGATATTCACAGTTATATTAACAGTCTTGCTAAACATGGTAGTATGCTACTTGGTTTATTTCTATCTTAATATGTGTATATGTTAGCATATCGAGAAAACATATTGATAGAGCCCTTAGGATCTTGCTTGACTACCAGCATTATGATGGCAGTCACACTAGTGGGGGCTGGGTAGTCTACAAGCACATCCATTTTCAGGTCCCTAATCGTAGGATTATCGAGACAGGGCATCGATACTCCGGAGTAGACTAGTGTGTACGCTTCTCATCCCAGTTGGGGAGATGGTCTGTCCCACGGCCATCGGTACGTTGTACCGGAGATAGTATACAGGTGCTCGTTGGTTTACGGGTACTCCGGACAGGACTCGCAGAGAACTGTTGGTTGGTATTATACCCGTCGTCAGTTAACAGTTCCCAGGTCACATGAGTACAGCTTAGTCCGCAGACTTGACACTGCTGCTTCGTCTCGAGTGTGTTCCCACTGTTCTTAGATTGCTACCCTACCACGGCTCAAAGGAGTCGTGCAAACAGGTAGCAGTTGGGTGCAGTCCTGAAGCACTTGGAGGCAGTAGCGGTTAGATAGGATTCGTCTCTCCCGGTATTGGGAGTTGATATCGCGCTGTATTTGGAAAGCCATTACGCAAAGTCCTTGGCCAGGGCAAGCGAGATTTACTAGTAGGATTTCCAGTAGCTTCTCAAGGTGTAATGGGCTTCACTCCGACACGACTTATACCGCTTATAGGGGACTGACGCTTGCCGCCCTCCTAGGCCCGATATGCGATAGTCTTAGACGAACAGACCAGACTGTACGGAGATTGTCACATCAGGCTAAGTAGGAGTTCGGATGGGTTTCCTCATCGGCCTTCTTATCGACATCTACCTGGGGAACATTACGTACAGCTAGTGCCGCTTGCGGTTTGTGGTTAAATCCACTGCCAGCGTAGTGTCGAGTCTTTAGAGTCCTACACAGAGAGTTTCCCTGCTTCGGACGAAATGATATAGAGGTCGTATGGTTTTACGACAGGGTTCGGACATGCACGTGCATTTATGCACGTACGATGTTCGGATAGTTTATACTAGCAAGCTTTGGTTTAAGGCAGATTCTAGTATTAGATTATTGGATTTATACAGTCTCAGTATTTCCGTGTTTTCATGGATAGGAGGGGCGTTTTCGTAATTACTCGAGAAGCTTCTAGAAGTTTGATGAGGTGGAGAGCTTAGGTGTTATATGCATTAAATGGTTTTATGACTCAGGGAGATGATTCATCAAGTGAGTTAATGATGCATTAATGGTTTTAATAACTCATTAGATGATTCATTTATATTAAATGAAGCATGAAGATATTTGTGCAAAGATATTTTGTGCAAGATTTTTTATGCTTCATGATATATATACACATATGAGTTAATTTCCATTTGATAATTACTTTCACATTCTCCATCCTCAAGCTCTCTCTCTTCAACCCTAACCCTAACCTCTCATGTGTTTAGATCTAAGGGTTAGCAAGACTAATAGATCCCTAATCCTCTTCTATATCCTCTAGGTTGCTTTGATTAGCACTCATAGTCACCTAGTTACCTCAAGTGAGAGGTTAAAGCTTGGAGAAGTAGCACTCGAGTGGATCTTCAATCACAACGAGGAGGCCGACGAGGAGGTGGTCTACGAGAACTGTTGGTGCACGGCGGCGCCCCGGACGTCTGTCCGAGACCAAATGCGGAATATAAAACTTTTCTATAAACTAGAACCGGCGCCACCGTGCATAAAACTCCCGGATCGGGCCATTAATCTAATTCTAGCTAACTAAAGAATGGGTAAAGAGATATACCGAGCGATCCGTATCCTTCGGTCTTCTCATCATCATCCCGATCTCCCCGCGGAATCTCCGGTCTTCATCTCCTCGTCGGAAGGGCATCACATCGCCGGGTTCTTTTATGGGCTCCCACCTCTGGACCGAGGCAACTCGGGTACGAAGTTGGCGAGTCGACGTGCCCAAGGATACTGTAGGTTGACTGTAGAACTTGTGTCTCATTTAGGTTTGTGGAAGTTGCCATAATGGTGGAGGAATGAGATGTGGAATTTTATGTAGATGAACTTGGGGATTTTTCAAACATGAAGAGAACCAAAAATTCCCCACAAAAAAAATTTCAGCCCCTCTCCAATGTGGCCGGCCTTCTCCTTGAGGAATGAGGGAGAGTAGTGAATACAAGGGGGAGGGAGGCAATCATACATGAAAGAGAGAGAAATGGTGATGATGAGAAGGAATCATCACCAATCAAAACCAACAGTCCACCAACCATCATGACTTCCAAAAGTCAAGCAATGATGAAGTCAAGAAGTCAATGAAAGTGCACCATCATGAAACCATCATGATGCAACAATATGCAAAGACAACCCTCCAAATTGCTAATTTGCACATTTGCAAATTAGCCCTCCTCCACCAACTTTCAGCCAGGGAAAGAGACAAAGAAAAATGGCCGAAACGGAAAGCAAACTGGCAACTCCAAAAAACAGATCCCATAATAAATTACAGGAAAACCCCGCTACTGTATATACATACCCGCATTTGTATTCTGACCGAATACAAATGCAACGAGACAAAATCTACACTGTACAATAATAGGATCCGGCTTAAACCAAAGCCCACTAGTATTATCCGTCCGATCATGATCTGTGCAATACCGCACGTATCTGATCAAACCCTGCCATATCTCCATATGTCCACTACAGCGTTTCGCCCAAAACTTGAGAAAACGGTCTGTGGGGGACTCCAAACACTCGTCAATACTTTTGGTTGTGGATTTAACCACTAGCATGTCAGAGGTATTAGCCATATGTAACGGGATACCAGGTATTGACCAAAAGGGACGTCGATGAGCGAACTTATCCTGACACCCTACTGAGCCTGTCAGTGACAATATCTGTACAGTCCGGTCCGTTCGTCTATGAGCATCGCATGGCGGGCCTAGGGGGTTGGTAAAAGTCAGACCCCCAAAAGCGGTACAAGTCGTGTCGGAGTGTAGCCCAGGACACCCTGAGATACTACTGGAATACCTACCAGTAAATCTCCTGCCTCGGCCGAGGGCTTTGTGTAATGGCTCTCCTAGACACAGCGCGACCTCACCCCCAATACCGGGAGAGACGAACCCCTGCAGATCCGCTCACTGCCTCCATGTGGCTCGGGACTGTACCCAACTAAAACTTGTTTGCATGACTCCTTTGAGCCGAGGTAAGGTAGTAATCAAAGTACAGTGGGAACTCATACGAGACAAATGACGACCTCAGGTCAATTAACTAACCTGTACACATGTCACCAGGGAACTGCTATCTGACGTCAGGTATAAGATCGACTAGTATGTTCCCGGCGAGTCCTGTCCGGTGTACTCATAACCCAATGAGCACCTGTATGTTAGTGTATATGCCCTAGAGGCCATTACTGTATCATACTAGTATGTATATTACTTGATGGAAGCTTGGGATATTCACAGTTGTACAGACAATCTTGCTCAATATAGTAGTATGCTACTTGGTTCGTCTCTACTTTAATGTGTACTTGTGTGTTTATTTATTATATCACCTATACGCATTAGTAGAGCCCTTAGGATCTTTGCTTGATTACCGGCGTTGTGATGGCGATCACACTCGTGGGGGCTGGGTAATCTATAAGCACATCCTTATACACGTCCCTGGTCGTGGGAGTATCGAGACAGGGTATCGATGCTCCGGAGTAGACTAGCGTATGCGCTTCTCATCCCAGCACGGGAGACGGTCTGTCCCACAGCCGTCGGTACGTCGTACTTGAGATAGTATGCGGGTGCTCGTTAGGTTACGAGTACAATGGACAGGACTCGTCGGGAACTGATGGTTGGTATTATACCTATCGTCAGTTATCAGTTCCCAGGTGACATGAGTACAGCATAGTCCGCTGACTTGACACTGTCACTCCGCCTCGAGTGTGTTCCCACTGTTCTTTGATTACTACCCTACCACGGCTCTTCTGAGTCGTGCAAACAGGTAGTAGTTGGGAGCAGTCCCGAAGCACTTGGAGGCAGTGACGGTTAGACAGGATTCGTCTCTCCCGGTATTGGGGGTTGACATCGCGCTGTGTCTAGGAGAGCCATTACACGAGTAGTCCCTGGCCAGGGCAAGCGAGATATACTGGTAGGCTTCCAGTGTTATCTCAGGGTGTTTTGGGCTTCACTCCGACACGACTTGTACCGCTATTAGTCGGGAACTGATGGTTGGTATTATACCTATCGTCAGTTATCAGTTCCCAGGTGACATGAGTACAGCATAGTCCGCTGACTTGACACTGTCACTCCGCCTCGAGTGTGTTCCCACTGTTCTTTGATTACTACCCTACCACGGCTCTTCTGAGTCGTGCAAATAGGTAGTAGTTGGGAGCAGTCCCGAAGCACTTGGAGGCAGTGACGGTTAGACAGGATTCGTCTCTCCCGGTATTGGGGGTTGACATCGCGCTGTGTCTAGGAGAGCCATTACACGAGTAGTCCCTGGCCAGGGCAAGCGAGATATACTGGTAGGCTTCCAGTGTTATCTCAGGGTGTTTTGGGCTTCACTCCGACACGACTTGTACCGCTATTAGGGGACTGACGTTTGCCGCCCCCTAGGCCCGACATGCGATGTATCAGACGAACAGACCGGACTGTACGGAGAATGTCACATTCAGACTCAGTAGGAGTTCAGATGGGTTTTACCTCGTCAGTCTTCTTATCGGCATCTACCTGGGGACCGTTACGCACAGCTAGTGCCGCTTGCGATCTGTGGTTAAACCCACTGCCAGCGTAGTGTCGAGTCTTTAGAGTCCCACACAGAGGGCTATTCGCCTCTGGGCAAAACTGAGTAGAGGTCACATGGTTTTGCGGCAGGGTTCGTTCTCATCCGCGCACTTGTGCACGTTTGGAGTCCGGACGGTTTATACTAGCAGGCTCTGGTTTGAGCCAGATACTGGTATATGTTTTGGGGTTGCTTTTATCTCTCAGTATTCTTGTTCCTCAGAACGAGAATGCAGGTGTGTATGCACAGTTGTTTGAGGCAGAGGAAGAGGTCTTTCATTAGGGTTTCGGAACGGGTGCGTATGCACAGTTGACAGTCGTCTTTTTCCAAACCCTAATGGATTTATGAAATATCAATTAATAATAGTAATTAAATGAAATTGTGTCATGGTTGGTTTTGTTGACTTGTTGACCATGGTTGACTTGTTGACCATGGTTGAATGTTTGACCATCATCATTACTTTGCAAGGATACTCCTTGATTCTAGCTTACATTCATTTAATGAAGTGATGATAGTGGTCATTCCAAAAACAACCATCAACTATTTCATTTTGAATTATTATTATTAATTAGATAATTCTTTTTCCTTATGTTATGGTTGCAAAAAGGAAAAAGAGCTTATTCTATCATATTGATTCTCTCTCCTCACTTCATCTTCTTCTTCCTCAAGCTCAAGGAGAATCCTTCTCATGTGTTGAGAATCCCTCTCCTTGAAAGAGAAACACTCCATAGATACTCTCTACTCTCTCTAGGGTTCAAGGTTTAGCAAGCCGGAGATCCCAGTTCACTCTAAGTTCGAGAAAGAGCCCGAAGGTTGAACCCTCAGGTGGATCCATCTTTGACGGAAGAAGGCTACGAGGAAAGAACCATCAACCTCTACTAGGTTTCAAGAAGAAGGAGTTCAAGTTAGGTATAACCCCTAACCGAGTAGATACATCTCAAGTTAGGATGCTAGTGTATTGTTTAGCAAAGATCCGGCTTTTATGGTCCATGTTACAAAGTTTAGAAAAAATTTTGTTTTACCGTTTCCGCAACCCCGAAAGTACCGGGAGAGGTAACGTGGACCTAACAGTGGTATCAGAGCCTAACTAAACTTAAACTAGCTTGGTAGCGAAGTGTATGGAAGTTCGAAACGGAAAAATCGCAAAACCGGAAAATCAAAAACCCTAAGTTTCTGTTGAATTTTTTTGTGCTCTAAAAGTAAAAAGTTTTACTCCTAAAATCGGCTCAGGGTTTTGTGAGAACACCCACCAAAAACGATCCCATGAATCCTTCAAACCGCCGCGGATCCGCGGCCATAGCTATTCTTGTTGCCGCGGATCCGCCGCCGTTTGGGCTCTTCATGTGATCGTGTTTTGTGCAGTGTTCTTCTGGTAGGGTTTTGGGATTTTTCAAATATGTTATATGTGCCCAGATTTTCCAGAATAGAAATTTGTTTTTGGGGGCCTATAATTCCGTATTTTTTCCGAACTTCACTACATTTTGACTATGTTGGTTATATCTGTGATGTTTGTATGTATTGAACGTCGGCTAATCGCTATAAGTCGATTAGTCGGGGTTATACATCTCTGTGATCTGTGTTTGATATTGGAATGTGTATATGAATGTGTTGGACTGTCGCGGGTGAATAGCCGGGGTGGATGTGAGATGAGCTTTTGTTTTTTTTTCATTCATTTGTAATATGTAAATTGATGTAATAATATTATTTGTATGGCCGCACAACCGGGTCGGGGTTGTAGCCGTCATTGTATAATTCTTTTTACTGTTTTTTGCTCCTAGGATAGACCCATGGAGGGGTGCACAAACTACCGGGTACTTGGCGGGTAGTTTGCCGCACCCGTAGGGGTCTTGGGTGGGGTTTTGGCTATTCACCGCGACCGTGTAATCCGCTTTTCGTTGCAGGCTCGAACGGATTACGGATTCCTAGTATATCCAATGTATTCATCTGTGATCTGTAATGTCTATCATTGCTATATTTATAACTATTTAGACGTTGCTTATGTTTTACAGCCGCGCTAGCCCAACCCCCGCTCTGTCGTTAGTTAAGTAACCTAACGGGTGATGACGGGGCCCAGTGGCGAATGCGATTGGCATAAGCGTACGTCATATTTTGGTTGTTTTCTGCAATGGTAGGATTTAACTGATGGGATGCATTAAAAGAACTAATGAAAGAAAATAAACCTAAAAGACGTTGTTGGAACAATTTTTCAAAAAAAAAGCTGTTATTGCAAGGACGTTCAATCTTTGTTTTGCATCGCGGTATTCGGTTGTGAATGCCCAGCACCTCAGTCGACGAGGCAAGGGCCGAGATCCCTTCATCGGGAGTGACCCCTTGGACAAAAGTTTGCGTCAGGGTAATAACTTCACTATAGTCGATTATTCTTGCTTTGCATCGAGGTATTCAGTTTGGAATATCCTGCACCTCATTCGACGAGGAAAGAGCCAAGATCCCTTCACAGGGAGTGACCTCTTTAGCAAAAGTTTTCGCCACTATATTTTCAAAAAGATTACCGGGTTCCTTCAACGATATCAAGTTCATTACGTTAACGGGTTTTTCGCCAAAAGCCCAGCCGTAGCCCTCCGTCGTTTCGGATAATTAATACTTAGTATTCGTGCTGCGTTTGTTGATTATTCGTCAAGACACAGTGAACGGTAGCTGAGTAATAATTTTCTGTTGCACTGATAGATGCGATTGGTTAGGACGGTCGCATGATTTTGTTGATTATTCGTCAAGGATCATGCGGGCGGGTCTAATGCAATCCTGGATAACGACGGGTTGAACTTGATTAGGACCTTTTGATTTGTTGATTATTCGTCAAGGTCACTTGGGTCCTAGGGGAAAAAACCACATCGGGAGTTTCAAAAGTACTGAAACTTGCAGATTTAGCATACCTTCTGGAGTGTGGTGACTAGAGTGGATTCCATCTAGGTTATCACACAATGATAGTTGGATCCCGATCCCACTGATGAGTTGGATTACTCTTGGGAGATTATTTCACTAAACGATCAATGCTATAAACCTAGTAGGTGTCTAGAAAGGTGTTAGCGGGGCATCGCCCCCAGGGAAAAGAGGTTCTTGAATTAAGGAACTTCGCGAAAGCGTTGGAAAACCTCCCTCGAAATACCGACACTAGCCTGGCTGAAAGGTTAAGCAAGTATTGTGACGTGAATTAAAATCCTGACTAGTTCTTCTTTTAAAAGGTTTTAAGAAGAATTTGAGTAAACAGTGGGAGACATCCTGGTTAAATAAATTAATAAACCAATCTAATCTTGCAAGAGCATACGCTGAGTGTTTCTTTTCTCTCTCTCCAGGCAGCAACCTTTTCACGCCCTAATCAAGATAATAAAATGTATCGCTTGACCGATTCGAATTCTTATTCGGGACTGGGGAAAGTTGGTTCAGCTCTAACTTGTGACAACAGTCATGAGTATGAGAATGGGAAAGGGGATTGTATGGATTTCCAGGATACCCAGTCGAAGAAGAAGCATGGTTTTGCATCTACTTCAGGTGTTCTTGTAATTGAGAACTGTTTTACGGTCAGCCCTGCCTCCTGGGTACTTGATACCGGATCAGGATCTCATATCTGTAATTTATTACAGGGACTGAGAAAAAGTAGGAAAGTTGCACCGGGTGATATGTCACTCAGAGTAGCGAACGGAGCACAAGTTAATGCGGCAGCCATCGGTGAATATCACCTAGTATTGCCAAATGGCAAGACTATGATTTTGAACGATTACTACTATGTACCCTCCATGGTTTGCAACATCATATCAGTTTCTTTACTCGATAAAGATGGATATAACTTTGTTCTTGAAAAGAATATCATGAACATTTACCTTCATAAGGTACTGGTTGCAGAGGGTACACTGTGTAATGGTATCTACGTTCTAAATCAGAATACAGTTCTCAATATACAAAACACACGCAAGAGGAAGAATTCAGATACGAATGAATCCTACTTGTGGCATTGTAGACTTGGTCATATCGGAGAGAAAAGACTGAGTAAGTTGCATAAAGATGGACTCTTGGATACGTTTGAGTTTTCATCTTATGAAACTTGTCAGTCTTGTCTCAAAGGGAAGATGACTAAATCTCCGTTCACCGGACATGGAGAAAGAGCAGCAGAGCTCTTGGGACTCGTACATAGTGATGTATGTGGTCCGATGTCTATACATGCAAGGGGTGGGTTCTCGTACTTCATCACATTCACTGACGATCTCTCTAGGTTCGGTTATGTGTATCTGATGAAACACAAATCTGAAGCTTTTGAGAAATTCAAGGAATTCAGAAACGAAGTAGAGAACCAGGCAGGCAAAAGTATCAAGATCCTCCGGTCTGACAGGGGAGGGGAGTACTTAAGCACGGAATTCCTAGATTACTTAAAAGAGAATGGTATTCTCTCTCAGCTTACACCTCCTTATACACCACAGCACAACGGTGTATCGGAGCGGAAGAATCGTACCCTATTGGATATGGTTCGCTCCATGATGAGTAGTGCTGAGTTACCTCTTTCATTCTGGGGACATGCGCTTCAGACAGCGGCATACCTTTTGAATCAAGTTCCGTCCAAATCTGTGCCTAAAACTCCGTATGAAATATGGAGCAGAAAGAAACCATGTCTGAAGTTTATTAAGATATGGGGTTGTCCGGCCTATGTGAAGACACAGAAACCGGACAAGCTAGAGGCACGATCAGTTCTGTGTAAATTTGTAGGATATCCTAAAAACTCACTGGGATATCTGTTCTACCACACTGAGGAACAGAAGGTGTTTGTATCTCGCCATGCCACCTTCTTAGAAAGGGAGTTTCTTGCAAAAGAAACTAGTGGGAGTTCGGTAGAACTGGAAGAAATTCAGCGACCACAAAATGTAACTGAAAATTTGGAGGAACCGCTAGATTCTATAACCCCAGACGAACCTCAGCCACTCCGCAGATCTGGTAGGATTTCTCATCCGCCCGAGAGATATTACAGTTTTCTCATAGACGGGGATCGAGAGGATTGCATCTTGGAAGAAGATGACCTACCAGTTTCAGGCAGGCCATTATCAGTAGGGACTCTGATAAGTGGCAGGAAGCAATGCAATCCGAAATGGAGTCCATGTACGCCAATAAAGTGTGGACCTTGGATATTGCTCCACCTGGGGTAAAACCCGTTGGATGCAAATGGATCTACAAAAGAAAACTTGGTGTAGATGGGCAGGTGGAAACCTAAAAAGCTAGACTCGTTGCAAAAGGTTTTCGTCAAAGACCTGGTTTGGACTATGATGAAACTTTTTCTCCGGTGGCTATGCTCAAATCCATTCGGATCCTACTTGCCATTGCTGCCTTCCATGACTATGAAATCTGGCAGATGGATGTTAAAACGGCTTTCCTAAACGGTTGTTTGGAAGAGTGCGTTTACATGGATCAACCAGAAGGTTTCGTAGACAGTGGGAGCAGCGGCAAGGTGTGCAAGTTGCTTAAATCCATTTATGGATTAAAGCAGGCATCGCGGAGCTGGAACATCTGTTTTGATGAGGCAATCAAGGAATTTGATTTCATCAAGAACGAAGATGAACCCTGTATGTATAAGAAGATTGTACGACGAACTGTCGTATTCCTAGTCTTGTACGTGGACGACATTCTTTTGATAGGAAATGATATTCCTATGCTACAATCGGTCAAGCTATTTTTGTCACAAAGGTTCTCCATGAAGGACCTGGGTGATGCCTCGTACATTCTGGGGATCAAGATCTATAGAGATAGATCCAAGAAACTATTGGGACTTTCGCAGTCCAGGTACACAGAGACCGTACTAAAGAGATTTAGTATGGAGGGTTCCAAGCGCGGTAATATACCCGCATTGCACGGAATTACCCTCTCCAAGAAGATGTCTCCTAAGACTGACGAGGAGAGGGTTCGCATGAGCACTATACCCTACGCTTCGGCGGTAGGATCTATAATGTATGCGATGCTATGTACAAGACCAGATGTAGCTTACGCATTGAGCGCGGTAAGCCGGTATCAGTCAGACCCAGGGGAGGACCACTGGACAGCAGTGAAGAACATTCTCAAGTACCTGAGAAGGACTAAGGAGATGTTCCTGGTTTACGGTAATGGAGACCTCAGGGTCGAGTCCTTTACCGATTCAAGCTTCCAGAGTGACAAAGATGACAGCAAGTCTGTCTCGGGTTTTGTGTTTACCCTCAACGGAGGGGCGGTATGTTGGAGGAGTTCCAAGCAGGATACCGTCGCAGACTCGACGATGGAGGCTGAATACATTGCTGCAAGCGGTGCCGCAAAAGAGGCGGTCTGGATGAAGAAGTTCATTAGTGAACTTCAGGTGGTTCCGTTCATTGTTGACCCAATACCTTTGTATTGCGATAACAATGGGGCTATAGCTTTAGCGAAGGAACCAAGGTCCCATCAGAAATCCAGGCACATCTTAAGGCGGTATCACCTGATCAGGGAGATCATTGATCGCCAGGAGATCGAGGTGCGGAGAGTGGACAAAAAGAACAACACTGCGGACCCATTCACGAAGGCTTTACCCCAGACTCAGTTCGAGCGGCTGATCGAGATGATAGGTCTTCGATACGCCAGTACATGGCCTTAGTGCAAGTGGGAGATTGTTAGTGTATATGCCCTAGAGGCCATTACTGTATCATACTAGTATGTATATTACTTGATGGAAGCTTGGGATATTCACAGTTGTACAGACAATCTTGCTCAATATAGTAGTATGCTACTTGGTTCGTCTCTGCTTTAATGTGTACTTGTGTGTTTATTTATTATATCACCTATACGCATTAGTAGAGCCCTTAGGATCTTTGCTTGATTACCGGCGTTGTGATGGCGATCACACTCGTGGGGGCTGGGTAATCTACAAGCACATCCTTATACACGTCCCTGGTCATGGGAGTATCGAGACAGGGCATCGATGCTCCGGAGTAGACTAGCGTATGCGCTTCTCCTCCCAGCACGGGAGACGGTCTGTCCCACAGCCGTCGGTACGTCGTACTTGAGATAATATGCGGGTGCTCGTTAGGTTACGAGTACACTGGACAGGACTCGTCGGGAACTGATGGTTGGTATTATACCTATCGTCAGTTATCAGTTCCCAGGTGACATGAGTACAGCTTAGTCCGCTGACTTGACACTGTCACTCCGCCTCGAGTGTGTTCCCACTGTTCTTTGATTACTACCCTACCACGGCACTTCTGAGTCGTGCAAACAGGTAGTAGTTGGGAGCAGTCCCGAAGCACTTGGAGGCAGTGAAGGTTAGACAGGATTCGTCTCTCCCGGTATTGGGGGTTGACATCGCGCTGTGTCTAGGAGAGCCATTACACGAGTAGTCCCTGGCCAGGGCAAGCGAGATATACTGGTAGGCTTCCAGTGTTATCTCAGGGTGTTTTGGGCTTCACTCCGACACGACTTGTACCGCTATTAGGGGACTGACGTTTGCCGCCCCCCTAGGCCCGACATGCGATGTATCAGACGAACAGACCGGACTGTACGGAGAATGTCACATTCAGACTCAGTAGGAGTTCAGATGGGTTTTACCTCGTCAGTCTTCTTATCGGCATCTACCTGGGGACCGTTACGCACAGCTAGTGCCGCTTGCGATCTGTGGTTAAACCCACTGCCAGCGTAGTGTCGAGTCTTTAGAGTCCCACACAGAGGGCTATTCGCCTCTGGGCAAAACTGAGTAGAGGTCACATGGTTTTGCGGCAGGGTTCGTTCTCATCCGCGTACTTGTGCACGTTTGGAGTCCGGACGGTTTATACTAGCAGGCTCTGGTTTGAGCCAGATACTGGTATATGTTTTGGGGTTTCTTTTATCTCTCAGTATTCTTGTTCCTCAGAACGAGAATGCAGGTGTGTATGCACAGTTGTTTGAGGCAGAGGAAGAGGTCTTTCATTAGGGTTTCGGAACGGGTGCGTATGCACAGTTGACAGTCGTCTTTTTCCAAACCCTAATGGATTTATGAAATATCAATTAATAATAGTAATTAAATGAAATTGTGTCATGGTTGGTTTTGTTGACTTGTTGACCATGGTTGACTTGTTGACCATGGTTGAATGTTTGACCATCATCATTACTTTGCAAGGATACTGCTTGATTCTAGCTTACATTCATTTAATGAAGTGATGATAGTGGTCATTCCAAAAACAACCATCAACTATTTCATTTTGAATTATTATTATTAATTAGATAATTCTTTTTCTTTATGTTATGGTTGCAAAAAGGAAAAAGAGCTTATTCTATCATATTGATTCTCTCTCCTCACTTCATCTTCTTCTTCCTCAAGCTCAAGGAGAATCCTTCTCATGTGTTGAGAATCCCTCTCCTTGAAAGAGAAACACCCCATAGATACTCTCTACTCTCTCTAGGGTTCAAGGTTTAGCAAGCCGGAGATCCTAGTTCACTCTAAGTTCGAGAAAGAGCCTGAAGGTTGAACCCTCAGGTGGATCCATCTTTGACGGAAGAAGGCTACGAGGAAAGAACCATCAACCTCTACTAGGTTTCAAGAAGAAGGAGTTCAAGTTAGGTATAACCCCTAACCGAGTAGATACATCTCAAGTTAGGATGCTAGTGTATTGTTTAGCAAAGATCCGGCTTTTACGGTCCATGTTACAAAGTTTAGAAAAATTTTTGTTTTACCGTTTCCGCAACCCCGAAAGTACCGGGAGAGGTAACGTGGATCTAACACTGTATACATCTTAGGTGAACCAACTAACACCAGTGGCTTGTGAGACCGGCCACCGCCCTTCGTCGGGGTCTCGACTGTACACACTAGTCTACTCTGGAGTATCGGTGCCCTGTCTCGAAACTCCCATGACTAGGGACCTTTTAAGGATGTGCTCATAGACCCCAGCTCCCACGTATATGATCGCCATCATACTGCTGGCCGTCAAGCAAGAATCCTAAGGGCTCTATCAACGTGTAATAGCGACCTGTAAGGTCACCTAAAGCAGTACACGATGATAAAGATATACCAGATAGCATACTATCATCTTGAGTAAGACTGTTCTACCGGCATAGGTCCTCCCTCAATCATTGCAATCACGTGCCTATGATCCAATAATTGACTCTGAGGGCACTATATCCAACAATCTCCCACTTGCACTCAAGGCTAATTATTGCGATGTCGCATACTCACAGCCCGTGTGATACCGAACACCCAACTCCTCTACTAGTCAGTCTCATAAAGCTCGTTTGCGAAACTTTTGCGTTCGAGGAATAGCCTCAGTGAGTGGATCCACCCTAATGTTTCTTTCTATGTCTCTCATTATCTCAAGTTCGAGGAGAAAGCCATCTCCCGAAATGAGCAATACCTGTCTTTAGAATGTGTCTGGATGTCTGATGGGACCTAGTTCATAAATGAACTTCAAATCCAAACTTCTTAGACTGTATCGTCAACTGAACTTAATCAGTATCCTGCGCCATGCCTCCCTCAGTATCTGCTTGGATCACCTGTCCAAAATACTGCCCCTCGTCAGAGGGAAAACTACAACTCTGACAGTCACTCTGTCATCCAGGTCACCTTGGAAGCCTGGAATGATAACCGTCTCCTGAATGAGGCTGTTGTTATCATATCCCTAGAACATCCACTTATGTTCTAAAACTGCTTCCGATCGTTTCTCCAGGATTGGATTAATATTAACTTATTGCATCTACTGCAAAAACAACATCTGGTGTGGTACTTGACATCTCATGATTGACTCAATTGCCTAAGCAAGTGATCTGCCAATCATGCACATCCCTCTCTACTTTAGTCTATAAGACACCTTTAGAGAGGGTGACTCCATTACCTGCAGGTACACTACCGTGCCAGGAGTCGTCCATTCTAAAACACCTTTAGAATGCTGTCTAAGTACCCAGATTGGGAAACTACCCAAATCTAGATCTAAAACCATAGATCCAGTAACCAGAATGTCTGATATAATATCCAAGTCCTATGTGGAGAAACCACTGTGTGACAACCAAAGAATAACCGATCGTAGTATAGGAATATCACTTCCTACTCTGTGTATGTCATCCAAATACCAGGACATCATACCCTACCACCTTCTTAACAGATCCATCCCCTATTCTGATGAAGTCAAACCTATGACTGTCACATCAGAAATAAATGATCTATCTCCGCAATTTCTGCTATAGTCTATAAATATACATAAGCCACCTGTCCACCAATGCATCCGCTGCTCCCACTGACTACGACAACCCTCTGGCAGAATCATATAGACGTACACTTCTAAAGTTAGTTTAGAACTACGCTATATTCATCCTCCTGCCGGGTCTCACAGTCTGGAACAACAACAATGGAAAGTCTGGGTAAACAAGAACCTTCTTGTCACCGTCCTTGAGGCTACCGGAGTACCTCTCGGGTGCCTGAGGTTACCCATCATATCTGCGGAGTGGCCAATAGAATGTCAAATCAGATTGAATCTTTAGGTTCTTATTAAATTTTCAGTAATCGATTGCGGTTCTGGAATCATTTCCAGTTCTACCATACTCCCACTACTGTTTTCTGAAAAAATCCATTTCTTTTAAAAACTGTGGCGAGTCTAGAACAATATCACTATTGATCTTCCAGATGGTAGAAAGTCAACCCTCGTCATAGCCTGGGTCAATCCACAAACAGCCATTACAGAAACGTGCCTTGAGTTATCCAGAGTCTGGTTTTAAGCATAAGCCGGACAACTCCCCGTACCTTAACAATGTTAAGATATGAACTGTTCTATATCCAATATAGAAACAGAGGCACCGATTCAATTGAACCAGATTCAAATAATGCAGCTGTCTCCAGTGCATGTTAACTAAATGGAAAGAGGCCGATCAACATTACTCAACTTAGGAGTGCTTCCAATTATGAGTAACCTGAAAGAGAAGCAAGTTCTCTTAATCATTACTATCAACTGAATACCATACACAAGTATCTACATCTTCGATCTCCTTGAAGAATCCCGATACTTGCAACGCCTGGTTCTCTACTTTATTCATATACCTATAATTTCTCAAAACTCAGACCTTGTGTTTCTACGAAACACATGTCTAAGAACTAGAGAAGTCATAAGTAAACCAAATACAGTACGAGTACCAACCCCTCTGTCCCCATGGACACTGGACAATATACAATCCTCTGTACAAGTCCTTTGAGTCTAATAACTCAAACCCTGTGCGTTGTAGGTTGAAAACTATACTTATGGTTAAGAAGAATTACACCGCTGTTTAATGCTCCTTACCTAACCATCCACTGATATAGGTAAATGTCATCGACATAATTTCAAAAAGGTATATCTCACTCTATGAAAATAGACGTACAGATATATCAATTTGAAATTGGTGCATAACAACGGATATTCAAAACCAAATATTCGCCGTCCGGCAAACAACCCAGGCGATTTCCTCAAATATCACCAATTACAACGAATTCCGATATAATGAGGATGATCACCCAATTCCCAATAACTTACTCCCACTCATCATCTGTAAAACCATACAGATGTGAGAATCATACCTGGTATACATACCCTTAAGTAAGGACTAATTGGGAAATCGGTTTTCTTTTAACAGTACACAGTGAAACTGAAACATGTAAATGTTTCGAAGGGGTATCCGGGTATTCCTAGTAATGCCTCTTCCATTATCCATATTCACAACTGTAACCGTATATTTCTTTGCCATCTCTCAAAATCCCTTTATATGTCTTTTGTCATTACTTTCTGTACACCCCTTTAGGCCAAATGGTTTTCTTCCTTCCCTACCGTTCGGCACCAGCCTATGGTTTGGAAGAAGACTATCTAATAAGCATAATGGGTGTACTGTCCTAATCCTAGGAACACTCGCAATGCGAGAGAAGGTGAAGATAAAAGACAACCGAATAAACCTTATTCCTATTTCTCCTGAACCAGAATCCATCCCCGAACTGGAACAAGTTCCTTTCGAGTTCGTATATAACCATACGATGGAGTATCCAAATAAACTGTGGATCTTCGTAGTGATACGGAGTGTTCTGGAGAAATACAAAGGTGAAGTGGGAGTGGTAATGAAATACTTGGCTTGGTCGCGAATAGCAGTCGCAATTTACTTTGCTCTCCTTCTAATCCCTTTATTTGTCTTCACATAATACCTTCTGTACACCATCGTTAGGCTAATTGGTTTTCTTCATTCCCTACTGGTCGGCATCTGCCTATGGTTTGGAAGAAGACTATCCAATTTGCGTAATAGGTGTACTATCCCCTAACCTAAGGGGCACCCGCAACCTGAGAGAAGGTAAAAGGAAAAGACAATTGAATAGTCCTATTCGTTTTCTCTAGAACCAGAAACCATCCTCGAATCTGGAACAAGTTCCTTCGAGTTCGTATATAACCATATGATGGTTTTATCCAATGGAAGTGGACGTTCGTAGTAATACGGGGTGTTCTGGATAAAAAGGTAAAAGTAGGAGTGGCAATGAGGTATGCAACTCTGACAATCCAAAAGCCAGTGTTATAAGAAGGTTCGGTTAATCTTGGTCACTGAGTCATAGTCAAGGGTCGGGTCATGGTCGTTGCCAAAGAGAGAGAGATAAAGAAACACTCAGCGTGCACTCTAACCTAGATCAGAATGGTTACCAATTTATCTAATCAGGAAACCTCCCACTGTAATCTCAAATTCTCCTTCAAACCTGAAAGAAGAATTAGTCGGGATCACCCTAGGAGTATACCAACTCATCAATGGGAATCGGGATCCAACTATCATCGCATGATAACGTGACGGAATCCACTCACGCTATCACACTCCAGAAGGTATGCGCATATCTGGCAAGTTTCAGTTTCTTTAGAAACTCCCGATGTGATTTTACCCCTAGGACCCAAGTGACCTTGACGGAGTCAACAAATCAAAGAGTCCTAGTCAAGTTCAACCCGTCATTTTCTGGATTGCATTAAACCCACCCGTACGTGCCCTTGACGGAGTCAACAAGGCCGCACGACTGTCCTAACCAATCCCATATCCATGCTACAAACAAGCACCACTTAGCTACCGTACACTACGCCTTGACGGAGTCAACAAACGCAGCACGAATACTAAATAATACCCATAAGAAATGACGGAGGGCTACGTCTAGTTTTTGGCGAAAAACTTTTAACGTAATGAACTTGATATCGTTGAAGGAACTGCATAGCTTTTTATAAAAATATAGTGACGAAAACCTTTGCTAAAGAGGTCACTCCCGGTGAAGGGATCTCGGCACTTTCCCCGTAGAATGAGGTGCAGGATATTCCAACTGAATACCACGATGCAAAGCAAAAGGCAATCAGCTATAGTGAAGTTATTACCCTGACGCAAACTTCTGTCCAAAGGGTCACTCCCGGTGAAGGGATCTCGGCCCTTGCCTCGTCGACTGAGGTGCTGGATATTCATAACCGAATACCACTGTGCAAAACAAAAGAGAACGTCCTTGCAATAACAGCTTTTTGAAAAATGTTCCAACAACATCAGAATAGGTTTGTTTAGCTTGCATTGATCCGAATCAACGCAGTCCCATCAATTGATCACACCACAAAAGAACGAAAATAATGATGTACGTATATGCCATCCGCATTCGCCACTGGGTCCCGTCATCACCCGTTAGGTTACTTAACTAACGACAGAGCGGGGACTGGACTAGCGCGGATGCAAAACATATACAACATCTACTAGTATATATATCAACATATAATATTCGCTCAAGGCGTGAAAAAAATGCAACATCACAGAAATGTAATAAGCATCAAAGAACAATACAGATATCTGGGATCCCCGGGTTTCATAGAGCCGCTATTGAAACCCGACGTTCACCTGGTCGTGTGGATAGCCTGTGCAATGAAATCCTAGACCCCTATGGGCGCGGCAAGTTACCCGCCAAAACTTGAAGCGAGGCAGCCCCCTTCAACAAAGTGAATGGACCACGCAGCACTTCACGGAATCCGGTAACTCGGGCACGCCTCCTGGGTCAACCTGTACCCCTTACAAGTGCGGTGAATAGCCCGCCAATTCTAGAGTGAAGCCCCCTCCGTCTCAACGCCATGAGATGCGGGCCCGTTGCCCATTAGAACCCGGCTATCCGTGCACCCCTCCGCGGGGTAATCCTAGTATAGAAAGTAAAATATACATACAACGGGTACATCGACCTCACCCCGGTCGTGCCCCAAAAGAATAATATACAAACAGGCAGTGACGACAGACCACATGTCAGACGCTCGCCCCGCAATATCAAATGTACATATAAAACGAAACTGTACTACCATTGCAACCAGGCTATCCACCATGACAATCCGCAACATCACAGCACAACACAGAGCATCAACGTGAATGTCACGTCCGCAAATCCGTCTAAAAGGGCTATAGCAGTTAGACAGGATTTACCGATCAAATGACATTCACGGTCGTAGATATAATGTAAATACTGTGAACTAACATGTTTAAAATTTTCAATCGACTAAATTTTTCGGAGTGGGCCCCAAGCACTACTGTAGCACTCAAAGAAAATCTGGGCCCAAACAGAATATTCCAAAACCCCCATTTTCAAGTATAAAGGTCACTGTAGAAAAATGGTCATGTGTTGACTCTTGACTGCGGCGGACCCGCAGCCGAAACATGGGTTTGGCCGCGGTTCCGCGGTCGTCCTGTAGCAACACAGTACCATATTTTTACAGAGCTCTTAAAAACACCTGCACAAATTTCTGCAATGTACTGAAAAAAATTTTGAGTTAAAAAAAATTCGACAGAAACTGATGCAATAGAAAATACGGTTTTTAGAAAATCCGATCGATCGAACTTGTAAATACATTAGAGCAAGCTAGACTAGGTTAATGGCGTGGCTCTGATACCATGTTGGTGCACGGCGGCGCCCCGGCCGTCTGTCCGAGACCAAATGCGGAATATAAAACTTTTCTATAAACTAGAACCGGCGCCACCGCGCACAAAACTCCCGGATCGGGCCATTAATCTAATTCTAGCTAACTAAAAAACGGGTAGAGAGATATACCGAGCGATCCATGTTGTTCGGTCTTCTCGTCGTCGTCCCGATCTCCCCGCGGAATCACCGGTCTTCATCTCCTCGTCGGAAGGGCACCACATCGCCGGGTTCTTTTACGGGCTCCTACCTCTGGACCGAGGCAACTCGGGCACGAAATTGGCGAGTCGACGTGCCCAAGGATACTGTAGGTTGACTGTAGAACTTGTGTCTCATTTGGGGCTGTGGAAGTTGCCATAATGGTGGAGGAATGAGATGTGGAATTTTATGTAGATGAACTTGGGGATTTTTCAAACATGAAGAGAACCAAAAATCCCCCACAAAAAAAATTTCAGCCCCTCTCCAATGTGGCCGGCCTTCTCCTTAAGGAATGAGGGAGAGTAGTGAATACAAGGGGGGAGGGAGGCAATCATACATGAAAGAGAGAGAAAGGGTGATGATGAGAAGGAATCATCACCAATCAAAACCAACACTCCACCAACCATCATGACTTCCAAAAGTCAAGCAATGATGAAGTCAAGAAGTCAATGAAAGTGCACCATCATGAAACCATCATGATGCAACAATATACAAAGACAACCCTCCAAATTGCTAATTTGCACATTTGCAAATTAGCCCTCCTCCACCAACTTTCAGCCAGTGAAAGATACAAAGAAAAATGGCCGAAACGGAAAGCAAACTGGCAACTCCAAAAAACTGATCCCGTAATAAATTACAGGAAAACCCTGCTACTGTATATACATATCCGCATTTGTATTCTGACTGAATACAAATACAACGAGACAAAATCTACACTGTACAATACAAGGATCCGGCTTAGACCAAAGCCCACTAGTATTATCCGTCCGATCATGATATGTGCAATACCGCACGTATCTGATCGAACCCTACCATATCTCCATACGTCCACTACAGCGTTTCGCCCGAAACTTGAGAAAACTGTCTGTGGGGGAATCTAAAGACTCGTCAATACTTTTGGCTGTGGATTTAACCACTAGCATGTCAGAGGTATTAGCCATACGTAACGGGCTACCAGGTATTGAGCAAAAGGGACGTCGATGAGCGAACTCATCCTGACACCCTACTGAGCCTGTCAGTGACAATATCCATACAGTCCGGTCCGTTCGTCTATGAGCATCGCATGGCGGGCCTAGGGAGTTGGTAAAAGTCAGACCCCCAAAAGCGGTACAAGTCGTATCGGAGTGTAGCCCAGAATACCCTGAGATACTACTGGAATACCTACCAGTAAATCTCCTGCCTCGGCCGAGGGCTTTGTGTAATGGCTCTCCTAGACACTGCGCGACCTCACCCCCAATACCGGGAGAGACGAACCCCTGCAGATCCGCTCACTGCCTCCATGTGACTCGGGACTGTACCCAACTAAAACCTGTTTGCACGACTCCTTTGAGCCGTGGTAGGGTAGTAATCAAAGTACAGTGGGAACTCACACGAGACAAATGACGATCTCAGGTCGATGAACTAACCTGTACACATGTCACCAGGGAACTGCTATCTGACGTCAGGTATAAGACCAACTAGCATGTTCCCGGCGAGTCCTGTTCGGTGTACTCATAACCCAATGAGCACCTGTATACATCTTAGGTGAACCAACTGACACCAGTGGCTTGTGAGACCGGCTACCGCCCCTTGTTAGGGTCTCGACTGTATACACTAGTCTACTCTGGAGTATCGATGCCTTGTCTCGAAACTCCCACGACTAGGGACCTTTTAAGGATGTGCTTATAGACCCCAGCTCCGACGTATATGATCGCCATCATACTGCTGGCCGTCAAGCAAGAATCCTAAGGGCTCTATCAGCGTGTAATAGCAACCTGTAAGGTCACCTAAAGCAGTACACGATGATAAAGATAAACCAGATAGCATACTATCATCTTGAGTAAGACTGTTCTACCGGCATAGGTCCTCCCTCAATCATTGCAATCACGTGACTGTGATCCAATAATTGACTCTGAGGGCACTATATCCAACAATCTCCCACTTGCACTCAAGGCTAATTATTACGATGTCTCATACTCACAGCCCGTGTGATACCGAACACCCAACTCCTCTACTAGTCAGTCTCATAAAGCTCGTTTGCGAAACTTTTGCGTTCGAGGAATAGCCTCAGTGAGTGGATCCACCCTGATGTTTCTTTCTATGTCTCTCATTATCTCAAGTTCGCGGAGAAAGCCATCTCCCGAAATGAGCAATACCTGTCTTTAGAATGTGTCTGGATGTCTGATGGGACCTAGTTCATAAATGAACTTCAAATCCAAACTTCTTAGACTGTATCGTCAACTGAACTTAATCAGTATCCTGCGCCATGACTCCCTCAGTATCTGCTTGGATCACCTGTCCAAAATACTTCCCCTCGTCAGAGGGAAAACTACAACTCTGACAGTCACTCTGTCATCCAGGTCACCTTGGAAGCCTGGAATGATAACTGTCTCCTGAATGAGGCTGTCGTTATCATATCCCTAGAACATCCACTTATGTTCTAAAACTGCTTCCGATCGTTTCTCCAGGATTGTATTAATATTAACTTATTGCATCTACTGCAAAAACAACATCTGGTGTGGTACTTGACATCTCATGATTGACTCAATTGCCTAAGCAAGTGATCTGCCAATCATGCACATCCCTCTCTACTTTAGTCTATAAGACACACCTTTAGAGAGGGTGACTCCATTACCTGCAGATACACTACCGTGCCAAGAGTCGTCCATTCTAAAACACCTTTAGAATGCTGTCTAAATACCCAGATTGGGAAACTACCAAAATCTAGATCTAAAACCATAGATCCAGTAACCAGAATGTCTGATATAATATCCAAGTCCTATGTGGAGAAACCACTGTGTGACAACCAAAGAATAACCGATCGTAGTATAGGAATATCACTTCCTACTCTGTGTATGTCATCCAAATACCAGGACATCATACCCTACCACCTTCTTAACAGATTCATCCCCTATTCTGATGAAGTCAAACCTATGACTGTCACATCAGAAATAGATGATCTATCTCCGCTATTTCTGCTATAGTCTATAAATAGACATAAGCCACCTGTCTACCAATGCTTCCGCTGCTCCCACTGACTACGACAACCCTCTGGCAGAATCATATAGACGTACACTTCTAAAGCTAGTTTAGAACTACACTATATTCATCCTCCTGCCGGGTCTCACAGTCTGGAACAACAACAATGGAAAGTCTGGGTAAACAAGAACCTCTCTGTCACCGTCCTTGAGGCTACCGGAGTACCTCTCGGGTGCCTGAGGTTACCCATCATGTCTGCGGAGTGGCCAATGGAATGTCAAATCAGATTAAATCTTTTGGTTCTTATCAAATTTTCAGTAATCGTTTGCGGTTCTGGAATCACTTCCAGTTCTACCATACTCCCGCTACTGTTTTCTGAAAAAATCCATTTCTTTTAAAAACTGTGGCGAGTCTAGAACAATATCACTATTGATCTTCCAGATGGTAGAAAGTCAACCCTCGTCATAGCCTGGGTCAACCCACAAACAGCCATTACAGAAACGTGCCTTGAGTTATCCAGAGTCTGGTTTTAAGCATAAGCCGGACAACTCCCCGTACCTTAACAATGTTAAGATATGAACTGTTCTATATCCAATATAGAAACAGAGGCACTGATTTAATTGAACCAGATTCAAATCATGCAGCTGTCTCCAGTGCATGTTAACTAAATGGAAAGAGGCCGATCAACATTACTCAACTTAGGAGTGCTTCCAATTATGAGTAACCTGAAAGAGAAGCAAGTTCTCTTAAACATTAGCCACTCCGCAAATATGGTGGGTAACCTCAGGCACCCAAGAGGTACTCCGGTAGCCTCAAGGACGGTGACAGGGAGGTTCTTGTTTACCCAGACTTGACACTACTGTTGTTCCAGGCTATGAGACCCGGAAGGAGGTTAAGTATAGCGTCGTTCTAAACTAGCTTTAGAAGTGCACGTATATATTATTCTGCCAGAGGGTTGTTGTAGTCAGTGGGAGCAGCGGAAGCATAGTGGGCAAGTAGCTTATGTCTATTTATAGACTAAAGCAGATATAGCGGAGATAGATTATCTAATTTTGATGTGACAGTCATGGGTTTGACTTCATCAGAATAGGGGATGAATCTGTTAAGAAGGTAGTAGGGTGTGATGTCCTGGTATTTGGATGAAATACACAGAGTAGGAAGTAAAATTCCTATACCACGATCGGTTGTACTGTGGTTGTCACACAGTTGTTTCTCCACAAAGGATATGGATATAATATCTGACATTCTGGTTACTAGATCTATGGTTTTAGATCTAGATTTAGGTAGTTTCCCAATGTGGGTACTTTGACAGTATTCTAATAGTATTTTAGAATGGATGACTCCTGGCATGGTGCTGTACCTGCAGGTGATGGAGTCTCCCTCTCTAAAGGTGTCTTACAAACTAAAGGGGAGAGGGATGTGCATGATTGGCATATCACTTGCTTAGGCAATTGAGTCGATCATGAGATGTAAAGTACCACACCAGATGTTGTTTTTGCACTAGATGCAATAAGTTTATATTAATCCAATCCTGGAGAAACATTCGGAAGCAGTTTTAGAACATAAGTGGATGTTCTACGGATTTGATGACGGAAGCCTCTTTCAGGGGACGGTTATCATTCCAGGCTTCAAAGGTGACATGGATGACAGAGTGATTGTCAGAGTTATAGTTTTCCCTCTGACGAAAGGGGCAGTAGTTTGGACAGGTGGTCCAAGAGGATACTATGGGAGGCATGGTGCGTGACACTGATTAGGTTCAGTTGACGATACAATCTAAGAAGTTTGGATTTTGAGTTCATTTATGAACTAGGTCCCATCAGATATCCAGACATATTCTAAGACAGGTATTACTCAATTCGGGAGATGGTTTTCTCCGCGAACTTGAGATTAAGAGAGACATAGAAAGAAACATCAGGGCGAATCCACTCATTGAGGCTATTTCTCGAACACAAGGGTTTTACAAACGAGCTTTGTGAAACTGGTTAGTAGAGGAGTTGGGTGTTCGGTATCACACGGGCTGTGAGTATGCAACACGCAATAATTATCCTTAAGTGCAAGTGGGAGATTGTTGGTCATAGTGCCCTCAAAGTCAATTATTGGATCGCATGCACGTGATTGTAATGATTGAGGAGGACCTATACCGGTAGGACAGTCTTACTCAAGATGATAGTATGCTATCTGGTTTGCCTTTATCATCGTGTACAGCTTTAGGTGATATCATCACTATTACACATTGATAGAGCCTTTAGGATCCTGTTTGACTACCAACAGTATGATGGAGATCATATACGTGAGAGTTGGGTAGTCCATAAGCACATCCTTAAAAGTGGTCCCTAGTCGTAGGAGTTTCGAGACAGGGCACCGATACTCCGGAGTAGACTAGTGTATACAGTCGAGACCCCGACGAGGGGCGGTGGCCGGTTTCACAAGCCTTTGGTGTCAGTTGGATCACCTAAGATATATACAAAGTATTCTACTCATTCTCTACTTCATCTTGGTCATCTCTTTTAGCAGACTTGATATCCGAGTTGCCTCGGTATAGAGGCGGGAGCCCGTTTAAAGATCCGTTGACGTGGTGCCACCTCGATGAGGAGACAAGAGATCGGAGTTGCCGCGAGGAGCGTGGGATGATGGCTAAAGACCGAAGGACTCGGATCGATCGGTATAGCCTTTCTAGCTCTTTACAGTTTGTTAGCTTAGCGTTAATGGCAAGATCCGGGTTTTAGTATGCGATAGCGTCAGTTGTAAAAGTTTTTTGTTCTGCGTTTGGCGTCAGAATGACGGCCGGGATGCTACCGTAGACTTACAGACTCAAGTGCCAAAGAAGGTCTTCATGACTAATAATGTTAGCACTGCTTTTATGTAACACTTTGAAATTCGTTTAGGATATTTTCTCGATAATTAGCAATTTTGCGTGTTTTTCAAAAAAAAAAAAGCCCGAATATCTTATTTTCTTTCTTGGCTAGTGATAATTGTGTTGTGAAGTGTTATATATATATATTTATATATAATTATAGGGTTATTAATTATTTCCAGTCGGGTTTACCCTAATTGGGAAATTTTCTTTGTGTTAGTGTACATATGCACACTTAGCCAATTTTGTGACTTAGGTTTTTAGTGGTAACATGGACCATTTTATTTTCTTATGGCATGGCTTGTTTTTCCCCAATAAACCAAATTAAAACCCCTTTTTAAATTCAAAATTTGAATGGAAAATGGAGGCATGGTGTTAGGTGAGAAAGTTTGACTTTTGCTTGACCATTTCCTTCTCTCTTCTCACTCTTTTCTCTCATTCTGGAAAAATCTGCAGAGGGGCAGCAGCAACACCATAAAATTCACCATCCTTTTCTTTTCATTTGCTTCTCTTTTGAATCAACACAAACCCCACACAAAAACAACCCATTTTCTTCACAAAACCATGGAAAAAGGGACCTTTTGGGGGAGTTTGATGGCAAATCTGCATACTGAGGCTAGAGCTGGGACTTTTGGTGTTTCTTAGGGTCTTTTGAAGGTATTCATTCATGTTTAACACCTTTTCTCTATAACTTGTAGTATCTTTAGCAAAATATCACTTTTTTGTGCAATTTTAGTGCTATTGAAGGGATTTAGTGAAGACATGTTAAAATTAACATTTTTATGGCTTGATTAGCTTGGTAATGAGTTATTAGTGTGGTTTTAGACCTGGGTTTGCTTCAGTTTGCACAAAAACACCCTAAAGTATCATTTTAGTGCAAAAGTGTGGTTTTTAACTAGAAATTGGGCTCTGTTGAATCTGCTGCTACCCGAGTTGCTTCAGATTGAATTGTAATTACTGGGGCATATTCAGTAAGTATGGAGTGCACACACCAAACCCGGGAGCCCACCTCCCTACCCAGGCCGCCGAAAAATGAGTTCTGGCCGCAAATTGCGGCCAGATGAGTGAGTTGGGGGTTGGAGCTTGGACCTCAGGAGTCTGCTGCTATGTGGAGTATTATGGTATATATAGTTTTGTAATATCATTTATGTATCAAAATCTGGAGTCAAATACCTATTTCTCGTATTTTAAATCTTCGCGACACGCGTGATACGTGTGTGGGTTTAGGGTGTTCTGCGTATCGCGACGCGTCGGGTTAGCTTCGGGCGCGTAATCACACGTTTTAGCGTATCGCACACACGCTCGCTTGGTTTGCAACGCGGGTTTCTAGTTTGACTCTAATGTCGTGTTTGTGTGACTTTAAGCTTATGTGTGATATATTGTGAAATTCTAGGTTCGCAGGCGAGTGCGACGGACGCCGCGAAGAAGGGGAAACAAGTCGTCGGCTACACTTAGTGCGAGACTACGGTGAGTAGATTTAACATCTACGGGGATATCGCCCGCATGGCGTTATGTGTCAGGGCTGATAGGATCTTATATAGCTACATATTGCATTTACCTACATGGCTACTGTTTGTTGCATACCGCATTCCCTGCTATATGTATATAAACTAGAATTTATAGAACTCCGCACTATTACTAACGGTTCATGTTGCACGAGCACTAATCTGCATGTTACACACACACCGTTAGTAATTGCCATGACACTCACATTGTAGAATTGCCATGATCATTATACTGTAGCTCATCTTTTATGAGATCTGACATGATTTTGTTACTTGTGCACATACCCATTGACATATCTATACCCATGCATATTCAACTGTACCTACCGAGATAAGCTGATTTTGGTAGAAATTGCATATATTACATCGCCTGGATTTGCGCACTGGCTTTGGATTTTATGTGTTTTCTGGATTTGAGGACCGTGAGATTATTTAAGAAAATATGCACTGTTTTAAAAACCCGGTTCCTCTTGATATGATATTTCAGTGCGTCCACCATGCGTTTTCTCGGTTCTGAGACGTGTGACTTGTGAACCCGAATCGAGGAGTTGGATGGGGCCGATTGCGGGTACATGGTGGACCCGGTGTGGTACCCCGGGGCGAGAACGGATCGCTGTGCAGTAGACGGTGAGCCTGGCAGAGGGACTACTACCTACCGGTGATTGGTTGGACCTGGCCGTTATCCGGACGATACTGACTAGAGTTGATAGATGGATGCGGGATGACCCGTACTGCCAGGGCCGAGGGCCGATACCGCAGACGGAGCCCGTGGGCTGATCCGGATTGACGGAGCCCGATATATGAGGATTTGCGTGTCGATGCTGGACACGAGTATTTATGATATTTGGGTGCCGATGTTGGGCATTCGTGATTCTCAGAGATTTACAGGATTTGAGGGCCGATGGGAGTGCCGGCGTCTGGATTGTTGGGATTTGGGTGCATTGGTGGGCACCGATTATCTTTCCACGTTGACATTCCGTGTAGATGTTATTTCATCCCATGCTCAGCATTTATTATTTTGCATCTCATCCTGTAGTTATTTTACTGACAGAGCACTTGCTTGATTATGCACATACTGCTTATTGAATATAGACTCATCTGTTGGCATTTGATAGAGTAGCGCAGCACGTGCATGCCCGCGATTACCTTTATATGTTATCTCTATTCACGAGTTGGCAACTCACCCCCGTTGTGCCACAGTATTTGCAGGTTTCCCTCAGAGAGGTCGCGGCAGGCTGCCTTCTTACATCTTTTGGCTACAGATACCACTACAGTTGGTGCGAGAGATGTTTTGCTGTTAAGTGGGTTGTGGTATCTGGTTACCTTTATTGTACACACTTTTGTATCTAGTATTCTCCATCTACCTAATATGTACTTGACTTAGAGACAGTGTGAGGACGATGATGTATATTATTTGTGTTCTGTTGTCGAGCTCGTGGGAGCCGACTTATATCATGCAGTGATATTATTCTGTGATGTTTTACATATTACTCTTGAGGTGTTGTTTTCCGTTGTTGGGCATGATTGCTCCCGTTTGGGATGCTTATTTATATCCTGTATCATCTTCACTTATATCCTGTTTATACCCGACTTCGGGGTTAGTTTTACAAAGGAAATGCTGCCAAAATTATTAAAATGATAACTTAACCATAAAGAACTTCATTAAACTACTTAAGGTGTTCTAAATGTTCTAATCAAATATTTTCAACAATCACTACTTTTAAATGGTTTTGATTTCTGGGTTCGGCTTACTTAGTCACGTTACCCCAGTAGACGTTGCGTGGTTAAGGGCCGGCCATGAGTCGAATTTCGGGTCTTGACAAAGTTGGTATCAGAGCGTAGGTTTTACCTTTCGGAGTGTAGGATGACCTTGGTATGATGGAGTAGGTAGCTGAAGCAGAGTGGCGTAGCGTCTGTATTGTAAGTGCACGGTGGCGCCCCGGTCTCCATCTCGAGGCCAAAAGCGGAAGCGATGGTTAACTTTAATTTTTCTTGAACCGGCACCACCGCGCACTAAAACCCGGATCGTGCCATTAAACTAGTCCTAGCTAACTACAAGATGGGAAGAGAGATATACCGAGTGATCCGAGTCCTCCGGTCTTCTCGCCGTCGTCCCGATCTCCCGCGGAATGTCCGGTCTCCACCTCCTCGCCGGAAGGGCACCTCGTCGCCTGCTTCTTTTACGGGCTCCCACCTCTATACCGAGGCAACTCGGGCACGAAGTTGGCGAGCCGACGTGCCCAAGGTTTGCTGTAGAATGTAGTGTAGAGGCTATGTCTCATTTGGGGTTCATGGAGGTTGCCATTTTGTGGAGGAGATGATATATGGAATTTTTTAGAGGAACTTGGGGAATTTTAGAACATGAAGAGAGAAAAATCCCCATGCTAAAAGTTTTGGACAGCCCCTCCCCAACAATGGCCGGCCATGACAAAATGGTGGGAGTGAAGAATGGAGAGAGAGAGAGCAAAGGTCAAGGGGTAGGAAAGCAACTCATACAAGCAAAAAGGAAAATGATTATCATATAAAATGATGATCACAATCCAATCCAAAACCATTCCCATCAACAACCATGATGAACCAAAAGTCAAGCCATGAAGAAAGTCAAGGAAAGCTACACCCATCATGAAAACCATCATGAAGCAAAAGTCAAGGGTGGTAGAATTATCATGACAAAACATCTTGCAAAAACAACCCTCCACAAATGCTTATTTGCACAAATGCAAATAAGCCCTCCTCCACTAATCTTCGGCCAATGAACGATACAAAGAAATATGGCCGAAGCGGAAAGCAAACTGGCAACTCCAGAAAACTGGTCCCGTAATGAATTACAGGAAAACCCCGCTACTGTGTATACACACCCGCATTTGTATTCCGACCGAAATACAAATGCAATGAGACAAAATCTACACTGTACTATACTAGGATCCGGCTTAAACCAAAGCCGGCTAGTAATATCCGTCCGATCCTGATCCGTGCAATACCGTACGTATCTGATCGAACCCTGCCATATCTCCATACGGCCTCTACAGCGTTTCGCCCGAAACTTGAGTAACTGTATGTGTGGTGGACTCTAAAGACTCGTCAATACTATGGCTGTGGATTTAACCACTAGCACGTCAGAGGTATTAACCATACGTAACGGGCTACCAGCTATTGACCAAAAGGGACGTCGATGAGCGAACTCATCCTGACACCCTACTGAGCCTGTCAGTGACAATATCCATACAGTCCGGTCCGGTCGTCTATGAGCATCGCATGGCGGGCCTAGGGGGTTGGTAAAAGTCAGACCCCCAAAAGCGGTACAAGTCGTGTCGGAGTGTAGCCCAGAACACCCTGAGATACTACTGGAATACCTACCAGTAAATCTCCTGCCTCGGCCGAGGGCTTCGTGTAATGGCTCTCCTAGACACAGCGCGACCTCACCCCCAATACCGGGAGAGACGAACCCCTGAAGATCCGCTCACTGCCTCCATGTGGCTCGGGACTGTACCCAACTAAAACCTGTTTGCACGTCTCCTTTGAGCGTGGTAGGGTAGTAATCAAAGTACAGTAGGAACTCACACGAGACAAATGATGATCCCCAGGTCGATGAACTAACCTGTACACATGTCACCAGGGAACTGCTATCTGACGTCAGGTATAAGACCAACTAGCATGTTCCCGGCGAGTCCTGTCCGGTGTACTCATAACCCAATGAGCACCTGTATACATCTTAGGTGATCCAACTGACACCAGTGGCTTGTGAGACCGGCCACCGCCCCTCGTCGGGGTCTCGAATGTACACACTAGTCTACTCTGGAGTATCGATGCCCTGTCTCGAAACTCCCACGACTAGGGACCTTTTAAGGATGTGCTTATAGACCCCAGCTCCCACTTATATGATCGCCCTCATACTGCTGGTGGTCAAACAAGAATCCTAGGGGCTCTATCAACATGTAATAGCAACATGTCAGGTCACCTAAAGCAGTACACGATGATAAAGATAAACCAGATAGCATACTATCATCTCGAGTAAGACTGTCCTACTGGGACAGGTCCTCCCTCAATCATTACAATCACGTGCCTGTGATCCAATAATTAACTCTGAGGGCACTATCTCCAACAATCTCCCACTTGCACTCAAGGCTAATTATTGCGATGTCGCATACTCACAGCCCGTGTGATATCGAACACCCAACTCCTCTACTAGTCAGTTTCACAAAGCTCGTTTGCGAAGCTATTGCGTTCGAGGAATAGCCTCAGTGAGTGGATCCGCTTTGATGTTTCTTTCTATGTCTCTCTATATCTCAAGTTCGCGGAGAAACCCATCTCCTGAAATGAGCAATACCTGTCTTAGAATGTGTCTGGATGTCTGATGGGACCTAGCTCATAAATGAACTCCAAATCCAAACTTCTTAGACTGTATCGTCAATTGAACTTAATCAGTATGCTGCGCCATGCCTCCCTCAGTATTGCCTTGGACCACCTGTCCAAAATACTGCCCCTCGTCAGAAGGAAAAACTATAACTCTGACAACTTCCTTGTCATCCAGGTCACCTTGGAAGCCTGGAATGATAACTGTCTCCCGAATAAGACTGTCGTTATCATATCCCTAGAACATCCACTTATGTTCTAAAACTGCTTCCGACTGTTTCTCCAAGATTGGATCAATGTCAACTTATTGCATCTAGTGCAAGAACAACATGTGGTGTGGTACTTGACATCTCATGATTGACTCAATTGCCTGAGCAAGTGATCTGCCAATCATGCACATCCATCTTCCCTTTAGTCTGTAAGACACCTTTAGAGATGGTGACTCCATCACCTGCAGGTACACTACCGTGCCAGGAGTCGTCCATTCTAAATACTCTTAGAATGCTGTCTAAGTACCCTGATTGGGAAACCACCCAAATCTAGATCTAAAACCATAGATCTAGTAACCAGTATGTCTGATATAATGTCCAAGTCCCATGTGGAGAAACAACTGTGTGACGACCAAAGTGTAACTGATTGTAGTATAGGAATATCACTTCCTACTCTATGTATGTCATCCAAATACCAGGACATCACACCCTACTACCTTCTCAACAGATCCATCCCCTATTCTGATGAAGTCAAACCTATGACTGTCACATCAGAAATTGATGATCCATCTCCGCTATGTCTGCTTTAGTCTATAAATAGACATAAGCCACCTGTCCACCAATGCTTCCGCTGCTCCCACTGACTACGACAACCCTCTGGCAGAGTCATATAGACGTACATTTCTAAAGCCAGTTTAGAACGACGCTATACTCATCCTCCTGCCGGGTCTCACAGTCTGGAACAACAGCAATGGAAAGTCTGGGTAAACAAGAACTTCCATGTCACCGTCCTTGAGGCTACCGGAGTACCTCTCGGGTGCCTGAAGTTACCCACCTTATCTGCGGAGTGGCCAATGGAATGTCAAACCAGATTGAATCTTTAGGTTCTTATAAAATCTTTAGTAATCGTTTGTGGTTCTGGAATCACTTCCAGTTCTACCATACTCCCACTAATGTTTTCTGAAAAGATCCATTTTTATTAAAACTGTGGCGAGTCTAGAACAATATCGCTATTGTTCATCCAGATGGTAGAAAGTCAACCCGCGTCATAGCCTGGGTTAACCCACAAACAGCCATTACAGAAACGTGCTTTGAGTTGTCCAGTGTCTGGCTTTAATCATAAGCCGGACAACTCCCCGTACCTTAACATCGTTAAGATATGAACTGTTCTATATCCAATATAGAACAAGAGGCACTGATTTAATTGAACCAGATTCAAATCATGCAGCTGTCTCCAGTGCATGTCAACTAAATGGAAGGAGGCCGATCAGCGTTACTTAACTTAGGAATGCTTCCAATTATGAGTAACCTGAAAGAGAAGCAAGTTCCATTAATCACTACTATCAACTGAATACCATACTCAAGTATCTACATCTTCGATCTCTTTGAAGAATCCTTATACTTGCAATACCTGGTTCTCTACTGTATTCAAATACCTATAACTTCTCAAAATTCGGACCCTGCGTTTCCACGAAACACCTGTCTAAAAACTAGAGAAGTCATAAGTAAACCGAATATAGTACGAGGACCAACCCCTCCGTCCTGATGGACCCTGGACAAATACAATACTTTGTATAAGTTCCTTGAGTCTGATAACTCAATCCCTGTGTGTCGTAGGTTGAAAACTGTACTGTGGTTATGAAGAATTACACCGCTGTTTAATGCTCCTTACCTAACCATCCACTGATATAGGTAAATGTCATAGACATAATTTCAAAAAGGTATATCTCACTCTATAAAAATAGATGTACAGATATATCAATTTGAAATTGGTGCATAACAGCGGATATTCAAAACCAAATATTTGCCAACCGGCAAACAGCCCAGGTGATCTCCTCAAATATCACCGATTACAACGAATCCCGATATAATGAGGATGATCATCCAATTCCCAATAATTTACTCCCACTCATCATCTGTAAAACCATATAGATGTGAGAAACATACCTGGTAAATACATACCCTGGAGTGTGGACTAATTGGGAAATCAGTTTTCTTTTAACAGTACACAGTGAAACTGAAACATTGAAATGTTTCGATGGGGTATTCCGGTATTCCTAGTAATGCATCTTCCAGATTCACGACTGTAACTGTATAATTCTTTGCCACCTCTCCAAATCCCTTCATATGTCTTTAGTCTTTACCTTCTGTACACCCCTTTAGGCCAAATGGTTTTTTTCCTTCCCTACCGTTCGGCACCAGCCTATGGTTTGGAAGAAGACTATCCAATAAGCATAATGGGTGTACTGTCCTAATCCTAGGAGCACTCGTAATGCGAGAGAAGGTGAAGATAAAAGACAACCGAATAAACCTTATTCCTATTTCTCCTGAACCAGAATCCATCCCCGAACTGGAACAAGTTCCTTTCGAGTTCGTATATAACCATACGATGGAGTATCCAATAAACTGTAGATCTTCGTAGTGATACGGAGTGTCATGGAGAAATACAAAGGTGAAATGGGAGTGGTAATGAAATACTTGGTTTGGTCGTGAATAGCAGTCGCAATTTACTTTGCCCTCCTTCTAATCCCTTTCTTTGTCTTTACATAATACCTTCTGTACACCATCGTTAGGCTAATTGGTTTTCTTCATTCCCTACCGGTCGGCACCTGCCTACGGTTCGGAAGAAGACAATCCAATTTGCGTAATAGGTGTACTATCTCCTAAACCAAGGAGTACTTGCAACCTGAGAGAAGGAAAAAGGAAAAGACAACTGAATAGTCCTATCCGTTTTCTCCAGAACCGGAAACCATCCTCGAATAAATTCCTTCGAGTTCGTATCTAACCATACGATGGTTTTGTCCAATGGAAGTAGACGTTCGTAGTAATACGGGGTGTCCTGGAGAAAAGGGTAAAAGTAGGAGTGGTAATGAGGTTTGCAACTCTGACAATCCAAAAGCTAGTGTTAAAGAAGGTTCGGTTAATCTTGGTCACTGAGTCATAGTCTTGGGTCGGGTCAATGGTCGCTGCCAAAGAGAGAGAGAAAAGAAACACTCAGCATGCACTCTAACCTAGATCAGAATGGTTACCGATTTATCTAATCTGGAAACCTCCCACTGTACCGTCAAATTCTTCTCCAAACCTGAAAGAAGAATTAGTCGGGATCACCCGAGGAGTAAACCAACTCATCAGTTGGAATCGGGATCCAACTATCATTGCATGATAACGTGACAGAATCCGCTCACGGTGTCACACTCCAGAAGGTATGCGCATATCTGGCAAGTTTCAGTTTCTTTAGAAACTCCCGATGTGATTTTTGCCCCATGCTCTTATGACCTTGATTTTGGCCAACAAATCATAAGTCACATGTCAAGTTCTACCCGTCATTCTCCAGGTTAATTTGAGCCCACCCGCACAAGCCCTTGACTTTGGCCAACAAGGCTATAGGAATGCCCCAAACCAACGCATCTATCTATGCTGTATATGAATACCCAACAGCTACCAAACACTGTGCCTTGACTTTGGCCAACAAACACAGCTTGAATACTATTGACCACCCATATGAAACGACGGAGGGCTACGAATGGTTTCTGGCGAAAACCTTTAACGTAAAGAACTTGATATCGTTGAAGGAATGGATAGCTTTTAAAATATAGTGACGAAAACCATTGCTAAAGAGGTCACTTCCGGTGAAGGGATCTCGGCTCTTTCCCCGTAGAATGAGGTGCAGGATATTCCAACTAAATACCACGGTGCAAAGCAAAAGTAATCGGCTATAGTGAAGTCATTGACCTGACGCAAACTTTTTGTCCAAGGGGTCACTCCCGGTGAAGGAATCTCGGCCCTTGCCTCGTCGACTAAGGAGCAGGATATTCCAACTGAATACCACGATGCAAAACAAAAGTGAACGTCCTTGCAATAACAGCTTTTTGAAAAGTGTTCCAAAAACATCAGATTAGGTTTATTTTTAACTTGCATTGATCCGAATCAACGCAGTCCCATCAATTGATCACACCACAAAGAATGAAAATATACTGATGTACGTATATGCCATCCGCATTCGCCACTGGGTCCCGTCATTACCCGTTAGGTTAGCTAACTAACGACAGAGCGGGGACTGGACTAGCGCGGATGCAAAACATATACAACATCTACTAATATATATAAACCAATATATAATATTTCGCTCAAGGCGTGATAAAAAAAGAAACATCACAGAAATGTACTGCATCACAGAACAATACAGATATCTGGGATCCCCGGGTTTCACAGAGCCACTACTGAAACCCGACGTTCCCCTGGTCGTGTGGATAGCCTGTGCAATGAAATCCTAGACCCCTACGGGCGCGGCAAGTTACCCGCCAAAACCTGAAGCGAGGCAGCCCCCTTCAGCAACGTGAATGAACCACCCAGCACTTCACGGAATCCGGTAACTTGGGCACCCCTCCTGGGTCAACCTGTACCCCCTACGAGTGCGGCGAATAGCCCGCCAATTTTAGAGTGAAGCCTCTTCCGTCCTAATGCCATGAGATGCGAGCTTGTTGCTTTCTAGAATCCGGCTATCCGTGCACCCCTCCGCGGGGTAATCCTAGTACAGAAAGTAAAATATACATACAACGGGTACATCGACCGCAACCTGGCCGTGCCCCAAAATAATAATACAATCAGGCAGTGACGGCAGTCCACATGTTGGACGCTCGCCCCGTAATATCAAATGTACATAATACAACAAAAACTGTACTAGCATTGCATCCAGGCTATCCCCCACGACCGATCCGCAACATCACAGCAATAAACAGAACATCAACGTGAAAGTCACGTTCGCAAATCCGTCTAACCGGGCTATAGCAGTTAGACAGGATTTACCGATCAAGTGACATTCACGGTCGCAGATATAATGTAAATACTGTGAACTAATGTGTTTAAAATATCCGATCGATTAAATTTTATCAAGTGGGCCCCCAAGCTTTACTGTAGCATTTAATGAAATTCTGGGCCCAAAATCAATATTCCAAAACCCCTATTTTCAGCCCAAAAGCCCACTGGGAAAAATTGGCACAATGATAATACAGAACCGCCGCGGAACCGCGGCCAGAGGGGGGTTTTGGCCGCGGTTCCGCGGTCTTCTTGTTGAATCATGTTGTCAAATTTTTACAGTAGGCTTAAAAGTCCATGCACATACTTCTGCAACACACTGAAAAAATTTTGGAGCACAAAAAATTTTAACAGAGAATTGATGCATGAGAAAACACGGATTTTGGAGTTTTTGCTCGATCAGAAATGTAAAACACATTAGACAAAGCTAGACTATGTTAATGGTAAGGCTCTGATACCACTGTAAGTGCACGGCGGCGCCCCGGCCTCCATCCCGAGGCCAAAAGCGGAAGCGATGGTTAACTTTAATTTTTCTTGAACCGGCACCACCGCGCACTAAAACCCGGATCGTGCCATTAAACTAGTCCTAGCTAACTACAAGATGGGAAGAGAGATATACCGAGTGATCCGAGTCCTCCGGTCTTCTCGCCATCGTCCCGATCTCCCGCGGAATGTTCGGTCTCCACCTCCTCGCCGGAAGGGCACCACGTCGCCTGCTTCTTTTACGGGCTCCAACCTCTATACCGAGGCAACTCGGGCACGAAGTCGGCGAGCCGACGTGTCCAAGGTTTGCTGTAGAATATAGTGTAGAGGCTATGTCTCATTTGGGGTTCATGGAGGTTGCCATTTTGTGGAGGAGATGATATATGGAATTTTTTAGAGGAACTTGGGGATTTTTAGAACATGAAGAGAGCAAAATCCCCATGCTAAAAGTTTTGGACAGCCCTTCCCCAACAATGGCCGGCCATGACAAAATGGTGGGAGTGAGGAATGGAGAGAGAGAGAGCAAAGGTCAAGGGGTAGGAAAGCAACTCATACAAGCAAAAAGGAAAATGATTATCATATAAAATGATGATCACAATCCAATCCAAAACCACTCCCATCAACAACTATGATGAACCAAAAGTCAAGCCATGAAGAAAGTCAAGGAAAGCTACATCCATCATGAAAACCATCATGAAGCAAAAGTCAAGGGTGGTAGAATTATCATGACAAAACATCTTGCAAAAACAACCCTCCACAAATGCTTATTTGCATAAATGCAAATAAGCCCTCCTCCACCAATCGTCGGCCAATGAACGATACAAAGAAATATGGCCGAAGCGGAAAGCAAACTGGCAACTCCAGAAAACTGGTCCCGTAATGAATTACAGGAAAACCCCGCTACTGTGTATACACACCCGCATATGTATTCCGACCGAAATACAAATGCAATGAGACAAAATCTACACTGTACTATACTAGGATCCGGCTTAAACCAAAGCCGGCTAGTAATATCCGTCCGATCCTGATCCGTGCAATACCGCACGTATCTGATCGAACCCTGCCATATCTCCATACGGCCTCTACAGCGTTTCGCCCGAAACTTGAGTAACTGTATGTGTGGTGGACTCTAAAGACTCGTCAATACTATGGCTGTGAATTTAACCACTAGCACGTCAGAGGTATTAGCCATACGTGACGGGCCACCAGCTATTGACCAAAAGGGATGTCGATGAGCGAACTTATCCTGACACCCTACTGAGCCTGTCAGTGACAATATCCGTACAGTCCGGTCCGTTCGTCTATGAGCATCGCATGGCGGGCCTAGGGGGTTGGTAAAAGTCAGACCCCTAAAAGCGGTACAAGTCGTGTCGGAGTGTAGCCCAGAACACCCTGAGACACTACTGGACTACCTACCAGTAAATCTCCTGCCTCGGCCGAGGGCTTCGTGTAATGGCTCTCCTAGACACAGCGCGACCTCACCCCCAATACCGGAAGAGACGAACCCCTGAAGATCCGCTCACTGCCTCCATGTGGCTCGGGACTGTACCCAACTAAAACCTGTTTGCACGTCTCCTTTGAGCGTGGTAGGGTAGTAATCAAAGTACAGTGGGAACTCACACGAGACAAATGACGATCCCCAGGTTGATGAACTAACCTGTACACATGTCATCAGGGAACTGCTATCTGACGTCAGGTATAAGACCAACTAGCATGTTCCCGGCGAGTCCTGTCCGGTGTACTCATAACCCAATGAGCACCTGTATACATCTTAGGTGATCCAACTGACACCAGTGGCTTGTGAGACCGGCCACCGCCCCTCGTCGGGGTCTCGAATGTACATACTAGTCTACTCTGGAGTATCGATGCCCTGTCTCGAAACTCCCACGACTAGGGACCTTTTAAGGATGTGCTTATAGACCCCAGCTCCCACTTATATGATCGCCCTCATACTGCTGGTGGTCAAGCAAGAATCCTAGGGGCTCTATCAACGTGTAATAGCGACATGTCAGGTCACCTAAAGCAGTACACGATGATAAAGATAAACCAGATAGCATACTATCATCTCGAGTAAGACTGTCCTACTGGGACAGGTCCTCCCTCAATCATTGCAATCACGTGCATGTGATCCAATAATTGACTCTGAGGGCACTATCTCCTACATGTATGTTCTGTGGCATACTCACGACACGGTACTCCGCCAACGCGACCTTAGGACTTGTTGATTTAAATTCCTTCTTGAGTATATACATTCTTGCGATTAGATTTCCGTATCCTTATCGAATCGTACTTTTCCTTTCATCCATTATGCCGCCAAAGACTACGAGGGCGCAGAGAGCGGCCGCGAGGGCCGAGATTCGAGTTGACTCGTCCGAGACTAGGACTGATCCGGGTAGTACACCGGATGTGCCTGAGCAGGCTGTTCCTCCCGTGACAGATCAGATTGCCATGCTAGGGATCGGTATGCAGGAGATGCGCCAGACGGTGGGATCCAGTATGCAGGAGATGCGCCAGATGATGGAATCTCTAGTTGAGACACTTCGAGCGCAGCGACCAGAGGTAGTTCCACCCGTTGCAGAGACCGCGGTGATACCCACAGCACAGGCAGTTGTCCCTACAGCTACAGAGGGCATTACGGTATCGCTGTCAGAGTTTATGAGGCTGAAGCCTCCGGTCTTCATAGGCACCGATGCAGCCGAGGACCCCCAGTCTTTCATTGATAGGATGGCTCGGATATGTCGTTCGCTTAGATGCGTAGATGCAAGATGGGTAGAGTTTGCGAGCTTTCGCCTGGAAGGTCTTGCGCAGAAATGGTGCGAATTAGTCGAGAAGGGTAGAGCAGCAGGTCTTCCTCCTATGACCTGGACAGAGTTCGTGGCGCTATTCCTTGCCCGCTTTCTTCCACTGAGCGTCAGAGATGCTAGAGCACGCAGGTTCGAGTCCTTACGCCAGACTCCGGAGATGTTAGTGGCAGAGTATGATGTGCTGTTCACCGAGCTATCAGTTTATGCTCCGTACCTAGTGGCTACTGAGGAGTTGGGAGTCAAGAGATTTGTCCGAGGCTTGCTTACACCACTGTTTCTTGCGATCAGCGCACAGCATTACGAGACATATGCAGCAGCTGTAGACGCTGCCCTATTAGTCGAGGAGCGCCTTGCTGAGACTTCGGTAGTTCCAGAGCCGAAGAGAGTTCGTGCGGATACATCAGCATAGAGACAGCCTTTTCGGCGCCGTAACAGGCACCTTGCAGGTGGCAGAGATTTGGGGCGAGGCCGGTTGTTCAGTTCCTATCCTCAGGAGGGTCAGCGGTCATCGTCGGGATGTTTTCGTTGTGGGAGTTCTTATCATCGTGTACGAGATTGTCCTGAGATACCCCGGAGGGAGGCAGCAGCAGCGCATGTCACTTTACCACCTTCACCACCCCAGACGACGTTGCCTATTGTACCTACTGTTACTCCGTGTCATACTCATGCACAGAGAGGTCATGGTTGCGGAGGATTTGTTCATAGAGGACGAGGTGACCGAGACAGAGGGAAGCCAGCTGCCGGCAGGGGACAGTCAGTCACAGGTGGAGGACAGTCGTGAGTTTTTGCTTTGACACATCAAGACGCGTAGGCGTCCAATGCGGTGGTCTCAGGTATCCTTCCAGTATGTTCTGTTGATGCACACGTATTGTTCCATCCCGGATCCGCGCACTCGTACGTATCCACACATTTTGTGCCGAGTTTGGGTAGAGAGTCCGGTTTTCTTGATCAGCCGCTCGTTGTGACCACTCCTGTGGCAGAGTCGTTTGTTGCTAGGCACGTGTTCCGATCCTGTACCGTCTGTATTGGCGAGAGAGAGAGTTGTCTATCGATTTGATCCTTCTTGAGATGTTAGACTTCGACGTTCTTTTGGGCATGGATTGGTTAGCCACGTGCTATGCTTCTGTGGACTGCCGTGAGAAGATAGTTAGATTTTGTTTTCCCGGCGAGTCGGTTTTTGTTGTGTTGGGGGACCGTGGTGCCGCCCCTCACAGTGTGATTTCTTCTTTTCGCGCTGGACAGCTTTTGAGGAAGGGATGCCAGGGATTTCTCGCCTATGTTTGCGATACTAGTGCTACAGAGGTTCCGTTGGATCAGGTTCCGGTTGTTAGCGAGTTCCCTGATGTGTTCCCTGACGAGCTTCCTGGGCTACCGCCCGAGCGTGATATTTCTTTCTGTATTGATTTGGTTCCTAGCACGGGGACTATTTCTGTACCGCCTTATCGGATGGCCCCGGCGGAACTTCGAGAATTGAAGGGCCAGTTGCAAGATTTGTTGGATAAGGGACATCGCAGATTTCGTGTCGAGACGCCTGACTTGTCAGCAAGTCAAGGCTGAGCACCAGAGGCCCGCGGGAGAGCTACAGCCATTACCCATTCCAGAGTGGAAATGGGAACAGATTTCTATGGACTTTATTGTGGGTCTGCCCAGGACTAGTCGAGGGTATGACTCCATCTGGGTGATCGTGGATCGTTTGACGAAAGCGACTCACTTCCTACCGGTGAAGACGAATTTCGGATTTGCTCAGTATGCCCAGATATACATCGACGAGATTGTACGACTGCACGGAGTTCCGACATGTATCGTGTCCGACAGAGGCACCCAGTTTACCAGCCGACTATGGCAGAGGCTTCAGGAGGCTTTGGTCACCCGCTTGAGTTTCAGCACAGCATTTCATCCGCAGACCGACGGACAGTCAGAGCGGACTATTCAGACTTTCGAGGACATGCTCAGAGCATGCGTTTTAGACTTCGGAGGTGGCTGGAATCATCATTTACCCTTAGTAGAGTTCTCCTACAACAACAACTACCAGGAGACCATTCAGATGGCACCATTTGAGGCTCTTTATGGGAGGAGATGCAGATCGCCTGCCTGTTGGACAGAGCTCAGTGAGAGCAGTATCTTTGGGCCGCAGATTGTTGAGGAGACGACCGCGAAGATCCAGTTGATTCGCGATAGGATGAGAGCAGCCCAGAGTAGGCAGAGATCTTATGCGGACCGTCGTCGGCGCAGAATTGAGTTTTCTGTTAGTGATCATGTTTTCTTGAGGGTCTCCCCAATGAAAGGTGTGATGAGATTTGGGAAGAAGGGGAAGCTTAGTCCCAGATATTGTTAGTTATATGTATGCCCTAGAGGCCATTACTGTACATAGGATGTATATTGTAGTGGATGCTGGGACATATATAGGGAGGACTTTCTTGCTCGACATGATAGTATGTTATCTGGTTGCCTTTATCTTAACGTGTACACTGATTGTCTCTCTGTTACATATTGGTAAAGCCCTTAGGATGTGTACTTGACTACCTGGATTATGATGCGGATCATACTAGTGGGGACATGGTAGTCCATAAGTACATCCTTTAAGGTCCCTAGTCGTGGGTGTATCGAGACGGGGCATCGATATACCAGAGTAGACTAGCGTATACCTTCTCGACCCATACAGATGGGCGATGGATGATCCCATATCCATTGGTGTTTGACATCAGAGATGATATATGAGTGCTCAGTGGAGACTGGGTACACTGGACGGACTCGCCGAGATCTCCCAGATGGTATTATACCTTACGTCAGATGGCAGTTCTCTGGTGACACTGGTACAGGTTAGTCTGTAGACCCGAGATCGTCATAGAGTCTTGCGTGATTCCCATTGTGCTTTGATTTCCACCTTACCACGTCCAAGAGGGCGTGTAAAACGATGGTTTTTTGGGTACAGTCCCGAATCACATGGAGGCAATGAGCGATAGGAGGGGATTCATCTCTCCCGGTATAGGGAGTTGATGTTGCGCTGTGTTCGATTAGCTATAACCAGAAATCCCTGGCCAGGGTTGTTGAGATTTACTGGTAAGTGTTACCAGTAGTTTCTCGAACTGTTATAGACCTCATATCGACACGACTTATCGAGCTACTGGGGTCTGACGTTTACCACCCCTAGGCAAGATATGCGACATATCAGACGATCATATCGGACTGTACGGTAAGTGTTGCTGGTTGGAGTCACAGGAGTGTGAGCGGGTTTGCTTGTGATCTTCTGATCGCTCAATACCCGGGTGGCCGTTATGTTTAGCAGACCGCTTGCGGCTTGTGGGTGTTTGATATGATCATCACCTGCTGCCGGCGTATTGACGAGTCTTTAGAGTCCTACACAGAGGTTTCTTGGCTCAAGCGAAACGAAATAGGAGCGCATATGAGATATGTGCGGGACCGAGAATAATACCAGTATGTGATACTGTATTCTATTCTTGCGATTTGTATCATTAGACGGTTGTATGAGATATAGCCGGGTTACCGAATCAAGTGTTGATTCGATACATTGATACTCTTGATATTAGTCGGTTATATGCAGTATGACCGGATCATTAAATCAAGTGTTGATTTAATGATTTAATGTATAATTATATATTTGATATATTACTTTACATTAACTAGTATTTGTTCACTTAAGATTGATTTTCTCACTTGATGTGCACAAGATGTATATGTGATATATGTTTGTGCACTAGTTTGTATCATGATTGATGATACATGCAAACTTGGGTGTGTGTTTGCTTTACACCATTGTTTAGTTAATGGTTAGGGTTATATTTTCTTTATTTATTTTGGAAAAACTAAATGGTTGCTTTTCTTATTTTGGCTTGAAGCTTCATGAAGCTTCAAAGCATCTTTGAAAAGTCTAAACCATTTTGTTTTATCCTTAAACCTAACCATTACCTAAACTATAGTTTATTCTCTACATGAGTTAATCTCACCCATGGTTACATTATGATAAGAATCACTTGGATTTTCTTTTTGAGATAATTCTTTTTCCTTCTTCTTCTTCATCTTCTTCATGAGTTGAAGAAAGCTTACTAGGAAATTCCAAGTGATGATTCCAAGTGAGAAATCCAAATCCAAAGTGAACCCACTTCCTATTTCTTCATCCTCTACCACTTGCCATGTAGTAGAGTGTGTTATCTTCATAAGTTTCATGACCTAGTGAAGGTGGAGCTTGAGTTTGAGTCGCCTCGACGTAGATCATCTTCGGTATCGAAGTCAACGACCTAGCCCACCCATTTCTCCGATGAAACCGACGCTAGAGTCCGGGATTCCGATGATCGCAGTGGAGGGACATCAACATAAAGCTTTGGAAGTGGAGGACCGGATCTACAAAGGTTGTAATCCCTTTCTCTTATTAGTAAAGTTGTTTGCTAGCTTCTAGTTTCGCCTATCCTCTAGTTAACGATCTATATTAGGATTTCTCGGCACATAAAATTTGAATTGGACATGTTTGATTCCTTGTTGAACCTCTTGAGTGTGCCTAGGAACCCTACAGATATGTGGGCCCCTTCGAGATCCTCGAGCGTGTTGGTGCGGTTGCGTATCGGTTAGCCCTTCCGCCCAGTTTCTCAGATGTGCACCCCGTATTTCACGTTTCGATGCTCCGCAAGTACCATCATGATCCTTCGCATGCAATTCAGCACCCGACGATCCAGCTTGAGCGCGACCTTTCCTATGCAGAGCAGCCGGTGATCATCTTGGATCGACAAGTGAAGAAATTGAGGTCGAAAGAGATACCGTCCGTCAAAGTACTTTGGCGTGGGCCGAGCAACGAGGAGGTCACTTGTGTAAGTCTACGGTAGCGCCCCGGCCGTCTACAGACGCCAAATGCGGAACAAAAAACTTTTAACTGGCGCTATCGTATACTTTAACCCGGATCTGCCATTATTGCTAAACTAACAAACAGTAAAGAGTGTAGAAAGGCTATACCGAATGATCCGAGTCCTTCGTTCTTTAACCATCATCCCACGCTCCGTTGCGGCTGCTCCGATCTCGTCGATCTCCGATCTGCTCGTCCAGGTGGCACCACGTCAATGATTCTTTAAACGGGCTCCCGCCTCTGACTCGAGGCAACTCGGTCGTCAAGTTTGCTAAAAGAGACGACCAAGATTGATGTAGAGAATGAGTGGAATACTTTGTCTCGCTTCGTCCAAAACCATGGACGAACGGTTAATGAAGTTGCCGTGGGAATCGGGTGATGGAATGAAATGAGCTGTGAAATTCCATACACCGAAAACTATCATAATCTTTTTCTACCAAATGAAACATCAAGTGAGTGTGTAAGAGAGAGAGGGGAGGGGCCGGCCATTATAAAGGAGGTGGGGGGGTGATTGTAGGAGAGAGGGAGGTAACCATAAGAGAAAAGATCAACTACAAATATCCTTCATGCAAACAAAACCTCATTAATGCAAATGGTGATTCATTAACCTAGTCACCATTGCATTAATGGCTCCATTAATGCACTAATGACTCACCATGCCTAGTCACCCATTCTAGAACCTTCTAGAATCACGACTCAACCTTATCCAAGAAAAGATAGATCCGTCTTTAACCGAATGTTAAAAGACGGCTGATAGAAAACTGGAAACTGGCAACTTCCAAAAGTGATCCCGAAACGAATTTCAGGATAACCCCGTAACTGTATAAATATACCCGCATTTGTATTACGACCGAATACAAATGCAACTGAGACAAAGATATTATAACTACTCAATAAAATACTCGGATCCGGCTTAAACCAAAGCCGACCAGTATCATCTGCCAGAAAAATAACACGTGCGTAAACGCACGTGCATTTTCCGAACCCTGCCATAAAACCATACGGCCTCTACAACGTTTCGCCCAAACTTAGGAAATTATCTGTGGGGGACTCTAATGACTCGTCAGTACCCTGGCAGTGGGTTTAACCACAAACCGTCAGCGGCACTAGCAATGCGTAACGGCTGCCCATGGACTGACCTCAAGGGATGCCGATGAGCGAACTCATCCGGAAACCCTACTGAGTCTAATAGTGACAATGTATATACAGTCCGGTCCGTTCGTCTATGAGTATCGCATATCTGCCTAGGGGGCTAGTAACGTCAGACCCCCAATAGCAGTATAAGTCGTGTCGGAGTGTAGCCCAATAACACCCTGAGATACTACTGGAGTACCTACCAGTAAATCTCCTGCCACGGCCGTGGGCTATGTGTAATGGCTCTTCTAGACACAGCACGATCTCGCCCCCAATACCGGGAGAGACGAATCCCCTGCCGATCCGCTCACGTGCCTCCATATGGCTCGGGACTGTACCCAAAAACTACCTGTTTGCACGACTCCTTTAAGCCGTGGTAGGGTAGAAATCAAAGCACAGTGGGAACTCACACGAGACAAATGACGACCTCAGGTCGATGAACTAACCTGTACACATGTCACCAGGGAACTGCTATCTGACGATATGTATAATACCAACTAGCAGATTCTCGACGAGTCCTGTCCGGTGTACTCATAACCCAATGAGCACCTGTATACATCTTAGGTGATCCAACTGACACAAGTGGCTTGTGAGACTGGCCACCGCCCCTCGTCGGGGTCTCGACTGTATACACTAGTCTACTCCGGAGTATCGATGCCCTGTCTCGAAACTCCCACGACTAGGGACCACAATTAAGGATATGCGTATAAACTACCCAACTCTCACGTATATGATCGCCATCATACAGTTGGTAGTAAAGCAAGATCCTAAGGGCTCTATCAAAGTGTAACATGTAATCAGTCACCTGAACATGTACACGACTGATAAAGGCAAACCAGATAGCATACTATCATCTCGAGTAAGACTGTCCTACCGGTATAGGTCCTCCGCAATCATTGCAATCACGTACCTGCGATCCAATAATTGACTCTGAGGGCACTATCACTAACAACTTGTGAGACCGAAAGCGAAATGAGGAGGAGGTATCCCCATCTTTTTGAAGGTACGTGTAATTAGATTTTTAAATTCGGGGACCGAATTTCTTTAAGGGGGGTAGATTGTAACACTTTGAAATTCATTTAGGATATTTTCGCGATAATTAGCAATTTTGCGTGTTTTTCAAAAAAAAAAAAGCCCGAATATCTTATTTTCCTTCTTGGCTAGTGATATTTGTGTTGTGAAGTGTTATATATATATATATATATATATATATATATATATTTATATATAATTATAGGGTTATTAATTATTTCTAGTCGGGTTTACCCTAATTGGGAAATTTTCTTTGTGTTAGTGTACATATGCACACTTAGCCAATTTTGTGACTTAGGTTTTTAGTGGTAACATAGACCATTTTATTTTCTTATGGCATGGCTTGTTTTTCCCCAATAAATCAAATTAAAACCCTTTTTTAAATTCAAAATTTGAATGGAAAATGGAGGCATGGTGTTAGGTGAGAAAGTTTGACTTTTGCTTGACCATTTCCTTCTCTCTTCTCTCTCTTTTCTCTCATTCTGGAAAAATCTGCAGAGGGGCAGCAGCAACACCATAAAATTCACCATCGTTTTCTTTTCATTTGCTTCTCTTTTGAATCTACACAAACCCCACACAAAAACAACCCATTTTCTTCACAAAACCATGGAAAAAGGGACCTTTTGGGGGAGTTTGATGGCAAATCTGCACACTGAGGCTAGAGCTGGGACTTTTGGTGTTTCTTAGGGTCTTTTGAAGGTATTCATTCATGTTTAACACCCTTTCTCTATAACTTGTAGTATCTTTAGCAAAATATCACTTTTTTGTGCAATTTTAGTGCTATTGAAGGGATTTAGTGAAGACATGTTAAAATTAACATTTTTATGGCTTGATTAGCTTGGTAATGAGTTACTAGTGTGGTTTTAGACCTGGGTTTGCTTCAGTTTGCACAAAAACACCCTAAAGTATCATTTTAGTGCAAAAGTGTGGTTTTTAACTAGAAATTGGGCTCTGTTGAATCTGCTGCTACCCGAGTTGCTTCAGATTGAATTGTAATTACTGGGGCATATTCAGTAAGTATGGAGTGCACACACCAAACCCGGGAGCCCACCTCCCTACCCAGGCTGCCGAAAAATGAGTTCTGGCCGCAAATTGAGGCCAGATGAGTGAGTTGGGAGTTGGGGCTTGGACCTCAGGAGTCTGCTGCTATGTGGAGTATTATGGTATATATAGTTTTGTAATATCATTTCTGTATCAAAATCTGGAGTCAAATACCTATTTCTCGTATTTTAAATCTTCGCGACACGTGTGATACGTGTGTGGGTTTGGGGGTGTTCTGCGTATCGTGACGCGTCGGGTTAGCTTCGGGCGCGTAATCACACGTTTTAGCGTATCGCACACGCGCGCGCTTGGTTTGCGACGCGGGTTTCTAGTTTGACTCTAATGTCGTGTTTGTGTGACTTTGAGCTTATGTGTGATATATTGTGAAATTCTAGGTTCGCAGGCGAGTGCGACGGATGCCGCGAAGAAGGGGAAACAAGTCGTCGGCTACAGTTAGCGCGAGACTACGGTGAGTAGATTTAACATCTACGGGGATATCGCCCGCATGGCGTTATGCGTCAGGGCTGATAGGATCTTATATAGCTACATATTGCATTTACCTACATGGCTACTGTTTGTTGCATACCGTATTCCCTGCTATATGTATATAAACTAGAATTGATAGAACACCGCACTATTACTAACGGTTCATGTTGCACGAGCACTAATCTGCATGTTACACACACACCGTTAGTAATTGCCATGACACTCACACTGTAGAATTGCCATGATCATTATACTGTAGCTCATCTTTTATGAGATCTGACATGATTGTGTTACTTGTGCATATACCCATTGACATATCTATATTTAAGTCCACGGCGGCGCCCCGGCCGTCAATCCGACGCCGGAATGCGGAAGCGGTGATTTACTTTAACTTTTCTTTAACCGGCCCCACCGCGCACTAAAACCCGGATCGGGCCATTAAACTAGTCCTAGCTAACAACAAGATGGGGGTAGAGAGATATACCGAGTGATCCGAGTCCTCCGGTCTTCTCGTCGTCGTCCCGATCTCCCACGGAATGTCCGGTCTCCACCTCCTCGCCGGAAGGGCACCACGTCGCCGGCTTCTTTTACGGGCTCCCACCTCTATACCGAGGCAACTTGGGCACGAAGTTGGCGAGTCGATGTGCCCAAGATTTGCTGTAGAACAGTGTAGTGCTATGTCTCATTTGGGGCCGTAGGAAGTTGCCTTTTGAGATGGTGGAGGAATGGAGTTTTGGAGATGGAGCTAAAATGGATTTTGTGAAACCAAAAGAACAAAATTCCCCATACCAAAATTTTGGGACAGCCCCTTGTAATGGCCGGCCTTGGCATGAGCAAGAGAGTGAGAGAATGAGGGAGTGTATGAAAGAGGTAGCCATAAGAATAATGCAAGAGAGAGAAAAGGCCATCATAATAAGCAATGATCACAAACCAAGTTCAACACTCCAAATCAACCATCATAACCTATCACCATTACAAAAGTCATGCCATCATGAACTCAAGAAATTCAAGGGTGGAAGAATTATCATGACACAAGAATATGCAAAGACCACCCTCCACAAATGCTTATTTGCACAAATGCAAATAAGCCCTCCTCCACCAATCTTCGGCCAATGATAGATACAAAGAAATATGGCCGAAACGGAAAGCAAACTGGCAACTCCAAAAACCTGATCCCGTAATAAATTACAGGAAAACCCCGCTACTGTGCATACACACCCGCATTTGTATTCCGACCGAATACAAATGCAATGAGACAAAATCTACACTGTACTATACTAGGATCCGGCTTAAACCAAAGCCCGCTAGTATTAACCGTCCGATCATGATCCTTGCAATACCGCACGTATCTGATCGAACCCTGCCATATCTCCATACGGCCTCTACAGCGTTTAGCCCGAAAACTTGAGCAACTGAATGTGGGGGACTCTAAAGAATCGTCAATACTATGGCTGTGGATTTAACCACTAGCACGTCAGAGGTATTAGCCATACGTGACGGGGTACCAGCTATTGACCAAAAGGGACGTCGATGAGCGAACTCATCCTGACACCTTACTGAGCCTGTCAGTGACAATATCCGTACAGTCCGGTCCGTTCGTCTATGAGCATCGCATGGCGGGCCTAGGGGGTTGGTAAAAGTCAGACCCCCAAAAGCGGTACAAGTCGTGTCAGAGATCAGCCCAGAACACCCTGAGATACTACTGGAATACCTACCAGTAAATCTCCGGCCTTGGCCAAGGACTTTTCATGTTCTGGCTCTCCTAGACACAGCGCGACCTCACCCCCAATACCGGGAGAGACGAACCCCCGAAGATCCGCTCACTGCCTCCATGTGGCTCGGGACTGCACCCAACTAAAACCTGTTTGCACGTCTCCTTTGAGCGTGGTAGGGTAGTAATCAAAGTACAGTGGGAACTCACACGAGACAAATGACAATCCTCAGGTCGATGAACTAACCTGTACACATGTCACTAGGGAACTGCTTGTAGGGTTGCTAGGCACGCGCACAAGGGTCTACGAGGCATCAACCATGCCCAATTAAAAATTTAGTCGTGCCGAACAACCCGAATACAGAACTTTAAACTAGAGATTAGGCGAAAACAAGCATGCTAAACACTTTAACACTAAGTGAGAGGGATTACAACCTTTGTAGATCCGGTCCTTCACTTCATATGCTCCGTGTTGTGGTCCCTTCGCGGCGATCATCGGGATCCGGACTCTCGAGAGGTTCCACGAAGAGAAAGACGCAACCTTTGCTTCCGATCTTCGATACTAAGATGATCTACCTTGAAGTTTCTTTAACACAAGCTAACACTCATGAAATGATGTGAACACCCTCATCTAAATGGCAAGGGAAGATGAGGATGATGAAGTAGGATTTTTGCTCTCTTTATTTATCTTTTTCTCATATTTATTCACCACCTTTTGAAAAACTAGTAAGCTTTTCATGAAAGAATGAAGGAGGAAGAAGATGAACAATGTTAGAATCCTTTTGTGATGAATAGGAAAAGAATAATATGATAGAATTATGCAACCATGGTCAAGTGAACCTTTGTAGAGAATTAACTAGGGTTAGGGTTTGGGTTGGGTTAAAGCATGACTCACTTGAAAATATCTTTATCATGACAAAAAGAAAAGCTTCTAGAAACATCTAGAAAGCTTAACCCTAATCCAAACCCTAATCATGTTTAAACTCCACTAAACAAGTTGCATTAGTTATCATATCATGTTACAATATTATATATCACATATATAATATTTATCGTAACAAAATAAAATAATACAATTAACATATATCGCATTTATATCAATGTATTATCCGAGTGAGAAAAAGAATCTTTTAGTGAGCAAATATTAGTTAATGCAATTTAATATATCATATATATTATTATACATTAAATTATCGAATCAACACTTGATCCGACAATCCGGCTATATCGCATATAACCGACTAATATTTATCCGTACCGATTCATCGAATCAACACTTGATCCGATGACCCGGCTGATATCAAATATCGCGAGAATACAATACGGTATCACATATCGCATTATCCTCGGTCCCGCACATATCACATATGTGCTCCTACTCCGTTTTGCCTGAGTCAAGAAACCTCTGTGTAGGACTCTAAAGAATCGTCAATACGCCGGCAGTAGGTGATGATCATATCAAACACCCACAAGCTGCAAGCGGTCAGCTAAACGTAACAGCTACCCAGGTATTGAGCGCTCAGAAGATCAACAAGCAAGCCTGTACATTCTCCTGCGAATCCAAACAGTAACACTCCCGTACAGTCCAGTCTCGTCGTCTGATATGTTGCATATCTCGCCTAGGGGTGGTAAACGTCAGACCCCAGTAGCTTGATAAGTCGTGTCGATTTGAGGTCTATAACAGTTTGAGAAACTACTGATAACACTTACCAGTAAATCTCAGCAACCCTGGCCAGGGATTTCCGGTTATAGCCAATCGAACACAGCACAACATCAACTCCCTATACCGGGAGAGACGAATCCCCTCCTATCACTCATTGCCTCCATGTGATTCGGGACTGTACCCAAAAGCCACCTTTTTGCACGCCCTCTTGGACGTGGTATGATGGAAATCAAAGCACAGTGGGAACCACAGAAGACTCTATGACGATCTCGGGTCAACAGACTACTTTGTACCAGTGTCACCGGAGAACTGCCATCTGACGTATGGTATAATACCATCTGGGAGTTCTCGGCGAGTCCGTCCAGTGTACCCAGTCTCCACTGAGCACCCGTACACCATCCTTGATGTCAAACACCGATGGATATGGGATCATCCATCGCCCATCATATGGGTTAAGATGCGTATACGCTAGTCTACTCTGGTGCATCGATGCCCTGTCTCGATACACCCTCGACTAGGAACAGTTATAGGATGTACTCGTCGACTACCGTGGCCCCACTAGTATGATCTCATCATAGTCCCAGTAGTCAAGTACATATCCTAAGGGCTTTATCAACATGTAACATAGAGACAATCAGAGTACATATTAAGATAAAGTACAACCAGATAGCATACTATCATGTCGAGCAAGAAAGTCCTCCCTATATATGTCCTAGCATCCACTACAATATACATCGTATGTACAGTAATGGCCTCTAGGGCATACATATAACTAACAATCTCCCACTTGCACTAGGGCCATCTGTTATGGTATCGCATACCCAACATTTAGCTGCTGTTGAAGTATCTCATACTCAACCATCCCATAAAAGTCTCTACTGGGAAAAAGTCCTTCGTGAGTGGATCCGCGCTGTTGTCCTCTGTGTCTACTCTCCTAACCTCGGTCTCCCTGGAGATCAACCATCTCCATGATCAGGTGATACTGCCTAAGAATTATATCTGGATTTCTGATGGGACGGTAGTTCCTTGGCATAAGCCACAACTCCATTGTCACACAATGGTAGGAACGAAGTTCATCTTATGAACTTATATATATATCCAGACTGTCTCTTTGGTAGCATCCTTGGTAATGATGTATCTTTCCTTTAATCGTCTAGTATGTCACGGTATCTAACTTGGAACTCTTCCAACATACCGTCCCTCCACTGAGGGTAAAGACAATGCCCGCGACTGACATTCAGTCGTCCTTATCACCCTGGAACCTTTCCAGTGATTCTCCCTAGGATCGATTGATACCATCTCACTACAACTAGTGAGTATCCTAACATCCAATTAGATCTATCTCATAGATCCAAAACCCAGGATTTAGGAGGTATCACTTTTATCCTATATGGAGAATCCTTGTGATAAGCGGAGATTGACCGAGCGTAGCATAGGAAACTCCTTCCCTATCAAGAGTATGTCATCCACGTACTCTACGAGGATCACCACCATACTCTCTACTACCTTTTCGTATATACAAGGTTCATCTACCATTTTGATGAAGTCAAACTCTTTGACTACCACATCAAAACAGATGTTCCAACTCCGCGATGCCTGTTTTATCATATAAAACATCTTGCACACGTTTCTGCTGCTCCCACTGTCTACGAAGCCCTCTGGCTGTGTACTTATAGACGCTCTTTTCTAAAACATCATTTAGAAAAGCAGTCATGACACCCAACCACCAGATATCGTAGTCATGGTATGTAGCCGTGGCAAGTAGGATCTGGATGGACTTAAGCATAGCTTTGAAAGTCTCAACTTTTCCATGTACACCAAGTAATCTTCTCAAGATATACTCGCTCCTGATGGGGATTTAACCCTTCAGATAAAGCAACCAAAGTCCATACTTTGTTGATGTATAAGGATTCCATCTCAGATCGATAAGCATCCAGCCATTCTTACAGAGTCCCACTCCTGATGGCCAGCTCGAAAATAGTTGGGTCATCATCTCATGATGCAATCCTTGCTCCCACTATCATAGAGAAACCGAAGTATCTCTCAGGTGGGTGAGGAACCCTACTAGATCGGCGGAGAGGCTGAGGTTCGTTGGAAACTATTGAATCCTTTGGTTCTACCAAATCATTAGCTGTATTTTGTATAGCTGGAACCTTTCCAGTTGTACATAACAGACCTTGCCTCGAGCTTGTCCAGATTTTGCTATAAGACATAGGCCGGACAACCCCAAATTTTAACAAGCTTAAGATATGGGCTCTTCCCTTTCCATATCACATATGAAGTGGTAGGCAACTGATTTGATTTGAACACTATTCAATAGGTATGCAGCTTCTCAAGTGCATAACTCCCAAAAGGAAATAGGAAACTCAGCAGTACTCATCATAGAGCACACCATATCAAATAGGGTGCTAATGCTCCGCCCCGATACACCGACGTGCTGTGGTGTATACGGAGGAGTAATGCCGAGAGAGAATCTCATTCTCCTTTAGAATAGTCCAGGAATTCTGTGCTAAAGTATTCTCCTCCTTGATCTCATCAAAGGACATAATACTTATACCCGTATTTTGGTTCTCTACTTCTAACTTATATTCTGTGAATATCTCAAAATCTTCGGACTTATGTTTCAACAGGAACACATGTCTGAATCTTGAGAGATTATCAGAGAACGTAACGAAGTAAAAAGAACCGGTCTTGGCATGTGTAGACAGGGGACTTTCATACATCAGCATGTATCAATTCCCAAAAGTTCACTAACTCTTTCTCTGTTTCCAACAAACAGAGCTGTGGTCATCTTATCTTTGTGACATGACTGGCAAGTTTCACAAGATGTAAATTCAAACTAATTTAAATATGCATCTATATGTAACTTCAGTCAGTCGGATCGCATTGATATGACCTAGTCTACAATGCCTCAAGAAGGATTCGTTCATTTCTGAACTCTTCCTCTTGTGTGTGTTCTGTATACTAAGAACTGTAGTTTGATTTAGAACGTCAATGATTTTAGATAACGTGCCTGAACCGATCAACTCTTGATATAGGAAATGTTCAAAACATTATCCAATAATACAAAATTATATCATTCTTTGCTAATAAAGAGACCGATACGATTTTGTATATCAGGTTCGGTATCTAATAACATTTGTTCAGAATCAATGTATTCTGGTAATACTGGGTGATAGTGACCAACAGACTTGGCTGCAACACTTGCACCGTTTTCTGTCTCATGAAACTTATCACCCGTTCTCAGTTCTCTACCTATCTGTAGCCCATGTAACAGATTACATATACGGGATCCTGATCCGGTATCACACACCCAGGATGTAAAGGATACTGAGAAACAGTTCTGTGTAATGAACACACCCGAAGATGATGCATCAGCATGCACTTTCTTCTTTTGGGCGGCACGGAAAATCTGGTATTCCCCAATTTCCTGCTCTGTCTTATAACAATTATAAGTTGGAGTGGGACCAACGTTCCCCAGCTCAGTATAACAAGTGGGTTCGGTCAATATATCCGTTTTATTATCTTGATTAAGGCGTGATATGGTCGCTACCTGGAGAGAGAGAGAAGAAAACACTCAGCGTATGCTCTTGCAAGATTAGATTGGTTATATAATATATCTAATCAGGATGTCTCCCACTGTTTTAGTCAAATCTTCCTTCAAACCCTAAAAGGAAAGACTAGCCGGGATTAATTACACGCTACAAGTTCGCCAATCTTTCAGCCATGCTAGTGTCGGTACTTTGAGGGAGGTCCCCCGTGCTTTCGCACAAACCTAATTAAAGTAAACCTCATTTTCCCAGGGGCGTAACCCCGTTGACACCTTTCTAAACACCTACTTGATCGGCTAATTGTAATGTGTAAAACTCTCCCAGGAGTAACTCTTACTCGCAGCGGGTATCGGGATCCAACTATCTCATAGAAGGTATGCAATCTTATTGCAAATTTCAACACTTGAAATTCCCAATAATATTTTGCCCCTAGCGATCTATGACCTTAACTAAGTCAACAAATCATAAATCGCAAGTCAAGTTCAACCCGTACATTTCTCGATTGAATTAAACCCACCCGTACGACCCTTAACTGAGTCAACAAAGCCGTACGAATACCCTAATCCAATCACATCTTATGTTTTAGCAGATAAACATTACTTAGCTACCGTACACTATGCCTTAACTAAGTCAACAAACATAGCACGAATACTAAATAATATCTATCTGAAATGACGGAGGGCTACGCAGGTTTTTCAGAAAACCCTGAGCGTAATGAACTTGATATCGTCATAGAATCGAGTGATTTTAAATGGAGTGTTTTTGAGGCTTTTCTAGTTTTGCTAAAGGGGTCACTCTCGGTGAAGGGATCGTCGGCCCTTTCCTCGTCGAATGAGGTGCGGGATATATCATATATATCACTATGCAAAACAAGAACTATAGAAGCAATCAAAAGATAAACCGAGTTTGTAGCATCTGCCAGTTATTTCTAAAGGAGTCAATCCCGGTGAAGGGATCTCGGTCCTTTCCTTATCGAATAAGGTGCTGGATGTTCTACAAGGAACACCGCTATGCAAAGCAAGAACTAGAGCTACCAGTTTTTATAAACAAGTTTCTACAACATCTTAGGTTTCTTTTATTTCATTAATCTCATTAATGAAGTCCCACTTTATTATGCTTCACAAGCATCTCTTTTGAAACGAAATCTGCAATATAACATATATCTCATATATATATATAATATAAACATTCGTCTCAGGCAGTAATATGATCTCATCACAGAACATTGCAGCAGAAGAACATATATGAAATATTGGATATACTAGGACGTCCGTGTTTTCAATACGAGCCAGTATAAAACACGGATTCCACGGTCGCGATGAATAGCCAAACCCACATCCCTAGACCCCTACGAGAGCGGCAAGTAACACTGCCAATTCTAGGGTTAGGAGACCCGGTCTCGACTCCTCGAGATGGTCTCCCACTGGACCCTAGAACCCGGTTACTTGTGCTCCCCTCCTTGGGTCTACCTAATGCGGAAAAGTAAATAATATACAACGGTGACAGCTTCCGCTACCTGGAAGTGCCCCAATAAAAGAATATTACATACAAATGAATATTACATGAATGAAAAAGAAAAACTCTCATCTCACATAAAACCCCCGGCTATTCAAACGCGACGATCCAATACAACATATCACAGCAACACATAATATCTCATATCATCAACGTAAGCAAGTATGCGTATCCCGATTATCGTTGATGTATAGCAACGAAGCCGGCGATATACCACATACTACGCTTACGGTCACAGAAAAGAAAGTGTAAAACTACAACAGTTGGAATCCGCAACCACCTCAGACATCGCATGCCTGACCAAATGAATTCCTTAGACATCACATGCCTAACAATTATAAACCCCGCATTTTAGTCTCATTATCGAAAACTCTTTTCAATATCAAGTCGGGCAATTCAACAAGATTCCTGACGTCCTGATCGAATGCTCGTTGCAAACTTTAGTAGACGGCCGCACCCCCAGATGCCGTCGACGAAGTGCACCAAGGCGGAACACCGCTACCGCGAGCACCCGAACGGATGCTTTCGGCGACGGGGTTCTCCTACAGTCACTTGGTCGGGGCTATGGGGCGTGGCTGTCTATTAAGTTTACCCGGCGAGTATCCGCGTACGCTACGTGATTGCGACGGACTTTTGATCACATCAAAATTCCGTGGCAACCGATCACCTGAGACTAAACTGCTATGTTTATAATATTCAAATTAGTTATCTCATAACTACCTGTGGATTCCAAATATTGTATCACATTCCAGATAAATAGACAAAGTTAAACTTTCCGATCGAATCATCAAACACCCAAGATTTCCCCAATATATCTCAACACTTGAAATCAGTTTAAAAACATCCATCACATGCCACAGTACCAATGGTCCAGCCGTAGAAGGGTCAAGCCAACGCCTCACATGTGGCACGCCGTACTGCCCCAAACCCTAAGGTTCAAAAGGCAGTTCAAGACGGTCACATAATCGAGTTAAGGTTTGTTGTCTTCTAGAGGGTCCACCGAGTTACTTGCACGACTTAGAATATTCTTAAACACGAGAAAAAATCCAACTTTTGAAAAATTTTCCGACAGGGGAAAAGGTTAGTTATTGATATCCGTTCGAACTTTTTAACAGTTTCTAAAAATTACCCGGAAAACAAATAGACAAAATCTGATAATCCGATCGAATCATCGAATCCCTAAACAACCCCAGAAAATTCAGCTTTTTAATAAATATTAAAAATTCCCAGAAAATCAAGCATAATAAAATAGGAGTTACTGTGCAAACAGGAGATGCTGACGTCATCATGTCGCCGCGGAACCGCCGCAGAAGGCATGCTTCTGCCGCGGTTCCGCCGCGCTTTATACTGTTCATCGAAAAATTTTTGCACCGTAATTCTTATAATTCACTGCTGAATTTTTTAAGCATTTTTAATGTGGAAAAATCCCAGTTTTTAGAATAAGTCCAGAGAGCGGGTTTTATCGGGGTTTCGAGTTTCGATCGGACTTTAAACTTCGTCTAGACTTCGCCTAAAGCTCTAGCTTGGCTCTGATACCACTGTAGGGTTGCTAGGCACGCGCACAAGGGTCTACGAGGCATCAACCATGCCCAATTAAAAATTTAGCCGTGCCGAACAACCCGAATACGGAACTTTAAACTAGAGATTAGGCGAAAACAAGCATGCTAAACACTTTAACACTAAGTGAGAGGGATTACAACCTTTGTAGATCCGGTCCTTCACTTCATATGCTCCGTGTTGTGGTCCCTTCGCTGCGATCATCGGGATCCGGACTCTCGAGAGGTTCCACGAAGAGAAAGACGCAACCTTTGCTTCCGATCTTCGATACTAAGATGATCTACCTTGAAGTTTCTTTAACACAAGCTAACACTCATGAAATGATGTGAACACCCTCATCTAAATGGCAAGGGAAGATGAGGATGATGAAGTAGGATTTTTGCTCTCTTTATTTATCTTTTTCTCATATTTATTCATCACCTTTTGAAAAACTAGTAAGCTTTTCATGAAAGAATGAAGGAGGAAGAAGATGAACAATGTTAGAATCCTTTTGTGATGAATAGGAAAAGAATAATATGATAGAATTATGCAACCATGGTCAAGTGAACCTTTGTAGAGAATTAACTAGGGTTAGGGTTTGGGTTGGGTTAAAGCATGACTCACTTGAAAATATCTTTATCATGACAAAAAGAAAAGCTTCTAGAAACATCTAGAAAGCTTAACCCTAATCCAAACCCTAATCATGTTTAAACTCCACTAAACAAGTTGCATTAGTTATCATATCATGTTACAATATTATATATCACATATATAATATTTATCGTAACAAAATAAAATAATACAATTAACATATATCGCATATATATCAATGTATTATCCGAGTGAGAAAAAGAATCTTTTAGTGAGCAAATATTAGTTAATGCAATTTAATATATCATATATATTATTATACATTAAATTATCGAATCAACACTTGATCCGACAATCCGGCTATATCGCATATAACCGACTAATATTTATCCGTACCGATTCATCGAATCAACACTTGATCCGATGACCCGGCTGATATCAAATATCGCAAGAATACAATACGGTATCACATATCGCATTATCCTCGGTCCCGCACATATCACATATGTGCTCCTACTCCGTTTTTCCTGAGTCAAGAAACCTCTGTGTAGGACTCTAAAGAATCGTCAATACGCCGGCAGTAGGTGATGATCATATCAAACACCCACAAGCTGCAAGCAGTCAGCTAAACGTAACAGCTACCCAGGTATTGAGCGCTCAGAAGATCAACAAGCAAGCCTGTACATTCTCCTGCGAATCCAAACAGTAACACTCCCGTACAGTCCGGTCTCGTCGTCTGATATGTTGCATATCTCGCCTAGGGGTGGTAAACGTCAGACCCCAGTAGCTTGATAAGTCGTGTCGATTTGAGGTCTATAACAGTTTGAGAAACTACTGATAACACTTACCAGTAAATCTCAGCAACCCTGGCCAGGGATTTCCGGTTATAGCCAATCGAACACAGCACAACATCAACTCCCTATACCGGGAGAGACGAATCCCCTCCTATCGCTCATTGCCTCCATGTGATTCGGGACTGTACCCAAAAGCCACCTTTTTGCACGCCCTCTTGGACGTGGTATGATGGAAATCAAAGCACAGTGGGAACCACACAAGACTCTATGACGATCTCGGGACAACAGACTACTTTGTACCAGTGTCACCGGAGAACTGCCATCTGACGTATGGTATAATACCATCTGGGAGTTCTCGGCGAGTCCGTCCAGTGTACCCAGTCTCCACTGAGCACCCGTACACCATCCTTGATGTCAAACACCGATGGATATGGGATCATCCATCGCCCATCATATGGGTCAAGATGCGTATACGCTAGTCTACTCTGGTGCATCGATGCCCTGTCTCGATACACCCTCGACTAGGAACAGTTATAGGATGTACTCGTCGACTACCGTGGCCCCACTAGTATGATCTCATCATAGTCCCAGTAGTCGAGTACATATCCTAAGGGCTTTATCAACATGTAACATAGAGACAATCAGAGTACATATTAAGATAAAGTACAACCAGATAGCATACTATCATGTCGAGCAACAAAGTCCTCCCTATATATGTCCTAGCATCCACTACAATATACATCGTATGTACAGTAATGGCCTCTAGGGCATACATATAACTAACACTGCTATCTGACGTCAGGTATAAGACCGACTAGCATGTTCCCGGCGTGTCCTGTCCGGTGTACTCATAACCCAATGAGCACCTGTATACATCTTAGGTGAACCAACTAACACCAGTGGCTTGTGAGACCGGCCACCGCCCCTCGTCGGGGTCTCGAATGTATACACTTGTAACACCTTAGGTCGTGTTTAGGGGTTAATTATATTTTAATAAATAGTTTTTGGTAAAAAGTTTACCAAATTAAATTTCAGATATTTTATTCTAATTAATGAATATTTTATTAGGATTTTTCTAGACACACACACACTTGTGCATGTTAACTAGGGTTTAGATTTGGGGTTAAAACCATGATTAACAACCATGGTGGGTTAACCTATTTGTATTAAGTGTTTTGGGCTTTAATGGGGTTTTATTTATTTGTGTGTTTTGTTTATTTGAATTTCTTTTCTTTTTCTTTTGTTGACTTGGTGCATAAGAGAGGGAGTATGGGCATGGCTTGAGCCATGCTCATTAAATGAAGAGAGAGGGAGAGAGAGGGGGGGGTCTTTGACTTGTTCTCTCATTTCTCTCCTCATTCTCAATCTCCCAACTCTCACACACACACACACTCAGTTGAGAGAGAGAGAGAGAGGCAGCAGCTGCAGAAGAAGCACCAGCAGCAGCAACTAGCAACAGCAACAACATCATCATCAGCATCATCATCAGCAGCAGGCAGTTGCAGCGGCAACATCAACAGCAGCCCCCAGCAGCTGCAGCAGCACTTCCCATCTTCTCCATCTCCTTTCTCCTTGCACCTAGGGTCTTGTAAGGTATAGAATCTGAGCCCGACTTCTTGTTTGTTTAATGTATGTGCAGTTTTGCTTCGGTTTGTGTAAAAAGTGAGATTTTGTGCTTGAAATGGTGATTTGTGTGAACTTATGGTTTAGTGCTGTTAATATTGGTTAACCTAGCCTAATTAGGTGTTAGTAAGACCATGTAAACCTAGTTAGACCCCAGATTACACCAAAATACCATAGGGTTTCTAATTGTGCAAAATTTAGTGTTTTTAAGTGAACTTTTTGGATCTCTGTGATTTGCTATAGGCCCGAGTAGTTCAGGTTGAAATTGAGTTAACTGGAGCTTGTATACAAGGTATAGACCACACCACCAGAGCCCGAGACCCCCACCCCATAGAGAGGCCGCCGGTTTATTCTTTCTGGCCGCAAATTGCGGCCAGATAGGGGAATTTTTGGATGATGTTTGGATGAGTAGGATTCTGTTGTTATTTCTAGGCCATTGGTATGTATAGTTTTGTAAGTTGTTAGCCTGGGTAGAATCTGGGACGTTATATCATATTTCTAGTAAGTTTGGTTCGCGCGATACACGCGATACGCGAGAGGGTTCCATGATTCAGCGTATCGCGGCGTATCGGGGTTAGTTTTAGACGCGTGCACACGTTTAGCGTATCGTACACATGCGCGTTTAGTTCGCGACGCAAACGTATCGTTTGACTTCGATATCGCGTTTTGCGAGATAGTTTCTTATATATGGATTCTTGTGTAATTCCAGGTTCGCAGGCGGGTACGTCAGACGAAGCTAAGAAAGGGAAGCAGGTGGTCGGCTACGAGTAGCGCACGACCAGGTGAGTAGATTTAACATCTACGGGGAAATCGCCCGTATGGCGTTAAGCGTCAGGGCGAGTTAGGATATTAGATTGTAGATGTTCATATGGACAGTAGTAGCATACCTTATTATTGCATATAGCAATGATAGCATAGGACACTGCACTGTCACTAACGGTTCAAGTCGCACGAGCACGCTTGATATGCTACACTCAGACCGTTAGTGATTGCCATGACAATCGCATTATAGGATTTCTATAAATCATATATCATACTGATTCCACCTTATTGATGTTGTCATGATTTGCCGCATAACAGCATATGTTATATCCATATTTGGGCACATATACATCACATATGTTGATAAAGCCCTTAAGATGTGTACTCGACTACTGGGACTATGATGAGATCATACTAGTGGGGCCACGGTAGTCGACGAGTACATCCTATAATTGTTCCTAGTCGAGGGTGTATCGAGACAGGGCATCGATGCACCAGAGTAGACTAGCGTATACGCATCTTGACCCATATGATGGGCGATGGATGATCCCATATCCATCGGTGTTTGACATCAAGGATGGTGTACGGGTGCTCAGTGGAGACTGGGTACACTGGACGGACTCGCCGAGAACTCCCATATGGTATTATACCATACGTCAGATGGCAGTTCTACGGTGACACTGGTACAGAGTAGTCTGTTGACCCGAGATCGTCATAGAGTTTTGTGTGGTTCCCACTGTGCTTTGATTTCCATCATACCACGTCCAAGAGGGTGTGCAAAAAGGTGGCTTTTGGGTACAGTCCCGAATCACATGGAGGCAATGAGCGATAGGAGGGGATTCGTCTCTCCCGGTATAGGGAGTTGATGTTGTGCTGTGTTCGATTGGCTATAACCGGAAATCCCTGGCCAGGGTTGCTGAGATTTACTGGTAAGTGTTATCAGTAGTTTCTCGAACTGTTATAGACCTCATATCGACACGACTTATCGAGCTACTGGGGTCTGACGTTTACCACCCCTAGGCGAGATATGCAACATATCAGATGACGAGACCGGACTGTACGGGAGTGTTACTGTTTAGATTCACAGGAGAATGTGCAGGCTTGCTTGTTGATCTTCTGAGCGCTCAATACCTGGGTAGCTGTTACGTTTAGCTGACCGCTTGCAGCTTGTGGGTGTTTGATATGATCATCACCTACTGCCGGCGTATTGACGATTCTTTAGAGTCCTACACAGAAGTTTCTTGACTCAGGCAAAACGGAGTAGGAGCACATATGTGATATGTGCGGGACCGAGGATAATGCGATATGTGATATCGTATTATATTCTCGCGATATTTGATATCAGCCGGTTCATCGGATCAAGTGTTGATTCGATGAATCGGTATGGATAAATATTAGCCGGTTATATGCGATATAGCCGGATTGTCGGATCAAGTGTTGATTCGATAATTTAATGTATAATAATATATATGATATATTAAATTGCATTAACTAATATTTGCTCACTAAAAGATTCTTTATCTCACTCGGGTAATACATTGATATATATGCGATATATGTTAAATGTATTATTTTATTTTGTTACAATAAATATTGTATATGTGATATATAATATTGTAACATATTATAATTATTAATGCAACATGTTTAGAGGAGTTTAAACATGATTAGGGTTTGGATTAGGGTTAAACCTTCTAGTTGATTCTAGAAGCTTTACTTTGTCTTTGTTAAGATATTATGATAGATATTTACAAGTGACTCACCCTTTGACCTAACCCAAACCCTAACCCTAGTAAACTCTCTACAATGGTTACTACAACCATGGTTGCATAAATAATTATGATAACATTCTTTCTATTCATCACAAATGGTTGTTCATCTTCTTCCTCCTTCATTCTTTCATGAAAAGCTTACTAGTTTTTCAAAAGGTGATGAATAAATATGAGAAAAAGATAAATAAAGAGAGCAAAAATCCTACTTCATCATCCTCATCTTCCCTTACCATTTAGATGGGGGTGTTCACATCATTTCATGAGTGTTAGCTTGTGTTAACGAAACTTCAAGGTAGATCATCTTAGTATCGAAGATCGGAAGCAAAGGTTGCGTCTTTCTCTTCGTGGAACCTCTCGAGAGTCCGGATCCCGATGATCGCAGCGAAGGGACCACAACACGGAGCATATGAAGTGAAGGACCGGATCTACAAAGGTTGTAATCCCTCTCACTTAGTGTTAAAGTGTTTAGCGTGCTTGTTTTCGCCTAATCTCTAGTTTAAAGTTCCGTATTCGGGTTGTTCGGCATGGCTAAATTTTTAATCGGGCATGGTTGATGCCTCGTAGACCCTTGTGCGCGTGCATAGCAACCCTACAGTGGTATCAGAGCCAAGCTAGAGCTTTAGGCGAAGTCTAGACGAAGTTTGAAGTCCGATCGAACCCGGAAAACCCGATATAACCCCTTCTCTGGAAATTTTCTGAAACTTTGGATTTTTGTGAATTAAAAATTGCCAAAAAATTCAGCAGGGAATTCTATGAGTTACTGTGAAGCACGTGATGCTAACTCGACAAAGGAGGCGCAGAACCGCGGCCCAAACCTGGGTTTCGCGGTGGTTCCGCGGCCACTTTGGTGAGTTACACCACGTGGCTTGCACAGTAATTCTTGTCTTCAAGTGCTGAGTCTTCTGGAAATTTTTATTTTTTTTTATTCAACTGTTGAATTATCTGGGTTGTATTGGGGACATAAAGATTCGATCGGATATTTTAACTTTGTTTAGTTTTGTCCGGATAATTTTTAGAAACTGTTAAAAAGTTCGAACGGATATCAATAACTCACTTTTTTCCCTGTCGGAAATTTTTTCAAAAGTTGGATTTTTCCTTGTGTTTAAGAACGTTCTAAGTCGTGCAAGTAACGCGGTGGACCCTCTAGAAGACAACAAACCTTAACTCGATTATGTGACCGTCTTGAACTGCCTTTTGAACCTTAGGGTTTGGGGCAGTACGGCGTGCCACATGTGAGGCGTTGGCTTGACCCTTCTACGGCTGGACCATTGCTACTGTGGCATGTAATGGATGTTTTTAAACTGATTTCAAGTGTTGAGATACATTGGGGAAATCTTGGGTGTTTGATGATTCGATCGGAAAGTTTAACTTTTTCTATTTATCTGGAATGTGATACAATATTTGGAATCCACAGGTAGTTATGAGATAACTAATTTGAATATTATAAACATAGCAGTTTAGTCTCAGATGATCGGTTGCCACGGAATTTTGATATGATCAAAAGTCCGTCGCAATCACGTAGAGTACGCGGATACTCGCCGGGTAAACTTAATAGACAGCTACACCTCTTAGCCCCGACCAAGTGACTGTAGGAGAACCCCGTCGCCGAAAGCATCCGTTCGGGTGCTCACGGTAGCGGTGTTCCGCCTTAGTGCACTTCGTCGACGGCATCCAGGGGTGCAGCTGTCTACTAAAGTTTGCGACGAGCATTCAATCAGGACGTCGGGAATCTTGTTGAATTGCCCGACTTGATATTGAAAAGAGTTTTCGATAAATGAGACTAAAATGCGGGGTTTATAATTGTTAGGCATGTGATGTCTAAGGAATTCATTTGGTTAGGCATGCGATGTCAAAGGAAGTTGCGGATTCCAACTGTTGTAGTTTTACACTTTCTTTTCTGTGACCGTAAGCGTAGTATGTGGTGTATCGCCGGCTTCGTTGCTATACATCAACGAGAATCGGGATACGCATACTTGTTTACGTTGATGATATGAGATATTATGTGTTGCTGTGATATGTTGTATTGGATCGTCGCGTTTGAATAGCCGGGGGTTTTATGTGAGATAAGAGTTTTTTCTTTTTCATTCATGTAAAATTCATTTGTATGTAATATTCTTTTATTGGGGCACTTCCAGGTAGCGGAAGCTGTCACCGTTGTATATTATTTACTTTTCCGCATTAGGTAGACCCAAGGCGGGGAGCACAAGTAACCGGGTTCTAGGGTCCAGTGGGAGACCATCTCGAGGAGTCGAGACCAGGTCTCCTAACCCTAGAATTGGCAGTGTTACATGCCGCTCTCGTAGGGGTCTAGGGATGTGGGTTTGGCTATTCATCGCGACCGTGGAATCCGTGTTTTATACTGGCTCGTATTGAAAACACGGACGTCCTAGTATATCCAATATTTCAATATGTTCTTCTGCTGCAATGTTCTGTGATGAGATCATATTACTGCCTGAGACGAATGTTTATATTATATATATGAGATATATGTTATATTGCAGATTTCGTTTCAAAAGGAGATGCTTGTGAAGCATATTAAAAATGGGACTTCATTAATGAGATTAATGAAATAAAAGAAACCTAAAATGTTGTAGAAACTTGTTTATAAAAACCGGTAGCTCTAGTTGTTGCTTTGCATAGCGGTGTTCCTTGTAGAACATCCAGCACCTTATTCGATAAGGAAAGGACCGAGATCCCTTCACCGGGAGTGACTCCTTTAGTAATAACTGGCAGATGCTACAAATTCGGTTTGTCTTTTGATTGCTTCCGTAGTTCTTGCTTTGCACAGCGGTATATATGATATATCCTGCACCTTATTCGATGAGGAAAGGGCCGACGATCCCTTCACCGGGAGTGATCCCTTTAGCAAAACTAGAAAAGCCTAAAAACACACTCCATTTAAAATCACTCGATTCTACAACGATATCATGTTCATTACGCAAAGGGTTTTCATAAAAACCTGTCGTAGCCCTCCGTCATTTCAGATAAGTAGTAGTTAGTATTCGTGCTACGTTTGTTGGCCTGCGTCAAGGCGTAGTGTGCGGTAGCTAACTAGTATTTATCTGCTTATGCATATGATGCAGATTGAGTTAGGGTAGTCGTGCGACTTTGTTGGCCTGCGTCAAGGGTCGTGCGGGTGGGTTTAATTCAATCAAGAAATGACGGGTTGAACTTGACTAGCGCACTGTGGTTTGTTGGCCTGCGTCAAGGTCATGGGACGCTAGGGGCAAAATATTATCGGGAATTTCAAGTGTAGAAATTTGCAATGAGATTGCATACCTTCTATGAGATAGTTGGATCCCGATGCCCGCTGTGAGTAATTGTTACTCCTGGGAGAGTTTTATACATTACAATTAGCCGATCAAGTAGGTGTCTAGAAAGGTGTCAACGGGGTTACGCCTCTGGGAAAACGAGGTTTACATTAATTAGGTTCGTGCGATAGCACGGGGGACCTCCCTCAAAGTACCGACACTGGCCTGGCTGAAAGATTGGCGAACTTGTAGTGTGTAATTAATCCCGGCTAGTCTTTCCTTTTAGGGTTTGAAGGAAGATTTGATAAAAAGCAGTGGGAGCCATCCTGATTAGATAAAATAAAAACCAATCTAATCTTGCAAGAGCATACGCTGAGTGTTTTCTTCTCTCTCTCCAGATAGTGACCATATCACGCCTTAATCAAGATAATAAAACGGATATATTGACCGAACCCGCTTGTTATACTGAGCTGGGGAACGTTGGTCCCGCTCCAACTTATAATTGTTATAAGACAGAGCAGGAAATTGGGGAATACCAGATTTCCCGTGCCGCCCAAACGAAGAAAGTGCATGCTGATGCATCATCTTCGGGTGTGTTCATTACAGAGAACTGTTTCTCAGCATCCTTTACGTCCTGGGTATGTGATACCGGATCAGGATCCCGTATATGTAATCTGTTACATGGGCTACAGATAGGTAAAGAACTGAGAATGGGTGATAAGTTTCATGAGACAGAAAACGGTGCAAGTGTTGCAGCCAAGTCTGTTGGTCACTCTCACCCTGTATTACCAGAATGCATTGATTCTGAACAAATGTTATTAGATACCGAACCCGATATACAAAATCATATCAGTCTCTTTATTAGTAAAGAAAGGATATAATTTTGTATTGTTGGATAATGTTTTGAACATTTCCTATATCAAGAGTTGATCGGTTCAGGCACGTTATCTAAAAGCATTGACGTTCTAAATCAAATTACAGTTCTTAGTATACGGAACACACACAAGAGGAAGAGTTCAGAAATGAACGAATCCTTCTTGAGGCATTGTAGACTAGGTCATATCAATGCGATCTGACTGGCTGAAGTTACATATAGATGCATATTTAAATTAGTTTGAATTTACATCTTGTGAAACTTGCCAGTCATGTCACAAAGATAAGATGACCACAGCTCTGTTTGTTGGAAACAGAGAAAGAGTTAGTGAACTTTTGGGATTGATACATGCTGATGTATGAAAGTCCCCTGTCTACATATGCCAAGATCGGTTCTTTGTACTTCTTTACATTCTCTGATAATCTCTCAAGATTCAGACATATGTTTCTGCTGAAACACAAGTCCGAAGCTTTTGAGATATTCACAGAATATAAGTTAGAAGTAGAGAACCAAAATACGGGTATAAGTATTATGTCCTTTGATGAGATCAAGGAGGAGAATACTTGAGCACGGAATTCCTGGACTATTCTAAAGGAGAATGAGATTCTCTCTCGGCATTACTCCTCCGGATACACCATAGCACGATGGTATATCGGGGCGGAGCAATCACACCCTATATGATATGGTGTGCTCTATGATGAGTACTACTGAGTTACCTTTTTCCTATTGGGTGTTATGCACTTGAGAAGTTGCATACCTATTGAATAGGGTTCGAATCAAATCAGTTACCTACCACTTCATATGTGATATGGAAAGGGAAGAGCCCATATCTTAAGTTGGTTAAGATTTGGGGTTGTCCGGCCTATGTCTAAAAGCAAAATCCGGACAAGCTCGAGGCAAGGTCTGTTATGTAGAACTGGAAATGTTCCAGCTATACAGATTGCAGCTGATGATTTGATAGAACCATAGGATTCAGTAGATTCCAACGAACCTCAGCCTCTCCGCCGATCTAGTAGGGTTCCTCACCCACCTGAGAGATACTTCTGTTTCTCTATGACAGTGGAAGCGAGGATTGCATCATGAGATGATGACCCAACTAGTTTCGAGCTGGCCATCAGGAGTAAGACTCTGTAAGAATGGCTGGATGCTTATCGATCTGAGATGGAATCCTTATACACCAACAAAGTATGGACTTTGGTTGCTCTATCTGAAGGGTTAAATCCTCATCAGGAGCAAGTATATCTTGAGAAGATTACTAGGTGTACATGGAAAAGTTGAGACTTTCAAAGCTATGCTTAAGTCCATCCAGATCCTACTTGCCACGGCTACATACCATGACTACGATATCTGGTGGTTGGTTGTCATGACTGCTTTTCTAAATGATGTTTTAGAAAAGAGCGTCTATAAGTACACAGCCAGAGGGCTTCGTAGACAGTGGGAGCAGCGGAAACGTGTGCAAGATGTTTTATATGATAAAACAGGCATCGCGGAGTTGGAACATCTGTTTTGATGTGGTAGTCAAAGAGTTTGACTTCATCAAAATGGTAGATGAACCTTGTATATACGAAAAGGTAATAGAGAGTATGGTGGTGATCCTCGTAGAGTACGTGGATGACATGCTCTTGATAGGGAAGGAGTTTCCTATGCTACGCTCGGTCAATCTCCGCTTATCACAAGGATTCTCCATATAGGATAAAAGTGATACCTCCTAAATCCTGGGTTTTGGATCTATGAGATAGATCTAATTGGATGTTAGGATACTCACTAGTTGTAGTGAGATGGTATCAATCGATCCTAAGGAGAATCACTGGAAAGGTTCCTGGGTGATAAGGACGACTGAATGTCAGTCGCGGGCATTGTCTTTACCCTCAGTGGAGGGACGGTATGTTGGAAGAGTTCCAAGCTAGATACCGTGACATACTAGACGATTAAAGGCAAGATACATCGTTACCAAGGATGCTACCAAAGAGACAGTCTGGATATATATATAAGTTCATAAGATGAACTTCGTTCCTACCATTGTGTGACAATGGAGTTGTGGCTTATGCCAAGGAACTACCGTCCCATCAGAAATCCAGATATAATTCTTAGGCAGTATCACCTGATCATGGAGATGGTTGATCTCTAGGGAGATCGAGGTTAGGAGAGTAGACACAGAGGACAACAGCGCGGATCCACTCACAAAGGCCTTTTTCCCAGTAGAGACTTTTACGGGATGGTTGAGTATGAGATACTTCAACCGCAGCTAATTGTTGGGTATGCGATACCATAACAGATGGCCCTAGTGCAAGTGGGAGATTGTTAGTTATATGTATGCCCTAGAGGCCATTACTGTACATACGATGTATATTGCAGTGGATGCTAGGACATATATAGGGAGGACTTTCTTGCTCGACATGATAGTATGCTATCTGGTTGTACTTTATCTTAACATGTATTCTGATTGTCTCTATATTACATGTTGATAAAGCCCTTAGGATGTGTACTCGACTACTGGGATTATGATGAGATCATACTAGTGGGGCCACGGTAGTCGACGAGTACATCCTATAATTGTTCCTAGTCGAGGGTGTATCGAGACAGGGCATCGATGCACCAGAGTAGACTAGCGTATACGCATCTTGACCAATATGATGGGCGATGGATGATCCCATATCCATCGGTGTTTGACATCAAGGATGGTGTACGGGTGCTCAGTGGAGACTGGGTACACTGGACGGACTCGCCGAGAACTCCCAGATGGTATTATACCATACATCAGATGGCAGTTCTCCGGTGACACTGGTACAGAGTAGCCTGTTGACCCGAGATCGTCATAGAGTTTTGTGTGGTTCCCACTGTGCTTTGATTTCCATCATACCACGTCCAAGAGGGCGTGCAAAAAGGTGGCTTTTGGGTACAGTCCCGAATCACATGGAGGCAATGAGCGATAGGAGGGGATTCGTCTCTCCCGGTATAGGGAGTTGATGTTGTGCTGTGGTCGATTGGCTATAACCGGAAATCCCTGGCCAGGGTTGCTGAGATTTACTGGTAAGTGTTATCAGTAGTTTCTCGAACTGTTATAGAACTCATATCGATACGACTTATCGAGCTACTGGGGTCTGACGTTTACCACTCTTAGGCGAGATATGCAACATATCAGATGACGAGACCGGACTGTACGGGAGTGTTACTGTTTGGATTCACAGGAGAATGTGCAGGCTTGCTTGTTGATCTTCTGAGCGCTCAATACCTGGGTAGCTGTTACGTTTTGCTGACTGCTTGCAGCTTGTGGGTGTTTGATATGATCATCACCTACTGCCGGCGTATTGACGATTCTTTAGAGTCCTACACAGAAGTTTCTTGACTCAGGCAAAACGGAGTAGGAGCACATATATGATATGTGCGGGACCGAGGACAATGCGATATGTGATATCGTATTATATTCTCGCGATATTTGATATCAGCCGGTTCATCGGATCAAGTGTTGATTCGATGAATCGGTACGGATAAATATTAGCCGGTTTTATGCGATATAGCCGGATTGTCGGATCAAGTGTTGATTCGATAATTTAATGTATAATAATATATATGATATATTAAATTGCATCAACTAATATTTGCTCACTAAAAGATTCTTTTTCTCACTCGGGTAATACATTGATATATATGCGATATATGTTAAATGTATTATTTTATTTTGTTACAATAAATATTGTATATGTGATATATAATATTGTAACATATTATAATTATTAATGCAACATGTTTAGAGGAGTTTAAACATGATTAGGGTTTGGATTAGGGTTAAACCTTCTAGTTGATTCTAGAAGCTTTACTTTGTCTTTGTTAAGATATTATGATAGATATTTACAAGTGACTCACCCTTTGACCTAACCCAAACCCTAACCCTAGTAAACTCTCTACAATGGTTACTACAACCATGGTTGCATAAATGATTATGATAACATTCTTTCTATTCATCACAAATGGTTGTTCATCTTCTTCCTCCTTCATTCTTTCATGAAAAGCTTACTAGTTTTTCAAAAGGTGATGAATAAATATGAGAAAAAGATAAATAAAGAGAGCAAAAATCCTACTTCATCATCCTCATCTTCCCTTGCCATTTAGATGAGGGTGTTCACATCATTTCATGAGTGTTAGCTTGTGTTAACGAAACTTCAAGGTAGATCATCTTAGTATCGAAGATCGGAAGCAAAGGTTGCGTCTTTCTCTTCGTGGAACCTCTCGAGAGTCCGGATCCCGATGATCGCAGCGAAGGGACCAAAACACAGAGCATATGAAGTGAAGGACCAGATCTACAAAGGTTGTAATCCCTCTCACTTTGTGTTAAAGTGTTTAGCAGGCTTGTTTTCGCCTAATCTCTAGTTTAAAGTTCCGTATTCGGGTTGTTCGGCACGGCTAAATTTTTAATCGGGCATGGTTGATGCCTCGTAGACCCTTGTGCGCGTGCATAGCAACCCTACATACTCATATCTGTGCACACATACATTGATATCTTCATACCTGTGCACATGCACACTGTATACTCATATCTGTGCACACATACATTGATATCTTCATACCTGCGCACATGCACAGTGTATACTCATATCTTTGCACACATATATTGATATCTTCATACCTGCGCACATGCACACAGTATACTCATATCTGTGTGTTGGAGATAGTGCCCTCAGAGTCAATTATTGGATCACAGGCACGTGATTGCAATGATTGAGGGAGGACCTATCCCGGTGGGACAGTCTTACTCGAAATGATAGTATGCTATCTGGTTTACCTTTATCATCGTGTACTGCTTTAGGTGACCTGACAGGTCGCTATTGCACGTTGATAGAGCCCCTAGGATTCTTGCTTGACTGCCAGCAGTATGAGGGCGATCATATAAGTGAGAGCTGGAGTCTATAAGCACATCCTTAAAAGGTCCCTAGTCGTGGGAGTTTCGAGACAGGGCATCGATTCTCCAGAGTAGACTAGTGTATACAGTCGAGACCCCGACGAGGGGCGGTGGCCGGTCTCACAAGCCACTGGTGTCAGTTGGTTCACCTAAGATGTATACAGGTGCTCATTGGGTTATGAGTACACCGGACAGGACTCGCCGGGAACATGCTAGTTGGTCTTATACCTGACGTCAGATAGCAGTTCCCAGGTGACATGTGTACAGGTTAGTTCATCGACCTGGGGATCGTCATTTGTCTCGTGTGAGTTCCTACTGTGCTTTGATTACTACCCTACCATGGCTCAAAAAAGTCGTGCAAACAGGTTTTAGTTGGGTACAGTCCCGAGCCACATGGAGGCAGTGAGCGGATCTTCAGGGGTTCGTCTCTCCCGGTATTGGGGGTGAGGTCCCGCTGTGTCTAGAAGAGCCATTACACAAAGTCCTTGGCCAAGGCAGGAGACTTACTGGTAGGTATTCCAGTAGTATCTCAGGGTGTTCTGGGCTACACTCCGACACGACTTGTACCGCTTTTGGGGGTCTGACTTTTACCAACCCCCTAGGCCCGACATGCGATGCTCATAGACGAACGGACCGGACTGTACGGATATTGTCACTGACAGGCTCAGTAGGGTGTCAGGATGAGCTCGCTCATCGACGTCCCTTTTGGTCAATAGCTGGTGGCCCGTTACGTATTGGCTTATACCTCTGACGTGCTAGTGGTTAAATCCACAGCTATAGTATTGACGAGTCTTTAGAGTCCACCACACATTCAGTTACTCAGCTTTCGGGCGAAACGCTGTAGAGGCCGTATGGAGATATGGCAGGGTCCGATCAGATACGTGCGGTATTGCACGGATCAGGATCGGACGGTTTGTACTAGAGGCCGTATAGATATATGGCAGGGTTTGATCAGATACGTGCGGTATTGCACGGATCAGGATCGGACGGATATTACTAGCCAGCTTTGGTTTAAGCCGGATCCTAGTATAGTACAGTGTAGATTTTGTCTCATTGCATTTGTATCCGGTTGGAATACAAATGCGGGCATGTATATGCAGTACCGGGGTTTTCCTGTAATTTATTACGGGACCAGTTTTCTGGAGTTGCCAGTTTGCATTCCGTTCCGGCCGGTTTTCCGTTGTTCTTTCCCGGCCGGACTTTTCCGATGGAGGGGGTTATTTGCAAGTTTGCAAATAACATTTGTGGAGGGGGTTTCTTGCAAATGTATTCATTATGATAGGATAAGCATCTTTCATCCATGATGGTGCATTAATTGAGATAAGAAAGGATATGGGTTTGAAGTGATAAGTATGGTTGATGTTTGGATATGGTCACCTCTTGCTTTATACTACCATCACCTCCCTTGTATTATCCACTCCACCATTCTCACTTTTGATGAGGGCCGGCCACAATTTTGGAGAGGGGAGAAAAATGAGAGGGTTTCATTTTGATGAGGATAATTTGGTTCATCTCATTTTTCCTTGCTACACACATTCTAGCTCCACTTGAAAATTCCATTCCTCCATCAAGGCAACTACAAACCCCAAATGAGACTAGCATGATCTACACCACATTCTATAGCAAATCTTGGGCACGTCGACTTGCCAGCTTCGTGCCCGAGTTGCCTCGGTATTGAGGTGGGAGCCCGTAAAAGATGCAGACGATATGGTGCCCTTCCGGCAAGGAGGCGACGACCGGAGTTTCCGCGGGAGATCGGGACGATGACGAGAAGAACGGAGGACTCGGATCACTCGGTATATCTCGAACCCGTCTTGTTGTTAGCTAGATCTAGTTTAATGGCCCGATCCGGGGTTTAGTGCGCGGTGGTGCCGGTTTGCTAAGTTCGCAAAATTAATGTTTATCACCGTTTCCGCATTTGGCCGTCGGATTGACGGCCGGGGCGCCGCCGTGCACTTACAGTGGTATCAGAGCCTCGCCATTAACTTCGTCTAGCTTTGTTTGATGTGTTTGCATTTCCGATCGACCAAAATTCCAAAAACTCGCGTTTTTCCTCACATCAGTTTTCTGTCGAAATTTTTTGAACTCCAAAATTTTTTCAGGTTGTAAAAAACTAATGTACTGGAAATTCTAAGACTACTGGAAAAATTCGACACAGTCAGTCGACCACTGAAGCGCGGAACCGCGGCCAAACCCCCCCTTGGGCCGCGGTTCTGCCGCACATTGGTGTCTTCACTGCATCATTTTTTTCCAGTGGGCTTCTGGGCTAATTTTAGAGGTTTTGGAATATTAATATTGGGCCCAGATTTTCTGTGAGTGCTACAGTATTGCTTGGGGGCCCACTTGTTAATTTTTGATCGATCGGATATTTTAAACACATTATTTCACAGTATTTACATTATATCTGCGACCGTGAATGTCACTCGATCGGTAAATCCAGTCTAACTGCTATAGCCCGGTTAGACGGATTTGCGAACGTGACTTTCACGTTGATGTTTTATGATTTTGCTGTGATGTTGCGGATCGGTCGTGGGGGATAGCCTGGATGCAATGCTAGTACAGTTTCTGTTGTATTATGTACTTTTGATATTGCGGGGCGAGCGTCCGACATGTGGACTGCCGTCACTGCCTGTTTGTATTATTCTTTTGGGGCACGACCAGGTTGCGGTCGATGTACCCGTTGTATGTATATTTTACTTTCTGTACTAGGATTGCCCCGCGGTGGGGTGCACGGATAGCCGGGTTCTGGAGGGCAACAAGCCCGCATCTCATGGCATTGAGACGGAGGGGGCTTCACTCTAGGATTGCCGGGCTATTCGCCGCACTCGTAGGGGGTACAGGTTGACCCAGGAGGGGTGCCCAAGTTACCGGATTCCGTGAAGTGCTGGGTGGTCCATTCACGGCGCTGAAAGGGGCTGCCTCGCTTCAGGTTTTGGCGGGTAACTTGCCGCGCCCATAGGGGTCTAGGATTTCATTGCACAGGCTATCCATACGACCAGGGGAACGTCGGGTTTCAGTAGTGGCTCTGTGAAACCCGGGGATCCCAGATATCTGTATTGTTCTGTGATGCTGTACATTTCTGTGATGTTGCATTTTATTCACGCCTTGAGCGAAATATAATATATTGGTATATATATTAGTAGATGTTGTATATGTTTTTCATCCGCGCTAGTCCAGTCCCCGCTCTGCCGTTAGTTAGCTAACCTAACGGGTGATGACGGGACCCAGTGGCGAATGCGGATGGCATATACGTACGTTAGTATATTTTCGTTCTTTGTGGTGTGATCAATTGATGGGACTGCATTGATTCGGATCAATGCAAGATAAACAAACCTAATCTGATGTTGTTGGAACACTTTTCAAAAAGCTGTTATTGCAAGGACGTTCACTTTTGTTTTGCATCGTGGTATTCAGTTGGAATATCCTGCTCCTCAGTCGACGAAGCAAGGGCCGAGATCCCTTCACCGGGAGTGACCCCTTGGACAAAAGTTTGCGTCAGGACATTAACTTTACTATAGCCGATTACTTTTGCTTTGCACCGTGGTATTCATTTGGAATATCCTGCACCCCATTCTACGGGGAAAGAGCCGAGATCCCTTCACCGGGAGTGACCTCTTTAGTAAAGGTTTTCGTCACTGTATTTTCTAAAAAGCTATCCGTTCCTTCAACGATATCAAGTTCATTACGTTAAAGGTTTTCGCCAGAAACCATTCGTAACCCTCCGTCGTTTCAGACAGGTAGCACGTAGTATTCATGCTATGTTTGTTGACCTTCGTCAAGGCATAGTGCATGGTAGCTGCTTGTTGCTTTTCTGCTGCATAGATAGATGTGTTGGTTTGGGACAGTCGTATAGCCTTGTTGACCTTCGTCAAGGGCTTGTACGGGTGGGTTCAAATTAACCTGTACAATGACGGGTGGAACTTGACATGTGACTTATGATTTTTTGACCTTCGTCAAGGTCATAAGAGCATGGGGCAGAAATCACATCGGGAGTTTCAAAAGAACTGAAACTTGCCAGATATGCGCATACCTTCTGGAGTGTGACACCGTGAGCGGATTCCGTCACGTTATCATGCAATGATAGTTGGATCCCGATTCCCACTGATGAGTTGGTTTACTCCTCGGGTGACCCCGACTAATTCTTCTTTCAGGTTTGGAGGAGAATTTGAGGTACAGTGGGAGGTTTCCAGATTAGATAAAGGGATAACCATTCTGATCTAGGTTAGAGTGCACGTGAGTGTTTCTTTTCTCTCTCTCTCTCTGGCAGCGACCATTGACCCGACCCTAGACTATGACTCAGTGACCAAGTTGACCGAACCTTCTTAACACTGGCTTTTGGATTGTCAGAGTTGCAGACCTCATTGCCACTCCTACTTTTACCCTTTTCTCCAGGACACCCCGTATTACTACGAACGTCCACTTCCATTGGACAAAACCATCGTATGGTTAGATACGAACTCGAAGGAATTCGATGATGGTTTCCGGTTTTGGAGAAAACGGATATGATTATTCAGTTGTTTTTTTTTGCCTTCTCTCAAGTTACGAGTACTCCTTAGTTTAGGAGATAGTACACCTATTACGCAAATTGGATAGTCTTCTTCCAAACCTTAGGCTGGTGCCGACCGGTAGGGAATGAAGAAAACCAATTAGCCTAAACGGTGTGCAGAAGGTATTAAGATAAAGACAAAGCAAGGGATTAGTAAGAGGGCAAAGTAAATTGCGACTGATATTCACGACCAAACCAAGTATTTCTTCGCCAATCCTAAATCACCTTTGTATTTCTCCAGGACACTCCGTATCACTACGAAGATCCACAGTTTATTGGATAATCCATCGTATGGTTATATACGAACTCGAAAGGAACTTGTTCCAGTTCGGGGATGGATTCTGGTCCAGGAGAAATAGGAATAAGGTTTATTCAGTTGTCTTTTATCTTCACCTTCTCTCGCATTGCGAGTGCTCCTAGGACTAGGACAGTACACCCATTATGCTTATTGGATAGTCTTTTTCCAAACCATAGGCTGGTGCCGAACGGTAGGGAAGGAAGAAAACCATTTGGCCTAAGGGGTGTGCAGAAGGTAATGACTAAAGACATATAAAGGGATTTGGAGAGGTGGCAAAGAATTATACGGTTATAGTTGTGAATCTGGATAATGGTAGAGGCATTACTAGGAATACCAGGATACCCTATCGAAACATTTCAATGTTTCAGTTCAACTGTGTACTGTTAAAAGAAAACTGATTTCCTGATTAGACACTTGCTCCAGGGTATGTATTTACCAGGTTTGATTCTCACATCTGTATGGTTTTACAGATGATGAGTGGGAGTAAGTTGTTGGGAATAGGGTGATCATCCTCATTATATCGGGATTCGTTGTAATCGGTGATATTTGAGGAGATCACCTGGGCTGTTTGCCGGTCGGCAAATGTTTGGTTTTGAATATCCGCTGTTGTGCACCAATTTCAAATTGATATATCTGTACGTCTATTTTCATAGAGTGAGATATACCTTTTGATATTATGTCGATGACATTTACCTATATCAGTGGATGGTTAGGTAAGGAGCATTAAACAGCGGTGTAATTCTTCTTAACCATAAGTACAGTTTTTCAACCTACGACACACAGTGAAAGAGTTGTCAGACTCAGCGGACTTATACAGAGTATTGTATGTTGTCCAGTGTCCATTAGGACAGAGGGGTTGGTCCTCATACTATATTCGATTTACTTATGACTTCTCTAGTTCTTACACATGTGTTTCGTAGAAACACATGGTCTAAGTTTTGAGGAGTTATAGGTATTTGAATAGAGTAGAGAACCAGGTGTACCAAGTATCGGGATTCTTCAAAGTGATCGAAGATATAGATACTTTTGTATGGTATTCAGTTGATAGTAATGATAAAGAGAAATTACTTCTCTTTCAGGTTACTCATAATTGGAAGCATTCCTAAGTTGAGTAACGCTGATCGGCCTCCTTCCATTTAGTTGACATGCACTGAAGATAGCTGCATGATTTGAATCTGGTTCAATTAATTCAGTGCCTCTGGTTCTATATTAGATATAGAACAGTTCATATCTTAACGTTGTTAAGGTACGGGGAGTTGTCCGGCTTATGATTAAAACCAGACACTGGACAGCTCAAGGCACGTTTCTGTAATGGCTGTTTGTGGGTTGACCCAGGCTATGACGAGGGTTGACTTTCTACCATCTGGAAGATAAATAGAAATATTGTTCTAGACTCGCCACAGTTTTATTAAAAATGGATTTTTTAAAAAAAAAAACAGTAGTGGGAGTATGGTAGAACTGGAAGTGATTCCAGAACCGCAAACGATTACTGAAGATTTGATAAGGAACCTAAAGATTCAATCTGTTTTGACATTCCATTGGCCACTCCGCAGATAAGGTGGGTAACTTCAGGCACCCGAGAGGTACTCCGGTAGCCTCAAGGACGGTGACAGGGAAGTTCTTGTTTACCCACACTTGCCATTGCTGTTGTTCCAGGCTGCGAGACCCGGTGGGAAGATGAGTATAGCGTCGTTCTAAACTAGCTTTAGAAGTGCACGTCTATATGACTCTGCCAGAAGGTTGTCGTAGTCAGTGGGAGCAGCGGAAGCATTGGTGGACATCAGGCTTATGTCTATTTATAGACTAAAGCAGATATAGCGGAGATAGATCATCTATTTCTGATGTGACAGTCATAGGTTTGACGTCATCAGAATAGGGGATGGATCTGTTGAGAAGGTAGTAGGGTGTGATATCCGGGTTTTGGATGACATACACAGAGTAGGAAGTGATATTCCTATACTACGATCGGTTATACTTTGGTCGTCACACAGTGGTTTCTCCACAAAGGAAATGGAGTTTTGTATAAGACATACTGGTTACTAGATCAATGGTTTTAGATCTAGATTTGGGTGGTTTCCCAATCAGGGTACTTTGACAACATTCTAAGAGTATTTAGAATGGACGACTCCGGGCATGGTAGTGTACCTGCAGGTAATGGAGTCACCCTCTCTAAAGGTGTCTTATAGACTAAAAGGGAGAGGGATGTGCATGATTGGCAGATCACTTGCTCAGGCAATTGAGTCAATCATGAGATGTCAAGTACCACACCAGATGTTGTTCTTGCACAAGATGCAATAAGTTGATATTGATCCAATCCTGGAGAAACAATCGGAAGCAGTTTTAGAACATAAGTGCATGTTCTAGGGATATGATAACGATAACCTCTTTGGGAGACAGTTATCATTCCAGGCTTCCAAGGTGACCCGGACGACATGGAGGTTGTCAGAGTTATAGTTTTTCCTTCTGACGAGGGGCAGTGTTTTGGACAGGTGGTCCAAGGCAATACTGAGGGTGGCATGGCGCAGGATACTGATTAAATTCAGTTGACGATACAGTCGAAGAAGTTTGGATTTGGAGTTCATTTATGAACTAGGTCCCATCAGACATCCAGACATTCTAAGACAGGTATTGCTCATTTCGGGAGATGGCTTTCTCCGCGAACTTGAGATATAGAGAGACATAGAAAGAAACATCCAGGCGGATCCACTCACTGAGGCTATTCCTCGATCGCAAGAGTTTCGCAAACAGGCTTTGTGAGACTGACTAGTAGAGGAGTTGGGTGTTCGGTATCACACGGGCTGTGAGTATGCGACATCGCAATAATTAGCCTTGAGTGCAAGTGGGAGATTGTTGGAGATAGTGCCCTCAGAGTCAATTATTGGATCACAGGCACGTGATTGCAATGATTGAGGGAGGACCTATCCCGGTGGGACAGTCTTACTCGAATTGATAGTATGCTATCTGGTTTACCTTTATCATCGTGTACTGCTTTAGGTGACCTGACAGGTCGCTATTGCACGTTGATAGAGCCCCTAGGATTCTTGCTTGACTGCCAGCAGTATGAGGGCGATCATATAAGTGAGAGCTGGAGTCTATAAGCACATCCTTAAAAGGTCCCTAGTCGTGGGAGTTTCGAGACAGGGCATCGATTCTCCAGAGTAGACTAGTGTATACAGTCGAGACCCCGACGAGGGGCGGTGGCCGGTCTCACAAGCCACTGGTGTCAGTTGGTTCACCTAAGATGTATACAGGTGCTCATTGGGTTATGAGTACACCGGACAGGACTCGCCGGGAACATGCTAGTTGGTCTTATACCTGACGTCAGATAGCAGTTCCCAGGTGACATGTGTACAGGTTAGTTCATCGACCTGGGGATCGTCATTTGTCTCGTGTGAGTTCCCACTGTGCTTTGATTACTACCCTACCAAGGCTCAAAGGAGTCGTGCAAACAGGTTTTAGTTGGGTACAGTCCCGAGCCACATGGAGGCAGTGAGCGGATCTTCAGGGGTTCGTCTCTCCCGGTATTGGGGGTGAGGTCGCGCTGTGTCTAGGAGAGCCATTACACAAAGTCCTTGGCCAAGGCAGGAGATTTACTGGTAGGTATTCCAGTAGTATCTCAGGGCGTTCTGGGCTACACTCCGACACGACTTGTACCGCTTTTGGGGGTCTGACTTTTACCAACCCCCTAGGCCCGACATGCGATGCTCATAGACGAACGGACCGGACTGTACGGATATTGTCACTGACAGGCATAGTAGGGTGTCAGGATGAGCTCGCTCATCGACGTCCCTTTTGGTCAATAGCTGGTGGCCCGTTACGTATTGGTTTATACCTCTGACGTGCTAGTGGTTAAATCCACAGCCATAGTATTGACGAGTCTTTAGAGTCCACCACACATTCAGTTACTCAGCTTTCGGGCGAAACGTTGTAGAGGCCGTATGGAGATATGGCAGGGTCCGATCAGATACGTGCGGTATTGCACGGATCAGGATCAGATGGTTTGTACTAGAGGCCGTATAGATATATGGCAGGGTTTGATCAGATACGTGCGGTATTGCACGGATCAGGATCGGACGGATATTACTAGCCGGCTTTGGTTTAAGCCGGATCCTAGTATAGTACAGTGTAGATTTTGTCTCATTGCATTTGTATCCGGTTGGAATACAAATGCGGGCATGTATATGCAGTAGCGGGGTTTTCCTGTAATTTATTACGGGACCAGTTTTCTGGAGTTGCCAGTTTGCATTCCGTTCCGGCCGGTTTTCCGTTGTTCTTTCCCGGCCGGACTTTTCCGATGGAGGGGGTTATTTGCAAGTTTGCAAATAACATTTGTGGAGGGGGTTTCTTGCAAATGTAATCATTATGATAGGATAAGCATCTTTCATCCATGATGGTGCATTAATTGAGATAAGAAAGGATATGGGTTTGAAGTGATAAGTATGGTTGATGTTTGGATATGGTCACCTCTTGCTTTATACTACCATCACCTCCCTTGTATTATCCACTCCACCATTCTCACTTTTGATGAGGGCCGGCCACAATTTTGGAGAGGGGAGAAAAATGAGAGGGTTTCATTTTGATGAGGATAATTTGGTTCATCTCATTTTTCCTTGCTACACACATTCTAGCTCCACTTGAAAATTCCATTCCTCCATCAAGGCAACTACAAACCCCAAATGAGACTAGCATGATCTACACCACATTCTATAGCAAATCTTGGGCACGTCGACTTGCCAGCTTCGTGCCCGAGTTGCCTCGGTATTGAGGTGGGAGCCCGTAAAAGATGCAGACGATGTGGTGCCCTTCCGGCAAGGAGGCGACGACCGGAGTTTCCGCGGGAGATCGGGACGATGACGAGAAGACCGGAGGACTCGGATCACTCGGTATATCTCGAACCCGTCTTGTTGTTAGCTAGATTTAGTTTAATGGCCCGATCCGGGGTTTAGTGCGCGGTGGTGCCGGTTTGCTAAGTTCGCAAAATTAAAGTTTATCACCGTTTCCGCATTTGGCCGTCGGATTGACGGACGGGGCGCCGCCGTGCACTTACACTGTGCACACATACATTGATATCTTCATACCTGCGCACATGCTCACTGTATACTCATATCTGTGCACACACATATATTGATATCTTCATACTTGCTTAGATTACGCATTGAGATATGTTGTTTCCATGTTAATTCTGGATTTGGGGAACCGTGGATATTTCAAAAAGAGAATAGTTAATTATTTAAAAACCCGGTTTCCCTTGATATGATATTTTGGTGCGTCCACCATGTGTTTTCTCGGTACTAGAGTGATATATATGAACCCGAATCGAGGAGTTGGATGAGGCCGATTACGGGTACATGGTGGACCCGGTATGGTACTCCGGGGCGAGAACGGTTTCGCTGTGTAGTAGACGATGAGCCTGGCAGAGGGACTACTACCTACCGGTGATTGGTTGGACCTGGCGGTTATCCGGAGGATACCGACCAGAGTCGATGGATGGATACGGGATGACTCGTACTGCCGGGGCCGAGGGCCGATACCGCTGACAGAGCCCGTGGGTTGATCCGGACTGACGGATGCCCTATACAGGAGGATTTGCGTGTCGATGCTTGGCACGAGTATTTCTTGATGTTTTGGGTACTGATGTTGGGCACTCACGATTATATGAGATAGTACAGGATTGGAGGACCGAGGAGGATGACGACGCCTGAGTAGTATTGGGATTTGGGTGCATTGATGAGTACCGATTATACTTTCCACGATGACATTCCGTGTAGATGTTATATTTCCCATGCTCAGTATGTAGTAATTGATATCTCATCCTGTATCTATTATACCTGATATAGTACACATGCTTGCCTGATCGTTGCATACCCTGTTCATTCTATATAGGGTTGTTAGATTGCATTGCTATACCTGATCATTGCATACCCTGTTCATTCTATATAGGGTTGTTAGATTGCATTGCTATACCTGATCTTTGCATACCCTGTTCATTCTATATAGGGTTGTTAGATTGCATTGCTATACTTGATCATCGCATATCTTGTTCATCACTTGGAGATGTTATTAGATCGCACTTGTTGCATGTTTGAGCATCCAGTTCATCATATAGATGTTATCTGTTGATATAGGTTAGAGTATCGTTGCACGTGCATACTCGCGATTACCTTTATATGTTATCTTCTATTCACGAGTTGGCAACTCACCCCCGTTGTGCTACAGTGTTTGCAGGTTGCCCTTCGGAGTAGTTGCGGCAGGCTGCGTTCTTGCATCTTTTGACACAGATACCCCTACAGTTGGCGTACTAGCTCTTTTGCTGATAGGTGGGTTTTGTGCGGTATCTGATTGTCTTTCAGTTATGTACATTGTTGTATCTAGTACTCTCCATCTACCACTTATGTATTGACTTAGAGACCAGTTGTGAGGACGATGTATTTTATTTTGTATTCTGGTGTCGAGCTCGTTGTGAGCCGACTTTACTCATGCAGTTATTCTATCTGTGATGACTCCCCCTTGTTGCTCATTTTCTTCGCTACGGCGTCCTATATTGTTATCTTGGTGATTGTCTACTTAGGGTTTCTTGACATCTTAGTAATTGGTTCTATCAAAAGCTTAAAGCACTCTATACTTTTACTGGTTTGATTTCTGGGTTTTCGGCTTACTTAGTCGCGTTACGCCTGTAGACGTTACGTGGTTAAGTGCCGGTCACGGGCCAAACTTTGGGTCGTGACAAAGTTGGTATCAGAGCGTAGGTTTTACCTTCGGAGTGTAGGATGACCCTGGTATGATTGAGTAGGTAGCTGCAGCAGAGTGGCGTAGCGTGCGTATGTTCCGCGGCATACTCACGACACGGTACTCCGCCTAAGCGACCTTAGGATTTATTGATTGAATTTCCTTCATGATTGTATACATCCTTGTGATTCGATTTTCGTGTCCTCATCGAATCCTACCTTCTTTTTAGCCATTATGCCGCCAAGGACTACGAGGGTGCAGAGAGCGGTCGTGAGAGCCGAGGTTCGAGTTGATCCGTCTGAGACGAGGACTGATCCGATTAGTACCCCTGATTATTGAATATTCACCCCGCATTCCCTATGTCGATACTTTGCAATTACCTTCATGACCTTTCTCATTGGATTCAGCGCCAGACCATTTAGTTCGAGCGTGATCCTTCGTTCACCCAACAGCCAATTGTAATATTGGACCGGCAGGTGAAGAAACTTCGATCGAAGGTTTTGCCATCAGTGAAGGTATTTTGGTGCATCCCAAACAGTGAAGAGATCACTTGGGAGGCTGAGGGCGAGATGCGGAAGAAGTTCCCTCATCCCTCTGAAGGTATGCGTAGCTTTGTATTTTAAAATTCGGGGACGAATTTTCTTTAAGTGGGGAAGATTGTAACACCTTAGGTCGTGTTTAGGGGTTAATTATATTTTAATAGATAGTTTTGGTAAAAAGTTTACCAAATTAAGTTTATGATATTTTATTCTAATTAATGAATATTTTATTAGAGTTTTTCTAGACACACACACACTTGTGCATGTTAACTAGGGTTTAGATTTGGGGTTAAAACCATGATTAACAACCATGGTGGGTTAACCTATTTGTATTAAGTGTTTTGGGCTTTAATGGGGTTTTATTTATTTGTGTGTTTTGTTTATTTGAATTTCTTTTCTTTTTCTTTTGTTGACTTGGTGCATGAGAGAGGGAGTATGGGCATGGCTTGAGCCATGCTCATTAAATGAAGAGAGAGGGAGGGAGAGGGGGGTCTTTGACTTGTGCTCTCATTTCTCTCCTCATTCTCAATCTCCCAACTCTCACACACACACACACTCAGCTGAGAGAGAGAGAGAGGCAGCAGCTGCAGAAGAAGCACCAGCAGCAGCAACTAGCAGCAGCAACAGCATCATCATCAGCAACAGCAGGCAGTGGCAGCAGCAACATCAACAGCAGCCCCCAGCAGCTGCAGCAGCACTTCCCATCTTCTCCACCTCCTTTCTTCTTTCACCTAGGGTCTTGTAAGGTATAGAATCTGAGCCCAACTTCTTGTTTGTTTAATGTATGTGCAGTTTTGCTTCGGTTTGTGTAAAAAGTGAGATTTTGTGCTTGAAATGGTGATTTGTGTGAACTTATGGTTTAATGCTGTTAATATTGGTTAATCTAGCCTAATTAGGTGTTAGTAAGACCATGTAAACCTAGTTAGACCCCAGATTACACCAAAATACCATAGGGTTTCTAATTGTGCAAAATTTAGTGTTTTTAGGTGAACTTTTTGGATCTCTGTGATCTGCTATAGGCCCGAGTAGTTCAGGTTGAAATTGAGTTAACTGGAGCTTGTATACAAGGTATAGACCACACCACCAGAGCTCGAGACCCCCATCCCATAGCGAGGCCGCCGGTTTATTCTTTCTGGCCGCAAATTGCGGCCGGATAGGGGAATTTTTGGGTGATGTTTGGATGGGTAGGAGTCTGTTGTTATTTCTAGGACATTGGTATGTATAGTTTTGTAAGTTGTTAGCCTGGGTAGAATCTGGGACGTTATATCGCATTTCTAGTACGTTTGGTTCGCACGATACGCGCGATACGCGAGAGGGTTCCATGATTCAGCGTATCGCGGCTTGTCGGGGTTAGTTTTAGACGCGTGCACACGTTTAGCGTATCGTACACACGCGCATTTAGTTCGCGACACGAGCGTATCGTTTGACTTTGATATCGCATTTTTGCGAGATAGTTGGTTATATATGGATTCTTGTGTAATTCCAGGTTCGCAGGAGGGTACGTCAGACTAAGCTAAGAAAGGGAAGCAGGTGGTCGGCTACGAGTAGCGCACGACCAGGTGAGTAGATTTAACATCTACGGGGAAATCGCCCGTATGACGTTAAGCGTCAGGGCGAGTTAGGATATTAGATTGTAGATGTTCATATGGACAGTAGTAGCATACCTTATTGTTGCATATAGCAATGATAGCATATGACACTGCACTGTCACTAACAGTTCAAGTCACACGAGCACGCTTGATATGCTACACTCACACCGTTAGTGATTGCCATGACACTCACATTATAGGATTTCTATAAATCATATATCATACTGATTCCACCTTATTGATGTTGTCATGATTTGCCGCATAACAGCATATGTTATATCCATATTTGGGCACATATACATCACATACCCATATCTTTGCACACATACATTGATATCTTCATACCTGCGCACATGCACACTGTATACTCATATCTGTGCACACATACATTGATATCTTCATACCTGCGCACATGCACACTGTATGCTCATATCTGTGCACACATACATTGATATCTTTATACCTGCGTACATGCATACTGTATACTCATATCTGTGCACACATACATTGATATCTTCATACCTGTGCACATGCACACTGTATACTCATATCTGTGCACACATACATTGATATCTTCATACCTGCGCACATGCACACTGTATACTCATATCTTTGCACACATATATTGATATCTTCATACCTGCGCACATGCACACAGTATACTCATATCTGTGCACACATACATTGATATCTTCATACCTGCGCACATGCTCACTGTATACTCATATCTGTGCACACACATATATTGATATCTTCATACTTGCTTAGATTGCGCATTGAGATATGTTGTTTCCATGTTAATTTTGGATTTGGGTACCGTGGATATTTTAAAAAGAGAATAGTTAATTATTTAAAAACCCGGTTTCCCTTGATATGATATTTCGGTGCGTCCACCATGTGTTTTCTCGGTACTAGAGTGATATATGTGAACCCGAATCGAGGAGTTGGATGAGGCCGATTACGGGTACATGGTGGACCCGGTATGGTACCCCGAGACGAGAACGGTTTCGCTGTGTAGTAGAGGGTGAGCCTGGCAGAGAGACTACTACCTACCGGTGATTGGTTGGACCTGGCGGTTATCCGGAGGATACCGACCAGAGTCGATGGATGGATACAGGATGACTCGTACTGCCGGGGCCGAGGGCCGATACCGCAGACAGAGCCCGTGGGCTGATCCGGACTGACGGATGCCCTATACAGGAGGATTTACGTGTCGATGCTTGGCACGAGTATTTCTTGATATTTTGGGTGCCGATGTTGGGCACTCACGATTATATGAGATAGTACAGGATTGGAGGACCGAGGAGGATGACGACGCCTGAGTAGTATTGGGATTTGGGTGCATTGATGAGTACCGATTATACTTTCCACGATGACATTCCGTGTAGATGTTATATTTCTCATGCTCAGTATGTAGTAATTGATATCTCATCCTGTATCTATTATACCTGATATAGTACACATGCTTGCCTGATCGTTGCATACCCTGTTCAATCTATATAGGGTTGTTAGATTGCATTGCTATACCTGATCATTGCATACCCTGTTCATTCTATATAGGGTTGTTAGATTGCATTGCTATACCTGATCTTTGCATACCCTGTTCATTCTATATAGGGTTGTTAGATTGCATTGCTATACCTGATCATCGCATATCTTGTTCATCACTTGGAGATGTTATTAGATCGCACTTGTTGCATGTTTGAGCATCCAGTTCATCATATAGATGTTATCTGTTGATATAGGTTAGAGTATCGTTGCACGTGCATACTCGCGATTACCTTTATATGTTATCTTCTATTCACGAGTTGGCAACTCACCCCCGTTGTGCCACAGTATTTGCAGGTTGCCCTTCGGAGTAGTCGCGGCAGGCTGCGTTCTTGCATCTTTTGACACAAATACCCCTACAGTTGGCGTACTAGCTCTTTTGCTGATAGTTTGGTTTTGTGTGGTATCTGGTTGTCTTTCAGTTATGTACATTGTTGTATCTAATACTCTCCATCTACCACTTATGTATTGACTTAGAGACCAGTTGTGAGGACGATGTATTTTATTTTGTATTCTGGTGTCGAGCTCGTTGTGAGCCGACTTTACTCATGCAGTTATTCTATCTGTGATGACTCCCCCTTGTTGCTCATTTTCTTCGCTACGGCGTCGTATATTGTTATCTTGGTGATTGTTTACTTAGGGTTTCTTGACATCTTAGTAATTGGTTCTATCAAAAGCTTAAAGCACTCTATACTTTTACTGGTTTGATTTCTGGGTTTTCGGCTTACTTAGTCGCGTTACGCCTGTAGACGTTACGTGGTTAAGTGCCGGTCACGGGCCAAACTTTGGGTCATGACAACACTAGTCTACTCTGGAGAATCGATGCCCTATCTCGAAACTCCCACGACTAAGGACCTTTTAAGGATGTGCTTATAGACTACCAGCTCTCACGTATATGATCGCCCTCATACTGCTGGCAGTCAAGCAGGAATCCTAGGGGCTCTATCAACGTGTAATAGTGACCTGTCAGGTCATCTAAAGCAGTACACAATGATAATAATAAACCAGATAGCATACTATCATCTTGAGTAAGACTGTCCTACCGGGATAGGTCCTCCCTCAATCATTGCAATCACATGCCTGTGATCCAATAATTGACTCTGAGGGCACTATCTCCAACAATCTCCCACTTGCACTCAAGGCTAATTATTGCGATGTCGCATACTCACAGCCCGTATGATACCGAACACCCAACTCCTCTACTAGTCAGTCTCACAAAGCTCGTTTGCGAAACTATTGCGTTCGAGGAATAGCCTCAGTGAGTGGATCCGCTTTGATGTTTCTTTCTATGTCTCTCTATATCTCAAGTTCGCGGAGAAAACCATTTCCCGAAATGAGCAATACTTGTCTTAGAATGTGTCTGGATGTCTGGTGGGACCTTGCTCATAAATGAACTCCAAATCCAAACTTCTTAGACTGTATCGTCAACTGAACTTAATCAGTATCCTGCGCCATGCCTCCCTCAGTATTTCCTTGGACCACCTGTCCAAAATACTGCCCCTCGCCAGAAGGAAAACTATAGCTCTGACAACCTCCTGGTCGTCCAGGTCACCTTGGAAGCCTGGAATGATAACTGTCCCGAATGAGGCTGTCGTTATCATATCCCTAGAACATCCACTTATGTTCTAAAACTGCTTCCGACTGTTTCTCCAGGATTGGATCAATATCAACTTATTGCTTCTACTGCAAAAACAACATCTGGTGTGGTACTTGACATCTCATGATTGACTCAATTGCCTAAGCAAGTGATCTGCCAATCATGCACATCCCTCTCCCCTTTAGTCTGTAAGACACCTTTAGAGAGGGTGACTCCATCAACTGCAGGTACACTACCGTGCCAGGAGTCGTCCATTCTAATTACTCTTAGAATGCTGTCTAAGTACCCTTAATTGGGAAACCACCCAAATCTAGATCTAAAACCATAGATCTAGTAACCAGTATGTCTGATATAATGTCCAAGTCCAATGTGGAGAAACCACTGTGTGACGACCAAAGTATAACCGATCGTAGTATAGGAATATCACTTCCTACTCTGTGTATGTCATCCAAATACCATGACATCACACCCTACTACCTTCTCAACAGATCCATCCCCTATTCTGATGAAGTCAAACCTATGACTGTCACATCAGAAATTGACGATCTATCTCCGCTATATCTGCTTTAGTCTATAAATAGACATAAGCCACTTGTCCACCTTGCTTCCGCTGCTCCCACTGACCACGACAACCCTCTGGCAGAGTCATATAGACGTACACTTCTAAAGCCAGTTTAGAACGACGCTATACTCATCCTCCCGCCGGGTCTCGCAGCCTGGAACAACAGCAATGGCAAGTGTGGGTAAACAAGAACCTCCCTGCCACCGTCCTTGAGCATACCGAAGTACCTCTCGGGTGCCTGAGGTTACCCACCATATCTGCGGAGTGGCCAATGGAATGTCAAACTAGATTGAATCTTTAGGTTCTTATCAAATCTTCAGTAATTGTTTGCGGTTCTGGAATCACTTCCAGTTCTACCATACTCCCACTACTGTTTTCTGAAAAATCCATTTTTATTAAAACTGTGGCGAGTCTAGAACAATATCACTATTGATCTTACAGATGGTAGAAAGTCAACCATCGTCATAGCCTGGGTCAACCCACAAACAGTTATTACAGAAACGTGTCTTTAGTTATCCAGAATCCGGTTTTAAGCATAAGCCGGACAACTCCCCGTACCTTAACATCGTTAAGATACGAACTGTTCTATATCCAATATAGGACTAGAGGCACTGATTTAATTGAACCAGATTCAAATCATGCAGCTGTCTCCAGTGCATGTCAACTAAATGGAAGGAGGCCGATCAGCGTTACTCAACTTAGGAATGCTTCCAATTATGAGTAACCTGAAAGAGAAGCAAGTTCTCTTAATCATTACTATCAACTGAATACCATACACAAGTATCTACATCTTCGATTACCTTGAAGAATCCCGATACTTTCAACACCTGGTTCTCTACTTTACTCTCATACCTATAACTTCTCAAAACTTAGACCCTGTGTTTCTACGAAACACTTGTCTAAAAAACTAGAGAAGTCATAAGTAAGCCGAATATAGTACGTGGACCAACCCCTCTGTCCTAATGGACACTGGACAACATACAATACTCTGTATAAGTCCCTTGAGTCTAATAACTCATTCACTGTGTGTCGTAGGTTGAAAACTGTACTTATGGTTATGAAGAATTACACCGCTGTTCAATGCTCCTTACCTAACCATCCACTGATATAGGTAAATGTCATAGACATAATTTCAAAAAGGTACATCTCACTTTATAAAAATAGACGTACATATATATCAATTTGAAATTGGTGCATAACAGCGGATATTCAAAACCAAATATTTGCTGTCCGGCAAACAACCCAGGTGACCTCCTCGATTACAACGAATCCCGATATAATTGTAAGTCGATGTACAACACCCCAATACTTGTGGGGAGGCGGAATTTTCAAAAACGAACTTGTTTAGTGAACAAACATCGACTAACCGCTTGAATCGAAGCTAAACGATAACTAACTTAAAACATAGAGTTGCTATGCTACTATGTTTAGGGATTATACCTAATGAATCGTGTCCTTCGTCTTTGCGAACTCCACCTCCTCCTCGGCCTTCTCGAAGTAGTAGACGATCCACCCGAGAGCTTTACTCCAAGCTTAGCATCTAAACTTGAGGCAACTAAACTTCTTTAAGTGCTAATCAAAGAAGCTAGGTGTAATATAGAGAGGGTTATGGATTAAGTAGTCTAACTAATCCTTGTACTCAACACATGAGAGGGGAGGATTAGGGTTTGAAGAGGGAGAGCTTGAGGAGAGAGAAGATGATAAAGATAATGAAATGAGAATAGTGAGATAACATGATATATATCAAGCATTTCTTTTTATCAAGAAAAGAATAATAAATGAATTTAGCAACCATGCTTGATAATATCTAGTGATGATTCACTCCATGAGTCATTAAGCATTTATCATGCATTAATGACATGGATGAATCATCCATATGACTCACTAATCACATTCATTGCATACGCCACCTAAACCTCCTTAGTCACCATCTTCTAGAAGCTTCTCGCGCAATTACGAGAACGCCCCTCCTTTCCGCAAAAATACGGAAAAACTTTAGACTGTATAAATCCAATAACCGGATACCAGTAACTGGCTTAAACCAAAGCCGACTGGTAAAAACTGTCCGAAAGTCGTATGTGCGTAAACACACGTATGCGTCCGAACCCTTGTCGTAAAACCATACAACCTCTATATCGTTTCGCCTGGAGTAGGGAAACTCTCTGTGTGGGACTCTAGAGACTCGACTACTACGCTGGCAGTGGGTTTAACCACAGACCGCAAGCGGCACTAGCTGTACGTAACGGTCCCCAGGTAGATGTCGATAAGAAGGCCGATGAGGAAACCCATCCGAACTCCTACTGAGTCTGATGTGACAATCTCCATACAGTCCGGTCCGTTCGTCTTAGACTATCGCATATCGGGCCTTGGGGGGGGCAAGCGTCAGTCCCCTAATAGCGGTATAAGTCGTGTCGGAGGGAAGCCCATTACACCCTGAGAAACTACTGGAACCTACCAGCAAATCTCGCTTGCCCTGGCCAGGGACTTTGCGTAATGGCTCTCTGACACAGCGCGATATCAACCCCCAATACCGGGAGAGACGAATCCTGTCTAACCGCCACTGCCTCCAAGTGCTCGGGACTGCACCCAACTGCTACCTGTTTGCACGACTCCTTTGAGCCGTGGTAGGGTAGCAATCTAAGAACAGTGGGACACACTCGAGGCGAAGTAGCAGTGTCAAGTCTGCGGACTATGCTGTACTCATGTCACCTGGGAACTGTACACTGACGACTGGTATAAAACCAACCAACAGTTCCCTGTGAGTCCTGTCCGGTGTACCCGTAACCTAACGAGCACCTGTATACTATCTCCAGTACGACGTACTGACGGCTGTGGGACAGACCATCTCCCCAACTGGGATGAGAAGCGTACACACTGGTCTACTCCGGAGTATCGATGCTCTGTCTCGATAATCCAACGACCAGGGACCTGAATAAGGATGTGCTTGTAGACTACCCAGCCCCCACTAGTGTGACTGCCATCACAACGCTGGTAGTCAAGCAAGATCCTAAGAGCTCTATCAATACGTATACTCACATATTTAGATAGAAAAACCAAGTAGCATACTACCATGTTTAGGAAGACTATTATATACATGTGAATATCCCAAGCTTCCATTAAGTAATATACAAACTAGTATGATACAGTAATGGCTTTCTAAGGCATAAACACTAACAATCTCCCACTTGCACTAGGGCCATGTACTGGCATATCGAAGACCAATGATCTCGAGTAGCCTCTCGAACTGAATCTGAGGTAGGGCCTTCGTGAATGGATCAGCAATGTTCTCTTCAGAAGCAACTCTCCGAACCTCGATCTCCTGACGATCAATGATCTCCCTGATCAGGTGATACCGACTCAAGATGTGTCTGGACTTCTGATGGGACCTTGGTTCCTTCGCTAAAGCTATAGCTCCGTTGTTGTCGCAATACAGAGGTATTGGATCAACTATGGTAGGAACCACCTGAAGTTCTATTAGGAACTTCTTCATCCAGACTGCTTCTTTTGCGGCATCGCAAGCAGCTATATACTCCGCTTCCATCGTCGAGTCAGCAACGGTGTCCTGCTTGGAGCTCTTCCAGCACACCGCCCCTCCATTGAGGGTAAAGACACCCGACATGGATTTGGAATCGTCCTTATCACTCTGGAAGCCGGAATCAGCAAAGGCCTCCAACTTAAGGTCTTTTCCACCGTAAACCAAGAACATCTTCTTAGTCCTTCTCAGGTAATTGAGAATGTTCTTTACTGCTCTCCAGTGCATCTCCCCTGGGTCTGACTGATACCGGCTTACCACGCTTAGTGCGTAAGCTACATCTGGTCTGGTGCACAACATCGCATACATTATAGAGCCTACCGCAGAAGCGTAGGGTATAATAGACATGCGTTCCCTTTCCAAATCAGTCTTGGGAGACATCTCTTTGGAGAGGGTGATTCCGTGACAAGCCGGTAGATTACCGCGCTTAGAATCTTCCATACTGAATCTCTTCAGTACAGTGTCGATATACCTGGACTGCGAAAGTCCCAACATCCTCTTGGATCTATCACGATAGATCCGGATCCCCAGAATGTAAGAGGCATCACCCAGGTCTTTCATGGAGAACCTGTGTGACAAGAATCCTTTGACAGATTGTAGCATAGGAATGTCATTTCCTATCAATAGAATGTCATCCACGTACAAGACGAGGAACACGACATTTCTGGCTACAACTTTACTATATATGCACGGTTCATCTGGATTTTTGATAAAGTCATATTCTTTGACTGTCTCATCAAAACAGATGTTCCAACTCCGCGATGCCTGCTTTAGTCCATAAATGGACTTAAGCAGCTTGCATACTTTCCCGCTGCTCCCACTCTGATTGAAACCCTCTGGCTGATCCATATAGACGCTCTCTTCTAAATTTCCATTCAGAAAAGCCGTCTTTACGTCCATCTGCCAGATTTCATAATCATGGAAGGCAGCAATAGCAAGAAGGACCCGAATGGATTTGAGCATAGCCACTGGAGAAAAAGTTTCGTCATAGTCCAAACCAGGTCTTTGACGAAAACCCTTTGCAACAAGTCTAGCCTTATAGGTTTCCACCTGTCCATCTACACCAATCTTTTTCTTGAAGATCCATTTGCTTCCTATGGGTTTTACCCCATCTGGAGCAAAGTCCAAAGTCCATACTTTGTTGGTGTACATGGACTCCATTTCGGTCCGCATTGCATCTAGCCATCGTACCGAGTCGCCGCTCTGGATGGCCTGCTGGAAGTCAGTAGGTTCATCATCATCTATGATTCAATCCTCTCTATCCCCATCTATGAGAAAACCGTAGTATCTCTCAGGCGGATGAGACGGCCTACTACTCCTGCGGAGGGGTGCGGGAATGTCCTGTTCTTTTTGAACTTCTGGTTCTACCAAACTTTCAGTAACAGCTTGTGGTTCTGGAATTTCTTCCAGTTCTACTGCGCTCCCACTCTTCTGATTTTCTAAAAATTCAGTTTCTAAGAAGTGAGCATGACGAGAAACAAAAACCTTTTGTTCCTCTGCGTAATAGAAATAATATCCCTTGGAGTTCTTTGGATATCCCACAAGTTTACACTGTACTGAGCGTGCCTCGAGCTTGTCCGAATGCTGCTTTTTTACAAAAGCTGGACACCCCCATGTCCTAAAATGTTTTAGACAGGGTTTCTTCCCACTCCACATCTGATATGGTGTGGTAGGCACAGTCTTGGTTGGAACCTGGTTTAAAAGATATGCCGCTGATTCTAGCGCATAACCCCAGAAAGATCGCGGTAACTCAGCATTACTCATCATGGATCGTACCATATCCAATAGGGTTCGATTCCGTCTCTCCGATACACCGTTATGCTGTGGAGTGTATGGAGGAGTAAGCTGAGAGAGAATTCCTTTCTCCTTTAGGTAACCTAGGAACTCGGCACTTAAGTATTCTCCACCTCGATCAGATCTCAGTGTCTTAATACTTTTGCCTGTTTGGTTTTCCGCTTCACTCTTGTATTCCAGGAATTTCTCAAAGGCCTCGGATTTATGTTTCATTAAGAAAACATGTCCATACCTAGAGAAATCATCTGTAAAAGTAATGAAGTAGGAATAACCACCTCTTGCATGTGTAGACATCGGACCGCATACATCGCTGTGTATGAGTCCTAAGAGCTCGCTCGCTCGTACTCCTTGTCCAGTAAATGGAGTCTTTGTCATCTTTCCTTTGAGACAAGATTGACAAGTGTCATAAGTTTGATATTCGAACGAGTCCAAATATCCTTCTCTATGCAACTTAGTCAACCTTCTCTCATTGATGTGACCCAGTCTACAATGCCATAAGAAAGCTTTATTTAAATCTGGAGACTTTCTTTTTAGTGTGTTCTGGACATTGAAAATTTGGAGTTGGTTTAAAACATATATACCGTTATTTAGGGTACCGGACCCAATCAAACCATGATTAAGGTGGATGTTGACAACATCTCTTACAAACGTGAAATCATAACCTTTATTTGATAACAAGGAAACTGATATGATATTATACGTTAAGCTTGGTAAAAAATAACAGTTATGTAAAATCAAAATGTGTCCACTCGTCAATCCTAGGTGATAATCCCCGACGGACGCAGCTCCCACGCTAGCTCCGTTAGCAACCTTTAGGGTCATATCACCTTCCTTCTGTAGGGTTCCTAGGCACACAGTAGAGGTCTCACAAGGCATCAACCATGTCATTTTACAAAAATATGGTGCCGAGAAACCCTAGTTAACGGATCGTTGCTAGAAATCTAGGCGAAAAGTAAACTAGTTAACACTTAACTACTAGGATATGGAAATTACAACCTTTGTAGATCCGGATATCCACCTCCACGGCTCCGCAACGAAGTCTCCTCGCTGTCCAAGTCGAACTCCGGGCTCTAGCGTCGGCTTCATCGGAGAATGAACGGGCTTGGTCATCGACGACGATGCCGAAGATGATCTACGTCGAGGCATCGCTAGATCAAGCTCCCACTTCACAAAGTGATGAAACTTGTGAAGAAAACACACTCTACTACTTGGCAAGAGGTAGAGGATGAAGAAATAGGAGGTGGGTTCTCTTTAGAATTGGATTTCTCACTCTCAAGCTCAAGTTGCCATTGATGGCCTCAAGGTTTCAAACTTGAAGATGAAGAAGAAGATGAGCTAGAAATATGATAAGTCTTTTTGAATAAAAAGAAAAAGGAATACTTATCATAATTCTTACTAGGGTTAAGTGTAGATAATATACCATGGTTAATGGATGGGTTAGGGTTAAGCATGATGACAAGAAAGGTTAAGAAGTCAAAGCTTCATGAAGCTTCAACTAAAAGACAAAGAAAGCCACCATTCCTTTTTTAAATCATTTCCAAATAAATAAATGAAAAAATAAATAAAAGAATATGCAAAACCCTAATCAACACTTAACCATGGTTTTAATTCTTTACACTTAACTAAATAATCAAGTATCATCAAACATGATACAAGTATGTGCACGAAAATATATCACATATATAACTTGCACATCAAGTGAGAAAATCCATATAAAGTGAACCAATACTAGTTAATGCAAAGTAATATATCAAATATATAATTACAGATTAAATCATTAAATCAACATTTGATTCAATGATCCGGTCATGTCGCACATAACCGACTAGTATTCAATGTATCGATTTATCGAATCAATGATTCGATAACTAGGTCATATCGAATATAACCAATCGAAACATTTATCGCGAGAATGAAATGCGGTATCACATACACGCATTATTCTCTATCCTGCACATATCTCATATGCGCTCCTATTTCGTTTCGCTTGAGCCAGGAAACCTCTGTGTAGGACTCTAAAGACTCGTCAATACGCCGGTAGCAGATGATGATCATATCAAGCATCCACAAGCCGCAAGCGGTCTGCTAAACGTAACGACCATCCGGGTATTGAGCGATCAGAAGATCGACGAGCTAGCCCGCTCACACTCCTCTGAATCCAACCAGCAACACTTACCGTACAGTCCGGTCTGATCGTCTGATATGTCGCATATCTCACCTAGGGGTGGTAAACGTCAGACCCCAATAGCTCGATAAGTCGTGTCGATATGAGGCTCATAACGGGTCGAGAAACTACTGGTAACACTTACCAGCAAATCTCTGATCAGCCCTGGCCAGGGACTTCCCTGTTACGGCCAATCGAGCACAGCGCAACATCAACCCCCAATACCGGGAGAGACGAAACCCCTCCTATCGCTCATTGCCTCCATGTGACTCGGGACTGTACCCAAAGACCACCGTTTTGCACGCCCTCATGGACGTGGTAAGGTGGAGATCAAAGCACAGTGGGAATCACACAAGACTCTATGACGATCTCGGGTCTACAGACTAACCTGCAGAAGTGTCACCTGAGAACTGCCATCTGACGTGAGGTATAATACCATCTGGGAGTTCTCGGCGAGTCCGTCCAGTGTACCCAGTCTCCACTGAGCACCCGTATACCCTCTCTGATGTCAAACACCAATGGATATGGGATCATCCATCGCCCATCACATGGGTCGAGAAGCGTATACGCTAGTCTACACTGGTATATCGATTCCCCGTCTCGATACACCCACGACTAGGGACCTTGAAGGATGTACTTATGGACTACCATGTCCCCACTAGTATGATCTGCATCATAGTCCAGGTAGTCAAGTACACATCCTAAGGGCTTTACCAACATGTAACTATAAGACAGTATAAAGAGACTAGTGTACATGTTAAGATAAAGAGCAACCAGATAGCATACTATCATGTCGAGCAAGAAAGTCATCTCTATATATGTCCAAGCATCCAATATAATATACATCATCTGTACAATACTGGCCTCTAGGGCATACATACAACTAACAATCTCCCACTTGCACTAGGGCCAGCTGCAGTAGTATCGCATACCGAGCATCCCGAAGAGTCTCTCAAACTGTATCTGGGGAATGGCCTTCGTGAGTGGATCCGCCGTGTTGTTCTTCATGTCAACCCTCCTGACCTCGATCTCCCGGCGATCAACTATCTCCCGGATCAGGTGATACCGCCTCAGAATATGCCTGGACCGCTGATGGGACCTGGGTTCCTTGGCCAAAGCCACCGCTCCATTGTTATCGCAATACAAAGGTATTGGATGCTCAATGGATGGAACCACTCCAAGTTCAGTAATGAACTTCTTGATCCAGACAGCCTCTTTGGCAGCATCGTTGGCAGCGATGTATTCAGCCTCCATCGTCGAGTCTGCCATGGTTTCCTGCTTGGAACTTTTCCAGCTAACCGCCCCTCCGTAAAGGGTAAAGACAAAGCCCGACTGCGACTTAGAGTCGTCCTTATCACTCTGGAAGCTCGAATCAGTAAAGGACTCCACTTGGAGTTCTCCGTTACCATACACCAAGAACATATCTCTAGTCCTTCGCAAATACTTGAGAATGTTCTTCACAGCTGTCCAGTGACTCTCTCCAGGATCTGCTTGATACCGACTCACTACACTTAGTGAGTATGCAACATCGGGTCTGGTACATAGCATCGCATACATGATAGAACCTACTGCCGAAGCATAGGGTATCCCTTGCATGCGAGCTCTCTCCAAATCAGTCTTGGGAGACATCTCTTTGGAGAGAGTGAGTCCAGAGATCGTGGGTAAGTTCCCACGCTTGGATTCTTCCATACTAAACCTCTTTAGTATGGTGTCAATATACCTGGATTGGGACAATCCCAATATCCGTTTGGATCTATCTCTATAGATCCTGATTCCCAATATGCAGGAGGCATCACCAAGATCTTTCATTGAGAATCTTTGTGACAAGAAGAGGTTGACCGATTGCAGCATAGGAATATCATTTCCTATCAAGAGTATGTCGTCCACGTACAATACGAGGAAGACAACCTTACTCTCTGCCACCTTCTTGTAGATACAAGGTTCATCTGGATTTTTGACGAAATCAAACTCTTTGATAACGACGTCAAAGCAGATGTTCCAACTCCGCGATGCTTGCTTTAATCCATAAATGGATTTAAGCAGCTTGCACACCTTCCCGCTGCTCCCACTGTCTACGAAGCCCTCTGGCTGAGTCATGTACACGCACTCTTCTAAATCACCATTTAGAAAGGCGGTCTTAACATCCATTTGCCAGATTTCGTAATCATGATAAGCAGCGATGGAAAGCATGATCCGGATGGATTTAAGCATAGCCACTGGAGAAAAGGTCTCGTCATAGTCCACACCTGGTCTTTGACGAAAACCCTTTGCTACAAGTCTAGCTTTGAAAGTCTCCACTTTCCCATCTACACCAAGTTTCTTCTTGAAGATCCACTTGCTCCCAATGGGTTTTACCCCTTCAGGAGCAACGTCCAAAGTCCATACTTTGTTGGTGTACATGGATTCCATCTCGGACCGCATAGCATCCAGCCATTTCACTGAGTCCCCACTCATGATGGCCTGCTCGAAGCTAGTTGGGTCATCATCCTCCATGATGCAATCCTCACTTCCACCATCAATGAGAAAACCATAGTATCTCTCAGGTGGACGAGAAACCCTACTAGATCGGCGGAGAGGCTGGGGTACGTCGGGCACCACTGAATCCTCTGGTTCTACTAAATCGTTAGTTGCAGTTTGTGGTGCTTGAACCTCTTCCAACTCTACCTCTTTGCCATTAATTTCTTTGCAAGAAATTCCCTTTCCAAAAAGGTGGCATGTTGAGCAACAAACTCTTTGTTCCTCAGCTTGGTAGAAAAAATATCCTTGAGAATTCTTAGGATATCCCACAAACTTGCAAAGGACTGATCGTGCCTCGAGTTTGTCCGGATTTTGTTTTTTGACATAGGCCGGACAACCCCATATCTTAATTCGTTTAAAATATGGTCTCTTCCCACTCCATATCTCATATGGTGTGGTAGGTACAGATTTAGACGGAACCAGATTCAATAGGTATATGGCTGTCTCAAGCGCATACCCCCAAAAGGAAATAGGTAACTCAGCATTACTCATCATTGAACGCACCATATCTAATAGGGTGCGATTCCTTCGTTCCGATACACCGTTGTGCTGTGGTGTATAAGGAGGAGTAAGCTAAGAGAGAATCCCATTCTCTTTTAGATAATCCAGGAATTCACTGCTTAAGTATTCACCTCCTCGATCAGATCGAAGAACCTTAATACTTTTTCCCGTTTGGTTCTCTACCTCGTGCTTATATTCTTTGAATTTCTCAAAAGCTTCAGACTTGTGTTTCAACAGGAACACATGCCCGTATCTAGAGAGATCGTCAGTGAATGTAATGAAGTAGGAAGAACCATTTCTGGCGTGTGTAGACATTGGACCGCATACATCACTATGCACCAGTCCCAAGAGTTCAGTAACTCTTTCTCCGTGTCCCGTAAACGGAGTTTTGGTCATTTTTCCTTTGAGACATGAATAGCAAGTGTCATAAGATGATAATTCGAATGAATTCAAATATCCATTCTTATGCAACTTAGCTAGTCGAGTCTCATTGATATGGCCAAGTCTACAGTGCCACAAGAAGGATTCGTTCATTTCTGAGCTTTTCCTTTTGTGTGTGTTTTGTATATTGAAGACTGTATTTTGATTGAGAATGAATATGCCATTATGTAGCGAGCCTGATGCAATCAACCTTTGATCCAGGAATATGTTCATAACATTATCCTTTACTACAAAATTATATCCTTCTTTACTTAATAAAGAAACTGATATAATGTTGCACATCATGTTCGGTATATAATAGCACTCATTCAGGACTAGTGTATTACCATTTGGTAATACTAGGTGATATATGCCAACTGCTTTGGCTGTAACATTTGCCCCATTCCCTACTTGAACGGAATGATCACCTTTTCCCAGTTCTCTACCTTTCCTTAGCCCATGTAACTGCTTACATATGTGGGATCCTGATCCGGTATCTAATACCCAGGACGTAGGGTGAAATGAGAAACAGTTCTCAATGACAAACACACCCGAAGATGATGCATCAACATGCATGTTCTCCTTTTGGGCGGTGTGAGAATCCAGATATTCTCCTGTTTCCTGTTCATTCTTATAACACTTATAAGATAGAACGGGTTCAACGTTCCCCTGCACAGTATAATATGCGGGTTCGGTCAATACATCCATATTATTATCTTGATTAAGGCATGAAATGGTCGCTACCTGGAGAGAGAGAGAAGAAAATACTTTAGCGTAAGCTCGTGCAAGATCAGATTGGTTATTATCTTATCTAATCAGGATGGCTCCCACTGCTTTTTATCAAATCTTCCTCCAAACCCTAAAAGGAAAGACTAGCCGGGATTAATTACACACTACAAGTTCGCCAATCTTTCAGCCAGGCCAGTGTCGGTACTTTGAGGGAGGTCCCCCGTGCTTTCGCACGAACCTAATTAATGTAAACCTCGTTTTCCCAGAGGCGTAACCTCGTTAACACCTTTCTAGACACCTACTTGATCGGCTAATTGTAATGTGTAAAACTCTCCCAGGAGTAACTCTTACTCGCAGTGGGTATCGGGATCCAACTATCTCATAGAAGGTATGCAATCTCATTGCAAATTTCAACACTTGAAATTCCCGATAATGTTTTTGCCCCTAGCGATCTATGACCTTGACTAAGTAAACAAACCATAAATCGCAAGTCAAGTTCAACCCGTACATTTCCCGATTGAATTAAACCCACCCGTACGACCCTTGACTGAGTCAACAAGGTCGTGCGAATGCTCTAATCCAATCACATCTCATGTTGTTGCAGATAAACATAATTTAGCTACCATACACTATGCCTTGACTAAGTCAACAAACATAGCAGGAATACTAAATAATATCTATCTGAAATGACGGAGGGCTACGTGGGTTCTTTCAGAAAAAACCATGAGCGTAATGAACTTGATATCGTTGTAGAATTGAATGAAGTTTTGAAATGGAGTGATTTTGAGGCTTTTATAGTTTTGCTAAAGGGGTCACTCCCGGTGAAGGGATCGTCGGCCCTTTCCTCGTCGAATGAGGTGCGGGATATATCATATATATCACTATGCAAAGCAAAAACTCTTAAAAGCAATCAAAGCCAAACCGAGTGTGTAGCATCTGCCAGTTATTGCTAAAGGAGTCACTCCCGGTGAAGGGATCTCGGTCCTTTCCTCATCGAATAAGGTGCAGGGTATATCATATATACCGCTATGCAAAGCAAGAACTGTAGCTACCTGTTTTATTTAAAATTTGATTCTACAACATCTTAGGTTTATTTTCTTTCATTGATCACATTAATGAAGTCCCATCATTTAATTACCTAAACATCACAGATAGATATGACGTACACTTATGCCATCCGCATTCGCCTCGATGTCCCCTCGTGCACCGTTAGGTTAGGTAACTAACGACAGAGCAGGGCAGGGCTAGCGCGGGTGTAAAACATAAGTAACGTCTATATAATATATCATATATACTATATACTATATCCATCACAGAATCTCATCTCAGAAATCGCAGCAGAAGAAACATATGAAATATTGGATATACTAGGACGTCCGTGTTTTCAATACGAGCCAGTATAAAACACGGATTCCACGGTCGTGATGAATAGCCAATCCCACACCCCTAGACCCCTACGAGAGCGGCAAGCAACCCTGCCAATTCTAGGGTTAGGAGACCCGGACTCGACTCCTCGAGTTGGTCTCCCACTGGACCCCAGAACCCGGTTACTTGTGCTCCTCTCCTTGGGTCTATCCTAATGCGGAAAAGTAAATAATATACAAAGGGTGACAACTTCCGCTACCTGGAAGTGCCCCAAATAAAAGAATATTACATACAAGTTTTTACATGAATGAAAATGAAAAACACTCATCTCACATAAAAACCCCCGGCTATTCAAACACGACGATCCAATATAACATATCCAGCAACACATAACATCACATGCCATCAACGTAAGTAAGTATGCATACCCCAATTGTCGTTGACGTATAGCAACGAAACCGGCGATATGAACATACTACACTTACGGTCACAGAAAAGAAAGTGTAAAACTACAACAATTGGAATCCGCAACTGCTTTAGACATCACTTGCCTAATCAAATGAAATACTTAGACATCACATGCCTAATTATTATAAATCCCGCATTTTAGTCTCATTATCGAAAACTCTTTTCAATATCAAATGAAACTAAACCGCTAGATTTATATCATTCATTCAGTTATCACATAACTGTTTGTGAATTCCAATTATTGTATCCCATTCTAGATAAATAGAATATATTAAACTTTCCGATCGAACATTCGAACACCCAAGTTTTCCCGAAACCATCCATCACATGAAATAGGTTCAAAGACATTCGTTTCATGCCTCAGTACCAACGGTCCAGCCGTAGAAGGGTCAAGCCAACGCCTCACATGTGGCACGCCGTACTGCCCCAAACCCGAAGGTTCAAAGGGCAGTTCAAGACGGTCACATAATCGAGTTAAGGTTTGTTGTCTTCTAGAGGGACCATCGCGTTACTTGCACTACTCAGAACGTCCTTAAACCACACAATAATCCAACACTTGGATATTTTTGGCAGGGGAAAGATTGGGTATTTATATCCGGTCGAACTTTTTAACATATTCAAAAAATTATCCGGAAAACACTTAGACAAAGTTCGATAATCCGATCGAATCGTCGATTCCCTACACAACCCCAGAATACTCAAACCTGGAGTCAAATTAAAATTCCCAGAAAACTCAGAACAATTAATCAGGAATTACTGTGCAAAAACCAAGGGCTGACGTCACTATTTAGCCGCGGAACCGCCGCAGAAGCCTAGCTTCTGCCGCGGTTCAGCCGCACTTTGTACTGTTCACAGGAAACGTTTTACGCAGTAATTCTTAGATTTTATTGCTGAATTTTTTAAGCATTTTTAATTGAAAAAAAACCACAAATTCGAAAAATTTCCAGAGAGCTATTTTGGGGTTGGGTATTTGGTTCGTCCGGGTTTCAAACTCCGTCTAGACTTCGCCTAAGGCTCTAGCTAGGCTCTGATACCACTGTAGGGTTCCTAGGCACACAGTAGAGGTCTCACAAGGCATCAACCATGCCATTTTACAAAAATATGGTGCCGAGAAACCCTAGTTAACGGATCGTTGCTAGAAATCTAGGCGAAAAGTAAACTAGTTAACACTTAACTACTAGGATATGGAAATTACAACCTTTGTAGATCCGGATATCCACCTCCACGGCTCCGCAACGAAGTCTCCTCGCTGTCCAAGTCGAACTCCGGGCTCTAGCGTCGGCTTCATCGGAGAATGAACGGGCTTGGTCATCGACGACGATGCCGAAGATGATCTACGTCGAGGCATCGCTAGATCAAGCTCCCACTTCACAAAGTGATGAAACTTGTGAATAAAACACACTCTACTACTTGGCAAGAGGTAGAGGATGAAGAAATAGGAGGTGGGTTCTCTTTAGAATTGGATTTCTCACTCTCAAGCTCAAGTTGCCATTGATGGCCTCAAGGTTTCAAACTTGAAGATGAAGAAGAAGATGAGCTAGAAATATGATAAGTCTTTTTGAATAAAAAGAAAAAGGAATACTTATCATAATTCTTACTAGGGTTAAGTGTAGAGAATATACCATGGTTAATGGATGGGTTAGGGTTAAGCATGATGACAAGAAAGGTTAAGAAGTCAAAGCTTCATGAAGCTTCAAATAAAAGACAAAGAAAGCCACCATTCCTTTTTTAAATCATTTCCAAATAAATAAATGAACAAATAAATAAAAGAATATGCAAAACCCTAATCAACACTTAACCATGGTTTTAATTCTTTACACTTAACTAAATAATCAAGTATCATCAAACATGATACAAGTATGTGCACGAAAATATATCACATATATAACTTGCACATCAAGTGAGAAAATCCATATAAAGTGAACCAATACTAGTTAATGAAAAGTAATATATCAAATATATAATTACACATTAAATCATTAAATCAACATTTGATTCAATGATCTGGTCATGTCGCACATAACCGACTAGTATTCAATGTATCGATTTATCGAATCAATGATTCGATAACTAGGTCATATCGAATATATCCAATTGAAACATTTATCGCGAGAATGAAATGCGGTATCACATACACGCATTATTCTCTATCCTGCACATATCTCATATGCGCTCCTATTTCGTTTCGCTTGAGCCAGGAAACCTCTGTGTAGGACTCTAAAGACTCGTCAATACGCCGGTAGCAGATGATGATCATATCAAGCATCCACAAGCCGCAAGCGGTCTTCTAAACGTAACGGCCATCCGGGTATTGAGCGATCAGAAGATCGACGAGCTAGCCCGCTCACACTCCTGTGAATCCAACCAGTAACACTTACCGTACAGTCCGGCCTGATCGTCTGATATGTCGCATATCTCACCTAGGGGTGGTAAACGTCAGACCCCAATAGCTCGATAAGTCGTGTCGATATGAGGCTCATAACGGGTCGAGAAACTACTGGTAACACTTACCAGCAAATCTCTGATCAGCCCTGGCCAGGGACTTCCCTGTTACGGCCAATCGAGCACAGCGCAACATCAACCCCCAATTCCGGGAGAGACGAAACCCCTCCTATCGCTCATTGCCTCCATGTGACTCGGGACTGTACCCAAAGACCACCGTTTTGCACGCCCTCATGGACGTGGTAAGGTGGAGATCAAAGCACAGTGGGAATCACACAAGACTCTATGACGATCTCGGGTCTACAGACTAACCTGCACAAGTGTCACCTGAGAACTGCCATCTGACGTGAGGTATAATACCATCTGGGAGTTCTCGGCGAGTCCGTCCAGTGTACCCAGTCTCCACTGAGCACCCGTATACCCTCTCTGATGTCAAACACCAATGGATATGGGATCATCCATCGCCCATCACATGGGTCGAGAAGCGTATACGCTAGTCTACACTGGTATATCGATGCCCCTTCTCGATACACCCACGACTAGGGACCTTGAAGGATGTACTTATGGACTACCATGTCCCCACTATTATGATCTGCATCATAGTCCAGGTAGTCAAGTACACATCCTAAGGGCTTTACCAACATGTAACTATAAGACAGTATAAAGAGACTAGTGTACATGTTAAGATAAAGAGCAACCAGATAGCATACTATCATGTCGAGCAAGAAAGTCATCTCTATATATGTCCAAGCATCCAATATAATATACATCATCTGTACAATACTGGCCTCTAGGGCATACATACAACTAACACCTTCAGCACTCTACGGTTTCTCAGTGCCTGCAATGAATTGCAAATATGAGATCCTGATCCGGTATCCAATACCCAGGAAGTAGAGTTGATCGACAGACAATTCTCAATTACAAACACACCTGAAGTCGAAGCCACAGCTTGCTTTGGTTCCTGGTTCTTGGCGTTCCACGCCTTGCAATCCTTCTTCCAGTGCCCTTTCCTGTGACAATGGAAGCACTCATCCTGGCCAACTACCGGTACTGCAAACTTTTTCTTTCCCTTCCCTCCCACCTTACTAACACCTCCTCTAGGTTTGGGGACGGCCTTCTTCTTCCTTCCTTTGGCCCTAGCCTTGGACCGGGAAGAAGATGCACCGCCAACAAACATAGCGGGTGTTTCCCTTGCCTTCTGCAAGGTGCCCTCTGCACTCCTTAACATGTTCAGGAGTTCCGGAAGTTCAACTTCTTTTCCTTGAAGGTTGAAGTTCAGGATAAACTGGGCGTAGGTGGGAGGAAGGGACTGGAGAATAAGGTCTGTATATTGCTCATTATCCAAAGTCGTCCCAAGGTCTGCGAGCTCTTCAATATAGCCGATCATCTTTAGGACATGTTCTCCTACCGATGACCCGACAGCCAACCTCGCTCAAAACAAGTTCTTAGAGGTCTCGTATCTTGCTATACGAGATTGCTCTCCATAAAGTTCCTTTGTATGGAGAAATATGCCATCTAGGGTCATATCCTCGTGCCTCCTCTGATGTTCATTGTTCATTGAGGCAAGCACGATGCACTTGGCTTTCGCGCAATCTAAATCCCAGGTTTTGCGGATTTCCTTATCCGCATTGCTGGATTTGGGACCAGGGACAGCAGGTGCCGTAGCGGTGAGGATGTACCCCAATTTGTCATAGGTCAAAGCCATTTTGACATTCCGCAGCCAATCTTTATAGTTTGGCCCTGTCAGTATATTTTTCTCTAAAAGTAACTTAAGTCCAGTCATTTTCAGGGTCGTTGCAATTAGGAGAGAGAGAAGAAAACTCTTTAGAATGATGCTCTTGCAAGTTTAGAGTGGTTTTTAGTTTATCTAAACTGGATGGCTCCCACCGTTTCTCGAATCCTTCCTCAAACCATAAAAGAAGAATTAGCCAGGACTATTCTCACTGTACAATACTTGCTTAACCGTTCAGCCAGGCTGGTATCGGTACTTCGAGGGAGGTTTTCCAACGCTTTCGCGAAGTTCCTTAATTAAATAACCTCTTTTCTCTGGGGGCGTAACCCCGCTGACACTTTTCTGGACACCTACTAGGTTTATAGCATTGATCGTTAAGTGACGAATATCCTGATAAGTAGCATATACTCACAGTAGGATCAGGATCCAAATATCATCGTATGATAATGTTGAAGGAATCCTACCAACATTCATCAAACTCCAAATGGTATGCATCTCTTTGCAAATTTCAGTTTCTTTAGAAATTCCCGATATTGATTTTTGCCCCATGTTCTTATGATCTTGACTAAGAGCCAACAAATCATAAGTCACATGTCAAGTTCTGCCCATCATTATCCTGTTGATTTGAACCCATCCGTATATACTCTTGACTAAGGGCCAAACAAAGTAATACGAGTGTCCCAAACCAACTCATCTATCTATGCAACAAATGAATACCCCAGCAGCTACCAATCACTATGTCTTGACTAAGGGCCAAACAAACATAGCTTGAATACTACTGACCATTCATAAGAAATGACGGAGGGCTACGACTGGTTTTGGCGAAACCGTGAACGTAATGAACTTGATATAACCGAAGGAACCTGATAGCTTTTAAAAGGAGTGGTTAAGTCTCCGCATTTAAAAATATCTGTTTTTAAAATTAACCGAGTGGTTTCTTTTAAATTGTTCCAACGATTTAAACTTTGGTTTGTTTTTCTTTGCATTATAGATAATGCGTCCCATCATTAACCTATCATTGCAGAAAACAACGAAAATACAACGTCCTCTTATGCCATCCGCATTCGCCACGGGGTCCCGTCATCACCCGTTAGGTTACTTAACTAACGACAGAGCGGGGGCTGGGCTAGCGCGGGTGTAAAACATAAGTGACATCTAAATAGCTATCATATATAGATATTGTACATTCGTCAGACGCAATAATAGGCATTCCAGATCACAGATGAACTTTATTGGATTTGCAAGTAATCCGTGTTTGTTTCGAGCCTGCAACAAAAGACGGATTACACAGTTGTGATGAGTAGCCATTACCCCACCCAAGACCCCAACGGGTACGGCAAACTACCCGCCCGGCAGTTTGTGCACCCTACCTTGGGTCTGTCCTAGGAGCAAAAACAGTAAAATGAAATAATACAACGGTGGCTACAACCGCAACCTGGATGTGCCCCGCAAAATAATATTACAACAAATTACATTTACATCAAATGCATTAAATAATAACCAATCACATAACCCCGGCTAATCATCACAACAGTCCAACACAGTTCATATCCACAAACAGTAAAAACCATTACAGAAATGTGCAACCCCCTGCCAACCGACATACTAGCAGTTAGGGGAGGTTTACGAACACATTATACAAACACAGATATAATCCAATAAGCAAATACTGTATAATTTCGATCGATTAAACATATTTAATATTGCTCCAATATTTCTCTGTAAACTTGAAACCTGAGCAAAATTAAAAAATACCAGAAAATCCCAAATATCACAGAGAACCATCACAAGAAAAATAGGTCCCTGAATCGTCAACTCGGCGGCGGAAGCGCGGCGGGATCTGTGCTATCCGTCGCGGTTCCGCGGCGCCGTAGGTGATTTAGGGGACCAAATTTTTTGTGTGTTCTACTACTGTCATTTTAAGCTTTCTGAACATCCCTGAAAAAATTTTGGACTTCATTTAAAAATCGACAGAAACTGATATTTTCGGGCTTTTCCGGTTTCATTTTTTCCGTTCGAAATTCATACAAATTTGCAAGTAAGTTATTTATTGTTTAGCGAGGCTCTGATACCACAGTAAGTCGATGTACAACACCCCAATACTTGTGGGGAGGCGGAATTTTCAAAAACGAACTTGTTTAGTGAACAAACATCAACTAACCGCTTGAATCGAAGCTAAACGATAACTAACTTAAAACATAGAGTTGCTATGCTACTATGTTTAGGGATTATACCTAACGAATCGTGTCCTTCGTCTTTGCGAACTCCACCTCCTCCTCGGCCTTCTCGAAGTAGTAGACGATCCACCCGAGAGCTTTACTCCAAGCTTAGCCTCTAAACTTGAGGCAACTAAACTTCTTTAAGTGCTAATCAAAGAAGCTAGGTGTAATATAGAGAGGGTTATGGATTAAGTAGTCTAACTAATCCTTTTACTCAACACATGAGAGGGGAGGATTAGGGTTTGAAGAGGGAGAGCTTGAGGAGAGAGAAGATGATAAAGATAATGAAATGAGAATAGTGAGATAACATGATATATATCAAGCATTTCTTTTTATCAAGAAAAGAATAATAAATAAATTTAGCAACCATGCTTGATAATATTTAGTGATGATTCACTCCATGAGTCATTAAGCATTTATCATGCATTAATGACATGGATGAATCATCCATATGACTCACTAATCATATTCATTGCATATGCCACCTAAACCTCCTTAGCCACCATCTTCTAGAAGCTTCTCGCGCAATTACGAGAACGCCCCTCCTTTCCGCAAAAATACGGAAAAACTTTAGACTGTATAAATCCAATAACCGGATACCAGTAACTGGCTTAAACCAAAACCGACTGGTAAAAACTGTCCGAAAGTCGTACGTGCGTAAACACACGTATGCGTCCGAACCCTTGTCGTAAAACCATACGACCTCTATATCGTTTCGCCTGGAGTAGGGAAACTCTCTGTGTGGGACTCTAGAGACTCGACTACTACGCTGGCAGTGGGTTTAACCACAGACCGCAAGCGGCACTAGCTGTACGTAACGGTCCCCAGGTAGATGTCGATAAGAAGGCCGATGAGGAAACCCATCCGAACTCCTACTGAGTCTGATGTGACAATCTCCATACAGTCCGGTCCGTTCGTCTTAGACTATCGCATATCGGGCCTAGGGGGCGGCAAGCGTCAGTCCCCTAATAGCGGTATAAGTCGTGTCGGAGGGAAGCCCATTACACCCTGAGAAACTACTGGAACCTACCAGCAAATCTCGCTTGCCCTGGCCAGGGACTTTGCGTAATGGCTCTCTGACACAGCGCGATATCAACCCCCAATACCGGGAGAGACGAATCCTGTCTAACCGCCACTGCCTCTAAGTGCTCGGGACTGCACCCAACTGCTACCTGTTTGCACGACTCCTTTGAGCCGTGGTAGGGTAGCAATCTAAGAACAGTGGGACACACTCGAGGCGAAGTAGCAGTGTCAAGTCTGCGGACTATGTTGTACTCATGTCACCTGGGAACTGTTCACTGACGACTGGTATAAAACCAACCCACAATTCCCTGTGAGTCCTGTCCGGTGTACCCGTAACCTAACGAGCACCTGTATACTATCTCCAGTACGACGTACTGACGGCTGTGGGACAGACCATCTCCCCAACTGGGATGAGAAGCGTACACACTGGTCTACTCCGGAGTATCGATGCTCTGTCTCGATAATCCAACGACCAGGGACCTGAATAAGGATGTGCTTGTAGACTACCCAGCCCCCACTAGTGTGACTGCCATCACAACGCTGGTAGTCAAGCAAGATCCTAAGAGCTCTATCAATACGTATACTCACATATTTAGATAGAAAAACCAAGTAGCATACTACCATGTTTAGCAAGACTGTTATATACATGTGAATATCCCAAGCTTCTATTAAGTAATATACAAACTAGTATGATACAGTAATGGCCTTCTAGGGCATAAACACTAACAATAATGAGGATGATCACCCAATTCCCAATAACTTACTCCCACTCATCATCTGTAAAACCATACAGATGTGAGAATCATACCTGGTAAATACATACCCTGGAGTAAGTATCTAATCGGGAAATTAGTCTTCCTTTAACAGTACACAGTGAAGCTGAAACATTGAAATGTTTCGTAGAGGTATCCTGGTGTTCCTAGTAATGCCTCTTCCAGATTCACAACTGTAACCGTATAAATCTCGGTCACCTCTCCAAATCCCTTCATATGTCTTTAGTCATTATCTTCTGTACACCCTTTTAGGCCAAGTGGTTTTCTTCCTTCCCTACCGTTCGGCACCAGCCTATGGTTTGGAAGAAGACTATCCAATGAGCATAATGGGTGTACTGTCCCAATCCTAGGAACACTCGCAATGCGAGAGAAGGTGAAGATAAAAGACACCTGAATAAACCTTATTCTTATTTCTCCTGAACCAGAATCCATCCCCGAACTGGAACAAGTTCCTTTCGAATTCGTATATAACCATACGATGGAGTATCCAATAAACTGTGGATCTTCGTAGTGATACGGAGTGTCCTGGAGAAATACAAAGGTGAAGTGGGAGTGGTAATGAAATACTTGGTTTGGTCGTGAATATCAGTCGCAATTTACTTTGCCCTCTTACTAATCCCTTTCTTTGTCTTTACATAATACCTTCTATACACCATCGCTAGGCTAATTGGTTTTCTTCATTCCCTACCGGTCGGCACCTGCCTATGGTTTGGAAGAAGACTATCCAATTTGCGTAATAGGTGTACTATCTCCTAAACCAAGGAGTGCTCACAACTTGAGAGAAGGTAAAAGGAAAAGACAACTGAATAATCTATCCGTTTTCTCCAGAACCGGAAACCATCCTCGAATAAATTCCTTCGAGTTCGTATATAACCATACGATGGTTTTGTCCAATGGAAGTGGACGTTCGTAGTAATACGGGGTGTCCTGGAGAAAAGGGTAAAAGTAGGAGTGGCAATGAGGTTTGCAACTCTGACAATCCAAAAGCCAGTGTTAAGAAGGTTCGGTCAACTTGGTCTCTGAGTCATAGTCTAAGGTCGGGTCAATGGTCGCTGCCAAAGAGAGAGAGAAAAGAAACACTCAGCGTGCACTCTAACCTAGATCAGAATGGTTACCAATTTATCTAATCAGGAAACCTCCCACTGTACCGTCAAATTCTCCTCCAAACCTAAAAGAAGAATTAGTCGGGATCACCCGAGGAGTAAACCAACTCATTAGTGGGAATCGGGATCCAACTATCATTGCATGATAACGTGACGGAATCCGCTCACGTTATCACACTCCAGAAGGTATGCGCATATCTGGCAAGTTTCAGTTTCTTTAGAAACTCCCGATGTGATTTTTGCCCCATGCTCTTATGACCTTGACTTTGGCCAACAAACCATAAGTCACATGTCAAGTTCTACCCATCATTCTCCAGGTTAATTTGAATCCACCCGTACAAGCCCTTTACTTTGGCCAACAAGGCTATACGACTGTCCCAAACCAACGCATCTATCTATGCTGCATATGAATAACCAATAGCTACCAAACACTGTGCCCTGACTTTGGCCAACAAACACAGCTTGAATACTATTGACTATCCATATGAAACGACGGAGGGCTACGAATGGTTTCTGGCGAAAACCTTTAACGTAATGAACTTTATATCGTCGAAGGAACGGATAGCTTTGTAAAAATATAGTAACGAAAACCTTCGCTAGAGAGGTCACTCCCGGTGAAAGGATCTCGGCTCTTTCCCCGTAGAATGAGGTGCAGGATATTCCAACTGAATACCACGATGCAAAGCAAAAGTAATCGGCTATAGTGAAGTTATTGCCCTGACGCAAACTTTTGTCCAAGGGGTCACTCCCGGTGAAGGGATCTCGGCCCTTGCTTCGTCGACTGAGGAGCAGGATATTCCAACTGAATACCACTATGCAAAACAAAAGTCAACGTCCTTGCAAATAACAGCTTTTTGAAAAATGTTCCAACAACATCAGATTAGGTTTGTTTATCTTGCATTGATCCGAATCAACGCAGTCCCATCAATTGATCACACCATAAAGAACGAAAATATACTGATGTACGTATATGCCATCCGCATTCGCCACTGGGTCCCGTCATTACCCGTTAGGTTAGCTAACTAACGACAGAGCGGGGACTGGACTAGCGCGGATGCAAAACATATACAACATCTACTAGTATATATATATATCAATATATAATATTTCGCTCAAGGCGTGATAAAAATGCAACATCACAGAAATGTACAGCATCACAGAACAATACAGATATCTGGGATCCCCGGGTTTCATAGAGCCGCTGAAACCCGACGTTCCCCTGGTCGTGTGGATAGCCTATGCAATGAAATCCTAGACCCCTATGGGCGCGGCAAGTTACCCGCCAAAACCTGAACCGAGGCAGCCCTCTTCAGCAACGTGAATGGACCACCCAGCACTTCACGGAATCCGGTAACTTGGGCACCCCTCCTGGGTCAACCTATACCCCCTACGAGTGCGGCGAATAGCCCGCCAATCCTAGAGTAAAGCCCCCTCCGTCTCAATGCCATGAGATGCGGGCTTGTTGCCCTCTAGAACCCGGCTATCCGTGCACCCCTCCTTGGCGTAATCCTAGTACAGAAAGTAAAATATACATACAACGAGTACATCGACCTCGACCCGGTCGTGCCCCAAAAGAATAATATACAAACAGGCAGTGACGGCAGTCCACATGTCGGATGCTCACCCCGCAATATCAAATGTACATAATACAACAAAAACTGTACTAGCATTGCATCCAGGTTATCCCCCACGACCAATCCGCAACATCACAGCACAATCACAGAACATCAACGTGAATGTCACGTTCGCAAATCCGTCTAACCGGGCTATAGCAGTTAGACAGGATTTACCGATCGAGTGACATTCATGGTCGCAGATATAATGTAAATACTGTGAACTAATGTGTTTAAAATTTTTGATCGATCAAATTTACCAAGTGGGCCCCAAAGCACTACTGTAGCACATAAAGAAATTCTGGGCCCAAAAAGAATGTTCCAAAAACCCTATTTCCAACCCAAAAGCCTACTGAAAAAATTGGCACAATGATAACACAGAACTGCCGCGGAACCGCGGCCAGAAGGGGGTTTTGGCCGCGGTTCCGCGGTCTTCCTAACGAATCATGGTGTCGAATTTTTACAGTAAGCTTAAAAGTCCCTGCACATACTTCTGCAACATACTGAAAAAATTTTCGACCCCAAAAAATTTCGACAGAAACCTGATGCTAGGAAAAATACGGGTTTTGGAATTTTGTTCGATCGGAATCGTAAACACATTAGACCAAGCTAGACTAGGTTAATGGCAAGGCTCTGATACCACTGTAAGCACGGCGGCGCCCCGGCCGTCAATCCGACGCCGGAATGCGGAAGCGGTGATTTACTTTAACTTTTCTTTAACCGGCAGCACCGCGCACTAAAACCCGGATCGGGCCATTAAACTAGTCCTAGCTAACAACAAGATGGGGGTAGAGAGATATACCGAGTGATCCGAGTCCTCCGGTCTTCTCGTCGTCGTCCCGATCTCCCGCGGAATGTCCGGTCTCCACCTCCTCGCCGGAAGGGCACCACGTCGCCGGCTTCTTTTATGGGCTCCCACCTCTATACCGAGGCAACTCGGGCACGAAGTTGGCGAGTCGACGTGCCCAAGATTTGCTGTAGAACAGTGTAGTGCTATGTATCATTTGGGGTTGTAGGAAGTTGCCTTTTGAGATGGTGGAGGAATGGAGTTTTGGAGATGGAGCTAAAATGGATTTTGTGAAGCCAAAAGAACAAAATTCCCCATACCAAAATTTTGGGACAGCCCCTTGTCATGGCCGGCCTTGGCATGAGCAAGAGAGTGAGAAAATGAGGGAGTGTATGAAAGAGGTAGCCACAAGAATAATGCAAGAGAGAGAAAATGCCATCATAATAAGCAATGATCACAAACCAAGTTCAACACTCCAAATCAACCATCATAACCCATCACCATTACAAAAGTCATGCCATCATGAACTCAAAAAAGTCAAGGGTGGAAGAATTATCATGACACAAAAATATGCAAAGACCACCCTCCAAAAATGCTTATTTGCACAAATGCAAATAAGCCCTCCTCCACCAATCTTCGACCAATGATAGATACAAAGAAATATGGCCGAAACGGAAAGCAAACTGGCAACTCCAAAAACCTGATCCCGTAATAAATTATAGGAAAACCCTGCTACTGTGCATACACACCCGCATTTGTATTCCGACCGAATACAAATGCAATGAGACAAAATCTATACTGTGCAATACTAGGATCCGGCTTAAACCAAAGCCCGCTAGTATTAACCGTCCGATCATGATCCTTGCAATACCGCACGTATCTGATCGAACCCTACCATATCTCCATACGGCCTCTACAGCGTTTCGCCCGAAAACTTGAGCAACTGAATGTGGGGGACTCTAAAGACTCGTCAATACTATGGCTGTGGATTTAACCACTAGCACGTCAGAGGTATTAGCCATACGTGACGGGCTACCAGCTATTAACCAAAAGGGACGTCGATGAGCGAACTGATCCTGACACCCTACTGAGCCTGTCAGTGACAATATCCACTAGCAACTGAATGTGGGGGACTCTAAAGACTCGTCAATACTATGACTGTGGATTTAACCACTAGCACGTCAGAGGTATTAGCCATACGTGACGGGCTACCAGCTATTGCCCAAAAGGGACGTCGATGAGCGAACTCATCCTGACACCCTAGCTAGAGCTTTAGGCGAAGTGTAGACGAAGTTAGAAACCCGATCGAACCCCGAAACCCTAATCGATACCCTTCTCTGTACTTTTTCTGAAACTGTGGATTTTTCCAAATTAAAAATATCCAAAAAATTCAGCAGGGTTTTCTAGGAATTACTGTGGAGCACGTGACCCGAAGTAGACCAATTCTCCGCGGAACCGCGGCTCCACCTGGCTTGTGCGGCAGTTCCCCGGCCATAAAGATGAATCATTAGTCACGGTTTGCACAGTAATGCCCGTCTGTAATTCCTGTGTTTTATGGGAATTTTTAATTTTTACTCAAGAGTTGAATTTTCTGGGTTGTATTGGGGACTCGATGTTTCGATCGGAAAGTTTAACTTCGTATATGTGTTTTTCCGGATAATTTAGAACGTATTAAAAGGTTCGACCGGATATAAATAACCCACTTTTTCCCCTGCCGGAAAATTTCCAAGTGTTGGATTTTTCCGTAGTTTAAGAACGTCTAAGTAGTGCAAGTAACGCGATGGACCCTCTAGAAGAAAACAAACCTTAACTCGATTATGTGACCGTCTTGAACTACCCTTTGAACCTTAGGGTTTAGGGCAGTACGGCGTGCCACATGTGAGGCATTGGCTTGACCCTTCTACGGCTGGACCGTTGGTACTGTGGCATAAAGTGGATGTTTTTAAACTTATTTCAAGTGTTGAGCTTTTCGGGAAAACTTGGGTGTTTGATTATTCGATCGGAAAGTTTAACATTGTCTATTTATCTGGAATGTGATACAATAATTGGAATCCACAAGTAGTTATGAGATAACTAATTTGAATGCTATAAATCTAGCAGCTTAGTCTCACTTGATCAGTTGCCACGGAATTTTGATGTGATCAATAGTCCGTCGCAATCACGTAGCGTACGCGGATACTCGCCGGGTAAATTTAATAGACAGCCACGCTCCATAGCCCCGACCAAGTGACTGTAGGAGAACCCCGTAGCCAAAAGCATCTGTTCGGGTGCTCGCGGCAGCGGTGTTCCGCCTTAGTGCACTTCGTCGACGGCATCCGGGGGTGCGGCCGTCTACTAATGTTTGCGACGAGCATTCGATCAGGATGTCGGGAATCTTGTTGAATTGCCCGACTTGTTATTGAAAAGAGTTTTCGATTTTGAGGCTAAAATGCGGGGTTTATAATTGTTAGGCATGCAATGTCTGAGGAATTCATTTGATTAGGCATGCGATGTCTAAGGAGGCTGCGGATTCCAACTGTTGTAGTTTTACACTTTCTTTTCTGCGACCGTAAGTGTAATATGTGATATCGCCGGTTTCGTTGCTATATGTCAACGACAATTGGGATGGGCATATTTATTTACGTTGATGACATGTGATGTTATGTGTTGCTGGGTATGTTATATTGGATCGTCGTGTTTGAATAGCCGGGGTTTTTTATGTGAGACGAGTGTTTTTCATTTTCATACATGTAAAAAACTTGTATGTAATATTCTTTTATTTGGGGCACTTCCGGGTTGAGGTTGATGTCACCAGTGTTGTATATTATTTACTTTTCCGCATTAGGATAGACCTAAGGCGGGGAGCACAAGTAACCGGGTTCTAGGGTCCAGTAGGAGACCATCTCGAGGAGTCGAGTCCGGGTCTCCTAACTCTAGAATTGGTAGGGTTGCTTGCCGCTCTCGTAGGGGTCTAGGGGTGTGGGATTGGCTATTCATCACGACCGTGGAATCCGTGTTTTATACAGGCTCAAAATAAAACACGGACGTCCTAGTATATCCAATATTTCATATGATATTTTCTGCTGCGTTGTCTGTGATGTGATCATGTGATATGTTCAGATAGATATTGTATATAGTATATATGATATATTATATAGACGTTGCTTATGTTTTACACCCGCACTAACCCTGCCCCGCTCTGCCGTTAGTTACCTAACCTAACGGTGCAAACGGGACATCGAGGCGAATGCGGATGGCATAAGCATACGTTATATTTATCTGTGATGTTTAGGTGGACTTAAATGATGGGACATTCATTAATGAGATTAATGAAAGAAAATAAACCTAAATGATGTTGTGGAATCGAATTTCAAAAATTAGGTAGCTCTAGTTGTTGCTTTGCATAGCGGTGTTCCTTGTAGAACATCCAGCACCTTATTCGATGAGGAAAGAGCCGAGATCCCTTCACCGGGAGTGACCCCTTTAGCAATAACTGGCAGATGCTACAACCCTCGGTTTTTCTTTTGATTGCTTTTATAGTTTTTGTTTTGCACAGCGGTATATATGATATATCCTTCACCTTATTCGATGAGGAAAGGGCCGACGATCCCTTCACCGGGAGTGACCCTTTTAGCAAAACTAGAAAAGCCTCAAAAACACTCCATTTAAAAACCATTTGATTCCGCAACGAGATCAAGTTCAAAGCATTAAAGGTTTTCTTAAAAACCATCCGCAACCCTCCATCATTTTAGGAAGTAGAGTACTTAGTATTCGTGTTGCGTTTGTCGACCATAGCCAAGGCGTAGTGTACGGTAGCTAAGTGATGTCTTCCTACACAGCATATGATGCGATTAGTTAGGACAGTCATGTGACTTTGTTGACCTTAGCCAAGGGTCATGTGGGTGGGTCTAATTAATCACGAAATGACGGGTAGAACTTGACTAGTGCTTATGATTTGTTGACCATAACCAAGGTCATAGGTGCTAGGGGTAAAAACCTTTATCGGGAGTTTCAAGTGTTGAAATTTGCAATGAGATTGCATACCTTCTATATGATAGTTGGATCCTGATACCCACAGCGAGTAATTGTTACTCCTGGGAGAGTTTTGCACTTTACAATTAGCCGATCAAGTAGATATCTAGAAAGGTGTCAACGGGGTTACGCCCCTGGGAAAACGAGATTTACTTTAATTAGGTCCGTGCGAAAGCATCGGGAACCTCCCTCAAAGTACCGGCACTGGCCTGGCTGAAAGATTGGCAAACTTGTAGAGTGTAATTAATCTCGGCTAGTCTTTCCTTTTAGGGTTTGAAGGAAGATTTGATAAAAACAGTGGGAGCCATCCCGATTAGATAAAATATATAACCAATCTAATCTTGCAAGAGCGCACGCAGAGTGTTTTCTTCTCTCTCTCCAGGTAGCGACCATGTCACGCCTTAATCAAGATAATAATATGGATGTATTGACCGAACCCGCTTGTTATACTGAGCTGGGGAACGTTGGTCCTGCTCCAACTTATAATTGTTATAAGACCGAGAAGGAATTAGGGGAATACCAGGATTCCCATGCCACCCAAACGAAGAAAGTGCATGAGATGCATCTCCTTCGGGTGTGTTCATTATAAAGAACTATTTCTCAGTATCCTCTACGTCCTGGGTATTTGATATCGGATCAGGATCCCGCATATATAATTTGTTACATGGGATAAAGAAAGGTAGAGAACTGAGAACGGGTGATAAGTTTCATGAGACAGAAAACGGTGCAAGTGTTGCAGCCAAGTCTGTTGGTCACTATCACCCTGTATTACCAGAATACATTGATTCTGAACAAATGCTATTAGATACCGAACCTGATATACAACATCATATCAATCTCTTTATTTATTAAAGAGGGATATAATTTTGTATTGTTGAATAATGTTTTGAACATTTCCTATACCAAAAGTTGATCGGTTCAGGCACGTTATCTAAACGTATTGACGTTCTAAATCAAACTACAGTTCCTAGTATACAGAACACACACAAGAGGAAGAGTTCAGAAATGAACGATTCCTTCTTGAGGTATTGTAGACTAGGTCATATCAATGTGACCCGACTAGCTAAAGTTACATTTAGATGCATATTTAAATCAGTTTAAATTCACATCTTATGAAACTTGCCAGTCATGTCGCAAAGATAATATGACCATAGCTCTGTTTACTCGAAACAGAAAAAGAGTTAGTGAACTCTTAGGACTAATACATAGTGATGTATGAAGGTCCCCAGTCTACATATGCCAGGACTGGTTCTTTGTACTTCCTTACATTCACTGATAATCTCTCAAGATTCGGACACATGTTCCTGTTGAAACACATGTCTGAAACTTTTGAGAAATTCAAAGAATATAAGTCAGAAGTAGAGAACCAATACAGCTATAAGTATTATGTCTTATGATGAGATCAGGGAGGAGAATACTTGTGCATGGAATTCCTGGACTATTCTAAAGGAGAATGAGATTCTCTCTCGGTGTTACTCCTCTGAATATACCACAGCACAACGGTGTATCGGGGCGGAGCAATTGCACCATATTAGATATGGTATGCTCTATGATGAGTATTACTGAGTGACTTGTTTCTTTTAGGGGGTTATGCACTTGAGAAGCTGCATACCTATTGAATTGGGTTCGAATCAAATCAGTGCCTACCACTCCATATAAGATATGGTATGGGAAGAGCCTATCTCTTAAGTTAGTAAAGATTTGGGATTGTCCGGCCTATGTCAAAAGCAAAATCCGGACAAGATCGAGGCAAGGTCAGTTCTGTAGAACTAAAAAGGTTCCAGCTATACAAACTACAGCTGATGATTTGATAGAACCAAAGGATTCAATAGTCTCCGACGAACCTCAGCCTCTCCGCCGATCTAGCAGGGTTCCTCATCCGCCTGAGAGATACTTCGGTTTCTCGATGATAATGGGAGCGAGGATTGCATCATGAGATGATGGCCCAACTAGTTTCGAGCAGGCCATCAAGAGTGGAGACTCTGTAAGAATGGCTGGATGCTTAGCGATCTGAGATGGAATCTATGTACACCAACAAAGTATGGACTTTGGATGCTATATCTGAAGGGTTAAATCCCCATCAGGAGCAAGTATATCTTGAGAGGATTACTTGGTCTAGATGGAAAAGTTGAGACTTTTGAAGCTAGACTTGTTAAAGGTTTTCGTCATCGGCAAGGCGTGGATAATGATGAAACCTTTTCCAGTGGCTGTGCTTAAGTCCATCTGGATCCTACTTGCCATTGCTACACACTATGACTACGATATCTGGTGGTTGGGTGTCATGACTATTTTTCTAAATACTGATTTAGAAGAGAACGTCTATAAGTACACAGCCAGAGGGCTTCGTAAACAGTGGGAGCAGCGGAAACGTGTGCAAGTTGCTTTACAGATTAAAGCAGGCATCGCGAAGTTGGAACGTCTGTTTTGATGTGATAGTCAAAGAGTTTGACTTCATCAAAATGGTAGATGAACCTTGTATATACAAAAGGGTAGTAGAGAGTAAGGTGGTCATCCTCGTATTGTACGTGGACAACATACTCTTGATAGGAAAAGAGTTTCCTATGCTACGCTCTGTCAATCTCCTCTTATCACAAGGATTCTCCATCTAGGATCTATGTGATACCTCCTATATCCTAGGTTTTATATCTATGAGATAGATCTAAATGGATATTAGGATTCTCACTAGGTATAGTGAGATGGTATCAATCGATCCTGGGGAGAATCACTGGAATAGTTCCAGGGTGATAAGGATGACTGAATGTCAGTCGCAGGCATTGTCTTTACCCTCAGTGAAGGGACGGTATGTTGGAAGATGTCACGATCCGAAAGTATGGAACATGACCGGCACTTAAACTACGAACGTCTCGAGGCGTACGTAATCTAAGTAAACCGAAAACCCAGAAATCCAAACCAAAAAAAGTAGTAGAGTGCAGGAAAAACCAACTTAAAGCAAGTAGTTTCAATAGCATAAGCCGAATTATGCGGTTTTTAAAAACATCAAAAATTTACTGAAAATTTCGGCAGAGTCTCCTTTGTAAATACTGGCCCCCAAAAGGGATACAACATGAATAGTATACGAAATCAAGAAAAAGGCATCCCCAAGCGGGAGCTAGCTCTTCGTCAATCGACGGTCACAACCACACAAGCAATATAATATACAACGCCAACGGCGAGGATCAAAACTCAAAAGGAAACTCAAAACCACCAAATATATAACGAGCGACTCTAAGGTCGAAAGAATAAACAACACTGGTCTCTATCTCAATAAATACATGTTTGGTTGATGGAATTTACTAGATACAACTGAATAATATTATACAAGGTAATATGATGGGTACGATAAAAGAAAAACCCACCTACTAGCAAGTCACCCGAATGAAACTGAGCCCGCAAAGCCGTAATGTAACCTGTACTGCAAAACCTGCAAGAAACTGGGGCACAACGGGGGTGAGTTGCCAACTCGTGAATAGAAAAACATCTACGCACAGAAATCGCATAAATAACGCAATCCTAGGTCAATGATCATAATATGTCCTCAAATATAGGAATAACACGTAGCCTATAACAAGGCTAGGGTAAATATCTAACCCGAGTGTAATCTCATGTGCCCGTGTCAGTGCCTCAGGTAGCAATATATCATATGAATGAGGTATGAATGCATGAAAACAGAATACATGTAAATGAAGAACTGTTTTCATAAATTAGTGAGATTTCCTTTGTATTTTTAAACTGAGGTATCATAAATGAAATCAGTATCAACAGTGTCTAGCATCGACACAAAACATAAATCTCAATGTCTCGAAATATCAATGTCTCAATCTCAATATCTAGGGCGCCGTCAGTCCAGACCGGCCCCTACCATCCATCTCAAGACCACGACGGTATCCTCCAGATATCCGACGTGTCGGGTAATATCACCGGTAGGTAGTGCTCCCCAGCCAGGCTCAACGTCAACACCACATTCCTCTTGCCCCGGGGTACCATACCGGGCCCACCATGTACCCGAAACGGTTCCTCCACTCCTCGAATCGGGTCTCGAAATCCATCAGCAAACTCATGGTGGACGACTCATACATCATGGGAAAACCGCACTTTTTATTTTAAAAGGGAGAAAAGGTTTATTTATGTTTTTGCGGTTTTCCTCCAAATCCAAGAAATCTCATGAAATCCGAATCCAAGTCATCAATAGCATGTAAACAGTGAATATAGGCATGAGAATCCATGAATGCGACACAACAGTGAATAATAACATGCATGAAGTAGTAGGCAATAACTACAAAGTCTAACTAGCATATAAGGCAAGTACACTAATATCATGTCTAAACTATTAGCTAACAACCTATGTCAAATGAAATAGTATTTTCTAAAGTGTTCGTGACATGTCAATTACCAATGAAGATGTGTGTGAGCCGGCAAGTAAGTGTACGTGGTATATACGCGTCATCGGTAATGGTGCTGGTGTCCTAACATCATGATATTAATAATGCAATAAGAAATTATAATATAAGTATGCGATGCGGAGCGAACAGTAAAAATGAGCGGGAGCTGAATACTAGACGCAACTATAACTAATCTGCACTAATCTAATATAAGTCCTACAAATGGTGCCTTTTGAAATAACACGAATCATGGGGTTTTGAAAATAGGGGCTACGGTGTTTTTAAGAAAAGATACGTTTTTTGAAATATCCGTAGAATCCCTTGACCTGTCTTTTAAAATACGCATGATTCGTAAGCTTTGAAATAGGTAAGAATCGAATCTAATCTAACAACTAAACTAAGCTAAAGGGCTAAGCTAACAAGCTGGACTACAGGTAAGGAAACCGCCTAACGTCTGAGTCGATACATATACATACCTGTATATATATTAGTCGGTGATCCCGCCTCAATAATATCATATCCGATACCATATCTATAATCAGACATCCCAAGTCAAGAGTGCGGATCAATCATCAAGATATAGCTCATACGTAAATCCGTCGTACGGCATCCTCCAATTCTGGGTACGGGTCAAAATCACATTCATCATACTATTCACCTGGTATCCTCTTTATCAATATTATGATCTGGTACTGATCTACGTCTAGTACAATACTGATATCGCCTAAGTATGCATGCACGTGTGTAAAAACTACGTCAAGGACCCGCTACAACGTCATGTCGTATCTCAAATACGAACCCCGCTATATCACCGATCTCACGGCCTCAAATCAAATCTCATCGACTCATCATAAATCCCAAGTACTATCCTCAAATCCGTATGTGAACACACAGTCCCAAACGTATGTGAACACATAACTATATATTCCCGAATAAGCACAAAAGAAAGAAGAAAGTATGCAAGTATGGGTGGGTGTGTGCAAGTGTGGTGCGACCGCTACTCTAGGGTTTCGCGACACTCAATCATCCAAGAACACCAAATATCCGTATTTATCATCAATAACTCAAACAATATATAACCAATATATATATATATATATATATATATGTGTATACGTGTCCGTATACATCACCATGAACTGCGGGGGTGCTATACGCCATCCACCCGACTTCTCCCCGTAGATATAAATCTACTCACCTGGTCCTCGCTCGCCGGTGCCGACGTCGCCACGCGCTTGCTGGTCGTCTTGAAGTCTACATGGGGTACCTACATATCATAACGCACCGTATCGTATTAAAACTAAATTCGAAATCGAAACGGCATACGAAAATCAAATCGGCAGGCGTATCACGCATAGGTCCAAACCTATCGCCTACGCATGCAAGAATAGTCAAACCAACCCTCGATGTCGATGTACAAACGTCAAACCATCGAGAAAAATCCAATCACACTCATTTGCACATTCCCGCACACTAATTTTAATATAAACTAGGTTAAAACTCACAAAAACCCCAAATTCACTTTAAAAGCCGTTTTTCCGAAAAACTAGCAAGCAAAATTACCCGTTTTAGTGCAAAACTCGATGTTTAAACAATTCTAGCGGCCATAATACTTATTAAATAACTTAAATAAGTCATAAAAACCATTTCCATAATTTAATCACATAAATTTGCATAATTTCCAAAATCCTAGATTGCAAAAATATCAATTTTAACACTTTTTATTGTAAAATTCACAATTTTACAATTAAACTTGGTTTTGCATATATTAAATGGTTAAACCACTCATGGAAACCTTAATGATGTGCTAAAAATCCTAAATAGATTTTAATCCCACGTTTTTATTTAATTTCTAAAACCTAGTTAGCAATTTAGCATAATTATCACCATTTTTAAACTAACAAATTAGCAACTAGTAACCAAATTAGATTTTGCATTCAATTACATGTTAATCCCCTCATTACAATCATAAGCTAATGATAAAGAACCTAATTTAATTCAACCCCTAGCTTCAATTCAAAATTCCCAATTGAATTTCCAAACATTCAATTAAACCCACAATTTAACACCTAATTAGCTTCATTAAGGAATTTAAATCAAAAAAATGAATAATGGGTCAAAAGTTATACCTCACAAACCATGATCAAACTTGAATTCTAGACCTCCATTTTGAAATCCTTGCACCAAGATCCATGCTAAAGGAGATGAGGGAAAATGGGTAGGAGGTGGATTTTGATTTGGATTTTTGCTTGATTTTTTGTGGATTTTTCAAGCATTTTTGAAGAACTTTTTTAAAGAGAAGGAGATGAAGAATGAAGGGCTGTTGGGGTTCAGATTTTGGCCAGAAAATGAGTGGGGGAGGAGAGAGAGGGAGGTGGAGAAAAATGGGGAGAAAGTCAAAGTCAATTCAAGGTCAAAAGTCTAACTAATTTATCCATTTTCTTTTCTTTTCTTTCATTTCTTTTCCTTTGAAATTCAAGTGGGGAAAAAAATGGGGGCTGCTGAATTTAGCTAAGGGGAGAAGTAAGTGGGGGTGTGTGGATGTGGGCACGGGTGTGGGGTGATGAAAAATGATAAATACAATACCCTAAACATCCATTTACGCTAAAAAAAAGCCTTTTTTCTTCAATAATTTCTAAACCGTTTTGGCAAATGATTTCGTTCCAAAAACCACATGATAAATTTTTATTTAAAGTTTTATGATGCACAAAATTTGTTTCAACTCATTCCAATTTGTAATTTTCCCTAATTAAATGTATTAGTGACGGCTTAAAATAATAATAAAATAATATTTTTTTCAGAAAATTTGAAATTTCACCAGCGGCTCAATAAACACCAAATAATAGCAATTACATAGCTAGAATATGTATATTTAATTTTTATAATAAGATATTTGTATTTTGACTTTTTACAGAAAACCCCTTTATTTTACCGATTTTTCGAAATTTCACCGAAACGATTTTCAAAACGCTACAGAAGAGTTCTAAGCTAGATACCGTGGCAAACTAGACGATAAAGGCTGGTAACATCGCTATTAAAGATACTACCAAAGAGGAAGTTTGGGTGTATATTGGTTCATGAGATGAACTAGGTTCCTACCATTGTATGACAATGGAAGTGTGGCTTTGGCCAAGGAACCCCGGTCCCATCAGTCACCCAGAAATATTTTGAGGCAGTATCACCTGATCATGGAGATAGTTGATCTCCAAGGTGATCGAGGTTAGGAGAATAGACTCAGAGGACAACACGGCGGATCCACTCACAAAGGCCTTTTCCTAAAGAGAGACTTTTATGGGATGGTTGAGTATTAGATACTGCAACCACTGCTACAGATGGCCCTAGTGCAATTGGGAGATTGTTAGTTATATGTATGCCCTAGAGGCCATTACTGTACATAGGATGTATATTGTAGTGGATGCTGGGACATATATAGGTAGGACTTTCTTGCTCGACATGATAGTACGCTATCTGGTTGCTCTTTATCATAACATGTATACTTGCTGTCTCTCTATTACATATTGATAAAGCCCTTAGGATATGTGCTCGACTTCCAGGACTGTGATGTAGATCATACTAGTGGGGCCTGGGTAGTCCATGAGTACATCCTTTAATGTTCCTAGTCGTAGGAATATCGAGACGGGGCATCGATATTCCAGAGTAGACTAGCGTATATCTTCTCGACCCATGTGATGGGCGATAGATGATCCCATATCCATTGGTGTTTGACATCAGAGATGGTATGCGGGTGCTCAGTGGAGACTGGTACACTGAACGGACTCGCCGAGAACTCCCAGATGGTATTATACCTCACGTCAGATGGCAGTTCTCTGGTGACACTGGTACAGCTTAGTCTGTTGACCCGAGATCGTCATAGAGTCTTGTGTGTCTCCCACTGTGCTTTGATTTCCACCCTACCACGGCTCTACTGAGTCGTGCAAACAGGTGGTTTTTGGGTACAGTCCCGATTCACATGGAGGCAATGAGCGATAGGAGGGGATTCGTCTCTCCCGGTATTGGGGGTTGATGTTGCTCTATGCTCGACTGGCCATAACTGGAAATCCCTGGCCAGGGTTGCAGTGATTTACTGGTAAGAGTTATCAGTAGTTTCACGCTTGTTATGCACCTTACATCGGCATGACTTATCAAGCTACTGGGGTCTGACGTTTACCACCCCTAGGCGAGATATGCGACATATCAGACGAACAGACCGGACTGTACGATAAGTGTTACTGGTTGGATTCGCAGGAGTGTGAGCAGTCTTGCTCGTTGATCTTCTGATCGTTCAATACCCGGGTGGCCGTTGCGTTTAGCAGACCGCTTGCGGCTTGTGGGTGATTGATATGATCACCACCTACTACCGGCGTATTGACGAGTCTTTAGAGTCCTACACAGAGGTTTCCTGGCTCAACCGAAATGAAATAGGAGCGCATATGAGATATGTACGGGACTGAGAATAATACCAGTATGTGATACTGTATTCTATTCTCGCGATTTGTATCATCGGGCGGTTATATGAGATATAGCCGGGTTACCGAATCAAATATTGATTCGATATTTTGATACACTTGATACTAGTCGGTTATATGCAATATGACCGGATCGTTAAATCAAGTGTTGATTTAATGATTTAATGTATAATTATATATTTGATATATTACTTTACATTAACTAGTATTGGTTCACTTAAGATTGTCTTTCTCACTTTTTTTGCACAAGTTGTATATATGATATATGTTTGTGCACTAGTTTGTATCATGATTGATGATACATGCAAACTTGGGTGTGTGTATGACTTACACCAAGTTTAGGTTAATAGTTAGGGTTTTATTTATTTTATTTTATTTATTTATTTTGGTAAAACTAAATGGTGGCTTTTCTTGTTTTGGCTTGAAGCTTCATGAAGCTTCATAGCATCTTTGAAAAAGTCTAACCATTTTGTTTTGTTCTTTGACCTAACCATCAACCTAAACTCTAGTTTAGTCTCTACAATGGTTTACTCAACCATGGTTGCAGCATGATAGACTTCACTTGATTATTCATTTTTGATAATGATATATTATTCATATTCTTTTCTTTTTCATCTTCTTCTTCAAGTGAAGAAAAACCTTGCTAGAAAAATTTCAAGTGAAGAAACCAAGTGAGAAATCCAAATCCAAAGTGAACCCACTTCCTATTTCTTCGTCCTCTACCACTTTCCATGCAGTAGAGTGTGTTCTCTTCACAAAGTTCATGACCAAGTGAAGATGGAGCTTGAGTTTGAGTCGCCTCGACATAGATCATCTTCGGCATCGAAGTCAACGACCTAGCCCGCTCATTTCTCCGAAGAAACCATCGCTAGAGTCCGGGATCCCGATGATCGCAGCGAAGGGACGTCAACACGGAGCTTTAGAAGTGAAGGACCGGATCTACAAAGGTTGTAATCCCTTTCACTTATTAGTAAAGTTGTTTGCTTTCTTATTGTTTCGCCTTACCTCTAGTATACGATCTTGATTAGGGTTTCTCGGCACACATAAAAATTTTGATTTTGGCATGGTAGATGCCTTGTGGGACCTCATGAGTGTGCCTAGGAACCCTACATATCCGAACCTAGAGAGATCGTCAGTGAATGTAATGAAGTACGAAGAACCATTCCTGGCATGTGTAGACATGGGACCGCATACATCACTATGTACTAGTCCCAAGAGTTCCGTAACTCTTTCTCCGTGTCCCGTAAACGGAGCTTTGGTCATCTTTCCTTTGAGACATGACTGACAAGTATCATAGGATGAAAATTCAAACGGATTCAAATATCCATCCATATGCAACTTGGCTAGTCGTGTCGCATTGATATGACTTAGTCTACAATGCCACAAGAAGGATTCATTCAGTTCTGAACTCTTCCTCTTGTGTGTGTTTGTTATGCTTAGAATTGTTGACTGATTTAGAACATAAATGCCATTGCACAACGTGCCTGATCCAACCAACTTTTGGTTCAGAAAAATGTTCATAACATTATCCTGTAATACAAAATTATATCCCTCTTTACTTAGTAAAGAAACCGATATAATGTTGCATATCAGGTTCGGCATGTAATAGTATTCGTTCAGAATCAATGTATTACCAGTTGGTAATACAAGGTGATATTCCCCGACGGTTCTAGCTGCAACAATTGCACCATTTCCAACCCTTATGTCTTTATCACCTTCTCCAAGTTCTCTACCTTTCTTAAGCCCATGTAACTGATTACATATATGGGATCCTGACCCGGTATCTAATACCCAGGATGTAGAGCAAATGGAGAAACAGTTCTCTGTAACGTACACACCCGAAGAAAATGCATCAACATGTACTTTCTTCACACGGGTGGCATGGGAATCCTGGTATTCCCCTATATCCTGTTCAGTCCTATAACTCTTATAAGAATGAACGGAACCAACGTTCCCTAGCACAGTATAACATGCGGGTTCGGTCAATACATCCATATTATTATCTTTATTAAGGCATGGTATGGTCGCTACCTGGAGAGAGAGAGAAGAAAACACTTTAGCGTATGCTCTTGCAAGATCAGATTGGTTATTATTTTATCTAATCAGGATGGCTCCCACTGTTTTTATCAAATCTTCCTTCAAACCCTAAAAGGAAAGACTGGCTGGGATTAATTACACCCTACAATTTTTCCAATCTTTCAGCCAGGCCAGTGTCGGTACTTTGAGGGAGGTTCCCCGTGCTTTCGCACGGACCTAATTAAAGTAAACCTCATTTTCCCAGAGGCGTAACCCCGTTGACACCTTTCTAGACACCTACTTAATCGGCTAATTGTCCTGTGTAAAACTCTCCCAGGAGTAACAATTACTCGCAGTGGGTATCGGGATCCAACTATCTCATAGAAGGTATGCAATCTCATTGCAAATTTCAACACTTGAAATTCCAGATAATATTTTGCCCCTAGCGTCCCATGACCTTGACGCAGGCCAACAAACTATAGTGCGCTAGTCAAGTTCAACCCGTCATTTCTTGATTGAATTAAACCCACCCGTACGACCCTTGACGCAGGCCAACAAAGTCGCATGACTACCTTAATCCAATCTGCATCATATACATAAACAGATAAATACTAGTTAGCTACCGCACACTACGCCTTGACGCTGGCCAACAAATGTAGCACGAATAGTAAGTAGGACTTATCTGAAATGACGGAGGGCTACGACAGGTTTTTCTGAAAACCTATTGCGTAATGAACTTGATATCGTTGTAGAATCTAGTGAATTTTGAAAAGGAGTGTTTTTGAGGCTTTCACTAGTTTTTGCTAAAGAGGTCACTCCCGGTGAAGGGATCTCAGCTCTTTCCTCATCGAATAAGGTGCAGGACATATCATATATATCACTATGCAAAGCAAAAACTTCAAAAGCAATCAAAAGACAAACCGAGTGTTGTAGCATCTGCCAGTTTTGCTAAAGAGGTCACTCCCGGTGAAGGGATCTCGGCTCTTTCCTCATCGAATAAGGTGCAGGATATATCATATATATCGCTATGCAAAGCAAAAACTATAGCTACCCTTTTTGAAAAATTTGATTCTGCAACATCTTTTAGGTTTCTTTTCTTTCATTAATCATATTAATGAAGTCCCATCATTTAAGTCACCTAAACATCACAGATAAATACGACGTACACTTATGCCATCCGCATTCACCTCGATGTCCCCTCGTGCACCGTTAGGTTAGGTAACTAACCGCAGAGCGGGACAGGGCTGGTGCGGGTGTAAAACATAAGTAACGTCTATATAATACATCATATATACTATATACAGTATCTATCACAGCACATCAAATGATCACATCACAGATATCGCAGCAGAAGAAACATATGAAACATTGGATATACTAGGACGTCCGTGTTTTATTTTGAGCCTCTATAAAACACGGATTCCACGGTCGCGATGAATAGTCATACCCACACCCCTAGACCCCTATGAGAGCGGCAAGCAACCCTTCCAATTCTAGAGTTAGGAGACCCGGACTCGACTCCTCGAGTTGGTCTCCCACTGGACTCTAGAACCCGGTTACTTATGCTCTCCTCCTTGGGTCTATCCTAGTGCGGAAAAGTAAATAATATACAAATGGTGACATCAACCTCATCCCAGAAGTGCCCCAATAAAAGAATATTACAAAAAATTAATTTTACATGAATGAAAATAAAAACCCTCATCTCACATAAAACCCCCCGGCTATTCAAAACGCGACGATCCAATATAACATATCCAGCAACACATAACATCACATGTCATCAACGTAAGTAAATATGCGCATCCCAATTGTTATTGACATATAGCAACGAAACCGGCGATATCACATATTACACTTACGGTCATAGAAAAGAAAGTGTAAAACTACAACATTTGGAATCCACAATCTCTTTAGAGATCGTAAATCCGAAATATCACATATTTCGCATTTCATACCTAACTATATGAATTCCACATATTGTATCACATTCCAGATAAATAGACAGTATTAAACTTTCCGATCGAATAATCAAATACCCAAGATTTCCTTAATAGCTCAACACTTGAGCGGAGTTCAAAAATTCCAGAATACGTCACAGTAGCAACAGTCCAGCCGTAGAAGGGTCAAGCCAACGCCTCACATGTGGCACGCCGTACTGCCCCAAACCCTAAGGTTCAAAAGGCAGTTCAAGACGATCATATAATCGAGTTAAGGTTTGTTGTCTTCTAGAGGGTCCATCGCGTTACTTGCACGTTTTTCCGAAAGATTTAAATTCAAGAAAAATTCAACACTTGAAAGTTGTTCGTGACGGGAAATAATGAGTTAATGATATCCGTTCGAACATTTTAACAGTTTCTAAATATCCGGAAAACATAACGAAATTAAATTTTCCGATCGAATCAACGAATACAAAATAAACCCCAGATCACTCAACACTTGAGTCAGATTAAAAAATACCCATAAAATATAAATAGCAGATAAGGGCATTACTGTGCCAACAGAAAAGACAAATCTCACTGTACGACCGCGGATCCGCGGCCAAAGCAGGGTATGGCCGCGGTTCCGCGGCGGTGCACATGGCTTACGTCATCGAATTGCACAGTAATTCCTAAAATCACCTGCTGAATTTTTTAGGTATTTTTAATTCAGAAAAATCACAGGTTTTAAAAATTGACCAGAGAGGGGTTGATTTTGAGGTTTCGGGGTTCGTCCGGAGTTTTAACTTCGTATACACGTCGCCTAATGCTCTAGCTAGACTCTGATACCACTGTTGGGTTACTAGGCACTCTAACAAGGGTTAAGAAAGCATCAACCATGACCGATTAAAATTTTAGCCGTGCCTAACAACCCTAAACAAGATCTTTGCTAGAAAATTAGGGTTTCACATGCAAGTAGATAGCATCTATGACTAAGTGAATACGAAATACAACATTTGTAGATCGGTCCTTCACTTCTAAAGCTCCTTGTTGTAGTCCCTTCGCTGCGATCATGGTTCTCCCGGGCTCTTGCATGGCTTCACGAGGCGAAAGAAGCGTCCTTGCTTGAAGTCTTCGAGGCCGAAGATGATCTACGTCGAGGGAATATCAACTCAAGCTACTACTTCACTAACTATAGAATTAGTGAAGCAAACACCCTATACTAAAGTGCTAGTCTAGTAGAGAATGGAGAAATAAGAAGTGGGTTCTCTTTAGAATTTTATTTCTCACAATCTTTCACTCTCTTTTTAAAACCCTAGCAAGCTTTTTCTTTTTGCTCAAAGAAGAAGAAGATGAAAAAAAGAAAAAGGATGAGGATAATGATCAAGTGAGTGAGCTAACCATGGTGAGTGAGTATCATATACTAACTCATGTAGAGACATTACCATGGATAATCCTAAATGGTTAGGTTAATAAAAATCTAAAGTAAAACAAAGTTAGTGGACTTTGTCAAAGCATCCACAAGCTTCTACAAGCTTCATGCTTGTGACAAAAGCTCCACTAATTTGTAATTACCTTATATAATTATTAACCACCATTTAAAATAGAATGGTGTATGTCTTGCACACCCATGTATGATGTATCATCAACCATGATACAAAAAGAAAACACATTTTTAATATATATCACATATATATTAAAGTTGTGCACATGTGAGAAAAATCCTGAAGTGAACAAGTGTTACTTAATGTAAACTAGTATATCTAATATACAATTATACACTAAATTATTAAATCAACACTTGACTTAATAATCCGGTCATATCTCATATAACCGACTAACATCCATTGTATCGACTTATCGAATCAACACTTGATTCGATATCCCGGCTATATCATATACAACCGACCGATACAAAAATTCGCGTGAATAGAATACGGTATCACATACACGTATTATTCTCGGTCCCGCACATATCACATATGCGCTCCTATTTCGTTTTTCCTGAGCCAGTAAAACCTCTATGTAGGACTCTAATGACTCGTCAATACGCCGGCAGTAGGTGATGATCACATCAAGCACCCACAAGCCGTCAGCGGTACTAGCTGGACGTAATGGCCACCCGGGTATTGAGCGATCAAAAGATCAGCAAGCAAGCCCGCTCCAACTCCTGTAAAAGCCTGCCGGTAACACTTCCCGTACAGTCCGGTTTTCTCGTCTGATATGTCGCATATCAAGTCTAGGGGTGGTAATCGTCAGACCCCAATAACCGATAAGTCGTGCCAATGTGAGGCTCATAACGGGTCGAGAAACTACTGGTAACTCTTACCAGTAAATCTCTAAATCAGCCCTGGCCAGGGACTTCCCTGTTATGGCCAATCGAGCACAGCGCAACATCAACCCCCAATACCGGGAGAGACGAAACCTCTCCTATGGCTTATTGCCTCCATGTGACTCGGGACTATACCCAAAAACCACCGTTTTGCACGCCCTCTTGGACGTGGTAAGGTAGAAATCAAAGCACAGTGGGAATCACACAAGACTCTATGACGATCTCGGGTCTACAGACTAACCTGCACAAGTGTCACCAGAGAACTGCTATCTAACGTGAGGTATAATACTATCTGGGAGTTCTCGGCGAGTCCGTCCAGTGTACCCAGTCTCCACTGAGCACCCGTATACCATCTCTGATGTCAAACACCAATGGATATGGGATCATCCATCGCCCATCTCATGGGTCGAGAAGTGTATACGCTAGTCTACTCTGGTATATCGATGCCCTGTCTCGATACACCTACGACTAGGAACATTAAAGGATGTACTTATGGACTACTCTGTCCCCACTAGTATGATTTGCATCATAGTCCAGGTAGTCAAGTACACATCCTAAGGGCTTTACCAGCATGTAACTATAAGATAGTATCAAGAGACAAGTATACATGTTAAGATAAAGAGGAACCAGATAGCATACTATCATATCGAGCAAGAAAGTCCTCTCTATATATGTCCAAGCATCCAATATAATATACATCATCTGTACAATACGGGCCTCTAGGGCATACATACAACTAACACACAGGGAATGAGTTATTAGACTCAGGGGAATTATACAGAGTATTGTATGTTGTCCAGTGTCCATTAGGACAGAGGGGTTGGTCCTCGTGCTATATTCGGTTTACTTATGACTTCTCTAGTTTTTAGATAAGTGTTTCGTAGAAATACAAGGTCCAAGTTTTGAAAAGTTATAGGTATATGAATAAAGTAGAGAACCAGGTATTGCAAGTATCAGGATTCTTCAAGGTGATCGAAGATGTGGATGCTTGTGTATGGTATTCAGTTGATAGTAATGATTATGAGAACTTGCTTCCCTTTCAGGTTACTCATATCTGGATGTATTCGTAAGTTGAGTAATGCTGATTGACCTCTCTCCATTTAGTTGGCATGCACTGGAGACAGCTGCATGATTTGAATCCGGTTCCAATTAAATCAGTGCCTCTATTTCTATATTGGATATAGAATAGTTCATATCTTAACAATGTTAAGGTACGGGGAGTTGTCCGGCTTATGCTTAAAACCAGACTCTGGACAACTCAATGCATATTTCTATAATGGCAATTTGTGGGTTGACCCGGGCTATGACGAGGGTTGACTTTCTACCATCTGGAAGATCAATAGGTATATTGTTCTTGACTCGCCACAGTTTTAGTAAAATGGATTTTTTCCGAAAACAGTAGTGGGAGTATGGTAGAACTGGAAGTGATTCCAGAACCGCAAACGATTACTGAAAATTTGATAAGAACCCAAAGATTCAATGTGGTTTGACATTCCATTGGCCACTCCGCAGATATGGTGGGTAACCTCAGGCACTCGAGTGGTACTTAGGTATGCTCAAGGACGGTGACAGAGAGGTTCTTGTTTACCCAGACTTGCCATTGCTGTTGTTCCAGACTGTGAGACCCGGCAGGAGGATGAATATAGCGTCTTTCTAAATTAGCTTTAGAAGTGCACGTGTATATGACTCTGCCAGAGGGTTGTCGTAGTCAGTGGGAGCAGCGGAAGCATAGTGAGCAAGTAGCTTATGTCTATTTATGGACTAAAGCAGATATAGCGGAGATAGATCATCTATTTCTGATGTGACAGTTATAGGTTTGACTTCATCAGAATAGGGGATGGATCTGTTAAGAAGGTAGTAGGGTGTGATGTCCTGGTATTTGGATGACATACACAGAGTAGGAAGTGAAATTCCTATACTACGATCGGTTATACTTTGGTTGTCACACAGTGGTTTCTCCACATAGGATATGGATATTATATCAGATATTCTGCTTACTAGATCTATGGTTTTAGATCTAGATTTGGGTAGTTTCTCAATCTGGGTTCTTAGACAGCATTCTAAAGGTGTGTTAGAATGGACGACTCCTGGCACGGTAGTGTACCTGCAGGTGATGGAGTCACTCTCTCTAAAGGTGTCTTACAGACTAAAAGGGGGGATGTGCATGATTGGCAGATCACTTGCTTAGGCAATTGAGTCAATCATGAGATGTCAAGTACCACACCAGATATTGTTTTTGCCCGAGATGAAGTAAGTTGATATTAATCCTATCCTGGAGAAACGTTCGGAAGCAGTTTTAGAACATAAGTGGATGTTCTAGGGAAATGATAACGGCAACCTCCTTCGGGAGACAGTTATCATTCCAGGCTTCCAAGGTGACCTGGATGACAGAGTGACTGTCAGAGTTATAGTTTTCCCTCTGACGAGGGACAGTGTTTTGGACAGGTGATCCAAGTGGACACTGAGGGAGGCATGACGCAGGATACTAATTAAGTTCAGTTGACGATACAGTCTAAGAAGTTTGGATTTGGAGTTCATTTATGAACTAGGTCCCATCAGATATCCAGACATATTCTAAGACAGGTATTGCTCATTTCGGGAGATGGCTTTCTCCGCGAACTTGAGATTAAGAGAGACATAGAAAGAAACAACAGAGCGGATCCACTCACTGAGGCTATTCCTCGAATGCAATAGTTTCGCAAACGGGCTTTGTGAGACTGATCAGCAGTGGAGTTGGGTGTTCGGTATCACACGGGCTGTGAGTATGCGACATCGCAATAATTAGCCTTGAGTGCAAGTGGGAGATTGTTGGATATAGTGCCCTCAGAGACAATTATTGGATCACAGGCACGTGATTGCAATGATTGAGGGAGGACCTATACCGGTAGGACAGTCTTACTCAAGAGGATTGTATACTATCTGGTTTGTCTTTATCATCGTATACATGCTTTAGGTGACATTGTAGTTCACTCTTACATGTTTATAGAGAATAGTATGCTACCATGGTTTGTCTTTATCATCGTGTACTGCTTTAGGTGACCTTACAGGTCGCTATTACACATTGATAGAGCCCTTAGGATTCTTGCTTGACTACCAACAGTATGATGACGATCATATACGTGGGAGGTGGGGTCTATAAGCAAATCCTTAAAAGGTCCCTAGTCGAGGGAGTTTCGAGACAGGGCATCGATACTCCAGAGTAGACTAGTGTATACAGTCGAGACCCCGACGATGGGCGGTGGCCGGTCTCACAAGCCATTGGTGTCAGTTGGTTCACCTAAGATGTATACAAGTGCTCATTGGGTTATGAGTACACCGGACAGGACTCGCCGGGAACATGCTAGTTGGTATTGTACCTGACGTCAGATAGCAATTCCCTGGTGACATGTGTACAGGTTAGTTCATCGACCTGAGATCGTCATTTGTCTCGTGTGAGTTCCCACTGTGCTTTGATTACTACCCTACCACGGCTCAAAGGAGTCGTGCAAACAGGTTTTAGTTGGGTACAGTCCCGAGCCACATGGAGGCAGTGAGCGGATCGGCAGGGGTTTCGTCTCTCCCGGTATTGGGGGTGAGATCGCGCTGTGTCTAGGAGAGCCATTACACGAAGTCCTTGGCCAAGACAGGAGATTTACTGGTAGGTATTCCAGTAGTATCTCTGGGTGTTCTGGGCTACACTCCGACATGACTTGTACCGCTTTTGGGGGTCTGACTTTTACCAATCCCCTAGGCCCGCCATGCGATGCTTATAGACGAACGGACCGGACTGTACGGACATTGTCACTAACAGGCTCAGTAGGGTGTCAGGATGAGTTCGCTCATCGACCTCCCTTTTGGTCAATACCTTGTAGCCCGTTACGTACAGCTAGTACCTCTGACGTGCTAGTGGTAAAATCTACGGCCAAAGTATTGACGAGTCTTTAGAGTCCCCCACAGACAGTTTTCTAGTTTCGGGCGAAACGTTGTAGAGGCCGTATGATATATGGCAGGGTTCGATCATATACGTGCGGTAGTGCACGGAGCATGATCGACGGATCATACTAGTGGGCTTTGGTTTAAGCCGGATCCTAGTATTACATTTGTTGGATCACTTTAGTCTCGTCGCATTCGCATTCGGTCGGAATGCGGATGCAGGTATGTATATACAGGTGAGGGGTACTCTTGTGATCCGTCACGAGTTTACTTTAGTAGATGCCATTCTCTTTTTATTGTTGCAAACATTTTGATTAATGTTTGCATGTGGAAATAATGAGCACGAAATCATGATTAAGATCATTAATTGTGACACATGCACAAGTGATGACTCATGGTCTGTTTTCTTATGCATGTGTCATATTATATGATGGATTTGAGTCTTGATATAATAAGAGGAGAGAGAGGGGCTGCCATGAGATGGTTGTGGGTTTGTATTTTTTAACACTTTCTCTCTCTCATTTTTATCACAAGAACAACAAAAGGAAAAAAGAGAGGAAAGCTTCTTCTTCCTCCTCCTCTTTCTTGAGCTCATTATCTCCTCACTAATGGCATCCAATAAATCCTCAAGAGACAAAGTGATGACATACATTCTCTACATCGCCTTGGACACGTCGGCTAGCGAACTTCGTGCCCGAGTTGCTTCGGACGAAGCGGGAGCCCGTAAAAAGACTCGAAGATGTGGTGCCCTTTCCGACGAGGAGACCGAGACCGGAGATGCCGCGAGAAGCTTGGGATGGTGGCCAAAGACCGAAGGACACGGATCGATCGGTATAGCTTTCTAACCCTTTCTCTAGTTGCTAGTTGTAGGTTAATGGTTCGATCCGGGTTTTAAGCATACGATAGTGCCGATTTCTAGTTTGAAAAAGTTTTCGCTTCCGCATTTTGGCCTCAGACAGACGGCCGGGGCGCTACTGTAGACTTACAGTCTGCACGGTAAACGACATCACAACCTCTGAGGTAGGCTGTACATCAACAGTCCTCTAGAAACTGGCAGCTCTATCAATGGCCCGATCGTCCTGTGCAAAACCAAACACTCGCCTCAACAAGAGGTCATAACAAAACACTACATCGAGAAGTTCCCATGTCACCAGAAAACACAATGGTCAGCCCTCATACCAGACAAGCCTGTCCTGACCGCATCACTAGCAGCAGCTTAAACTGCGCTCAAACCATGGTGACAGGAACCTCAATCGAGTATCGAAGAGAGCAGATCAACGGCAAGAAAGGACACGACAGGTCCAAAATGGATACATGATCATAAGAAGGAATAGCATCAATGAGAGTATGATCATGGAAATGAATAAAATCAAGGTTCTCAAATGGATGTATAATCATGGGTATGAAGAGAATCAACAACAACAACTGAGCCTTTTATCCCAAGCATATGGGGTAGGCTATATGAACCAACATGAGAATCACGCCAAGTCCAGCACATGAATCCTCCGCCTCCACTCACTCCTATCGAACAATATACTTTCATCGAGTCCTTTGGCAACCATATCGTTTCGTATCACCTCCATCCATGTTTTCTTCGGTCTCCCTTTTGCCTTTTTGCCATTGCCCATATCGAGAGTATCTATTCGTTGAACCAGTGCTTCTATAGGTCTGCGTCGCACATGACCAAACAATCTTAGCTGGTTTTCCCGCATCTTCTCCTCCACAGGTGCTACACCAACTTTTGCACGAATATCCTCATTTCGCACCTTATCTTTTCTAGTGTTACCGCACATCCAACGAAGCATGCGTATCTCCGCTACGTGCATGTTCTGTGTATGATGCTTCTTAGGAGTCCAGCATTCTGTACCATATAATAAGGCAGGCCGAATAGCGCTCTGATAAAACTTCCCTTTCAATTTTAACGGAAAGTTACGATCACACAAAATCCCTGTTGCACTCCTCCATTTCAACCAACCAGCTTGGATCCTTTGATTAACATCACTATCGATCTCCCCATTCTTTTGGATGATGGAACCTAAATATTTAAACTGGTCGCTCGGTGATATCTCTTGCCCTTCCAATGTTATACCAATATGGTTTTGACTTCTCTGGTTACTAAATTTGCAATGCATATATGCTGTCTTGGACCTGCTCAATCTGAATCCCCGAGATTCCAATGTTTGCCTCCATAATTCCAATTTGGCATTAACCCCTGCTTTCGTCTCATTTACTAGAACAATATAATCAGCGAATAGCATACACCAAGGTACCTCATCTTGGATAGTTCTAGTAAGTTCATCCATCACGATGGTAAACAGGAATGGACTTAATGCAGATCCTTGATGTAAACCAATTGTAATCGGAAAATCACTCGTTAAGCCGCCGCAGGTTCTGACATTTGCCACTACTCCATCGTACATATCTTTGATTATGTCAATATACTTGACGGGAACCCCCTTCTTCATCATTGTCCCCCTATAATACCTCTCTAGGTACCTTGTCGTACGCTTTTTCTAAATCAATAAATATCATATGCAAATCTTTTCTCCTCTCTCTAAAACGCTCGACAAGTTGACGAAGCAAATGAATAGCCTCTGTCGTCGATCGTCCAGGCATGAACCCAAACTGGTTCTCTGTTATCTTAATATCCTTCCTTAGCCTGTGTTCAATCACTCTCTCCCAAAGTTTCATGGTGTGACTGTTTCCCCCAATCAAAGCAAAGCTCTGTTTTAAAAATGAAGCGACGCTTCTGCTTCTCCCAATCAGAGCAAAGCTCTGTTCAAATTCCAAGATTTGGAATGAAGCGACGCTTCCTTACCCCCAATCAGAGCAAAGCTCTGTTTTAAAATTCAAAATGTAAATTGAAGAAACGCTTCAGATCCAGTGCGCTGCGCGCTGTGCGCCACGTGTCAAACACGGGTGCGCTAGTGCAGTTGCGCTGCGCTCTGCGCTGCGTGCCACGTGTCAAACACGGGTGCCCTAGTGCAGTTGCGCTGCGTTCTGCTCTGCGCGCCACGTGTCAAACACGGGCGCGCTAGCGCAGTTGCGCTTCGCGCCCCGTGTCGAGCGCAGGTGCGCTAGCGCAAGGTGCACCAGCGCTGGAATTAAAATTCCCCCACCGTCAGATCAAAAGATCTACTAATAACAAATTATTAATTAATCAGAACTAAAATTCTGTTATGGAAAGATTTTCCAATCTTATTAAAACAAGAAGATTATCTTCTGTAAAACAGAAGCCTTAGGATCAAAGATCCAACGGTGGGAAATATTCCCAAATCAATCAGAGAAAGATCTCTTAAAACTGATTTAACAAATCTTTTGGCCCTATAAAAAGTACCCTAGACTTCAAGTCTAAAACACACATACAGAGAGAGAGAAAACCCTCTGCAAACTTTGAGAAAACTCAAAGAAAAAGAAACGCAAGCCTTTAGCAAAAGAAGATCATTTCTTCAAGGTAAAAAAATGTTTCATGAACAAAGAGATGAAATCATCTCATAAAAAGAAGAACTGTCTTCTTAAAAGATCATAGATCTACAACAGACCAAGGTCTCTCATAAAAAGATCAAAAGACCTAATCATAAAAATAAAAGATGTATTTACTTCATTCACAGACCTTTTCCTCTTTCTACTCCACACTTCGTGCGTCGTGTTCGCGAACGAATCGTGGTTTGCTATGGTTGCCTGTGGAATCGAGGTACTTAGATTCGGTGTCTTGCTCCGTGCAGAAAACAGAACATCAATGGCTTCAAACTGCACTAACTGCAACTGCAACTCTCGCTCTGTCCCGTCCGTAGGAGTGATTTACGGGCCCCAAGCGGCCTCCCTGTTCAAGATGCCAGTGGAGCAAGTAACTCAGGCCACCACTGGGCTGTTCTTTGGGACCATGATCCCACCGATGAGCTTCAACGCCCCTGTACCATCGCAAGAAGCCCCAAAGTGCTCAGTCTTTAACCGGCTCACAACTACTGCGGCCCCTCTCAACGGGTCGTCCAGCTCCAACGCCTCAGTCTTTGACAGACTAGGCCAAAGCTCATTTGGTCCTATGAAGAAGCCTGCGATACCAGCAAGGGTTATCCCTAAGCGGATTGCTATTCCTGCTGATGAAGTCGTCAAGGAGGCTTCTCCTGCCAAAGGGTCGGTCTTCACAAGACTGACTGTTTCAGCTCTTGTTCCAGGTGAAATCGTCAAGGCTACTTCCCCTGCTCGGAAGTCTGCCTTCGATAGGTTGGTTATCCCCACTCAGAGGACATCAGCCATCAATAGGCTGACGACGACAACTTCTGACCAACACATGGGGCATGAGGAAGTCACCCCTACAGCTGAGGTAATCCTGGCCGCACAACATGCTCGACGTCACCATTGGCACCGAGTGAGGAAAGCTGGGGGCAATTCCCCTTCTGGACTGACTCCTCCAGCTCCAACGGTGGAAGTTGATGATGCTGTTCCAACCAGGAACAGCTTTGAACTACTTAACAAGGTGCGCAGGAACTCTCCTACCGCCGTGCTGAAGAGATCTCCTTCACCGGTAGAGACGGTCACAGAAATGAAACCAAAGCAGTCCCCTCAATAGTTGTCTTCCAAAGTTTACAAAATCTGGCGGCAAGTTCGAGAGTCGGTGGTCAATCAAGACTATCCTTGCCGACAAAAGAAGCTGAATGTTCAACAGGAAGAGAATCGTCCTAGCAAGCCACAAAGGATGACAACTGCTTGGGTGCCCACTGTGACGGCCCCCTCAACATCAACTGCTCAAAGAAGAAGGAGGCCAAGGAAAGCCCTTATGAATATGGTAGAACGTAAAGACGCCGAGACCAAACGCCCTAAGTCTGGGAGCATAACGGTCCATACTGTTTACATGGTGTCCGGGAAAGAGGATAGCCGCGTTTCGACGGGTCACCGACCGCTCACCCGATCCGTGATAAAAGCCCAGGAGCAACAACAGAAGCTTCAAGAGATGCTAACTACAATGGCCGCACTTACCGGGCCAAAAGAAAGACCGGAGGCATCATCAGAACAGCGTCACGAACAAGAAACTGACGCTGACTTCCTACACAGAGTCCTCGAAAAGAAGGACAGAGAAGCGGCAGAACAAGCTACCAACATAAAACAAATGGTGCTTCTCTTCCAAGACATGGTGGGGATGATGTTACAGCTGGATCCTCCAGCTGAAGACCCTCCGATCATTATTGAAGACGATAGAGGTGAGACATCTAATCCTCCTCCGGCTCCTTCAGCAACCAAGGAGGAAACCATTTCCAAGGCTGCACTAGATGACTATATAGCTCAGCAAATACGAGCTCACCAGGGGAATGAAGCGGCTGGCCAAATTGTCAAGACCGGACGGCCCTATCCGGGCCGGTATGACCAAATCAGTTACCCGCCGAGATATACGATCCCTAAATTCCATGTATATAAAGGGACGGGGAATCCACATCAGTATGTCGCTCAATTCAGGGCCTTATGCGGCAATACTGGAGGCGACGACAAACTGTTGCTTCGTCAATTCGACGGAAACATAGCGGAAACGGCCTTCGAATGGTATTCGGAGCTGCCTAATGACTCTGTCAAAACATTTGCGGAGATGGAGCTGCTGTTTACACAAAGATTTGCAAGCGCCAGCGAGCGCACCCCGATCACCGCATTGATCAACGCCAGGGTAAGGCCAGGAGAAACATGGTTTCAATACGCAATACGATGGCGGAATCTGTGGTCGAAATGCGAACAGCGCATCGAAGAAGCACCGGCGATAGGCAAGTTCGTGGGCATTCTTGACCCTCAAGCGACCATCTCCCAGTTCATGATGTTCTTCAAGTAAACTACTTTCCAGGCCTTGATTGACAAGTTGGCCCGAATGGATCAGATGGGACATAGACCATCTCCTTCAAAGACGGATCCTCGGAATGAAAAGGGGAAAGGAAAAGCAACTTTCGTCGCCAATACTCAACAACAGCCGAGCAACTTAAAGCCGGTTGTCCGCCAAAACAATATGTGTCCACACCCATACCTCAAGGAAAGACTAGGACGTCCTTACTCGTTTCCTCAAGACAAAACGAGAAGACTGTTCAAGCTGGCAGTGCGCAACAGGCTCATAAATTTGCCGGATCCAAAACGTCCGTTGCAGCCAAACGACGTCAATGATCCCAATTACTGCCCCTACCACCGAGTATTAGACCATCCGATCGAAAAATGCTACGTCTTCAAAAACTGGGTTGAAGACCAATATCAACAAGGCAAATTCGCATTATCGGAAAACTGGAAGGTGAACCCGCCACAACCTCATGCTCCTAAAAAAGTGGACATGCCGGGGGCATCGTGCTCTTTTATAGAAAAAGCTCCATGGGAGGTCGCTCTTTCAGCCAAGACGAAAAGAATGCTGAAGGATCTTCACACATGCCCAGCCGTCAGGTGGAAAAGTCCGTTAGAGCCCGAGGTCATTGATGGGATGCTGAAACCACGCCCAACACCGAGAATTGATAGCAGTGGGCAAAACACCCAGGCACAGCCATCAAAGTCTTCAAAGAAAAAGAAGAAGACCAAAAAGCTCGCGCAGTTTGATGACAAGCGCACGGACCAGTAAAAACATATTGACGCACTGGAAGAATATAATCAGAAGGCGCGGACCCCAGTCACACTGCGAGAATTCCTCAGCCACGTCCTTGAGGACGGAGATGGTGACAAAGACTCGTCGGATGAACCTGAGGATTATGTGGCAAGTTGCCATATGATCTCTCACTCATCGATAGGCAGTGAAGAAGCTCCTGACGCAGAGAAACTGGGGGCAGATCCCGAGCCGGAACTTCTAGGGCCATCAGACGAAACAATTGACGCATTCCTGAACGAAGCCCGTCTAAAAAGCAACGCTGATCGGGAGCGCGAGATGGCCATATTTGAAAAGGCCAAACGCCGGCGACTGGACAAAAGGGTCGAAACACTCACACCAGATCAAAGTACATCTGCCACAAATAAAAGCAGGATCAAGATAAGGAAGCGATTCTCCAAAGCCATATCGATGGGGATGAAGCTGGCCTCTTTTAGAGAAAATTCTCCTGGCGGTATATATCTTGATGAAGCGGACGTACATCCTAACTTCTGCTTGTATCATCAGAAAATCGCACACCCTACTGAAGACTGCAACTCCTTTAAGTGTTGGTGGCAAGGGTATGTCGCCCACAGGCAACACTTCAAGAGGACAAAGCGTGAAGCTCATAGACAGCGGAAAAATGCGACAGATGAGCGTAAAAGAATTGCCGGCAATTGTCATAGGGTTGATCTCGGAGGATCGCGAGTTCTCACCTTCGGGAGCGACTCCGACGAAGAGGTAGCCCTTGGCCCTCTCTTCAAGGAATCCATCTCTGAAACGAAAGAACTGAGGAGTTGCGGGAACATTCAGCCGTGCAATCGCACGCTTCCCGGAAAGAATCTCGGACCCGCAAACAAGGGATCAAACAAAAAGGATAAGGGGAAGGAAAAACGGCCTTCGTTGCCAACCCTCAATAACAATCGAGTGGCCCGAGACCGGTTTTTGGCCAAAGAAATAAGCGGCAACCCCTCAATGAGAAGTTGAAATGTCCTTACTCATTTCTCCGGGATGAAACAAGGAGACTGTTCGAACTAGCAGTGGGCAACAGGCTTATCACTCTACCGGAGCCGAAACACCCACTACAACTGAACGATGTCAACAATCCTAATTACTGCCCTTACCACTGAGTATTGGGCCATCCGATCGAAAACTGCTACGTCTTCAAAAACTGGGTTGAAGACAAGTACCAACAGCGAAAGTTCACGCTGTCCGAAAACTGGAAGGTGAGCCCGCCACAACCACATGCTCTGAAAAGATGGATATGCCGGGGGCATCGTGCTCATTCATAGAGAAATCCCCATGGACCGAAAAGTCCGTAAACTAGAAATTCGCCTCAAATATGGCAGCAATGGACCGCTGTGTCCTAAAACTTGCTATAGACCGAAAAGTCAGTAAACTAGAGATTCACCTCAAATACGGTGACGGTGGACCACTATGTCCTAAAACTGGCTGCGGACCGAAACGTCCCTAAACTAACGATGGACCACTATGTCCTAAAACTGGCTATGGACCGAAACGTCCCTAAACTAACGATGGACCACTATGTCCTAAAACTGGCTGCGGACCGAAATGTCCCTAAACTAACGATGGACCGCAATGTCCTAAAACTTGCAACTGACCGAAACATCGTTAAACTACTACCAACCCGCGGCATCCTCAGGCTGACGTGGTAAAAAAAGGGGGGGTATGTCCATAAGCGAAATGGGCACGGATGAAAACCCGAAAGGGCTCCGTGAGTAAAAACAGCAGGGCTACCGGCGAGTTTTGTGAAAACCCGAAAGGGCGCAACCTCGTTAAAATAAAATTAAAAAAACGGTATGTCCATAAGCGAAATGAGCACGGATGAAAACCCGAAAGGGCTCCGTGAGTAAAAACAGCAGGGCTACCGGCGAGTTTTGTGAAAACCCGAGAGGGCGCATTCTCGTTAAAAGAGTTGCAAGGTACTCTCGACTTTGTGAGGAGAAACCGCCTGCGTGAGATCCTTACGACTCACAAGGGAGCAACACACTTAGGGATCCCCACGATCCCTAAGGAGAAATTACACTTGCGAGATCCTAACGACTCGTAAGGAGAACCCTCTTATGAGACCCTCACGGCTCGTAAGATTCAAAAGCCTTAAGTTACAGGGATCTGAACCTGTTCTTAAGCAGTCATACCGCCCGATTATGCCCTACAAGCGGCTCAATATTGACTCCTTTGAGCCGTGGTAGGGTAGAAATCAAAGCACAGTGGGAACTCACATGAGACAAATGACGACCTCAGGTCGATGAACTAACCTGCACACATGTCACCAGGGAACTGCTATCTGACGATATGTATAATACCAACTAGCAGGTTCCCGGCGAGTCCTGTCCGGTGTACTCATAACCCAATGAGCACCTGTATACATCTTAGGTGATCCAACTAACACCAGCGGCTTGTAAGACCGGCCACCGCCCCTCGTCGGGGTCTCGACTGTATACACTAGTCTACTCCGGAGTATCGATGCCCTGTCTCGAAACTCCCACGACTAGGGACCACAATTAAGGATATGCGTATAAACCACCCAACTCTCACGTATATGATCGCCATCATACTGTTGGTAGTAAAGCAAGATCCTAAGGGCTCTGTCAAAGTGTAACATGTAATCAGTCACCTGAACATGTACACGACTGATAAAGGCAAACCAGATAGCATACTATCATCTCGAGTAAGACTGTCCTACTGATATAGATCCTCCGCAATCATTGCAATCACGTACCTGCGATCCAATAATTGACTCTGAGGGCACTATCTCCAACAATCTCCCACTTGCACCTAAGGCTAATTATTGCGATGTCGACTACTCACAGCCCGTGTGAAACCGAACATCCAACTCCTCTACTAATCAGTTTCACAAAGCCCGTTTGTAAAACTATTATGTTCGAGAAATAGCCTCAGTGAGTGGATCCGCCTAGATGTTTCTTTCTATATCTCTCTTAATCTCAAGTTCGCGGAGAAAGCCATCTCCCGAATTGAGTAATACCTGTCTTAGAATATGTCTGGATATCTGATGGGACCTAGTTCATAAATGAACTCCAAATCCAAACTTCTTAGACTGCATCGATCACTGAACCTAATCAGTATCCGGCACCATGCCACCCACAGTATCCTCTTGGACCATCTGTCCATAATACTGTCCCTCGTCAAAGGGAAAACTAAAACTCTGACAATCACTCTGTCAACCATGTCACCTTTGAAGCCTGGAATGATAATCGTCTCCCGAAGGAGGCTGCCGTCATCAAATCATTAGAACATGTACTTATGTTCAAAAACTGCTTCGTTATGTTTTTCCAGGATTGGATTAATACAAACTTATTGCATCTAGTGCAAAAACAACATTTGGTGTGGTACTTGACATCTCATGATTGACTCAATTGCCTAAGCAAGTGATCTGCCAATCATGCACATCCCTCTCCCCTTCAGTCTGTAAGACACCATTAGAGAGGGTGACTCCATTACCTGTAGGTACACCACCATGCCAGGAGTCATCTATTCTAAAAACCATTAGAATACTGTCAAAGTACCCACATTGGGAAACTACCCAAATCCAGATCTAAAACCATAGATCTAGAAACCAGAATGTCAAATATTATATCCATATCCTGTCTGGAGAAACAACTGTGTGACGACCAAAGTACAACCGATCGTAGTGTAGGAATTTTACTTCCTACTCTGTGTATGTCATCCAGATACCATGACATCACACCCTACTACCTTCTTAACAGATCCATCCCCTATTCTGATGAAGTCAAACCCATGACTGTCACATCAAAAATAGATGATCTATCTCCGCTATAACTGCTCAAGTCTATAAATAGACATAAGGTACTTTCCCACTATGCTTCTGCTGCTCCCACTGACTACGACAACCCTCCTACCGGGTCTCATAGCCTGGAACAACAGTAGTGTCAAGTCTGGGTAGATAAGAACCTCCCTGTCACCGTCCTTGAGGCTACCGAAGTACCTCTCAGGTGTCTGAGGTTACCCACCATATCTGCGGAGTGGCTATTGGAATGTCAAACCTGTTTGAACCTTTAGGTCCTATTAAATTTTCCGTAATCGTTTGCGGTTCTGGAATCACTTCCAGTTCTACCATACTCCCACAACTGTTTTCTGAAAAAGATCCATTTTTACTAAAACTGTGGCGAGTCAAGAACAATATCACTATTGATCTTCCAAATGGTAGAATATCAACCCTCGTCATAGCCAGGGTCAACCCATAAACAGCCATTACAGAAACGTGCCCTGAGTTATCCAGAGTCTGGTTTTAAGCATAAGCTGGACAACACCCCGTACCTTAACATCTTTTAAGGTATGAACCATTCTATATCCAATATAGAAACTTTGGCATTTATTTAATTGGAACCAGATTCAATCATGCAACTGTCTCCAGTGCATATCAACTTAATGGAAAGAGGCTAATCAGCATTACTCAACTTAGGAATCCATCCAATTATGAGTAACCCGAAAGAGAAACAAGTTTCTCAAAACCATTACTATCATCTGAATACCAATCACAAGAATCTACATCTTCGATCTCTTTGAAGAATCCTGATACTTGTGACACCTGGTTCTCTACTTTATTCTTATACCCACAACTTCTCAAAACTTAGACCTTGTATTTCTGTGAAACACTTGTCTAAAAACTAGAGAAGTTATAAGTAAACAGAACATAGTACGAGGACCTACCCCTTTGTCCTGAAGGACACTTGGACAACATACAATACTCTGTATAAGTCCGCTGAGTTAAACAACTCATAACCTGTGCGTCGTAGGTTGAAAACTGTACCCTGGCGATTTCTTCAAATATCACCAATTACAACGAATTCCGATATAATGAGGATGATCACCTAATTCCCAATAACTTACTCCCACTCATCATCTGTAAAACCATACAGATATGAGAATGAAACCTGGTAAATACATACCCTTGGAGTAAGTATCTAATCGGGAAAACAGTTTTCCTTTAACGATGTACTGAAACATGAAAATGTTTCATAGGGGTATCCTGGTATTCATAGCAATGCCTCTTCCATAATCCAATTCATGACTATAACCGTATATCTCTTTGTCATCTCTCCAAATCCCTTTATTTGTCTTTAGTCGTTACCTTCTGTACACCATCGTTAGGCTAAATGGTTTTCTTCCTTCCCTACCGTTCGGCACCAGCCTATGGTTTGGAAGAAGACTATCCAGTAAGCATAATAGGTGTACCCTCCTAAACCAAGGAGTACTCATATCTTGAGAGAAGGTGATGATAAAAGACAACTGAATAATACCTTATTCCTTTAAAAGTGAAATAGGAGTGGCGATGAAGTACGCGGTTTTGGTCGTGAATGATATCAGTCGCAATTTACTTTGCCCTCTTTCTAATCCCTTTATTTTGTCTTTAGTTATTGCCTTCTGCACACCCTACTTAGGCTAATTGGTTTTCTTCATTCCCTACCTTTCGGCACCTGCCTATGGTTTGGAATAAGACTATCCAATAAGCGTAATAGGTGTACTCTCCTAAACCAAGGAGCTCTCGCAACCTGAGAGAAGGTGATAATAAAAGACAACTGAATAAACCAATTCTATTTCTCCTGAACCTTGATCCATCCTCGAAGAAGTCCCTTCGAGTTCGTATATAACCATACGATGGATCTATCCAATGGAAGTGGATGTCCGTAATAATACGGGTGTTCCGAGAAATACAAAGGGTAAAAGAAGGAGTGGCAATGACTTATGCAACTAGGACAATCCAAAAGCCAGTATTTTAAGAAGGTTCGGTCAATAAGGTCACTGAGTCATAGTCTAGGGTCGGTCAAAGGTCGCTGCCAAAGAGAGAGAGAAAAGAAACACTCTGCGTGCACTCTAAGCTAGATCAGAATGGTTATCACTTTATCTAATCCGGAAACCTCTCACTGTCCTGTCAAATTCTCCTCCAAACCTGAAAGAAGAATCAATCGGGATCACCCGAAGAGTAAACCAACTCATCAGTGGGAATCGGGATCCAACTCTCATCGCATGATAACATAATGGAATGCATCCACGTTACTCATACTCCAGAAGGTATGCGCATACTTGGCAAGTTTCAGTTTCTTTAAAAACTCCCGATAAGATTTTTGCCCCATGCTCTTATAACCTTGGCTTTGGTCAAAATGTCATAAGTCGCATGCCAAGTTCTACCCGTCACTATCTTGTCAATTTGAACCCACCCGCACATGCCCCTGACTTTGGCCAATCGGCAGAACGACTGTCCCAAACTAACTCATCTATCTATGCAACAAATGAATACCCAGCAGCTACCAAACACTATGCCTTAACTTTGGCTAAAATGCATAGCTTGAATACTACTGAATACCCAAAAGAAGTGACGGAGGGCTGTGGCTGGTTTTTGGCGAAAAAACCTTTAACGTAGTGAACTTGATATCGCTGAAGGAACCTGATAGCTTTTTATAAAAATATAGTGGCGAAAACCTTTGCTAAAGAGGTCATTCCCAATGAAGGGATCTCGGCTCTTTCCTCGTGGAATGAGGTGCAGGATATTCCACTGAATACCGCTATGCAAAGCAACATGTAATCGACTATAGTGAAGTTATTACCCTGACGCAAACTTCTGCCCAAGGGGTCAGTCCCATCGAAGGGATATCGGCCCTTGCCCTGTCGAATGAGGTGCAGGATATTCCACTGAATACCGCTATGCATAACAAAAGGAAACGTCTTTGCAATAACACCTTTTAAATTTGTTCCAACAACTGTAAACAGTTTTGCTTTCCTTTGCATTGATCAGAATCAACGCAGTCCCATCAATCAATCACACCAGAAAAGAACGAAAATAAAATGTACGTATATGCCATCCGCATTCGTCACTGGGTCCCGTCATCACCCGTTAGGTTACTTAACTAACGACAGAGCGGGGACTGGACTAGCGCGGGTGTAAAACATATACAACATTTAATAGTATATAAACCAATATACAATAATCGCTCCAAGCGTGATAATATGCAACATTACAGAAAAATAATAAGCATCACAGAACAATACAGATAATCTGGGATCCCCGAGTTTCACAGAGCCGCTGCTGAAACCCGACATTCCCCTGTCGTGTGGATAGCCTGTGCAATGAAACCTAGACCCCTATGGGTGCGGCAAGTTACCCGCCAAAACCTGAAGCGAGGCAGCCCCCTACAGCAAGGTGAATGGACCACCCTGCACTACACGGAATCCAGTAGCTTGAGCACCCCTCCTTGGGTCAACCTGTACCCCCTACGAGTGCGGCGAATAGTCTGCCAATTTTAGAGTGGGGCCCCTCTGCCTCTAAAGCCATGAGATGCGGACCCGTTGCCCTCCAGAACCCGGCTATCTGTGCACTCCGTCGCGGTGCAAAACCTAGTACAGTAATGAAAAATAGTACAACAGGTACATCGACCGCAACCTGGTCGTGCCCCAAAAGAATATTATACAACAGGCAGTGACGGCAGTCCACAAGTTGGATGCTCGCCCCGCAATATCAAATGTACAAATAAATCCAAACTGCACTATCATTGCACACTACTATCCACCACGACAAATCCGCAATATCCCAGCACAACACAGAACATCAACGCGAATGTCACGTTCGCAAACCCGTCTAAAAGAACTATAGCAATCAGACGCGGTTTACCGATCAAATGACATTCCCGGTCGGAGATATAATGTAAGCACTGTAAACTAACATGTTTAAATTTCGATCGACTAAATATCACAAAGTGGGCCCCACGAACAACTGGTGAACAGTAACAAAATCTGGGCCCAAAAGATATGTACCAAAAACCCCAATTTCCAGAGAAGAATACACTGTGCAAGTTTGGGGGCATGATCACACAGAACGGCCACAGATGCGCGGCCAAACCATGGGTTTGGCCGCGATTCCGCGGCAGTCTTGTCGATTCATGTGCCCAAATTTGTACGGTGTTCTTATAAAACCCTGCACAGTTTTCTGAGATATGTAGAATAATTTTAGGACATCATTTAAAATCGACAGAAACTGTGAATGGAGATATTGCAGTTTTCGATATCCGGTTCGATCGATGTTTTAAACGCGTTAGCACAAGTTAGTATAGCAAAATGGTGAGGCTCTGATACCACTGTAAGTCTACGGTAGCGCCCCGGCCGTCTACAGACGCCAAATGCGGAACAAAAACTTTTTAACTGGCGCTATCGTATACTTTAACCCGGATCTGCCATTATTGCTAAACTAACAAACTGTAAAGAGAGTAGAAAGGTTATACCGAACGATCCGAGTCCTTCATTCTTTAACCATCATCCCACGCTCCGTTGCGGCTGCTCCGATCTCGTCGATCTTGTAGGGTTCCTAGGCACTCTTAAGAGGTCTCACAAGGCATCAAACATGCCAATTTCAAATTTTACGGGTGCCGAGAAACCCTAATACGGATCGTTAACTAGAAATTTAGGCGAAAAACGAATCTAGTTAACAACTTAACTAAAGGAGAGAGGCTACAACCTTTGTAGATCCGGTTCTCCACTTCCTTAGCTTCACGTAGGCGTCCTCTCGCTGTCCATCTCGAATCCCGGACTCAATCGTCGGCTTGATCGGAGAAATGGGCGGACTAGGTCGTCGGCTTCGTTCCGAAGATGATCTACGTCGAGGCATCACAAGTTCAAGCTCCGACTTCACAAATTTGTGAAACTTGTGAAGAAAACACCCAAAACAACTTGGCAAGGGGTAGAGGGTGAAGAAATAGGAGGTGGGTTCACTTTAGAATTGGATTTCTCACTTTAGAACTCAAGTTGCCATTGATGGCATCAAGCTTTTTCTTTTTAAGATGAAGAAGAAGATGAAGCTAGAATTATGATAAGTGTTGAGTTAAAATGAATAATAAATGAATACTTATCATAAACTAACTAGGGTAGAGTGTAGAGAATAGACCATGGTTACTTGGATGGGTTAGGGTTAAGCATGAAGACAAGAATGGTTAAGAAGTCAAAGCTTCATGAAGCTTCAACTAGAAACAAACATAGCCACCATTCTTATCTAATTCTTTTCCAAATAAATAAACAAATAAATAATTGAAAAATCAAAACCCTAATCATCTCTTAACCAAGGTTTAATCCTTTACACTTAACCAAATGATCAAGTATCATCAAACATGATACAAATATGTGCACAAAAGTATATCACATATACTTCTTGCACATCAAGTGAGAAAATCCATTTAAAGTGAACCAATACTAGTTAATGCAAAGTAATATATCAAATATATAATTATACATTGAATCATTAAATCAACACTTGATTTAACGATCCGGTCATATCGCATATAACCGACTAGTATCCTATGTATCGGCTTATCGAATCAATCCTTGATTCGATATCTAGGTTATATCGAATATAACCAATCGATACATCCATCGTGAGAATGGAATACAGTATCACATACACGCATCATTCTCGGTCCTGCACATATCTCATATGCACTCCTATTTCGTTTCGCTTGAGCCAGGAAACCTCTGTGTAGGACTCTAAAGACTCGTCAATACGCCGGTAGCAGATGATGATCATATCAAGTACCCACAAGCCGCAAGCGGTCTGCCAAACGTAACGGCCATCCGGGTATTGAGCGATCAGAAGATCGACGAGCTAGCCCGCTCACACTCCTGTGAATCCAACCAGTAACACTTACCGTACAGTCCGGTCTGTTCGTCTGATATGTCGCATATCAAGTCTAGGGGTGGTATACGTCAGACCCCAATAACCGATAAGTCGTGGCGATGTGAGGCTCATAACGTGTCGAGAAACTACTGGTAACACTTACCAGCAAATCTCTGATCAGCCCTGGCCAGGGACTTCCCTGTTACGGCCAATCGAACACAGCGCAACATCAACCCCCAATACCGGGAGAGACGAAACCCCTCCTATCGCTCATTGCCTCCATATGACTCGGGACTGTACCTAAAGACCACCGTTTTGCACGCCCTCATGGACATGGTAAGGTGGGGATCAAAGCACAGTGGGAATCACACAAGACTCTATGACGATCTCGGGTCTACAGACTAACCTGCACAAGTGTCACCTGAGAACTGCCATCTGACGTGAGGTATAATACCATCTGGGAGTTCTCGGCGAGTCCGTCCAGTGTACCCAGTCTGCACTGAGCACCCGTATACCATCTCTGATGTCAAACACCAATGGATATGGGATCATCCATCGCCCATCTCATGGGCCGAGAAGCGTATACTCTAGTCTACACTGGTATATCGATGCCCTGTCTCGATACACCCATGACTAGGGACCTTGAAAGATGTACTTATAGACTACCATGTCCCCACTAGTATGATCTGCATCATAGTCCAGGTAGTCAAGTACACATCCTAAGGGCTTTATTAACATGTAACTATAAGACAGTTTAAAGAGACAAGTGTACATGTTAAGATAAAGAGTAACCAGATAGCATACTATCATATCGAGCAAGAAAGTCAACTCTATATATATGTCCAAGCATCCAATATAATATACATCATCTGTACAATACTGGCCTCTAGGGCATACATACAACTAACAATCTCCTACTTGCACTAGGGCCAGCTGCTGTAGTATCGCATACCGAGCATCCCGAAGAGTCTCTCAAACTGTATCTGGGGAATGGCCTTCGTGAGTGGATCCGCCGTGTTGTTCTTCATGTCAACCCTCCTGACCTCGATCTCTCGGCGATCAACTATCTCCCGGATCAGGTGATACCGCCTAAGAATATGCCTGGATCGCTGATGGGACCTTGGTTCCTTGGCCAAAGCTACCGCTCCATTGTTATCGCAATACAAAGGTATTGGATGCTCAATGGATGGAACCACTCCAAGTTCAGTAATGAACTTCTTGATCCAGACAGCCTCTTTGGCAGCATCATTGGCAGCGATGTATTCAGCCTCCATCGTCAAGTCTGCCACGGTTTCCTGCTTGGAACTCTTCCAGCTAACCGCCCCTCCGTAAAGGGTAAAGACAAATCCCGACTGCGACTTAGAGTCGTCCTTATCACTTTGGAAGCTCGAATCGGTAAAGGACTCCACTTGGAGTTCTCCGTTACCATACACCAAGAGCATCTCTTTAGTCCTTCGTAAGTACTTGAGAATGCTCTTCACAGCTGTCCAGTGACTCTCTCCAAGATCAGCTTGATACCTGCTCACTACACTTAGTGAGTATGCAACATCGGGTCTGGTACATAGCATCGCGTACATGATAGAGCCTACAGCCGAAGCATAGGGTATCCCTTGCATGCGAGCTCTCTCCAAATCAGTCTTGGGAGACATCTCTTTGGAGAGAGTGACTCCAGAGATCGTGGGCAAGTTCCCACGCTTGGATTCTTCCATACTAAACCTCTTTAGTATGGTGTCAATGTACCTGGATTGGGACAATCCCAAAATCTGTTTGGATCTATCTCTATAGATCCTAATTCCCAATATGCAGGAGGCATCACCAAGATCTTTCATTGAGAATCTTTGTGATAAGAAGAGCTTGACCGATTGCAGCATAGGAATATCATTTCCTATCAAGAGTATGTCGTCCACATACAATACGAGGAAGACAACCTTACTCTCTGCCACCTTCTTGTAAATACAAGGTTCATCTGGATTTTTGACGAAATCAAACTCTTTGATAACGACGTCAAGGCAGATGTTCCAACTCCGCGATGCTTTCTTTAATCCATAAATGGATTTAAGCAGCTTGCACACCTTCCCGCTGCTCCCACTGTCTACGAAGCCCTCTGGCTGAGTCATGTACACGCACTCTTCTAAATCACCATTTAGAAAGGCGGTCTTAACATCCATTTGCCAGATTTCATAATCATGATACGCAGCGATGGCAAGCATGATCCGGATGGATTTAAGCATAGCCACTGGAGAAAAGGTTTCATCATAGTCCACACCTGGTCTTTGACGAAAACCCTTTGCAACAAGTCTAGCTTTGAAAGTCTCCACTTTCCCATCTACACCAAGTTTCTTCTTGAAGATCCACTTGCTCCCGATGGGTTTTACCTCTTCAGGAGCAACATCCAAAGTCCATACTTTGTTGGTGTACATGGATTCCATCTCGGACCGCATAGCATCCAGCCATTTCACTGAGTCCCTACTCGTGATGGCTTGCTCGAAGCTAGTTGGGTCATCATCCTCCATGATGCAATCCTCACTACCACCATGAATGAGAAAACCGTAGTATCTCTCAGGTGGACGAGAAACCCTACTAGATTGGCGGAGAGGCCGGGGTTCGTCGGGTACTACCGAATCTTCTGCTTCTACTAAATCTTCAGTTATAGTTTGTGTTTCTGGAACTTCTTCCAGTTCTACCTCAGAGCCACTAATCTCTTTTGCAAGAAATTCCTTTTCTAAAAAGGTGGCATGTTGAGCAATAAACACCTTTTGTTGTTCACTGTGGTAGAAAAAATATCCATTTGAATGTTTAGGATATCCCACAAACTTACATAGAACTGACCGTGCCTCGAGTTTGTCTGGATTTTGCCTTTTGACATAGGCCAGACAACCCTATATCTTAACTCGTTTAAGACATGGTCTCTTCCCACTCCATATCTCATATGGTGTGGTAGGTACAGATTTAGTTGGAACTTGATTCAATAGGTATGCTGCTGTCTCAAGCGCATACCCCCAGAAGGAAATAGGTAACTCAGCTGTGCTCATCATAGAGCGCACCATATCTAATAGGGTGCGATTCCTCCGCTCCGATACACCGTTGTGCTGTGGTGTATAAGGAGGAGTAAGCTGAAAGAGAATCCCATTCTCTTTTAGATAATCTAGGAACACTTTGCTTAAGTATTCTCCTCCTCGATCAGATCGAAGGATCTTAATACTTTTGCCTGTTTGTTTTTCTACTTCGTGCTTATATTCTCTGAATTTCTCAAAATCTTCAGACTTGTGTTTCATCAGGAACACATGTCCGAATCTAGAGAGATCGTCAGTGAATGTAATGAAGTAGGAAGAACCGTTCCTGGCATGCGTAGACATGGGACCGCATACATCACTATGTATCAGTCCTAAGAGTTCATTAACTCTTTCTCCGTGTCCACTAAACGGAGCTTTGGTCATTTTTCCTTTGAGACATGAATGGCAAGTATCATAAGATGATAATTCAAAAGAATTCAAATAGCCATCCTTATGTAACTTAGCCAGTCGTGTCGCATTGATATGACCAAGTCTACAGTGCCACAAGTAGGATTCATTCATTTCTGAACTTTTCCTCTTGTGTGTGTTTTGTATATTGAGGACTGTATTCTGATTTAGAATGAGTATGCCATTATGTAACGAGCCTGATGCAATCAGCTTTTGATCTTGGAATATGTTCATAACATTATCCTTTACTACAAAATTATATCCTTCTTTACTTAATAAAGAAACTGATATAATGTTGCACATCATGTTCGGTATATAATAGCACTCATTTAGAATCAGTGTATTACGACTTGGCAATACAAGGTGATATTCGCCAACAGCTTTGGCTGCAATACTTGCACCGTTCCCTACTTGAACGGAATGATCGCCTTTTCCCAGTTCTCTACCTTTATGTAGCCCATGTAACATTTTACATATATGGGATCCTGATCCGGTATCCAATACCCAGGACGTAGGGTGAACTGAGAAACAGTTCTCAATAACTAACACACCTGAAGAAGATGCATCAACATGCATGTTCTTTTGGGCGGCGTGAGTATCCAGATATGCTCATGTTTCCTGTTCAGTCTTATAACTCTTATAAGAAAGAACGGGTCCAACGTTCCCCTGCACAGTATAACATGCGGGTTCGGTCAATACATCCATATTATTATCTTGATTAAGGCATGAACTGGTCGCTACCTGGAGAGAGAGAGAAGAAAACACTTTAGCGTATGCTCTTGCAAGATCATATTGGTTATTATCTTATCTAATCAGGATGGCTCCCACTGATTTTATCAAATCTTCCTTCAAACCCTAAAAGGAAAGACTAGCCGGGATTAATTACACACTACAAGTTCGCCAATCTTTCAGCCAGGCCAGTGTCGGTACTTTGAGGGAGGTCCCCCGTGCTTTCGCACGAACCTAATTAATGTAAACCTCGTTTTCCCAGAGGCGTAACCCCGTTGACACCTTTCTAGACACCTACTTGATCGGCTAATTGTAATGTGTAAAACTCTCCCAGAAGTAACTCTTACTCGCAGCGGGTATCGGGATCCAACTATCTCATAGAAGTTATGCAATCTCATTGCAAATTTCAACACTTGAAATTCCCGATAATATTTTGCCCCTAGTGTGCCATGACCTTGACAGAGGTCAACAAACCATAGTGCACTAGTCAAGTTCAACCCGTCATTTCTTGATTGAATCAAACCCACTCGCACGACCCTTGACAAAGGTCAACAAGGTCGTATGAATACCCTAATCCAATCTGCATCATATGCATAAGCAGATAAATACTAGTTAGCTACCGCACACTACGCCTTGACAGAGGTCAACAAACGCAGCACGAATACTAAATAGTCTTTATCTGAAATGACGGAGGGCTACGACAGGTTTTTCTGAAAACCTATTGCGTAATGAACTTGATATCGTTGTAGAATCAAATGAAGTTTTTGAAATGGAGTGATTTTGAGGCTTTTCTAGTTTTGCTAAAGGGGTCACTCCCGGTGAAGGGATCGTCAGCCCTTTCCTCGTCGAATGAGGTGCGGGATATATCATATATATCACTGTGCAAAGAAAAACTCAAAAACAATCAAAAGCAAACCGAGTGTGTAGTATCTGCCAGTTATCGCTAAAGGAGTCACTCCCGGTGAAGGGATCTCGGTCCTTTCCTCATCGAATAAGGTGCAGGGTATATCATATATACCGCTATGCAAAGCAAGAACTGTAGCTACCTGTTTTATTTAAAATTTGATTCTACAACATCTTTTGGTTTCTTTTATTTCATTAATCACATTAATGAAGTCCCATCATTTAATTTACCTAAGCATCACAGATAAATACGACGTACACTTATGCCATCCGCATTCGCCTGGATGTCCCCTCGTGCACCGTTAGGTTAGGTAACTAACGACAGAGCAGGGCAGGGCTAGTGCGGGTGCAAAACATAACTTTATATAATATATCATATATACTATATACAGTATCTATCACAGAACATCACATGATCACATCACAGATATTGCAGCAGAAGAAACATATGAAACATTGGATATACTAAGACGTCCGTGTTTTCAATACGAGCCAGTATAAAACACGGATTCCACGGTCGTGATGAATAGCCAATCCCACACCCCTAAACCCCTACGAGAGCGGCAAGCAACCCTGCCAATTCTAGAGTTAGGAGACCCGGACTCGACTCCTCGAGATGGTCTCCCACTGGACCCTAGAACCCGGTTACCTGTGCTCCCCTCCTTGGGTCTTTCCTAGTGCAGAAAAGTAAATAATATACAAAAGGTGACAACTTCCGCAACCTGGAAGTGCCCCAATAAAAGAATATTACATACAAGTTTTTACATGAATGAAAATGAAAAAACACTCATCTCACATAAAAACCCCCGGCTATTCAAACACGACAATCCAATATAACATATCCATCAACACATAACATCACATGTCATCAACGTAAGTAAACATGCGTATCCCAATTGTCGTTGACATATAGCAACGAAACCGGCGATATCACATATTACACTTACGGTCACAGAAAAGAAAGTGTAAAACTACAACAGTTGGAATCCGCGACCCTTTTAGACATCACATGCCTAATCAAATGAAATACTTAGACATCACATGCCTAACAGTTATAAACCCCGCATTTTAGTCTCATTATCGAAAACTCTTTTCAATATCAAGTGAAACTAAACCGCTAGATTTATAACATTCATTCAGTTATCTCATAACTGTTTGTGAATTCCAATTATTGTATCCCATTCCGGATAAATAGAATATATTAAACTTTCCGATCGAACATTCGAACACCCAAGTTTTCCCGAAACCGTCCAACACATGAAATAGGTTCAAAGACATTCACTTCATGCCTCAGTACCAACGGTCCAGCCGTAGAAGGGTCAAGCCAACGCCTCACATGTGGCACGCCGTACTGCCCCAAACCCGAAGGTTCAAAGGGCAGTTCAAGACGGTCACATAATCGAGTTAAGGTTTGTTGTCTTCTAGAGGGACCATCGCGTTACTTGCACTACTCAGAACGTCCTTAAACCACACAAAAATCCAACACTTGGATATTTTCCGGCAGGGGAAAAGTTGGGTATTTATATCCGGTCGGACTTTTTAACATATTCAAAAAATTATCCGGAAAGCACTAAGACAAAGTTCGATAATCCGATCGAAATACCGAGTCCCCAATACAACCCAGAATACTCAACTCTTGAATAAATATTAAAACTTCCCAGAGAACTCAGCACTGTATAAAAGAAGTTACTGTGCAAAATTGGGTGGGTGACGTCATCATACGGCCGCGGAACCGCCGCAGAAGCCAGGCTTCTGCCGCGGTTCCGCCGCACTTTAGAGGAATTGGATGATCGTGTTTCACAGTAATTCTTAGAAAGTCCTGCTGAATTTTTTGCATATTTTTAATTTGGAAAAAACCCAGTTTTTAAAAAATGTACAGAGAGCAACTTTAATATTAGGGTTTCGGTTCGATCGGACTTCAAACTCCGTCAGGACTTTGCCTAAGGCTCTAGCTAGTCTCTGATACCACTGTAGGGTTCCTAGGCACTCTCAAGAGGTCTTACAAGGCATCAAACATGCCAATTTCAAATTTTACGGGTGCCGAGAAACCCTAATACGGATCGTTAACTAGAAATTTAGGCGAAAAACGAATCTAGTTAACAACTTAACTAAAGGAGAGAGGCTACAACCTTTGTAGATCCGGTTCTCCACTTCCTTAGCTCCATGTAGGCGTCCTCTCGCTGTCCATCTCGAATCTCGGACTCAATCGTCGGCTTGATCGGAGAAATGGGCGGACTAGGTCGTCGGCTTCATGCCGAAGATGATCTACGTCGAGGCATCACAAGTTCAAGCTCCGACTTCACAAATTTGTGAAACTTGTGAAGAAAACACCTAAAACAACTTGGCAAGAGGTATAGGGTGAAAAAATAGGAGGTGGGTTCACTTTAGAATTGGATTTCTCACTTTAGAACTCAAGTTGCCATTGATGGCATCAAGCTTTTTCTTTTTAAGATGAAGAAGAAGATGAAGCTAGAATTATGATAAGTGTTGAGTTAAAATGAATAATAAATGAATACTTATCATAAACTAACTAGGGTAGAGTGTAGAGAATAGACCATGGTTACTTGGATGGGTTAGGGTTAAGCATGAAGACAAGAATGGTTAAGAAGTCAAAGCTTCATGAAGCTTCAACTAGAAACAAACATAGCCACCATTCTTATCTAATTCTTTTCCAAATAAATAAATGAAAAATCAAAACCCTAATCATCTCTTAACCAAGGTTTAATCCTTTACACTTAACCAAATGATCAAGTATCATCAAACATGATACAAATATGTGCACAAAAGTATATCACATATACTTCTTGCACATCAAGTGAGAAAATCCATTTAAAGTGAACCAATACTAGTTAATGCAAAGTAATATATCAAATAAATAATTATACATTGAATCATTAAATCAACACTTGATTTAACGATCCGGTCATATCGCATATAACCGACTAGTATCCTATGTATCGGCTTATCGAATCAATCCTTGATTCGATATCTAGGTTATATCGAATATAACCAATCGATACATTCATCGCGAGAATGGAATACGGTATCACATACACGCATCATTCTCGGTCCTGCACATATCTCATATGCACTCCTATTTCGTTTCGCTTGAGCCAGGAAACCTCTGTGTAGGACTCTAAAGACTCATCAATACGCCGGTAGCAGATGATGATCATATCAAGTACCCACAAGCCACAAGCGGTCTGCCAAACGTAACGGCCATCCGGGTATTGAGCGATCAGAAGATCGACGAGCTAGCCTGCTCACACTCCTGTGAATCCAACCAGTAACACTTACCGTACAGTCCGGTCTGCTCGTCTGATATGTCGCAAATCAAGTCTAGGGGTGGTATACGTCAGACCCCAATAACCGATAAGTCGTGCCGATGTGAGGCTTATAACGGGTCGAGAAACTACTGGTAACACTTACCAGCAAATCTCTGATCAGCCCTGGCCAGGGACTTCCCTGTTACGGCCAATCGAGCACAGCGCAACATCAACCCCCAATACCGGGAGAGACGAAACCCCTCCTATCGCTCATTGCCTCCATGTGACTTGGGACTGTACCCAAAGACCACCGTTTTGCACGCCCTCATGGACATGGTAAGGTGGGGATCAAAGCACGGTGGGAATCACACAAGACTCTATGACGATCTCGGGTCTACAGACAAACCTGCACAAGTGTCACCTGAGAACTGCCATCTGACATGAGGTATAATACCATCTAGGAGTTCTCGGCGAGTCCGTCCAGTGTACCCAGTCTGCACTGAGCACCCATATACCATCTCTGATGTCAAACACCAATGGATATGGGATCATCCATCGCCCATTTCATGGGTCGAGAAGCGTATACGCTAGTCTACACTGGTATATCGATGCCCTGTCTCGATACACCCACGACTAGGGACCTTGAAGGATGTACTTATAGACTACCATGTCCCCACTAGTATGATCTGCATCATAGTCCAGGTAGTCAAGTACACATCCTAAGGGCTTTATCAACATGTAACTATAAGACAGTTTAAAGAGACAATTGTACATGTTAAGATAAAGAGTAACCAGATAGCATACTATCATATCGAGCAAGAAAGTCATCTCTATATATATGTCCAAGCATCCAATATAATATACATCAGCTGTACAATACTGGCCTCTAGGGCATACATACTGTTGGAGATAGTGCCCTCAGAGTCAATTATTGGATCACAGGCACGTGATTGCAATGATTGAGGGAGGACCTATCCCGGTAGGACAGTCTTACTCGAGATGATAGTATGCTATCTGGTTTACCTTTATCATCATGTACTACTTCAGGTGACCTTACAGGTCGCTATTACACGCTGATAGAGCCCCTAGGATTCTTGCTTGACTGCCAGCAGTATGATGGCGATCATATACGTGAGAGCTGGTGGTCTATAAGCACATCCTTAAAAGGTCCCTAGTCGTGGGAGTTTCGAGACAGGGCATCGATTCTCCAGAGTAGACTAGTGTATACAGTCGAGACCCCGACGAAGGGCGGTGGCTGGTCTCACAAGCCACTGGTGTCAGTTGGTTCACCTAAGATGTATACAGGTGCTCATTGGGTTATGAGTACACCGGACAGGACTCGCCGGGAACATGCTGGTTGGTCTTATACCTGACGTCAGATAGCAGTTCCCTGGTGGCATGTGTACAGGTTAGTTCATCGACCTGAGATCGTCATTTGTCTCGTGTGAGTTCCCACTGTACTTTGATTACTACCCTACCACGGCTCAAATGAGTCGTGCAAACAGGTTTTAGTTGGGTACAGTCCCGAGCCACATGGAGGCAGTGAGCGGATCTTCAGGGGTTCGTCTCTCCCGGTATTGGGGGTGAGGTCGCGCTGTGTCTAGGAGAGCCATTACACAAAGCCCTCGGCCGAGGCAGGAGATTTACTGGTAGGTATTCCAGTAGTATCTCAGGGTGTTCTGGGCTACACTCCGACACGACTTGTACCGCTTTTGGGGGTCTGACTTTTACCAACCCCCTAGGCCCGACATGCAATGCTCATAGACGAATGGACCGGACTGTACGGATATTGTCACTGACAGGCTCAGTAGGGTGTCAGGATGAGTTCGCTCATCGACGTCCTTTTTGGTCAATAGCTGGTGGCCCGTCACGTATTGGCTTATACCTCTGACATGCTGGTGGTTAAATCCACAACCATAGTATTGACGAGTCTTTAGAGTCCACCACACTTTCAGTTACTCAAGCTTTCGGGCGAAATGCTGTAGAGGCTGTATGGAGATATGGCAGGGTCCGATCAGATACGTGCGGTATTGCACGGATCAGGATCGGACGGATATTACTAGCCGGCTTTGGTTTAAGCCGGATCCTAGTTTAGTACAGTGTAGATTTTGTCTCATTGCATTTGTATCCGGTCGGAATACAGATGCGGGTGTGTATGCACAGTATCGGGGTTTTCCTGTAATTTATTACGGGACCAGTTTTCTGGAGTTGCCAGTTTGCATTCCGTTCCGGCTGGTTTTCCTTTGTTCTTTCCCGGCCGGACTTTTCCGATGGAGGGGGTAATTTGCAGTTTTGCAAATTACATTTGGGGAGGGGGTTTCTTGCTTATTGGTGGCATCATGATAGTTCTTCATGATGTGATGCTTGGATTTGATGTGATTAGAAGTGATAAGCATGGTTGATGTTTTCTTTGATTTATGATGTGGTCAGAAGAGACAATTGTACATGTTAAGATAAAGAGTAACCAGATAGCATACTATCATATCGAGCAAGAAAGTCATCTCTATATATATGTCCAAGCATCCAATATAATATACATCATCTGTACAATACTGGCCTCTAGGGCATACATACAACTAACAGATCTCCGATCTGCTCGTCCCGGTGGCACCACGTCAACGATTCTTTAAACGGGCTCCCGCCTCTGACTCGAGGCAACTCGGTCGTCAAGTTTGCTAAAAGAGACGACCAAGATTGATGTAGAGAATGAGTAGAAGACTTTATCTCGTTCCGTCCAAAGATATGGACGAACGGTTAATGAAGTTGCCGTGGGAATCGGGTGATGGAATGAAATGAGCTGTGAAATTCCATACACCGAAAACTATCATAATCTTTTTATACAAAGTGAAAACATCAAGTGTGAGAGTGTGTGAGAGTGAGGGGAGGGGGCCGGCCATATATAGGAGGTGGGGGGTGAGTGTGGGAGAGGGGGAGGGGGCCGGCCATATATAGGAGGTGGGGGGTGAGTGTAGGAGAGGGGGAGGTAACAATAAGAGAAAAGATCAACCACAAATATCCTTCATGAAAACAAAACCTCATTAATGCAAATGGTGATTCATTAACCTAGTCACCATTGCATTAATGGCTCCATTAATGTACTAATGACTCACCATGCCAAGTCACCCTTTCTAGAACCTTCTAGAAGCATGACTCACTCTCATCCAAGAAAAGGTAAAATCCGTATTTAACCAAATGTTAAATACGGCTGATAGAAAACTGGAAACTGACAACTTGCAAAAGTGATCCTGAAACGAATTTCAGGATAACCCCGTAACTGTATAAATATACCCGCATTTGTATTACGACCGAATACAAATGCAACTGAGACAAAGATATTATATCTACTCAATACAATACTCGGATCCGGCTTAAACCAAAGCTGACCAGTATCATCTGCCCGAAAAATAACACGTGCGTAAACGCATGTGCATTTTCCGAACCCTGCCATAAAACCATACGGCCTCTACAACGTTTCGCCCGAACTTGGGAACTGTCTGTGGGGGGCTCTAATGACTCGTCAGTACCCTAGCAGTGGGTTTAACCACAAACCGTCAGCGGCACTAGCTATGCGTAACGGCTGCCCATGGACTGACCTCAAAGGAGGCTGATGAGCGAACTCATCCAGAAACCCTACTGAGCCTAACAGTGACAATGTATATACAGTCCGGTCCGTTCGTCAATGAGTATCGCATATCTGCCTAAGGGGCTAGTAACGTCAGACCCCTAATAGCAGTGTAAGTAGTGTCGGAGTGTAGCCTAATAACACCCTGAGATACTACTGGAGTATCTACCAGTAAATCTCCTGCCACGGCCGTGGGCTTTGTGTAATGGCTCTCCTAGACACAGCATGTTCTCGCCCCCAATACCGGGAGAGACGAATCCCCTGCCGATCCGCTCACGTGCCTCCTTATGGCTCGGGACTGTACCCAAAAACTACCTGTTTGCACGACTCCTTTGAGCCGTGGTAGGGTCGAAATCAAAGCACAGTGGGAACTCACACGAGACAAATGACGACCTCAGGTCGATGAACTAACCTGCACACATGTCACCAGGGAACTGCTATCTGACGATATGTATAATACCAACTAGCAGGTTCCCGGCGAGTCCTGTCCGGTGTACTCATAACCCAATGAGCACCTGTATACATCTTAGGTGATCCAACTGACACCAGCGGCTTGTGAGACCGGCCACCGCCCCTCGTCGGGGTCTCGACTGTATACACTAGTCTACTCCGGAGTATCGATACCCTGTCTCGAAACTCCCATGACTAGGGACCACAATTAAGGATATGCGTATAAACCACCCAACTCTCACGTATATGATCGCCATCATACTGTTGGTAGTAAAGCAGGAGCCTAAGGGCTCTATCAAAGTGTAACATGTAATCAGTCACCTGAACATGTACACGACTTATAAAGGCAAACCAGATAGCATACTATCATCTCGAGTAAGACTGTCCTACCGATATAGATCCTCCGCAATCATTGCAATCACGTACCTGCGATCCAATAATTGACTCTGAGGGCACTATCTCCAACACTCACACGAGACAAATGACGATCCCCAGGTCGATGAACTAACCTGTACACATGTCACTTGGGAACTGCTATCTGACGTCTGGTATAAGACCAACTAGCATGTTCCCGGCGAGTCCTGTCCGGTGTACTCATAACCCAATGAGCACCTGCATACATCTTAAGTGATCCAACTGACACCAGTGGCTTGTGAGACCGGCCACCGCCCCTCGTCGGGGTCTCGACTGTATACACTAGTCTACTCTGGAGTATCGATGCCCTGTCTCGAAACTCCCACGACTAGGGACCATTTAAGGATGTGCTTATAGACTACCAGCTCCCACTTATATGATCGCCCTCATACTGCTGGTGGTCAAGCAAGAATCCTAGGGGCTCTAACAACGTGTAATAGCGACGTGTCAGGTCACCTAAAGCAGTACACGATGATAAAGATGTAGGGTTCCTAGGCACACTAATGAGGTCTCACAAGGCATCAACCATGCCAATTTCAAATTTTAGGGGTGCCGAGAAACCCTAGACTACGGATCGTTAACTAGATGTCTAGGCGAAAGATGCAACTAGTAAACTACTTTACTAAGAGAACGGAAATACAACCTTTGTAGATCCGGTCCTCCACCTCCATAGCTCCGCAATGAAGTCTCCTCGCTGTCCAAATGGAAACCCGGGCTCTAGCGTCGGCTTCATCGGAGAAATGGGCGGGCAAGGTCGTCGGCTTCATGCCGAAGATGATCTACGTCGAGGCATCACTAGATCAAGCTCCACCTTCACCAAGCCATGAAAACTTTTGAAGGAAACACCCTATACTACTTGGCAAGAGGTAGAGGATGAAGAAATAGGAGGTGAGTTCCCTTTAGATTTGGATTTCTCACTCTTTTTCATCAATCACCATTGATGGAAACTTGCTTTCTTCATTGAAGAAGATGAAGAAGAAGAAGAAAGAATATTATGATAAGTTATTTTCAAAAATAGAAAAGAAAAGCAATACTTATCATAATACAACCATGGTTAGGTGTAGAGACTAAACTAGGGTTAGTGGGAATGGTTAGGGTTAAGCATGAGACAAAATGGTCACATAGTCAAAGCTTCATGAAGCTTCAATATACAACAAAGTTAGCCACCATTTTCTCTTTATGCTTTTCATTTTCCAAAAAAAATAGATAAATAAATAAGTGAATAAAACAAAACCCTAACCATTATCATGTAACCATGGTTTGATCTTTACACAAAAACCCTAGCAAACATGTATCATCAAACATGATACAATCAAGTGCACAAAAGTATATCACATATACAATGTGCACATCCGAGTGAGAATATCCATTTAAAGTGAACCGATACTAGTTAATGCAAAGTAATATATCAAATATATAATTATGCATTAAATCATTAAATCAACACTAACGATCCGGTCATATCGCATATAACCGACTAATATGCAATGTATCGACTTATCAAATCAATCCTTGATTCGATAACTAGGTTATATCGCATACAACCAATCAATACATTCATCGCGAGAATAGAATACGGTATCACATACACGCATTATTCTCGGTCCCGCACATATTTCATATGCGCTCCTATTTCGTTTCGCTTGAGCCAGGAAACCTCTGTGTAGGACTCTAAAGACTCGTCAATACGCCGGCAGCAGATGATGATCATATCAAACACCCACAAGCCGCAAGCGGTCTGCTAAACGTAACGGCCACCCGGGTTTTGAGCGATCAGAAGATCGACGAGCAAGCCCGCTCACACTCCTGTGAATCCAACCAGTAACACTTACCGTACAGTCCGGTCTGATCGTCAGATATGTCGCATATCTCGCCTAGGGGTGGTAAACGTCAGACCCCAATAGCTCGATAAGTCGTGTCGATATGAGGTCTATAACAGTTCGAGAAAGTACTGGTAACACTTACCAGTAAATCTCAGCAACCCTGGCCAGGGATTTCCGGTTATAGCCAATCGAACACAGCGCAACATCAACTCCCTATACCGGGAGAGACGAATCCCCTCCTATTGCTCATTGCCTCCATGTGACTCGGGACTGTACCCAAAAACCACCGTTTTGGACGCCCTCTTGGACGTGGTAAGATGGAAATCAAAGCACAGAGGGAACCACACAAGACTCTGTGACGATCTTGGGTCAACAGACTACTCTGTACCAGTGTCACCAGAGAACTGCCATCTGACGTAAGGTATAATACCATCTGGGAGTTCTCGGCGAGTCCCTCCAGTGTACCCAGTCTCTACTGAGCACCCGTATATCATCTCTGATGTCAAACACCAATGGATTTGGGATCATCCATCACCCATCGTATGGGTCGAGAAGGTATACACTAGTCTACACTGGTATATCGATGCCCCGTCTCGATACACCCACGACTAGGGACCTTGAAGGATGTACTTATGGACTACCATGTCCCCACTAGTATGATCTGCATCATAGTCCAGGTAGTCAAGTACACATCCTAAGAGCTTTACCAACATGTAACAGAGAGACAATCACTGTACATGTTAAGGTAAAGTGCAACCAGATAGCATACTATCATGTCGAGCAAGAAAGTCCTCTCTATATATGTCCAAGCATCCACTACAATATACATCCTATGTATAGTAATGGCCTCTAGGGCATACATATAACTAACAATCTCCCACTTGCACTAGGGCCATCTGATAGCAGTGGTTGTAGTATCTCATACTCAACCATCCCATAAAAGTCTCTCTCTGGGAAAAGGCCTTTGTGAGTGGATCCGCCGTGTTGTCCTCTGAGTCTGTTCTCCTAACCTCGATCTCCTTGGAGATCAACCATCTCCATGATCAGGTGACACTGCCTTAGAATATGTCTGGATCACTGATGGGACCGGCGTTCCTTGGCATAAGCCACAACTCCATTGGCTCACAATGGTTGGAACGTAGTTCATCTCATGAACCAATATACACCCAAACAGCCTCTTATGTAGCATCTTATGTAGCGATGTATCCTGCCTTTATCGTCTAGATGCCACGGTATTTAGCTTGGAACCCTTCCAACATATCGTCCCTTTACTGAGGGTAAAGACAATGCCTGTGACTGACACTCAGTCGTCTTTATCACCCTGGAACACTTCCAGTGATTCTTCCCAGGATCAATTGATACCGTCTCACTACAACTAGTGAGGCTCCTAACATCCATTTAGATCTATCTCATAGATCCACAACCCAGGATTTAGTAGGTATCACTTTGATCCTATATGGAGAATTATTGTGATAAGCGGAGATTGATCGAGCGTAGTATAGGAAACTCCTTCCCTATCAAGAGTATGTCATCCACGTACTCTACGAGGATCATCACCATACTCCTTACTACCTTTTTGTATATACAAGGTTCATCTACCATTTTGATGATGTCAAACTGTTTGACTAACACATCAAAACAGATGTTCCAACTCCGCGATGTTTGCTTTATCCTATAAAGCATCTTGCACACGTTTCCGCTGCTCCCACTGTCTACGAAGCCCTCTGGCTGTGTACTTATAGACGTTCTCTTCTAAAACATCATTTAGAAAAGCAGTCATGGCACCCAACCGCCAGATATCGTAGTCATGGTACGTAGCCGTGGCAAGTAGGATCCGGATGGACTTAAGCATAGCTACTTGAAAAGGTTTCATCATTATCCATGCCTGGTCGATGATGAAAAGCTTTAACAAGTCTCAACTTTTCCATCTACACCAAGTAATCTTCTCAAGATATACTTGCTCCTGATGGGGATTTAACCCTTCAGATATAGCAACCAAAGTCCATACTTTGTTGGTGTACATGGATTCCATCTCAGATCGCTAAGCATCCAGCCATTCTTACAGAGTCCCACTCCTGATGGCCAGCTCGAAACTAGTTGGGTCATCATCTTATGATGCAATCCTCGCTCTTACTGTCATAGAGAAACCGAAGTATCTCTCAGGTGGGTGAGGAACCCTACTAGATCGGCGGAGAGGCTGAGGTTCGTTGGAATCTACTGAATCCTTTGGTTCTACCAAATCATCTACTGTAGTTTGTATAGCTGGAACCTTTCCAGTTCTACATTACAGACCTTGCCTCGAGCTTGTCCGGATTTTGCTTTTAGACATAGGCCGGTCAACCCCAAATCTTAACTAACTTAAGGTATGGGCTCTTCCCTTTCCATATCACATATGAAGTGGTAGGCAACTGATTTGATTAGAACCCTATTCAATAGGTATGCAGCTTTCCAAGCGCATAACTCCCAAAAGGAAATAGGAAACTCGGTAGTACTCATCATAGAGCACACCTTATCATATAGGGTGAGATTGCTCCGCCCCGATATACCATCGTGCTATGGTGTATACAGAGGAGTAATGCTGAGAGAGAATCTCATTCTCCTTTAGATTAGTCCATGAATTCCGTGCTCAAGTATTCTCCTCCCTGATCACATCATAGGACATAATACTTATACCCATATTTTGGTTCTCTACTTCTAACTTATATTCTGTGAATATCTCAAAAGGTTCGGACTTGTGTTTCAATATGAACATATGTCTGAATCTTGAGAGATTATCAGAGAACGTAATGAAGTATAAAGAACCAGTCCTGGCATATGTAGACAGGGGACCTTACATACATCAACATGTATCATCCCAAGAGTTTACTAACTCTTTCTCTGTTTCCAGAAAACGGAGCTATGGTCATTATATCTTTGTGACATGACTGGCAAGTTTCACAAGATGTAAATTCAAACTGATTTAAATATGCATCTAAATGTAACTTCAGCTAGTCAGGTCGCATTGATATGACCTAGTCTACAATACCTCAAGAAGGATCCGTTCATTTCTGAACTCTTCCTCTTGTGTGTGATCCATATACTAAGAACTGTATTTTGATTTAGAACATCAATGCTTTTAGATAACGTGCCTGAACCGATCAACTTTTGATATAGGAAATGTTCAAAACATTATCCAACAATACAAAATTTTATCATTTCTTTACTAATAAAGAGACTGATATGATTTTGTATATCAGGTTCGGTATCTAATAACATTCGTTCAGAATCAATGTATTGGTAATACAGGGTGACAGTGACCAACAGACTTGGCTGCAACTCTTGCCCCGTTTTCTGTCTCATGAAACTTATCACCCGTTCTCAGTTCTCTACCTTTCTGTAGCCCTATGTAACATATTACTGTTGGAGATAGTGCCCTCAGAGTCAATTATTGGATCGCAGGTACGTGATTGCAATGATTGCGGAGGACCTATACCGGTAGAACAGTCTTACTCGAGATGATAGTATGCTATCTGGTTTGCCTTTATCAGTCGTGTATATGTTCAGGTGACTGATTACATGTTACACTTTGATAGAGCCCTTAGGATCTTGCTTTACTACCAACAGTATGATGGCGATCATATACGTGAGAGTTGGGTAGTTTATATGCATATCCTTAATTGTGGTCCCTAGTCGTGGGAGTTTCGAGACAGGGCATCGATACTCCGGAGTAGACTAGTGTATACAGTCGAGACCCCGACGAGGGGCGGTGGCCGGTCTCACAAGCCACTGGTGTCAGTTGGATCACCTAAGATGTATACAGGTGCTCATTGGGTTATGAGTACACCGCACAGGACTCGCCGGGAATCTGCTAGTTGGTATTATACATATCGTCAGATAGCAGTTCCCTGGTGACATGTGTACATGTTAGTTCATCGACCTGAGGTCGTCATTTGTCTCGTGTGAGTTCCCACTGTGCTTTGATTTCTACCCTACCACGGCTCAAAGGAGTCGTGCAAACAGGTAGCTTTTGGGTACAGTCCCGAGCCATATGGAGGCACGTGAGCGGATCGGCAGGGGATTCGTCTCTCCCGGTATTGGGGGCGAGATCGTGCTGTGTCTAGGAGAGCCATTACACATAGCCCACGGCCGTGGCAGGAGATTTACTGGTAGGTACTCCAGTAGTATCTCAGGGTGTTATTGGGCTTCACTCCGACACGACTTATACTGCTATTGGGGGTCTGACGTTACTAGCCCCTAGGCAGATATGCGATACTCATAGACGAACGGACCGGACTGTATATACATTGTCACTGTTAGGCTCAGTAGGGTTTCCGGATGAGTTCGCTCATCGGCCTCCCTTGAGGTTAGTCCATGGGCAGCCGTTACGCATTGCTAGTGCCGCTGACGGTTTGTGGTTAAACCCACTGCCAGGGTACTGACGAGTCATTAGAGTCCCCCATAGACAGTTTCCCAAGTTCGGGCAAAACGTTGTAGAGGCCGTATGGTTTTATGGCAGGGTTCGGAAAATGCACGTGCGTTTACGCACGTGTCAGTTTTCGGACAGATGATACTGGTCGGCTTTGGTTTAAGCCGGATCCAAGTATTGTATTGAGTAGATATAATATCTTTGTCTCGGTTGCATTTGTATTCGGTCGTAATACAAATGCGGGTATATTTATACAGTTACGGGGTTATCCTGAAAGTAGTTTCAGGATCACTTTTGGAAGTTGCCAGTTTCCAGTTTTCTATCAGCCATCTTTTAACATTCGCTTAAAGACGGATCTATCTTTTCTTGGATAAGGTTGAGTCGTGATTCTAGAAGGTTCTAGAATGGGTGACTTGGCATGGTGAGTCATTAGTGCATTAATGGAGCCATTAATGCAATGGTGACTAGGTTAATGAATCACCATTTGCATTAATGAGGTTTTGTTTGCATGAAGGATATTTGTAGTTGATCTTTTCTCTTATGGTTACCTCCTCCTCTCCTACACTCACCCCCCCACCTCCTTTATAATGGCCGGGGCCCCTCCCCTCTCTCTCTTACACACTCACTTGATGTTTCATTGTGAAAAAGATATGATAGTTTTCGGTGTATGGAATTTCACAGCTCATTTCATTCCATCACCCGATCCCCACGGCAACTTCATTAACCGATCGCCCACGGTTTTGGACGAAGTGAGACAAAGTCATCTACTCATTCTCTACATCATTCTTGGTCGTCTCTTTTAGCAAACTTGACGACCGAGTTGCCTCAAGTCAGAGGCGGGAGCCCGTTTAAAGAATCGTTGACGTGGTGCCACCTGGACGAGCAGATCGGAGATCGACGAGATCGGAGCAGCCGCAACGGAGCATGGGATGATGGTTAAAGAATGAAGGACTCGGATCGTTCGGTATAACCTTTCTACACTGTTTACAGTTTGTTAGTTTAGCAATAATGGAAGATCCGGGTTAAAGTATACGATAGCGCCAGTTAAAAAGTTTTTGTTCCGCATTTGGCGTCTGTAGACGGCCGGGGCGCTACCGTAGACTTATAGTGGTATCAGAGCCTCACCATTTTGCTATACTAACTTGTGCTAAAGCGTTTAAAACATCGATCGAACCGAAATCAAAAACCCGTATTTTTCTAGCTTCACAGTTTCTGTCGATTTTAAATGATGTCCTAAAATTATTCTACATATCACAGTAAGTTGTGCAGGGTATTATTAGAACACCGTACAAATTTGGGATCATGATTCGACAAGACTGCCGCGGAAACGCGGCCAAACCCATGGTTTGGTCGCGGAACCGCGGCCATGCTGTGTCATCATGCCCCCAAATTTGCTCAGTGTGTTCTTCTCTGGAATTTGGGATTTTTGGTATATATCTTTTGGGCCCAGATTTTGTTACTGTTCACCAGTTGTTCGTGGGGCCCACTTTGTGATATTTTGTCGATCGAAATTTAAACATGTTAGTTTACAGTGCTTACATTATATCTCCGACCGGGAATGTCATTTGATCGGTAAACCGCATCTAATTGCTATAGTTCTTTTAGACGGGTTTGCGAACGTGACATTCGCGTTGATGTTCTGTGTTGTGCTGTGATGTTGCGGATTTGTCGTGGTGGATAGCAGTGTGCAATGGTAGTACAGTTTGAGTTTATTTGTACATTTGATATTGCGGGACGAGCGTCCAACTTGTGGACTGCCGTTACTGCCTGTTGTATAATATTCTTTTGGGGCACGACCAGGTTGCGGTCGATGTACCTGTTGTACTATTTTTCATTACTGTACTAGGTTTTGCCCCACGACGGAGTGCACGGATAGCCGGGTTCTGGGGGGCAACGGGTCCGCATCTCATGGCTTTGAGAGGCAGAGGGGCCTCACTCTAGAATTGGCAGACTATTCGCCGCACTCGTAGGGGGTACAGGTTGACCCAAGGAGGGTGCCCAAGATTACCGGATTCCGTGAAGTGCTGGGTGGTCCATTCACTTTGCTGTAGGGGGCTGCCTCGCTTCAGGTTTTGGCGGGTAACTTGCCGCACCCGTAGGGGTCTAGGTTTCATTGCACAGGCTATCCACACGACAGGGGAACGTCGGGTTTCAGCAGCGGCTCTGTGAAACTCGGGGATCCCAGATTATCTGTATTGTTCTGTGATGCTTATTACTTTTCTGTAATGTTGCATATTATCACGCCTGGAGCGATTATTGTATATTGGTTTATATACTATTAGATGTTGTATATGTTTTACACCCGCACTAGTCCAGTCCCCGCTCTGTCGTTAGTTAAGTAACCTAACGGGTGATGACGGGACCCAGTAACAAATGCGGATGACATATACGTACATTTTATTTTCGTTCTTTTCTGGTGTGATTGATTGATGGGACAGCGTTGATTCTGATCAATACAAAGTAAAACAAACCTGTTTGATGTTGTTGGAACAATTTAAAAAGTGTTATTGCAAAGACGTTTCCTTTTGTTATGCATAGCGGTATTCAGTGGAATATCCTGCACCTCATTCGACGGGGCAAGGGCCGATATCCCTTCACCGGGACTGACCCCTTGGACAGAAGTTTGCGTCAGGGTAATAACTTCACTATAGTCGATTACAAGTTGCTTTGCATAGCGGTATTCAGTGGAATATCCTGCACCTCATTCCATGAGGAAAGAGCCGAGATCCCTTCACCGAGAATGACCTCTTTAGCAAAATGTTTTCGCCACTATATTTTAAAAAGCTATCAGGTTCCTTCAGCGATATCAAGTTCACTACGTTAAAGGTTTTTCGCCAAAAACCAGCCGTAGCCCTCCGTCACTTCTTTTGGGTATTCAGTAGTATTCAAGCTATGCATTTTAGCCAAAGTTAAGGCATAGTGTTTGGTAGCTGCTGGGTATTCATTTGTTGCATAGATAGATGAGTTAGTTTGGGACAGTCGTTCTGCCGATTGGCCAAAGTCAGGGGCATGTGCGAGTGGGTTCAAATTGACAAGATAGTGACGGGTAGAACTTGGCATGTGACTTATGACATTTTGACCAAAGCCAAGGTTATAAGAGCATGGGGCAAAAATCTTATCGGGAGTTTCTAAAGAAACTGAAACTTGTCAAGTATGCGCATACCTTCTGGAGTATGAGTAACGTGGATGCATTCCATCACGTTATCATGCGATGAAAGTTGGATCCCGATTCCCACTGATGAGTTGGTTTACTCTTCGGATGATCCCGATTGATTCTTCTTTCAGGTTTGGAGGAGAATTTGACAGGACAGTGGGAGGTTTCCGGATTAGATAAAGTGATAACCATTCTGATCTAGGTTAGAGTGCACGCAGAGTGTTTCTTTTCTCTCTCTCTTTGGCAGCGACCTTTGACCGACCCTAGACTATGACTCAGTGACCAAGTTGACCGAACCTTCTTAAAATACTGGCTTTTGGATTGTCTAAGTCGCATAAGTCATTGCCACTCCTTCTTTTACCCTTTGCATTTCTCAGAACACCCGTATTACTACGGACGTCCACTTCCATTGGATAGATCCATCGTATGGTTATATACGAACTCGTAGGGACTTCTTCGAGGATGGATCAAGGTTCAGGAGAAATAGAATTGGTTTATTCAGTTGTCTTTTATTATCCCCTTCTCTCAGGTTGCGAGGGCTCCTTGGTTTAGGAGAGTACACCTATTACGCTTATTGGATAGTCTTATTCCAAACCATAGGCAGGTGCCGAAAGGTAGGGAATGAAGAAAACCAATTAGCCTAAGTAGGGTGTGCAGAAGGTAATATGTAAAGACAAAATAAAGGGATTAGAAAGAGGGCAAAGTAAATTGCAACTGTTATCATTCATGACCAAACCGCGTACTTCATCGCCACTCCTATTTCACCTTTATAGGAATAAGGTATTATTCAGTTGTCTTTTATCATCACCTTCTCTCAAGATGCGAGTACTCCTTGGTTTAGGAGGGTACACCTATTATGCTTACTGGATAGTCTTCTTCCAAACCATAGGCTGGTGCCGAACGGTAGGGAAGGAAGAAAACCATTTAGCCTAACGATGGTGTGCAGAAGGTAACGACTAAAGACAAATAAAGGGATTTGGAGAGAAGGCAAAGAAATATACGGATAAAGTCATGAATTGGTTTATGGAAGAGGCATTGCTATAAATACCAGGTTACCCCTACGAAATATTTTCATGTTTCAGTGCATCATTAAAGGAAAAATGTTTTCCCGATTAGATACTTACTCCAAGGGTATGGATTTACCAGGTTTTATTCTCATATCTGTATGGTTTTACAGATGATGAGTGGGAGTAAGTTATTGGGAATTAGGTGATCATCCTCATTATATCGGAATTCGTTGTAATTGGTGATATTTGAGGAAATCGCCAGGGTACAGTTTTCAACCCACGACGCACAGGTTTTGAGTTGCTTAAACTCAGCGGACTTATACAGAGTATTGTATATTGTCCAGTGTCCATCAGGACAAAGGGGTAGGTCCTCGTACTATGTTCTGTTTACTTATGACTTCTCTATTTAGACTAGTGTTTCGTAGAAATACAAGGTCTAAGTTTTGAGAAGTTGTGGGTATAAGAATAAAGTAGAGAACCAGGTGTCACAAGTATCAGTATTCTTCAAAGAGATCGAAGATGTGGATTCTTGTGATTGGTATTCAGATAATAGTAATGGTTTTGAGAAACTTGTTTCTCTTTCGGGTTACTCATAATTGGATGGATTCCTAAGTTGAGTAATGCTGATTAGCCTCTTTCCATTAAGTTGATATACACTGGAGACAGCTGCATGATTGAATCTGGTTCCAATTAAATAAGTGCCAAAGTTTCTATATTGGATATAGAATGGTTCATACCTTAAAAGATATTAAGGTACGGGGAGTTGTCCAGCTTATGCTTAAAACCAGACTCTGGATAACTCAGGACACGTTTCTGTAATGGCTGTTTGTGGGTTGACCCTGGCTATGACGAGGGTTGATATTCTACCATTTGGAAGATCAATGGTGATATTGTTCTTGACTCGCCACAGTTTTAGCAAAAATGGATCTTTTTCAGAAAATAGTAGTGGGAGTATGGTAGAACTGGAAGTGATTCCAGAACCGCAAACGATTACGAAAAATTTAATAGGACCTAAAGGTTCAAACAGGTTTGACATTCCAATAGCCACTCCGCAGATATGGTAGGTAACCTCAGACACCCGAGAGGTACTCCGGTAGCCTCAAGGACGGTGACAGGGAGGTTCTTATCTACCCAGACTTGACACTACTGTTGTTCCAGGCTATGAGACCCGGTAGGAGGGTTGTCGTAGTCAGTGGGAGCATCGGAAGCATAGTGGGCAAGATACTTATGTCTATTTATAGACTTGAGCAGTTATAACGGAAATAGACCATCTAATTTTGATGTGACAGTCATGGGTTTGACTTCATCAGAATAGGGGATGGATCTGTTAAGAAGGTAGTAGAGTGTGATGTCATGGTATTTGGATGACATACACAGAGTAGGAAGTAAAATTCCTATACTACGATCGGTTGTACTGTGGTCGTCACACGGTTGTTTCTCCAGACAGGATATGGATATAATATTTGACATTCTGGTTTCTGGATCTATGGTTTTAGATCTAGATTTGGGTAGTTTCCCAATGTGGGTACTTTGACAGATATTCTAATGGTTTTTAGAATAGTTGACTCCTAGCATGGTGGTGTACCTGCAGGTGATGGAGTCACCCTCTCTAAAGGTGTCGTATAGACTAAAGGGGAGAGGGCTGTGCATGATTGGCAGATCACTTGCTTAGGCAATTGAATCAATCATGAGATGTCAAGTACCACACCAAATGTTGTTTTTGCACTATATGCAATAAGTTTGTATTAATCCAATCCTGGAGAAACATAAGGAAGCAGTTTTAGAACATAAGTGCATGTTCTACGGATTTGATGACGGCAGCCTCATTCGGGAGACGGTTATCATTCCAGGCTTCAAAGGTGACATGGTTGACAGAGTGATTGTCAGAGTTATAGTTTTTCCCTCTGACGAAGAGGGATAGTATTATGGACAGGTGGTCCAAGAGGATACTGTGGAGAGGCTTGGTGCCGGATACTGATTAGGTTCAGTGATCGATACAGTCTAAGAAGTCTGGATTTGGAGTTCATTTATGAACTAGGTCCCATCAGATATCCAGACATATTCTAAGACAGGTATTACTCGATTCGGGAGATGGCTTTCTCCATGAATTTGAGATTAAGAGAGATATAGAAAGAAACTTCTAGGCGGATCCACTCACTGAGGCTATTTCTCGAACACAATAGTTTTACAAATGGGCTTTGTGAAACTGATTAGTAGAGGAGTTGGATGTTCGGTTTCACACGGGCTGTGAGTAGTCGGCATCGCAATAATTAGCCTTGAGTGCAAGTGGGAGATTGTTGGAGATAGTGCCCTCAGAGTCAATTATTGGATCGCAGGTACGTGATTGCAATGATTGCGGAGGACCTATACCGGTAGGACAGTCTTACTCGAGATGATGGTATGCTATCTGGTTTGCCTTTATCAGTCGTGTATATGTTCAGGTGACTGATTACATGTTACACTTTGATAGAGCCCTTAGGATCTTGCTTTACTACCAACAGTATGATGGCGATCATATACGTGAGAGTTGGGTAGTTTATATGCATATCCTTAATTGTGGTCCCTAGTCGTGGGAGTTTCGAGACAGGGCATCGATACTCCGGAGTAGACTAGTGTATACAGTCGAGACCCCGACGAGGGGCGGTGGCCGGTCTCATAAGCCACTGGTGTCAGTTGGATCACCTAAGATGTATACAGGTGCTCATTGGGTTATGAGTACACCGGACAGGACTCGCCGGGAATCTGCTAGTTGGTATTATACATATCGTCAGATAGCAGTTCCCTGGTGACATGTGTACAGGTTAGTTCATCGACCTGAGGTCGTCATTTATCTCGTGTGAGTTCCCACTGTGCTTTGATTTCTACCCTACCACGGCTCAAAGGAGTCGTGCAAACAGGTAGCTTTTGGGTACAGTCCCGAGCCATATGGAGGCACGTGAGCGGATCGGCAGGGGATTCGTCTCTCCCGGTATTGGGGGCGAGATCGTGCTGTGTCTAGGAGAACCATTACACATAGCCCAGGGCCGTGGCAGGAGATTTACTGGTAGGTACTCCAGTAGTATCTCAGGGTGTTATTGAGCTTCACTCCGACACGACTTATACTGCTATTGGGGGTCTGACGTTACTAGCCCCCTAGGCAGATATGCGATACTCATAGACGAACGGACCGAACTGTATATAAATTGTCACTGTTAGGCTCAGTAGGGTTTCCGGATGAGTTCGCTCATCGGCCTCCCTTGAGGTCAGTCCATGGGCAGCCGTTACGCATTGCTAGTGCCGCTGACGGTTTGTGGTTAAACCCACTGCCAGGGTACTGACGAGTCATTAGAGTCCCCCACAGACAGTTTCCCAAGTTCGGGCGAAACGTTGTAGAGGCCGTATGGTTTTATGGCAGGGTTCGGAAAATGCACGTGCGTTTACGCACGTGTTAGTTTTCGGACAGATGATACTGGTCGGCTTTGGTTTAAGCCGGATCCAAGTATTGTATTGAGTAGATATAATATCTTTATCTTGGTTGCATTTGTATTCGGTCGTAATACAAATGCGGGTTTATTTATACAGTTACGGGGTTATCCTGAAAGTAGTTTCAGGATTACTTTTGGAAGTTGCCAGTTTCCAGTTTTCTATCAGCCGTCTTTTAACATTCGGTTAAAGACGGATCTATCTTTTCATGGATAAGGTTGAGTTGTGATTCTAGAAGGTTCTAGAATCGGTGACTTGGCATGGTGAGTCATTAGTGCATTAATGGAGCCATTAATGCAATGGTGACTAGGTTAATGAATCACCATTTGCATTAATGAGGTTTTGTTTGCATGAAGGATATTTGTAGTTGACCTTTTCTCTTATGGTTACCTCCCCCTCTCCTACACTCACCCCACCACCTCCTTTTGTAGGGTTCCTAGGCACCCCAAGGAGGTCTCACAAGGCATCGAACATGCCATATTAAAATTTTACGGTGCCTACAAACCCTAAACTACGGATCGTCGGCTAGATGTCTAGGCGAAAAACTAACTAGTTAACACTTAACTAAAAGTTTAACGGAAATACAACCTTTGTAGATCCGGTGCTCCACCTCCATAACTCCGTAACGAGGTCCTCTCCGCTGTCCAAATCAAATCCGGGCTCTAGAGTCGGCTTCGTCGGAGAAAAAGGGAGCTAGGTCGTCGATGTCCATGCCGAAGATGATCTACGTCGAGGCATCGCTAGATCAAGCTCACAACTTCACCAAGTCAAGAAACTTGTGAAGTAAACACACTCTACTTGGCAATAGGTAGAGGATGAAGAAATAGGAAGTGGGTAGACTTTAGTTTTGGATTTCTCACTCTTTTCAAACAATCACCATTGATGGAGCTTGGTTTTCGTCACTTGAAGAATGAAGAAGATGAAGAAGAATATTATGATAAGTTATTTAAAAACAATAAAAATATCAAAACTTATCATAATGTTAACTAGAGTTAAGTGTAGAGAATAAATCATGGTTAGTGGGAATGGTTAGGGTTAAGGATGAGATAAGAATGGTTGACTTGATCAACGATTCATGAAGCTTCAACTAAACTCCAAATTAAGCCACCATTCTTTTCTCCTCTTTTCCAAAATGAATAAATAAAGGAAATGAAACACTAACCATGGTTTAATTCTTTGCACTTAACCAAGTAATCATGTATCATCAAACATGATACAATCAAATGCACAAAATCATATCGCATATGTAATGCGCACACCCGAGTGAGAAAATCCATTTAAAGTGAACCAATACTAGTTAATGCAAAGTAATATATCAAATATATAATTATACATTAAATCATTAAATCAACACTTGATTCAATGATCCGGTCATGTCGCACACAACCGACTAGTATACAATGTATCGGCTTATCGAATCAACGCTTGAATCGATAACTAGGTTATATCGCATACAACCATTCGATACATTCATCGCGAGAATGGAATACGGTATTACATACTCGTATTATTCTCGGTCCCGCACATATCTCATATGCGCTCCTATTTCGTTTCGCTTGAGCCAGGAAACCTCTGTGTAGGACTCTAAAGACTCGTCAATACGCCGGCAGCGGATGATGATCATATCAAGCACCCACAAGCCGCAAGCGGTCTGCTAAACGTAACGGCCACCCGGGTATTGAGCGATCTGAAGATCGACGAGCAAGCCCGCTCACACTCCAGTGAATCCGACCAGTAACACTACCGTACAGTCCGGTCTGATCGTCTGATATGTCGCATATCTCGCCTAGGGGTGGTAAACGTCAGACCCCAATAGCTCGATAAGTCGTGTCGATATGAGGCTCATAACGGGTCGAGAAACTACTGGTAAAACTTACCAGCAATTCTCTGAGCAGCCCTGGCCAGGGACTTCCTGTTATAGCCAATCGAACACAGTGCAACATCAACTCCCTATACCGGGAGAGACGAATCCCCTCCTATCGCTCATTGCCTCCATGTGACTCAGGACTGTACCCAAAAACCACCGTTTTGCACGCCCTCTTGGACGTGGTAAGATGGAAATCAAAGCACAGTGGGAACCACACAAGACTCTATGACGATCTCGGGTCAACAGACTACTCTGTACCAGTGTCACCAGAGAACTGCCATCTGACGTGAGGTATAATACCATCTGGGAGTTCTCGGCGAGTCCGTCCAGTGTACCCAGTCTCTACTGAGCACCCGTATATCTCCTCTGATGTCAAACACCGATGGATATGGGATCATCCATCGCCCATCTGTATGGGTCGAGAAGGTATACGCTATTCTACTCTGGTATATCGATGCCCCGTCTCGATACACCCACGACTAGGGACTTTGAAGGATGTACTTATGGACTACCATGTCCCCACTAGTATGATCCGCATCATAGTCCAGGTAGTCAAGTACACATCCTAAGGGCTTTACCAACATGTAATAGAGAGACAATCAGTATATACGTTAAGGCAAAGAGCAACCAGATAGCATACTATCATGTCGAGCAAGAAAGTCCTCCCTATATATGTCCCAGCATCCACTACAATATACATCAAATGTACAGTAATGGCCTCTAGGGCATACATATAACTAACAATCTCCCACTTGCACTAGGGCCATCTGTAGCAGTGGTTGCAGTATCTCATACTCAACCATCCCATAAAAGTCTCTCTCTGGGAACAGGCCTTTGTGAGTGGATCCGCTGTGTTGTCCTCTGAGTCTACTCTCCTAACCTCGATCTCCCTGGAGATCAACCATCTCCATGATCAAGTGATACTGCCTTAGAATAAGTCTGGATCACTGATGGGACGGGTGTTCCTTGGCATAAGCCACAACTCCATTGTCACACAATGGTGGGAATGTAGTTCATCTCATGAACCAATATACACCCAAACAGCCTCTTTGGTAGCATCTTAAGTAGCGATGTATCGTGCCTTTATCGTCTAGTATGTCACGGTATCTAGCTTGGAACTCTTCCAACATACCGTCCCTTTACTGAGGGTAAAGACAATGCCTGCGACTGACATTCAGTCGTCTTTATCACCCTGGAACCCTTCCAGTGATTCTCCTCAGGATCGATTGACACCATCTCACTACATCTAGTGAGTTTCCTAACATCCATTTAGATCTATCTCATAGATCCAAAATCCAGGATTTAGTAGGTATCACTTTAATCCTATATGGAGAATCTTTGTGATAAGCGGAGATTGATCGAGCGTAGCATAAGAAACTCCTTTCTTATCAAGAGTATGTCATCCACGTACTCTACGAGGATCGTCACCATACTCCCTACTACCTTTTTGTATATACAAGGTTCATCTACCATTTTGATGATGTCAAACTCTTTGACTGCTTCATCAAAACAGATGTTCCAACTCCGCGATGCCTGCTTTATCAGATAAAACATCTTGCACACGTTTCCGCTGCTCCCACTGTTTACGAAGCCCTCTGGCTGTGTACTTACAGACGCACTCTTCTAAATCATCATTTAGAAAAGCAGTCATGGCACCCAACCGCCAGATATCGTAGTCATGGTATGTAGCCGTGGTAAGTAGGATCTGGATGGACTTAAGCATAGCTACTTGAAAAGGTTTCATCATGATCCACGCCTGGTCGATGACGAAAAAGCTTTAACAAGTCTAGCTTTGAAAGTCTCAACTTTTCCATCTACACCAAGTAATCTTCTCAAGATATACTTGCTCCTGATGGGGATTTAACCCTTCAGATATTGCAACCAAAGTCCATACTTTGTTGGTGTACATGGATTCCATCTCAGATCGCTAAACATCCAGCCATTCTTACAGAGTCTTACTCTCGATGGCCAGCTCGAAGCTAGTTGGGTCATCATCTCATGATGCAATCCTCGCTCCCACTGTCATAGAGAAACCGAAATATCTCTCAGGTGGGTGAGGAACCCTACTAGATCGGCGGAGAGGCTGAGGTTCGTTGGTATCTACTGAATCCTCTGGTTCTACCAAATCATCTTCTGTTGTTTGTATAGTTGGAACCTTTCCAGTTGTACATAACAGATCTTTCCTCGAGCTTGTCCGGATTTTGCTTTTAGACATAGGCCGGACAACCCCAAATCTTAACTATCTTAAGATATGGGCTCTTCCCTTTCCATATCACATATGAAATGGTAGGCAATTGATTTGATTGGAACCCTATTCAATAGGTATGCAGCTTCTCAAGTGCATAACTCCCAAAAAGGAAAAAGGTAACTCGGTAGTACTCATCATAGAGCACACCTTATCATATAGGGTGTGATTGATCCGCCCTGATATACCATCGTGCTATGGTGTATACAGAGGAGTAATGCTGAGAGAGAATCTCATTCTCCTTTAGTATAATCCAGGATTTCCGTGCACAAGTATTCTCCTCCTTGATCTCATCATAGGACATAATACTTATACCCGTATATTGGTTCTCTAATTCTTCTTATATTCTGTGAATATCTCAAAAGGCTCGGACTCATGTTTCAACAGGAACATATGTCTGAATCTTGAGAGATTATCAGAGAATGTAATGAAGTACAAAGAACCTGTCCTGGCATGTGTAGACAGGGGACCTACATACATCAACATGTATCATCCCAAGAGTTCACTAACTCTTTCTCTGTTTCCAATAAACAGAGCTATGGTCATCTTATCTTTGTGACATGACTGGCGAGTTTCACAAGATGTAAATTCAAACTGATTTAAATATGCATCTATATGTAACTCTAGCTAGTCGGGTCACATTGATCTGACCTAGTCTACAATGCCTCAAGAAGAATTCGTTCATTTCTGAACTCTTCCTCTTGTGTGTGTTCCTTATACTAAGAACTGTAGTTTGATTTAGAACATCAATGCTTTTAGATAACGTGCCTTAACCGATCAACTTTTGATATAGGAAATGTTCAAAACATTATCCAACAATACAAAATTTTATCATTTCTTTACTACTAAAGAGACTGATATGATTTTGTATATCAGGTTCGGTATCTAACAGCATTCGTTCAGAATCAATGTATTTGTAATACAGGGTGACAGTGACCAACAGACTTGGCTGCAACACTTGCCCCGTTTTCTGCCTCATGAAACTTATCACCCGTTCTCAGTTTTCTACCTTTCTGTAGCCCTATGTAACAGATTACATATCTGGGATCCTGATCTGGTATCACATTCCCAGGACGTAAAGAATACTGAGAAACAATTCTTGTAATGAACACACCCGAATATGATGCATCAGCATGCACTCTCTTCGTTTGGGCGGCACAGGAATTCTGGTAATCCCCAATTTTCTGCTCTGTCTTATAACAATTATAAGTTGGAGCGGGACCAACGTTCCCCAGCTCAGTATAACAAGCGGGTTCGGTCAATAATCCGTATTATTATCTTGATTAAGGCGTGATATGGTCGCTACCAGGAGAGAGAGAAGAAAACACTCAGCGTGCGCTCTGTCAAGAATAGATTGGTTATTATTTTATCTAATCAGGATGGCTCCCACTGCTTTTTATCAAATCTTCCTTCAAACCCTAAAAGGAAAAGACTAGCCGGGATTAATCACACACTACAAGTTCGCCAATCTTTCAGCCAGGCCAGTGTCGGTACTTTGAGGGAGGTCCCCCGTGCTTTCGCACGAACCTAATTAATGTAAACCTCGTTTTCCCAGAGGCGTAACCCCGTTGACACCTTTCTAGATACCTACTTGATCGGCTAATTGTAATGTATAAAACTCTCCCAGGAGTAACACTTACTCGCAGCGGGTATCGGGATCCAACTATCTCATAGAAGGTATGCAATCTCATTGCAAATTTCAACACTTGAAATTCCCAATAATATTTTGCCCCTAACGTGCTATGACCTTGACGAAAGCCAACAAACCATAGCCCGCTAGTCAAGTTCAACCTGTACATTTCTTGATCGAATTAAACCCACCCGCACGACCCTTGACGAAAGCCAACAAAGCCGCACGACTACCCTAATCCAATCGCATCGTATGCTGACAGATAAGCAGCATATAGCTACCGCACACTGCACCTTGACGAAAGCCAACAAATGCAGCACGAATACTATATACAACTTATCTGAAATGACGGAGGGCTACGACAGGTTTTTCTGAAAACCTATTGCGTAATGAACTTGATATCGTTGTAGGATCGAATGAATTTTAAAATGGAGTGCTTTTGAGGCTTTTCTAGTTTTGCTAAAGGAGTCACTCCCGGTGAAGGGATCGTCGGTCCTTTCCTCGTCGAATGAGGTGCGGGATATATCATATATATCACTGTGCAAAGCAAAAACACTTAAAAGCAATCAAAGGACAAACCGAGTGTGTAGCATCTGCCAGTTATTGCTAAAGGAGTCACTCCCGGTGAAGGGATCTCGGTCCTTTCCTCATCGAATAAGGTGCAGGATATATCGCATATACCGCTGTGCAAAGCAAGAACTGTAGCTACCTGTTTTATTTTGAAATTCGATTCTACAACATCTTAGGTTTCTTTTATTTCATTAATCACATTAATGAAGTCCCATCATTTAAATATCTAAACATCACAGATAGATATGACGTACACTTATGCCATCCGCATTCGCCTCGATGTCCCCTCGTGCACCGTTAGGTTAGGTAACTAACGGCAGAGCGGGGCAGGGCTAGCGCGGGTGTAAAACATAAGTAACGTCTATATAATATCATATATATACTATATATGTATCTATCACAGAACATCACATGATCACATCACAGATATCGCAGCAGAAGAATCTTATGAAATATTGGATATACTAGGACGTCTGTGTTTTCAATACGAGCCAGTATAAAACACGGATTCCACGGTCGTGATGAATAGCCAAACCCACACCCCTAGACCCCTACGAGAGCGGCAAGCAACCCTACCAATTCTAGAGTTAGGAGACCCGGACTCGACTCCTCGAGTTGGTCTCCCACTGGACTCCAGAACCCGGTTACTTGTGCTCCCCTCCTTGGGTCTATCCTAGTGCGGAAAAGTAAATAATATACAAACGGTGACAACTTCCGCAACCTGGAAGCGCCCCAATAAAAGAATATTACATACAAGTTTTTACATGAATGAAAATGAAAAACACTCATCTCACATAAAAAACCCCGGCTATTCAAACACGACGATCCAATATAACATATCCAGCAACACATAACATCAGATGTCATCAACATAAGTAAATATGCGCATCCCAATTGTCGTTGACATATAGCAACGAAACCGGCGATATCACATATTACACTTACGGTCACAGAAAAGAAAGTGTAAAACTACAACAGTTGGAATCCGCAATCATCTCAGACATCGCATGCCTGACCAAATGAATTACTTAGACATCACATGCCCAACAATTATAAACCCCGCATTTTAGTCTCATTATCGAAAACACTTTTCAATACCAAGTCGGGCAATTCAACAGGATTCCCGACATTTTGATCGAATGCTCGTCGCAAACTTCAGTAGACGGCTGCACCCCCGATACCGTCGACGAAGTGCACCAAGGCGGAACACCGCTACCGCGAGCACCCGGAGGGATGCTTTCGGCGACGGGGTTCTCCTACAGTCACTTGGTCGGGGTTATGGAGTGAGGCTGTCTATTAAGTTTACCCGGCGAGTATCCGCGTACGCTACGTGATTGCGACGGACGTTTGATCACATCAAAATTCCGTGGCAACCGATCAAGTGAGACTAAACTGCTATGTTTATATCATTCATTTAGTTATCACATAACTACTTGTGAATTCCAATTATTGTATCCCATTCCGGATAAATAGAAAATGTCAAACTTTCCGATCGAACAATCGAACACCCAAGTTTTCCCGATACAGATCAACACATGAAACAAGTCTAGCAACATTCAGTTCGTGCCTCAGTACCAACGGTCCAGCCGTAGAAGGGTCAAGCCAACGCCTCACATGTGGCACGCCGTACTGCCCCAAACCCGAAGGTTCAAAGGGCAGTTCAAGACGGTCACATAATCGAGTTAAGGTTTGTGTCTTCTAGAGGGACCATCGCGTTACTTGCACTACTTAGAACGTCGTTAAACTACGGAAAAATCCAACACTTGGAAATTTCCCGACAGGGGAAAAATTGGGTATTTATATCCGGTCGAACTTTTTAACATATTCTTAAATTTATCCGGAAAGCCACACAGACAAAATTTGATAATCCGATCGAACATTCGAATCCCCAAAACAACACAGAAAATTCAACTCTGTAAAAATTATTAAAAATTTCCAAAAGACTCAGCAGCACAAAACATGAATTACTGTGCAAGCCACGTGGGGTAACTCAACATTGTAGCCGCGGAACCGCCGCTATTACTATGGTGGGGGCCGCGGATCCGTGCTTCTTTCATCAAGTTACTGTCACGTGCTTCACAGTAACTCATGCAATTACCTGCTGAATTTTTTGGCAATTTTTAATACACAAAAATCCACATTTTTGCAAAAAGGACAGAGAGCAATATTGGTTCGGGGTTTCGGGTTCGTTCGGACTTCAAATTCCGTCTGGACTTCGCCTAAGGCTCTAGCTAGGCTCTGATACCACTGTAGGGTTCCTAGGCACCCCAAGGAGGTCTCACAAGGCATCGAACATGCCATATTAAAATTTTACGGTGCCTACAAACCCTAAACTACGGATCGTCGGCTAGATGTCTAGGCGAAAAACTAACTAGTTAACACTTAACTAAAAGTTTAACGGAAATACAACCTTTGTAGATCCGGTGCTCCACCTCCATAGCTCCGCAACGAGGTCCTCTCCGCTGTCCAAATCAAATCCGGGCTCTAGAGTCGGCTTCGTCGGAGAAAAAGGGAGCTAGGTCGTCGATGTCCATGCCGAAGATGATCTACGTCGAGGCATCGCTAGATCAAGCTCACAACTTCACCAAGTCAAGAAACTTGTGAAGTAAACACACTCTACTACTTGGCAAGAGGTAGAGGATGAAGAAATAGGAAGTGGGTAGACTTTAGTTTTGGATTTCTCACTCTTTTCCAACAATCACCATTGATGGAGCTTGGTTTTCTTCACTTGAAGAATGAAGAAGATGAAGAAGAATATTATGATAAGTTATTTAAAAACAATAGAAATATCAAAACTTATCATAATGTTAACTAGAGTTAAGTGTAGAGAATGAATCATGGTTAGTGGGAATGGTTAGGGTTAAGGATGAGATAAGAATGGTTGACTTGATCAAAGATTCATGAAGCTTCAACTAAACTCCAAATTAAGCCACCATTCTTTTCTCCTCTTTTCCAAAATGAATAAATAAAGGAAATGAAACCCTAACCATTCTTTTAACCATGGTTTAATTCTTTGCACTTAACCAAGTAATCATGTATCATCAAACATGATACAATCAGATGCACAAAATCATATCGCATATGTAATGCGCACACCCGAGTGAGAAAATCCATTTAAAGTGAACCAATACTAGTTAATGCAAAGTAATATATCAAATATATAATTATACATTAAATCATTAAATCAACACTTGATTCAATGATCCGGTCATGTCGCACACAACCGACTAGTATACAATGTATCGGCTTATCGAATCAACGCTTGAATCGATAACTAGGTTATATCGCATACAACCATTCGATACATTCATCGCGAGAATGGAATACGGTATTACATACTCGCATTATTCTCGGTCCCGCACATATCTCATATGCGCTCCTATTTCGTTTCGCTTGAGCCAGGAAACCTCTGTGTAGGACTCTAAAGACTCGTCAATACGCCGGCAGCGGATGATGATCATATCAAACACCCACAAGCCGCAAGCGGTCTGCTAAACGTAACGGCCACCCGGGTATTGAGCGATCTGAAGATCGACGAGCAAGCCCGCTCACACTCCAGTGAATCCGACCAGTAACACTACCGTACAGTCCGGTCTGATCGTCTGATATGTCGCATATCTCGCCTAGGGGTGGTAAACGTCAGACCCCAATAGCTCGATAAGTCGTGTCGATATGAGGCTCATAACGGGTCGAGAAACTACTGGTAACACTTACCAGCAATTCTCTGAGCAGCCCTGGCCAGGGACTTCCTGTTATAGCCAATCGAACACAGTGCAACATCAACTCCCTATACCGGGAGAGACGAATCCCCTCCTATCGCTCATTGCCTCCATGTGACTCGGGACTGTACCCAAAAACCACCGTTTTGCACGCCCTCTTGGACGTGGTAAGATGGAAATCAAAGCACAGTGGGAACTACACAAGACTCTATGACGATCTCGGGTCAACAGACTACTCTGTACCAGTGTCACCAGAGAACTGCTATCTGATGTGAGGTATAATACCATATGGGAGTTCTCGGCGAGTCCGTCCAGTGTACCCAGTCTCTACTGAGCACCCGTATATCTCCTCTGATGTCAAACACCGATGGATATGGGATCATCCATCGCCCATCTGTATGGGTCGAGAAGGTATACGCTAGTCTACTCTGGTATATCGATGCCCCGTCTCGATACACCCACGACTAGGGACTTTGAAGGATGTACTTATGGACTACCATGTCCCCACTAGTATGATCCGCATCATAGTCCAGGTAGTCAAGTACACATCCTAAGGGCTTTACCAACATGTAATAGAGAGACAATCAGTATACACGTTAAGGCAAAGAGCAACCAGATAGCATACTATCATGTCGAGCAAGAAAGTCCTCCCTATATATGTCCCAGCATCCACTACAATATACATCAAATGTACAGTAATGGCCTCTAGGGCATACATATAACTAACACCTTTATAATGGCCGGCCCCTCCCCTCTCTCTCTTACACACTCACTTGATGTTTCATTGTGAAAAAGATATGATAGTTTTCGGTGTATGGAATTTCACAGCTCATTTCATTCCATCACCCGATCCCCACGGCAACTTCATTAACCGATCGTCCACGGTTTTGGACGAAGTGAGACAAAATCATCTACTCATTCTCTACATCATTCTTGGTCGTCTTTTTTAGCAAACTTGACGACCGAGTTGCCTCAAGTCAGAGGCGGGAGCCCGTTTAAAGAATCGTTGATGTGGTGCCACCTGGACGAGCAGATCGGAGATCGACGAGATCGGAGCAGCCGCAACGGAGCATGGGATGATGGTTAAAGAACGAAGGACTCGGATCGTTCGGTATAACCTTTCTACACTGTTTACAGTTTGTTAGTTTAGCAATAATGGAAGATCCGGGTTAAAGTATACGATAGCGCCAGTTAAAAAGTTTTTGTTCCGCATTTGGCGTCTGTAGACGGCCGGGGCGCTACCGTAGACTTACAATTACATATCTGGAATCCTGATCCGGTATCACATACCCAGGACGTAAAGGATACTGAGAAACAGTTCTCTGTAATGAACACACCCGAAGATGATGCATCATCATGCACTCTCCTCGTTTGGGCGGGAATTTTGGTAATCCCCAATTTCCTGCTCTGTCTTATAACAATTATAAGTTGGAGCGGGACCAACGTTCCCCAGCTCAGTATAACAAGCGGGTTCGGTCAATAATCCGTATTATTATCTTGATTAAGGCGTGATATGGTCGCTACCAGGAGAGAGAGAGAAGAAAACACTCAGCGTGCGATCTTGCAAGAATAGATTGGTTATTATTTTATCTAATCAGGGTGGCTCCCACTTCTTTTTATCAAATCTTCCTTCAAACCCTAAAAGGAAAGACTAGCCGGGATTAATTACACACTACAAGTTCGCCAATCTTTCAGCCAGGCCAGTGTCGGTACTTTGAGGGAGGTCCCCCGTGCTTTCGCACGAACCTAATTAATGTAAACCTCGTTTTCCCAGAGGCTTAACCCCGTTGACACCTTTCTAGACACCTACTTGATCGGCTAATTGTAATGTGTAAAACTCTCCCAGGAGTAACTCTTACTCGCAGCGGGTATCGGGATCCAACTATCTCATAGAAGGTATGCAATCTCATTGCAAATTTCAACACTTGAAATTCCCGATAATATTTTGGCCCTAACCTCCTATGACCTTGACAAAGGCCAACAAACCATAGGATGCTAGTCAAGTTCAACCCGTCATTTCCTGATTGAATTAAACCCACCCGCACGGCCCTTGACAAAGGCCAACAAGGTCGCACGACTACCCAACCCAATCTGCATCATATGCATAAGCAGATAAGCACCAGTTAGCTACCGCACACTACGCCTTGACAAAGGCCAACAAACGCAGCTCGAATACTAACTACTACTTATCTGAAATCACGGAGGGCTACATCAGGTTTTTCTGAAAACCTATTGCGTAATGAACTTGATATCGTTGTAGAATCAAATGTTTTTAAAATGGAGTGTTTTTGAGGCTTTTCTAGTTTTGCTAAAGGAGTCACTCCCGGTGAAAGGATCGTCGGTCCTTTCCTCGTCGAATGAGGTGCGGGATATATCATATATATCACTGTGCAAAGAAAAAATACTTAAAAGCAATCAAAAGACAAACCGAGTGTGTAGCATCTGCCAGTTATTGCTAAAGGAGTCACTCCCGGTGAAGGGATCTCGGTCCTTTCCTCATCGAATAAGGTGCAGGATATATCATATATACCGCTGTGCAAAGCAAGAACTGTAGCTACCTGTTTTATTTTGAAATTCGATTCTACAACATATTAGGTTTCTTTTTCTTTCATTAATCACATTAATGAAGTCCCATCAATTAAGTACCTAAACATCACAGATAAATACGACGTACACTTATGCCATCCGCATTCGCCTCGATGTCCCCTCGTGCACCGTTAGGTTAGGTAACTAACGGCAGAGCGGGGCAGGGCTAGCGCGGGTGTAAAACATAAGTAACGCCTATATAATATATCATATATATACTATATAAAGTATCCATCACAGAACATATCACATGATCACATCACAGATATCGCAGCAGAAGAAACATATGAAATATTGGATATACTAGGACGTCCGTGTTTTCAATACGAGCCAGTATAAAACACGGATTCCACGGTCGCGATGAATAGCCAATCCCACACCCCTAGACCCCTACGAGAGCGGCAAGCAACCCTACCAATTCTAGAGTTAGGAGACCCGGACTCGACTCCTCGAGTTGGTCTCCCACTGGACTCCAGAACCCGGTTACTTGTGCTCCCCTCCTTGGGTCTATCCTAGTGCAGAAAAGTAAATAATGTACAAACGGTGACATCTTCCGCAACCTGGAAGTGCCCCAATAAAAGAATATTACATACAAGTTTTTACATGAATGAAAAAGAAAAACACTCATCTCACATAAAAAAACCCCGGCTATTTAAACACGACGATCCAATATAACATATCCAGCAACACATAACATCACATGTCATCAACGTAAGTAAATATGTCCATCCCAATTGTCGTTGACATGTAGCAACGAAACCAGCGATATCACATATTACACTTACGGTCACAGAAAAGAAAGTGTAAAACTACAACAGTTGGAATCCGCAACCACCTCAGACATCGCATGCCTGACCAAATGAATTCTTTAGACATCGCATGCCTAACAATTATAAACCCCGCATTTTAGTCTCAAAATCGAAAACACTTTTCAATACCAAGTCGGGCAATTCAACAGGATTCCCGACAATGTGATCGAATGCTCGTCGCAAACTTCAGTAGACGGCCGCACCCCCGATAACGTCGACGAAGTGCACCAAGGCGGAACACCGCTGCCGGGAGCACCCAAACGGACGCTTTCGGCGATGGGGTTCTCCTACAGTCACTTGGTCGGGGCTATGGAGTGAGGCTGTCTATTAAGTTTACCCGGCAAGTATCCGCGTACACTGCGTGATTGCGACGGACTTTTGATCACATCAAAATTCCGTGGCAACCGATCAAGTGAGACTAAACCGCTAGATTTATAACATTCATTCAGTTATCTCATAACTACTTGTGAATTCCAATTATTATATCACATTCCGGATAAACAGAAAATGTTAAACTTTCCGATCGAACAGTCAAACACCCAAGTTTTCCCGAAACAGATCAACACATGAAATAAGTCTAAAAACATTCAGTTCGTGCCTCAGTACCAACGGTCCAGCCGTAGAAGGGTCAAGCCAACGCCTCACATGTGGCACGCCGTACTGCCCCAAACCCTAAGGTTCAAAGGGCAGTTCAAGACGGTCACATAATCGAGTTAAGGTTTGTTGTCTTCTAGAGGGACCATCGCGTTACTTGCACTACTTAGAACGTCGTTAAACCACGGAAAAATCCAACACTTGGAAATTTTCCGGCAGGGGAAAGATTGGGTATTTATATCCGGTCGAACTTTTTAACATATTCAAAAATTATCCGGAAAGACACATAGACAGAGTTTGACAATCCGATCGAATAAATGAATCGCCAAAACAACCCCAGAAAATTCAACTCTTGAATAATATTTAAAAATACCCAGAGAACTCAGCACTGAATAAAGGAAGTTACTGTGCAAAATTGGGTGGGTGACGTCATCATACGGAATCATGGACACGTGTTGCACAGTAATTCTTAGAATTCCCTGCTGATTTTTTTGCATATTTTTAATTTGGAAAAATCCCAGTTTTTAGAAAAAGTCCAGAGAGCTATTTTGGGGTTAGGGTTTTGGTTCGATCGGATTTCAAACGTCGTCTACACATCGCCTAAGGCTCTAGCTAGGCTCTGATACCACTGTAGGGTTCCTAGGCACACTAATGAGGTCTCACAAGGCATCAACCATGCCAATTTCAAATTTTAGGGGTGCCGAGAAACCCTAGACTACGGATCGTTAACTAGATGTCTAGGCGAAAGATGCAACTAGTAAACTACTTTACTAAGAGAACGGAAATACAACCTTTGTAGATCCGGTCCTCCACCTCCATAGCTCCACAATGAAGTCTCCTCGCTGTCCAAATGGAAACTCGGGCTCTAGCGTCGGCTTCATCGAAGAAATGGGCGGGCAAGGTCGTCGGCTTCGTGCCGAAGATGATCTACGTCGAGGCATCACTAGATCAAGCTCCACCTTCACCAAGCCCTGAAAACTTGTGAAGGAAACACCCTATACTACTTGGCAAGAGGTAGAAGATGAAGAAATAGGAGGTGGGTTCAGTTTAGATTTGGATTTCTCACTCTTTTTCATCAATCACCATTGATGGAAACTTGCTTTCTTCATTGAAGAAGATAAAGAAGAAGAAGAAAGAATATTATGATAAGTTATTTTCAAAAATAGAAAAGAAAAGCAATACTTATCATAATACAACCATGGTTAGGTGTAGAGACTAAACTAGGGTTAGTGGGAATGGTTAGGGTTAAGCATGAGACAAAATGGTCACATAGTCAAAGCTTCATGAAGCTTCAATATACAACAAAGTTAGCCACCATTTTCTCTTTATGCTTTTCATTTTCCAAAAATAATAGATAAATAAATAAGTGAATAAAACAAAACCCTAACCATTATCATGTAACCATGGTTTGATCTTTACACAAAAACCCTAGCAAACATGTATCATCAAACATGATACAATCAAGTGCACAAAAGTATATCACATATACAATGTGCACATCCGAGTGAGAATATCCATTTAAAGTGAACCGATACTAGTTAATGCAAAGTAATATATCAAATATATAATTATGCATTAAATCATTAAATCAACACTTGATTTAACGATTCGGTCATATCGCATATAACCGACTAATATGCAATGTATCGACTTATCAAATCAATCCTTGATTCGATAACTAGGTTATATCGCATACAACCAATCAATACATTCATCGCGAGAATAGAATACGGTATCACATACACGCATTATTCTCGGTCCCGGACATATCTCATATGCGCTCCTATTTCGTTTCGCTTGAGCCAGGAAACCTCTGTGTAGGACTCTAAAGACTCGTCAATACGCTGGCAGCAGATGATGATCATATCAAACACCCACAAGCCGTAAGCGGTCTGCTAAACGTAATGGCCACCCGGGTATTGAGCGATCAGAAGATCGACGAGCAAGCCCGCTCACACTCCTGTGAATCCAACCAGTAACACTTACCGTACAGTCCGGTCTGATCGTCTGATATGTCGCATATCTCGCCTAGGGGTGGTAAACGTCAGACCCCAATAGCTCGATAAGTCATGTCGATATGAGGTCTATAACAGTTCGAGAAACTACTGGTAACACTTACCAGTAAATCTCAGCAACCCTGGCCAGGGATTTCCGGTTATAGCCAATCGAACACAGCGCAACATCAACTCCCTATACCGGGAGAGACGAATCCCCTCCTATCGCTCATTGCCTCCATGTGACTCGGGACTGTACCCAAAAACCACCGTTTTGCATGCCCTCTTGGATGTGGTAAGGTGGAAATCAAAGCACAGTGGGAACCACACAAGACTCTATGACGATCTCGGGTCAACAGACTACTCTGTACCAGTGTCACCAGAGAACTGCCATCTGATGTAAGGTATAATACCATCTGGGAGTTCTCGGCGAGTCCGTCCAGTGTACCCAGTCTCTACTGAGCACCCGTATATCATCTCTGATGTCAAACACCAATGGATATGGGATCATCCATCACCCATTTGTATGGGTCGAGAAGGTATACGCTAGTCTACACTGGTATATCGATGCCCCGTCTCGATACACCCACGACTAGGGACCTTGAAGGATGTACTTATGGACTACCATGTCCCCACTAGTATGATCTGCATCATAGTCCAGGTAGTCAAGTACACATCCTAAGGGCTTTACCAACATGTTACAGAGAGACAATCAGTGTACTTGTTAAGGTAAAGTGCAACCAGATAGCATACTATCATGTCGAGCAAGAAAGTCCCCTCTATATATGTCCAAGCATCCACTACAATATACATCCTATGTATAGTAATGGCCTCTAGGGCATACATATAACTAACAAAAGATAAACCAGATAGCATACTATCATCTCGAGTAAGACTGTCCTACTGGGACAGGTCCTCCCTCAATCATTGCAATCACGTGCCTGTGATCCAATAATTGACTCTGAGGGCACTATCTCCAACAATCTCCCACTTGCGCTCAAGGCTAGTTATTGCGATGTCGCATTCTCACAGCCCGTGTGATACCGAACACCCAACTCCTCTACTAGTCAGTCTCACAAAGCTCGTTTGCGAAACTATTGCGTTCGAGGAATAGCCTCAGTGAGTAGATCCGCTTTGATGTTTCTTTCTATGTCTCTCTATATCTCAAGTTCGCGGAGAAAGCCATCTCCCGAAATGAGCAATACCTGTCTTAGAATGTGTCTGGATGTCTGAGGGGACCTAGCTCATAAATGAACTCCAAATCCAAACTTCTTAGACTGTATCAACAACTGAACTTAATCAGTATCCTGTGCCATGCCTCCCTCAGTATTGCCTTGGACCATCTGTCCAAAATACTGCCCTTCGTCAGAAGGAAAAAAACTATAACTCTGACAATCTCCTTGCCGTGCATGTCACCTTGGAAGCCTGGAATGATAACTGTCTCCCGAATGAGGCTGTCGTTATCATATCCCTAGAACATCCACTTATGTTCTAAAACTGCTTCCGACTGTTTCTCCAGGATTGGATCAATGTCAACTTATTGCATCTAGTGCAAGAACAACATCTGGTGTGGTACTTGACATCTCATGATTGACTCAATTGCCTGAGCAAGTGATCTGCCAATCATGCACATCCTCTCCCCTTTAGTCTGTAAGACACCTTTAGAGAGGGTGACTCCATTACCTGCAGGTACACTACCGTGCCTGGAGTCGTCCATTCTAAATACTCTTAGAATGCTGTCTAAGTACCCTTAATTGGGAAACCACCCAAATCTAAATCTAAAACCATAGATCTAGTAACCAGTATGTCTGATATAATGTCCAAAATCCCATGTGGAGAAACCACTGTGTGACAACCAAAGTATAACCGATTGTAGTATAGGAGTTTCTTTTCCTACTCTGTGTATGTCATCCAAATACCAGGACATCACACCCTACTACCTTCTCAACAGATTCATCCCCTCTTCTGATGAAGTCAAACCTATGACTGTCACATCGGAAATTGATGATCTATCTCCGCTATATCTGCTTTAGTCTCTAAATAGACACAAGCCACTTGTCCACCAATGCTTCCGCTGCTCCCACTGACTACGACAACCCTCTGGCAGAGTCATATGCACGTACACTTCTAAAGCAAATTTAGAACGACGCTATACTCATCCTCCTGCCGGGACTCACAGTCTCGAACAACAGCAATGGCAAGTGTGGGTAAACAAGAACCTCCCTGCCACCGTCCTTGAGCATACCGAAGTACCTCTCGGGTGCCTGAGGTTACCCACTGTATCTGCAGAGTGGCCAATGGAATGTCAATCCAGATTGAATCTTTAGGTTCCTTATCCAATCTTCAGTAATCGTTTGTGGTTCTGGAATCACTTCCAGTTCTACCATACTCCCACTATTGTTTTCTGAAAAAATCCATTTTTAATAAAACTGTGGCGAGTCTAGAACAATATCGCTATTGATCTTCCAGATGGTAGAAAATCAACCCTCGTCATAGCCTGGGTCAACCCACAAACAGCCATTACAGAAAACGTGCCATGAGTTATCCAGAGTCTGGTTTTATTCATAAGCCAGACAACTCCCCGTACCTTAACAACGTTAAGATATGAACTGATCTATATCCAATATAGAACCAGAGGCACTGATTTAATTTAACCAGATTCAAATCATGCAGCTATCTCCAGTGCATGTCAACTAAATGGAAAGAGGCCGATTAGCGTTACTCAACTTAGGAATGCTTCCAATTATGAGTAACCTGAAAGAGAAGCAAGTTCTCTTAATCACTACTATCAACTGAATACCATACTCAAGTATCCACATCTTCAATCACTTTGAAGAATCCCGATACTTGCAACATCTGGTTCTCTACTTTATCCATATACCTATAACTTCTCAAAATTCGGACCCTGTGTTTCAACGAAACACCTGTCTAAAAACTAGAGAAGTCATAAGTAAACCGAATATAGTATGAGGACCAACCCCTCTGTCCTGATGGACCCTGGACAACATACAATACTCTGTATAAGTCCCTTGAGTCTGATAACTCATTCACTGTGTGTCGTAGGTTGAAAACTGTACTTATGGTTAAGAAGAATTACACCGCTGTTTAATGCTCCTTACCTAACCATCCACTGATATAGGTAAATGTCATAGACATAATTTCAAAAAGGTATATCTCACTCTATGAAAATAGACGTACAGATATATCAATTTGAAATTGGTGCACAACAGCGGATATTCAAAACCAAATATTTGCCGACCAGCAAACAACCCAGGTGACTTCCTTAAATATCACCGATTGCAACGAATCCCGATATAATGAGGATGATCACCTAATTCCCACTAACCTACTCCCACTCATCATCTGTAAAACCATACAGATGTGAGAATCATACCTGGTAAATACATACCCTGGAGTAAGTACTAATTGGGAAATCAGTTTTCCTTTAACAGTACATAGTGAAACTGAAACATTGAAATATTTCGATGGGGTATCCGGTATTCTTAGTAATGCCTCTTCCAGATTCACGACTGTAACCGTATAATTCTTTGCCACCTCTCCAAATCCCTTTATATGTCTTTAGTCATTACCCTCTGCACACCCCTTAGGCCAAATGGTTTTCTTCCTTCCCTACCGTTCAGCACCAGCCTATGGTTTGGAAGAAGACTATCCAATAAGCATAATGGGTGTACTGTCCTAATCTCAGGAGCACTGGCAATGCGAGAGAAGGTGAAGATAAAAGACAACCGAATAAACGTTGTTCCTATTTCTCCTGAACCAGAATCCATCCCCGAACTGGAACAAGTTCCTTTCGAGTTCATATATAACCATACGATGGAGTATCCAATAAACTGTGGATCTTCGTAGTGATACGGAGTGTCCTGGAGAAATACAAAGGTGAAGTGGGAGTGGTAATGAAATACCTGGTTTGGTCATGAATATCAGTTGCAATTTACTTTGCCCTCTTACTAATCCCTCGCTTTGTCTTAACTTAATACCTTCTGTACACCATCGTTAGGCTAATTGGTTTTCTTCATTCCCTACCGGTCGGCACCTGCTTACGGTTTGGAATAAGACTATCCAATTTGCGTAATAGGTGTACTATCTCCTAAACCAAGGAGTACTCACAACTTGAGAGAAGGTAAAAGGAAAAGACAACTGAATAATCCTATCCGTTTTCTCCAGAACCTGAAACCATCCTCGAATAAATCCCTTCGAGTTCGTATATAACCATACGATGGTTTTGTCCAATGGAAGTGGACGTTCGTAGTAATACGGGGTGTCCTGGAGAAAAGGGTAAAAGTAGGAGTGGCAATGAGGTTTGCAACTCTGACAATCCAAAAGCCAGTGTTAAGAAGGTTCGGTCATCTTTGGTCACTGAGTCATAGTCTTAGGGTCGGGACAATGGTCGCTGCCAAAGAGAGAGAGAGAAAAGAAACACTCAGCGTGCACTCTATCCTAGATCAGAATGGTTACCAATTTATCTAATCTGGAAACCTCCCACTGTACCGTCAAATTCTCCTCCAAACCTGAAAGAAGAATTAGTCGGGATCACCCGAGGAGTAAACCAACTCATCAGTGGGAATCGGGATCCAACTATCATCGCATGATAACGTGACGGAATCCGCTCACGCTATCACACTCTAGAAGGTATGCGCATATCTGGCAAGTTTCAGTTCCTTTAGAAACTCCCGATGTGATTTCTGCCCCATGCTCTTATGACCTTGACTTTGGCCAACATATCATAAGTCACATGTCAAGTTCTACCCGTCATTCTCCAGGTTAATTTGAATCCACCCTACCTACCCTTGACTTTGGCCAAAATGGCAGTACGACTGTCCCAAACCAACGCATCTATCTATGCTGCATATGAATACCCCAATAGCTACCAATCACTGTGCCTTGACTTTGGCCAACATACACAGCTTGAATACTATTGACCACCCATATGAAACGACGGAGGGCTACGAATGGTTTCTGGCGAAAACCTTTAACGTAATGAACTTGATATCGTTGAAGGAACGGATAGCTTTTATAAAAATATAGTAACGAAAACCATTGCTAAAGAGGTCACTCCCGGTGAAGGGATCTCGGCTCTTTCCCCGTAGAATGAGGTGCAGGATATTCCAACTGAATACCACGATGCAAAGCAAAAGTAATCGGCTATAGTGAAGTTAATGCCCTGACGCAAACTTCTGTCCAAGGGGTCACTCCCGGTGAAGGGATCTCGGCCCTTGCCTCGTCGACTGAGGAGCAGGATATTCCAACTGAATACCACGATGCAAAACAAAAGTGAACGTCCTTGCAATAACAGCTTTTTGAAAAGTGTTCCAACAACATCAGAATAGGTTTGTTTTTAACTTGCATTGATCCGAATCAACGCAGTCCCATCAATTGATCACACCACAAAGAACGAAAATATACTGATGTACGTATATGCCATCCGCATTCGCCACTGGGTCCCGTCATTACCCGTTAGGTTAGCTAACTAACGACAGAGCGGGGACTGGACTAGCGCGGATACAAAACATAAACAACATCTACTAATATATATACCAATATATAATATTTCGCTCAAGGCGTGATAAAGTGCAACATCACAGAAATGTACAGCATCACAGAAACAATACAGATATCTGGGATCCCCGGGTTTCACAGAGCCGCTGAAACCCGACGTTCCCCTGGTCGTGTGGATAGCCTGTGCAATAAAATCCTAGACCCCTACGGGCGCGGCAAGTTACCCGCCAAAACCTTAAGCGAGGCAGCCCCCTTCAGCAACGTGAATGGACCACCCAGCACTTCACGGAATCCGGTAACTTGGGCACCCCTCCTGGGTCAACCTGTACCCCCTACGAGTGCGGCGAATAGCCCGCCAATTCTAGAGTAAAGCCCCCTCCGTCTCAATGCCATGAGATGCGGGCTTGTTGCCCTCTAAAACCCGGCTATCCGTGCACCCCTCCGCGGGGCAATCCTAGTACAGAAAGTAAAATATACATACAACGGGTACATCGACCGCAACCTGGCCGTGCCCCAAAATAATAATACAAACAGGCAGTGACGGCAGTCCACATGTCGGACGCTCGCCCCGCAATGTCAAATGTACATAATACAACAAAACTGTACTAGTATTGCATCCAGGCTATCCCCCACGACCGATCCGCAACATCACAGCATAACACAGAACATCAACGTGAAAGTCACGTTCGCAAATCCGTCTAACCGGGCTATAGCAGTTAGACAGGATTTACCGATCAAGTGACATTCACGGTCGCAGATATAATGTAAATACTGTGAACCAATGTGTTTAAAATATCCGATCGATCAAATTTACCAAGTGGGCCCCCAAGTACTACTGTAGCACATCAAGAAATCTGGGCCCAAAAAATAACATTCCAGAAACCATATTTTCAAGTCAGAAACATTCTGCAAAAGTTTGGGGGACTGAACAGTTAAAGTCGCGGCGGAACCGCGGCCCAAGCATGGGTTTGGCCACGGTTCCGCGGTGGTTTGGACTGTTCACGAGCCCAAATTTTCACAGAACTCTTAAAATTCCCTGCACATCATTCTGAGACAACCTGAAAAAATTTTGGACTTCAAAAAATTTCGACAGAAACTGATGTGAAGAAAAATACGGTTTTTGGAAAAAATTTCGATCGGAAATGTAAAACACATTAGACAAAGCTAGACTATGTTAATGGCGAGGCTTTGATACCACTGAAAGTGCACGGCAGCGCCCCGGCCTCCATCCCGAGACCAAATGCGGAAGCGATGGTTAACTTTAAATTTTCTTGAACCGGCACCACCGCGCACTAAAACCCGGATCGTGCCATTAAACTAGTCCTAGCTAACTACAAGATGGGGAAGAGAGATATACCGAGCGATCCGTGTCCTCCGGTCTTCTCGCCGTCGTCCCGATCTCCCGCGGAATGTCCGGTCTCCACCTCCTTGCCGGAAGGGCACCACATCGTCTGTATCTTTTACGGGCTCCCGCCTCTATACCGAAGCAACTCGGGCACGAAGCTGGCAAGTCGACGTGGCCAAGGTTTGCTGTAGAGTGTGTAGTGCTCATGTCTTATTTTGGGGTTCATGGAGATTGCCTTTTGGTAGAGGAATGATCTATATCCTTTTGGATGAACTTTGGGGATTTTTAGCAAGCCAAAAAGAGCCAAGAAAACCCTACCCAAATTTTGGACAGCCCAAGAGAGGAATGGCCGGCCATGGCATGGTGGTGAGGTGAATGAGAGGAGTGTGTATCAATGAAAAAGAATAAGCCCCCATCATGCAAGAGAGAGAGAGAAAAAGGATCATGATCAAGCATGATAACAAGCTAAATCCAACACACCACCACAACCATCATGATACCACAAGTCAAAGCATGATGACTAAAGAAAGTTAAGCAATGATGGATTAATCAAGTCAATGAATGGTGCACCCATCAGGAAAACCATCATGATGCAATAATGTGCAAAGACAACCCTCCACAATGCTAATTTGCGCAAATGCAAATAAGCCATCCTCCACCAATCTTCGGCCAATGAAGGATACAAAGAAATATGGCCGAAACGGAAAGCAAACTGGCAACTCCAGAAAACTGGTCCCGTAATAAATTACAGGAAAACCCCGATACTGTGCATACACACCCGCATTTGTATTCCGACCGAAATACAAATGCAATGAGACAAAATCTACACTGTACTATACTAGGATCCGGCTTAAACCAAAGCCGGCTAGCATTATCCGTCCGATCCTGATCCGTGCAATACCGCACGTATCTGATCGAACTCTGCCATATCTCCATACGGTCTCTACAGTTTTTCGCCCGAAAGCTTGAGTAACTGAATGTGGGGGACTCTAAAGACTCGTCAACACTTTGGTTGTGGATTTAACCACTAGTACGTCAGAGGTATAAGCCAATACGTAACGGGCTACCAGGTATTGACAAAAAGGGACGTCTGTGAGCGAACTCAGCCTGACACCCTACTGAGCCTGTCAGTGACAATATCTGTACAGTCTGGTCCGTTCGTCTATGAGCATCGCATGGCGGGCCTAGGGGGTTGGTAAAAGTCAGACCCCCAAAAGCGGTACAAGTCGTGTCGGATTGTAGCCCAGAACACCCTGAGATACTACTGGAATACCTACCAGTAAATCTCCTGCCTCGGCCGAGGGCTTTGTGTAATGGCTCTCCTAGACACAGCGCGACCTCACCCCTAATACCGGGAGAGACGAACCCCCGAAGATCCGCTCACTGCCTCCATGTGGCTCGGGACTGTACCCAACTAAAACCTGTTTGCACGTCTCCTTTGAGCGTGGTAGGGTAGTAATCAAAGTACAGTGGGAACTCACACGAGACAAATGACGATCCCCAGGTCGATGAACTAACCTGTACACATGTCACCTGGGAACTGCTATCTGACGTCTGGTATAAGACCAACTAGCATGTTACCGGCGAGCCCTGTCCGGTGTACTCATAACCCAATGAGCACCTGTATACATCTTAGGTGATCCAACTGACACCAGTGGCTTGTGAGACCGGCCACCGCCCCTCGTCGGGGTCTCGACTGTATACACTAGTCTACTCTGGAGTATCGATGCCCTGTCTCGAAACTCCCACGACTAGGGACCATTTAAGGATGTGCTTATAGACTACCAGCTCCCACTTATATGATCGCCCTCATACTGCTGGTGGTCAAGCAAGAATCCTAGGGGCTCTATCAACGTGTAATAGCGACGTGTCAGGTCACCTAAAGCAGTACACGATGATAAAGATAAACCAGATAGCATACTATCATCTCGAGTAAGACTGTCCTACTGGGACAGGTCCTCCCTTAATCATTGCAATCACGTGCCTGTGATCCAATAATTGACTCTGAGGGCACTATCTCCAACAAGAATATCTACAGGCCACACTCTCCGAAGTCGAACATCGACAAGGAGGGAAACAATCACTTATGAGTCCTCTCGACTTGTAAGGGAGTAAATCCTCTTGTGAGATCCTTACGACTTTCAAGAGAAAACACACCTAGGAGTCCTCACGATTCTTAAGGAGAAATTACACCTACGGGATCCTCTCGACCGGTAGGGAGAAAATTCTTTATGAGACCCTCACGACTCATATAGTTGAAAAGTCTTAGGTGACAGATCCTAACCCTGTTTTCTAAGCCATCACCGCCCTACAAAGAGCCCAAGGTTGACAGTTATATACTATCTGCAGACCGCACTTGCTAAAATCACATGGAAACAACACAGCAAGGAGAAGAAAGCGACAAGGAGAACATTTGATTCACATTTAATTAAGCGTTCAAGGCATACCCGTTCATGCATGCGCAAAAGATTTAGTATGTAAAATAAAACAAGCTGAAATGAGAAACTTGACATTCATACTGCGAAAAAGTTCTTACAATTATGAAAGCAGTAAACAAAAACATTATCGAAAGAATTACAATGGCAAAACCTCAGATCCAGGGCATAGATTGAGGAACTCAAAAGTGACTTTGTCCAGAATTTTCCAGGCCTGGCGAACCATCCTAGTATGCTTTCTTTCGCGATCACAAGCGTCGGGATTCCCGCGAAAGTCCTCCACCCTCCGATAGGCAGCAAGTATGGCCGACTGTTGAAAAGCCTGGTGCAGGAGATCGACAAGATTGTCTCTCCTTCTCTTTAAGATTAGGCTCATCAGATATACCGAGTGCACTTTATCCTCGGCGGCATCCAACGCCCTAAGCGGCACGCCGGTACAGAATAAAGGAAGCTCTTCCCAGATCGCTCCCACAATAAGCTTCAGGAGAGAGGAACACCGAGGAAGCAGCCGACCATTGTATGCGTCAAAGCGACTCATGATTTCGGCACACTCGGCGTTTGTGAATTCTCGATTTTGAGAACGGCCGAGTGAGCGGATGTCTCTGTAAGAGATAATCTCGTCGAAGTCGTACATATGAGCGTCCAGAACTCCTGAAAAAGAAAATCAACAAGAATTAGCGGACATACCGATTAAGCAAACTCTTATTAAAAAAACAGGCAACAAATCTTAATTATGACACCTAATAAATTCGAATTTGTGAGAAATCCTGAAAAGGGAATCTCATTTGATAAGCGACCTTTCGAGTCGAAGAGTTAAACTCCTTGAGAGCAATGCTCTACAAACAGGAATGACATTCGTCAGAGTCAATTGTGAAAGGAATTTAAAATAGATTCCCCGAGAATGCTAAAAGCCTGACACTTTAATGATGATGGAAAAATCCATCAAGAATTAATTAAAATCATTGTAAATTAAAAATTCTGGGATCTTCAAGGTCCATAAAAAAACTCTTAAGAGTTTTCATCAAAGATTAAGAAATCTAAAAAACAGAGCTCTGATTCATAGGTTAAGGAACCCCAAGAAAAGATCTCTTTAGATCTATGGGTTCAAGAGAGCAAAGCTCTATTAATGAAACCCTAAAAGGGTTTTCTTTAGATCAAAAATCTATGAAGAGCAAAGCTCTGTTAATGGGTAAAACCCTAATCTAGTGAAAGTTTTAAACTTGACCTAAATTTTAACAGAGTTCTGACTCTTAAAAGATGTTTCATTAACAGGAGAGCAATGCTCTGACAAAGAGATAATTCTCAAGGAGGAGATGACAATCATCTAAGGGACCAAAGGTCCTATTTATAGGCATTGAGAGCCGTTTCAACTTCCAAAAGTTGATCCCAAGACTGAAATGTTGCCACCGCTGCGCTCACGTTTGGGCCATGTAAGCGAAACGGTGGGGGGCATTTGTTTCCCCCAATCAGAGCAAAGCTCTGTTTTAAAAATGAAGCGACGCTTCTGCTTCTCCCAATCAGAGCAAAGCTCTGTTCAAATTCTAAGATTTGGAATGAAGCGACGCTTCCTTACCCCCAATCAGAGCAAAGCTCTGTTTTAAAATTCAAAATTTAAATTGAAGCAACGCCTCAGATCCCGTGCGCTGCGCGCTAGCGCAGTTGCGCTGCGCGCCGCGTATCGAGCGCAGGTGCGCTCGCGCAAGGTGCGCCAGCGCAAGGTGCGCCAGCGCTGGAATTAAAATTCCCCCACCGTCAGATCAAAAGATCTACTAATAACAAATTATTAATTAATCAGAACTAAAATTCTGTTATGGAAAGATTTTCCAATCTTATTAAAACAAGAAAATTATCTTCTGTAAAACAGAAGCCTTAGGATCAAAGATCCAACGGTGGAAAATATTCCTAAATCAATCAGAGAAAGATCTCTTAAAACTGATTTAACAAATCTTTTGGCCCTATATAAAGGACCCTAGACTTCAAGTCTAAAACACACATACAGAGAGACAGAAAACCCTCTGCAAACTTTGAGAAAACTCAAAGAAAAAGAAAGGCAAGCCTTTAGCAAAAGAAGATCATTTCTTCAAGGTAAAAAAATGTTTCATGAACAAAAAGATGAAATCATCTCATAAAAAGAAGAACTGTCTTCTTAAACGATCATAGATCTACATCAGACCAAGGTCTCTCATAAAAAGATCAAAAGACCTAATCATAAAAATAAAAGAAGTATTTACTTCATTCACAGATCCTTGATCTGCAAAGGCAAAGCCCTTTTATAAATAAGAACTTTTGTTCTTGAATCTTGAGGCAAAGCCTCCTTTGAAGAACATAAACTTGTTCTCTGATCTTAAAATTGATCAGAAGCGCTTTGCGCTATTAAAAACTGTCTTGCACCCATGAACTGTGCCCTTGCGCTTCTTGGACCGGCTTCTTGGACCGGCACTCATCGCCAAAGCATGCCACGTGTCAACCATAGACACAATCTGCGCTCTGCGCTCCTGAAACAGCGCACTGCGCTCATGGGCTGGCGCTCAGCACGCTACGTGTCACTCACAGGCGCACCCACAAACTAGCGCAGCGCGCTCATAAATTAAAAGCGCAATGCGCTAACAAACTAGCCCTTAGCGCGACACGTGTCTTCTTTGTGTGCGCTATCCAACAGAAGCACAATACGCTCTTTCCTTGGCGCAAAGCGCCTGATGCGCCACGTGGCGCACTGTCAAAACATACTTTGTTCTGATAAATGCTATGCATTCAATACAAGACAAAAATGTTAGAGCCCAATACTTAGCATTATTAAAAGGGCCAAGCCCAAATAAAGGCTTAATAGCCAGAACAATAAAATGTTCAACTCATATCAACTGAGCCTATATGCTCATAAACCTTTAAACAGACTTTAGTCCCAAATTGGACTATAGATCTCCCAACCAACATTGGCTCAAGGGTACATCTCTGAACTCCTCTGATATTTGTCGTTGTAATCCTTCAACGTCTTCAGAGAGGTGACGGGTCCCTACAACCATACATTTCATAGACTATGACGTCTTTAAACTGGACTATGGGGTCCTTAAACTCACGGACTATGATGTCCTTAACCTCGACCGTGATGTCTTAAAACTAACATTGGACTGTGGGATCCTTAAACCTACGGACTATGATGTCCTTAACCTCGACCGTGATGTCTTAAAACTAACATTGGACTGTGGGGTCCTTAAACCCACGGACTATGATGTCCTTAACCTTAACTGTGAGGTCTTTAAACTCACGGACTATGATGTCCTTAACCTCGACCGTGATGTCTTAAACCTAACATTGGACTATGGGGCCCTTAAACCCACGGACTATGATGTCCTTAACCTTGACTGTGAGGTCTTTAAACTCACGGACTATGATGTCCTTAACCTTGACTGTGGGGTCTTTAAACTCACGGACTATGATGTCCTTAACCTCGACCGCGATGTCTTAAAACTAACATTGGACCGAGATGTCCTTTAACTAACAATGGACCGTGATGTCCTTAAACTAATTATCGACCGCAATGTCTCTAAACTGAACAATAGAGCCCAAATACTCTCTTGTTGGATCTAAATGATCCTGTTAAGTTGATCTTAGTCTGAAAATTAGACTAACGTATCCTTAACAAACGTTTATGTTGATCTTAGTCTCAAATATGGCTAACGTATCCTTAAACCAAAACCCCAAACCCAAATCTAAGAAAATACGGATTTGGACTAATCCATGTCCTACGGGCGATAACATAAATTAGCCTCCGTATACAATCCACGGGCAACCATAAATAAAACAAACACCCATGACACGAAATGACCATCTGGAGAAGGAGAAAGTGGTTACCGCGATGCGGTAGCTTAATTAACTGCAGGGGCTTGCGCCTGCAGGGAAGAGTGTCCGTACAATCAAAAAACCCTCAGACGAGGGGGAATCTGACGAAATCTGCTACATCGGCCGCATCCGTTTAAACCTTCGATACATGGCGCCATAAATCAACTTGGCATCTTCGGAGAGGTGGACGGATAGCACCAATTAGCATCTGCCCTGAATTTCAGGCAAGACGTTTATCGCGTCTCCGTGATTCGAAGGGAAACAGTGACACATAAGTTTTATTCCATAGTAGTTTGAGCAACTTTGAATGTCACCCTTGTTCTTGTAGATAGGTACAAGGATACTTTTCCTCCATTCATTTGGCATCTTTTTTGTCTGCCAAATCTTATTAAACAGATCTGTCAGCCATTTAACGCCTATTTCTCCTAAGCATCTCCAAATCTCGATGGGAATCCCATCAGGACCAACCGCTTTTCTTAAACTCATTTTGTTCAAAACTTCTTTAACCTCAGGTAGTCTTATTTTACGCATGAAATCACGGTTTATATCTTGAGATTGAATGACAAGTCCATCCAAATTCTTAGTAAAGCTCTCATTGAACAATTTGTCAAAATAATCTCTCCATCTTTCCTTGATATCCTCATCTCGAACTAAAACCTTCTGATTTTCATTTTTGATACACTTCACCGCACATAAGTCTTTAGTCTTCCTTTCCCGCATCCGAACAATCCGGTATATATCATTTTCAGTCTCTTTAGTGTCTAATTTCTCGTACACCTCCTTGTAGACCATAGATTTAGCTTCCTGAACAGCTTTCTTAACTTTCTTTTTAGCCATTTTATATTTCTCAAAACTCTCCACATCTCTACTTTTCTTCAAATCTTTATAAGAATCCCTTTTAATTTTATTAGCATCCTTTACTTCTTCATTCCACCATGATGTGTCCTTAGATGGTGGAGCACCACCTCTTGACTCACCAAGTAGATCTCTAGCTACCTTCTTGATACAACTAGCCATTTTGTTCCATTTTCTGTCTGAATCATCTTCCGACTGCCAATCCGCTTCTTGGACTACACGATCTATAAAAGCCTTTTGGTTACCTTCTTTCAATCGCCACCATTTAATTTTAGGCTCTACCTTACGTCTAATCTTCCTAAGTCCTCTTCTAAATCGAAATTCTAGAACTAAAAGTCTATGTTGAGTGGTTACACTCTCACCTGGCACTACCTTACAGTCGATACAACAACCTCTATCGATTCTTCTCGTCAGAAAAAATTCTATTTGACAAGTACTTGATCCGCTCCTAAAAGTGATAAGGTGGGACTCTCCTTTCCTAAACCAGGTGTTTGCTAAGATCAAGTCATAAGATAAGGCAAAATCTAGAATCGAGCCACCTAGTTCATTCCTTTGTCCAAAACCAAAACCTCCATGGATAGTATCAAACCCACTACGACTAGTACCTACATGTCCATTAAGAGAATCATAAGTCTCAAAAATATGTACATCCTAAGGTTTCTTAAGTGGAGTATCGTATCGTAAATATGCCACGGAACATATACTCAAGTTATCTACTCCATCAATCAGGGTCAGCCTATGAAACGAAAGTTCGGGTCTAATACCCCCCCCCCCCCGTTCAAGTCTAAGTTCCGTAAGGTCAAGCCTAGGTTCCGAAATACATACCCGCCCTAGACTCCGCATAGTCAAACATAGACTCGAACAAAGGTTAAACCTAGCACTCTGATACCAACTTTGTCACGACCCGAAATATTAGATCGTGACCACCACTTAAATCACGCAACGTCTAAAGGTGTAACGTAATTCAAGTAAGCTGAAACCCAGAAATCTAAACCTTTTTAAGAAAATAAATGAGGTGAAGTTTTGAAATAAAGGTATAATGAAATCAAGTTTTCTTAATGCATAGAAAAGGAACATAAAAATTCAAGTGAAATTTACTAGTTTGAAAACGTGTTTCGTCTTTTAAAAATTTGGGCAGCACATCCTTTTAATATTTTGATCCAAAACCACCAATACATAACAAGAATAATGGCATCCCCAAGCGGGAGCTAGCTCTTCGCCAACCGGCGGATCACAACCACGCAAAGTATAAAAATATGTATACGACGCCCAACGGCGAAGATCACCACAAAAGAATAAGAAATAAGCAAAACATCAAAACCACAAGTAGCGGAAAACCCTTCGCTCTAAGTCGCACAACCACAATCTCACTAAGTTCATTACTTATACAATTTACTAATTTTGATTGATGGAGTTGAATAGATACAATATGAAATATAAGTACAAGAGTGGGTACGATACAAATGTCCCACCTACCACTGCAAAAAACCCAAAAGAAGCTATGTGCCACGATGCCGCTACGGATCCATGCGGTCAACCTGCAAGAACTGTGGCACAACGAGGGTGAGTTGCCAACTCGTGAGTAGAAAAACATCTACAAGTAAAAATCGAATAAACAACGACTCCTAGGTCAACTATATCATGAAGGTATTACTATGATATCTAGGGTGACTGTATCTGTATATGTGCCAACAAGGTAATCAATGCCTATAAGCATATGGATCTCGTCCAACCATATAATCAATGTATGTAAGTATGAGGATATGACTCAACGGTGTCCATTGCGACACATCAAAATCATAGAACCTGGGTGTCTAACATCGACACCCGAAAACATCATGAAACCCATGTCCAGCATCAACACGTAAATCCTCATATCTCGGGCTCCGTCAGTCCGGATCGGCCCACAGGCTCCATCAGTCCGGATCGGCCAATATCATCTCTCGACTCCGGTCGGTATCCTCCGAATATCCGCCGAGCCCAAATACTATCACCGGTAGGTAGTGGTCCCTCTGCCAGGCTTATCGTCATCCACACAAAATCTCTCTCTCTCGCCCCGGGGTACCATACCGGGTCCACCATATACCCGCAAACGGAATCATCCGCCTCCTCGAATCGGGTTTCACATGTCACGCGTCTCAGAACCAAGAAAACGCATGATGGACACACTGAAATATCATATCAAGATAAACCGGGTTTTTAAAACAGTACATGCTTTCTTTTGAAATAGCCACGGTTCTCAAATCCAGAAATCTCATGAAAACAGCATATCTCAATGCGTAAAAGCGTAAAGCATGATGTATGCGACATATAACAGAAATGTAAGAATATCCGCATATCATGAAACATGGAACAGTAATATGCACATATCGAGAGAACACCGCTCTAAAAATGAATCCCGTTTTAAAATATGTCATGTAGTTCCTAAATCTCAAAACCAAGCTAGCATCATCTATGTATGTGCAAATAAGTATGTACGCAACTATGGGTGTACAATATGTATGTGCACCAATATGGATGTACAAGTGGGTATTGTAGGGTTCCTAGGCACACTAATGAGGTCTCACAAGGCATCAACCATGCCAATTTCAAATTTTACGGGTGCCGAGAAACCCTAATACGGATCGTTAACTAGAAATTTAGGCGAAACCGATAACAAGTTAACAACTTAACTAAAGTGTAACGGAAATACAACCTTTGTAGATCCGGTGCTCCACCTCCATAGCTCCGTGATGATGTCTCCTCGCTGCGATCATCGGATCCCGGGCTCTAGTGTCGGCTTCATCGGAGAATGGACGGGCTAGGTCATCGACTACGACGCCGAAGATGATCTACGTCGAGGCATCACTAGATCAAGCTCCACCTTCACCAAGCCATGAAAACTTATGAAGAAAACACACTCTACTACTTGGCAAGAGGTAGAGGATGAAGAAATAGGAAGTGGGTTCACTTTAGAATTGGATTTCTCACTCATTTCATCAAGTCACCATTGATGAAGTCTAGGTTTTCTTCTTGAAGAAGAAGATGAAAAATGTTATGATAAGTTGTTTTTTAAAAGAAAATAAAAACAATACTTATCATAATACAACCATGGTCAAGTGTAGAGAATGAACTAGGGTTAAAAGGAGTGGTTAGGGTTAAGCATGAGACAAAATGGTCACTTAGGTCAAAGCTTCATGAAGCTTCAACTAGAAAACAAATCAAGCCACCATTTTCTTTTCATGCCATTTATTTTCCAAAAAGAATAAACAAATTAAATAAATGAATAAATAAGTAATGGATAAACAAAACCCTAATCATTAGTTTAACCATGGTTTATTCTTTACACTTAACCAAGTAAACATGTATCATCAAACATGACACAATCATTTGCACAAAAAGTATATCACATATACAACTTGTACATCCAAGTGAGAAAATCCATTTAAAGTGAACCAATACTAGTTAATGCAAAGTAATATATCAAATATATAATTATACATTAAATCATTAAATCAACACTTGATTTAACGATCCGGTCATATCGCATATAACCGACTAGTATCCTATGTATCGGCTTATCGAATCAATACTTGATTCGATAACTAGGTTATATCGCATACAACCAAACGATACATTCACCGCGAGAATAGATTACGGTATCACATACACGCATTATTCTCGGTCCCGCACATATCTCATATGCGCTCCTATTTCGTTTCACTTGAGCCAGGAAACCTCTGTGTAGGACTCTAAAGACTCGTCAATACGCCGGCAGCAGGTGATGATCATATCAAACACCCACAAGCCGCAAGCGGTCTGCTAAACGTAACGGCCACCCGGGTATTGAGCGATCAGAAGATCGATGAGCAAGCTCGCTCACACTCCTGTGAATCCAACCAGTAACACTTACCGTACAGTCCGGTATGATCGTCTGATATGTCGCATATCTCGCCTAGGGGTGGTAAACGTCAGACCCCAATAGCTCGATAAGTCGTGTCGATATGAGGTCTATAACAATTCGAGAAACTACTGGTAACACTTACCAGTAAATCTCAGCAACCCTGGCCAGGGATTTCCGGTTATAGCCAATCGAACACAGCGCAACATCAACTCCCTATACCGGGAGAGACGAATCCCCTCCTATCGCTCATTGCCTCTATATGACTCGGGACTGTACCCAAAAACCATCATTTTGCACGCCCTCTTGGACGTGGTAAGATGAAAATCAAAGCACAGTGGGAACCACACAAGACTCTATGACGATCTCGGGTCAACAGACTACTCTGTACCAGTGTCACCAGAGAACTGCCATCTGACGTAAGGTATAATACCATCTGGGAGTTCTCGGCGAGTCCGTCCAGTGTACCCAGTCTCCACTGAGCACCCGTATATAATCTCCGATGTCAAACACCAATGGATATGGGATCATCCATCGCCCATCTGTATGGGTCAAGAAGGTATACGCTAGTCTACTCTGGTATATCGATGCCCCGTCTCGATATACCCACGACTAGGGACATTGAAGGATATACTTATGGACTACCCTGTCCCCACTAGTATGATCCGCATCATAGTCCAGGTAGTCAAGTACACATCCTAGGGGCTTTACCAACATGTAACAGAGAGACACCCAGTATACACGTTAAGGTAAAGTTCAACCAGATAGCATACTATCATGTCGAGCAAGAAAGTCCTCCCTATATATGTCCCAGCATCCACTACAATATACATCCAATGTACAGTAATGGCCTCTAGGGCATACATATAACTAACAATCTCCCACTTGCACTAGGGCCATCTGATAGCAGTGGTTGTAGTATCTCATACTCAACCATCCCATAAAAATCTCTCTCTGGGAACAGGCCTTTGTGAGTGGATCCGCTGTGTTGTCCTCTGAGTCTACTCTCCTAACCTCGATCTCCTTGGAGATCAACCATCTCCATGATCAGGTGACACTGCCTTAGAATATGTCTGGATCACTGATGGGACCGGCGTTCCTTGGCATAAGCCACAACTCCATTGTCTCACAATGGTTGGAACCTAGTTCATCTCATGAACCACTATACACCCAAACAGCATCTTTGGTAGCATCTTAAGTAGCGATGTATCCTGCCTTTATCGTCTGGTATGTCACGGTATATAGCTTGGAACTCTTCAAACATACCGTCCCTTTACTGAGGGTAAAGACAATGCCTGTGACTGACATTCAGTCGTCTTTATCACCCTGGAACTCTTCCAGTGATTCTCCCCCGGATCAATTGATACCATCTCACTACAGATAGTGAGTATTCTAACATCCATTTAGATCTATCTCATAGGTCCAAAACCCAGGATTTAGTAGGTATCACTTTGATCCTATGTGGAGAATCATTGTGATAGGCGGAGATTGATCGAGCGCAGCATAGGAAACTCTTTCCCTATCAAGAGTATGTCATCCACGTACTCTACGAGGATCATCACCATACTCCCTACTACCTTTTTGTTTATACAAGGTTCATCTACCATTTTGATGATGTGAACTTCTTTGACTATCTCATCAAAACAGATGTTCCAACTCCGCGATGTCTGCTTTATCCTATAAAGCATCTTGCACACGTTTCCGCTGCTCCCACTGTCTACGAAGCCCTCTGGCTGTGTAATTATAGGCGCACTCTTCTAAAACATCATTTAGAAGAGCAGTCATGGCACCCAACCGCCAGATATCGTAGTCATGGTATGCAGCCGTGGCAAGTAGGATCTGGATGGACTTAAACATAGTCACTTGAAAAGGTTTCATCATTATCCACGCCTGGTCGATGACGAAAAGCTTTAACAAGTCTAGCTTTGAAAGTCTCAACTTTTCCATCTACACCAAGTAATCTTCTCAAGATATACTTGCTCCTGATGGAGATTTAACCCTTCAGATATAGCAACCAAAGTCCATACTTTGTTGGTGTATAAGGATTCCATCTCAGATCGCTAAGCATCCAGCCATTCTTACAGAGTCCCTACTCTCGATGGCCAGCTCGAAACTAGTTGGGTCATCATCTCATGATGCAATCCTCGCTCCCACTGTCATAGAGAAACCGAAGTATCTCTCAGGTGGGTGAGGAACCCTACTAGATCGGCGGAGAGGCTGAGGTTCGTTGGTAACTATTGAATCCTTTGGTTCTATCAAATCATCAGCTGCAATTTGTATAGCTGGAACATTTCCAGTTCTACATAACAGATCTTGCCTCGAGCTTGTCCGGATTTTGCTTTTCAGACATAGGCTGGACAACCCCAAATCTTAACTAACTTAAAATATGGGCTCTTCCCTTTCCATATCACATATGAAGCGGTAGGCAATTGATTTGATTTGAACCCTATTCAATAGGTATGCAGCTTCTCAAGTGCATAACTCCCAAAAAGGAAATAGGAAACTCAGTATTACTCATCATAGAGAACACCTTATCATATAGGGTGAGATTGCTCCGCCCCGATATACCATCATGCTATGGTGTATACGGAGGAGTAATGCTGAGAGAGAATCTCATTCTCCTTTAGAAAAGTCCAGGAATTCCATGCACAAGTATTCTCCTCCCTGATCGCATCAAAGGACATAATACTTATACCCTCAATTTGGTTCTCTACTTCTAACTTATATTCCGTGAATATCTCAAAAGGTTCGGACTTGTGTTTCAACAGGAACATATGTCTGAATCTTGAGAGATCATCAGAGAATGTAATGAAGTACAAAGAACCGGTCTTGGCATGTGTAGACAGGGGACCTTTATACGTCAACATGTATCATCCCAAGAGTTCACTAACTCTTTCTCTGTTTCCAGTAAACGGAGCTATGGTCATCTTATCTTTGTGACATGACTGGCAAGTTTCATAAGATGTAAATTCAAACAGATTTAAATATGCATCTATATGCAACTTAGCTAGTCGGGTCGCATTGATATGACCTAGTCTACAATACCTCAAGAAGGATCTGTTCATCTCTGAACTCTTCCTCTTGTGTGTGTTCCGTATACTAAGAACTGTAGTTTGATTTAGAACATCAATGCTTTTAGATAACGTGCCTGAACCGATCAACTTTTGATATAGGAAATGTTCAAAACATTATCCAACAATACAGAATTTTATCATTTCTTTACTGATAAAGAGACTGATATGATTTTGTATATCAGGTTCGGTATCTAATAACATTTGTTCAGAATCAATGTATTTGGAATACAGGGTGACAGTGACCAACAGACTTAGCTGCAACTCTTGCCCCGTTTTCTGCCTCATGAAACTTATCACCCGTTCTCAGTTCTCTACCTTTCTGTAGCCCTATGTAACAAATTACATATGCGGGATCCTGATCTGGTATCACATACCCAGGACGTAAAGAATACTGAGAAACAGTTCTGTATATAATGAACACACCCGAAGATGATGCATCAACATGCACTCTCTTCGTTTCGGCGGCACAGGAATTCTGGTAATCCCCAATTTCCTGCTCGGTCTTATAATAATTATAAGTTGGAGCGGGACCAACGTTCCCCAGCTCAATATAACAAGGGGGTTCGGTCAATAATCCGTATTATTATCTTGATTAAGGAGTGATATGGTCGCTACCTGGAGAGAGAGAGAAGAAAACACTCAGCGTGCGCTCTTGCAAGATCAGATTGGTTATTATTTTATCTAATCAGGATGGCTCCCACTGTTTTTATCAAATCTTCCTTCAAACCTTAAAAGGAAAGACTAGCCGGGATTAATTACACACTACAAGTTCGCCAATCTTTCAGCCAGGCCAAAGTCGGTACTTTGAGGGAAGTCCCCCGTGCTTTCGCACGAACCTAATTAATGTAAACCTTGTTTTCCCAGAGGCGTAACCTCGTTAACACTTTTCTAGACACCTACTTGATCGGCTAATTGTAATGTGTAAAACTCTCCCAGGAGTAACAATTACTCGCAGCGGGTATCGGGATCCAACTATCTCATAGAAGGTATGCAATCTCATTGCAAATTTCAACACTTGAAATTCCCGATAATATTTTGCCCCTAGCAGCTATATGACCTTAACATAGTCAACAAATCATAAATGCTAGTCAAGTTCAACCCGTCATTTTCCGATTGAATTAAACCCACCCGCACGACCCTTAACATAGTCAACAAAGTCGCACGACTACTCTAATCCAATCGCATCATATGCTTATGCAGATAAGCACTAATTAGCTACCGCACACTACGCCTTAACATAGTCAACAAACGTAGCACTGTTAGTTATATGTATGCCCTAGAGGCCATTACTATACATAGGATGTATATTGTAGTGGATGCTGGGACATATATAGGGAGGACTTTCTTGCTCGACATGATAGTATGCTATCTGGTTACCCTTTACCTTAACGTGTATGCTGATTGTCTCTCTGTTACATGTTGGTAAAGCCCTTAGGATCTGTACTTGACTACCTGGACTATGATGCGGATCATACTAGTGGGGACATGGTAGTCCATAAGTACATCCTTCAAAGTCCCTAGTCGTGGGTGTATCGAGACGGGGCATCGATATACCAGAGTAGACTAGCGTATACCTTCTCGACCCATACAGATGGGCGATGGATGATCCCATATCCATCGGTGTTTGACATCAGAGATGATATACGGGTGCTCAGTATAGACTGGGTACACTGGACGGACTCGCCGAGAACTCCCAGATGGTATTATACCTCACGTCAGATGGCAGTTCTCTGGTAACACTGGTACAGAGTAGTCTGTTGACCCAAGATCGTCATAGAGTCTTGTGTGGTTCCCACTGTGCTTTGATTTCCATCTTACCACGTCCAAGAGGGCGTGCAAAACGGTGGTTTTTGGATACAGTCCCGAGTCACATGGAGGCAATGAGCGATAGGAGGGGATTCGTCTCTCCCGGTATAGGGGGTTGATGTTGCGCTGTGTTCGATTGGCTATAACAGGAAATCCCTGGCCAGGGTTGCTGAGATTTACTGGTAAGTGTTACCAGTAGTTTCTCGAACAGTTATAGACCTCATATCGACACGACTTATCGAGCTATTGGGGTCTGACGTTTACCACCCCTAGGCGAGATATGCGACATATCAGACGATCAGACCGGACTGTACGGTAGTGTTACTGGTCGGATTCACTGGAGTGTGAGCGGGCTTGCTCGTCGATCTTCAGATCGCTCAATACCCGGGTGGCCGTTACGTTTAGCAGACCGCTTGCGGCTTGTGGGTGTTTGATATGATCATCATCCGCTGCCGGCGTATTGACGAGTCTTTAGAGTCCTACACAGAGGTTTCCTGGCTCAAGCGAAACGAAATAGGAGCGCATATGAGATATGTGCGGGACCAAGAATAATGCGAGTATGTGATACCGTATTCCATTCTCGCGATGAATGTATCGAATGGTTGTATGCGATATAACCTAGTTATCGATTCAAGCGTTGATTCGATAAGCCGATACATTGAATACTAGTCGGTTGTGTACGATATGACCGGATCGTTAAATCAAGTGTTGATTTAATGATTTAATGTATAATTATATATTTGATATATTACTTTGCATTAACTAGTATTGGTTCACTTTAAATGGATTTTCTCACTCGGGTGTGCGCATTACATATGCGATATGATTTTGTGCATTTGATTGTATCATGTTTGATGATACATGATTACTTGGTTAAGTGCAAAGAATTAAACCATGGTTAAAAGAATGGTTAGGGTTTCATTTCCTTTAAGCACGAATACTAACTAGTACTTATCTGAAATGACGGAGGGCTACGACAGGTTTTTTCTGTAAACCTATTGCGTAATGAACTTGATATCGTTGTAGGATCGAATGAATTTTGAAATGGAGTGTTTCTGAGGCTTTTCTAGTTTTGCTAAAGGAGTCACTTCCGGTGAAAGGATCGTCGGTCCTTTCCTCGTCGAATGAGGTGCGGGATATATCATATATATCTCTGTGCAAAGCAAAAACTCTTAAAAGCAATCAAAAGACAAACCGAGTGTGTAGCATCTGCCAGTTATTGCTAAAGGAGTCACTCCCGGTGAAGGGATCTCGGTCCTTTCCTCATCGAATAAGGTGCAGGATATATCACATATACCGCTGTGCAAAGCAAGAACTGTAGCTACCTAGTTTATTTTGAAATTCGATTCTACAACATCTTAGGTTTCTTTTTCTTTCATTAATCACATTAATGAAGTCCCATCATTTAAGTACCTAAACATCACAGATAAATACGACGTACACTTATGCCATCCGTATTCGCCTCGATGTCCCCTCGTGCACCGTTAGGTTAGGTAACTAACGGCAGAGCGGGGCAGGGCTAGCGCGGGTGTAAAACATAAGTAACGCCTATATAATATATCATATATACCATATACTGTATCTATCACAGAACATCACATGATCACGTCACAGATATCGCAGCAGAAGAATCATATGAAATATTGGATATACTAGGACGTCCGTGTTTTCAATACGAGCCAGTATAAAACACGGATTCCACGGTCGTGATGAATAGCCAAACCCACACCCCTAGACCCCTACGAGAGCAGCAAGCAACCCTACCAATTCTAGAGTTAGGAGACCCGGACTCGACTCCTCGAGTTGGTCTCCCACTGGACTCCAGAACCCGGTTACTTGTGCTCCCCTCCTTGGGTCTATCCTAGTGCGGAAAAGGAAATAATATACAAAGGGTGACATCTTCCGCAACCTGGAAGTGCCCCAATAAAAGAATATTACATACAAGTTTTTACATGAATGAAAATGAAAAACACTCATCTCACATAAAAAAAACCCGGCTATTCAAACACGACGATCCAATATAACATATCCAGCAACACATAACATCATATGTCATCAACGTAAGTAAATATGCGCATCCCAATTGTCGTTGACATATAGCAACGAAACCGGCGATATCACATATTACACTTACAGTCACAGAAAAGAAAGTGTAAAACTACAACAATTGGAATCCGCAATCTCTTTAGACATCACATGCCTAATCAAATGAAATACTTAGACATCACATGCCTAACAGTTATAAACCCCACATTTTAGTCTCATTATCGAAAACTCTTTTCAATATCAAATGAAACTAAACCGCTAGATTTATAACATTCATTCAGTTATCTTATAACTGTTTGTGAATTCCAATTATTGTATCCCATTCCGGATAAATAGAAAATATTAAACTTTCCGATCGAACATTCGAACACCCAAGTTTTCCCGAAACCGTCCAACACATGAAATAGGTTCAAAGACATTCACTTCATGCCTCAGTACCAACGGTCCAGCCGTAGAAGGGTCAAGCCAACGCCTCACATATGGCATGCCGTACTGCCCCAAACCCGAAGGTTCAAAGGGCAGTTCAAGACAGTCACATAATCGAGTTAAGGTTTGTTGTCTTCTAGAGGGACCATCGCGTTACTTGCACTACTCAGAACGTCCTTAAACCACAGGAAAATCCAACACTTGGAAATTTCCCGACAAGGGAAAAATTGGGTATTTATATCCGGTCGAACTTTTTAACATATTCAAAAAATTATCCGGAAAGCACTTGACAAAGTTTGATAATCCGATCGAAATACTGAGTCCCCAATACAACCCAGAATACTCAACTCTTGAATAAATATTAAAAATTCCCAGAGAACTCAGCACTGAATAAAAGAAGTTACTGTGCAAAATGGGGTGGGTGACGTCATCATACGGCCGCGGAACCGCCGCAGAATCCATGCTTCTGCCGCGGTTCCGCCGCACTTTGGAGGAATTGGGTGATCGTGTTTCACAGTAATTCTTAGAAAGTCTTGCTGAATTTTCTGCATATTTTTAATTTGGAAAAACCCAGTTTTTGAAAAATGTACAAAGAGCAACTTTGATATTAGGGTTTCGGTTCGATCGGACTTCAAACTCCGTCTGGACTTTGCCTAAGGCTCTAGCTAGGCTCTGATACCACTGTAGGGTTCCTAGGCACACTAATGAGGTCTCACAAGGCATCAACCATGCCAATTTCAAATTTTACGGGTGCCGAGAAACCCTAATACGGATCGTTAACTAGAAATTTAGGCGAAACCGATAACAAGTTAACAACTTAACTAAAGTGTAACGGAAATACAACCTTTGTAGATCCGGTGCTCCACCTCCATAGCTCCGTGATGATGTCTCCTCGCTGCGATCATCGGATCCCGGGCTCTAGTGTCCGCTTCATCGGAGAATGGACGGGCTAGGTCATCGACTACGACGCCGAAGATGATCTACGTCGAGGCATCACTAGATCAAGCTCCACCTTCACCAAGCCATGAAAACTTGTGAAGAAAACACACTCTACTACTTGGCAAGAGGTAGAGGATGAAGAAATAGGAAGTGGGTTCACTTTAGAATTGAATTTCTCACTCATTTCATCAAGTCACCATTGATGAAGTCTAGGTTTTCTTCTTGAAGAAGAAGAAGAAGAAGATGAAAAATGTTATGATAAGTTGTTTTTTAAAAGAAAATAAAAACAATACTTATCATAATACAACCATGGTCAAGTGTAGAGAATGAACTAGGGTTAAAAGGAGTGGTTAGGGTTAAGCATGAGACAAAATGGTCACTTAGGTCAAAACTTCATGAAGCTTCAACTAGAAAAAAAATCAAGCCACCATTTTCTTTTCATGCCATTTATTTTCCAAAAAGAATAAACAAATTAAATAAATGAATAAATAAGTAATGGATAAACAAAACCCTAATCATTAGTTTAACCATGGTTTATTCTTTACACTTAACCAAGTAAACGTGTATCATCAAACATGATACAATCATTTGCACAAAAAGTATATCACATATACAACTTGTACATCCAAGTGAGAAAATCCATTTAAAGTGAACCAATACTAGTTAATGCAAAGTAATATATCAAATATATAACTATACATTAAATCATTAAATCAATACTTGATTGAACGATCCGGTCATATCACATATAACCGACTAGTATCCTATGTATCGGCTTATCGAATCAATACTTGATTCGATAACTAGGTTATATCGCATACAACCAATCGATACATTCATCGCGAGAATAGAATACGGTATCACATACACGCATTATTCTCGGTCCCGCACATATCTCATATGCGCTCCTATTTCGTTTCGCTTGAGCCAGGAAACCTCTGTGTAGGACTCTAAAGACTCGTCAATACGCCGGCAGCAGGTGATGATCATATCAAACACCCACAAGCCACAAGCGGTCTTCTAAACGTAACGGCCACCCGGGTATTGAGCGATCAGAAGATCGACGAGCAAGCCCGCTCACACTCCTGTGAATCCAACCAGTAACACTTACCGTACAGCCCGGTCTGATCGTCTGATATGTCGCATATCTCGCCTAGGGGTGGTAAACGTCAGACCCCAATAGCTCGATAAGTCGTGTCGATATGAGGTCTATAACAATTCGAGAAACTACTGGTAACACTTACCAGTAAATCTCAACAACCCTGGCCAGGGATTTCCGGTTATAGCCAATCGAACACAGCGCAACATCAACTCCCTATACCGGGAGAGACGAATCCCCTCCTATCGCTCATTGCCTCCATGTGACTCGGGACTGTACCCAAAAACCACCGTTTTGCACGCCCTCTTGGACGTGGTAAGATGGAAATCAAAGCACAGTGGGAACCACACAAGACTCTATGACGATCTTGGGTCAACAGACTACTCTGTACCAGTGTCACCAGAGAACTGCCATCTGACGTAAGGTATAATACCATCTGGGAGTTCTCGGCGAGTCCGTCCAGTGTACCCAGTCTCCACTGAGCACCCGTATATAATCTCCGATGTCAAACACCAATGGATATGGGATCATCCATCGCCCATCTGTATGGGTCAAGAAGGTATACTCTAGTCTACTCTGGTATATCGATGCCCCGTCTCGATATGCCCACGACTAGGGACCTTGAAGGATGTACTTATGGACTACCCTGTCCCCACTAGTATGATCCGCATCATAGTCCAGGTAGTCAAGTACACATCCTAGAGGCTTTACCAACATGTAACAGAGAGACACCCAGTATACACGTTAAGGTAAAGTTCAACCAGATAGCATACTATCATGTCGAGCAAGAAAGTCCTCCCTATATATGTCCCAGCATCCACTACAATATACATCCAATGTACAGTAATGGCCTCTAGGGCATACATATAACTAACAGGTATATATGCAAGTAAGAGTGTACAATATGTATGTCATGATGCAGCAACCCTACTGTGTAGTGACATGGCAATTATCGATGATGAAGTGTGTGAGCTGGCAAATCTGTGTAAGTGTAACATACGCATCATCGATAATGGTTGAGGTTTACTAGCACAGGTATAAGTAATGCAATGCAAATAACATGAATGCAGCATAAGGTAAATCATATGCAATGATGACGGGTATACGTATCTATCATGACCGAGTCGGTGAATCTATCAATCGGCATCTAGCCACACAACATCACGTATAGTATAATCCATCGTACGGCATCCTCTAGTCAAAGGTATGGATCAAACCTCAAGTCAAACTCATCACGTACGGAAAATTATCGTACGGTGGCATTAAGCTATCAGGGATCCTATCAACCTATGCGATAATGAGGAGTACGGACCTATCGTCCCGTACGACATATCACACATGATTCACGACATTCTATATATATCTATATACCTATGTCCCAGGTCGCATCCATAACAAACTCATATCAGGGGACCGGCAAGGTATCAAATATCTCAATCGACTCTCATCCGTATACCAACATATCACCAAGTCATCATATCGCGTCGTACATTCTGTTCATCACATTTATATCTCACATCGAATCAATTCTACATAAACATTCTATCTTACTATAAGCATACGTATCTAATCTAACATACACATCCGAACCATACACTCAGTTTTTAAAAGGTGCGTATCGTAGTTTTGAAAGTAGGGGTTACAGTGTTTTTAAGGAAAAGATATCGTTTGAAAATCCGTAACGTCCCTCAAGGTATTTGTTTAAAAGATGCACACGATTCTTCGATTTGTAAATAGGTATGGTTCGGATGACACAATTACGTCGGCTATCTAGTCCTATAGTACCCTAAACGGCAATATCGTCAACATCATCCTCAAATCCCGTCATCACATATTAGTCGTATCAAAACACTTCTAACTATTCTTAGTTTCTAAAATGGTTTCTATAGCTATCTTTTAATTATAACCCTAGTTGCTACTCTAGGTTTTCTTAACCATATGCTACAAATCGGTTTCCACCACAACTTTGCGGGGGTGCTATACGCCATCCACCCGACTTCCCCCGTAGATATAGATCTACTCACCTTGATACTCGATTGACGAAGTCGGTGACGCCATGCTCCATCACCTCAGAATCCACGCGAGGGTACCTACAATAATAAACAGTCGCAATCGCTATTAACATCAAGTCCGGAAACCAAAACGGTACACGGATCGCCTATAGGTTAGAACCTATAGCCCACGTATGCAAAACCAACAAATTACCCCTAGTCGTTGATGTACAAACATTCAACAACCAAAAAAGAATCCAAATATCAAAACTCATCATTCGAAATACGGAAAACATATCCAAAAATCACACTAATGTGCCCCCAGATTTTGACTCAGGTCAAACTAGCCAAAGTTGCACATATACAGGGTCTAGTTTACTGGAGAACATGACATGGACAAAACACGAAGGGGTTCCACCTCACCCTGGCCCCAATTTGCGGCCAGGAAGAATAAATCTGCAGCCCGGGTTTGGGGGTTAGGGCTAGGATTTCATTGGCACACTCACAATCACCTGCTTACCTCCATGTCTTTGCTAAATTATTTTTAGTGCCCCCAGGTTATTCCAGATTCCACAATACTACCTCAAACTGTCAATTTAACCGATGTCGGAAAGTTCTGAGTCGTGTTTGGGTTATGTTCTCTGCTCTAGGTCAAATAAACACCACTCAAGTCTTGTTAGCAGCCACTACTCATCACTAATTCCAAACAACACTCAAACCCTTCTCTTGAATTCCTAAGTTCACAAACCCATTCGCAAACAACATCTAAACTAACTTAAAATGCTAGGAACACTTGAAACTAAACTAAGGGAAATGGATTATGCCTCATGGATGCAGCCAAGCAAAACCCTAGCTCCTCAAGCTCCTCAAGATCCTCAAAATCTAACATTGATGGGTCCAAAGTGTAGAGGGTGAAGAGGGGATCAACTTTAGTGAAAGGGGTTTAGGGTTTTGATGAAGCTTTGAAGATGGATCTAGGGGGTGAAGGTGGAGGGAGATGGGGAAGAAGAAGGAGATGAAGAAATAAAATGGGGTGAGGATATGGCAGCCCCTCTCTCTCTCCACTCTTATTCTAACTCTCTCTCACAATTAATTACCCTTTTACCCTTTTCATTTTCTTTTTCTTTTACTTAAAACCCAAATCACATAATACCCAAAAATAACACAAGAACACAACATGAAATCAAAATATAACATGACATGGTGCACTAGCCACGGAAACTGTAGAAACACGGATTTGGCTTAATCGCGATTAGCAGTGCACTAATCGGGTTTTTATCCAAACTGCATATAATAAATTTTTAAAATGCCAAATCCTTTAGATATATTATTAAATGAATAAATCATTTAATTTCCATTTATTTCACAATTATCGTTATATATTTATACCCTTTTTCGAAAACTCCAATTTCGCAAATCGGGCAGTTTTCGGGAAATATATTATTTTAATATTAAATTCCAAAAATAATATTTTATGTTTTCTGAAATGTTACAGTAGATTTGACTAAAACAGTGGGAGCCATCCTGATTAGATAAACTAATAACCAATCTAATCCTGCAAGAGCGCACGCAGAGTGTTTTCTTCTCTCTCTCCCTCCTGGTACCGACCATGTCACGTCTTAATCAAGATAATAATATGGATGCATTGACTGAACTTGCTTATTGTTGGATATAGTGCCCTCAGAGTCAATTATTGGATCACAGGCACGTGATTGCAATGATTGAGGGAGGACCTATGCCGGTAGGACAGTCTTATTCGAGATGATAGTATGCTATCTGGTTTATCTTTATCATCGTGTACTGCTTTATGTGACCTTACAGGTCGCTATTACACATTGATAGAGCCCCTAGGATTCTTGCTTGACTACCAGCAGTATGAGGGCGATCATATATGTGGGAGCTGGGGTCTATAAGCACATCCTTAAAAGGTCCCTAGTCGTGGGAGTTTCGAGACAGGGCATCGATTCTCCAGAGTAGACTAGTGTATACAGTCGAGACCCCGATGAGGGGCGGTGGCCGGTCTCACAAGCCACTGGTGTCAGTTGGTTCATCTAAGATGTATACAGGTGCTCATTGGGTTATGAGTACACCGGACAGGACTCGCCGGGAACCTGCTAGTTAGGATTATACCAGACGTCAGATAGCAGTTCCCTGGTGACATGTGTACAGGTTAGTTCATCGACCTGAGATCGTCATTTGTCTCGTGTGAGTTCCCACTGTGCTTTGATTACTACCCTACCACGCTCAAAGGAGACATGCAAACAGGTTTTAGTTGGGTACAGTCCAGAGCCACATGGAGGCAGTGAGCGGATCTGTGTTAGTTATATGTATGCCCTAGAGGCCATTACTATAAATAGGATGTATATTGTAGTGGATGCTTGGACATATATAGGGAGGACTTTCTCGCTCGACATGATAGTATGCTATCTGGTTGCTCTTTACCTTAACGTGTACACTGATTGTCTCTCTGTTACATGTTGGTAAAGCCCTTAGGATGTGTACTTGACTACCTTGACTATGATGCGGATCATACTAGTGGGGACATGGTAGTCCATAAGTACATCCTTCAAGGTCCCTAGTCATGGGTGTATCGAGACGGGGCATCGATATACCAGAGTAGACTAGCATATACCTTCTCGACCCATACAGATGGGCAATGGATGATCCCATATCCATTGGTGTTTGACATCAGAGATAATATACGGGTGCTCAGTGGAGACTGGGTACACTGGACGGACTCGCCGAGAACTCCCAGATGGTATTATACCTTACGTCAGATGGCAGTTCTCTGGTGACACTGGTACAGGTTAGTCTGTTGACCCGAGATCGTCATAGAGTCTTGTGTGATTCCTACTATGCTTTGATTTCCACCTTAACACGTCCAAGAGGGCATGCAAAATGGTGGTTTTTGGGTACAGTCCCGAATCACATGGAGGCAATGAGCGATAGGAGGGGATTCGTCTCTCCCGATGTAGGGAGTTGATGTTGCGCTGTATTCGATTGGCTATAACCGGAAATCCCTGGCCAGGGTTGATGAGATTTACTGGTAAGTATTACCAGTAGTTTCTCGAACTATTATAGACCTCATATCGACACGACTTATCGAGCTGCTGGGGTCTGACGTTTACCACCCCTAGGCGAGATATGCGACATATCAGACGAACAGACCGGACTGTACGGTAAGTGTTACTAGTTGGATTCACAGGAGTGTGAGCGGGCTTGCTCGTTGATCTTCTGATCGCTCAATACCCGGGTGGCCGTTACATTTAGCAGACCGCTTGCGGCTTGTGGGTGTTTGATATGATCATCACCTGCTGCCGGCGTATTGACGAGTTTTTAAAGTCCTACACAGAGGTTTCCTGGCTCAAGCGAAACGATATAGGAGCGCATATAAGATATGTGCGGGACCGAGAATAATGTGTGTATGTGATACCATATTCTATTCTCGTGATGAATGTATCGATTGGTTGTATGCGATATAACCTAGTTATCGAATCAAGGATTGATTCGATAAGCCGATACATTGGATATTAGTCGGTCATATGCGATATGACCGGATCGTTAAATCAAGTGTTGATTTAATGATTTGATGTATAATTATATATTTGATATATTACTTTGCATTAACTAATATTGGTTCACTTTAAATGGATTTTCTCACTTGATGTGCACAAGTGGTATATGTGATATATTTTTGTGCACTTGCTTGTATCATGTTTGATGATACATGCAAACTTGGGTGTATGTTTGTATTAAACCATGGTTAGTTAATGGTTAGGGTTTCATTTGATTTATTTGCTTATTTATTTATTTATTCATTCATTTTGGCAAAATGAAAATGGTGGCTAATTTTGTTTCTTTGTTGAAGCTTCATGAAGTTTTGAATAAGTCCACCATTTTTGTTTCATGCTTAACCCTAACCATTCAACCTTACCTTAGTTTATTCTCTACACCTAACTATGGTTGCAAATATGATAAGTATCATTTTATTTCCTATTTTAAAAAAGACTCATGATATTCTTTTTCTTCTTCTTCTTCTTCTTCAAGAAGAAGAGAGCTTGCATCCTTCAATGGTGATTTCATGAAAAGAGTGAGAAATCCAATTCTAAAGTGAACCCACTTCCTATTGTTAGTTATATGTATGCCCTAGAGGCCATTACTATACATAGGATGTATATTGTAGTGGATGCTGGGACATATATAGGGAGGACTTCCTTGCTCGACATGATAGTATGCTATCTGGTTACCCTTTACCTTAACGTGTATGCTGATTGTCTCTCTGTTACATGTTGGTAAAGCCCTTAGGATCTGTACTTGACTACCTGGACTATGATGCAGATCATACTAGTGGGGACATGGTAGTCCATAAGTACATCCTTCAAAGTCCCTAGTCGTGGGTGTATCGAGACGGGGCATCGATATACCAGTGTAGACTAGCGCATACCTTCTCGACCCATACAGATGGGCGATGGATGATCCCATATCCATTGGTGTTTGACATCAGAGATGATATACGGGTGCTCAGTAGAGACTGGGTACACTGGACGGACTCACCGAGAACTCCCAGATGGTATTATACCTCACGTCAGATGGCAATTCTCTGGTGACACTGGTACAGAGTAGTCTGTTGACCTGAGATCGTCATAGAGTCTTGTGTGGTTCCCACTGTGCTTTGATTTCCATCTTACCATGTCCAAGAGGGCGTGCAAAACGGTGGTTTTTGGGTACAGTCCCGAGTCACATGGAGGCAATGAGCGATAGGAGGGGATTCGTCTCTCCCGGTATAGGGAGTTGATGTTGCGCTGTGTTCGATTGGCTATAACAGGAAATCCCTGGCCAGGGTTGCTGAGATTTACTGGTAAGTGTTACCAGTAGTATCTCGAATTGTTATAGACCTCATATCGACACGACTTATTGAACTATTGGGGTCTGACGTTTACCACCCCTAGGCAAGATATGCGACATATCAGACGATCAGACCGGACTGTACGGTAGTGTTACTGGTCGGATTCGCAGGAGTGTGAGCGGGCTTGCTCGTCGATCTTCTGATCGCTCAATACCCGGGTGGCCGTTACGTTTAGCAGACCGTTTGCGGCTTGTGGGTGTTTGATATGATCATCACCTGCTGCCGGCGTATTGACGAGTCTTTAGAGTCCTACACAGAGGTTTCCTGGCTCAAGCGAAACGAAATAGGAGCGCATATGAGGTATGTGCGGGACCGAGAATAATACGAGTATGTGATACTGTATTCGATTCTCGCGATGTGACATTGATCGGTTATATGTGATATAGCCGGGTTATCGGATCAAGTGTTGATTCGATAAGTTGTTACTAATGATACTAGCCGGTTATATGCGATATGACCGGATCGTTAAATCAAGTGTTGATTTAATGATTTAATGCATAATTATATATTTGATATATTACTTTGCATTAACTAGTATCGGTTCACTTTATAATGGATTTTCTCACTCGGATGTGCGCATTACATATGCGATATGATTTTGTGCACTAGATTGTATCATGTTTGATGATACATGCATTTTGGTTAAATGTAAAAAATTAAACCATGTTTTAAGTGGATAATTAGGGTTTTGATTTCCTTATTCATTTATTAATCTTTTTCTTTTTGGAAAAAGGAAAAAGGAAATGAGAAAATGGTTGCTATTTTGTTTGTATTCTTTGAAGCTTCATGAACTTTGACCATAGCAACCATTTTGTCTTCTTATACAAACCCTAACCATTCATCTAACTTGAGTTAACTCTCTACAATTAACCATGGTCTTGTTATGATAAGGTTTGATTATTCATTTCATTTTTAATTAACTTATCATAACTATTATCTTCTTCTTCCTCATTTTTCTTCAAGTGAAGAAAGCAAGGTCATCAATGGTGATTGATGATAAAGAGTGAGAAATCCAATTCTAAAGTCTGCCCACATCCTATTTCTTCATCCTCTACCTCTTGCCAAGTAGTAGAGTGTGTTTCCTTCACAAGTTTTTAGGGCTTGGTGAAGGTGGAGCTTGATTTAGCGATGCCTCGACGTAGATCATCTTCGGCATGGACATTGACGACCTAGCTCGCTTTTTCTCCGACGAAGCCGACTCTAGAGCCCGGATTCCTTTTGGACAGCGGAGACGACTTCGTTGCGGAGCTATGGAGGTGGAGCACCGGATCTACAAAGGTTGTATTTCCGATATCCCATTAGTTAAGTTGTTAACTAGATTGTTTTTCGCCTAGATTTCTAGCCAACGGTCCGTAGTCGGGTTTCTCGGCACCTAGATTTTTGAAATTGGCATGGTTGATGCCTTGTGAGACCTCACTAACGTGCCTAGGAACCCTACAGTGGTATCAGAGCCTAGCTAGAGCCTTAGGCGAAGTCCAGACGGAATTTGAAGTCCGATCGAACCCGAAAGTCCAAAATTTCCATGCTCTCTGTACATTTTTGAAAACAGTGAGTTTTTCAACATTAAAAATATGCAGAAAATCAAGCAGGCTTTTCTAGGAATTACTGTAAATTTCGTGGACCTAATTCCACTTTTCCACCGCGGTTCCGCGGCATGAGCATGGCTCATGCGGCGGATCCGCGGCCGTACGGCAACATTGTCCAGTGAATCTTACACAGTAACTCCTATTTAATTATTCTGGATTTTCTGGGAATTTTTAATATTAATTCAAGAGTTGAATTTTCTGGGGTTGTTTTGGGGATTCGGTGTTTCGATCGGAGTATCAAATTTTGTCTGTGTGGCTTTCCGGATAATTTTTAGAATATGTTAAAAAGTTCAACCGGATATAAATACCCACCTTTTCCCCTGTCGGGAAATTTCCAAGTGTTGGATTTTTCCGTAGTTTAACGACGTTCTAAGTAGTGCAAGTAACGCGATGGTCCCTCTAGAAGACAACAAACCTTAACTCGATTATGTGACCGTCTTGAACTGCCCTTTGAACCTTCGGGTTTGGGGCAGTACGGCGTGCCACATGTGAGGCGTTGGCTTGACCCTTCTACGGCTGGACCGTTGGTACTGAGGCACGAACTGAATGTTGTTAGACTTATTTCATGTGTTGATCTGTATCGGGAAAACTTGGGTGTTCGATTGTTCGATCGGAAAGTTTGACATTTTCTATTTATCCGGAATGGGATACAATAATTGGAATTCACAAGTAGTTATGTGATAACTGAATGAATGTTATAAACATAGCAGTTTAGTCTCACTTGATCGATTGCCACGGAATTTTGATGCGATCAAAAGTCCGTCGCAATCACGTAGCGTACGCGGATACTCGCCGGGTAAACTTAATAGACAGCCTCACTCCATAGCCCCGACCAAGTGACTGTAGGAGAACCCCGTCGTCGAAAGCATCCGTACGGGTGCTCGCGGCAGTGGTGTTCCGCCTTGGTGCACTTCGTCGACGGTATCGGGGGTGCGGCCGTCTACTGAAGTTTGCGACGAGCATTCGATCAGGGTGTCGGGAATCTTGTTGAATTTCCCGACTTGGTATTGAAAAGTGTTTTCGATAATGAGACTAAAATGCGGGGTTTATAATTGTTAGGCATGCGATGTCTAAGTAATTCATTTGATTAGGCATGGGATGTCTAAAGAGGTTGCGGATTCCAACTGTTGTAGTTTTACACTTTCTTTTCTGTGACCGTAAGTGTAATATGTGATATCGCCGGTTTCGTTGCTATATGTCAACGACAATTGGGATGCGCATATTTACTTACGTTGATGACATGTGATGTTATGTGTTGCTGGATATGTTATATTGGATCGTCGTGATTGAATAGCCGGGGGTTTTTATGTGAGATGGGTGTTTTTCATTTTCATTCATGTAAAAACTTGTATGTAATATTCTTTTATTGGGGCACTTCCAGGTTGCGGAAGATGTCACCGGTTGTATATTATTTACTTTTCCGCACTAGGATAGACCCAAGGAGGAGGGCACAAGTAACCGGATTCTGGAGTCCAGTGGGAGACCAACTCGAGGAGCCGAGTCCGGGTCTCCTAACTCTAGAATTGGTCGGGTTGCTTGCCGCTCTCGTAGGGGTCTAGGGGTGTGGGTTTGGCTATTCATCGCGACCGTGGAATCCGTGTTTTATACTGGCTCGTATTGAAAACACGGACGTCCTAGTATATCCAATATTTCATATGATTCTTCTGCTGCGATATCTGTGATGTGATCATGTGATGTTCTGTGATAGATACATTATATAGTATATATGATATATTATATAGACGTTACTTATGTTTTACACCCGCGCTAGCCCTGCCCTGCTCTGTCGTTAGTTACCTAACCTAACGGTGCACGAGGGGACATCGAGGCGAATGCGGATGGCATAAGTGTACGTCGTATTTATCTGTGATGTTTAGGTATTTAAATGATGGGACTTCATTAATGTGATTAATGAAATAAAAGAAACCTAAGATGTTGTAGAATCGAATTTCAAAATGAAACAGGTAGCTACAGTTCTTGCTTTGCACAGCGGTATATATGATATATCCTGCACCTTATTCGATGAGGAAAGGACCAAGATCCCTTCACCGGGAGTGACTCCTTTAGCAATAACTGGCAGATGCTACACACTCGGTTTGTCTTTTGATTGCTTTTAAGTGTTTTTGCTTTGCACAGTGATATATATGATATATCCCGCACCTCATTCGACGAGGAAAGGACCGACGATCCCTTCACCGTGAGTGACTCCTTTAGAAAAACTAGAAAAGCCTCAAAAGCACTCCATTTTTAAAATCATTTGATTCTACAACGATATCAAGTTCATTACGCAATAGGTTTTCAGAAAAACCTGTCGTAGCCCTCCGTCATTTCAGATAAATCCTGTTTAGTATTCGTGCTGCGTTTGTTGACCTTGTCAAGGCGCAGTGTGCGGTAGCTAACCAGTATTTATCTGCTTATGCATATGATGCAGATTGGGTTAGGGTAGTCGTGCGGCCTTATTGACCTTGTCAAGGGTCGTGCGGGTGGGTTTAATTCGATCAAGAAATGTACGGGTTGAACTTGACTAGCGGGCTATGGTTTGTTGGCTTTCGTCAAGGTCATAGCACGTTAGGGGCAAAATATTATCGGGAATTTCAAGTGTTGAAATTTGCAATGAGATTGCATACCTTCTATGAGATAGTTGGACACCGATACCCGCTGCGAGTAAGAGTTACTCCTGGGAGAGTTTTATACATTACAATTAGCCGATCAAGTAGGTGTCTAGAAAGGTGTCAACGGGGTTACGCCTCTGGGAAAACGAGGTTTACAGTAATTAGGTTCGTACGAAAGCACGGGGGACCTCCCTCAAAGTACCGACACTGGCCTGGCTGAAAGATTGGCGAACTTGTAGTGTGTAATTAATCCCGGCTAGTCTTTCCTTTTAGGGTTTGAAGGAAGATTTGATAAAAAGCAGTGGGAGCCATCCTGATTAGATAAAATAATAACCAATCTATTCTTGCAAGAGCGCACGCTGAGTGTTTTCTTCTCTCTCTCTCCTGGTAGCGACCATATCACGCCTTAATCAAGATAAAAATATGGATTATTGACCGAACCCACTTGTTATACTGAGCTGGGGAACGTTGGTCCCGCTCCAACTTATAATTGTTATAAGACAGAGCAGGAAATTGGGGAATACCAGAATTCCCGTGCCGCCGAAACGAAGAGAGTGCATGCTGATGCATCATCTTTGGGTGTGTTCATTATACAGAACTGTTTCTCAGTATCCTCCGCATCCCTGGTATATGATACCGGATCAGGATCCCAATATGTAAGTTGTTACATAGGGCTACAAAAGAGTAGAAAAACTGAGAACGGGTGATAAGTTTCATGAGACAGAAAACGGGGCAAGAGTTGCAGCCAAGTCTGTCGGTCACTGTCACCCTGTATTACCAATACATTGATTCTGAACGAATGTTATTAGATACCGAACCTGATATACAAAATCATATCAGTCTCTTTATCAGTAAAGAAATGATAAAATTTTGTATTGTTGGATAATGTTTTGAACATTTCCTATATCAAAAGTTGATCGGTTCAGGCACGTTATCTAAAAGCGTTGATGTTCTAAATCAAACTACAGTTCTTAGTATACGGAACACACACAAGAGGAAGAGTTCAGAAATGAACGAATCCTTCTTGAGGCATTGTAGACTAGGTCATATCAATGTGACCCGACTAGCTGGAGTTACATTTAGATGCATATTTAAATCAGTTTGAATTTACATCTTATGAAACTCGCCAGTCATGTCACAAAGATAAGATGACCACAGCTCTGTTTATTGGAAACAGAGAAAGAGTTGGTAAACTCTTGGGATGATACATGTTGATGTATGTGAGGTCCTCTGTCTACACATGCCAGGACTGGTTCTTTGTACTTCATTACATTCTCTGATAATCTCTCAAGATTCAGACATATGTTCCTGTTGAAACATGAGTCCGAGCCTTTTGAGATATTCATAGAATATAAGCGAGAAGTAGAGAACCAATATACGGGTATAAGTATTATGTCCTATGATGAGATCAGGTAGGAGAATACTTGTGCATGGAATTCCTGGACTTTTCTAAAGGAAAATGAGATTCTCTCTCAGCGTTACTCCTCCGTATACACCATAGCACGATGGTATATCGGGGCGGAGCAATTACACCCTATGTGATAAGGTGTGCTCTATGATGAGTAATACTGAGTTACCTATTTCCTTTTCGGTGTTATGCGCTTGAGAAGCTGCATACCTATTGAATAGGGTTCAAATCAAATCAGTTGCCTACCACTTCATATGTGATATGGAAAAGGAAGAGCCCATTTCTTAAGTTGGTTAAGATTTGGGGTTGTCCGGCCTATGTCTGAAAAGCAAAATCCGGACAAGCTCGAGGCAAGGTCTGTTATATAGAACTGGAAATGTTCCAGCTATACAGACTGCAGCTGATGATTTGATAGAACCAAAGGATTCAGTAGATTCCAACGAACCTCAGCCTCTCCGCCGATCTAGTAGGGTTCCTCACCCACCTGAGAGATACTTCTGTTTCTCCATGACAGTGGGAGTGAGGACTGCATCATGAGATGATGACCCAACTAGTTTCGAGCTGGCCATCAGGAGTGGGACTCTGTAAGAATGGCTGGATGCTTAGCGATCTGAGATGGAATCCTTATACACCAACAAAGTATGGACTTTGGTTGCTATATCTGAAGGGTTAAATCCCCATCAGGAGCAAGTATATCTTGAGAAGATTACTTGGTGTACATGGAAAGGTTGAGACTTTCAAAGCTAGACTTGATAAAGGTTTTCGTCATCGACCAGGCGTGGACAATGATGAAACCTTTTCAAGTAGCTATGCTTAAGTCCATCCAGATCCTACTTGTCACGGCTACATACCATGACTACGATATCTGGTGGTTGGGTGTCATGACTGCTTTTCTAAATGATGTTTTAGAAGAGTGCGTCTATAAGTACACAGCCGAGGGCTTCGTAGACAGTGGGAGCAGCGGAAACGTGTGCAGGATGCTTTATAGGATAAAGCAGGCATCGCGGAGTTGGAACATCTGTTTTGATGGATTAGTCAAAGCAGTTGACATCATCAAAATGGTAGATGAACCTTTTATAAACAAAAAGGTAGTAGGGAGTATGGTGACGATCCTTGTAGAATACGTGGATGACATACTCTTGATAGGGAAGGAGTTTCCTATGCTATGCTCGATCAATCTCCGCTTATCACTATGATTCTCCATATAGGATCAAAATGATACCTCCTAAATCCTGAGTTTTGGATCTATGAGATAGATTTAATTGGATGTTAGGATTCTCACTAGTTGTAGTGAGATGGTATCAATCGATCCTGGGGAGAATCAATGGAAGGGTTCCAAGGTAATAAAGACGACTGAATGTCAGTCGCAGGCATTGTCTTTACCTTCAGTAAAGGGACGGTATGTTGGAAGAGTTACAAGCTAAATACCGTGACATACTAGACGATAAAGGCAGGATACATCGCTACTTAAGATGCTACCAAAGAGGATGTTTGGGTGTATATTAGTTCATGAGATGAACTATGTTCCTCCCATTGTGTGACAATGGAGTCGTGGCTTATGCCAAGGAACGCAGGTCCCATCAGTGATCCAGACATATTCTAAGGCAGTATCACTTGATCATGGAGATGGTTAATCTCCATGGTGATCAAGGTTTGGAGAGTAGACTCAGAGGACAACATAGCGGATCCACTCACAAAGGCATGTTCCCAAAGAGAGACTTTTATGGGATGGTTGAGTATGAGATACTACAACCACTGCTATCAGATGGCCCTAGTGCAAGTGGGAGATTGTTAGTTATATGTATGCCCTAGAGGCCATTACTGTACATTGGATGTATATTGTAGTGGATGCTGGGACATATATAGGGAGGACTTCCTTGCTCGACATGATAGTATGCTATCTGGTTACCCTTTACCTTAACGTGTATGCTGATTGTCTCTCTGTTACATGTTGGTAAAGCCCTTAGGATCTGTACTTGACTACCTGGACTATGATGCGGATCATACTAGTGGGGACATGGTAGTCCATAAGTACATCCTTCAAAGTCCCTAGTCGTGGGTGTATCGAGACGGGGCATCGATATACCAGTGTAGACTAGCGTATACCTTCTCGACCCATACAGATGGGCGATGGATGATCCCATATCCATTGGTGTTTGACATCAGAGATGATATACGGGTGCTCAGTAGAGACTGGGTACACTGGACGGACTCGCCGAGAACTCCCAGATGGTATTATACCTCACGTCAGATGGCAGTTCTCTGGTGACACTGGTACAGAGTAGTCTGTTGACCCGAGATTTTCATAGAGTCTTGTGTGGTTCCCACTGTACTTTGATTTCCATCTTACCACGTCCAAGAGGGCGTGCAAAACGGTGGTTTTTGGGTACAGTCCCGAGTCACATGGAGGCAATGAGCGATAGGAGGGGATTCGTCTTTCCCGGTATAGGGAGTTGATGTTGCGCTGTGTTCGATTGGCTATAACAGGAAATCCCTGGCCAGGGTTGCTGAGATTTACTGGTAAGTGTTACCAGTAGTATCTCAAATTGTTATAGACCTCATATCGACACGACTTATTGAGCTATTGGGGTCTGACGTTTACCACCCCTAGGCAAGATATGCGACATATCAGACGATCAGACCGGACTGTACGGTAGTGTTACTGGTCGGATTCGCAGGAGTGTGAGCGGGCTTGCTCGTCGATCTTCTGATCGCTCAATACCCGGGAGGCCGTTACGTTTAGCAGACCGCTTGCGGCTTGTGGGTGTTTGATATGATCATCACCTGCTGCTGGCGTATTGACGAGTCTTTAGAGTCCTACACAGAGGTTTCCTGGCTCAAGCGAAACGAAATAGGAGCGCATATGAGATATGTGCGGGACCGAGAATAATACGAGTATGTGATACTGTATTCGATTCTCGCGATGTGACATTGATCGGTTATATGTGATATAGCCGGGTTATCGGATCAAGTGTTGATTCGATAAGTTGTTACTAATGATACTAGCCGGTTATATGCGATATGACCGGATCGTTAAATCAAGTGTTGATTTAATGATTTAATGCATAATTATATATTTGATATATTACTTTGCATTAACAAGTATCGGTTCACTTTATAATGGATTTTCTCACTCGGATGTGCGCATTACATATGCGATATGATTTTGTGCACTAGATTGTATCATGTTTGATGATACATGTATTTTGGTTAAATGTAAAGAATTAAACCATGTTTTAAGTGGATAATTAGGGTTTTGATTTCCTTATTCATTTATTAATCTTTTTCTTTTTGGAAAAAGGAAAAAGGAAATGAGAAAATGGTTGCTATTTTGTTTGTATTCTTTGAAGCTTCATGAACTTTGACCATAGCAACCATTTTGTCTTCTTATACAAACCCTAACCATTCATCTAACTTGAGTTAACTCTCTACAATTAACCATGGTCTTGTTATGATAAGGTTTGATTATTCATTTCATTTTTAATTAACTTATCATAACTATTATCTTCTTCTTCCTCATTTTTCTTCAAGTGAAGAAAGCAAGGTCATCAATGGTGATTGATGATAAAGAGTGAGAAATCCAATTCTATAGTCTACCCACATCCTATTTCTTCATCCTCTACCTCTTGCCAAGTAGTAGAGTGTGTTTCCTTCACAAGTTTTTAGGGCTTGGTGAAGGTGGAGCTTGATTTAGCGATGCCTCGACGTAGATCATCTTCGGCATGGACATCGACGACCTAGCTCGCTTTTTCTCCGACGAAGCCGACTCTAGAGCCCGGATTCCTTTTGGACAGCGGAGACGACTTCGTTTCGGAGCTATGGAGGTGGAGCACCGGATCTACAAAGGTTGTATTTCCGATATCCCATTAGTTAAGTTGTTAACTAGATTGGTTTTCGCCTAGATTTCTAGCCAGCGGTCCGTAGTCGGGTTTCTCGGCACCTAGATTTTTGAAATTGGCATGGTTGATGCCTTGTGAGACCTCACTAGCGTGCCTAGGAACCCTACACCTATTTCTTCATCCTCTACCACTTGCCATGTAGTATAGGGTGTTTTCTTCACAAGTTTCATGGCTTGGTGAAGTTGGAGCTTGATCTTGTGTTGCCTCAACGTAGATCATCTTCGGCATCGAAGTCGATGACCTAGCCCGCCCATTTCTCCGATGAAGCCGACGCTAGAGCCCGGGATCCGATGATCGCAGCGAGGGGACATCATCACGGAGCTATGGAGGTGGTGGACAGGATCTACAAAGGTTTTATTTCCGTTCACTCTTAGTTAAGTTGTTAACTAGTTATCGTTTTCGCCCTAAACTCTAGTTAACGATCCGTATTAGGGTTTCTCGGCACCGAAAAAATTTGAAATTGGCATGGTTGATGCCTTGTGAGACCTCATTAGTGTGCCTAGGAACCCTACAGTGGTATCAGAGCCTAAGTAGAGCCTTAGGCGATGCGTAGACGATGTTAGAATTCCGATCGAACCCCGAAACCCTAAAAATGACCCCTCTCTGTACATTTTTACAAAACTGGGTTTTTTAAATATTAAAAATTCTTTAAAAATTCAGTAGGAAATTCTAAGAATTACGGTGCAAAATTGACCAAGAGATTCAATCAAAACGCGGCGGAACCGCGGCATTAGCATGGCTAATGCGGCGGTTCCGCGGCCACTTAGTGTCTTCAGCCAGTCGTTTTTGCACAGTAACTTCATTCATTCATTGCTGAGTTTTCTGGGAATTTTTAATGTTTACTCAAGAGTTGAGTATTTTGGGTTGTATTGGGAGTTCATAGATTCGATCGGATTGTCTAATTTTGTCTATGTGTTTTTCCGGGTAATTTTAGAATATGTTAAAAAGTTCGACCAGATATAAATACCCACTTTTTCCCCTGCCGGGAAATTTCCAATTATTGGATTTTTCCGTAGTTTAACGACGTTCTAAGTAGTGCAAGTAACGCGATGGTCCCTCTAGAAGACAACAAACCTTAACTCGATTATGTGACCGTCTTGAACTGCCCTTTAAACCTTAGGGTTTGGGGCAGTACGGCGTGCCACATGTGAGGCGTTGGCTTGACCCTTCTACGGCTGGACCGTTGGTACTGAGGCATGAAGTGAATGTTTTTAAACTTGTTTCATGTGTTGAGCTGTTTCGGGAAAACTTGGGTGTTCGATTGTTCGATCGGAAAGTTTGACATTTTCTATTTATCCGGAATGTGATACAATACTTGGAATCCACAAGTAGTTATGAGATAACTAACATGAATGTTATAAACATAGCACTTTAGTCTCACTTGATTGGTTGCCACGGGATTTTGATGTGATCAAAATTCCGTCGCAATCACGTAGGGTACGCGGATACTCGCCGGATAAACTTAATGGACAGCCTCATCCCATAGCCCCGACCAAGTGACTGTAGGAGAACCCCGTCGCCGAAAGCATCCATTCGGGTGCTCGCGGCAGCGGTGTTCCGCCTTGGTGCACTTCGTCGACGGCGTCGGGGGTACGGCCGCCTACTAAAGTTTGCGACGAGCATTCGATCAGGATATCAGGAATTTTGTTGAATTGCCCGACTTTAATATTGAAAAGTGTTTTCGATAATGAGACTAAAAATGTGGGGTTTATAATTGTTAGGCATGCGATGTCTAAGGAATTCATTTGATTAGGCATGCGATGTCTATGCAGGTTGCGGATTCCAACTGTTGTAGTTTTACACTTTTTTTCTGTGACCGTAAGTATAATATGTGATATCGCCGGTTTCGTTGCTATATGTCAACGACAATTGGTATGCGCATATTTACTTACGTTGATGACATGTGATGTTATGTGTTGCTGGATATGTTGTATTGGATCGTCGTGTTTGAATAGCCGGGGTTTTTATGTGAGATGGGTGTTTTTCATTTTCATTCATGTAAAAACTTGTATGTAATATTCTTTTATTGGGGCACTTCCAGGTTGTGGAAGATGTCACCTTTTGTATATTATTTACTTTTCTGCACTAGGATAGACCCAAGGAGGAGGGCACAAGTAACCGGTTCTGGAGTCCAGTGGGAGACCAACTCGAGGAGTCGAGTCCGGGACTCCTAACTCCAGAATTGGTAGGGTTGCTTGCCGCTCTCGTAGGGGTCTAGGGGTGTGGGTTTGGCTATTCATCACGACTGTGGAATCCGTGTTTTATACTGGCTCGTATTGAAAACACGGACGTCCTAGTATATCCAATATTTCATATGTTTCTTCTGCTGCGATATCTGTGATGTGATTGTAGGGTTCCTAGGCACTCTAGTGAAGTCTCACAAGTGATCAAACATGCACAAATCAAATTTTACGGGTGCCTAGAAACCCGACTACGGATCGTTTACTAGATATTTAGGCGAAATAAGCAAACTAGTTAACATTTTAACTAAGGGAACGGATATACAACCTTTGTAGATCCGGTCCACCACCTCCACGGCTCCGTAATGAAGTCCTCTCGCTGTCCAAATCATGTCTTGGGCTCTAGCGTCGGCATCATCGAAGAATGGGCGGGCTTGATCGTCGGTTCGATGCCGAAGATGATCTACGTCGAGGCATCGCTAGAATAAGCTCCAACTTCACCAAGTCGGAAAAACTTATGAAGGAAACACCCTATACTACTTGGCAAGAGGTAGAGGATGAAGAAATAGGAAGTGGGTAAACTTTAGTTTTGGATTTCTCACTAGATTTCATGACTTGCCATTGAAGTAGCAAGCTTTCTTCATTGAAGAAGAAGATGAAGAAAGAAGAAGATGATATGATAAGTCTTTTTTAAAAATAAAAACAATATGATACTTATCATGTCAAGAACCATGGTTTAGTGTAGAGATTTAACCAAGGTTATATAAGTGGTTAGGGTTAGAGAAAAGACAAGAATGGTGGACTTAGTCAAGGTTTCAAGAAGTTTCAACTAAAAACAAAATAAGTCCACCATTTATCTTTCTCTTTATCTTTTCCAAATGAAATAAATAAAAAGATAAATGAATAAGCAAATGAAAAGATACCCTAACCACTAACTAACCATGGTTCAATACTTTACACAAAATCAAGGAAGAATGTATCATCAAACATGATACAATGATGTGCACAAAAATATATCACATATACAATGTGCAAAACAAGTGAGTAAATCCATTTAAAGTGAACCAATACTAGTCAATGCAAAGTAATATATCAAATATATAATTATACATTAAATCATTAAATCAACACTTGATTTAACGATCCGGTCATATCGCATATAACCGACTAGTATCATACGTATCGGCTTATCGAATCAATCCTTGATTCGACAACTAGGTTATATCGCATATAACCAATCGATACATTCATCGCGAGAATAGAATACGGTATCACATACACGTATTATTCTCGGTACAATACATATCTCATATGCGCTCCTATTTCGTTTCGCTTGAGCTAGGAAACCTCTGTGTAGGACTCTAAAGACTCGTCAATACGCCGGCAGCGGATGATGATCATATCAAACACCCACAAGCCGCAAGCGGTCTGCTAAACGTAACGGCCACCCGGGTATTGAGCGATCAGAAGATCGACGAGCAAGCCCGCTCACACTTCTGCGAATCCAACCAGTAACACTTACCGTACAGTCCGGTCTGTTCGTCTGATATGTCGCATATCTCGCCTAGGGGTGGTAAACGTCAGACCCCAATAGCTCGATAAGTCATGCCGACTTGAGGTCCATAACATTCGTGAAACTACTGATAACTCTTACCAGTATATCACAGCAACCCTGGCCAGGGATTTCCTGTTATGGCCAGTCGAGCATAGCACAACATCAACCCCCAATACCGGGAGAGACGAATCCCCTCCTATCGCTCATTGCCTCCATGTGAATCGGGACTGTACCCAAAAGCCACCTGTTTGCACGACTCAGTAGAGCCGTGGTAGGGTGGAAATCAAAGCACAGTGGGAGACACACAAGACTCTATGACGATCTCGGGTCAACAGACTAAGCTGTACCAGTGTCACCAGAGAACTGCCATCTGACGTGAGGTATAATACCATCTGGGAGTTCTCGGCGAGTCCGTTCAGTGTACCCAGTCTCCACTGAGCACCCGCATACCATCTCCGATGTCAAACACCAATGGATATGGGATCATCCATCGCCTATCGCATGGGTCGAGAAGATATGCGCTAGTCTACTCTGGAATATCGATGCCCCGTCTCGATATTCCCTCGACTAGGAACAATGAAGGATGTACTCGTGGACTATCCAGACCCCACTAGTATGATCTACATCACAGTCCTGGAAGTCGAGTACACATCCTAAGGGCTTTATCAACATGTAATCAGATAGACAGAAAATATACATGTTAAGATAAAGAGCAACCAGATAGCGTACTATCATGTCGAGCAAAAAAGTCCTACCTATATATGTCCCAGCATCCACTACAATATACATCCTTTGTACAGTAATGGCCTCTAGGGCATACATATAACTACAATCTCCCACTTGCACTAGGGCCATCTGTAGCAATGGTTGCAGTATCACATACTCAACCATCCCTTAAAAGTCTCTCTTCGGGAAAAAGGCCTTCGTGAGTGGATCCGCCGTGCTGTCCTTTGAGTCTACTCTCCTAACCTCGATCATCCTGGAGATCAACTATCTCCATGATCAGGTGATGCTGCCTCAGAATTTGTCTGGGTCACTGATGGGACCAGGGTTCTAGGGCCGAAGCCACACTTCCATTGTCATACAATGGCAGTAACCTAGTTCATCTTATGAACCAATATACACCCAAACTTCCTCTTTGGTAGTAGCTTGAATAGCGATGTTACCAGCCTTTATCGTCTAGTTTGCCACGGTATCTTGCTTGGAACTCTTCCAACATACCGTCCCTTTATTGAGGGTAAAGACAGTGCCTGTGACTGACATTCAGTCGTCTTTATCACCCTGGAACACTTCCAGTGATTCTCCCCAGGATCGATTGATACCATCTCACTACATCTAGTGAGAATCCTAATATCCACTTACATCTATCTCATAGATGAAAACTCAGGATTTAGGAGGTATCACTTTGATCCCATTTGGGGAATCCTAGTGATAATAGGAGATTGACCGATCGTAGTATAGGAAACTCTTTTCTTATCAAGAGTATGTTGTCTACGTACAATACGAAGATGACCACCTTACTCTCTACTACCCTTTTGTATATACAAGGTTCGTCTACCATTTTGATGAAGTCAAACACTTTGACTATCACATCAAAACAGACGTTCCAACTCCGCGATGCCTGCTTCATTATGTAAAGCAACTTGCACACGTTTCCGCTGCTCCCACTGTTTACGAAGACCTCTAGCTGTGTTCTTATAGACGTTCTCTTCTAAATCAGTATTTAGAAAAGCAGTCATGGCACCCAACCGCCAGATATCGTAGTCATGGTATGTAGCCGTGGTAAGTAGGATCTGGATAGACTTAAGCATAGCTACTGGAAAAAGGTTTCATCATTATCCACGCCTGGTCGATGACGAAAACCTTTAACAAGTCTAGCTTTGAAAGTCTCAACTTTTCCATCTACACCAAGTAATCTTCTCAAGATATACTTGCTCCTGATGGGGATTTAACCCTTCAGATACAGCAGCTAAAGTCCATACTTTGCTGGTGTACATGGATTCCATCTCAGATCGCTAAGCATCCAGCCATTCTTACAGAGTCCCTACTCTCGATGGCCTGCTCGAAACTAGTTGGGTCATCATCTCATGATGCAATCCTTGCTCCCACTGTCATCGAGAAACCGAGGTATCTCTCAGGCGGATGAGGAACCCTACTAGATCGGCGGAGAGGCTGAGGTTCGTCGGGAACTATAGAATGTTATGGTTCTGTCAAATCATCAACTGCAGTTTTGTATAGCTGGAACCGTTCCAGTTCTACAGAACTGATTCTGCCTCGATCTTGTCCGGATTTTGCTTTAAACATAGGCCGGACAACCCCAAATCTTAACTCGCTTAAGAGATGGGTTCTTCCCATACCATATCTCATATGGAGTGGTAGGCATTGATTTGATTCAAACCTTATTCAATAGGTATGCAGCTACTCAAGTGCATAACCCCAAAAGGAAATAGGTAACTCAGTAATACTCATCATAGAGCACACCATATCTAATATTGTGCAATTGCTCCGCCCTGATACACCGTTGTGCTGTGGTGTATTCAGAGGAGTAACACTGAGAGAAAATCTCATTCTCTTTTAGAATAGTCCAGGAATTCTATGCACAAGTATTCTGCTCCCTGATCTCATCATAGGACATAATACTTATACCCGGTTATTGGTTCTCTACTTCTAACTTATATTCTGTGAATACCTCAAAAGGTTCGGACTTATGTTTCAACAGGAACATATGACTGAATCTTGAGAGATTATCAGAGAATATAATGAAGTATAAAGAACCAATCCTGGCATGTGTAGACAGGAGACTTTACATACATCATCATGTATCAGTCCCAAGAGTTTAATAACTCTTTCTCTATTTCTAATAAACAGAGCTATGGTCATCTAATCTTTGTGACATGACTGGCAAGTTTCACAAGATGTAAATTCAAACTGATTTAAATACGCATCTAAAATGTAACTTCAGCCAGTCGGGTCGCATCGATGTGACCTAGTCTACAATGCCTCAAGAATGATTCGTTCATTTCTGAACTCTTCCTCTTGTGTGTGTTCTGTATACAAGGAACTGTAGTTTGATTTAGAACGTCAATGCTTTTAGATAACGTGCCTGAACCGATCAACTTTTGATATAGGAAATGTTCAAAACATTATCCAACAATACAAAATTATATCATTTCTTTACTAATAAAGAGACTGATATGATTTTGTATATCAGGTTCGGTATCTAATAGCATTTGTTCAGAATCAATGTATTCGTAATACAGGGTGACAGTGACCAACAGACTTGGCAGCAACACTTGCCCCGTTTTCTGCCTCATGAAACTTATCACCCGTTCTCAGTTTTTCTACCTTTTTGCAGCCCTATGTAACATATTACATATCTGGGATCCTGATCTGGTATCATATACCCAGGATGCAGAGGATACTGAGAAACAGTTCTTTGTAATGAACACACCCGAAGAAGATGCATCATATGCACTTTCTTCGTTTGGGCGGCATAGGAAATCTGGTATTCCCCTATTTCCTGCTCTGTCTTATAACAATTATAAGTTGGAGCGGGACCAACGTTCCCCAGCTCAGTATAACAAGCGGGTTCGGTCAAAATTCCGTTTTATTATCTTGATTAAGGCGTGATATGGTCGCTACCAGGAGAGAGAGAGAAGAAAACACTCTGCGTGCGCTCTTGCAAGATCAGATTGGTTATATATTTTATCTAATCAGGATGGCTCCCACTGTTTTTATCAAATCTTCCTTCAAACCCTAAAAGGAAAGACTAGCCGGGATTAATTACACTCTACAAGTTCGCCAATCTTTCAGCCAGGCCAGTGTCGGTACTTTGAGGGAGGTTCCCCGTGCTTTCGCACGGACCTAATTACTGTAGACCTCGTTTTCCCAGAGGCGTAACCCCGTTGACACTTTTCTAGACACCTACTTGATCGGCTAATTGCAAAGTGCAAAACTCTCCTAGGAGTAACAATTACTCGCAGTGGGTATCGGGATCCAACTATCACATAGAAGGTATGCAATCTCATTGCAAATTCCAACACTTGAAACTCCCGATAAAGGTTTTTACCCCTAGCACTTATGACCTTAACTATGGTCAACAAATCATAAGTACTAGTCAAGTTCTACCCGTCATTTCATGATTAATCAGACCCACCCACATGACCCTTAACTAAGGTCAACAAAGTCACGCGACTTTCCTAACTAATCGCATCATATGCGGTGTAGGAAGACATCACTTAGCTACCGTACACTGTGCCTTGACTATGGTCAACAAACACAGTACGAATACTAAGTACTCTACTTCCTAAAATGACGGAGGGTTGCGAATGGTTTTTGTGAAAACCTTTAACGCTTTGAACTTGATCTCGTTGCGGAATCAAATGGTTTTTAAATGGAATGTTTTTGAGGCTTTTCTAGTTTTGCTAAAGGGGTCACTCCCGGTGAAGGGATCGTCGGACCTTTCCTCGTCGAATGAGGTGCGGGATATATCATATATATCACTGTGCAAAGCGAAAACTATAGAAGCGATCAAAGACAAACCGAGTGTGTAGCATCTGCCAGTTATTGCTAAAGGAGTCACTCCCGGTAAAGGGATCTCGGTCCTTTCCTCATCGAATAAGGTGCAGGATGTTCTATAATGAACACCGCGATGCAAAGCAAGAACTGTAGCTACCTGTTTTTATTTTGAAATTCGATTCCACAACATCAATTAGGTTTATTTTCTTTCATTAATCTTATTAATGAATATCCCATCATTTAAGTGCACCTAACCATCACAGATAAATATAACGTACGCTTATGCCATCCGCATTCGCCTCGATGTCCCGTCTGCACCGTTAGGTTAGGTAACTAACGCCAGAGCGAGGCAGGGCTAGCGCGGGTGTAAAACATAAGCAACGTCTATATAATATATCATATATACTATATATAATACCTGTCACAGAACATCACATGATCTCAGATAAATCACAGCAGAAGAAACATATGAAATATTGGATATACTAGGACGTCCGTGTTTTCAATACGAGCCAGTATAAAACACGGATTCCACGGTCGTGATGAATAGCCAATCCCACACCCCTAGACCCCTACGAGAGCGGCAAGCAACCCTACCAATTCTAGGGTTAGGAGACCCGGACTCGACTCCTCGAGTTGGTCTCCCACTGGACCCCAGAACCCGGTTACTTGTGCTCCCCTCCTTGGGTCTATCCTAGTGCAGAAAATTAAATAATATACAAATGGTGACAACATCCGCAACCTGGAAGTGCCCCAATAAAAGAATATTACATACAAGTTTTTACATGAATGAAAATGAAAAACACTCATCTCACATAAAAACCCCCCGGCTATTCAAACACGACGATCCAATATAACATATCCAGCAACACATAACATCACATGTCATCAACGTAAGCAAACATGTGTATCCCAATTGTCGTTGACATATAGCAACGAAACCGGCGATATCACATATTACACTTACGGTCACAGAAAAGAAAGTGTAAAACTACAACAGTTGGAATCCGCAACCACCTCAGACATCGCATGCCTGACCAAATGAATTCTTTAGACATCACATGCCTAACAATTATAAACCCCGCATTTTAGTCTCATTATCGAAAACTCTTTTCAATATCAAGTCAGGCAATTCAACAGGATTCCCGACATTCTGATCGAATTCTCGTCGCAAACTTCAGTAGACGGCCGCACCCCCGACGCCGTCGACAAAGTGCACCAAGGCGGAACACAGCTACCACGAGCACCCGAACGGATGCTTTCGGCGACGGGGTTCTCCTACAGTCACTTGGTCGGGGCTATGGAGTGAGGCTGTCTATCAAGTTTACCCGGCGAGTATCCGCGTACACTACGTGATTGCGACGGACTTTTGATCACATCAAAACTCCGTGGCAACTGATCAAATGAGACTAAACTGCTATGTTTATAATATTCATTCCGTTCTCTCATAACAATTTGTGAATTCCAATTATTGTATCACATTCCAGATAAATAGAAAATGCTAAACTTTTCGATCGAACAATCGAACACCCAAGTTTTCCCGATACAGCTCAACACATGAAATAAGTCTAACAACATTCAGTTCGTGCCTCAGTACCAATGGTCCAGCCGTAGAAGGGTCAAGCCAACGCCTCACATGTGGCACGCCGTACTGCCCCAAACCCGAAGGTTCAAAGGGCAGTTCAAGACGGTCACATAATCGAGTTAAGGTTTGTTGTCTTCTAGAGGGTCCATCGCGTTACTTGCACTACTTAGAACGTCGTTAAACTACGGAAAAATCCAACAATTGGAAATTTCCCGGCAGGGGAAAAAGTGGGTATTTATATCCGGTCGAACTTTTTAACATATTCTAAAATTACCCGGAAAGCCACACCGACAAAATTAGACAGTCCGATCGAATATACAGAGTTCCTAATACAAGCCAGAAAATAAAACTCTGGAATAAATATTAAAATAATCCCAGGAAACCCAGCACTACTTACTAAGAGTTACTGTGCAAACGTCGATGCACAAAACGAAAAACAAGCCGCGGAACCGCCGCATGAGCATGCTCATGCCGCGGATCCGCGGTGACTTTAAGGAATCAGTACACCGAATTTTGCAGTAACCCTTACATTTTCCTGCTGAATTTTCTGGATACTTTTAATTTCGAAAAATCCACATTTTACAGAAAAGTCCAGAGAGCAATTTTCTAGTCGGGTTTTGGGTCGTTCGGACTTCAAATTCCGTCGGGACTTCGCCTAAGGCTCTAGCTAGGCTCTGATACCACTGTAGGGTTCCTAGGCACTCTAGTGAAGTCTCACAAGTGATCAAACATGCACAAATCAAATTTTACGGGTGCCTAGAAACCCGACTACGGATCGTTTACTAGATATTTAGGCGAAACAAGCAAACTAGTTAACATTTTAACTAAGGGAACGGATATACAACCTTTGTAGATCCGGTCCACCACCTCCACGGCTCCGCAATGAAGTCCCCTCGCTGTCCAAATCATGTCTTGGGCTCTAGCGTCGGCATCATCGAAGAATGGGCGGGCTTGATCGTCGGTTCGATGCCGAAGATGATCTACGTCGAGGCATCGCTAGAACAAGCTCCAACTTCACCAAGTCGGAAAAACTTGTGAAGGAAACACCCTATACTACTTGGCAAGAGGTAGAGGATGAAGAAATAGGAAGTGGGTAAACTTTAGTTTTGGATTTCTCACTAGATTTCATGACTTGCCATTGAAGTAGCAAGCTTTCTTCATTGAAGAAGAAGATGAAGAAAGAAGAAGATGATATGATAAGTCTTTTTTAAAAATAAAAACAATATGATACTTATCATGTCAAGAACCATGGTTTAGTGTAGAGATTTAACCAAGGTTATATAAGTGGTTAGGGTTAGAGAAAAGACAAGAATGGTGGACTTAGTCAAGGTTTCAAGAAGTTTCAACTAAAAACAAAATAAGTCCACCATTTATCTTTCTCTTTATCTTTTCCAAATGAAATAAATAAAAAGATAAATGAATAAGCAAATGAAAAGATACCCTAACCACTAACTAACCATGGTTCAATACTTTACACAAAATCAAGGAAGAATGTATCATCAAACATGATACAATGATGTGCACAAAAATATATCACATATACAATGTGCAAAACAAGTGAGTAAATCCATTTAAAGTGAACCAATACTAGTCAATGCAAAGTAATATATCAAATATATAATTATACATTAAATCATTAAATCAACACTTGATTTAACGATCCGGTCATATCGCATATAACCGACTAGTATCATACGTATCGGCTTATCGAATCAATCCTTGATTCGACAACTAGGTTATATCGCATATAACCAATCGATACATTCATCGCGAGAATAGAATACGGTATCACATACACGTATTATTCTCGGTCCCGCACATATCTCATATGCGCTCCTATTTCGTTTCGCTTGAGCTAGGAAACCTCTGTGTAGGACTCTAAAGACTCGTCAATACGCCGGCAGCGGATGATGATCATATCAAACACCCACAAGCCGCAAGCGGTCTGCTAAACGTAACGGCCACCCGGGTATTCAGCGATCAGAAGATCGATGAGCAAGCCCGCTCACACTTCTGCGAATCCAACCAGTAACACTTACCGTACAGTCCGGTCTGTTCGTCTAATATGTCGCATATCTCGCCTAGGGGTGGTAAACGTCAGACCCCAATAGCTCGATAAGTCATGCCGACTTGAGGTCCATAACATTCGTGAAACTACTGATAACTCTTACCAGTATATCACAGCAACCCTGACCAGGGATTTCCTGTTATGGCCAGTCGAGCATAGCACAACATCAACCCCCAATACCGGGAGAGACGAATCCCCTCCTATCGCTCATTGCCTCCATGTGAATCGGGACTGTACCCAAAAGCCACCTGTTTGCACGACTCAGTAGAGCCGTGGTAGGGTGGAAATCAAAGCACAGTGGGAGACACACAAGACTCTATGACGATCTCGGGTCAACAGACTAAGCTGTACCAGTGTCACCAGAGAACTGCCATCTGACGTGAGGTATAATACCATCTGGGAGTTCTCGGCGAGTCCGTTCAGTGTACCCAGTCTCCACTGAGCACCCGCATACCATCTCCGATGTCAAACACCAATGGATATGGGATCATCCATCGCCCATCGCATGGGTCGAGAAGATATGCGCTAGTCTACTCTGGAATATCGATGCCCCGTCTCGATATTCCCTCGACTAGGAACAATGAAGGATGTACTCATGGACTATCCAGACCCCACTAGTATGATCTACATCACAGTCCTGGAAGTCGAGTACACATCCTAAGGGCTTTATCAACATGTAATCAGAGAGACAGAAAATATACATGTTAAGATAAAGAGCAACCAGATAGCGTACTATCATGTCGAGCAAGAAAGTCCTACCTATATATGTCCCAGCATCCACTACAATATACATCCTTTGTACAGTAATGGCCTCTAGGGCATACATATAACTAACAGTGATCATGTGATGTTATGTGATAGATACAGTATATAGTATATATGATATATTATATAGGCGTTACTTATGTTTTACACCCGCGCTAGCCCTGCCCCGCTCTGTCGTTAGTTACCTAACCTAACGGTGCACGAGGGGACATCGAGGCGAATGCGGATGGCATAAGTGTACGTCGTATTTATCTGTAATGTTTAGGTACTTAAATGATGGGACTTCATTAATATGATTAATGAAATAAAAGAAACCTAAGATGTTGTGGAAACAAATTTCAAAAATAAAACAGGTAGCTACAGTTCTTGCTTTGCACAGCGATATATGTGATATATCCTGCACCTTATTCGATGAAGAAAGGGCCGACGATCCCTTTACCGGGAGTGACCCCTTTAGCAATAACTGGCAGATGCTACACACTCGGTTTGTCTTTTGAAAGCTTCTATAGTTTCTGCTTTGCACAGTGATATATATGATATATCCCACACCTCATTCGACGAGGAAATGACCAATGATCCCTTCACCGGGAGTGACTCCTTTAGCAAAACTAGAAAAGCATCAAAAACACTCCATTTCAAAATCATTTGATTCTACAACGATATCAAGTTCATTACGCAATAGGTTTTCAGAAAAACCTGTCGTAGCCCTCCGTCATTTCAGATAAGTAGTAGTTAGTTTTCGTGCTGCGTTTGTTGGCCTTTGTCAAGGCGTAGTGTGCGGTAGTTAACTCGTGCTTATCTGCTTATGCATATGATGCAGATTGGATTAGGGTAGTCGTGCGACTTTGTTGGCCTTTGTCAAGGGCCGTGCGGATGGGTTTATTTCAATCATGAAATGACGGGTTGAACTTGACTAGCAGCCTATGATTTGTTGGCCTTTGTCAAGGTCATAGGAGGCTTGGGGCAAAATATTATCGGGAATTTCAAGTTTTGAAATTTGCAATGAGATTGCATACCTTCTATGAGATAGTTGGATCCCGATACCCGCTGCGAGTAAGAATTACTCCTGGGAGAGTTTTACACATTACAATTAGCCGATCAAGTAGGTGTCTAGAAAGGTGTCAACGGGGTTACGCCTCTAGGAAAACGAGGTTTACTATAATTAGGTTCGTGCGAAAGCACGGGGGACCTCCCTCAAAGTACCGACACTAGCCTGGCTGAAAGATTGGCGAACTTGTAGTGTGTAATTAATCCCCGCTAGTCTTTCCTTTTAGTGTTTGAAGGAAGATTTGATAAAAACAGTGGGAGCCATCCTGATTAGATGAAATAATAACCAATATATTCTTGCAAGAGCGCACGCTGAGTGTTTTCTTCTCTCTCTCTTCTGGTAGCGACCATATCACGCCTTAATCAAGATAATAATACGGATGTATTGACCGAACCCGCTTGTTATACTGAGCTGGGGAACGTTGGTCCCGCTCCAACTTATAATTGTTATAAGACAGAGCAGGAAATAGGGGATTACCAGAATTCCCGTGCCGCCCAAACGAAGAAAGTGCATGCTGATGCATCATCTTCGGGTGTGTTCATTACAAAGAACTGTTTCTCAGTATCCTCTACGTCCTGGGTATTAGATATCGGATCAGGATCCCGCATATGTAATATGTTACATGGGCTACAGATAGGTAAAGAACTGAGAACGGGTGATAAGTTTCATGAGACAGAAAACGGGGCAAGTGTTGCAGCCAAGTCTGTTGGTCACTGTCACCCTGTATTACCAATACATTGATTCTGAACGAATATTATTAGATACCGAACCTGATATATAAAATCATATCAGTCTCTTTATTAGTAAAGAAATGATAAAATTTTGTATTGTTGGATAATGTTTTGAACATTTCCTATATCAAAAGTTGATCGGTTCAGGCACGTTATCTAAAAGCATTGATGTTCTAAATCAAACTACAGTTCTTAGTATACAGAACACACACAAGAGGAAGAGCTCAGAAATGAACGAATCCTTCTTGAGGCATTGTAGACTAGGTCATATCAATGCGACCCGACTGGCTGAAGTTACATTTAAATGCATATTTAAATTAGTTTGAATTTACATCTTGTGAAACTTGCCGGTCATGTCACAAAGATACGATGACACCAGCTCTGTTTATTGGAAACAGAGAAAGAGTTAGTGAACTCTTGGGATGATACATGTTGATGTATAAAGGTCCCCTGTCGACACATGCCAAGACCGGTTCTTTGTACTTCATTACATTCTCTGATGATCTCTCAAGATTCAGACATATGTTCCTGTTGAAACACAAGTCCGAACCTTTTGAGATATTCACGGAATATAAGTTAGAAGTAGAGAACCAAAATGAGGGTATAAGTATTATGTCCTTTGATGCGATCAGGGAGGAGAATACTTGAGCACGGAATTCCTGGACTATTCTAAAGGAGAATGAGATTCTCTCTCAGCATTACTCCTCCGTATGCACCATAGCATGATGGTATATCGAGGCGGAGCAATTGCACCCTATTCGATATGGTGCGCTCTATGATGAGTACTACTGAGTTACCTGTTTCCTTTTGGGAGTTATGCACTTGAGAAGCTGCATACCTATTGAATAGGGTTTGAATCAGATCACAGCCTACCACTCCATATGAGATATGGTATAGGAAGAGCCCATGTCTTAAGAAAGTTAAGATTTGGGGTTGTCCGGCCTATATCTAAAAGCAAAATCCGGACAAGCTCGAGGCAAGGTCAGTCATGTAAAACTGGAAAGGTTCTAGCTATACAAACTACAGCAGATGATTTGGTAGAACCAAAGGGTTCAGTAGATACCAACGAACCTCAGCCTCTCCGCCGATCTAGTAGGGTTTCTCACCCACCTGAGAGATACTTCAGTTTCTCTATGACAGTGGGAGCGAGAATTGCATCATGAGATGATGACCCAACTAGTTTCGAGCTGGCCATCAGGAGTGGGACTCTGTAAGAATGGCTGGATGCTTAGCGATCTGAGATGGAATCCTTATACACCAACAAAGTATGGACTTTAGTTGCTTTATCTGAAGGGTTAAATCCCCATCAGGAGCAAGTATATCTTGAGAAGATTACTTGGTGTAGATGGAAAAGTTGAGACTTTCAAAGCTAGACTTGTTAAAGGTTTTCGTCATCAACCAGGCATGGATAATGATGAAACCTTTTCTGGGGCCTATGCTTAAGTCCATCCAGATCCTACTTGCCACGGCTACATACCATGACTACGATATCTGGTGGTTGGGTGTCATGACAGCTTTTCTAAATAATGTTTTAGAAAAGGGCGTCTATAAGTACACAGCCAGAGGGCTTCGTAAACAGTGGGAGCAGCGGAAACGTGTACAAGATGCTTTATAGGATAAAGCAGGCATCGCGGAGTTGGAACATCTGTTTTGATGTAGTAGTCAAAAAGTTTGACTTCATCAAAATGGTAGATGAACCTTGTATATACAAAAAGGTAGTAGAGAGTATGGTGGCGATCCTCGTAGAGTACGTGGATGACATGCTCTTGATAAGAAAGAAGTTTCCTATGCTGCGCTCGATCAATCTCCGCTTATCACCATGATTCTCCACAAAGGATCAAAGTGATACCTACTAAATCCTGGGTTTTGGATCTATGAGATAGATCTAAATGGATGTTAGGATTCTCACTAGTTGAAGTGAGATGGTATCAATTGATCCTGGGGAGAATCACTGGAAGTGTTCCAGGGTGAAAGGACGACTAAATGTCAGTCACAGGCATTGTCTTTACCCTCAGTGGAGGGATGGTATGTTGGAAGAGTTCCAAGCTAAATACCGTGCCTTACTAGACGATAAAGGCTAGATACATCGCTACTTAAGATACTACCAAAGAGGCAGTCTGGATGTATATTTGTTCATGAGATGAACTTAGTTCCTCCCATTGTGTGACAATGGAGTTGTGGCTTATGCCAAGGAACGTCCGTCCCATCAGTGATCCAGACATATTCTAAGGGAGTATCACCTGATCATGGAGATGGCTGATCTCCAGGGTGATCAAGGTTAGGAGAGTAGACTCAGAGGACAACATGGCGGATCCACTCACAAAGGCCTTTTCCAAGAGAGAGACTTTTATGGGATGGTTGAGTATGAGATACTGCAACCACTGCTACAGATGGCCCTAGTGCAAGTGGGAGATTGTTAGTTATATGTATGCCCTAGAGGCCATTACTATACATAGGATGTATATTGTAGTGGATGCTTGGACATATATAGGGAGGACTTTCTCGCTCGACATGATAGTATGCTATCTGGTTGCTCTTTACCTTAACGTGTACACTGATTGTCTCTCTATTACATGTTGGTAAAGCCCTTAGGATGTGTACTTGACTATCTGGACTATGATGCGGATCATACTAGTGGGGACATGGTAGTCCATAAGTACATTCTTCAAGGTCCCTAGTCGTGGGTGTATCGAGACGGGGCATCGATATACCAGAGTAGACTAGCGTATACCTTCTCGACCCATACAGATGGGCGATGGATGATCCCATATCCATTGGTGTTTGACATCAGAGATGATATACGGGTGCTCAGTGGAGACTGGGTATACTGGACGGACTCGCCGAGAACTCCCAGATGGTATTATACCTTACGTCAGATGGCAGTTCTCTGGTGACACTGGTACAAGTTAGTCTGTAGACCCGAGATCGTCATAGAGTCTTGTATGATACCAACTGTGCTTTAATTTCCACTTTACCACGTCTAAGAGGGCATGCAAAACGGTGGTTTTTGGGTACAGTCCCGAATCACATGGAGGCAATGAGCGATAGGAGGGGATTCGTCTCTCCCGGTATAGGGAGTTGATGTTGCGCTGTATTCGATTGGCTATAACCGGAAATCCCTGGCCAGGGTTGATGAGATTTACTGGTAAGTGTTACCAGTAGTTTCTCGAACTGTTATAGACCTCATATCGACACGACTTATCGAGCTGCTGGGGTCTGACGTTTACCACCCCTAGGCGAGATATGCGACATATCAGACGAACAGACCGGACTGTACGGTAAGTGTTACTGGTTGGATTCACAGGAGTGTGAGCGGGCTTGCTCGTCGATCTTCTGATCGCTCAATACCTGGGTGGCCGTTACGTTTAGCAGACCGCTTGCGGCTTGTGGGTGTTTGATATGATCATCACCTGCTGCCGGCGTACTAACGAGTCTTTAGAGTCCTACACAGAGGTTTCCTGGCTCAAGCGAAACGAAATAGGAGCGCATATGAGATATGTGCGGGACCGAGAATAATGCGTGTATGTGATTGTTAGTGTATATGCCCTAGAGGACATTACTGTATCATACTAGTATGTATATTACTTAATGGAAGCTTGGGATATTCACCTTGTATTGACAATCTTGCTCAAAATGGTAGTATGCTACTTGGTTTGTTTCTACTTCAATGTGTATATGTGTTTATTTTAGTATATCACATATACACATTAGTGGAGCCCTTAGGATCTTTTCTTGATTACCAGCGTTGTGATGGCAGCCATACTTGTGGGGGCAAGGTAATCTATAAGCACATCCTTATGCAGGTCCCTAGTCGCAGGACTATCGAGACAGGGCATCGATACTCCGGAGTAGACTAGCGTATGCGCTTCTCATCGCAGTGTGGGAGACGGTCTGTCCCACAGCCGTCAGTACGTCATACTTAATATAGTATCGGGTGCTCGTTGGGTTACGAGTACACTGGACAGGACTCGTCGGGAACTGTTGGTTGGTATTATACCTATCGTCAGTTTTCAGTTCCCAGGTGACATGAGTACAGCTTAGTCCGCTGACTTGACACTGTCACTTCGCCTCGAGTGTGTTCCCACTGTACTTTGATTACTACCCTACCACGGCTCAAAAAAGTCGTGCAAACAGGTAGTTTTTGGGTGCAGTCCCGAAGCACTTGGAGGCAGTGACGGTTAGACAGGATTCGTCTCTTCCGGTATTGGGGGTTGACATCGCGCTGTGTCTAGAAGAGCCATTACACGAGTAGTCCCTGGCCAGGGCAAGCAAGATATACTGGTAGGTTTCCAGTGTTGTCTCAGGGTGTTCTGGGCTTCACTCCGACACGACTTGTACCGCTATTAGGGGACTGACGTTTACCGCCCCTTAGGCCCGCCATGCGATGTATCAGACGAACAGACCGGACTGTATGGAGATTGTCACATTCAGGCTCTGTAGGAGTACAGATGGGTTTCACCTCGTCAGTCTTCTTGTCGGCATCTACCTGGGGACCGTTACGCACAGCTAGTGCCGTTTGCGGTCTGTGGTTAAACCCACTGCCAGCGTAGTGTCGAGTCTTTAGAGTCCCACACAGAAAGCTATTCGCCTTTAGGCAAAAGAGTAGAGGTCGCATGGTTTTGCGACAGGTCGCATGGTTTTGCGACAGGTCGTATGGTTTTGGGACAGGGTTCGGTCACATCCGTGCACTTGTGCACGTTCAGTGTCCGGACAGTTAACACTAGCTGGCTTTGGTTTAAGCCAGATCCTAGTGTACGTTTTAGGATTGATTTTATCTCGTATGTATTCGTGTTCCTCGGAACGCGGATGCGGGTGTGTATGCACAGTTGACAGAGAGACAGAGACAGAGGATTCTCATTAGGGTTGTTGACTGTTGACTGTTGACTGTTGACCATTGACTTTTTGCTAAACCCTAATGAAAATTTGATATGTGATTAGAAATAATATTAATTAAGTATTATAGTGACATGGTTGTTGAGGGGTTGACTTTGTTGACTTGTTGACTTTGTTGACCGGTTGACTAGGTTGGACTAGTTGACCATCATCATCACAATGGTTGTCATTTTCATGCAAAGACTTTTGCTTGCTTGTTGTGGTTTGCAAAATGAGTGCATGGAAATGATATTGCCTTTGACATGATATGAACCATCACATAATACTTGATTAACATTATGGCTCATGATGCTTTTGGATTATGAGAAGGTGTATGACAAAAGAGAGGCTCATTCTTTCTTTGCCTTTCTCTCTCTTGGTTTTGAGCTCTCTCATTCTCTTGCTCTCACCCACTTCCTCTTGCTCTCTCTCTTGTCTATGGTTCACTTGTCTCATGTGTTGAGAAGCAAGAACCATAGAGAAAATCCCATCACACTCTCCTCTACTCACTCTAGTTCACAAGGTTTAGCAAACCAAGTGAACTAGTTTCTTCAAAGTTCGAAAAAGAAGCCAAAGGTAGAAGCTTTCGGGTGGATCGATCTTCGGCGCAAGGAGACGACGGGGTGAAGCCGATCCGTACACCATCAAGAGATGAAGACGAAGGAGTTCAAGAAAGAAAGGTATAACCCCCTAACCGAGTAGTTAACAACTCGTAGTTAGGTTGTTAGGTAGATAGTTTAACAAAGATCCGTTTTGAGTCCATGTTACCGCCTCTAGAAAATTGTTTTTCATCAAATTCCGCAAGCCCGTAAGTACTGGGAGAGGTAGCATTGTCTTACAGTGATACCGTATTCTATTCTCGTGATGAATGTATCGATTAGTTGTATGCGATATAACCTAGTTATCGAATCAAGGATTGATTCGATAAGCCGATACATTGGATATTAGTCGGTCATATGCGATATGACCGGATCGTTAAATCAAGTGTTGATTTAATGATTTAATGTATAATTATATATTTGATATATTACTTTGCATTAACTAATATTGGTTCACTTTAAATGGATTTTCTCACTTGATGTGCACAAGTGGTATATGTGATATATTTTTGTGCACTTGCTTGTATCATGTTTGATGATACATGCAAACTTGGGTGTATGTTTGTATTAAACCATGGTTAGTTAATGGTTAGGGTTTCATTTGATTTATTTGCTTATTTATTTATTTATTCATTCATTTTGGCAAAATGAAAATGGTGGCTAATTTTGTTTCTTTGTTGAAGCTTCATGAAGCTTTGAATAAGTCCACCATTTTTGTTTCATGCTTAACCCTAACCATTCAACCTAACCTTAGTTTATTCTCTACACCTAACTATGGTTGCAAATATGATAAGTATCATTTTATTTCCTATTTTAAAAAAGACCCATGATATTCTTTTTCTTCTTCTTCTTCTTCTTCAAGAAGAAGAGAGCTTGCAACCTTCAATGGTGATTTCATGAAAAGAGTGAGAAATCCAATTCTAAAGTGAACCCGCTTCCTATTTCTTCATCCTCTACCACTTGCCATGTAGTATAGGGTGTTTTCTTCACAAGTTTCATGGCTTGGTGAAGTTGGAGCTTGATCTTGTGTTGCCTCGACGTAGATCATCTTCGGCATCGAAGTCGATGACCTAGCCCGCCCATTTCTCCGATGAAGCCGACGCTAGAGCCCGGGATCCGATGATCGCAGCGAGGGGACATCATCACGGAGCTATGGAGGTGGAGGACCGGATCTACCAAGGTTGTATTTCCGTTCACTCTTAGTTAAGTTGTTAACTAGTTATCGTTTTCGCCCTAAACTCTAGTTAACGATCCGTATTAGGGTTTCTCGACACCGAAAAAATTTGAAATTGGCATGGTTGATGCCTTGTGAGACCTCATTAGTATGCCTAGGAACCCTCCAATCTGCAGGGATTCGTCTCTCCCGGTGTTGGGGGTGAGGTCGCGCTGTGTCTAGAAGAGCCATTACACGAAGCCCTCGGCCGAGGCAGGAGATTTACTGGTAGGTATTCCAGTAGTATCTCAGGGTGTTCTGGGCTACACTCCGACACGACTTGTACCACTATTGGGGGTCTGACTTTTACCAACCCCTAGCCCGCCATGCGATGCTCATAGACGAACGGACCGGACTGTACGAATATTGTCACTGACAGGCTCAGTAGGGTGTCAGGATGAGTTCGCTCGTCGACATCCCTTTGGTCAATAGCTGGTAGCTCGTTACGTATGGCTGATACCTCTGACGTGCTAGTGGTTAAATCCATAGCCATAGTATTGACGAGTCTTTAGAGTTCCCCACACACAGTTACTCAAGTTTCGGGCGAAACGCTGTAGAGGCCGTATGGAGATATGGCAGGGTTCGATCAGATACGTGCGGTATTGCACGGATCGTGATCGGACGGATTTTACTAGCGGGCTTTGGTTTAAGCCGGATCCTAGTATTAGACAGTGTAGATTTTGTCTCTTTGCATTTGTATTCAGTGGGAATACAAATGCGGGTATGTATACACAGTCGCGGGGTTTTCCTGTAATTTATTACGGGATCAGTTTTCTGAGGTTGCCAGTTTGCATTCCGTTCCGGCAGTTTTCTTTTGTTCCTTCCCGGCCGGACTTTTCCGATGGAGGGGCTAATTTGCAATTGTGCAAATTAGTATTTGTGGAGGGGGTCCTTTGTAAATGTGTGGCTTCATGATGAGATTCTTTTTTAGTCTCTTCCTTTGCATTAAATGGGATTAGAAAGGATTAGAAATTGATATGACTTTGTTATCATTGCTTTTGGATGTGGTCATCCCTTTGCTTTTACTACTCTCACCTTCCTTCATGTTTTGATTCCTCCACCATTTTTTTAAGGGGGGTGGCCACATTGCTAGAAGAGAATTGAGAGAGGTTCATTTTGTGGGGAAATTATTTATCTCACTTGTTTTTGCCACAAAATTCCATAACTCCATTTCAACCTCTCTAAAAGTTCATTCTCTATTCCTCCATGGCAACTTCAATAAACCCTATTGAGACATAGATTCTACACTACACCTACAGTACCCTTGGACGCGTCGGCTAGCCAACTTCGTGCCCGAATTGCCTCGGTCCAGAGGTGGGAGCCCGTAAAAGAAATCGGCTACGTGGTGCCCTTTCCGACGAGGACGTGACGAATGGAGACTCCGCGGGAGATCGGGACGACGACGAGAAGACCGAAGGACACGGATCACTCGGTATATCTCTCTTCCCATCTTGTAGTTTGCTAGTAGTTAGGTTAATGGCTCAATCCGGGTTGATAGTGCGCGGTGGTGCCGGTTTACTAGTTTTTGTAAAGTTTTTCGTTTCCGCATTCCGGCGTCGGATTGACGGCCGGGGCGCCGCCGTGCACTTACATTAGTATCAGAGCCACGCCATTAACCTAGTCTAGCTTGCTCTAGTATGTTTAGAACTCGATCGAACAAAAATTCCTAAATCCGTATTTTTCTAGCATTAGTTTCTGTCGAATTTTTTTTAGCTCCAAAAAATTTTTTCAGTGCATTTCAGAAACATGTGCAGGGAATTTTAAGCTATCTGCGAAAATTTGGTTGGGCAATACTTCATGTTGACCGCGGAAACGCGGCCAAACCCCTGGTTTGGCCGCGGTTCCGCGGTGGAAAGAACTCCTTGCTGTGCTAAATTTTTGCAGAGGGCTTTTTACAAGGAAATGGAGGTTTTGGAATGTTTTGTTTGGGCCCAAATTTTCTGTGAGTGCTACAATAGTGCTTGGGGCCCACTTCGGTAAATTTGTTCGATCGGATATTTTATGCAGGGTTCCTAGGCACGCTAGTGAGGTCTCCCAAGCCATCAACCATGGCAATTTCAAAAATTATGGTGCCTACAAACCCTAAACTACGGATCGATAACTAGATGTCTAGGCGAACATTGAACTAGTTAACACTTAACTAATGAGAAAACGGAAATACAACCTTTGTAGATCCGGTGCTCCACCTCCATAGCTCCGCAACGAAGTCCTCTCCGCTGTCTAAGTCAAATCCGGGCTCTAGGATCGGCTTCGTCGGAGAATGGGCAAGCTAGGTCGTCGATGTCCATGCCAAAGATGATCTACGTCGAGGCATCGCTAAATCAAGCTCCGACTTCACCAAGTCAAGAAACTTGTGAAGTAAACACACTCTACTACTTGGCAAGAGGTAGAGGATGAAGAAATAGGAAGTGGGTTAACTTTAGAATTGGATTTCTCACTCAAAAACATCAATCACCATTGATGAGGTAAGCTTTTCTTCACTTGAAGCAAGGAAGAAGAAGAAGAAATGTTATGATAAGTTTTTTTTAAAGAATAAGAAAAGAAAATGAATTCTTATCATAATTTTAACTAGAGTCAAGTGTAGAGAATGAATCATGGTTAGTGGGAATGGTTAGGGTTAAGGATGAGATAAGAATGGTTGACTTGAACAAAGCTTCATGAAGCTTCAACTAAAGAACAAAATTAGCCACCATTCTTTTCTCTTTTCTTTTATTCATTTATCAAAAATAAAAAGGATAATTAAATAAGATAAATGAATAATAAATAATAAACCCTAACCATTTCATTAACCAAGGTTTAATCTTTACACTTGAACCCTAGCATGACATGTATCATCAAACATGATACAATCAAGTGCACAAAAGTATATCGCATATACAATGCGCCCATCCGAGTGAGAAAATCCATCTTAAGTAAACCGATACTAGTTGATGCAAAGTAATATATCAAATATATAATTATGCATTAAATCATTAAATCAACACTTGATTCAATGATCCGGTTATGTCACACACAACCGACTAGTATACAATATATCGGCTTATCGAATCAACGCTTGAATCGATAACTTGGTTATATCGCATACAACCATTCGATACATTTATCGCGAGAATAGAATACGGTATCACATACACGCATTATTCTCGGTCCCGCACATATCTCATATGTGCTCCTATTTCGTTTCGCTTGAGCCAGGAAACCTCTGTGTAGGACTCTAAAGACTCGTCAATACGCCGGCAGCGGATGATGATCATATCAAACATCCACAAGCCGCAAGCGGTCTGCTAAACGTAACGGCCACCCGGGTATTGAGCGATCTGAAGATCGACGAGCAAGCCCGCTCACACTCCAGTGAATCCGACCAGTAACACTACCGTACAGTCCGGTCTGATCGTCTGATCTGTCACATATCTCGCCTAGGGGTGGTAAACGTCAGACCCCAATAGCTCGATAAGTCGTGTCGATATGAGGTCTATAACTGTTCGAGAAACTACTGGTAACACTTACCAGTAAATCTCAGCAACCCTGGCCAGGGATTTCCTGTTATAGCCAATCGAACACAGCGCAACATCAACCCCCTATACCGGGAGAGACGAATCCCCTCCTATCGCTCATTGCCTCCATGTGACTCGAGACTGTACCCAAAAACCACCGTTTTGCATGCCCTCTTGGACGTGGTAAGATGGAAATCAAAGCACAGTGGTAACCACACAAGACTCTATGACGATCTCGGGTCAACAGACTACTCTGTACCAGTGTCACCAGAGAACTGCCATCTGACGTGAGGTATAATACCATCTGGGAGTTCTCGGCGAGTCCGTCCAGTGTACCCAGTCTCTACTGAGTACCCGTATATCATCTCTGATGTCAAACACCGATGGATATGGGATCATCCATCGCCCATCTGTATGGGTCGAGAAGGTATACGCTAGTCTACTCTGGTATATCGATGCCCCGTCTCGATACACCCACGACTAGGGACTTTGAAGGATGTACTTATGGACTACCATGTCCCCACTAGTATGATCCGCATCATAGTCTAGGTAGTCAAGTACAGATCCTAAGGGCTTTACCAACATGTAACAGAGAGACAATCAGCATACACGTTAAGGTAAAGTTCAACCAGATAGCATACTATCATGTCGAGCAAGAAAGTCCTCCCTATATATGTCCCAGCATCCACTACAATATACATCCTATGTACAGTAATGGCCTCTAGGGCATACATATAACTAACATTTTAAACATGTTAGTTCACAGTATTTACATTATATCTGCGACCGTGAATGTCATTTGATCGGTAAATCCTGTCTAACTGCTATAGCCCTTTTAGACGGATTTGCGAACGTTACATTCACGTTGATGTTCTGTGTTGTGCTGTGATGTTGCGGATTGGTCGTGGGGATAGCCTGGATGCAATGTTAGTACAGTTTCGTTTTATATGTACATTTGTTATTGCGGGGCGAGCGTCCGACATGTGGACTGCCGTCACTGCCTGTTTGTATTATTCTTTTGGGGCACGACCGGGTCGAGGTCGATGTACCCGTTGTATGTATATTTTACTTTCTGTACTAGAATTACCCCGAGGAGGGGTGCACGGATAGCCGGGTTTTAGAGGGCAACGGGCCCGCATCTCATGGCATTGAGACAGAGGGGGCTTTACTCTAGAATTTGCGGGCTATTCGCCGCACTCGTAGGGGGTATAGGTTGATCCAGGAGGGGTGCCCAAGTTACCGGATTCCGTGAAGTGCTGGATGGTTCATTCACGTTGCTGAAGGGGGCTGCCTCGCTTCAGGTTTTGGCAGGTAACTTGCCACGCCCGTAGGGGTCTAGGATTTCATTGCATAGGCTATCCACACGACCAGGGGAACGTCGGGTTTCAGTAGTGGCTCTATGAAACCCGGGGATCCTAGATATCTGTATTGTTCTGTAATGCTGGTTACATTTCTGTGATGTTTCTTTTTATCACGCCTTGAGCGAATATTATATATTGATATATATACTAGTAGATGTTGTATATGTTTTGCATCCGCGCTAGTCCAGTCCCCGCTCTGTCGTTAGTCAAGTAACCTAACGGGTGATGACGGGACCCAGTGGCGAATGCGGATGGCATATACGTACATCATTATTTTCGTTCTTTGTGGTGTGATCAATTGATTGGACTTCGTTGATTCGGATCAATGCAAGATAAACAAACCTATTCTGATGTTGTTGGAACATTTTTCAAAAAGCTGTTATTGCAAGGGCGTTATCTTTTGTTTTGCACAGTGGTATTCGGTTATGAATATCCAGCACCTCAGTCGACGAGGAAAGGGCCGAGATCCCATCACCGGGAGTGACCCCTTGGACAGAAGTTTGCGTCAGGGCAATAACTTCACTATAGTCGTTTACTTTTGCTTTGCATCATGGTATTCAGTTGAAATATCTTGCACCTCATTCTACGGGGAAAGAGCCGAGATCCCTTCACCGGGAGTGACCTCTTTAGCAAAGGTTTTCGTCACTATATTTTTAAAAAAGCTATCCAGTTCCTTCAACGATATCAAGTTCATTACGTTAAAGGTTTTTCGCCAAAAACCATTCGTAGCCCTCCGTCATTTCAGACGGGTAGCACGTTGTATTCATGCTATGTTTGTTGACCTTCGTCAAGGCATAGTGTATGGTAGCTGCTTGTTACCTTTCTGCTGCATAGATAGATGCGTTGGTTTGGGACAGTCGTATAGCCTTGTTGACCTTCGTCAAGGGCTTGTACGGGTAGGTTCAAATTAACCTGGACAATGACGGGTAGAACTTGACATGTGACTTATGATTTGTTGACCTTCACCAAGGTCATAAGAGCATGGGGCAAAAATCACATCGGGAGTTTCTAAAGAAACTGAAACTTGCCAGATATGCGCATACCTTCTGGAGTGTGATAACGTGAGCGGATTCCGTCATATTATCATACAATGATAGTTGGATTCCGATTCCCACTGATGAGTTGGTTTACTCCTCGGGTGATCCCGACTAATTCTTCTTTCAGGTTTGGGGAAGAATTTGACGTTACAGTGGGAGGTTTCCTGATTAGATAAAGTGATAACCATTCTGATCTAGGTTAGAGTGCACGCTGAGTGTTTCTTTTCTCTCTCTCTCTTTGGCAGCTACCATGACCCGATCCTAGACTATGACTCAGTGACCAAGTTGACCGAACCTTCTTAAACACTGACTTTTGGATTGTCTGAGTTGCAGACCTCATTGCCACTCCTACTTTTACCCTTTTCTCCAGAACACCCCGTATTACTACGAACGTCCACTTCCATTGGACAAAACCATCGTATGGTTATATACGAACTTGAAGGAATCTATTCGAGGATGGTTTCAGGTTCTGGAGAAAACGAATAGGACTATTCAGTTGTCTTTTCCTTTTACCTTCTCTCAGGTTGCGAGTGCTCCTTAGATTAGGACAGTACACCTATTACGCAAATTGGACAGTCTTCTTCCAAACCATAGGCAGGTGCCGACCGGTAGGGAATGAAGAAAACCAATTAGCCTAAACGGTGTACAGAAGGTATTAAGTTAAGACAAAGAAAGGGATTAGAAGGAGGGCAAAGTAAATTGCGGCTGATATTCACGACCAAACCAAGTATTTCATTACCACTCCCACTTCACCTTTGTATTTCTCCATAACACTCCGTAACACTACGAAGATCCACAGTTTATTGGATACTCCATCGTATGGTTATATACGAACTCGAAAGGAACTTGTTCCAGTTCGGGAATGGATTCTGGTTTAGGAGAAATAGGAATAAGGTTTATTCGGTTGTCTTTTATCTTCACCTTCTCTCGCATTGGGAGTGCTCCTACGATTAGGACAGTACACCCATTATGCTTATTGGATAGTCTTCTTCCAAACCATAGGCTGGTGCCGAACGGTAGGGAAGGAAGAAAACCATTTAGCCTAAAGGGGTGTACAGAAGGTAATGACTAAAGACATATAAAGGGATTTGGAGAGGTGGCAAAGAAATATACGGTTACAGTTGTGAATCTGGATAATGGAAGAGGCATTACTAGGAATACCCAGATACCCCATCGAAACATTTCAATGTTTCAGTATCACTGTGTACTGTTAAAAGAAAACTGATTTCCCAATTAGACACTTGCTCTAGGGTATGTATTTACCAGGTATGATTCTTACATCTGTATGGTTTTACAGATGATGAGTGGGAGTAAGCTATTGGGAATTAGGTGATTATCCTCATTATATCGGGATTCGTTGTAATTGGTGATATTTGAGGAAATCGCCTGGGCTGTTTGCCGGACGGCAAATGTTTGGTTTTGAATATCCGTTGTTATGCACCAATTTCAAATTGATATATCTGTATGTCTATTTTCATAGAGTGAGATACACCTTTTTGAAATTATGTCTATGAAATTTACCTATATCAGTGGATGGTTAGGTAAGGAGCATTAAACAGCGGGGTAATTCTTCATAACCATAGTACAGTTTTCAACCTACGACACACAGGGAATGAGTTATTAGACTCAGGGGACTTATACAGAGTATTGTATATTGTCCAGTGTCTATGAGGACAGAGGGGTTGGTTCTCGTACTATATTCGGTTTACTTATGACTTCTCTAGTTCTTAGGCAAGTGTTTCGTAGAGACACAAGGTCCAAGATTTGAGAAGTTATAGGTATATGAATGAAGTAGAGAACCAGGTATTGCAAGTATCGGGATTCTTCAAGGTGATCGAAGATGTAGATACTTGTGTATGGTATTCAGTTGATAGTAATGATTAAGAGAACTTGCTTCTCTTTCAGGTTACTCATAATTGGAAGTACTCCTAAGTTGAGTAACACTGATCGGCCTCCTTCCATTTAGTTGACATGCACTGGAGACAGCTGCATGATTTGAATCTGGTTCGATTAAACCAGTGCCTCTGTTTCTGTATTGGATATAGAACAGTTCATATCTTGACATTGTTAAGGTACGGGGAGTTGTCCGGCTTATGCTTAAAACCAGACTCTGGATAACTCAAGGCACGTTTCTGTAATGGCTGTTTGTGGGTTGACCCAGGCTATGACGAGGGTTGACTTTCTACCATCTGGAAGATCAATAGTGATATTGTTCTTGACTCGCCACAGTTTTAATAAAAATGGATTTTTTAAGAAAACGGTAGTGGGAGTATGGTAGAACTGGAAGTGATTCCAGAACCGCAAACGATTACTGAAAATTTGATAAGAACCGAAAGATTCAATCTGATTTGACATTCCATTGGCCACTCCGCAGATATAGTGGGTAACCTCAGGCACCCGAGAGATACTCCGGTAGCCTCAAAGACGGTGACAGGGAGGTTCTTGTTTACCCAAACTTGCCATTGCTGTTGTTCCAGACTGTGAGACCCGGCAGGAGGATGAGTATAGTGTCGTTCTAAACTAGCTTTAGAAGTGCACGTGTATATGACTCTGCCAGAGGGTTGTCGTAGTCAGTGGGAGCAGCGGAAGCATTAGTGGACAAGTGGCTTATGTCTATTTATAGACTAAAGCAGATATAGCGGAGATAGATCATCTATTTCTGATGTGACAGTCATAGGTTTGACTTCATCAGAACAGGGGATGGATCTGTTAAGAAGGCAGTAGAGTGTGATGTCCTGGTATTTGGATGACATACACAGAGTAGGAAGTGATATTCCTATACTACGATCGGTTATTCTTTGGTTGTCACACAGTGGTTTCTCCACATAGGACTTGGATATTATATCAGACATTCTGGTTACTAGATCTATGGTTTTAGATCTAGATTTGGGTAGTTTCCCAATCTGGGTACTTAGACAGCATTCTATGAGTATTTAGAATGGACGACTGCTGGCACGGTAGTGTACCTGCAGGTGATGGAGTCACCCTCTCGAAAGGTGTCTTACAGACTAAAGTAGAGAGGGATATGCATGAATGGCAGATCACTTGCTTAGGCAATTGAGTCAATCATGAGATGTCAAGTACCACACCAGATGTTGTTCTTGCAGTAGATGCAATGAGTTGATATTGATCCAATCCAGGAGAAACATTCGGAAGCAGTTTTAGAACATAAGTGGATGTTCTAGGGATATGATAACGACAGCCTCCTTTAGGAGACGGTTATCATTCCAGGCTTCCAAGGTGACCTGGATGACAGAGTGACTGTCAGAGTTATGGTTTTCCTCTGACGAGGGGCAGTATTTTGGACAGGTGGTCCAGGCGGATATTGAGAGAAGGATGGTGCAGGATACTGATTAAGTTCAGTTGTCGATACAGTCTAAGAAGTTTGGATTTGGAGTTCATTTATGAGCTAGGTCCCATCAGACATCCAGACACATTCTAAGACAGGTATTGCTCATTTCGGGAGATGGCTTTCTCCGCGAACTTGAGATATAGAGAGACATAGAAAGGAACATCAGAGCGGATCCCCTCACTGAGGCTATTCCTCGAACGCAATAGTTTCGCAAACGAGCTTTGTGAGACTGACTAATAGAGGAGTTGGGATTTCGGTATCACACGGGCTGTGAGTATGCGACATCGCAATAATTAGCCTTGAGTGCAAGTGGGAGATTGTTGGATATAGTGCCCTCAGAGTCAATTATTGGATCACAGGCACGTGATTGCAATGATTGAGGGAAGACCTATGCCGGTAGAACAGTCTTACTCGAGATGATAGTATGCTATCTGGTTTATCTTTTGTTAGTTATATGTATGCCCTAGAGGCCATTACTATACATAGGATGTATATTGTAGTGGATGCTTGGACATATATAGGGATGACTTTCTTGCTCGATATGATAGTATACTATCTGGTTACTCTTTACCTTAACGTGTACACTGATTGTCTCTCTGTTACATGTTGGTAAAGCCCTTAGGATGTGTACTTGACTACCTGGACTATGATGCGGATCATACTAGTGGGGACATAGTAGTCCATAAGTACATCCTTTAAAGTCCCTAGTCATGGGTGTATCGAGACGGGGCATCGATATACCAGAGTAGACTAGCGTATACCTTCTCGACCCATACAGATGGGCGATAGATGATCCCATATCCATTGGTGTTTGACATCAGAGATGATATACGGGTGCTCAGTGGTGACTGGATACACTGGACGGACTCGCCGAGAACTCCCAGATGGTATTATACCTTACGTCAGATGGCAGTTCTCTGGTGACACTGGTGCAGGTTAGTCTGTAGACCCGAGATCGTCATAGAGTCTTGTGTGATTCCCACTGTGCTTTGATTTCCATCATACCACGTCCAAGAGGGTGTGCAAAAAGGTGGCTTTTGGGTACAGTCCCGAATCACATGGAGGCAATGAGCGATAAGAGGGGTTTCGTCTCTCCCGGTATAGGGAGTTGATGTTGCGCAGTGTTTGATTGGCTATAACAGGAAGTCCTTGGCCAAGGCTGCTTTAGGGATTTACTGGTAAGTGTTACCAGTAGTTTCTCGACCCGTTATGAGCCTCATATCGACATGACTTATCTAGTTATTGGGGTCTGACGTTTACCACCCCTAGACAAGATATGCGACATATCAGACGAACAGATCGGACTGTACGGTAGTGTTACTCGTTGGATTCACAGGAGTGTGAGCGGGCTTGCTCGTTGATCTTCTGATCGCTCAATACCCGGGTGGCCGTTACTTTTAGCAGACCGCTTGCGGCTTGTAGGTGTTTGATATGATCATCACCTGCTGCCGGCGTATTGACGAGTCTTTAGAGTCCTACACAGGGGTTTCCTGGCTCAAGCGAAACGAAATAGGAGCGCATATGAGATATGTGCGGGACCGAGAATAATACCAGTATGTGATACTATATTCTATTCTCGCGATTTGTGACATTGATCGGTTGTATGCGATATAGCCGGGTTATCGGATCAAGTGTTGATGCGATAAGTTGTTACTATTGATATTAGTCGGTTATATGCGATATGACCGGATCGTTAAATCAAGTGTTGATTTAATGATTTAATGTATAATTATATATTTGATATATTACTTTACATTAACTAATATTGGTTCACTTAAGATTGTTTTTCTCACTTGAATGTGCACATTGTTTATATGTGATATATGCAAGTGTACATGTTTGTATCATGCTTGATGATACAAACAAGTTGTGTGTATGAGACTTGAACCATATCAAGATTAGATTAGGGTTTACTATTTTCATTAGCATATAACAAAAGAGTGTGACTTTGGTCAAAGTTATCAAGCTTCATGAAGCTTCATGAACATTGACAAAGTCAACTCTTTTGTCATTTGCTTAAGATATTAGCTAACCCAACCCTTAACCTTATGCTATGGTTAAATCTCTACATGAGTTAAGCATGAGGGCTTAACTTAACCATGGTGCCATGATTAAAAGGATAAGTGTTCATATTGTTCTTTTAATGTAGATAATTCTTTCTTCTTCTTCATCTTCATCAAGCTCACAAAAGCTTGAGAGCTCCAATGGTGCCATGGTAAAAAGAGTGAGAAATCCAATTCTAAAGTGAACCCACTTCCTATTTCTTCATTCTCTACTACTTGCCATGTAGTATAGGGTGTTCTCTTCACAAAGTTTTTGACCAAGTGAAGGAATAGCTTGAGTTTGAGTCTCCCCGACGTAGATCATCTTCGGCCTCGAAGTCAATGACCTAGCCCAATCATTTCTCCGACGAAACCATTTCTAGAGTCTGGGATCCGATGATCGCAGCGGAGGGACATAAACACGGAGCTAAAGAAGTGGTGGACCGGATCTACAATGGTTGTAATCCCTTTCACTTAGTAGCAAAGTCGTTTGCTTGCTTGCTTTTCACCTTAACTTCTAGTTAACGATCTAGTTTAGGGTTTCTCGGCACCGGAAAATTTTTGTTTGGCATGGTTGATGCCTTGTGGAACCTCTTGAGTGTGCCTAGGAACCCTACAGTGATATCAGAGCCTAGCTAGAGCATTAGGAAATGTGTTTACGATGTTAAAACTCCGATCGAACCCCGACGTGTCAAAGTTAACCCCTTCTCTGTAAATTTTTCCAAAATCGGGATTTTTCTAAATTAAAAATAGCCAAAAAATTCAGCAGGGTTTTCTAAGAATTGTAGTGAAAAACGAGACGGTGAACAGTACAAACCGCCGCGGAACCGCGGCCATACCGCGCTTGGGCCGCGGAACCGCGGCAGTAAAGTGGATTCATGCGCTCTGTTTTGCATAGTAATTCTCATATCTGCTTATATATTTTCTGGGTATTTTTATTCTGACTCAAGAGTTGAGTATTTTGGGGTTTATTTTGTAGTCGTTGTTTCGATCGGAATATTTAATTTCGTAATGTTTTCCGGATATTTTTAGAATATGTTAAAAAGTTCGACCAGATATAAATACCCAATTTTTCCCCTGTTGGGAAATTTCCAAGTGTTGGATTTTTCTGTAGTTTGAGAACGTTCTAAGTAGTGCAAGTAATGCGATGGTCCCTCTAGAAGACAACAAACCTTAACTCGATTATGTGACCGTCTTGAACTGCCCTTTGAACCTTAGGGTTTGGGGCAGTACGGCGTGCCACATATGAGGCGTTGGCTTGACCCTTCTACGGCTGGACCGTTGGTACTGTGGCATGAAGTGGAGGTTTTTGAACTTATTTCAAGAGTTGAGCTGTTTCGGGAAAACTTGGGTGTTTGAATATTCGATCGGAAAGTTTAACATTTTCTATTTATCTGGAATGTGATACAATATTTGGAATCCACAAGTAGTTATGAGATAACTGATTTGGATGTTATACATATAGCAGTTTAGTCTCACTTGATCGGTTGCCACGGAATTTTGATGTGATCAAAAGTCCGTCGCAATCACGTAGCGTACGCGGATACTCGCCGGGTAAACTTAATAGACAGCCATGTCCTATAGCCCCGACCAAGTGACTGTAGGAGAACCCCGTTGCCGAAAGCATCCGTTTGGGTGCTCGCGGTAGCGGTGTTCCGCCTTGGTGCACTTCGTCGACGGTATCGGGGGTGCGGCCGTCTACTAAAGTTTGCGACGAGCATTCGATCAATTTATCGGGAATCTTGTTGAATTGCCCGACTAGATATTGAAAAGTGTTTTCGATATAGAGACTAAAATGCGGGGTTTATAATTGTTAGGCATGTGATGTCTAAGGAATTCATTTGATTAGGCATGCGATGTCTAAAGAGTTTGTGGATTCCAACTGTTGTAGTTTTAGACTTTCTTTTCTGCGACCGTAAGTGTAATATGTGATATCGCCAGTTTCGTTGCTATATGTCAACGACAATTGGGATGCGCACATTTACTTATGTTGATGACATGTGATGTTATGTGTTGCTGGATATGTTATATTGGATCGTCGTGTTTGAATAGCCGGGGGTTTTATGTGAGATGAGAGTTTTTATTTTCATTCATGTAAAAACTTGCATGTAATATTCTTTTATTGGGGCACTTCCAGGTAGCGGAAGATGTCACCCATTGTATATTATTTACTTTTCCGCACTAGGATAGACCCAAGGAGGAGAGCACAAGTAACCGGGTTCTGGAGTCCAGTGGGAGACCAACTCGAGGAGTCGAGTCCGGGTTTCCTAACTCTAGAATTGGTAGGGTTGCTTGCCGCTCTCGTAGGGGTCTAGGGGTGTGGGTTTGGCTATTCATCGCGACCGTGGAATCCGTGTTTTATACAGGCTCGTATTGAAAACACGGACGTCCTAGTATATCCAATATTTCATATGATTCTTCTGCTGCGATATCTGTGATGTGATCATTTGATGTTCTGTGATAAATACTGTATATAGTATATATGATATATTATATAGACGTTACTTATGTTTTACACCTGCGCTAGCCCTGCCCTGCTCTGCCGTTAGTTACCTAACCTGACGGTGCACGAGGGGACATCGAGGCGAACACGGATAGCATAAGTGTACGTCGTATTTATCTGTGATGTTTAGGTGACTTAAATGATGGGACTTCATTAATATGATTAATGAAAGAAAAGAAACCTAAATATGTTATGGAATCGAATTTTCAAAAAAACAGGTAGCTACGGTTCTTGCTTTGCACAGCGGTATATATGATATATCCTGCACCTTATTCGATGAGGAAAGGGCCGAGATCCCTTCACCGGAAGTGACCCCTTTAGCAATAACTGGCAGATGCTACACACTCGGTTTGTCTTTTGATAGATTCTATAGTTTATGCTTTGCACAGTGATATATATGATATATCCCGCACCTCATTCGATGAGGAAAGGGCCGACGATCATTTCACCGGGAGTGACCCCTTTAGTAAAACTAGAAAAGCCTCAAAAGCACTCCATTTTAAAATCATTTGATTCTACAACGATATCAAGTTCATTACGCAATAGGTTTTCAGAAAAACCTGTCGTAGCCCTCCGTCATTTCAGATAAGTACTGGTTAGTATTCGTGCTGCGTTTGTTGACCTCTGTCAAGGCGTAGTGTGCGGTAGCTGATTAGTGCTTATCTGTATAAGCATATGATGTGATTGATTTAGGGTAGTCGTGCGACCTTGTTGACCTCTGTCAACGGTCGTGCGGGTGGGTTTACTTCAATCAGGAAATGACGGGTTGAACTTGACTAGCAGCCTATGGTTTGTTGACCTCTGTCAAGGTCATAGGACGCTTGGGGCAAAATATTAACGGGAATTTCAAGTGTTGAAATTTGCAATGAGATTGCATACCTTCTATGAGATAGTTGGATCCCGATACCCGCTGCGAGTAATTGTTACTCCTGGGAGAGTTTTACACATTACAATTAGCCGATCAAGTAGGTGTCTAGAAAGGTGTCAACAGGGTTACGCCTCTGGGAAAACGAGGTTTACATTAATTAGGTTCGTGCGAAAGCACGGGGACCTCCCTCAAAGTACCGACACTGGCCTGGCTGAAAGATTGGCGAACTTGTAGCGTGTAATTAATCCCGGCTAGTCTTTCCTTTTAGGGTTTGAAGGAAGATTTGATAAAAACAGTGGGAGCCATCCTGATTAGATAAAATATATAACCATTCTGATCTTGCAAGAGCATACGCTGAGTGTTTTCTTCTCTCTCTCTCCAGGTAGCGACCGTTCACGCCTTAATCAAGATAATAAAATGGATATATTGACCGAACCCGCTTGTTATACTGAGCTGGGGAACGTTGGTCCCGCTCCAACTTATAAATGTTATAAGACAGAGCAGGAATTAGGGGATTACCAGAATTCCTATGCCACCCAAACGAAGAAAGTGCATATGATGCATCATCTTCGGGTGTGTTCATTGTAGAGAACTATTTCTCAGTATCCTTTACGACCTGGGTATTTGATACCAGATCAGGATCCCGCATATGTAATTTGTTACATGGGCTACTGAAAGGTATAGAACTGAGAACGGGTGATAAGTTTCATGAGGCAAAAAACGGTGCAAGTGTTGCAGCCAAGTCTGTTGGTCACTGTCACTCTGTATTACTTGAATTCATTGATTCTGAACAAATGTTATCAGATACCGAACCTGATATACAAAATCATATCAGTCTCTTTATTTAGATAAAGAAGGATATAATTTGGTATTGTTGGATAATGTTTTGAACATTTCCTAAATCAAGAGTTGATCGGTTCAGGCACGTTATCTAAAAGCATTAACGTTCTAAATCAAACTACAGTTCTTAGCATACAGAACACATACAAGAGGAAGAGTTCAGAAATGAACGGATCCTTCTTGAGGTATTGTAGACTAGGTCAGATCAATGTGACCCGACTAGCTTAAGTTACATTGAAGATGCATATTTAAATCAGTTTGAATTTACATCTTGTGAAACTTGCCAGTCATGTCACAGAGATAAGATGACCATAGCTCTGTTTACTGGAAACAGAGAAAGAGTTAGTGAACTCTTGGGATTGATACATGCTGATGTATGAAGGTCCCCTGTCTACACATGCCAAGACCGGTTCTTTGTACTTCATTACATTCTCTGAAATCTCTCAAGATTCAGACATATGTTCCTGTTGAAACACAAGTCCGAAATTTTTGAGATATTCATAGAATATAAGTTAGAAGTAGAGAACCAAAATACGGGTAAATGTATTATGTCCTTTCATATGATCAAGGAGGAGAATACTTGAGCACGGAATTCCTGGATTATTCTAAAGGAGAATAAGATTCTCTCTCAGCATTACTCCTCCGTATTAGCACGATGGTATATCGGGGCGGAGCAATAGCACCCTATGTGATATGGTGTGCTCTATGATGAGTATTACTGAGTTTCCTATTTCCTTTTAGGGAGTTATGCACTTATGAAGTTGCATACCTATTGAATAGGGTTCCGATCAAATCAGATGCCTACCATTTCATATGAGATATGGAAAGGGAAGAGCCCATCTCTTAAGTCAGTTAAGATTTGGGGTTGTCTACCCTATGTCTAAAAAGCAAAATCCGGACAAGCTCGAGGCAAAGTCAGAACTGTAGAAGTTTGTTGGATATCCCAAGCATTCGCAAGGGAATATCTTCTACCTAACCGAGGAACAAAAATGTTTTGTTTCTCAGCATGCCACCTTTGTGAAAGGGAATTTCTTGTGAAGTAATTATTGGTTATGAGGTAGAACTGGAAAGAGTTCCAGCTATACAAACTGCAGCTGATAATTTGGTAGAACCAAAAGATTCAATAGAAACCAACGAAGCTCAGCCTCTCCGCCGATCTAGTAGGTTTCCTCACCCACCTGAGAGATACTTCGGTTTCTCTATGACAGTGGGAGCGAGGATTGCATCATGAGATGATGACCCAACTAGTTTCGAGCTGGCCATCAGGAGTGAGACTCTGTAAGAATGACTGGATGCTTAGCGATCTGAGATAGAATCCTTATACACCAACAAAGTATGGACTTTGGTTGCTTTATCTGAAGGGTTAAATCCCCATCAGGAGCAAGTATATCTTGAGAAGATTACTTGGTGTACATGGAAATGTTGAGACTTTCAAAGCTAGACTTGTTAAAGGTTTGCATCATTGACCAGGTATGGATTATAATGAAACCTTTTCTAAGTAGCTATGCTTAAGTCCATCCAGATCCTACTTGCTACGGCTACATACCATGACTATGATATCTGGTGGTTGGGTGTCTTGACTGCTTTTCTAAATAAAGATTTAGAAGAGGTAATCTATAAGTACACAGTCAGAGGGCTTCGTAGACAGTAGGAGCAGCGGAAACGTGTGCAAGATGTTTTATATGATAAAGCAGGCATCGCGGAGTTGGAACATCTGTTTTGATGAGTTAGTCAAAGAGTTTGACATCATCAAAATGGTAGATGAACCTTGTATATACGAAATAGAAGTAGGGAGTATGGTGGTGATCCTCGTAGAGTACGTGGATGACATACTCATGATAGGGAAGGAGTTTCCTATGCTACGGTCGGTCAATCTCCACTTATCACAAGCATTCTCCATATAGGATCAAAGTAATACCTACTAAATCCTGAGTTTTGGATCTATGAGATAGATCTAATTGGATATTAGGATACTCACTAGTTGTAGTGAGATGGTATCAATTGATCCTGGGGAGAATCACTGGAAAGGTTCCAGGGTGATAAGAACGACTGAATGTCAGTCACAGGCATTGTCTTTACCCTCAGTACAGGGACGGTATGTTGAAAGAGTTCCAAGCTAGATACCGTGGCATACTAGACGATAAAGGCTGGATACATCGCTACTTAAGATGCTACCAAAGAGGAAGTCTGGGTGTATATTAGTTCATGAGATGAACTTCGTTCCTCCCATTGTGTGACAATGGAGTTGTGGCTTATGCCTAGGAACGCCCGTCCCATCAGTGATCCAGACATATTCTTAGGCAGTATCACCTGATCGAGGAGATGGTTGCTCTCCAGGGGATCGAGGTTAGGAGAGTAGACTCAGAGGACAACACGGCGGATCCACTCACAAAGGCCTTTTCCCAGAGAGAGACTTTTATGGGATAGTTGAGTATGAGATACTACAACCACTGCTATCAGATGGCCCTAGTGCAAGTAGGAGATTGTTAGTTATATGTATGCCCTAGAGGCCATTACTATACATAGGATGTATATTGTAGTGGATGTTTAGACATATATAGGGATGACTTTCTTGCTCGATATGATAGTATGCTATCTGGTTATTCTTTACCTTAACGTGTACACTGATTGTCTCTCTGTTACATGTTGGTAAAGCCCTTAGGATGTGTACTTGACTACCTGGACTATGATGCAGATCATACTAGTGGGGACGTGGTATTCCATAAGTACATCCTTCAAAGTACCTAGTCGTGGGTGTATCGAGACGGGGCATCGATATACCAGAGTAGACTAGCGTATACCTTCTTGACCCATACAGATGGGTGATGGATGATCCCATATCCATTGGTGTTTGACATCAGAGATGATATACGGGTGCTCAGTGGTGACTGGGTACACTGGACGGATTCGCCGAGAACTCCCAGATGGTATTATACCTTACGTCAGATGGCAGTTCTCTGGTGACACTGGTGCAGGTTAGTCTGTAGACCCGAGATCGTCATAGAGTCTTGTGTGATTCCCACTGTGCTTTGATTTCCATCATACCATGTCCAAGAGGGCGTGCAAAAAGGTGGCTTTTGGGTACAGTCCCGAATCACATGGAGGCAATGAGCGATAGGAGGGGTTTCGTCTCTCCCGGTATAGGGAGTTGATGTTGCGCAGTGTTCGATTGGCTATAACAGGAAGTCCTTGGCCAAGGCTGCTTTAGAAATTTACTGGTAAGTGTTACCAGTAGTTTCTCGACCCGTTATGAGCCTCATATCGACACGACTTATCGAGTTATTAGGGTCTGACGTTTACCACCCCTAGACAAGATATGCGACATATCAGACGAACAGACCGGACTGTACGGTAGTGTTACTCGTTGGATTCACAGGAGTGTGAGCGGGCTTGCTCGTTGATCTTCTGATCGCTTAATACCCGGGCGGCCGTTACTTTTAGCAGACCGCTTGCGGCTTGTGGGTGTTTGATATGATCATCACCTGCTGCCGGCGTATTGACGAGTCTTTAGAGTCCTACACAGGGGTTTCCTGGCTCAAGCGAAACGAAATAGGAGCGCATATGAGATATGTGCAGGACCGAGAATAATACCAGTATGTGATACTATATTCTATTCTCGCGATTTGTGACATTGATCGGTTGTATGCGATATAGCCGGGTTATCGGATCAAGTGTTGATTCGATAAGTTGTTACTATTGATATTAGTCGGTTATATGGGATATGACCGGATCGTTAAATCAAGTGTTGATTTAATGATTTAATGTATAATTATATATTTGATATATTACTTTACATTAACTAATATTGGTTCACTTAAGATTGTTTTTCTCACTTGAATGTGCACATTGTTTATATGTGATATATGCAAGTGTACATGTATGTATCATGCTTGATGATACAAACAAGTTGTGTGTATGAGACTTGAACCATATCAAGGTTAGATTAGGGTTTACTATTTTCATTAGCATATAACAAAAGAGTGTGACTTTGGTCAAAGTTATCAAGCTTCATGAAGCTTGATGAACATTGACAAAGTCAACTCTTTTGTCATTTGCTTAAGATATTAGCTAACCCAACCCTTAACCTTATGCTATGGTTAAATCTCTATATGAGTTAAGTATGAGGGCTTAACTCAACCATGGTGCCATGATTAAAAGGATAAGTGTTCATATTATTCTTTTAATGGAGATAATTATTTCTTCTTCTTCATCTTCATCAAGCTCACAAAAGCTTGAGAGCTCCAATGGTGCCATGGTAAAAAGAGTGAGAAATCCAATTCTAAAGTGAACCCACTTCCTATTTGTCACGACCCGAAAGTACGGAACGCGACTGGCACTTAGATTACGAGACGTCTAAAGGCGTACCGTAACCTAAGTCAGCCGAAGCCCAGAAGAATCTAAACCAAAATCAAAAGAGAGTGAAGGAAAACCTTTAATGAAAATGATTTTCAAATCAATTAAGTTGCAAGAATCACTTTTTTAAAAACATCATAAATTTCTGAAAATTTCGGCAGAGTCTCCCCTGTATTTTCTATCCCCCAAAATGGGTACAACAAGATAATAAACCTGTAATCATAAAATGGCATCCCCAAGCGGGAGCTAGCTCTTCGCCCAAGGCGGATCACAACCACATGTAATATAATAACCATATCAAGAAAAGAGCATAAAGAAACGCAAAATATCAGAAAACACATCGCCGGCTCAAGTGAGCTCGACCCAAAAGAAACCACAAATATACAACCTCTCAGTCTCACCACTAGGTCACATATACAATATAAAGTGGTAGATGGAGAATACTAGATACAATGATAAAGCAAAAAGAAATAAAGTGTGCTCGCAACCCACCTACGGGCGATGTCGCGAGTCTGAGCAAAATGAGCTGATGATAAGATAACCCGCCGCTACAAGACTGACGGGTCCGACCTGCAAGACACTGTGGCACAACGGGGGTGAGTTGCCAGTTCGTGAGTAAATATAACATCTAATAAGGCAATCGTAAGAATGCACGCAATGCACCACAACATGCATGTCCATATGTGATATAATATCTCTAGTATGCATGCACAGGTATGCAATGTCATTATTAAGTCTTTAAGTGTTTTAAATGCTAAGAGTATTGAATTCTTAACTTTAGAACATGAATATCTGTATAATAGCTAAATACCATCAAGAAATCATCTGAAAACCCGTGTCGAGCATCGACACCAAAGGAATCATATCTGTCTCAATATCGGGCTCCGTCAGTCCGGATCGGCCCATATCATAAATCTCACGACAACGGTCGGTATCCTCCGGATATCCGCCGCGCCAGACATCACCGGTAGGTAGTCTTCCCCTGCCAGGCTCATCGTCTACAACTCGATCTTCTTGCCCGGGGGTACCATACCGGGCCCACCATGTACCCGAGACGGTTCATCCACTCCTCGAATCGGGTCTCGAAATCCAACAGAAAACATGAAAACTCATGGTGGACGACACATACATCACGAGAAAACCACAACTTTGTTTTGAAAATGATAAATATAAGGTTTTGTTAAATTCTTGCGGTTTTCCCCAAAAATCCAGAAATCGCAGCAATACTGAAATCATCAAGAAAATCATAATGTCCACATGTTATATATGATAAATGTCTATCATATCAATGCATACGATGTGAATTTTGCTAGAAATCTATATAAATATGATGATGATGCGAGGTATACGTATGCTATGCAATTTCATATATCAAGTATGAATGCAAGTGGCGATATTATGATAAACAGGTTCTATAGTGCACGTGGCATGGAAATTACCAAAGGCGTGTGTGTCACATGAATAGTGCGTGTGCAACAGATGCCAATGGTAATGGTGTTCGTGTCCTACAAAGTGATATCGCATAAGTATGGATGAATGTCCATGCAATCTAATATACTGTTCGCTATAAGGGTATGCAGTGTACATGAATGGATAAGCTAGCTAACAATATGAATCTTGCAAAAAGTAGGGTAATCCTAACTAGAGGGGGGGCGCCCTGCGCCATTCAGACGATTCCCCCATAGATGAATACATCTACTCACCTGAAATCCCCGCTAATCCGATCCGGCCACCGTCTTGCCTTTTCGCGCCGTGTCCGATGTTTCCCCGACCGATCCTATATTTGCACAATACCAAGCATAAGATTACAAAACCTAACACAATGCAAGTCACAACAAACAATTATCAACGCTCTCGAATTAATCATAACATACACTCGGTGCGCGGGAAAACGCACGAAAAATCGTTAATCTTTAACTAGAATCGTCATTTCGGGGAAATCGGCAAAACTACAACCCGACTAGACGAAACCCCGCGTTCGCTCACTCTAATAGTCCTATACGAAGCTAATTATATCGCTAACATAACGCATTTTGATCGCATTCTAATTTTCGTAAAAATCTAGCAAGCAATTTTCTAGCCGATTCGATGCAAACATCGAAATTTATCGATTTAGCGAGCGCATCATTACCCAATTAACCATTCTAATCAATTATATAACCAAAACCCTAACTTAATTTTTACAACCATGTTTCAAACCCTAACTCAACATCAAAACCCATTCTTGAATTTTCAAGACAACCCATTATAATGAAATTAACACTTTAAACATCTAATTTAGCATAAACAAACTACAAATTAGCAACTAGTTTAGGATTTTACCTCACCAATTGAATCCTAGCATGATCAAGTCACCAAGAAAGCCTCCTTTCATCATGTTTTCAAACAAATTAGGGTTTGGGAAAGGTTGGATTAGGGTTTTGGTTTGAATGGAGAAAGAAATTTGTGAATTTTTAATGAATTTTGCTATGAATTTGAAGCAAGAATGAAGTGAAGAAATGGGGAGAGCTGCTGTTGAGGCTCGGCCAGCAGGTGGGGAAGGCAAATGGGGGTCTTTTGGAGAAGTTTCTAGGTCTATAAACATCATATGTTATCATTTAATGCTTTCATGTCAACCTTTTTACAAAAAAACCCATTTTTACTTCATTTTTTCACAAATTTTCCCACCCTAAAACCAAAAGTTTGCAAGACATGATATAATTTTATTAACACCATATTTTAGCTTATAACGACTCCTAATTATGAAATTTACCTAATTAAATTTGTATTTATCACTAATTTAATGTATTTAAAAAGGCTTAAAATAATGAAAAAAATAATTAATTACGAAAAAAATTTATTTAACTAGATAATTATAAGTGACATTTTAGTGACAAAATTATAGTAATATCTTATCTAAATTTTGTATAATTAGGTCTACAATGAAAAATACCTAATTTGACTTTTTACGGAAAAAGCCGAAAAATTAGCCGATTACCGAAAAACTGCCTAAACGATTTTCGAAGGGTTACAATCTTCCCCCCTTAAAGAAATTCGGTCCCCGAATTTAGAATTTAACTACGCATACCTTCAAAAGGATGGGGATATCTCTTCCTCATCTCGACCTCGGTCTCCCAGGTGACCTCCTCGCTGTTCGGGCCACGCCAAAGGACCTTGACGGACGGTATGACCTTCGACCTCAATTTCTTCACCTGCCGATCCAAAATGACCACCGGCTGCTCGGTGAAAGAAAGATCACGCTCTAGCTGGATCGTCTAGTGCTGAATCATCTGGGAAGGATCATGAAGGTACTTGCGGAGCATCGAGACATGGAATACGGGGTGAACATCGGGGAAGCTGGGCGGAAGAGCTAACCGATAAGCGACTGGACCAACACGCTCTAGGATCTCGAAAGGACCAACATATCTAGGACTCAGTTTCCCTTTCCGCCCAAATCTCATCACACCTTTCATCGGAGAGACCTTCAGGAAAACATGATCGCCAACAGCGAACTCGAGTCGGCGACGGCGCCTGTCAGCATATGATTTCTGCCTGCTCTGTGCCGCTCTCATCCTGTCCCGAATCAGCTGTATCTTCTCGGTCGTCTCCTGTACGATCTGCGGCCCCAAAATACTGCTCTCCCTGAGCTCTGTCCAACATACCGGCGATCGACATCTCCTCCCATATAAAGCCTCGAAAGGTGCCATCTGAATCGTCTCCTGGAAGCTATTATTGTAGGAAAACTCGATCAAAGGCAAATGACGATCCCAGCTACCACCGAAATCTAAAACACAAGCTCTGAGCATGTCCTCAAGAGTCTGAATCGTACGCTCCGACTGACCGTCAGTCTGCGGATGAAAGGCTGTGCTAAAACTCAATCGGGTGCCCAAAGCTTCCTGTAGTTTCTGCCACAATCGGCTGGTTAACTGGGTGCCACGGTCGGACACGATGCAAGTCGGAACACCATGCAGTCGCACTATCTCATCAATATAAACCTGGGCGTACTGAGAAAATCCAAAAGTGGTCTTCACTGGAAGGAAGTGAGCCGCTTTCGTCAGTCGATCAACAATCACCCAAATAGAGTCGTACCCTCGACTGGTCCTGGGTAGACCCACAACGAAGTCCATGGAGACCTGCTCCCACTTCCACTCAGGGATGGGCAAAGGCTATAACTCGCCGGCTGGCCTCTGGTGCTCGGCCTTGACTTGCTGACAAGTCAGGCATCTCGACACAAAGTCTGTAATATCCTTCTTCATCCCGTCCCACCAGTAAACCTCTCTCAAATCACGGTACATTTTGGTGGAACCCGGATGCACACTGTATACTGATCTATGTGCCTCCTCGAGAATATCACGCCTCAGTCCCTCTGAATCTGGCACGCACAGTCGAGTCCCAAATCGAAGTATCCCCTGATCATCAATCACGAACTCGGAATCTCTGCCCTGCCGAATCTGCTCAATAATCTCTAATGTACGGGCATCGCCGGACTGTGCCTCGTGGATACGGTCAAGTAACTGTGGGCGTGCTCTGAAATGGGCTAGCTGTCCCCCTGTAGGAGTAAACTCGAACTGCACTCTGCTATCACATAAAACCTGCCAATCCGCCGTCGACTGCATCTGTACTGCGCTCAAACAAGATAAACTACCTCCGGGCCTCCTACTCAAAGCATCTGCCACCACATTCGCCTTGCCCGGATGGTATAAAATCTCGCAGTCATAATCCTTCACCAACTCCATCCAACGGCGCTGTCTCAGGTTCAAATCTCGCTGCTGGAAGATATACTTAAAATCTTATGGTCAGTGAATATCTGGCACGACTCACCGTATAGGTAATGTCTCCAGATCTTAAGTGCAAATACTACTACAGCCATCTCTAAATCATGGGTGGGGTAGTTCTGCTCATGTTTCCTCAGCTGCCGAGAAGCATACGCGATAACTCTGTCGTGCTGCATCAACACACAGCCCAGCCCCACTCGAGAAGCATCACAATATACCACGAACCCGCCTGATCCTGAAGGCAATGCTAACACTGGTGCAGTAGTCAGACGAGTCTTCAACTGCTGGAAGCTATCCTCACATGCCTAGGTCCAATCAAAAGGAACCCCCTTCCGGGTCAACCCGGTCAACGGTGCAGCAATGCGGGAGAAATCCTGGACGAAACGTCGATAATAGCCGGCCAGACCTAGAAAGCTGCGAACCTCTGTAACTGATACCGGTCTAGGCCAACGTTGAACTGCCTCGATCTTCTTTGGGTCCACACAAATACCGTCTCTCGTCACCACATGACCCAAGAAATCGACACTGTCTAGCCAGAATGCGCACTTGGAAAATTTGGCGAACAGCTGATGCTCCCTCAAAGTCTGCAATGTGATACGTAAGTGCTGCTCATGCTCCTCCCGGCTCCGAGAATAAACCAAGATGTCGTCAATGAACACAATGATGAACTGATCGAGATACGGCCTGAATACGCGGTTCATCAAATCCATAAAAGCTGCCGGGGCATTGGTGAGCCCGAACGACATCACCAAGAACTCGTAATGACCATATCGAGTACGGAAGGCGGTCTTCGGAATATCCTCCTTCCGAACTCGCAACTGGTGATAACCTGACCGTAAATCAACCTTCGAGAAAAACCCTGCACCCTGGAGCTGATCAAATAAGTCATCAATGCGGGGTAGGGGATACCTGTTCCGCACAGTAACCCTGTTCAGCTGACGATAATCAATGCATAAATGCATACTTCCGTCCTTCTTCTTAACAAACAAAACGGGAGCGCCCCAAGGTGACACACTCGGTCTGATAAGCCCTTTGTCCAGCAAGTCCTGTAACTGATCCTTTAGCTCTCTCAGCTCCGCCGGGGCCATCCGATAAGGAGGTATAGAGATAGGCCCCGTGCCAGGGATCAAGTCAATACAGAACTCAATCTCGCGCTCTGGTGGCAGACCAGGCAGCTCGTCAGGGAATACATCAGGAAACTCTCTCACAACAGGGACCTGGTCCAACGGAACCTCTGTGGAGCTAGTATCACAAATATAGGCTAAGAATCCCTAACACCCTTTCCTTAAGAGCTGACCAGCGCGAAGAGAAGAAATCAAGCTGGGAAGGGTAGCGCTACGATCTCCCTGAATAATAAGAACCGGCTCACCAGGAAAACCGAATCTGACTGCTTTTTCACGGCAGTCCACGGATGCATAACAGGTGGCTAGCCAGTCCATACCAAGAAGAACATCAAAGTCTAGCATATCAAGGAGAATCAAATCAACTGAAGAATCTCTCTCCCCGATACGAACGGAACACGATCGGTACACAAAACGGGCAACAAAAGACTCGCCTACCGGGGTAATAACGACAAGCGGCTGATCTAACGGAGAAGACTCTCGGCCCAACCTCGGTGCAAAGTACGTGGATACATAGGAATGTGTGGAGCCTGGATCAAATAATACCCGTGCATCAAAAGAACATACTGACAGAGTACCTGTCACGACGGCATTGGATGCCTGTGCATCCTGAGGAGTCAACGCGAACACTCGGGCCTGTCCACCACTAATAGCTGGCTGTCCTCTGCCTCTACCTCGGCCTCTGCCTCTGCCTCTGTCGCCTCGTCCTCTCGGAACTGGGCCGCCACACCCACGGCCTCTAGAAGCATCTGGCTGGTGTGAAGCATCATCAGGAGTAGGAAGTAAAGCTCTCTGAGAAGGTGGAGAGGGTGGTAAAGTCACATGCGGGACTGTCGCCGCTCCCTGGCATCCCATGGTACAGTCTCTGACACGGTGATACTGACTCCTACACCGAAAACATCCTGGAGACGACTGCTAGGTCTGTGGATATGAACCAAATAACTGACCTCGCCTCAATCCTCTGCCTCCACCATCTCCCGGAAATAATCTATCGCGGCGTCTGCCCATCTGCCGCTGAGCTGGCGTATCAGTACGGATCCTCTTCGGCCCAGAAGCGACCGGAGTCTCAGAAATACGCTCCTCCAAAAGTAAGGCTGCATCCATCGCGGCTGCATATGTATCAAAGTGCTGGGTGCCGATGGCAAGGAATAGCTGTGTATCAAGCCCTCGTACGAACCTCTTTATTCTCTTCTCTTCTGTATCGACTAGGTACGGAGCATATCGAGACAACTGGGTAAACTGTATATCATACTCCGACACCGTCATCCCAGGAGTCTTGCGCAAAGACTCAAAACTACGGGCTCAAGCATCTCGGACACTCTCCGGAAGAAAACGGGCAAGAAATGCAGCTGTAAACTCATCCCAGGTCATAGAAGGAAGACCTGCAGCTCGGCCTCTCTCTACTGAATCGTACCATGTCTGGGCAAGACCCTCCAGACGAAAACTCGCAAACTCCACCAATCTATCATCAGAACACCTCAACGAACGGCAAATCCAAGCCATCCTATCAAGAAATGCCTGGGGTCCTCTGTCGCATCTGTACCGGTAAAAGCTAGAGGTCTCAATCTCATGAACTCCTGTAGTGAAACAGGGATAGTCTCCGTAGTAGCAGCAGGAGTGACCATCTGTGCAGCAGGTACGATCGTGGTCTGTGCGGTGGAAGGAACGTCCTCGGATCTCTGTGCCCGGCTGGACTCAACTAAAGATCCCATCATCTGCCGCAACTCTTGCATGCCGGCCTCTAATCTGGCAATACGGTCAGGATAAGGCGGATCAGTAAGACCCTGAGGGACAGGCGTATCATCCCGCTCGATCCTCGCCTCAGATGGGCCCGCCCGAATCTCATCCCTAGCGGCAGCCCGCTGAGCTCTCGTAGTCTTTGGCGGCATCGAAGCTGGAATAAGAAACAGGACTGATAAGTACATTGCAATTGAATCAAGCAAAGCAAGGAATCAAGAAAGGAAATACAAGCAATTATGTCCTAAGGTCACTTAGGTGGAGTACCGTATCGTAAGTATGCCGCGGATCATACCCACGGTACGCCACTCTGCTTAAGTCACCTACTCCATCTACCAAGGTCGTCCTACACTCAGAAAGGTAAAACCTACGCTCTGATACCAACTTTGTCACGACCCGAAAGTACGGAACGCGACTGGCACTTAGATTACGAGACGTCTAAAGGCGTACCGTAACCTAAGTCAGCCGAAGCCCAGAAGAATCTAAACCAAAATCAAAAGAGAGTGAAGGAAAACCTTTAATGAAAACGATTTTCAAATCAATTAAGTTGCAAGAATCACTTTTTTAAAAACATCATAAATTTCTGAAAATTTCGGCAGAGTCTTCCCTGTATTTTCTATCCCCCAAAATGGGTACAACAAGATAATAAACCTGTAATCATAAAATGGCATCCCCAAGCGGGAGCTAGCTCTTCGCCCAAGGCGGATCACAACCACATGCAATATAATAACCATATCAAGAAAAGAGCATAAAGAAACGCAAAATATCAGAAAACACATCGCCGGCTCAAGTGAGCTCGACCCAAAAGAAACCACAAATATACAACCTCTCAGTCTCACCACTAGGTCACATATACAATATAAAGTGGTAGATGGAGAATACTAGATACAATGATAAAGCAAAAAGAAATAAAGTGTGCTCGCAACCCACCTACGGGCGATGTCGCGAGTCTGAGCAAAATGAGCTGATGATAAGATAACCCGCCGCTACAAGACTGACGGGTCCGACCTGCAAGACACTGTGGCACAACGGGGGTGAGTTGCCAGCTCGTGAGTAAATATAACATCTAATAAGGCAATCGTAAGAATGCACGCAATGCACCACAACATGCATGTCCATATGTGATATAATATCTCTAGTATGCATGCACAGGTATGCAATGTCATTATTAAGTCTTTAAGTGTTTTAAATGCTAAGAGTATTGAATTCTTAACTTTAGAACATGAATATCTGTATAATAGCTAAATACCATCAAGAAATCATCTGAAAACCCGTGTCGAGCATCGACACCAAAGGAATCATATCTGTCTCAATATCGGGCTCCGTCAGTCCGGATCGGCCCATATCATAAATCTCACGACAACGGTCGGTATCCTCCGGATATCCACCACGCCAGACATCACCGGTAGGTAGTCTTCCCCTGCCAGGCTCATCGTCTACAACTCGATCTTCTTGCCCCGGGGTACCATACCGGGCCCACCATGTACCCGAGACGGTTCATCCACTCCTCGAATCGGGTCTCGAAATCCAACAGAAAACATGAAAACTCATGGTGGACGACACATACATCACGAGAAAACCGCAACTTTGTTTTGAAAATGATAAATATAAGGTTTTGTTAAATTCTTGCGGTTTTCCCCAAAAATCCAGAAATCGCAGCAATACTGAAATCATCAAGAAAATCATAATGTCCACATGTTATATATGATAAATGTCTATGATATCAATGCATACGATGTGAATTTTGCTAGAAATCTATATAAATATGATGATGATGCGAGGTATACGTATGCTATGCAATTTCATATATCAAGTATGAATGCAAGTGGCGATATTATGATAAACAGGTTCTATAGTGCACGTGGCATGGCAATTACCAAAGGCGTGTGTGTCACATGAATAGTGTGCGTGCAACAGATGCCAATGGTAATGGTGTTCGTGTCCTACAAAGTGATATCGCATAAGTATGGATGAATGTCCATGCAATCTAATATACTGTTCGCTATAAGGGTATGCAGTGTACATGAATGGATAAGCTAGCTAACAATATGAATCTTGCAAAAAGTAGGGTAATCCTAACTAGAGGGGAGGCGCCTCGCGCCATTCAGACGATTCCCCCATAGATGAATACATCTACTCACCTGAAATCCCCGCTAATCCGATCCGGCCACCGCCTTGCCTTTTCGCGCCGTGTCCGATGTTTCCCCGACCGATCCTATATTTGCACAATACCAAGCATAAGATTACAAAACCTAACACAATGCAAGTCACAACAAACAATTATCAACGCTCTCGAATTAATCATAACATACACTCGGTGCGCGGGAAAACGCACGAAAAATCGTTAATCTTTAACTAGAATCATCATTTCGGGGAAATCGGCAAAACTACAACCCGACTAGACGAAACCCCGCGTTCGCTCACTCTAATAGTCCTATACGAAGCTAATTATATCGCTAACATAACGCATTTTGATCGCATTCTAATTTTCGTAAAAATCTCGCAAGCAATTTTCTAGCCGATTCGATGCAAACATCGAAATTTATCGATTTAGCGAGCGCATCATTACCCAATTAACCATTCTAATCAATTATATAACCAAAACCCTAACTTAATTTTTACAACCATGTTTCAAACCCTAACTCAACATCAAAACCCATTCTTGAATTTTCAAGACAACCCATTATAATGAAATTAACACTTTAAACATCTAATTTAGCATAAACAAACTACAAATTAGCAACTAGTTTAGGATTTTACCTCACCAATTGAATCCTAGCATGATCAAGTCACCAAGAAAGCCTCCTTTCATCATGTTTTCAAACAAATTAGGGTTTGGGAAAGGTTGGATTAGGGTTTTGGTTTGAATGGAGAAAGAAATTTGTGAATTTTTAATGAATTTTGCTATGAATTTGAAGCAAGAATGAAGTGAAGAAATGGGGAGAGCTGCTGTTGAGGCTCGGCCAGCAGGTGGGGAAGGCAAATGGGGGTCTTTTGGAGAAGTTTCTAGGTCTATAAACATCATATGTTATCATTTAATGCTTTCATATCAACCTTTTTACAAAAAAACCCATTTTTACTTCATTTTTTCACAAATTTTCCCACCCTAAAACCAAAAGTTTGCAAGACATGATATAATTTTATTAACACCATATTTTATCTTATAACGACTCCTAATTATGAAATTTACCTAATTAAATTTGTATTTATCACTAATTTAATGTATTTAAAAAGGCTTAAAATAATAAAAAAAATAATTAATTACGAAAAAAATTTATTTAACTAGATAATTATAAGTGACATTTTAGTGACAAAATTATAGTAATATCTTATCTAAATTTTGTATAATTAGGTCTACAATGAAAAATACCTAATTTGACTTTTTACGGAAAAAGCCGAAAAATTAGCCGATTACCGAAAAACTGCCTAAACGATTTTCGAAGGGTTACACTATTTCTTCATACTCTACTACTTGCCATGTAGTATAGGGTGTTCTCTTCACAAAGTTTTTGACCAAGTGAAGGAATAGCTTGAGTTTGAGTCTCCCCGACGTAGATCATCTTCGGCCTCGAAGTCAATGACCTAGCCTGATCATTTCTCCGACGAAACCATTTCTAGAGTCCGGGATCCGATGATCGCAGCGGAGGGACGTAAACACGGACCTAAAGAAGTGGTGGACCGGATCTACAATGGTTGTAATCCCTTTCACATAGTAGCAAAGTCGTTTGCTTGCTTGCTTTTCGCCTTAACTTCTAGTTAACGATCTAGTTTAGGGTTTCTCGGCACCGGAAAATTTTTGTTTGGCATGATTGATGCCTTGTGGAACCTCTTGAGTGTGCCTAGGAACCCTACATATTTATCATCGTGTACTGCTTTAGGTAGCCTTACAGGTCGCTATTACACGTTGATAGAGCCCCTAGGATTCTTGCTTGACTACCAGCAGTATGAGGGCGATCATATATGTGGGAGCTGGGGTCTATAAGCACATCCTTAAAAGGTCCCTAGTCGTGGGAGTTTCGAGACAGGGCATCGATTCTCCAGAGTAGACTAGTGTATACAGTCGAGACCCTGACGAGGGGCGGTGGCCGGTCTCACAAGCCACTGGTGTCAGTTGGTTCACCTAAGATGTATACAGGTGCTCATTGGGTTATGAGTACACCGGATAGGACTCGCCGGGAACCTGCTAGTTGGGATTATACCAGACGTCAGATAGCAGTTCCCTAGTGACATGTGTACAGGTTAGTTCATCGACCTGAGATCGTCATTTGTCTCGTATGAGTTCCCACTATGCTTTGATTACTACCCTACCACGCTCAAAGGAGACGTGCAAACAGGTTTTAGTTGGGTACAGTCCCGAGCCACATGGAGGCAGTGAGCGGATCTGCAGGGGTTCGTCTCTCCCGGTGTTGGGGATGAGGTCGCGCTGTGTCTAGGAGAACCATTACACGAAGCCCTCGGCCGAGGCAGGAGATTTACTGGTAGGTATTCCAGTAGTATCTCAGGGTGTTCTGGGCTACACTCCGACACGACTTGTACCGCTATTGGGGGTCTGACTTTTACCAACCCCCTAGGCCCGCCATGCGATGCTCATAGATGAACGGACTGGACTGTACGGATATTGTCACTGACATGCTCAGTAGGGTGTCAGGATGAGTTCGCTCGTCGATGTCCCTTTGGTCAATAGCTGGTAGCTCGTTACGTATGGCTGATACCTCTGACGTGCTAGTGGTTAAATCCACAGCCATAATATTGACGAGTCTTTAGAGTCCCCCACACACAGTTACTCAAGTTTCGGGCGAAACGCTGTAGAGGCCGTATGGAGATATGGCAAGGTTCGATCAGATACGTGCGGTATTGCACAGATCGTGATCGGACGGATTTTACTAGCGGGCTTTGGTTTAAGCCGGATCCTAGTATTAGACAGTGTAGATTTTGTCTCTTTGCATTTGTATTCAGTGGGAATACAAATGTGGGTATGTATATACAGTCGCGGGGTTTTCCTGTAATTTATTACGGGATCAGTTTTCTGAGGTTGCCAGTTTGCATTTCGTTCCGGCTAGTTTTCTTTTGTTCCTTCCCGGCCGGACTTTTCCGATGGAGAGGCTAATTTGCAATTGTGCAAATTAGTATTTGTGGAGGGGGTCCATTGTAAATGTGTGGCTTCATGATGAGATTCTTTTTTAGTCTCTTCCTTTGTATTAACTGGGATTAGAAAGGATTAGAAATTGATATGACTTTGTTATCATTGCTTTTGGATGTGGTCACCCCTTTACTTTTACTACTCTCACCTTCCTTCATGTTTTGATTCCTCCACCATTTTTTTAAGGGGGGGTCCGGCCACATTGCTAGAAGAGAGTTGAGAGAGGTTCATTTTGTGGGGAAATTATTCATCTCACTTGTTTTTGCCACAAAATTCCATAACTCCATTTCAACCTCTCTAAAAGTTCATTCTCTATTCCTCCATGGCAACTTCAATAAACCCTATTGAGACATAGATTCTACACTACACCTACAGTACCCTTGGACGCGTCGGCTAGCCAACTTTGCGCCCGAGTTGCCTCGGTCCAGAGGTGGGAGCCCGTAAAATAAATCGGCTACGTGGTGCCCTTTCCGACGAGGACGTGACGAATGGAGACTCCGCGGGAGATCGGGACGACGACGAGAAGACCGAAGGACACGGATCGCTCGGTATATCTCTCTTCCCATCTTGTAGTTTTCTAGTAGTTAGGTTAATGTCCCGATCCGGGTTGATAGTGCGCGGTGGTGCCGGTTTACTAGTTCTTGTAAAGTTTTTCGTTTCCGCATTCCGGCGTTGGATTGACGGCCGGGGAGCCTCCGTGCACTTACACTTATTATACTGAGCTAGAGAACATTGGTTCCGCTCCAACTTATAATTGTTATAAGTCCGAGCAGGAAATAGAGAAATATCTGGATTCCCATGCCACCCAATCGAAGAAAGTGCATGTTGATGCATATTCTTCGGGTGTCCTTATTACCGAAAACTGTTTCTCAGTATCTTCTACGTCCTAGGTATGAGATACCGGATCAGGATCCCACATATGTAAGAATTACATGGGCTACAGAAAGGTAGAGAACTGAGAATGGGTGATATATCTCTAAATGTTAGAGAATGGTGCAATTGTTGCAGCCAAGTCTATTAGCAGATATCACCCTGTATTAATACATTGGTTCTAAACAAATGTTATTAAATACCAAACCTGATATACAACATTACATCAGATTCTTTACTGAGTTAAAGAAGGATATAATTCTGTATTGGAGGATAATATTGTGAACATTTTCCTGAATCAAGAGTTGATTCGATCAGGCACGTTATATAATAGCATATACGTTCTAAATCAAACCACGGTTCAAAGTATATAGAATACACACAAGAGGAGTAGTTCAGAAATGAACAAATCCTTCTTGTGGCATTGTAGATTAGGTCATATCAATGCGACACAACCAGCTAAATTACATAAGGATGAATATGAGAATCCGTTCGAATTTTCATCTTATGTTACTTGCCAGTCTTGTCTCAAAGGCAAAATGACCGATACTCCGTTTATTGGAAACAGAGAAAGAGTTAGTGAACTCTTTGAATGAATGCATGATGATGTATACGGTCCTATGTCTACAAATGCCAGGATTGATTCTTTATACTTCATTACATTCACTGATCATCTTTCAAGATTCGGACATATGTTCCTGTTCAAACACAAGTCTGAAACTTTTAAGAAATTCAAGGAATATAAGCCTGAAGTTAAGAACCAGATGGGTAGAAGTATTAAAGTCCTTCGATATGATCGATGAGGAGAATACTTGCGCATGGAGTTCCTGGATTTTCTAAAAGGAGAATGTGATTCTCTCTCAGCTTACTCTTTCGAGTACACCAAAACACAACGGTGTATCGGGGCAGAGGTATCGCACCGTATGAGATATGGCACGCTCTATGATGAGTACTGTTGAGTTACCTGTTTCCTTTTGGGTGTTATGAACTTGAGAAGCTGCATACCTATTGAATGGGGTTCCGTCCAAATCAAGGCCTACCACTACATATGAGATATGGAATGGGAAGAGACCGTGTCTTAAACGAGTTAAGATATGGGGTTGTCCGGCCTATGTTGAAATGCAAAATCCAGACAAGCTCGAGACAAGGTCAGATCTGTAAAAGTTTGTCAGGATATCCCAAACATTTGTGAGGGAATATCTTCTACCACTCTGAGGAGCAAAAGGTGTTTTGTTTCTCAGCATGCCACCATTTTAGAAAAGGAATTTCTTATGAAGAAATTTGTGGACATGAGGTAGAACTGGAAGGTGATCCATATAGACAAACTAACAGCTAATAATTTGGTAAAACCAAAGGATTCAATAGTCTCCAACGAACCTCAGCCTCTCCGCGAATCTGGTAGGGTTTCTCATCCACTTGAGAGATACTACGGTCTTCTCGGTGACAGTGGGAGCGAAGATTGCATCATGAGATGATGGCCCAACTAGGTTCAGGCAGGCCATCATGAGTGGCGACTCTATGAAATGGCTGGATGCTATGCGATCAAAGATGGAATCCATGTACACCAACAAAGTATGACTTTGCATGTTGCACCTGAAGGGGTAAAACCCATTAGGAGCATTTGGATCTTGAGATGATTCTTGGTGTAGATGGAAAAGTGTAACATTTTAAAATAATTAAATGAATAAAATTGTTTAAGTGAATTTTATGATTTTCGGTAAAGTAAAATATATTTTTCTTAAAACTAAACCGTGATTGTTTTTCATTATAATTTCAAAAATACCTATTTTAATTATGTAATTACTAGTAAATGGTGTTTATTTAGCCACTTATAAATTTTTAGTTTAATTAAATATTTTTCCTAAATTAATTATTTTAAATATTAACATAAGCTTTATTTTTACACTAAATTAGTGTAAATTATAAATTTGAATGATTTTAATTTGTAAAAATGAACCATGGCATATTAGAATTTAGTGTGTATCATGCAAAATTTATTTGCAAATTTTTCCAATTTTCTAGAGTTTTCTTGAGTTGCTATAGTAAAGAAATAAAAGAAAAATAAATAAATTCATGAAATGACATAATGAAGTGATATGTTGGTGGAAACTTCTACACAATTTCTCACCCTCTTCTTTCTCTCCCTCACCTCCATTTATGGCCGGCCCTCACCCCCCATGGTAGCCACCATTTTCCTCATTTGATTTTGCTCCAAAATTCATCAAAAATCCTTCAAAAAATTCAATTAAAAATCCACAAAATCCTATTTATTTCCTATCATTTATTCTTTGCTTATTTTTACATGGATTTTGGAGTGGGAAAGCATGCATTTTGGAGACTCATTTTCATGTTTGGACTTTAGGTTGTGGAGGTATAAATCCTTCCCTTTTGATTTATTTCTATTAGATGTTCTTTTAAAGCATAATTAGATTTATTATATTAATTCTAGTTGCAAATTTTAAAATTCTAGTTAGGGTTTACAAATTCAAGTGGTGGTTTTTTATTAATTAATTAGGATTATAATAACTAGTTTACCATTTTTAGAAGGGGAAAAATCTTGCATTATGGTTGTATAATAAATTGTTATCCAAAATTGATTTAATTATGCTATTTAACTAACTAGTTTTTTTATAAATGTATATGTGGGTGAGATAAAATTCTAATTAATGTTTTTATCATTATATTATGGTTTTAATAGGGATATTAACATGTTAGTGGAATGCAAAACCTAATCTAGTTATTAGATTCAATTGTTAGTTAATAAAGTATGATAAATATGCTAATTATGCTAGTTTTTGCAAACTAGATTTTTGAAATTCCTAAATAAATGAGATTAAAAATATAATTATGATTTCATTATATAATTATCATCATGAATTGTAGTTTAATACATTAATTCATGCACAATCAAGTTTTGTGGTGGAATTGTGTTATTTTGCTTGAAAGATGTTAATAATTACTAAAGGTTGCAAACTAGAAATTTCAAATTAATCCAAATTTGTGTAATAAAAATATAGTAATAGTTTGTATAGTCTAGTTATGCTATTTAATGAGTTTTATGACCATTGATTTCATTTAAATGTCAAGTTTTGAAGAAAAACGGTAAATTGGCATTTTCGGGTTTTACGAAATCGGGCGATTTGATGGATTTTAGGGTTTCGATGGATTTAATTATGTTTTATAATATAAGTAATGAGTTTTAAAACTACGAGTTATTTGTTTATGTTTATCTCGATCCATCGGAGTTTGTACGCCGATATCGAGCGATATTTGGTTCTTTTGCGTGAACGGGACATAGGTTTTAACCTATACTGGTTCCTTGCGTCGTTTTGACTTTTATATGTGATTCAGTTTACGATACTATTTATATGTTTGCGTTTAGGTACCCTCATGTGGACTGCGGGCGATGAAGAGGAGGATGGCGACACCGTCTTCGGCAGACATGGACCAGGTGAGTAGATGTATATCTATGGGGGGAAGTCGGGTGGATGGCATTTAGCACCCCCGCAACGTAGAATAGGAATAGTACTTATTGACATTAGGAAACCAGATGTGACCCTAGATTCTTAATGCGTAGGACCCTAGTAATGACCCTAGGCTGGATTAGACTAATTTAGGAAGACCATATCAGAGGATGAATACCTTGGAAGAGGTTCGTAGGTTTCAGGTAGAAACACACACACACACTGAAACTCGACATGGTATATACGTGCATGTGTATATACATATAGGACTAAGTATAGGTATATATATATATAACACGTATATAGGATACATTGATGTGATATGATATCCGAGGTATGATGAAATAGTATAACTGGGCTTGATGCCATGATTCTTGGCTATACAGTCGTATTAAGTGTTAGCGGATCATTAGAGAATGAGATAGTGAACATGTGTACATAAATTATAATGGGTGGTGATGATATTGAGGTACAAGGGACTTTAAAATAGTACCCGGACTATAACTTGTGATTGATCACGATATGGGATATGTATGACTTGATTATGACATCATATAGGTGTGACCTGATGTTGATATCATATAGGTGTGACTTGATGACGATATGATATCAGTATGACTTAATCACAATATGATACATATGACATGATATTTCTGAGGATAAACTAATGATACATATTATGATGGCAATGATATATGATTGATGTATGCGATTACAGTTTAGCACCTTGATCATGAGATGTGTTGATGATGACATTATACGAATGATGAGACACCTAGGAGATACTTGACCCGTACCCTGATATTGGGATGCCGTACGATGGATTTTACCGTACGAGGCATAGATATGATGATTGATCCGCACTATTGATTCGAGGAAGCCGTACTACGTACGTGACGCTATTGAGGCTGGATCGCCGACTATTAGAGATATTGATTCAGACCTTAGGTAGACTCTTGTTTCTTATTGACTAGTTTCTTAGGTTTAGTTTCTTAGGAGGTTAGATGGACACTAGTTTAGGTTCGATTCATATAGTGTTAGTTATATGTATGCCCTAGAGGCCATTACTGTACATTGGATGTATATTATAGTGGATGCTGGGACATATATGGGTAGGACTTTCTTGCTCGACATGATAGTATGCTATCCGGTTGCTCTTTATCTTAACATGTATACTTTCTGTTTCTCTGTTACATGTTGATAAAGCCCTTAGGATGTGTACTCGACTTCCAGGACTATGATGCAGATCATACTAGTGGGGTCTGGGTAGTCAATGAGTACATCCTTCAACGTTCCTAGTCGTGGGAATATCGAGACAGGGCATCGATATTCCAGAGTAGACTAGCGTATATCCTCTCGACCCATGTGATGGGCGATGGATGATCCCATATCCATTGGTGTTTGACATCGGAGATGGTATGCGGGTGCTCAGTGGAGACTGGGTACACTGAACGGACTCGCCGAGAACTCCCAGATGGTATTATACCTCACGTCAGATGGCAGTTCTCTGGTGACACTGGTACAGCTTAGTCTGTTGACCCGAGATCGTCATAGAGTCTTGTGTGTCTCCCACTGTGCTTTGATTTCCACCCTATCACGGCTCTACTGAGTTGTGCAAACAGGTGGTTTTTGGGTACAGTCCCGATTCACATGGAGGTAATGGGCGATAGGAGGGGATTCGTCTCTCCCGGTATTGGGGGTTGATGTTGCGCTATGCTCGACTGGCCATGACAGGAAATTCCTGGCCAGGGTTGCAGTGATATACTGGTAAGAGTTATCAGTAGTTTCACGATTGTTATGGACCTCACGTCGGCATGACTTATCAAGCTATTGGGGTCTGACGTTTACCACCCCTAGGCGAAATATGCGACATATCAGACGAACAGACCGGACTGTACGGTAAGTGTTACTGGTTGGATTCACGGGAGTGTGAGCGGGCTTGCTCGTCGATCTTCTGATCGCTCAATACCCAGGTGGCCGTTACGTTTAGCAGACCGCTTGCGGCTTGTGGGTGTTTGATATGATCATCACCTGCTGCCGGCGTATTGACAAGTCTTTAGAGTCCTACACAGAGGTTTCCTGGCTCAAGCGAAACGAAATAGGAGTGCATATGAGATATGTGCGGGACCGAGAATAATGCGTGTATGTGATACCGTATTATATTCTCGCGATAAATGTATCGACTGGTTGTATACGATATAACCTAGTTATCGAATCGAGGATTGATTCGATAAGCCGATACATTGAATATTAGTCGGTTATATGCGATATGACCGGATCGTTAAATCAAGTATTGATTTAATGATTTAATGCATAATTATACATTTGATATATTACTTTTCGTTAACTAGTATTGGTTCACTTTAAATGGATTTTCTCACTTGAATTGTGCAAGTTGTATATGTGATATACATTTGTGCACATGATTGTATCATGTTTGATGATACATGCTTACTTGGTTAAGTGTAAAGAATTAAACCATGGTTAAACTAATGATTAGGGTTTTGTTTTTTCATTTACTTATTTATCTATTTATTTATCTTTTTCATTTTGGCAAGGAGAATGACAAATGGTGGATTTTCTTTGTTTGCTAGTTGAAGGTTCTTGAAGTTTTGAACTAGTCCACCATTCTTGTCTTATACTTAACCCTAACCATTCAAGTTAACCATGGTCCATTCTCTACAATTAACCAAGGGTTAATATATGATAAGTATTGATTTATTTATCTATTTTTATTCAACACTTAATATATCTTCTTCTTCTTCATCTTCTTCTTCTATGAAGAAAAGCTTGCTACATCAATGGCAAGTGATGAAAACAAGTGAGAAATCCAATTCTAAAGTGAACCCACCTCCTATTTCTTCATCCTCTACCTCTTGCCAAGTTGTATAGGGTGTTTCCTTCACAAGTTTTCAAGGCTTGGTGAAGTTGGAGCTTGATCTTGTGATGCCTCGACGTAGATCATCTTCGGCATCGAACCGACGACCAAGTCCGCCCTTTTCTCCGATGAAGCCGATGCTAGAGTCATGGGTTTGATTTAGACAGCGGAGGGACCTCATCAAGGAGCCTAGGACGTGGAGGACCGGATCTACAAAGGTTGTAGCTTCTTTCCTTTAGTTAAAGTCGTTAACTTGCATCGCATAGCCTATATATATCTAGTCAACGATCCGTATTAGGGTTTCTCGGCACTTGTAAAATTTAAATTGGCCGTGTTTGATCACTTGCAAGACTTTATTAGTGTGCTAAGGAATCCTACAGTGGTATCAGAGCCTAGCTAGAGCCTTAGGCGATGCGTAGACGGAATTAGAAGTCCGATCGAATCAAAACCTAAACCCAAAAATGCTCTCTGTACATTTTTGAAATTCGTGGAATTTTTAGAATTAAAAATATGCAGAAAAATCAGCAGGAATATCTAAGAGTTACTGTGAAATTCGACAGCCTAATTCCATCAAGCCGCCGCGGTTCCACGGCACGAGCATGCCTCGTGCGGTGGTTCCGCGGCCGTTTAGTCTCTTTGTGCATTGAATTTTGTACAGTAATTCTTAAATTGCAGTACTGGTTTTCCTGGGAATTTTTAATATTTATTCCAGAGTTGAAATTTCTGGGTTGTTTTGGGGCCTCGGTGTGTCGATCGGATTGTCTAATTTTGTCAGTGTGTTTTTCCGGGTAATTTTAGAATATGTTAAAAAGTTTGACCGGATATAAATACCCACTTTTTCCCTTGCCGGGAAATTTCCAATTGTTGGATTTTTCTGTAGTTTAATCACGTTCTAAGTAGTGCAAGTAACACGATGGTCCCTCTAGAAGACAACAAACCTTAACTCGATTATGTGACCGTCTTGAACTGCCCTTTGAACCTTCGGGTTTGGGGCAGTACGGCATGCCATATGTGAGGCGTTGGGTTGACCCTTCTACGGCTGGATCATTGGTACTGAGGCATGAACTGAGTGTTTTTAGACTTATTTCATGTGTTGAGCTGTATTGGGAAAACATGGGTGTTCGATTGTTCGATCGGAAAGTTTAACATTTTCTGTTTATCCGGAATGTGATACAACATTTGGAATTCACAAGTAGTTATGAGATAACTTAATGAATGTTATAAATCTAGTTGTTTAGTCTCACGTGATCGGTTGCTATGGAATTTTGATGTGATCAAAAGTCCGTCGCAATCACGTAGCGTACGCGGATACTCGCCGGGTAAACTTAATAGACAGCCTCGCCCCATAGCCCCGACTAAGTGACTGTAGGAGAACCCCGTCGCCAAAAGCATCCGTTCGGATGCTCGCGGTAGCGGTGTTCCGCCTTAGTGCACTTCGTCGACGGTATCGGGGGTGCGGCCGCCTACTAAAGTTTGCGACAAGCATTCGATCTGAATGTCGGGAATCCTATTGAATTGCCCGACTTTATAATGAAAAGTGTTTTCGATTTTGAGACTAAAATGCGGGGTTTATAATTGTTAGGCATGTGATGTCTAAGTATTTCATTTGATTAGGCATGCGATGTCTAAAGAGATTGCGGATTCCAACTGTTGTAGTTTTACACTTTCTTTTCTGTGACCGTAAGTGTAATATGTGATATCGCCAGTTTCGTTGCTATATGTCAACGACAATTGGGATGCGCATATTTACTTACGTTGATGACATGTGATGTTATGTGTTGCTGGATATGTTATATTGGATCGTCGTGTTTGAATAGCCGGGGTTTTTTTTTGTGAGAAGAGTGTTTTTCATTTTTCATTCATGTAAAAACTTGTATGTAATATTCTTTTATTGGGGCACTTCCAGGTTGCGGATGATGTCACCATTTGTATATTATTTACTTTTCCGCATTAGGATAGACCCAAGGAGGGAAGCACAAGTAACCGGGTTCTGGGGTCCAGTAGGAGACCAACTCGAGGAGTCGAGTCCGGGTCTCCTAACCCTAGAATTGGTAGGGTTGCTTGCCGCTCTCGTAGGGGTCTTGGGGTGTGGGATTGGCTATTCATCACGACCGTGGAATCCGTGTTTTATACTGGCTCGTATTGAAAACACGGACGTCCTAGTATATCCAATATTTCATATGATATTTTCTGCTGCGTTATCTGTGATGTGATCATGTGATGTTCTGTGACAGATATTATATATAGTATATATGATATATTATATAAACGTTGCTTATGTTTTACACCCGCGCTAGCCCTGCCCCGCTCTGCCGTTAGTTACCTAACCTAACGGTGCAGACGGGATATCGAGGCGAATGCGGATGGCATAAGCGTACGTTATATTTATCTGTGATGTTTAGGTGGACTTAAATGATGGGATATTCATTAATGAGATTAATGAAAGAAAATAAACCTAATTGATGTTGTGGAATCGAATTTCAAAATAAAAACAGGTAGCTACAGTTCTTGCTTTGCATCGCGGTGTTCATTATAGAACATCCTGCACCTTATTCGATGAGGAAAGGACCGAGATCCCTACACCGGGAGTGACTCCTTTAGCAATAACTGGCAGATGCTACAACCCTCGGTTTGTCTTTTGAAAACTTCTATAGTTTATGCTTTGCACAGTGATATATATGATATATCCCGCACCTCATTTGACGAGGAAAGGGCCGACGATCCCTTCACCGGGAGTGACCCCTTTAGCAAAACTAGAAAAGCCTCAGAAAACATTCCATTTAAAAACCATTTGATTCCGCAACGAGATCAAGTTCAAAGCGTTAAAGGTTTTCACAAAAACCATTCGCAACCCTCCGTCATTTTAGGAAGTAGAGTACTTAGTATTCGTGCTGTGTTTGTTGACCTTAGTTAAGGCACAGTGTACGGTAGCTAAGTGATGTCTTCCTACACCGCATATGATGCGATTAGTTAGGACAGTCGCGTGACTTTGTTGACCTTAGTTAAGGGTCATGTGGGTGGGTCTAATTAATCACGAAATGACGGGTAGAACTTGACTAGTGCTTATGATTTGTTGACCATAGTTAAGGTCATAAGTGCTAGGGGTAAAAATCTTTATCGGGAGTTTCAAGTGTTGAAATTTGCAATGAGATTGCATACCTTCTATGTGATAGTTGGATCCCGATACCCACTGCGAGTAATTGTTACTCCTGGGAGAGTTTTGCACTTTACAATTAGCCGATCAAGTAGGTGTCTAGAAAGGTGTCAACGGGGCTACGCCTCTGGGAAAACGAGGTTTACTATAATTAGGTCCGTGCGAAAGCACGGGGAACCTCCCTCAAAGTACCGACACTGGCCTGGCTGAAAGATTGGCGAACTTGTAGAGTGCAATTAATCCCGGCTAGTCTTTCCTTTTAGGGTTTGAAGGAAGATTTGATAAAAACAGTGGGAGCCATCCTGATTAGATAAAATAATAACCAATCTATTCTTGCAAGAGCGCACGCTGAGTGTTTTCTTCTCTCTCTCTCCAGTTAGCGACCATATCACGCCTTAATCAAGATAATAATATGGATGTATTGACCGAACCCGCTTGTTATACTGAGCTGGGGAACGTTGGTCCCGCTCCAACTTATAATTGTTATAAGACAGAGCAGGAAATAGGGGAATACCAGGATTCCCATGCCGCCCAAACGAAGAAAGTGCATATGATGCATCTCCTTCGGGTGTGTTCATTATAAAGAACTGTTTCTCAGTATCCTCTGCATCCTGGGTATTTGATACCGGATCAGGATCCCAGATATGTAATCTGTTACATAGGGCTACAAAAAGGTAGAAAAACTGAGAACGGGTGATAAGTTTCATGAGACAGAAAACGGGGCAAGTGTTGCAGCCAAGTCTGTTGGTCACTGTCACCCTGTGTTACCAATACATTGATTCTGAACAAATGCTATTAGATACCGAACCTGATATACAAAATCATATCATTCTCTTTATTTAGTAAAGAAAATTTAAAATTTTGTATTGATGGATAATGTTTTGAACATTTCCTATATCAAAAGTTGATCGGTTCAGGCACGTTATCTAAAAGCATTGACGTTCTAAATCAAACTACAGTTCCTAGTATAAAGAACACACACAAGAGGAAGAGTTCAGAAATGAACAAATCCTTCTTGAGGCATTGTAGACTAGTTCATATCAATGCGACCCGACTGGCTGAAGTTACATTTTAGATGCATATTTAAATCGGTTTGGATTTACATCTTGTGAAACTTGCCAGTCATGTCACAAAGATAAGATGACCATAGCTCTGTTTATTGGAAACAGAGAAAGAGTTAGTAAACTCTTGGGATTGATACATGATGATGTATGTAAGGTTTCCTGTCTACACATGCCAGGACTGGTTCTTTATACTTCATTATATTCTCTGATAATCTCTCAAGATTCAGTCATATGTTCCTGTTGAAACATAAGTCCGAAGCTTTTGAGGTATTCAAAGAATATAAGTTGGAAGTAGAGAACCAAAATAAGGGTATAAGTATTATGTCCTATGATGAGATCAGGGAGGAGAATACTTGTGCATGGCATTCCTGGACTATTCTAAAGGAAAATGAGATTCTCTCTCAGTATTACTCCTCTGAATACACCACAGCACAACGGTGTATCAGGGCGGAGCAATCGCACCGTATTAGATATGGTGTGCTCTATGATGAGTATTACTGAGTTTCCTATTTCCTTTTAGGGGTTGTGCACTTGAGAAGCTGCATACCTATTGAATTAGGTTCGAATCAAATCTGTGCCTACCACTCCATATGAGATATGGTGTGGGAAGAGCCTATCTCTTAAGTAAGTTAAGATTTAGGATTGTTCGGCCTATGTCTAAAGCAAAATCCGGACAAGATCGAGGCAAGGTCAGTTCTGTAGAATTGGAAAGGTTCCAGCTATACAAAACTGCAGCTGATGATTTGACAGAACCAAAGGATTCAATAGTTCCCGACGAACCTCAGCCTCTCCGCCGATCTGGTAGGGTTCCTCATCCGCCTGAGAGATACCTCGGTTTCTCGATGACAGTGGGAGCAAGGATTGCATCATGAGATGATGACCCAACCAGTTTCGAGCAGGCCATCGAGGGTAGGGACTCTGTAAGAATGGCTGGATGCTTAGCGATCTGAGATGGAATCCATGTACACCAGCAAAGTATGGACTTTAGTTGCTATATCTGAAGGGTTAAATCCCCATCAGGAGCAAGTATATCTTGAGAAGATTACTTGGTGTAGATGGAAAAATTGAGACTTTCAAAGCTAGACTTGTTAAAGTTTTTCGTCATTGACCAGGCATGGATAATGATGAAACCTCTTCCAGGGACTATGCTTAAGTCCATCCAGATCCTACTTACCATTGCTACATACCATGAATACGATATCTGGTGGTTGGGTGCCATGACTACTTTTCTAAATAGTGATTTAGAAGAGAACGTCTATAAGAACACAGCCAGAGGGCTTCGTAAACAATGGGAGCAGCGGAACCGTGTGCAAGTTGCTTTATAGAATAAAGCAGGCATCACGGAGTTGGAACATCTGTTTTGATGTGGTAGTCAAAGTATTTGACTTCATCAAAATAGTAGATAAACCTTGTATATACAAAACGGTAGTAGAGAGTAAGGTGGTCATCCTCGTATTGTACGTGGACAACATACTCTTGATAGGAAAAGAGTTTCCTATACTACGATCGGTCGATCTCCTCTTATCACATGGATTATCCAATAGGATAAAGATGATACTTCCTAAATCCTGAGATTTGGATCTATGAGATAGATCTAAAGGGATGTTAAGGTTCTCACTAGGAATAGTGAGATTGTATCAATCGATCTTGGGGAGAATCACTGGAAGAGTTCCACACTGATAAGCACGACTGAATGTCAGTCACAGGCATTGTCTTTACCCTCGGTAAAGGGACGGTATGTTGGAAGATTTCCAAGCTAGATACCGTGACAAACTAGACGATAAAGGCTGGTAACATCGCTATTAAAGATACTACCAAAGAGGCAGTTTGGGTGTATATTGGTTCATAGGATGAACTAGGTTCCTACCATTGTGTGACAATGGAAGTGTGGCTTTGGCCCTAGAACCCTGGTCCCATCAGTGACCCAGACATATTCTGAGGCAGCATCACCTAATCAAGGAGATAGTTGATCTCCAGGTTGATCGAGGTTAGGAGAGCAGACTCAGAGGACAACACGGCGGATCCACTCACGAAGGCCTTTTCCTAAAGAGAGACTTTTAGGGGATGGTTGAGTATTAGATACTGCAACTACTGCTATAGATGGCCCTAGTGCAAGTGGGAGATTGTTAGTTATATGTATGCCCTAGAGGCCATTACTGTACATTGGATGTATATTGTAGTGGATGCTAGGACATATATGGGTAGGACTTTCTTGCTCGACATGATAGTACGCTATCTGGTTGCTCTTTATCTTAACATGTATACTTTTTGTTTCTCTGTTACATGTTGATAAAGCCCTTAGGATGTGTACTCGACTTCCAAGACTATGATGCAGATCATACTAGTGGGGTCTGGGTAGTCAATGAGTACATCCTTCAACGTTCCTAGTCGTGGGAAAATCGAGACAGGGCATCGATATTCCACAGTAGACTAGCGCATATCCTCTCGACCCATGTGATGGGCGATGGATGATCCCATATCCATTGGTGTTTGACATCGGAGATAGTATGCGGGTGCTCAGTGGAGACTGGGTACACTGAACGGACTCGCCGAGAACTCCCAGATGGTATTATACCTCACGTCAGATGGCAGTTCTCTGGTGACACTGGTACAGCTTAGTCTGTTGACCCGAGATCGTCATAGAGTCTTGTGTGTCTCCCACTGTGCTTTGATTTCCACCCTACCACGGCTCTACTGAGTTATGCAAACAGGTGGTTTTTGGGTACAGTCCCGATTCACATGGAGGCAATGGGCGATAGGAGGGGATTCGTCTCTCCCGGTATTGGGGGTTGATGTTGCGCTATGCTCGACTGGCCATGACAGGAAATCCCTGGCCAGGGTTGCAGTGATATACTGGTAAGAGTTATCAGTAGTTTCACGATTGTTATGGACCTCACGTCGGCATGACTTATCAAGCTATTGGGGTCTGACGTTTACCACCCCTAGGCGAGATATGCGACATATCAGACGAACAGACCGGACTGTACGGTAAGTGTTACTGGTTGGATTCACGGGAGTGTGAGCGGGCTTGCTCGTCGATCTTCTGATCGCTCAATACCCGGGTGGCCGTTATGTTTAGCAGACCGCTTGCGGCTTGTGGGTGTTTGATATGATCATCACCTGCTGCCGGCGTATTGACGAGTCTTTAGAGTCCTACACAGAGGTTTCCTGGCTCAAGCGAAACGAAATAGGAGTGCATATGAGATATGTGCGGGACCGAGAATAATGCGTGTATGTGATACCGTATTATATTCTCGCGATAAATGTATCGACTGGTTGTATACGATATAACCTAGTTATCGAATCGAGGATTGATTCGATAAGCCGATACATTGAATATTAGTTGGTTATATGCGATATGACCGGATCGTTAAATCAAGTATTGATTTAATGATTTAATGCATAATTATACATTTGATATATTACTTTGCATTAACTAGTATTGGTTCACTTTAAATGGATTTTCTCACTTGAATTGTGCAAGTTGTATATGTAATATACATTTGTGCACATGATTGTATCATGTTTGATGATACATGCATACTTGGTTAAGTGTAAAGAATTAAACCATGGTTAAACTAATGATTAGGGTTTTGTTTTTTCATTTACTTATTTATCTATTTATTTATCTTTTTCATTTTGGCAAGGAGAATGACAAATGGTGGATTTTCTTTGTTTGCTAGTTGAAGGTTCTTGAAGTTTTGAACTAGTCCACCATTCTTGTCTTATACTTAACCCTAACCATTCAAGTTAACCATGGTCCATTCTCTACAATTAACCAAGGGTTAATATATGATAAGTATTGATTTATTTATCTATTTTTATTCAACACTTAAAATATCTTCTTCTTCTTCTTCATCTTCTTCTTCTATGAAGAAAAGCTTGCTACATCAATGGCAAGTGATGAAAACAAGTGAGAAATCCAATTCTAAAGTGAACCCACCTCCTATTTCTTCATCCTCTATCTCTTGCCAAGTTGTATAGGGTGTTTCCTTCATGAGTTTTCAAGGCTTGTGAAGTTGGTGCTTGATCTTGTGATGCCTCGACGTACATCATCTTCGGCATCGAACCGACGACCAAGTCCGCCCTTTTCTCCAATGAAGCCGATGCTAGAGTCATGGGTTTGATTTGGACAGTGGAGGGACCTCATCACGGAGCCTAGGACGTGGAGGACCGGATCTACAAAGGTTGTAGCTTCTTTCCTTTAGTTAAAGTCGTTAACTTGCATCGCATAGCCTATATATATCTAGTCAACGATCCGTATTATGGTTTCTCGGCGCTTGTAAAATTTAAATTGGCCATGTTTGATCAATTGCAAGACTTCATTAGTGTGCTAAGGAATCCTACATATAGTGGTAGTTGTACTCTTATATAGCAGAGGAGTGGATAATGCACGTCTGTCTTTACATTCATACTGTAATCATCATGGTGCATGTTCTTACATATGTTGCTATAATCAGTATAAACCTTACCTGTTAGGACACCAGCACCATTACCGATGATGCGCATATTCCACGCACACTTATTTGCCGGCTCACACACATCATCATCGATAATTGCTATGTCACGTACACTTCAGATCTTATTATCTTTTATTGATAGAATCAGCTAGCAACTAGATCGATATATAATATTGTGATTACTTTCAGATGCTAGTATAGACATGGCATTTATTACTTAGACATTCATGCATTCATATTCTCATGTTATCATGCAATATTATGGGGCATATGCCGACACTTATCATTTACTTACTCATGATTTTGAGATTTGGATTTCTATGAGATTTCTGGATTTTGGGGAAAACCGCAAGAATATATAAAAACCTCTCTCTCTCCTCCTCTCTTTTTAAAATATAAGATGCGGTTTTCTCGTGATGTATGTGTCGTCCACCATGAGATTTTATGTTTTCTGATGGATTTCGAGACCCGATTCGAGGAGTGGATGAACCGTCTCGGGTACTTGGTGGGCCCGGTATGGTACCCCGGGGCAAGAAGATCGAGTTGTAGACGATGAGCCTGGCAGGGGAAGGCTACCTACCGGTGATGTCTGGCGCGGCGGATATCCGGAGGATACCGACCGTTGTCATGAGATTTGATGATATGGGCCGATCCGGACTGACGGAGCCCGAGGTATTGAGACTCTGAGACTTGAGATTTACATGTTTGTGTCGATGCTTGACACGGATTTCCATGGATTTCATTGTTGAGATTTCAGATTCCTACACACATTTTACTATGATAACAGCTAAAGATTTCTTATACATATATATCTGGATTTCAGGATTGATTATTTTATATTCATGGTACATGCATATCCATTCATATGACATAGTATTATATGAGGCACTGACACGAGCACGGAGTATCTGCATTTACACGTAGTTTTACCCTGCTGTTACTAGATGATTGGGATACAATAATGTATTATTATAACCTAGGATAGCGTCGTGCATTCGATTTCTTTTCGTAGATGTCTTCTACTCACGAGTTGGCAACTCACCCCCGTTGTGCCAAATTTTATTACAGGTTCGATGTACAGGTTTCCTTGGCAGCTTGCTGGCACATCTTTTCTTCCAGGGTGATTTGCACGGTAGGTTGGTTCACTTGCATCTGAACCACCATTGTATTTTTATTCATTCATTTGTATCTAGTAAGCTCCATCAACCAAACTTGTATTACTTGATAAGTTTATTGGACCATTCTTTTATTTCGACCCTAGAGTCGCGCATGTATTATTCTGATCTGGTGGTTTTGTTTTCTTTGAGATTTGAGCCTCGCCCTTTGGCGTTGTGTACTATTGTGTATTGTTGTGGTTGTTTCCGCCTGTTGGCGTTGAGCTAGCTCCCATTTGGGGACGCTTTTTATTATTTATGTATATTTTATACTTGTTGTACCCGTTTGGGGCTAGTTTTTACAGAGGAGACTCTGCCGAAATTTTTAGGAAATTTGCTGATGCTTTTAAACTTGTTTTCTTTTTCTTCTTCTTCTTCTTTTATGGTTTAGATTTCTGGGCTTCGGCTTACTTAGGTTACGTGGCGCCTCTAGACGCTTCGTAATCTAAGTGCCGGTCACGTTCCGTACTTTCGGGTCGTGACAAAAAGTTAAGACTTTCAAAACTATGCTTAAGTCCATCAGGATCAATGCAAGCATCGCGGAGTTGGAACATCTATTTTGATGTGACGTTAAAGAGTTTGACTTCATCAAAATGGTAGATGAACCTTGTATACACAAGAAGGTTGTAGAGAGTAAGGTTGTCTTTCACGTATTGTACGTAGATGACATACTCTTGATAGGAAATGGTTTCCTATACTACACTCGGTCAAGCTCCTCTTATCATGAGGATTCTCAAAGGAAGATCTGGATAATACCTGCTACATCTTGTGGATAATGATCTATGGTGATAGATTTATGTGGATGTTGGGAGTGTCCCAAATCCAGGTACATTAACACCATACTAAATGGGTTTAGTATGGAGGATTCTAAGCGTGGTGGTTCGCCCACTTACTCATGAATCACTCTCTTAAAAAAGATGTCTTCCAAAACTGATTTGGAGAGAGCTCGCGTGCAAGGGATATCCTATGCTTCGGCAGTAGGCTCTATCAGAGTATGCAATGTTATGTACCAAACCAGATGTAGATGACTCATTAGGTGTAGTGATCAGGAATCAATCGGATCTTGGGAGAATCACTGGATAGCTGTGGAGGACATTCTTAAGTACTTGAGAAGCACTAAAAGAAAGTTCTTGGTTCTAGCTTCCAGAGTGATAGGTTTGACTGAGAGTCAGTCACAGGCATTGTCTTTACCTTTAGTGAAGGGAAGGTATGTTGGAAGAGTTCCAAGCTAGATACCATAACATTCTAGACGATAAAGGCTGAATACATTACTACCAATGATACTGCCAAAGTGGCTGTCGGCATTTCTTGTTCATGAGATGAACAAGGTTCCTACGATTGAGCGTTCAATAACTGTTATTGCGACAACAATAGAGTTGTGGCTTAGGCCTAGGAACGCAGGTCCCATCAGCGTTCCAGACATATTCTGAGGCAAGTATCACCTGATCAGGGAGATGGATGATCTCCAAGGGATCGAGGTAAGGAGAGTAGAAACGAAGGATAACACAACGGATCCACTCACAAAGGGCCTTACCCCTAGAGAGACTTCTATGGGATGGTTGAGTATGGGATACTACAACCACTGCTGTATAGTTGGGTATTGGATACTGCAACAGATGGCCTTAGTGCAAGTGGGAGATTGTTAGTTATATGTATGCCCTAGAGGCCATTACTATACATGTGATGTATATTTTAGTGGATGCTTGGACATATATATGGAGGACTTTCTTTCTCAACATGATAGTATGCTATCTGGTTGCTTTTTATCTTAACATGTACACTCACTGTCTCTCTATTACATGTTGATAAAGCCCTTATGATGAGTACTTGACTACCAGGATTATGATGCAGATCATACTAGTGGGGACAGGGTAGTCAATAAGTACATCCTTCAAATGTTCATAGTCGTTGGAGTATCGAGACAGGGCATCGGTACTCCAGAGTAGATTAGCGTATGCACTTCTCGACCGATGGGATGGGCGATGGATGATCCCATATCCATTGGTGTTTGACATCAGATAAGGTATACGGGTGCTCAGTGGAGACTGGATACACTGGACGGACTCGCCGAGAACTCCTAGATAGTATTATACCTATCATCGGATAGCAGTTCTCTGGTGACACTGGTACAGGTTAGTCTGTAGACCCGAGATCGTCATAGAGTCTTGTTTGATTCCCACTGTGCTTTGATTTCCACCATAATACGGTCAAGAGATCGTGAAAAAAGGTGGTTTTTGGGTACAGTCCCGAGTCACATGGAGGCAATGAGCGATAAGAGGGGATTCGTCTCTCCCGGTATTGGGGGTTGATGTTGCGCTATGCTCGATTGGCCATAACAGGAAATCCCTGGCCAAGGTTGCTGAGATTTATTAGTAAGTGTTACCATTAGTTTCTCGAACCGTTATGGACCTTGCATCAGCATGACTTATCAGGCTATTGGGGTCCGACGTTATACCACCCCCAAGCTGTGATATGCGACATATCAGACGAAGAGACCGGACTGTACGGTAGTGTTACTGATTGGATTCACAGGAGTACGAGCAGGCATGCTTGTTGATCTTCTGATCGCTCAATACCCGGGTGGCCGTTACGTTTAGCAGACCACTTGCGGCTTGTGGGTGTTTGATATGATCATCACCTACTGTCGGCGTATTGACGAGTCTTTAGAGTCCTATACAGAGGTTTCCTGGTTCATGCGAAACGGAGTGGGAGAACATATATTTGCGGGACCGAGATTAATGCGTATATGTGATACCGCATTCTATTCTCACGATTAGTGACATCGTAGGTTATATGTGATATAACCAAGTTATCGGATCAAGTGTTGATTCGATAAGATGTTACATTTGATTTTAGTCGGTTATATGTAATATAGTCGGATTATTAAATCAAGTATTGATTTAATAATTTAATGTATAATTATATATTTGATATATTACATTACATTAACTAATATTAGCTCACTTAAGTATTTCTTTTCTCACATTTGATATACTTTACATATATGTGATATATGTATTGTTTTCTTTTTGCACACAAAATATATATGTGATATATATTGTTGTGTCATATTAGGTTACACTTGCAACATGTATGTATGAGACTTATACCATTCTAGGATTTATGTTTGGGTTTTATTTATCATTAAGTAATTCACAAAAGATTTGGAATGAGTCATGGTTGAAGCTTGGAGAAGCTTGTAGAAAACATTGACCAAGTCCACTCTTTTGTCATTGCTTAAGATATTTCTTAACCCAACCCTTAACTCATAACTATAGTTTATTCTCTACATGAGTTAGGCATGACACTAACTCGCCCATGGTTGCAATTCTAACCTCACTCTCTCATTCATTTGCTTCATCACTTCATCTTCTTCTTCAAGAGAAAAAGCTTGCTAGTTTTTTCTAAGTGATGAAATCTTATGAGAAAAATAAAACTAAAGTGAGCCCACTTCCTACTAAATCATCCTCTACTATTTGCCATTAAGTTTAGGGTGTTTGCTTCACTAATCTCACCATTAGTGAAGAGATAGCATGAGCTAGTGTCTCTTCGACGTAGATCATCTTCGGCTTCGAAGACTTCGAAGCAAGCTTGTTCGTTTCTTCATGAGAGCCATTCTAGAGTCCGGGGGATCGTGATCGCAGCGAAGGGACTACTACACGGAGCTATTGAAGTGAAGGACCGATCTACAAAGGTTGTATTCCTTGTTCACTTAGATGTAAAGGGTTTACATTTCATGTTTAATCCTAATTCTCTAGTTCGATTACTTGGTTGGTTTGTTTAGCACCCTAAAAAATTTAAAATAGCATGATTGATGCTTGCCAAAACCTTGCTAAGGTGCTAAGCTAACCCTACAATAAGCACATTATTAAATATCCCTACTCGTGGGAGTATCGAAACTGGGCATCGATATTTCGGAGTAGACTAGTGTATACATTTCGAGACCCCGATAAAGGACGGTGGCCGGTCTTACAAGCAATTAGTGTTGTGTCACCTAAGATAGTATACAGGTTCTCACGGGAGGTGAGTACACTGGACGGACTCGTCGAGAACTTCTAGATGGTATTATATCTATCGTCAGATGGAAGTTATCTAATAGCATGAGTACAGATTAGTCTTTTGACCTAAGATTGTCATTTGTCTCGTGTGAGTTCCCACTGTACTTTGATTAATATACTACCACGGCTCAAAGGAGTCATGCAAACAGATTTTAGTTTGGTACAGTCCCGAGCCACATAAAGGCAGTGAGCGATTGTCGAGGATTCTTCTCTCCTGATATTAGGAGTCGATGTCACGCTGAGTTCTGTTGGCGATCACCCTAAATCCATGGCTATGATGGATGAGATTTACAGATATGAGTTCAGTAGTTTCTCTGTTGGTGATGAGCTTGACTCCGACACGACTTATCGGGTTATTAGGGGTCTGACATTTCCACTCCTAGACCCCATTTGCGATACTCTTAGACGAAGAGACCGGACTGTACAGAGATTGTCACATTCAGTCTTAGTAGGGTACGGACGGACTTGATTGTCGACTTCCTTTTCGTCATATACCTGGATAGCCGTTACGTACAGCTAGTGCCGCTGACGTGCTTATGGTTATGAATTTATCCAGTAATCACTGCCAACGTATTGTCGAGTCTTTAGGGTCCCACACGTAGCGTTTTCCCGGTTCAGGCTATATGATATAGATGGCGTATGTTGGTATATATAGGTGTCCGATTAAATACGTGTACATACTACACGGACTTTAATCGGACGGTTGATAATACTAGCGGTTTAGAATTAAGCCGGATTATTAAATCAGGTTTCGATTTAATAATTTATATATATATATATATATATTCTAGTATTATTGTTTACTATTCATTTTCTCTCTCTAGGATGTTCGTATTTTTATACGGATACGCGTATATGTATTTCGATAGGTATATCGGGTTGTATTCCGTATTTATACAGAAATACTTTTAGAAGGAGGACACCTCATTTGTTGGTTTTCTTTTTTAGGAAAATCAAAAATGAGGTAGAGGGTGAGGTGGATATGAGCATGGTTAAAAACATGTAGTGAGGAATGGGTTTTCATTTGTTTATTACAAAACTGGTTATGATATTTTTATAGTTAGAATAATTATGAAGCCTTTCTTTTTACATTCCTCCACTCTCTCATTCTTTCACTACAACACTTAGCCATTTTTTGTGACATGGCTAGCCTCTTCACCTCCTCTTTCTTCTGCACTTGCTCTCTTGAGTTTTGGATTTATGAGAAAATGATAGTGGAAAATTTCTACATCCCTACTCTTCATTCCTAACCAGCTTGGAGTATAGGTTGCTTCACTAGGTGAACCTGGAGCTTGAATTGGTTCACTCAGGTAGAACATCTTCGGTAAGGACGGTCGCCATTTAAGTTTGTTCCTAATGGCCTACGAGGAGCTTGGAAGGGTATTTCTGAAAGGTTCCTAGGCACCCTAATGAGGTCTCACAAGGCATCAACCATGCCAATATCAAGAAATACGGTGCCGAGAAACCCTAGACTACGGATCGTTAGCTAGATGTCTAGGCGAAACGATTACAAGTTAACACTTAACTAAGAGAATACGGAAATACAACCTTTGTAGATCCGGTGCTCCACCTCCATAGATCCGCAACGAAGTCCCCTCTGTTAGTGTATATGCCCTAGAGGCCATTACTGTATCATACTAGTTTGTATATTACTTAATGGAAGCTTGGGATATTCACCTTGTATAAACAATCTTGCTCAATATAGTAGTATGCTACTTGGTTTGTCTCTACTTCAATGTGTACTTGTGTTTATTTTAGTATATCACTTATACGCATTAGTGGAGCCCTTAGGATCTTTGCTTGATTACCAGCATTGTGATGGCAGTCACACTAGTGGGGGCTGGGTAATCTATAAGCACATCCTTATACAGGTCCCTAGTCGTAGGACTATCGAGACAGGGCATCGATACTCCGGAGTAGACTAGCGTATGCGCTTCTCATCCCAGTGTGGGAGATGGTCTGTCCCACAGCCATCAGTACGTCGTACTGGAGATAGTATACGGGTGCTCGTTGGGTTACGAGTACACAGGACAGGACTCGTCGGGAACTGACAGGTTGGTATTATACCTATCGTCAGTTATCAGTTCCCAGGTGACATGAGTACAGCTTAGTCCGCTGACTTGACACTGGCACTTCGCCTCGAGTGTGTTCCCACTGCACTTTGATCACTACCCTACCACGGCTCAAAGGAGTCGTGCAAACAGGAGGTGGTTGGGTGCAGTCCCGAAACACTTGGAGGCAGTGACGGTTAGACAGGATTCGTCTCTCCCGGTATTGGGGGTTGACATCGCGCTGTGTCTAGGAGAGCCATTACACGAGTAGTCCCTGGCCAGGGCAAGCGAGATATACTGGTAGGTTTCCAGTGTTATCTCAGGGTGTTTTGGGCTTCACTCCGACACGACTTGTACCGCTATTGGGGGACTGACGTTTTACCGCCCCCTAGGCCCGACATGCGATGTATCAGACGAACAGACCGGACTGTACGGAGAATGTCACATTCAGACTCAGTAGGAGTTCAGATGGGGTTTCACCTCATCAGCCTTCTTGTCGGCATCTACCTGGGGACCGTTACGCACAGCTAGTGCCGCTTGCGGTCTGTGGTTAAACCCACTGCCAGCGTAGTGCCGAGTCTTTAGAGTCCCACACAGAGGGTATTCGCCTCTGGGCAAAACAGAGTGGAGGTCGCATGGTTTTGCGACAGGGTTCGTTCTCATCCGCGCACTTGTGCATGTTTGGAGTCCGGACGGATATTACTGGCTGGCTCTGGTTTGAGTCAGATGCTGGTATATGTTTTGGGGTTGCTTTTATCTCTCAGCATTCATGTTCCTCGGAACAAGGATGCAGGTGTGTATGCACAGTTATTTGAGGAAGAGGACTTTCATTAGGGTTTCGGAACGGGTGCGTATGCACAGTTGACAGTCGTCTTTTTCCAAACCCTAATGGATTTTTGTTTTATCAATTAATAATATATAATAAAATGAAATTGTGTCATGGTTGGTTTTTATGTTGACTTGTTGACCATGGTTGACTTGTTGACCATGGTTGAAGTTTTGACCATCATCATTACAAAAGAAAGATGCTCTTTGATTCTAGCAAATTCATTTAATGTTTGAAATGATAATGGTCATTCCTAAACTTTCCATCAACCTTTTCATTTTCATTATTATTATTATTAATTTAGATAATTCTTTTTCTTTTGGCATTATGGTTGCAAGAAAGAAAAAGAGAGCTCATTATCTCATTTAGCTTCTCTCTCCTCACTTCATCTTCTTCTTCCTCTAGCAAAAGAGAACCCTTCTCATGTGTTGAGAATCCTTCTCTTTAAAAAGAAAAGCACCCCTTAGACACTCTCTACTCACTCTAGGATCAAGGGTTTAGCAAGCCGGAGATTCTAGTTCACTCCAAGTTCGAGAAAGAGCCCAAAGGTTGAACCCTCGAGGTGGATCCATCTTCGACGGAAGAAGGCGACAAGAAGAGAACCATCAACCTCTACAAAAGTTTGAAGAAGAAGGAGTTCAAGTTTAGGTATAACCATCTTCATCCGAGTAGCTAACTCTCTTTAGCAAGTTTGCTAGTTTTAGTTTAGGAAAAGATCCCGACTTTGTTTAGTCCATGTTGCCCCTTGCGCTAAAAAATTTGATTTTTATACCGTTTCCGCCTCCCCGTAAGAACCGGGGGTCGCAACGTGGACTTACAGTGGTATCAGAGCCTAACTAAACTTAAACTAGCTTGGTAGTGAAGTGTAACGAAGTTCGGAACCGGAAAAATCCAAAAACCAAACTTTTACAAAACCCTAGTTTCTGTTAAAAATTTTTCTGGTCAAAACGAGATTTGTTATACACCTAAATTCGGCTCAGGGTTTTGTGTGAACACCCATGAAAAACGATCCATTGATTCATCTAAACCGCCGCGGTTCCGCGGCATGAGGTAGGCATTTGCCGCGGAACCGCCGCCGTTTGTTGTCCTCTCTGCATCGTTTTTCGTGCAGTGTGTCTCTGTGTTGGTTTTGAGATTTTTAAGATATATTATATGTGCCCAGATTTTCCAGAACAGAAATTTACTTTTGGGGTCCTATAATTCCGTATTTTTTCCGAACTTCACTGCACTTTGACTATGATGGTTATATCTGTGATGTTTGCATGTATTGAACGTCGGCTAATCGCTATAAGTCGATTGGTCGGGGTTATACATGATCTGTGTTTGATATTGGATTGTGTATATGAATGTGTTGGACTGTCGCGGGTGAATAGCCGGGGTGGATGTGAGATGAGCTTTTGTTTTTTCTTTCATTCATTGTAAATGTAAATTGATGTAATAATATTATTTGTTTGGCCGCACAACCGGGTCGGGGTTGTAGCCGTCATTGTATAATTCTTTTTACTGTTTTTGCTCCTAGGATAGACCCATGGAGGGGTGCACAAACTGCCAAATTCTTGGCGGGTAGTTTGCCGCACCCGTAGGGGTCTTGGGTGGGGTATTTGGCTATTCACCGCGACCGTGTAATCCGCTTTTCGTTGCAGGCTCGAAAGAATTGCGGATTGCTAGTATATCCAATATATTCATCTGTGATCTGTAATGTCTATCATTGCTTTCTATTTAGGCGTTGCTTATGTTTTACAGCCGCGCTAGCCCAGCCCCCGCTCTGTCGTTAGTTAAGTAACCTAACGAGTGATGACGGGACCCCGTGGCGAATGCGAATGGCATAAGCGTACGTCATATTTTGGTTGTTTTCTGCAATGGTAGGGATTAAATGATGGGACGCATTAAAAGAACTAATGCAAGAATATCACGCATTAAAAGAACTAATGCAAGATAATAAACCAAGTTAAAGTCGTTGGAACACTTTCGAAAAAACCACTCGGTTCTTTTCAAAACTAACTTTTAAATGCGGAGCTTGAGCCACTCCTTCTAAAAGCTATCTCGTTCCATCGATTATATCAAGTTCACTACGTTCACGGTTTCGCCAAAACCATCCGTAGCCCTCCGTCGTTTCATATGAATATTTAACAGTATTCAAGCTGTGTTTGTTGGCCTTAGTCAAGGCACAGTGTTTGGTAGCTGGTAGGTATTCATATGTTGCATAGATAGAATGCGTTGGTTTGGGACAGTCGTATTGCCTTGTTGGCCATAGTCAAGGGTATATACGGGTGGGTTCAAATTAACCTGGATAACGACGGGAAGAACTTGACATGTGACTTATGATTTGTTGGCCTTAGTCAAGGTCATAAGAGCATGGGGCAAAAATCCACATCGGGAGTTTCATAAGCACTGAAACTTGCTAGATTTGCATACCATCTGGAGTGTGATGATTCTGGTAGGATTCCTTCAGTTTCGTCACACGATGATATTTGGATCCCGATCCTACTGTGAGTATAAGCTACTCCTCGGGAAATTTCTCACTAAACAATCAATGCTATAAACCTAGTAGGTGCCTAGAAAGGTGTTAGCGGGGCTACGCCCCCAGGGAAAAGAGGTTCTTTAATTAAGGAACTTCGCGAAAGCGTTGGAAAACCTCCCTCGAAGTACCGACACTGGCCTGGCTGAACGGTTAAGCAAGTATTGTACGGTGGGATTGATCCCGGCTAATTCTTCCTTTGTGGTTTGAGGAGGGATTCGAGAGACAGTGGGAGCCATCCTGTTTAGACAAATTAAAAACCATTCTAAACTTGCAAGAGCATCGTGCTAAGTGTTTCTTCTCTCCCCCTGCAGCGACCAAATCGAAATGACTGGACTTAAGTTACTTCTAGATAAAAACATACTGACAGGGCCAAACTACAAAGATTGGCTCAGGAATGTCAAATTGGCAATCGCTTACGACAAGCTGGGGTATCTTCTTACCACCAAAGCTCCCCCCGTCCCAGGTCCCACCTCCAGCGTCGCGGATAAGGAAATCCGTAAGACTTGGGAGATTGATTGCGCGAAGGCCAGGTGCCTCGTGCTTGCCTCTATGGACAACGAACATCAGAGGAGGCATGAGAATATGGACCTCGAGTCCATATTTCTCCATACAAAAGAACTGTATGGAGAGCAGTCTCGTATCGCAAGATACGAAGTGTCGAAGAAGTTATTTTCGACTAAGTTGGCCGTCGGATCATCGGTAGCGGACCACGTGCTTAAGATGATTGGTTACACTGAGGAACTCGCAGAACTTGGGACCACGTTGGACAGTGAACTCTATACGGATTTAATTCTCCAGTCCCTTCCATCCACTTACGCCCAGTTTATACTGAACTTCAACTTACAAGAAAAGGAAGTTGAACTTTCAGAACTCCTCAACCTGCTGAGGAGCGCAGAGGGCACCCTACAGAAGAGTAGGGAGACACCCGCTTTGTTTGTAGGAGGATCTTCTTCCTCTAGGTCCAAGGCGAAAGCCAAGGGAAAGAGGAAGAAAGCCCCTGCCAAACCAAGAGGCGGTGTTAGTAAAGTGGGTACGAAGGGAAAGGAAAAGGCAACAAAGATTGCGGGGAAGCTTGTTGGAAAGGAAGAATGCTTCTATTGTCATAAGAGTGGACACTGGAAGAAAGATTGCAGGGCTTGGAAGGCCAGGACACAGGAACTGAAGCAGGTTGCGGCTTCAGCTTCAGGTGTGTATGTTATTGAAAACTGTCTTTCTATAAACTCTACTTCCTGGGTATTGGATACCGGATCAGGATCTCATATCTGTAATTCTTTGCAGGCGTTGAGAAACCGTAGGTTTTTGAAGGAAGGTGACATGACCCTCAGAGTTGCGAACGGAGCTAGCATGGATGCTAAAGCCGTGGGGGACTATCACCTAGGAATGTCAGATGGGCATGTTTTGGTTTTGCGTAATTGCTTTTTTGTACCCAACGCAACTTGTAGTATCATTTCTGTATCTTTGGTTTCTAAAGAAGGTTATGAATTTGCGTTTGTAAGTAATGTTGTAAACATTCACCTTAATCAAGTTCTGATTGGGTCAGGTACATTGAGCAATGGTATATACGTATTAAACCAACCACAGATTTTCAATGTCCAGAATACACACAAAAGAAAGTCTCCAGATATCAATCAGGCTTTCTTATGGCATTGTAGACTGGGTCACATCAATGAGACACGGTTAACTAAGTTACATAAAGAAGGATACTTGGATCCGTTCGAGTATCAATCTTATGCCACTTGTGAATCTTGTCTCATGGGAAAGATGACAAAGACTCCGTTCACTGGACACGGAGAAAGAGCGAGCGAGCTCTTGGGACTCATACACAGTGACGTGTGTGGTCCAATGTCTACACATGCGCGAAGCGGTTATTCATACTTCATTACTTTCACAGACGATTTCTCTAGGTATGGACATGTCTTCTTAATGAAGCACAAATCCGAGGCCTTTGAGAAATTTCGGGATTACAAGAATGAAGTTGAAAAACAAACCGGCAAAAGTATTAAGATTCTAAGATCGGATCGAGGTGGTGAATACTTGAGTGCCGAGTTCCTGGATTATTTAAAAGAGAATGGAATTCTCTCTCAGCGTACTCCTCCATACACTCCGCAACATAACGGTGTATCGGAAAGAAGGAATCGAACCCTATTGGATATGGTTCGTTCCATGATGAGTAAGGCTGAGTTACCGCGATCTTTCTGGGGATATGCACTAGAAACAGCTGCACATCTCTTGAACCAAGTTCCTACTAAGACTGTGCCTACCACACCATATCAGATATGGAGTGGGAAGAAACCCTGTCTTAAATCCTTTAAGACATGGGGATGTCCGGCTTTTGTAAAAAAGCAGCATGCGGACAAACTCGAGGCACGCTCAGTACAGTGCAAGTTTGTGGGATACCCAAAGAACTCCAAGGGGTATCTATTCTATTACGCAGAGGAGCAAAAAGTCCTTGTTTCTCGTCATGCCCACTTCTTGGAAACTGAGTTTTTGGAAAATCAGATAAGTGGGAGCGCAGTAGAACTGGATGAAATTCCAGAACCTCAGACTATTACTGAAAGCTTAGTGGAACCAGAGGGTTCAAAAGAACAGGACATTCCTACGCCGCTCCGCAGGAGTAGTAGGCAGTCTCATCCGCCCGAGAGATACTACGGTTTTCTCATAGACGGGGATAGAGAGGATTGCATCATAGACTATGATGAGCCTACTAGCTTCCAGCAGGCCGTTCAGAGCGTTGACTCGGTAAAATGGCTGGATGCAATGCGGACCGAAATGGAGTCCATGTACACCAACAAAGTATGGACGTTGGACATTGCTCCAGACGGGGTAAAACCCGTAGGATGCAAGTGGATCTTCAAAAGGAAGATTGGTGTAGATGGACAGGTTGAGACCTATAAAGCTAGACTTGTAGCAAAGGGTTTCCGTCAAAGACCTGGCTTGGACTATGACGAAACCTTTTCTCCAGTGGCTATGCTGAAATCCATTCGGATCCTTCTTGCCATTGCTGCCTTCCACGATTATGAGATTTGGCAGATGGACGTAAAAACCGCTTTTCTAAATGGAAATTTAGAGGAGTGTGTCTATATGGATCAGCCAGAGGGTTTCAATCAGAGTGGGAGCAGCGGAAAGGTGTGCAAGTTGCTTAAGTCCATCTATGGACTAAAGCAGGCATCGCGGAGTTGGAACATCTGTTTTGATGAGACGGTCAAGGAATTTGACTTTATCAAAAATCCAGATGAACCATGCATCTATAGTAGATTTGTAGCGAGAACTGTGGTATTCCTTGTTTTATACGTGGATGACATTCTCTTAATAGGAAATGACATTCCTATGCTACAATCTGTCAAAGGGTTCTTGTCACACAGGTTCTCCATGAAAGACCTGGGTGATGCCTCATACATCCTGGGGATCCGGATCCATCGTGATAGATCCAAGAGGATATTAGGACTTTCTCAGTCCAGGTACATCGACACCATAGTGAAAAGATTCAGTATGGAAGATTCCAAGCGCGGTAACCTACCGGCTTGTCACGGGATCACCCTCTCTAAAGAGATGTCTCCCAAGACTGATTTGGAGAGGGATCGCATGTCTATTATACCCTACGCTTCTGCGGTAGGCTCTATAATGTATGCGATGTTGTGTACCAGACCGGATGTAGCTTATGCACTGAGTGTGGTAAGCCGGTATCAGTCAAACCCTGGGGAGAAACACTGGATAGCGGTAAAGAACATTCTCAAGTACCTGAGAAGGACTGAGGAGATGTTCTTGGTGTATGGCGGAAAAGACCTCCAGATCGAGGCCTTTGCTGACTCCAGCTTCCAGAGTGACAAGGATGATTCCAAGTCCATGTCGGGTTTTGTCTTTACCCTCAATGGAGGGGCGGTGTGTTGGAAGAGTTCCAAACAGGAAACCGTTGCAGACTCGACGATGGAAGCGGAATACATCGCTGCATCTGATGCCGCAAAAGAAGCTGTCTGGATAAGGAAGTTCTTGAAAGAACTTCAGGTGGTTCCGTCCATTGTTGACCCAATACCTCTGTATTGCGACAACAACGGGGCTATAGCTTTAGCAAAGGAACCCAGGTCCCATCAGAGATCCAGGCACATCTTGAGGCGGTATCACCTGATCAGGGAGATCGTGGATCGCAAGGAGATCGAGGTTCGGAGGGTTGCTTCAGAAGAGAACACTGCAGATCCATTCACCAAGGCCCTACCCCAGACTCAGTTCGAGCGGCTGATCGAGATGATAGGTCTTCGATACGCCAGTACATGGCCTTAGTGCAAGTGGGAGATTGTTAGTGTATATGCCCTAGAGGCCATTACTGTATCATACTAGTTTGTATATTACTTAATGGAAGCTTGGGATATTCACCTTGTATAAACAATCTTGCTCAATATAGTAGTATGCTACTTGGTTTGTCTCTACTTCAATGTGTACTTGTGTTTATTTTAGTATATCACTTATACGCATTAGTGGAGCCCTTAGGATCTTTGCTTGATTACCAGCGTTGTGATGGCAGTCACACTAGTGGGGGCTGGGTAATCTATAAGCACATACTTATACAGGTACCTAGTCGCAGGACTATCGAGACAGGGCATCGATACTCCGGAGTAGACTAGCGTATGCGCTTCTCATCCCAGTGTGGGAGATGGTCTGTCCCACAGCCATCAGTACGTCGTACTGGAGATAGTATACGGGTGCTCGTTGGGTTACGAGTACACTGGACAGGACTCGTCGGGAACTGACAGGTTGGTATTATACCTATCGTCAGTTATCAGTTCCCAGGTGACATGAGTACAGCTTAGTCCGCTGACTTGACACTGGCACTTTGCCTCGAGTGTGTTCCCACTGCACTTTGATCACTACCCTACCACGGCTCAAAGGAGTCGTGCAAACAGGTGGTGGTTGGGTGCAGTCCCGAAGCACTTGGAGGCAGTGACGGTTAGACAGGATTCGTCTCTCCCGGTATTGGGGGTTGACATCGCGCTGTGTCTAGGAGAGCCATTACACGAGTAATCCCTGGCCAGGGCAAGCGAGATATACTGGTAGGTTTCCAGTGTTATCTCAGGGTGTTTTGGGCTTCACTCCGACACGACTTGTACCGCTATTGGGGGACTGACGTTTTACCGCCCCCTAGGCCCGACATGCGATGTATCATACGAACAGACCGGACTGTACGGAGAATGTCACATTCAGACTCAGTAGGAGTTCAGATGGGGTTTCACCTCGTCAGCCTTCTTGTCGGCATCTACCTGGGGACCGTTACGCACAGCTAGTGCCGCTTGCGGTCTGTGGTTAAACCCACTGCCAGCGTAGTGCCGAGTCTTTAGAGTCCCACACAGAGGGTATTCGCCTCTGGGCAAAACAGAGTGGAGGTCGCATGGTTTTGCGACAGGGTTCGTTCTCATCCGCGCACTTGTGCACGTTTGGAGTCCGGACGGATATTACTGGCTGGCTCTGGTTTGAGTCAGATGCTGGTATATGTTTTGGGGTTGCTTTTATCTCTCAGCATTCATGTTCCTCGGAACAAGGATGCAGGTGTGTATGCACAGTTATTTGAGGAAGAGGAAGAGGACTTTCATTAGGGTTTCGGAACGGGTGCGTATGCACAGTTGACAGTCGTCTTTTTCCAAACCCTAATGGATTTTTGTTTTATCAATTAATAATATATAATAAAATGAAATTGGGTCATGGTTGGTTTTTATGTTGACTTGTTGACCATGGTTGACTTGTTGACCATGGTTGAAGTTTTGACCATCATCATTACAAAAGAAAGATGCTCTTTGATTCTAGCAAATTCATTTAATGTTTGAAATGATAATGGTCATTCCTAAACTTTCCATCAACCTTTTCATTTTCATTATTATTATTATTAATTTAGATAATTCTTTTTCTTTTGGCATTATGGTTGCAAGAAAGAAAAAGAGAGCTCATTATCTCATTTAGCTTCTCTCTCCTCACTTCATCTTCTTCTTCCTCTAGCAAAAGAGAACCCTTCTCATGTGTTGAGAATCCTTCTCTTTAAAAAGAAAAGCACCCCTTAGACACTCTCTACTCACTCTAGGATCAAGGGTTTAGCAAGCCGGAGATTCTAGTTCACTCCAAGTTCGAGAAAGAGCCCAAAGGTTGAACCCTCGAGGTGGATCCATCTTCGACGGAAGAAGGCGACAAGAAGAGAACCATCAACCTCTACAAAAGTTTGAAGAAGAAGGAGTTCAAGTTTAGGTATAACCATCTTCATCCGAGTAGCTAACTCTCTTTAGCAAGTTTGCTAGTTTTAGTTTAGGAAAAGATCCCGACTTTGTTTAGTCCATGTTGCCCCTTGCGCTAAAAAATTTGATTTTTATACCGTTTCCGCCTCCCCGTAAGAACCGCGGGTCACAACGTGGACTTACACCCTCGCTGTCCAAATGTATTCCCGGGCTCTAACGTCGGCTTCGTCGGAGAAATGGCGAGCTAGGTCGTCGATGTCCATGCCGAAGATGATCTACGTCGAGGCATCGCTAGATCAAGCTCTCACTTCACAAAGTCAAGAAACTTGTGAAGAAAACACACTCTACTACTTGGCAAGAGGTAGAGGATGAAGAAATAGGAAGTGGGTAGACTTTAGAATTGGATTTCTCACTTGTTTCATCAATCCACCATTGATGAAGTAAGGTTTTCTTCAAGGAAGAAGATGAAGAAGAAGAAGATTATCATATGATAAGTTAAAAGAAAATAATACTTATCATATTATAAACCATGGTCAAGTGTAGAGAACTAACTAAGGTTATGTGAATGGTTAGGGTTAAAAGAACAAGACAAAATGGTGACTTGGTCAAAGCTTCATGAAGCTTCAAAAAGCTTCATGAAAGAAAAGAAAGAAAACCATTTTGCTTTTTCTTTTTATGCTTTTATTAATATCCAAAATGAATAAACAAATAATAAAATGAAAAAGCAAAACCCTAATCATTAAGGTAACCATGGTTCAATTCTATACACTTAACCAAAGCAGCATGTATCATCAAACATGATACAAACATTTGTACAAAAAGTATATCACATATACAACTTGTACAACGAAGTGAGAAAATCCATTTAAAGTGAACCGATACTAGTTAATGCAAAGTAATATATCAAATATATAATTATGCATTAAATCATTAAATCAACACTTGATTTAAAGATCCGGTCATATCGCATATAACCGACTAATATCAACAGTAACAACTTATCGAATCAACACTTGATCCGATAACCCGGCTATATCGCATATAACCGATCAATGTCACAAATCGCGAGAATCGAATACAGTATCACATACTGGTATCATTCTCGGTCCCGCACATATCTCATATGCGCTCCTATTTCATTTCGCTTGAGCCAGGAAACCTCTGTGTAGGACTCTAAAGACTCGTCAATACGCCGGCAGCGGATGATGATCATATCAAACATCCACAAGCCGCAAGCGGTCTGCTAAACGTAACGGCCACCCGGGTATTGAGCGATCTGAAGATCGACGAGCAAGCCCGCTCACACTCCAGTGAATCCAACCAGTAACACTACCGTACAGTCCGGTCTGATCGTCTGATATGTCGCATATCTCGCCTAGGGGTGGTAAACGTCAGACCCCAATAGGTCGATAAGTCGTGTCGATATGAGGTCTATAACATTCGAGAAACTACTGGTAACACTTACCAGTAAATCTCAGCAACCCTGGCCAGGGATTTCCTGTTATAGCCAATCGAACACAGCGCAACATCAACTCCCTATACCGGGAGAGACGAATCCCCTCCTATCGCTCATTGCCTCCATGTGATTCGGGACTGTACCCAAAAACCACCGTTTTGCACGCCCTCTTGGACGTGGTAAGATGGAAATCAAAGCACAGTGGGAACCACACAAGACTCTATGACGATCTCGGGTCAACAGACTACTCTGTACCAGTGTCACCAGAGAACTGCCATCTGACGTAAGGTATAATACCATCTGGGAGTTCTCGGCGAGTCCGTCCAGTGTACCCAGTCTCTACTGAGCACCCGTATATCATCTCTGATGTCAAACACCAATGGATATGGGATCATCCATCGCCCATCTGTATGGGTCGAGAAGGTATACGCTAGTCTACTCTGGTATATCGATGCCCCGTCTCGATACACCCACGACTAGGGACTTTGAAGGATGTACTTATAGACTATCTGTCCCCACTAGTATGATCTGCATCATAGTCTAGGTAGTCAAGTACACGTCCTAAGGGCTTTACCAACATGTAACAGAGAGACAATCAATGTACACGTTAAGGTAAAGAGTAACCAGATAGCATACTATCATGTCGAGCAAGAAAGTCCTCCCTATATATGTCCCAGCATCCACTACAATATACATCCAATGTACAGTAATGGCCTCTAGGGCATACATATAGCTAACAATCTCCCACTTGCACTAGGGCCATCTGTAGCAGTGGTTGTAGTATCTCATACTTAACCATCCCATAAAAGTCTCTCTCTGGGAACAGGCCTTTGTGAGTGGATCCGCTGTGTTGTCCTCTGAGTCTACTCTCCTAACCTCGATCCCCTGGAGATCAACCATCTCCATGATCAGGTGATACTGCCTTAGAATATGTCTGGATCACTGATGGGACCGGCGTTCCTCGGCATAAGCCACAACTCCATTGTCTCACAATGGTAGGAACGTAGTTCATCTCATGAACCAATATACACCCAAACAGCCTCTTCGGTAGCATCTTAAGTAGCGATGTATCCTGCCTTTATCGTCTAGTATGCCACGGTATCTAGCTTGGAACTCTTCCAACATACCGTCCCTTTACTGAGGGTATAGACAATGCCTGTGACTGACATTCAGTCGTCTTTATCACCCTGGAACACTTCCAGTGATTTTCCCCAGGATCAACTGATACCATCTCACTACAACTAGTAAGAATCCTAACATCCAATTAGATCTATCTCATAGATCCAAAATCCAGGATTTAGTAGGTATCACTTTGATCCTATGTGGAGAATCATTGTGATAAGCGGAGATTGATCGAGCGTAGCATAGGAAACTCCTTCCCTATCAAGAGTATGTCATCCACGTACTCTACAAGGATTGTCACCATACTCCCTACTATCTTTTTGTTTATACAAGGTTCATCTACCATTTTGATGATGTCAACTTCTTTGACTAATTCATCAAAACAGATGTTCCAACTCCGCGATGCCTGCTTTATCCTATAAAGCATCTTGCACACGTTTCCACTGCTCCCACTGTCTACGAAGCCCTCTGGCTGTGTACTTATAGACGCACTCTTCTAAAACATCATTTAGAAAAGCAGTCATGACACCCAACCACCAGATATCGTAGTCATGGTATGTAGCCGTGACAAGTAGGATCTGGATGGACTTAAGCATAGCTACTTGAAAAGGTTTCATCATTATCCACACCTGGTCAATGATGCAAACTTTTAACAAGTATAGCTTTGAAAGTCTCAACTTTTCCATCTACACCAAGTAATCTTCTCAAGATATACTTGCTCCTGATGGGGATTTAACCCTTCAGATATAGCAACCAAAGTCCATACTTTGTTGGTGTATAAGGATTCCATCTCAGATCGCTAAGCATCCAGCCATTCTTACAGAGTCTTACTCCTGATGGCCAGCTCGAAGCTAGTTGGGTCATCATCTCATGATGCAATCCTCGCTCCTACTGTCATAGAGCAACTGAAGTATCTCTCAGGTGGGTGAGGAACCCTACTAGATCGGCGGAGAGGCTGAGCTTCGTTGGAATCTACTGAATCCTTTGGTTCTACCAAATTATTTGCTGTATTTTGTATAGCTGGAACCTTTCCAGTTCTACATTACAGACCTTGCCTCGAGCTTGTCCGGATTTTGCTTTTAGACATTAGCCGGACAACCCCAAATCTTAACTAGCTTAAGACATGGGCTCTTCCCTTTCCATATCACATATGAAATGGTAGGCAACTGATTTGATTGGAACCTAATTCAATAGGTATGCAACTTCATAAGTGCATAACCCCAAAGAAGGAAATAGGTAACTCAGCAGTACTCATCATAGAGCACACCATATCAAATAGGGTGTATCTGCTCCGCCCCGATATACCATCGTCCTATGGTGTATACGGAGGAGTAATGCCGAGAGAGAATCTCATTCTCCTTTAAAATAGTCCAGGATTTCCGTGCTCAAGTATTCTCCTCCTCGATCTCATCAAAGGACATAATACTTATACCCGTATTTTGGTTCTCTACTTCTCGCTTATATTCTATGAATATCTCAAAAGGTTCGGACTCATGTTTCAGCAGGAACATATGACTGAATCTTGAGAGATTATCAGAGAACGTAATGAAGTATAAAGAACCAGTCCTGGCATGTGTAGACAGGGGACCTACATACATCAACATGTATCATCCCAAGAGTTTACTAACTCCTTCTCTGTTTCCAATAAACAGAGCTGTGGTCATCTTATCTCTGTGACATGACTGGCGAGTTTCACAAGATGTAAATTCAAACTGATTTAAATATGCATCTACATGTAACTACAGCCAGTCGGGTCGCATAGATATGACCTAGTCTATAATGCCTTAAGAAGGATTCGTTCATTTCTGAACTTTTCCACTTGTGTGTGTTTCGTATACTAAGAACTGTAGTTTGATTTAGAACATTAATGCTTTTAGATAACGTGCCTGAACCGATCAACTTTTGATATAGGAAATGTTCAAAACATTGTCCAACAATACAAAATTTTATCGTTTCTTTACTAATAAAGAGACAGATATGATTTTGCATAACAGGTTCCGTATCTAATAACATTCGTTCAGAATCAATGTATTTGTAATACAGGGTGACAGTGACCAACAGACTTGGCTGCAACACTTGCCCCGTTTTCTGCCTCATGAAACTTATCACCCGTTCTCAGTCCTCTACCTTTCTGTAGCCCTATGTAACAGATTACATATCTAGAATCCTGATCCGGTATCATATACCCAGGATGTAGAGGATACAGAGAAACAGTTCTTTGTAACGAACACACCCGAAGATGATGCATCAGCATGCACTCTCTTCGTTTGGGCGGCACGGGAATTCTGGTAATCCCCAATTTCCTGCTCTGTCTTATAACAATTATAAGTTGGAGCGGGACCAACGTTCCCCAGCTCAGTATAACAAGCGGGTTCGGTCAATATTTCCGTATTATTATCTTGATTAAGGCGTGATATGGTCGCTACCTGGAGAGAGAGAGAAGAAAACACTCAGCATGCGCTCTGCAAGAATAGATTGGTTATTATTTTATCTAATCAGGATGGCTCCCACTGCTTTTTATCAAATCTTCCTTCAAACCCTAAAAGGAAAGACTAGCCTGGATTAATTACACACTACAAGTTCGCCAATCTTTCAGCCAGGCCAGTGTCGGTACTTTGAGGGAGGTCCCCCGTGCTTTCGCACGAACCTAATTAATGTAAACCCCGTTTTCCCAGAGGCGTAACCTCGTTAACACCTTTCTAGACACCTACTTGATCGGCTAATTGTAATGTATAAAACTCTCCCAGGAGTAACTCTTACTCGCAACGGGTATGGGGATCCAACTATCTCATAGAAGGTATGCAATCTCATTGCAAATTTCAACACTTGAAATTCCCGATAATATTTTGCCCCTAGCGTCCTATGACCTTGACGGAGGTCAACAAACCATAGGCTACTAGTCAAGTTCAACCCGTCATTTCTTGATCGAATTAAACCCACCCGCACGACCCTTGACGGAGGTCAACAAGGCCGCACGACTACCCTAATCCAATCTGCATCATATGCATAAGCAGATAAATACTAGTTAGCTACCGCACACTACGCCTTGACGGAGGTCAACAAACGTAGCACGAATACTAAATAGGACTTATCTGAAATGACGGAGAGCTACGACAGGTTTTTCTGAAAACCTATTGCGTAATGAACTTGATATCGTTGTATGATCGAATGAATTTTGAAATGGAATGCTTTTGAGGCTTTTCTAGTTTTGCTAAAGGAGTCACTCCCGGTGAAGGGATCGTCGGTCCTTTCCTCGTCGAATGAGGTGCGGGATATATCATATATATCACTGTGCAAAGCAAAAACACTTAAAAGCAATCAAAAGACAAACCGAGTGTGTAGCATCTGCCAGTTATTGCTAAAGGAGTCACTCCCGGTGAAGGGATCTCGGTTCTTTCCTCATCGAATAAGGTGCAGGATATATCATATATACCGCTGTGCAAAGCAAGAACTGTAGCTACCTGTTTTATTTTGAAATTCGATTCTACAATATCTTAGGTTTCTTTTTATTTCATTAATCACATTAATGAAGTCCCATCATTTAAGTACCTAAACATCACAGATAAATACGACGTACACTTATGCCATCCGCATTCGCCTCGATGTCCCCTCGTGCACCGTTAGGTTAGGTAACTAACGGCAGAGCGGGGCAGGGATAGCGTGGGTGTAAAACATAAGTAACGTCTATATAATATATCATATATACTATATACTGTATCTATCACAGAACATCACATGATCACATCACAGATATCGCAGCAGAAGAATCATATGAAATATTGGATATACTAGGACGTCCGTGTTTTCAATACGAGCCAGTATAAAACACGGATTCCACGGTCGCGATGAATAGCCAAACCCACACCCTTAGACCCCTACGAGAGCGGCAAGCAACCCTACCAATTCTGGAGTTAGGAGACCCGGACTCGACTCCTCGAGTTGGTCTCCCACTGGACTCCAGAACCCGGTTACTTGTGCCCTCCTCCTTGGGTCTATCCTAGTGCAGAAAAGTAAATAATATACAAACGGTGACATCTTCCGCAACCTGGAAGTGCCCCAATAAAAGAATATTACATACAAGTTTTTACATGAATGAAAATGAAAAACACTCATCTCACATAAAAAAAAACCGGCTATTCAAACACGACGATCCAATATAACATATCCAGCAACACATAACATCACATGTCATCAACGTAAGTAAATATGTCCATCCCAATTGTCGTTGACATATAGCAACGAAACCGGCGATATCACATATTACACTTACGGTCACAGAAAAGAAAGTGTAAAACTACAACAGTTGGAATTCGCAACCTGCATAGACATCGCATGCCTAATCATTATAAACCCCGCATTTTAGTCTCAAAATCGAAAACACTTTTCAATATCAAGTCGGGCAATTCAACAAGATTCCCGACATCCTGATCGAATGCTCGTCGCAAACTTCAGTAGACGGCTGCACTCCCGATACCGTCGACGAAGTGCACCAAGGCGGAACACCGCTGCCGGGAGCACCCGAACGGATGCTTTTGGCGACGGGGTTCTCCTACAGTCACTTGGTCGGGGCTATGGGGTGAGGCTGTCTATTAAGTTTACCCGGCGAGTATCCGCGTACGCTACGTGATTGCGACGGACTTTTGATCACATCAAAATTCCGTGGCAACCGATCAAGTGAGACTAAACTGCTACGTTTATAATATTCATTCCGTTATCACATAACTTCTTGTGAATTCCAATTATTGTATCCCATTCCGGATAAATAGAAAATGTCAAACTTTCCGATCGAACAATCGAACACCCAAGTTTTCCCAATACAGATCAACACATGAAATATGAGTCTAACAACATTCAGTTCGTGCCTCAGTACCAACGGTCCAGCCGTAGAAGGGTCAAGCCAACGCCTCACATGTGGCACGCCGTACTGCCCCAAACCCGAAGGTTCAAAGGGCAGTTCAAGACGGTCACATAATCGAGTTAAGGTTTGTTGTCTTCTAGAGGGACCATCGCGTTACTTGCACTACTTAGAACGTCGTTAAACTACGAAAAAATCCAACACTTGGAAATTTCCCGACAGGGGAAAAATTGGGTATTTATATCCGGTCGAACTTTTTAACATATTCTAAAAATACCCGGAAAAGCACACCGACAAAAATTAGACAGTCCGATCGAATACACCGAGTCCCCAATACAACCCAGAAAATACAACTCTGGAATAAATATTAAAAACATCCAGAACACACAAGAAACACCAACAGAAACAACTGAAGAAAACACACGTCCTGATCATCACAGACGGCCGCGGAACCGCCGCAAAAGGGGGGTCAACGCCGCGGTTCCGCGGCCGTACTGTTGAATTAGGTTGTCGTTTTCTCCAGTTTTTCTTAGAATTTCCTGCACATTTCTCTGCATATTTTTAATTCCAAAAAATCCACAATTTACAGAATTGTCCAGAGAGCATTTTTCAAGTCGGGGTTTTGGGTCGATCGGACTTCTAACTCCGTCGGGACTTCGCCTAAGGCTCTAGCTAGGCTCTGATACCACTGAAAGGTTCTTAGACACCCTAATGAGGTCTCACAAGGCATCAACCATGCCAATATCAAGAAATACGGTGCCGAGAAACCCTAGACTACGGATCGTTAGCTAGATGTCTAGGCGAAACGATTACAAGTTAACACTTAACTAAGAGAATACGGAAATACAACCTTTGTAGATCCGGTGCTCCACCTCCATAGCTCCGCAACGAAGTCCCCTCGCTGTCCAAATGTATTCCCGGGCTCTAACGTCGGCTTCGTCGGAGAAATGGCGAGCTAGGTCGTCGATGTCCATGCCGAAGATGATCTACGTCGAGGCATCGCTAGATCAAGCTCTCACTTCACAAAGTCAAGAAACTTGTGAAGAAAACACACTCTACTACTTGGCAAGAGGTAGAGGATGAAGAAATAGGAAGTGGGTAAACTTTAGAATTGGATTTCTCACTTGTTTCATCAATCCACCATTGATGAAGTAAGGTTTTCTTCAAGAAAGAAGATGAAGAAGAAGAAGATTATCATATGATAAGTTAAAAGAAAATAATACTTATCATATTATAAACCATGGTCAAGTGTAGAGAACCAACTAAGGTTATGTGAATGGTTAGGGTTAAAAGAACAAGACAAAATGGTGACTTGGTCAAAGCTTCATGAAGCTTCAAAAAGCTTCATGAAAGAAAAGAAAGAAAACCATTTTGCTTTTTCTTTTTATGCTTTTATTAATATCCAAAATGAATAAACAAATAATAAAATGAAAAAGAAAAACCCTAATCATTAAGGTAACCATGGTTCAATTCTATACACTTAACCAAAGCAGCATGTATCATCAAACATGATACAAACATTTGTACAAAAAGTATATCACATATACAACTTGTACAACGAAGTGAGAAAATCCATTTAAAGTGAACCGATACTAGTTAATGCAAAGTAATATATCAAATATATAATTATGCATTAAATCATTAAATCAACACTTGATTTAATGATCCGGTCATATCGTATATAACCGACTAATATCAACTGTAACAACTTATCGAATCAACACTTGATTCGATAACCCGGCTATATCGCATATAACCGATCAATGTCACAAATCGCGAGAATCGAATACAGTATCACATACTGGTATCATTCTCGGTCCCGCACATATCTCATATGCGCTCCTATTTCGTTTCGCTTGAGCCAGAAAACCTCTGTGTAGGACTCTAAAGACTCGTCAATACGCCGGCAGCGGATGATGATCATATCAAACATCCACAAGCCGCAAGCGGTCTGCTAAACATAACGGCCACCCGGGTATTGAGCGATCTGAAGATCGACGAGCAAGCCCGCTCACACTCCAGTGAATCCAACCAGTAATACTACCGTACAGTCCGGTCTGATCGTCTGATATGTCGCATATCTCGCCTAGGGGTGGTAAACGTCAGACCCCAATAGCTCGATAAGTCGTGTCGATATGAGGTCTATAACATTCGAGAAACTACTGGTAACACTTACCAGTAAATCTCAGCAACCCTGTCCAGGGATTTCCTGTTATAGCCAATCGAACACAGCGCAACATCAACTCCCTATACCGGGAGAGACGAATCCCCTCCTATCGCTCATTGCCTCCATGTGATTCGGGACTGTACCCAAAAACCACCGTTTTGCACGCCCTCTTGGACGTGGTAAGATGGAAATCAAAGCACAGTGGGAACCACACAAGACTCTATGACGATCTCGGATCAACAGACTACTCTGTACCAGTGTCACCAGAGAACTGCCATCTGACGTAAGGTATAATACCATCTGGGAGTTCTCGGCGAGTCCGTCCAGTGTACCCAGTCTCTACTGAGCACCCGTATATCATCTCTGATGTCAAACACCAATGGATATGGGATCATCCATCGCCCATCTGTATGGGTCGAGAAGGTATACGCTAGTCTACTCTGGTATATCGATGCCCCGTCTCGATACACCCACGACTAGGGACTTTGAAGGATGTACTTATAGACTATCTGTCCCCACTAGTATGATCTGCATCATAGTCTAGGTAGTCAAGTACACATCCTAAGGGCTTTACCAACATGTAACAGAGAGACAATCAATGTACACGTTAAGGTAAAGAGTAACCAGATAGCATACTATCATGTCGAGCAAGAAAGTCCTCCCTATATATGTCCCAGCATCCACTACAATATACATCCAATGTACAGTAATGGCCTCTAGGGCATACATATAACTAACAATTTCATAATTAGGTGAATATGCGCCAAAGGTTGTATTCCATAAATCTTGTATGCTAGTTTGCTAGTTTTGGTGTTTGGAAAGATCACTAGGGATTTGGTTCTAGTGCTCTCTTGATAATTTTGTTTTCGGTTCCGCATCAGCCGCGGTTGCCGCGGCGAAGGCACTAGGAACTTTCACATCATATATTTCATTGCTCGAACTCTAGTTTCGACGCATACTATTTTACCCTCCTTGACGTACATATTTATCTTGCTTAGATGTTTCACCGCTTATCCATGCGATTTTTAGCTCGTTATATAATATTATTCACAAGTTGGTAACTCACCCCCATTGTGTCGTAGTTCTGTGCAGGTGACCGCTTGGATCAGTAGCGGCTAGTTTGGGCACATCTTCGGTCTTGTGGGTGTGATTGCGCATACTTTGAGTGGTGGATTATATTTTTGTATCGGCATTTGCCTTTTACCTATTTGTATCTAGAAGTACTCCATCAAAAGACCAAGTCTAGTTATTTGTCGTGACCTTAGTATTGTTGTGTTAGTCGGACTCGTTTGGAATCGACTTGATGTATATTTATTATGTTTACTTTCCGCATTTGGATCCTTCGCCTGAGGCGTCGTATGTGTGTGTATTGCATTGTTGTTGATCCGCCGTTAGGCGTTGATTTTGCTTCCGTGTTAGGGATGCTTTATTGTACTTGTTTTATCAAAATTTACAAAGGAGGTGTTGCCCGATTTTTAAACGATAGTGGTGTTTTCAAACCAAACTTGATTTCATATTAATAAAACCTTTTCAAAATTTCACCTCCGCTATTTCTTGTAAAAATGGTTTAGTTTTCTGATTTTGGCTTACTTAGGTTATCGTAAGGCCCTATAGATTTTACGTGATTCAAATACCAGTCGCATGCCTTTTCCGGATGTGACAGTAATTTAGGATAAACACATATTTTGGATGGAATAGGATTACCATGAAATGGGATTATTTGATTACTATGGTAATCATCTATTTCCGGGAATATCATTTATATCTAAACAAGCATGATAATATTTTACGGTAATTTATGATTACCACATAGATTACCTTCTACCAAACGTGCCGTGAAGGTTCTCTAGAAGGATTTGACTCAAAAGAGCTAAGCAGTTTATTTTTATAGGAAATACATTCTTAAATAATTTTGCTCTAAATTCTATAACAGTATAGTATTAATACTATTCACCTCAGATTTAATCATAAGAAATCTATATCCTAAGCTATGAGATGCATATCCTATGAAAACGCTATCAATTGTTTTGGGGTTTAGTTTTCTCTATTTAGGAGGCTTACTTTTGTAAGACTCTCCCACATTTTAAGGTCATGAATATTTGGTTCTCCGTTCTACCATTGCTTATACAGGGCTTTATTATATTATTCACTGAAAACTTCCAACAGGTTTGGATCAATTTAACAAAACTTCTATTCATTTAAAACTATCAAGAAACTACAAAACTTGAAGGTGCCACGTCAGCGTCACACCAACTAAATTGCCACGTCAGCATAACAATTAAAAAATCCCCAAATTACCCATCTTTACCTCTAACCCTAATTTCAGTAAAATAAAATAATTATTTTTTAAAACCCACCATCTTTCCTTTGGTCCCCTTGATACCATCGTCGGCAATGGCTCCGGCGCCGGCGCCACCACCTCTGCCGTCGCAACCACCACTGCCACCGACTCCCATCATCATTATCTTCTTCTTCTTCTTCTTCATCTTCATCTTCTTCATCATCACCTCCCATCGTCATCATCCATCCATCCTCCTCCTCCCTCCGCCGCTACAACCGCCGCTACCGATCATCATCATCATCTTTCTCTTCTTCCTCTTCATCATTATCATCATCACGTCAGATCATCATCATCATCATCTTCTTCTTCTTCTTCTTCTTCTTCATCATCATCATCATCATCATCACCACCTCCTCCCATCATCATCAGTCATCTCATCCTCCTTCTCCTCCCTGCACCGCTACAACCATCACCACCACCAACTCCCATCATCAAAAACAACATCCTCTTCTTCCGCCTCCTCATCATCATCATTATCATCTCTGATCATCCTCATCCTCATCCCCATCTCATCCTCCACCTCCTTTCGCTTCCGCCTCCTTCTCCCTCCCTTTGCCGCCGCAACCACCGCCACCACCGGCTCCCTTCATCATCATCATCATCATCTAATTTTTCTTCTTCATCATCAGCGCCACCGTCATCATCTCCCCTGGCACCCCTCCCCCTCACCACGCCCCCTTCCTCCCCTCCTCGCCCCTCCCTCCAGCCACTCCCCTACCCTTGACTCCGTCCCCTCCTTCCAGCCCCCGGCCTCCCTTGTTCCATCTCTGATCCCCAACCCCCAATCCCCAAAAAACTAATTTATTAATTAATAGTTAATAATTATATAAAAATAATATTAATATAATTATTATTTGTTTTATGAGAAGAGCAAAATGGTTATTTACTGTAAAATTTAACACTACTAACTTGAACCGTCAACTCATGATAGTTTCTTGATAATTTTAAAGATAACGAGAGTTTTGTTAAAATGATCAAATCCTGTTGGGAGTTTTCAGTAAATAAGCTTTTTTTTTAACATACTATTTAAAATATGACAAGAGGCAGGGTAAGGCGACCTCTAGATTGTTGGGTAGTATTGAGCTATTTAACATAGAGTTAATCATTTCATAAAGTGTTCTATCTGCCAACGCATTTTGTAAGATACATAAGGAACAATAATTTGATAAATAATGCCATGTTTTTTTAGAGAATTCAAAAAAAACTTAATGAAGGTGTATTCACCCCTATCTGATCTATAATTTTTTTTTTCTATTTGGTTTTCAACTTCAGTTCTAAAAGAGATTAAGTTTTAAAAACCTTCACTCTTATCTCGAATCAAATAAGCATGATAGTGCTTTGAAAAATCATTAATAAAAGTAATTAGGTATTTTCCCCCTACCTCAGATAATATATCAATTAGCTCGCAGATGCCTTTATGGATGAGCTAGAGAAGCTTGGTGCTCCTTTCAACGGGAGGAAAAAAGATTTCCTACCTTGTTTTGATTGAGTACATATCTCACATTAATTTGAAATGTCGAAATGAAATCAACGAATAAATTTTAAAACGATCATTCTTTCCGAAGTATTTAAATTCACATGTTCTAGTCTACCATGCCAAGTATCGCAATAAAGTAAACATTAGAAGTAGATGCAAAACTAATATTATTCAATTCCATAGTAGACATAAATACACAAAGTGTAAGAGACCCCCACATGCATAACCTTTGCCAATAAAATTCCCATTCAAAAATATTACAACTCGATCAGGCTCAAATATAGGTTTATATCCATGTTTATCCGATAGGCAACGAAAAATAAGATTTTTATAACGTCAGGAACTTGTTGTACATTGTGCAGAGGAAGAATTTTTCCCCAAGGTAGTTTCACGTTGACTCTTCTTTTCCCTAGAACTCTGGCCGAGCTAGCACTTCCTATTATTATAGATCCATCCTTTCCCGAGCACTCTAGCCGAGCTAGCATTTTCCATCATCACAAATTCATCTTGTAGACCATATATGTGGGGAAAGTGTTCAATCTATGCCTAAGAAAGATGCGGCGGTTTGCAGTGCAATGATCATGGGACCTAGCTTTGAGTGAGCATTGCCAGTCCGCGATCGAGACTTTCTCAAAGATACTAAAGAATGATATTATGCCCAACTCTGTTACCTTTGTCGAAGCAGTATGTGCCTGCAATCACGGAGGTTTGGTTGATGCAGGACGTTTGTAGTTTGAGAAAATTAGCAAAGCTTATGGAATATGTCCTAGAATCGAACATTAGGGATGCATAGTCGATCTATTGGGCCATGCAGGAAAGACAACAGAAGCTGAGGAACTAACAGGTAATTGCCAGTGGAGCCTGATGCGGTGATTTGGTGGTCGTTGCTTTATGGGTGCGTGATGCATGGGCAGGTAGAGCTCGGGGAGAGAGTAGTGAGGCATGTGATCGAGCTACAGCCTGGGCATTGCAGGGGATGTGTTGGGTTGGCCAATGTGTATGCAGCCATGGGAAAATGGGAGTGTGTTGCAGAGGTGAGAAGGGCAAAGGAAGAGCGAGAGAGTGAGTGAAGACGACCCTTAGTTGGAGTTTGATCGCGGTGGATGGAGTCGGATATAGGGTCTTGATTGATGATAGAACACATTCTCAATTGGAGGATATCTGGGAGATTATGTTGGAATTAGAACTGTCTTCGATCCTTGAAACAGCTAGCGCCGCTGATACATAGCTTTCATGAGGATTTGTCTGTTACCTTTTTGAATGCTTGAAATTGTTTCTTGGGATTTTTGGTCAAAATCTCCTAACAATAGAACAAACCAGTTAAGTTAAAGTGGTAACTATGAAAGATACAACAAGATAGAAATTATTTATGCACACTGATAAAACCAGTTTGAGAAATTAAATACCTATTTTATCTTAGTAGTAGCCGCGGAGAAAACTTATGATTGTTACAAAATAACTAATCAGATACTGAAACTCTCTCATCTGCGTGTAGGTCATTGAGTATACATGATCCCTAATATATAAATGGGTAAACGCTGACGAGATAAATGCATTCCAACCTAGATAATCTATTTCATTTCCTAAAATCAAGATTTGTCATGTTATCTTTAAATTACATAATTTTTTAATAGCCATTAATGAAGGACAAAGACCATTTGTTAAAAAAAATTCTATTTCGGCTGTCAAAGTCAATCCTACACTATTTTGTTTCCTGAACAATTGGCATCGACAATCTTCATCTTTATATGTAGATTAAGAAATTCTAAAACCTTTTTAACTGTTGATTTAGTGGAGTCAATGCTTCATTATCGGAAAAGCGTTGATTCTGCACCGACTAACTTAACGGTTAGACAGTATTATAATCACATGAAAATTGTTATATATAAATCTTAGACGACGAAGATGAAAATGGTCGGTATCAATCATTAAGCAAAATGATACATAGTTGAATTTTAATCGCCGTCCTTTTTTTGAAGTAAAAAACAGGATAAGACGTCCTACTCAATAAAATATATTAATATCCCTTATAATGGCGGTCAAAGTTGATCCTATATCATATTTTGAATGATTGAAACCATATTTTGAATGATTGAAACCGTCCCTCTCATCTTCATCATTTAAAACGTTGATATTATAATTTCGATATGATTATGATACGTAGATAAGAAAATTTTCATGTGATCCAAATATCTTTAAACTGTTGATTTAATGAACTCAAAAGTTCAAAATGTTGTACTATCGGAAAATCTTTGATTTTGCATACATTAAATGTGGTACTCGAAATGTATCAACAAAATTTGACCATACAAAAAAGTTTAATATAGCCGCTTAAATAGATATTAGTATTGTAATTTTAGTAATACATCTGCAAAAATATGTTTAATTATCACAAATAAATCATGCTTCTAGAAATTTTACCACAATACACCACTTTTGCAATCCTGAAGCTTGCAGCATACAGAATTCCTTCCTGCATTATTTCTAAATACTTTGACAGAAAAGAGCTACACAATTGTGAAAATGGAACATAAAGCGCGAGGGAAGGGACCAATACTGAATATTCCTATAAATGGAAATTCTTGTTACAAAGACCAAAAGGTCCAATAACCATGTGCTATAGTAGTATATAAATTAGATTGATATCTTCCGAATCATAAATTAAAAATTTTAAATTGAAGAATTAATCAACACAACAATTTGCATTAAAAGAATAGCTAACCAAGCAGCAATCCTCAGTGCCAAAGCTTCACGCAGAACCCGGTGGGCACGGGCGGCAGCCTCTTGCTGCACACCGTTTCGGAAAACGTGTCCACTAACTGCCCTGCGAGACTCCCAGGATCATCAATTAGAGTATCCACATAAACACTTACAATCCTTCTCTCTTGAGGGCTCGCTCGCAAGCTGAACCAAGTCAGAAACTTCACCCTAAAGCTCGTCTCTATGTGCCCCTCGCACTCGAGCCATCGAATCACCTTAACACAGTACTCGTACTCCCCTTCCATTGAAGAATTAGAACCATCTTTACTAAAACTACTCCTTTTCTTTGATGAACTACCCGGGTCTTTCTCTTGCTTATTAGATGGGCCGTTGTTAATATCGAGTGAGTTGCAACTTGGATTAGGTTTGTTTGTTTCTAATCTTGATGGGGTTTCAGGCAACGTTGCGACCACAAGCTCGTTGCCAACAGGTGGTGTATTCGATTCGTTATCGGATTTTGGAACATCTTTCTGGTCTTCATTACCAATTGTTGGATTCGGATCCTCATCCAAGCCTGAACCCGAATTCTCTTTCTCTGCATCTTTAGTCTCGGGCTTATCTTGGAAACCACTATGGCTATCGCTATTTGGGGTGTTATTCGATTCTTTTCCCTCGGGCAAAGGATTGGATAAACTGCTGTTCGTTTTTGCAACATTGTTCGAGGTTGTTGCTTTAACTTCCCAGTTACCTACCTCCCTCAACTTGCCGAAGGCTACAACTTTAAATATATATTCCGTAGCCGGACTGAGATTGGTTACTCGAAATTTTCTCATTGGCTTATAAAGAGTGGTGGTTTGTTCTGAGGGGTAGTCTTTGGTGTCTGCTTGTCGATGCCACAAAGTGAAGCCAAGAAGCTCTTGAGGTAACTGCAATGGGTCATCGTTGGGACCCACTACCAGAGTAAGAGAAGTTGAGGATATGTCCTCAAATTTGATGAAGTTTGAGGATGACACAGGGAATTCTGCACATGGGTAGATGAAAGATTTATAAATAAGCATATATATATATATATAGTCATTTATGGACAGTTTTAAGGAGTATTTTTGCAAAACCATATCAAATTCTAGCTTGTGTGGACAAGTTACAAATCCACAACCCAAACGTGAAGATACAAGTTTGTCAAACGATGGCATCTCAAATTTCGACGCATATAATGTTGATATTAGAATAACAGAGTATAATATATTAGTAGTATGACTTGAATATTTGGCAGTTGTATATCATTGTTTCAATAAAAAGAGTTCCACAAAACTTGGATTTAAAATGAGTTAAACTTCCTAGACATGCAAAAAATTCCTGAGAAGTTTTTGACACTACGGGGTTTCTCATACTAAATTTTCAAATTCTACCTCCTAATATTTCTATAAACTTACATTCAATTTGTATTCTGAAAATAATCTCAATAACATTAGGATCGAAGATAAGTAAATCTTTCATAGAGCACAAAATTACTCAAAGATAGCAAACCTGTACTGTTAAGATACTGATCTGCTCTAACTTTAGTTTTCTTATTGGTTTTGGATTCAACTTTCCAGTACTTCTGAAATCCAATATTCAAAAACTTTATTGATACTAAAAATAATTCTTTAGAGGCATGGGTGGACTCCACATCTAAATCCCTAGAATTGGTAGCACCACTCCCACCCGCGCAACTAAATCACTTAAACCAAAGTTTTGATTATGTGACAAAGTCAAGCAATTGTAAATCAATAAAAAATGGCTAGACATACGTAGAACACACAAAAAAGGAAGAAGAAGAAGAAGAAAAGCTTGGAAATCTATATCTTAACTATTAAAGAAAACGTGCATATAATAGAAATAAACCTTTTAAGTTATATAGGTGCAGATTAAATTTGATTTAGATTGGTTTTTCTAACAGATAACACCACAATCTATTTTAGAGAGACTATCCAGAAACAATCGATTATATAGGTTACTTAAGAAATGTCAAAAGTAGGCATTCATTAAATCTACAAGTAATATTATAAAAAGTTTATACAAGAGAAAACAATCTGATATTTGTATGTAAGTTTGTATATCGTAAATTAAATATTAATTAGAACAATGATTTGACTTGTAATGTAGATTGCTATATTTATGCAGGAATTTTCCTAAAAGTTGCATCACTACGCAATGAATCTATCATCGATGGATAGAAAGATTTTGCAATTAATTACCAAAAACTTGTATTTAAAAGCTAAAACCTTTTTTTGGGTATAAATTAAGAGTTAATTTGGATATATTGTCGGGGTTGAGTTACAGAAGACTATTCTAGGATATCATTCTAAAGGAATATGCAGGCCCTGCGTATTCTATTTTTCCTCTCGACAAAACAACAAATGCTGCTTCTTTTCTAAAGCAACACATGTCGCATATTGGATAAGAGAAAGGCATGTCAAATAGCAAAATAGGTGCAAGGGAGTTTGCATTATGAATAAATAGATAATGAAGATTAAGGGAATATGGACACTTACTCTGGTGTAGCAAACCACCTAACAGCATGGAGTCCTGCAGCTCTACAGCACGAGCACAGAGCTTTTGAACTTCAGCACCAACAGAAAGCCTGTTAACAATACCGCGGGCCATATTTGACAGGTCACTGAGAGGTCCAATTTCAGACTCCAGCTTCCTCATTGCGGTATCTACAATCTCATACAAGCTCTGGTACTTCTCTGTAGACTTGAGAATTCTATGGCTTAAAGAGACTCGTTGACATAATGTATCAACTCTCCTTGCATCTTTTACATGCATGAGCTGTTTCCTCCAGCATCTGCAAAAGAGTGACAATGATAGATTTATTATTATATGAGCGCAAATCAATTTTTTGACACAAGCATAATCAAGATTTATCTTCCACTAGCTTCCATTGGGATTTCAAAGATTTTCAACGAGAGAATTGGAGCCCCTATTTTCATGCTTAGTGAAGCTAGGACCCACTCATAATGAGCAAAGGTTGTGAGATTAAGAGGCTACAAAGTTCTGGCACACAAAGTAACAAAAGAACAGGTAGAATAAATAATAATTATAATATAATGTATCGGAAGAACACATTTGGTATTTGCCAACTATTTGTTAGATATGAATCAATTTGCGGAGAGCCTTTAATTATTTTCTTGGCTATACCTTGCCAAGACATTACCCAGGTCCATCCCAAGGCGTTAATTTTAGCTTCTGAAAAAATGTTCGCTTAATGAATTTTATAGGCACAAGGGCTAACAAGAATCTCCCGAGCCAAATTTTGTGCTCAAATTTTCATTTATGAGACTGACCAATTAGTAGCATATTCAGAGAAGTAATTCAGCAAGTACCTTTATCAGTAAAATATATAAGAAAATATTGTTAATTGTGATTACCCTCACTTCTGTGAATTAATTAATTTATACATTTCAAACATAGAAATTTATGAAACATGGTATATGAGTCTTCCAGGATCAAAGATCCCTGTGCTTGGAACAACTCATCTAGCTGAAACTACAGAACAAGTCTCTCTCTCTCTCTCTCTCTCTCTCTCTCTCACACACACACACACACACACACACACACACGCGCGCGCGCGCACACACACACACATCATGTACATAAGATCTGTGGCCTTTCTCTTCAACGTTTCAAGCGACAGCTCAATAAGATACCTTTATAAGAAATGAATTGAATGACAAATGATTAAGGAATGAAATAAACTGTACACGATTAATATGCTCATGTTTGAACATGGTTGTTGTTTACAGATGAAAGTTATCCTGGGAGAAAACCACATACAAGTTGATCGTTTAATCTGGGAGAAGTTTGAATGTCATGAACCCCCTTAGTTTCAGGAGCTTTAACTACATAGCCTACCACATTTGTAGAAATAATTTCATCAGACAAAAACTTTGCAATAACTAAAACATTTAGATGACCCTAAGAATTCGGTCAATTATTACTTTAATCCTATTCAGTTAGGATGTGCTCCATAGCAAACCAAAGTTTCATGGAACAAGACAATGGGGATGATGACAATGACAACTCTTTAAACAGTGAATAAGCATATATCAGAGACTTTACAAATATACATAAAGATTTTGTACGAATGGATAAGCTAAGAGAATAATCAGGACATTTTATAGCTCGATCTAAGTCAAATGGAGTTCATTTTGCAATTTGTCAAAACAATATATTTTCTTATCCACAACTAATTAAGCATTAACTAGTTATAGCACTAAAAGAACACTTTATACTCGGTCCTGTAGGACATACACTGCCAAAAGTTAGCGTGTTTGTGAATAATGAGTTCAGTAACTAATGATCTATTCAATGATCAGTTATTACAATATTGTTATCTTCGAAATTAGTAAATAGACGATTAAGGATTTCAAAGAAATTGAAAAATAAATGATAAAGGCTCGAAGCAGTGCCTGACTGTTAAATGCTGGGAAAATGCATTCGAGACAATAAGCAATTAGAAGTATGCATCAGTCTTGTGTAAGATTCATAACTCAAACAAAACTCATATTTCATGCAGCTCAGTCCAACGAGACTGCTGCAGAAAATAAAATGAAGAGAAAAGAAGCTGTGGCACTTACACTAGCAGGTCATTCACTTTCTGGCAGTGGATGCAATAATAACTACCATCGAGCCAAATGCACTGTGTGGTCTTCAAAACGCCAGCTCTTTCATGTTTTAGAACACATTCAATATGATACGATATTCCACAAGAATCACCAGGATATGAATCTTCAGAATTGCAAACAACCCAAAGACTAGGGTCTTTATTTTCGTCAAACTTGCAACAGATACCACAAGTGCATCGTTTGCAAAACACGCTTTCTGCGCTTAGAGTAGCTCTGCAGACCAAATTTTCACAATATCGAGTATTTCTCTGAGCTTCGCCACCTTCACCTACAGAACAGGTGGTCGTATCAATTAAGAGACGTGATGGATGATCCGTCTTCCTCTGTCTTTTGGTTGGAGGCGGGTGTGGATTTGCATCGACGTCTTCTTCTTCAGTAACTTTTCCAGATCTTTTATTGGACATAACCCTAAAGAGATGTTCAATTAGCTTTTGCTTTGTTACCCCGGTGTATTTCCTCTCCTTTCCCATCTCTGCACAAAGAATCTCTAAAAGATCACGGCGGCTCCATGTCTGTAGCTTTTCAGGGGAAGTTTCCGGCCACTTAGACAATTCGTAAACAAGCTCTCTTTTTTCTTTAATGCTTAGATTACGGCATTTAGATGGGTCCAGTACAAATCCTAAAGCAAAGAAAATATGTTAAATTGGTGAAAGAATCGTTGCGTGTGGAATAATGAAAGCACTAGATCCAGGGAAATGTCACATTGACCTAGTCAAAGAGCATCTCAGATAAAAAAAATAATTAAAAAGGAAAAAAAAGTTCGAGATCAAAATATTCTAGATTCCAACAATTATTTATGAGGCAACCACAAAGAAGACTTATTTTGGGAGAATAAAGCTAGGAATCAAACTAAATCATATGAATTATAAAACACATTAAATGCTGCTTTCGGTCAGTACAAGTATTCACAAAAAAAAGTCAAATGCAAGTAGTAGTAAATAAAATCAACACATAATTATACAACTAGCAAGTCAATGAATAAATAATTAAAGCTACGGCATTTGACAAATTTCACAGGAAGCTCATGAGAACCCAATAACTTTTGGAAACAAATTATAACAAGTCAGAAGAAGAGTTAAACCACATTTCACTTTAAAATAACAAATAGGTAAACTTCACACTAATATCTAATTAATTCCCAAAGCATACCCTAATCACTACCTAAGGAGTTGACTTCACTACGCACAACTTACACAAAATTTAATTTGCTTATCCTTCTTTTGACCAAAGCAACCAAGGAACCAAAATTCCTAATTTCAAAGATAATTCATGAAATCCAGACACAAAGGGGTAAAAATCAATTAATTAAGAGGGGAAAACCCAAATTATACCAAAAATCAAAATTCAATATCTTTGAGCTCCCAAAGTAATCAGTGCCAAATTAAAGCAGAGATCTATCAAGCAACAAATCATGAGTCCTTAAAATTGGAGTTTCGAGGCGACCCAATTGGATCTCCCCCCCCCCCCCCCCCGCCCCACAAATTCAATCAAATCTAGCAGATCAAGACCCAATTAAAGAAATCACGAGGAATAAAGAAAATTGATGGCTGACCTGAGTAAGGAGGATCCATGGGTGAGATCTGGATCACATTACCGCAGCTTTAAAAGGAGCCCTACAAGAAATAAAGAAAATAGAGGATTGCAAGAATAAAACCCCACCATTACAAAGAATTGTTTTGAATGTCTTTTGTGTATTTATATTTACAAAAGAAAGAAAGGGAGAGAGAGAGAGAGAGAGAGGATAATAAGGTAATAAAACGTTAAATAAAAACCTGTACAGAACGAGACGGAACCAATAGGAAGAGAGAAGGAAAAGGAGTGATGGAAAGACCCTGCTACTTGCACTTGCGCTTGTTAAATATTTGGAAGATACATGGTATGAAAATGCTCCAAGTTTGACGGTCTTAGCACATAAAATTTAAAGTATTTTTTCGGACATATAAATATCCAAAGTTTGGATTTGATACTTTAACGACACAAGTCATTAATGGTAGAAGCCAAAAGGATAATCATACCCCTAAACTTCCATTGACCATGTTGACTAAGTTCACCTCTTCATCTATCTTTCTCCGCATTTCATCTTAACCTTGATAATTTATCTCGGCCAATTATAGTAATTTCTACAATCAAGTTGCTAAAACTGAGAGAGATTTAGTTGGAGACTCCATCTATTTTCATATCTAAAATCTATATAAAAAACAACTCTACCCTCTTCATCCCTTTCATCATAAACCTAGAAATTTCTCCAATGCAGCAAAATTACTCTAATCCATTTCACCATTGAGGATCCTGCCACTTATTGAACGAAGATCACAAAGAATTTGGAGAAAAAACATGCATGGGGAAGGGGCCTAGATCTAGGGCACAAAAATTTAAAGATTTGGACAATTATTAAAATCCTTTTATTTTATACTGCTAACGGCAAATTTGTCCAGAGAGAATGCATGTGAGATGCACGTGGAAATATTCTGTGGAATATTCTCACGGCGTCAATCATTAAAATGCCTTTCGTGCGGGTCGGAACTTATCCGACAAGGAATTTCGACCAAAACCAAACTTTGGGTATTTTTGCATCCGAAAAAATTTGGGTGTTTTTTTGTGCGATTTACCCATACATAAATAAATATGTGGACTTAATGGCCCTGCAATATCCATATGTTGGATAAAATATGCCGCACAAGTATAGTCCTCCGCTGTACCACAGGGCTAATTATATATACTAGATTATGTTTGATAGGCTTAATTACAAAAAAACCTACTAAATATTTTCGTCTAATTATAAGAAACTACCAAATTCTTGTTAAATATACAAGAAATACGACAAAACTTTCAAAAACTATATAAAACTACACAAAACTTTCAAAAACTACGAAAAACTACTATAAATAAGATGCTGCGTCAACAATAATTGCAAAAAACTACCAAATTTTTTTCAAACATGATAGTTTCTTGTAATTTTAAAAGAATTCGGTAGTTTAACGTAACAAAAGAATTTGGTAGTTTTTTTGGAATTAAGCATTTTTATATTCTTTTGTGTGTCATTAATTGCAAAAAGACATAATAGGAATGGGTTTCTAGTGTTGTTTTTTCACACTTAATTTTTGAAACAAGGTTTTGAGCTCACGGAGTTGGTTTTTGGGTTTTGCCTCGCAAAGATTTATTTTTGTTTTTATTTTTTGGTTAGTCTCACGTTAGATTAGGATTGCATGCCCAAAATTGATTTGGTCGGCGTTCAGAACAAGATTGAGAAATTAACTATTCACAACATTTCTCACCACACAGGCTGATTTATTTCTAAAAGAAAGAACTCTTTTTTCTTCTTCACAAAAAATACATGAAACAACAAAAATTTCCACTTCTTTTCTTCTCCATAAATTCATCTTTCCCACTGTGCTTTATTTTTTGGGGGGCAAAGCACGCAGAATGCATGCATGACATCAAGGTTAAATGTGGGAGGGATTTCGTTGTATCTAAAAATGTAGCTCATTCGGATACATCAATTGGGAAAGACGGAAATCTTCAAGCAAACAAACGATACGTTTCCTTTTCCCTTCTTCTTTTCTTTATTTTCTTGAAATCTTCGATTTCTTAAAATTCTTCCTCTTTTTCTCTAAATTCTTTAATTTTTGATATCTTCTTTTCTTCCTCCACTTTTAACTCTTTTGATTTCCAGAATTTTCTCTTTTTCTTTCTCATAATTCTTGATTTATGGAATTATTGTAATACTTATCACAAACTCTGTAATTTTCTCGATATTCTTCTCTTCCTCGTTCACCATGTCTTTTAACTTCTTGAATTTTCTTCTTTTCTTTCTTAAACTCTTCAGATTTTAAAACTTTCTTTTTTCATCTTCAACATTTTTCTTTCCTTTCACAAAATCTTTTTGAATCTTTTTCTTTCTTTTCATAAAATCTGATATTTCTTGATATCACTTTTCCTCTTTCATTAGGTCTTTAACTTTTTCTTTGTCCGAGTGTATTTGAATTGTTAGAATTTTCTTCTACAATTCAATGTACGCTTTTTTATATTCAATTCTCTTTTTTCTTCTATGACCTTTTCGGCTTCACAGGCTTCCTCGATTTCTTTCTGATGATGCTCAATATTGGGGACCCCTAAGATCAGGACACTTGGCGGATAGCACGTCTCAGAACTCAGAAGGAAGAGCCCACAGAGGCCGACCAGGCCACCCCTGCACCCGACCTGCCGGCTCAAGCCAGCCCTCTTCGGGGCTCCCTGCAGATTGGCCTCCTCGGCCCTTCAGCTCGCCCTGAGCTGCCACAAGACCAAGTATCATCGGCCTTCTCGCTCGTCCACGAGCCCCCCGACCGAGGCCGTCTTCCTCGGTCCTCAGCCCAGCTCCACCGCTCATAGGCGTAACCGCCGCTCCGCGAATCTTGCCATGCGCGGATTCTCCGCCCGCAACATCCCACGTTCCACGCCTCCACGATCCTCATTAATGGGCGATCCGCTCTCTACGCGGGCGTGACGTCGGGAGCGTAACTGCCGGCGAGATTCTCGCGCCTGCTGCTGCGTGCCTCCACCACTATATAAACTCCCATCACAGAGGGTCAAATAAGCAATTTTTTAACTCCATTTAGCCGTTACGTTGCTCGGATCCAGTACTAACTTGATCGTCGGAGGGTCCTCGGTGGTATCCAACCATCCCGGGACTTCTTTGCAGGTACTTGGCGCTAACTCCTCCAATCACCGAATTTCCTCTACACCCATTGAGACCCACACAACAGGGAATCACCTCCAGAATCTACCAGGAGATCGACAGAAGACAACATCTGAGGAAGATCTGAAAAGGACCTCCATCAGTTGGCGCCGTCTGCGGGAAACGCAAACTCCAAAAAAACAAAGTTGGCCTTCCAATCTTCGTCCACATGGTGTTAGTTATATGTATGCCCTAGAGGCCATTACTATACATACAATGTATATTGTAGTGGATACTTGGACATATATAGGGAGGACTTTCTTCCTCGACATGATAGTACGCTATCTGGTTGCTCTTTATCTTAACATGTACTCTAATTGTCTCTATGTTTGTCACGACCCGAAAGTATGGAACGTGACCGGCACTTAGATTACGAAGCGTCTAAAGGCGCCACGTAACCTAAGTAAGCCGAAGCCCAGAAATCTAAACCATAAAAGAAGAAGAAGAAGAAAAAGAAAACAAGTTTGAAAGCATCAGTAAATTTTCTCAAAAATTTCGGCAGAGTTTCCTCTGTAAAAACTGGCCCCCAAACGGGTACAACAAATATAATATACATAAACAATAAAAAAGCATCCCCAAACGGGAGCTAGCATCAACGCCAACAGGCGGAAACAACCACAAGAAGTACAATAATATACAACGCCAATAGGCGAGGCTCAAAACTCAAAAGAAAACAAAACCACCAGATCAGAATAATACATGCGCGACTCTAAAGTCGAAATAAAAGACTGGTCCAATAAATTTATCAAGTAATACAAATATGGTTGATGGAGCTTACTAGATACAAATGAAAGAATAAAAGTACAATGGTGGTTCGGATACAAGTGAACCAACATACCGTGCAAATCACCCTGAAAGAATAGATGTGCCAGCAAGCTGCCAGGGAAACCTGTACATCGAACCTGTAATAAAATTTGGCACAATGGGGGTGAGTTGCCAACTCGTGAGTAGAAGACATCTACGAAAAGAAATCGAATGCACGACGCTATCCTAGGTCATATTAATACACTACTATATCCCAAACATCTAGTAATAGCAGGGTAATACTACGTGTAAGTGCAGATACTCCGTGTTCGTGTCAGTGACTCATATAAGACTATGTCATATGAAATGAAATGCATGCACCATGAATGTAAAGTAACAAATCCTGAAATCCAGATATATATGTATAAGAACTCTTTAGCTGTTATCATAGTAAAGTGTGTATAAGCATCTGAAATCTCAACAATGAAATCCATAGAAATCCGTGTCAAGTATCGACACAACACATGTAATCTCAAGTCTCAATATGTCGGGCTCCGTCAGTCCGGATCGGCCCATATCATCAAATCTCACGACAACGGTCGGTATCCTCCGGATATCCGCCGCGCCAGACATCACCGGTAGGTAGTCTTCCCCTGCCAGGCTCATCGTCTACAACTCGATCTTCTTGCCCCGGGGTATCATACCAGGCCCACCATGTACCCGAGACGGTTCATCCACTCCTCGAATCGGGTCTCGAAATCCAACAGAAAACATGAAATCTCATGGTGGACGACACATACATCACGAGAAAACCGCATCTTATTTTAAAAAGAGAAGAGGAGAGAGAGAGAAGTTTTTATATATTTTTGCGGTTTTCCCCAAAAATCCAGAAATCTCATAGAAATCCAAATCTCAAAATCATGAGTAAGTATATGATAAGTGTCGGCATATGCCCATACTACTGTGCGATAACATGAAAATATGAATGCATGGATGTCTAAGTAATAAATATCATGTCTTATACTAACATCAGAGAGTAATCACAATATTATATCGGTTTAGTTGTTAATTGATTCTATCAATAAAAGATAATATGATCTAAAGTGTACGTGACATAGCAATTACCGATGATGATGTGTGTGAGCTGGCAAATAAGTGTGCGTGGAATATGCGCATCATCGGTAATGGTGCTGGTGTCCTAACAGGTAAGGTTTATACTGATTATAGCAACATATGTAAGAACATGCACCATGATGATTACAGTATGAATGTAAATACAGGTGTGCATTATCCACTCCTCCGTGATATACGAGTACAACTACCACTATGTGAGTCGCACCTAAACTAGTGTCCATCTAATATCCTAAGGAACTAACCTAAGAAACTAGTCAATAAGAAACAAGCATCTACCAAAGGTCTGAACCAATATCTCTAATAGTCGGCGATCCCGCCTCAATAGCGTCACGTACGTAGTACGGCTTCCTCGAATCAAGAGTGCGGATCAATCATCAAATCTAAGCCTCGTACGGTAAAATCCATCGTACGGCATCCCAATATCGGGGTACGGTCAAGTATCTCCTAGGTGTCTCCTCATTCGTATTATGTCATCATCAACACATCTCATGATCAAGGTGCTAAACTGTGATCGCATACATCAATTATATATCATTGCCATCATGATAAGCATCATTAGTTTATCCTCAGAAATATCATGTCATATGTATTATATTATGATTAAGTCATACCGATATCTTATCGTCATCAATTCACAAGCTACAGCCCAGGTACTATTTTAGCGTCCCATGTACCTCAATGTCCCCACCACCCTTCATAATTTATATATTCATGTTCATTATCTCTTTCTCTAATGATCCGCTAACACTTTAATACGACTGTATAGTCAAGAATCACGGCATCAAGCCCAGTTATACTGTTTCATCATACCTCAGATATCATATCACATCAACGAATCCCATATATGTGTTGTGTATATATATACACCTATACCTAGTTTTATATATATACACACATATACGTATACGCCATGTCAAGTTTTAGTGTGTGCGTGTGTGTTTCTATCAGAAACCTACGAACCTCTCCCAAAGTATTCATCCTCAGGTATGGTTTTCCTAAATCAGTCTAGTCCCGCCTAGGGTCATTACTAGGGTCCTGCTCAGTAAGAATCTAGGGTCACATCGGGTTTCCTAATGTCAATAAGTACTATTCCTATTCTACGTTGCGGGGGTGCTAAACGCCATCCACCCGACTTCCGCCCGTAGATATGCATCTACTCACCTGGTCCATGTCTACCGAAGACAGTGTCGCCATCCTCCTCTTCATTGCCCGCAGTCCACGTGAGGGGTACCTAGACGCAAACATATAATTAGCATCGTGAACTGAATCACATACGAAAGTCAAACGATACAAGGAACAAGCATAGGTTAAAACCTATGTCCCGTCCACGCAAAAGCACCAAATATCGCTCGATATCGGCGTACAAACTCCGATGGATCGAGATAAACATCAACAATTAACTCGTAGTTTTAAAACACCTTACTTATATTATAAAACATGATTAAATCTATCAAAACCCTAAAATCAATCAAATCGTCCGATTTCGAAAAACTCGAAAACGCCAATTTACCGTTTTTCTTCAAAACTTGACATTTAAATGAAGCCAATGGTTATAAAACTCATTAAATAGCATAACTAGACTTTACAAACCATTACTATATTTTTATTACACAAATTTATATAAATTTGAAATTTCTAGTTTGCAACCTTTAGTAATATTTAACATTTTTCAAGCAAAATACCACAATTCCACAACAAAACATGATTTTGCATGAATTAATGTATTAAACTACAATTCATGATGATAATGATATAATGAAACCATGATTATATTTTTAATTTCATTTATTTAGGAATTTCCAAAATCTAGTTTACAAAATACTAGCACTTTATTACTATTTTCCAATTATCACAAGAAACTAGTGATCAAACTAAGTTTTTCATTCCTTTAATATGCTCATATTCTCATTAAAACTACCATATAATGATAACAAGCTTAATAAGAATTTTATTTTACCCACAAACACATTTTTGAAAAATCTAGTTAGCTAAATAGCTTAATTAAAACAATTTGAATAAACAATTTATTATACAACAACCATGCAATATTTTTCCACTCTAAAAGATGTTAAACTAGCTATTATAACCTTATTTAATTAATAAAAAACACAACTTGAATTTACAAACCCTAACTTTAATTTTAAAATTTGCAACTAGAATTAATATATTAAATCTAATTATGCTTTAAAAGAAACATCTAATAGAAATAAAACAAAAGAAGGAAATTTATACCTTCAAAATATGAAACCCAAACATGAAAATGAGCCTCCAAAATGCATGCTTTCCATCTCCAAAATCCATGCTAAATAGGTCAAAGCAAAATGGTAGAGGTTGAATGTTGATTTTTGAGATTTATTTTTGGAATTTTTGATGAATTTTGATGATTTTTATTGCAAAAATGATGGGGGAAAAATTTTGGGGCTACCCATGGACGGGAGGCCGGCCATGGAGAGGGAGGAGGGTGGAGAGAGAGAAAAATGTGTGGTATTGTGTAGAAAGTTCATAAATAATGCATTTTTTTCACTTAAACCCTTTATTATCTAACTTTTTCAATTTAACCCTTTTTCCTAGAAATTTCTAGAACCATGGAGAGATTTTGGAAAAGATTTTGCATATTACACACTTGATTCTAATATACCATGGCTCATTTTTACAAATTAAAACCATTCAAATTTGTAATTTACACTAATTTAGTTTAAAAAATAAAGCTTATGTTAATATTTAAAATAATTAATTTAGGAAAAATATTTAATTAAACTAAAAATTTATAAGTGGCTAAATAAACACCATTTACTAGTAATTACATAATTAAAATAGGTATTTTTTAAATTATAATGAAAAACAATCACGGTTTAGTTTTACGAAAAATACATTTTACTTTACCGAAAATCATAAAATTCACTTAAACAATTTTATTCATTTAATTATTTGTTTAATTATTTTTAAAACGTTACAATCTTCCCCCCTTTAAGAAATTCGGTCCCCGAATTTAAATTAAAACTCCAACTCCAAATACTAAAACATTTAGCAAAACACTCAAATCGTCGGGGCTCCGAAATCATCAATACATAACAAAAATCAACTCCGTCAAGCATAACGCAATTATCGGAGTTATGGCGAGAATAAAATATCAAAACCCAATATGAAAACCAACATAATATACATCAATCTACAACTTATATATAGTGTGCATCATAGTGAAATCACCTAAATATCATAATAAAGAAGCATACGAAAACCCCTCTTGAAAATCGCCGTGCAATGCACGTGTCACGGCATAAGTAGCGGACGTTTATTTAAAAAAAATAACTATATATATATATATATATATCTTTTATTTAACATACACGTCCCGCCTGGTTACTAAATCAAATAATAATGATTATGAAACATACTGCTCAAACTGAAATCAATCCCAATCACATCAATAAAATATCATGTGCGTCCGGTGCGCACTGAAATCGAAACCAAATACAGATACCATGAATACACACAAAAACAAAATAAGTGCAACAGGTATGCACCAAAACATCTGTCAAGTGCAACGGGCGTGCACGACTCACTATCAGGTGCATCTAATCTGCACAAAATCCCGATTTAGTGCATCTGGTGTGCACAAAATCGCATCAAGTGCGCCAAGTATGCGCAAGAATCCTAATCAGGTGCACATGGTGCACGAAAACATACATCGAATATCAGAATCGAAATCACAATACGAAAATGGATAAAAACTGGGTCGAAGCATATATCAAAATCATGTGTAACCCATATGCACGAAATCAAAAAATAAAAAAAATCTCAAAATATATAAAACCAAATCAAGTGTACCGGGTGTATACTAAGCAACATCAATACAGCTGATATGTGAAACACGGATAGAATGCAATGAAGGTACACATAAGAAATACCAATCGTAGAACAAAGTCCTCAAAATACCAAAATCCAATCAACGAAAATATGAAATTCAAATCACTAAATCCCAATCGTAAACACTATCGTCAATGTGCGCCTCTTTCTTCTGATGTCGATTGCTTCGAACTCGTCTCTTTGTAGCTGTGCTGACTGCGCTACCAACGACAATCCTCATATCTAGAGTCTCCCACGTAGTCGATCCCTTCACTTGATATCCGGACTACATTAAACCTTTCGATCGATCCATCAAAATCCCATAATTCCCCGAGAGCTCAACACTCAAGTACAGTTTAAAAATATCCGGTACATACCCCAGCATCGATGATCCAGCCGTAGAAGGGCAAACCCAAGCCTCACTAATGGCACCGCGGAACTGCCGTAAACCCTAAGGTTCAAGGGCGTTCTCGTGGTCATTATGTCGAGTTAGGGTTTCATTCTTCTAGAGGGTCCATCGAAATACCTGCATGTTCTTCCGAATATCTTAAACTTGGGAAAATGGTTTTCTGATAATCGTTCGAACCCTTTAACTTCATCCGGACGGCACGTGAATACCCTTTATCCGCACGCTAAGCAATGCTTCAATCCTCAAGAATAACCAATACTCTAATGGTTATCGCATTCGAGCCACAGCTCCCTCTGCCCGTGCGCCCGTGGTAACAGAACCACCCTCCGACATCGACGAAGATAGATCAAAGGAACGAATGAAATACGGTGCAAACAAATGTACATCCTAAGGCTCCTTAAGCAGAGTAGCGTATCGTAAGTATGCCGCGGACCATACCCACGGTACGTTACTCTACCTAAATCGCCTACTCCATCAACCAAGGGTCACCTAGACTTATACAGGGTTAAACCTAGCGCTCTGATACCAACTTTGTCACGACCCGAAAGTATGGAACGTGAACGACACTTAGATTACGAAGCGTCTAAAGGCGCCACGTAACTTAAGTAAGCCGAAGCCCAGAAATCTAAACCATAAAAGAAGAAAAAGAAGAAAAAGAAAACAAGTTTAAAAGCATCAGTAAATTTTCTCAAAAATTTCGGCAGAGTTTCCTCTGTAAAAACTGGCCCCCAAACGGGTACAACAAGTATAATATATATAAACAATAAAAAAGCATCCCCAAACGGGAGCTAGCATCAACGCCAACAGGCGGAAACAACCACAAGAAGTACAATAATATACAACGCCAATAGGCGAGGCTCAAAACTCAAAAGAAAACAAAACCACCAGATCAGAATAATACATGCGCGACTCTAAGGTCGAAATAAAAGACTGGTCCAATAAACTTATCAAGTAATACAAATATGGTTGATGGAGCTTACTAGATACAAATGAAAGAATAAAAGTACAATGGTGGTTCGGATACAAGTGAACCAACCTACCGTGTAAATCACCCTGAAAGAATAGATGTGCCAGCAAGCTGCCAGGGAAACCTGTACATCGAACCTGTAATAAAATTTGGCACAATGGGGGTGAGTTGCCAACTCGTGAGTAGAAGACATCTACGAAAAGAAATCGAATGCACGACGCTATCCTAGGTCATATTAATACACTACTATATCCCAAACATCTAGTAATAGCAGGGTAATACTACGTGTAAGTGCAGATACTCCGTGTTCGTGTCAGTGACTCATATAATACTATGTCATATGAAATGAAATGCATGCACCATGAATGTAAAGTAACAAATCCTGAAATCCAGATATATATGTATAAGAACTCTTTAGCTGTTATCATAGTAAAGTGTGTATAAGCATCTGAAATCTCAACAATGAAATCCATAGAAATCCGTGTCAAGCATCGACACAACACATGTAATCTCAAGTCTCAATATGTCGGGCTCCGTCAGTCCGGATCGGCCCATATCATCAAATCTCACGACAACGGTCGGTATCCTCCGGATATCCGCAGCGCCAGACATCACCGGTAGGTAGTCTTCCCCTGCCAGGCTCATCGTCTACAACTCGATCTTCTTGCCCCGGGGTACCATACCGGGCCCACCATGTACCCGAGACGGTTCATCCACTCCTCGAATCGGGTCTCGAAATCCAACAGAAAACATGAAATCTCATGGTGGACGACACATACATCACGAGAAAACCGCATCTTATTTTAAAAAGAGAAGAGGAGAGAGAGAGAGAAGTTTTTATATATTTTTGCGTTTTTCCCCAAAAATCCAGAAATCTCATAGAAATCCAAATCTCAAAATCATGAGTAAGTATATGATAAGTGTCGGCATATGCCCATACTACTGTGCGATAACATGAAAATATGAATGCATGGATGTCTAAGTAATAAATATCATGTCTTATACTAACATCAGAGAGTAATCACAATATTATATCGGTTTAGTTGTTAACTGATTCTATCAATAAAAGATAATATGATCTAAAGTGTACGTGACATAGCAATTACCGATGATGATGTGTGTGAGCTGGCAAATAAGTGTGCGTGGAATATGCGCATCATCGGTAATGGTGTTGGTGTCCTAACAGGTAAGGTTTATACTGATTATAGCAACATATGTAAGAACATGCACCATGATGATTACAGTATGAATGTAAATACAGGTGTGCATTATCCACTCCTCCGCGATATACGAGTACAACTACCACTATGTGAGTCGCACCTAAACTAGTGTCCATCTAATATCCTAAGGAACTAACCTAAGAAACTAGTCAATAAGAAACAAGCATCTACCTAAGGTCTGAACCAATATCTCTAATAGTCGGCGATCCCGCCTCAATAGCGTCACGTACGTAGTACGGCTTCCTCGAATCAAGAGTGCGGATCAATCATCAAATCTAAGCCTCGTACGGTAAAATCCATCGTACGGCATCCCAATATCGGGGTACGGTCAAGTATCTCCTAGGTGTCTCCTCATTCGTATTATGTCATCATCAACACATCTCATGATCAAGGTGCTAAACTGTGATCGCATACATCAATCATATATCATTGCTATCATGATAAGCATCATTAGTTTATCCTCAGAAATATCATGTCATATGTATTATATTGTGATTAAGTCATACCGATATCTTATCGTCATCGATTCACAAGCTACAGCCCAGGTACTATTTTAGCGTCCCATGTACCTCAATGTCCCCACCACCCTTCATAATTTATATATTCATGTTCATTATCTCTTTCTCTAATGATCCGCTAACACTTTAATACGACTGTATAGTCAAGAATCACGGCATCAAGCCCAGTTATACTGTTTCATCATACCTCAGATATCATATCACATTAACGAATCCCATATATGTGTTGTGTATATATATACACCTATACCTAGTTTTATATATATACACACATATACGTATACGCCATGTCAAGTTTTAGTGTGTGCGTGTGTGTTTCTATCAGAAACCTACGAACCTCTCCCAAAGTATTCATCCTCACGTATGGTTTTCCTAAATCAGTCTAGTCCCGCCTAGGGTCATTACTAGGGTCCTGCTCAGTAAGAATCTAGGGTTACATCGGGTTTCCTAATGTCAATAAGTACTATTCCTATTCTACGTTGCGGGGGTGCTAAACGCCATCCACCCGACTTCCGCCCGTAGATATGCATCTACTCACCTGGTCCATGTCTGCCGAAGACAGTGTCGCCATCCTCCTCTTCATTGCCCGCAGTCCACGTGAGGGGTACCTAGACGCAAACATATAATTAGCATCGTAAACTGAATCACATACGAAAGTCAAACGATACAAGGAACAAGCATAGGTTAAAACCTATGTCCCGTCCACGAAAAAGCACCAAATATCGCTCGATATCGGCGTACAAACTCCGATGGATCGAGATAAACATCAACAATTAACTCGTAGTTTTAAAACACCTTACTTATATTATAAAACATGATTAAATCCATCAAAACCCTAAAATCAATCAAATCGTCCGATTTCGAAAAACTCGAAAACGCCAATTTACCGTTTTTCTTCAAAACTTGACATTTAAATGAAGCCAATGGTTATAAAACTCATTAAATAGCATAACTAGACTTTACAAACCATTACTATATTTTTATTACACAAATTTATATAAATTTGAAATTTCTAGTTTGCAACCTTTAGTAATTTTTAACATTTTTCAAGCAAAATACCACAATTCAACAACAAAACATGATTTTGCATGAATTAATGTATTAAACTACAATTCATGATGATAATGATATAATTAAACCATGATTATATTTTTAATTTCATTTATTTAGGAATTTCCAAAATCTAGTTTACAAAATACTAGCACTTTATTACTATTTTCCAATTATCACAAGAAACTAGTGATCAAACTAAGTTTTTCATTCCTTTAATATGCTCATATTCTCATTAAAACTACCATCTAATGATAACAAGCTTAATAAGAATTTTATTTTACCCACAAACACATTTTTGAAAAATCTAGTTAGCTAAATAGCTTAATTAAAACAATTTGAATAAACAATTTATTATACAACAACCATGCAATATTTTTCCACTCTAAAAGATGTTAAACTAGCTATTATAACCTTATTTAATTAATAAAAAACACAACTTGAATTTACAAACCCTAACTTTAATTTTAAAATTTGCAACTAGAATTAATATATTAAATCTAATTATGCTTTAAAAGAAACATCTAATAGAAATAAAACAAAAGAAGGAAATTTATACCTTCAAAATATGAAACCCAAACATGAAAATGAGCCTCTAAAATGCATGCTTTCCATCTCCAAAATCCATGCTAAATAGGTCAAAGCAAAATGGTAGAGGTTGAATGTTGATTTTTGAGATTTATTTTTGGAATTTTTGATGAATTTTGATGATTTTTATTGCAAAAATGATGGGGGAAAATTTTTGGGGCTACCCATGGAGGGGAGGCCGGCCATGGAGAGGGAGGAGGGTGGAGAGAGAGAAAAATGTGTGGTATTGTGTAGAAAGTTCATAAATAATGCATTTTTTTCACTTAAACCCTTTATTATCTAACTTTTTCAATTTAACCCTTTTTCCTAGAAATCTCTAGAACCATGGAGAGATTTTGGAAAAGATTTTGAATATTACACACTTGATTCTAATATACCATGGCTCATTTTTAAAAATTAAAACCATTCAAATTTGTAATTTACACTAATTTAGTTTAAAAAATAAAGCTTATGTTAATATTTAAAATAATTAATTTAGGAAAAATATTTAATTAAACTAAAAATTTATAAGTGGCTAAATAAACACCATTTACTAGTAATTACATAATTAAAATAGATATTTTTGAAATTATAATGAAAAACAATCACGGTTTAGTTTTACGAAAAATACATTTTACTTTACCGAAAATCATAAAATTCACTTAAACAATTTTATTCATTTAATTATTTGTTTAATTATTTTTAAAACGTTACAATGTTACATGTTGATAAAGCCCTTAGGATATGTACTCGACTACTGGGACTATGATGAGATCATACTAGTGGGTCCACGGTAGTCGACGAGTACATCCTATAACTGTTCCTAGTCGAGAGTGTATCGAGACAGGGCATCGATACACCAGAGTAGACTAGCGTATACGCATCTTGACCCATATGATGGGCGATGGATGATCCCATATCCATCGGTGTTTGACATCAAGGACGGTGTATGGGTGCTCAGTAGAGACTGGGTACACTGGACGGACTCGCCGAGAACTCCCAGATGGCATTATACCTCACGTCAGATGGCAGTTCTCTGGTGACACCGGTACAGAATAGTCTGTTGACCCGAGATCGTCATAGAGTCTTGTGTGATTCCTATTGTGCTTTGATTTCCATCATACCACGTCTAAGAGGGCGTGCAAAAAGGTGGCTTTTGGGTACAGTCCCGAATCACATGGACGCAATGAGCGATAGGATGGGATTCGTCTCTCCCGGTATAGGGAGTTGATGCTGCGTTGTGTTCGATTGGCTATAACCGGAAATCCCTGGCCAGGGTTGCTGAGATTTACTGGTAAGTGTTATCAGTAGTTTCTCGAACTGTTATGGACCTCATATCGACACGACTTATCGAGCTACTGGGGTCTGACGTTTACCACCCCTAGGCGAGATATGCGACATATCAGATGAAGAGACCGGACTGTACGGGAGTGTTACTGATTGGATTCACAGGAGAATGTACAGGCTTGCTTGTTGATCTTCTGATCGCTCAATACCCGGGTGGCCGTTACATTTAGCACACCGCTTGCGGCTTGTGGGTGTTTGATATGATCATCACCTACTGCCGACGTATTGACGAGTTTTTAGAGTCCTACACAGGGTTTCCTGGCTCAAGCGAAACGGAGTAGGAGCACTTATGTGATATATGCAGGACCGAGATTAATACGATATGAGATACCGTATTCTATTCTCGCGATTCGTGACATTGATCGGTTGTATGCGATATAGCCGGGTTATCGGATCAAGTGTTGATTCGATAAGTTGTTACACATAATATTAGTCGGTTATAGCCGGATTATTAAATCAAGAGTTGATTTAATAATTTAATGTATAATTATATATTTGATATATTACATTACATTAACTAGTATTAGCCCACTTAAGATTTATTTTCTCACTTGATTGTGCATAAGTGTATATGTGATATATATTTGTGTACATATGATTGTGTCATGCTTGATGATACATCAAAGATGGGTGTATGAGACTTATATCAAGTTTAGCTTAAATTAGGGTTTACTTATTTCTTTAAGAATAACAAAAGAGAGGAGACTTTAGTCAATGTTATCAAGCTTGTAGAAGCTTGTATGCAACATTGACAAAGTCAACTCTTTTGTCATTCCTTAAGATATTAGTTAACCCAACCCTTAATCTCATACTTTGGTTAATTCTCTACATGAGTTAAGCATGAGGGCTTAACTCAACCATGGTGCAATAATTCAAAAATATAAGTTTTCATTTGGATGAATTATTCACTTCTTCTTCTTTCTTCAACAAAAGCTTTCTAGCTTCAATGGAGCTTGAGAAAAAGTGTGAGAAAATCAATTCTAAAGTGAGCAACCCTCCTACTTCTTCATCCTCTACCACTTGCCATGTAGTAGAGTGTGTTCTCTTCACAAAGTTCATGACCTAGTGAAGGAATAGCTTGAGTTAGTGTCTCCCCGACGTAGATCATCTTCGGCCTCGAAGTTATCAAGACAAGCACGCTCGTTCTTCTTGTGGAGCTTCTCTAGAGTCCGGAGTTCACGATCGCAGCGAAGGGGACATCTACACGGAGCTATTGAAGTAAAGGACCGGATCTACAAAGGTTGTAATCCCTCTCACTTAGTGTTAAAGTGTTTAACAAGCTTGTTTTCGCATAAACTCTAGTTTAAAGATCCGGCTTTGGGTTGTTCGGCACGGCTAAAATTTTAATCGGGCATGGTTGATGCCTCGTAGACCCTTATGAGCGTGTCTAGGAACCCTACAGTGGTATCAGAGCCAAGCTAGAGGTTTAGGCGAAGTCTAGACGAAGTTTAAAGTCCGATCGAACTCCAACACACCCGAGTATACCCCTCTCTGGACATTTTCTAAAAATATGATTTTTTATGGATTAAAAATACTCAGAAAATAAAGCAGGAAAAACTAAAAATTACTGTGAAGTGCGGACCATTAATGCGCTCAAATGACCGCGGAACCGCGGCCAAACTAAGGGTTTGGCGGCGGTTCCGCAGACAAAATTATGATTTGGTCCCTCGTATTTCATATATTTATTCTTAGGTCCTTTCTTGTTATTTTTTTCTGGGAATTTTTTAATTCCACTCAAGTGTTGAGTTTTCTAGGGTTGTATTGGGGACTCGTTGATTTGATCAGATAATTTAACTTTGTTTAGCTTTGTCCGGGTAATTTTTAGAAACTGTTAAAAAGTTCGAACGGATATCAATAACTCACTTTTTCCTCTATCGGAAAATTTTTCAAAAGTTGGATTTTTTCTCGAGTTTAAGAACGTTCTAAATCATGCAAGTAACACGGTGGACCCTCTAGAAGACAACAAACCTTAACTTGATTATGTGACCGTCTTGAACTGCCTCTAAACCTTAGGGTTTGGGGCAGTACGGCATGCCACATGTGAGGCGTTGGCTTGACCCTTCTACGGCTGGACCATTGGTACTGTGGCATGTGATGGATGTTTTTAAACTGATTTCAAGTGCTGAGATATATTGGGAAAATCTTGGGTGTTTGATTATTCGATCGGAAAGTTTAACATTGTCTATTTATCTGGAATGCGATACAATATTTGGAATCCACAAATAGTTATGAGATAACTAATTTGAATGTTATAAATCTAGCAGTTCAGTCCCAGATGATCGGTTGCCACGGGATTTTGATGCGATCAAAAGTTCGTCGCAATCACGTAGTGTATGCGGATACTCGCCGGGTAAACTTAATAGACAGCCACGCCCCATAGCCCCGACCAAGTGACTGTAGGAGAACCCCGTCGCCAAAAGCATCCGTTCGGGTGCTCGCGGCAGCGGTGTTCCGCCTTAGTGCACTTCGTCGACGGCATCCGGGGGTGCGGCCGTCTACTAAAGTTTGCGACGAGCATTCGATCAGGATGTCGGGAATCTTGTTGAATTGCCCGACTTGATATTGAAAAGAGTTTTCGATAAAGAGACTAAAATGCGGGGTTTATAATTGTTAGGCATGCGATGTCTAAGGAATTCATTTGGTTAGGCATGCGATGTCTAAGCAGGTTGCGGATTCCAACTGTTGTAGTTTTACACTTTCTTTTCTGTGACCGTAAGCGTAGTATGTGGTGTATCGCCGGCTTCGTTGCTATACATCAACGACAATCGGGATACGCATACTTGCTTACGTTGATGATATGAGATATTATGTGTTGCTGTGATATGTTATATTGGATCGTCGCGTTTTGAATAGTAGGGGGTTTTATGTGAGATGAGAGTATTTTCTTTTTCATTCATGTAAAATTCATTTGTATATAATATTCTTTTATTGGGGCATTTCCGGGCTGAGGATGATGTCACCATTGTATATTATTTACTTTTCTCCATTAGGTAGACCTAAGGCGGGGAGCACAAGTAACCGGGTTCTAGGGTCCAGTGGGAGACCATCTCGAGGAGTCGAGACCGGGTCTCCTAACCCTAGAATTGGCAGAGTTGCTTGCCGCTCTCGTAGGGGTCTAGGGATGTGGGTTTGGCTATTCATCGCGACCGTGGAATCCGTGTTTTATACAGGCTCATATTAAAACACGGACGTCCTAGTATATCCAATATTTCATATATGTTCTTCTGCTGCAATGTTCTATGATGAGATCATATTACTGCCTGAAACGAATGTTTATATTATATATATGAGATATATGTTATATTGCAGATTTCGTTTCAAATGTGATGCTTGTGAAGCATAATAAAATGGGACTTCATTAATGAGATTAATGAAATAAAAGAAACCTAAAGATGTTGTAGAAACTTGTTTAAAACTGGTAGCTCTAGTTCTTGCTTTGCATAGCGGTGTTCCTTGTAGAACATCCAGCACCTTATTCGATAAGGAAAGAGCCGAGATCCCTTCACCGAGAGTGACCTCTTTAGTGAAACTAGCAGATGCTACAAATTCGGTTTGTCTTTTGATTGCTTCTATAGTTCTTGCTTTGCATAGTGGTATATATGATATACCCTGCACCTTATTCGATGAGGAAATGGCCGACGATCCCTTCACCGGGAGTGACCCCTTTAGCAAAACTAGAAAAGCCTCAAAAACACTCTATTTAAAATCACTCGATTCTGCAACGATATCAAGTTCTTACGCAATAGGTTTTCTTAAAAACCTATCGTAGCCCTCCATCATTTCAGATAAGTACTTCATAGTATTCGTGCTACGTTTGTTGGCTTTCGTTAAGGCGTAGTATGCGGTAGCTATTTATGCTTATCTTCTTAAGCATATGATGCGATTGAGTTAGTGTAGTCGTGCGACTTTATTGGCATTCATCAAGGGTCGTGCGGGTGGGTTTAATTCAATCGGGAAATGACGGGTTGAACTTGACTAGTAGCCTATGGTTTGTTGGCATTCGTCAAGGTCATAGGATGCTAGGGGTAAAATATTATTGGGAATTTCAAGTGTTGAAATTTGCAATGAGATTGCATACCTTCTATGAGGTAGTTGGATCCCGATACCCGCTGCGAGTAAGAGTTACTCCTGGGAGAGTTTTATACATTACAATTAGCCGATCAAGTAGGTGTCTAGAAAGGTGTTAGTGGGGTTACGCCCCTGGGAAAACGAGGTTTAATTTAATTAGGTCCGTGCGAAAGTACGGGGAACCTTCCTCAAAGTACCGACACTGGCCTGGCTGAAAAATTGGCGAACTTGTAGCGTGTAATTAATCCCGGCTAGTCTTTCCTTTTAAGGTTTGAAGGAAGATTTGATTAAAACAGTGGGAGACATCCTGATTAGATATATTAGATAACCAATCTAATCTTGCAAGAGCATACGCCGAGTGTTTTCTTCTCTCTCTCTAGGTAGCGACCATATCACACCTTAATCAAGATAATAATACGGATGTATTGGCCGAACCCGCTTGTTATACTTAGCTGGGAAACGTTGGTCCCGCTCCAACTTATAATTGTTATAAGACAGAGCAGGAAATTAGGGAATACCAGATTTCCCGTGCCGCCCAAACGAAGAAAGTGCATGCAGATGCATCTTCTTCGGGTGTGTTCATTACAGAGAACTATTTCTCAGTATCCTTTACGTCCTGGGTATGAGATACCGGATCAGGATCCCGCATATGTAATCTGTTACATGGGCTACAGAAAGGTAGAGAACTGAGAACGGATGATAAGTTTCATGAGACATAAAACGGTGCAAGTGTTGCAGCCAAGTCTGTTGGTCACTATCACCCTGTATTACCAGAATACATTGATTCTGAACAAATATTATTAGATACCGAACCTGATATACAACATCATATCAGTCTCTTTATTAGTAAAGAAAGGATATAATTTTGTATTGTTGGATAATGTTTTGAACATTTCCTATATCAAGAGTTGATCGGTTTAGGCACGTTATCTAAAAGCATTGACGTTCTAAATCAAACTACAGTTCTTAGTATACAGAACATACACGAGAGGAAGAGTTCAGAAATGAACGAATCCTTCTTGAGGCATTGTAGACTAGGTCATATCAATACGACCCGACTAGCTAAGTTACATTTAGATGCATATTTAAATTAGTTTGAATTTACATCTTATGAAACTTGCCGGTCATGTCACAAAGATAAGATGACCATAGCTCTGTTTATTGGAAACAGAGAAAGAGTTAGTGAACTCTTGGGATCGATACATGCTGATGTATGAAGGTCCCCTGTCTACACATGCCAAGACCGATTCTTTATACTTCATTACATTCTCTGATGATCTCTCAAGATTCAGACATATGTTCCTGTTGAAACACAAGTCCGAACCTTTTGAGATATTCACAGAATATAAGTTAGAAGTAGAGAACCAAAAACGGGTATAAGTATTATGTCCTTTGATGAGATCAAGGAGGAGAATACTTGAGCACGGAGTTCCTGGACTATTCTAAAGGAGAATGAGATTCTCTCTCGGCATTATTCCTCCGTATACACCATAGCACGATGGTATATCAGGACGGAGCAATAGCACCCTATGTGATATGGTGTGCTCTATGATGAGTACTACTGAGTTTCCTATTTTCTTTTGGGGGTTATGCACTTGAGAAGCTGCATACCTATTGAATAGGGTTCAAATCAAATCAGTTGCCTACCACTTCATATGTGATATAGAAAGGGAAGAGCCCATATCTTAAGTTTGCTAAGATTTGGGGTTGTCCGGCCTATGTCTAAAAGGCAAAATCCGGACAAGCTCGAGACAAGGTCTGTTCTGTAGAATTGGAAGGAGTTCCAGCTATACAAACTACAACAGATGATTTGATAGAACCAAAGGATTCAATAGTAACCAACGAACCTCAGCCTCTCCGCCGATCTAGTTGGGTTCCTCACCCACCTGAGAGATACTTCGGTTTCTCTATGACAGTGGGAGCGAGGATTGCATCATGAGATGATGACCCAACTAGTTTCGAGCTGGCCATCAGGAGTGGGACTCTGTAAGAATGGCTGGATGCTTAGCGATCTGAGATGGAATCCTTATACACCAATAAAGTATGGACTTTGGTTGTTTTATCTGAAGGGTTAAATCCCCATCAGGAGCAAGTATATCTTGAGAAGATTACTTGGTGTACATGGAAAAGTTGAGACTTTCAAAGCTATGCTTAAGTCCATCCAGATCCTACTTGCCACGGCTACATACCATGACTACAATATCTGGCGGTTGAGTGTCATGACTGCTTTTCTAAATGATGTTTTAGAAAAGAGCGTCTATAAGTACACAGCCAGAGGGCTTCGTAGACAGTGGGAGCAGCGAAAACGTGTGCAAGATGTTTTATGTGATAAAACAGGCATCGCGGAGTTGGAACATCTGTTTTGATGTGGTAGTCAAAGAGTTTGACTTCATCAAAATGGTAGATGAACCTTGTATATACAAAAAGGTAGTAGGGAGTATGGTGGTGATCCTCGTAGAGTACGTGGATGACATACTCTTGATAGGGAAGGAGTTTCCTATGCTACGCTCGGTTAATCTCCGCTTATCACAAGGATTCTCCATATAGGATCATAGTGATACCTCCTGAATCCTGGATTTTGGATCTATGAGATAGATCTAATTGGATGTTAGGATACTCACTAGTTGTAGTAAGATGGTATCAATCGATCCTGGGGAAATCACTGGAAAGGTTCCAGGGTGATAAGGACGACTGAATGTCAGTCGTAGGCATTGTCTTTACCCTCAGTTGAGGGACGGTATGTTGGAAGAGTTCCAAGCTAGATACCGTGACTTACTAGATGATTAAAGGCAAGATACATCGTTACCAAGGATGCTACCAAAGAGGCAGTCTGGATATATATAAGTTCATGAGATGAACTTCGTTCCTACCATTGTGTGACAATGGAGTTGTGGCTTTTGCCAAGGAACCCCCGTCCCATCTGAAATCCAGATATAATTCTTAGGCAGTATCACCTGATCATGGAGATGGTTGATCTTCAGGGAGATTGAGTTTAGGAGAGTAGACACAGAGGACAATAGCGCGGATCCACTCACAAAGGCCTTTTTCCCAGTAGAGACTTTTATGGGATGGTAGAGTATGAGATACTTCAACCGCAGCTAATTGTTGGGTATGTGATATCACAATAGATGGCCCTAGTACAAGTGGGAGATTATTAGTTATATATATGCCCTAGAGGCCATTACTATACATACGATGTATATTGTAGTGGATGCTTGGACATATATAGGGAGGACATTCTTGCTCGACATGATAGTACGCTATCTGGTTGCTCTTTATCTTAACATGTACTCTAATTGTCTCTATGTTACAAGTTAATAAAGCCCTTAGGATATGTACTTGACTACTGGGACTATGATGAGATCATACTAGTGGGGCCACGGTAGTCGACGAGTACATCCTATAACTGTTCCAAGTCGAGGGTGTAGCGAGACAGGGCATCGATACACCAGAGTAGACTAGCGTATACGCATCTTGACCCATATGATGGGCGATGGATGATCCCATATCCATCGGTGTTTGACATCAAAGACGGTGTACGGGTGCTCAGTGGAGACTGGGTACACTGGACGGACTCGCCGAGAACTCCCAGATGGTATTATACCTCACGTCAGATGGCGGTTCTCCGGTGACACTGGTACAGAGTAGTCTGTTGACCCGAGATCGTCATAGAGTCTTGTGTGATTCCCACTGTGCTTTGATTTCCATCATACCATGTCCAAGAGGGCATGCAAAAAGGTGGCTTTTGGGTACAGTCCCGAATCACATGGAGGCAATGAGCGATAGGAGGGGATTCGTCTCTCCCGGTATAGGGAGTTGATGTTGCGCTGTGTTCGATTGGCTATAACCGGAAATCCCTGGCCAGGGTTGCTGAGATTTACTGGTAAGTGTTATCAGTAGTTTCTCGAACTATTATGGACCTCATATCGACACGACTTATTGAGCTACTGGGGTCTGACGTTTACCACCCCTAGGCGAGATATGCGACATATCAGATGAAGAGACCGGACTGTACGGGAGTGTTACTGATTGGATTCACAGGAGAATGTACAGGCTTGCTTGTTGATCTTCTGATCGCTCAATACCCGGGTGGCCGTTACGTTTAGCACACCGCTTGCGGCTTGTGGGTGTTTGATATGATCATCACTTACTGCCGGCGTATTGACGAGTCTTTAGAGTCCTACACAGGGGTTTCCTGGCTCAAGCGAAATGGAGTAGGAGCACATATGTGATATGTGTAGGACCGAGATTAATACGATATGAGATACCGTATTCTATTCTCGCGATTCGTGACATTGATCGGTTGTATGCGATATAGCCGGGTTATCGGATCAAGTGTTGATTCGATAAGTTGTTACACATGATATTTTGAGGGAGGCCGTTCAGCCAGGATTAATTACAGTCTACAACTTCGCTAACCGTTCAGCCAGGCCAGTGTCGGTACTTTGAGGGAGGTTCCCCGTGCTTTCGCACGGACCTAATTAGAGTAAACCTCGTTTTCCCAGAGGCGGAGCCCCGTTAACACCTTTCTAGACACCTAATGAGTTAGCTAATTGTAAACTGCAAAACTCTCCTAGGAGCAACTATTGCCCACAGTGGGATCGGGATCCAACCATCATATGGAAGGTATGCAATCTCATTGCAAATTTCAACACTTGAAATTCCCGATGTAATTTTTACCCCTAGCACTTATGACCTTAACTATGGTCAACAAATCATAAGTACCAGTCAAGTTCTACCCGTCATTTCTTGATTAATTAGACCCACCCATATGACCCTTAACTATGGTCAACAAAGTCGCATGAATGTCCTAATTAATCTGCATCATATGCAGTGTAGGAAGACATCACTTAGCTACCGTTCACTACGCCTTAACTAAAGTCAACAAACGTAGCACGAATACTAAGTACTCTACTTCCTAAAATGACGGAGGGTTGCGAATGATTTTTAAGAAAATCTTTAACGCTTTGAACTTGATATCGTTGTAGAATCAAACAGTTTTTCAAAAGGAGTGGCTTAAGCTCCGCAGTTTTGAAATATAGCTTTTTCATAAATAGCCGAGTAGTTTTCAAATCCGATTCTACAACATCTTTTTAGGTTTATTTTCTTTACATTAATCACATTAATGTAATCCCATCATTTAAGTCCTTAAGCCAATCACAGAAAAGAAACGAAAATAACACGTACGCTTATGCCATCCGCATTCGCCGCAATGTTCCGTTATGCACCGTTAGGTTACTTAACTAACGGCATACCGGGACGGGACTAGCGCGGGTGTAAAACATAAGCAACGTCTACTATATATCATATATATAATATGTCATTCGTCTCAGATATCACAGAACACAGGCAGCAGAAATATAGATATAACGTGGGATATACTAGGACGTCCGTATTTAGTATTTAGCCAGAATAGAAAATACGGATTCCACAGTCCCGATGAATAGCCAAGCCCACACCCTGGACCCCTACGAGAGCAGCAAGTGACCCTACCAATCCTGGAGTTTAGGAGACCCGGTCTCGACTCCTCGAGATGGCCTCCCACTGAACCCCAGAACCCGGTCACCTGTGCTCTCCTCCTTGGGTCCATCCTAATGCGGAAAAGTAAATAATATACAACACTGGTGACACAACCGCAACCTGGAAGTGCCCCAAATAAAAGAATATTACATTACATTTGAATTTACATGAATGAAAATACAAAACTCTCATCTCACAAAAACCCCCGGCTATTTGATCGCGACAATCCTGCACATCATATCTCAGCAACACATAATATCACATATCATCAACGTAAGTAAGTATGCGTACCCCGATTGTCGTTGATGTATAGCAACGAAACCGGCGATATCTAACATACTACACTTACGGTCACAGAAAAGAAAGTGTAAAACTACAATATTTGGAATCCAGATTCTCTTTAGACATCATAAATGCGAAATATCACATATTCCGTATTTCATACCTAAACCATATGAATTCCACATATTGTATCACATTCCAGACAAACAGACAGTATTAAAGTTTTCGAACGAACAATCAAGCACCCAAGATTCACTAAAGCTCAACACTTGAGCAGGGTTCAAAAAATTTGGAGTGTGACACAGTAGCGGCGGTCCAGCCGTAGAAGGGTCAAGCCAACGCCTCACATGTGGCACGCCGTACTGCCCCAAACCCGAGGGTTCAAAGGGTAGTTCGAGACGGTCACATAATTGAGTTAAGGTTTGTTGTCTTCTAGAGGGACCACCACAAAAAGACTTGCACGTATTTCCAAATTATTTAAACCCCGTGAATAGTGAGTAAATGATACTCGTTCAAACACTTCAATACTTTCTAATTTACCCGGAAAGACTACGAAATGAAAGTCCCGATCGAATCGATGAATCCAAAAACATCTCCAGAATTTTTCAAAACTTTATTCAGTTTAAAAATACCCAAAAAATTAAACATGCAGAAAGTAGAATTACTGCAGAAACAGTATACACTAATTCATTTGTACGGCCGTGGAACAGCGGCCTAAGCAAGCTTAGGCCGCGTTTCCGCGGCTGTAACTACTGTTCATTGGATTATTTTTCTGCCGTAATTCTTATATTTTCCTGCTATGATTTTTACATATTTTTAATTCTGGAAAATGTCAAGTTTTTGAAAATTTCTAGAGAGCATCTAAAAATACGGTATTTTTGTCCGATCGGGGTTTTCTCTTCGTCAAAACGTCGCCTAATGTTCTAGGTCGGCTCTGATACCAATGTAAGGTTAGTATAGCACCCAATGAAGAGTTTTGAAGCATCACATGACCCAAAGTTTTAATTTTTAAGGTGCTAAACTAACATGCAAAGGATAGATCCTAGAAAATTAGGGTTTACTAAACTTAAAGCTAACAAAAGTTAGGGTTTGAAGGCTACAACCTTTGTAGCTCCCGTTTTTGCTTCGCTCCTTAGGCTCTTTGGTGTTGAAACGAGGTCCTCTTGAACTCCCCTTGTGTCCACGATGATCCACCGCGGAGATATCCGTCCAAGCTCGCTACTTCGTCAAACCGAAGATAACACTCTAAACGAAACGGCTAAGCTTGTGTAGAATGTTGTTGTGGCTTTGGATCTCACTTCAAAAACCTTTCTTTGATTGTGTTTTTCTCACTAGAAAAAACTAGAGAGGAGAAGATGAAGAAGGATGAAAATGGTGGCTATTTTTCTTCAAGAGATAAAAAGATAACCATAAGGTTAAGCTTGTGAAAGAAAATAAATATCACTATATATTTTTTATTCCTTCTTGACTCCAACCATGATTAAATGATAGATGATTAATTTAACTTGGGTTTAGAATGATAAAGGAAAAGATAACCATGGTTTAGTGGTGGGTGAGAATGGTTAGGTTAAAAGAAGCATGTAGAAACTAGCATAATTATCCTTTCCTTTTCATTTTCTTTTAAAACCAAAATTAAATAATTATCCATAGTTTAATCTATGGTGTGAGGCTTATATTGCCACCATTTCCATATATAATCAACCATGATGGTTTGATGTATGTATGTGTACATGTATGCACATCTTCATGTGCATGAAACTAGAAAAGAAAAATAGAAACACATGCATGCATGCATACATCCATCAAACCCTAGAAAGGTTTTGAGTGAGAAAACTAATGGTTAAATGATAAATCAACACTTGATTTATCAATCCGGTCATATCTCATATGACCCCACCAAAAGCAGTTCACCCGATCAATGTTCGGTATCATATACGCACATTTCAATCGGGTGCATGCGCATATCGCATATGCGCACCACAACGTTTCGCCTGGACTGGGTAACTCCTCTGTGGGACTCTAAGACTCGTCAATACGCCGGCAGAGGGTAATGATCATATCAAGTGCCCTCAAGCCGCAAGAGGTCAGCTAAACGTAACGGCCATCTGGGTATTGAACGATCAGAAGACAACAAGCGAACCTGCTACAACTCCCGTCGAGCCATCCGGCAACACTACCGTACAGTCCGGTCTCTTCGTCAGATATGCTGCATATCGAGCCTAGGGATGGTCACATCGACCCCAATAACTCAATAAGTCGCGTCGGTGAATGGTCTATAGCAGATCGAGAAACTACTGATAACACTTATCAGCAAATCTCAGCAGCCCTGGCCAGGGACTTGCTGTTATAACCAGTCGAGCACAGCACAGCATCAACTCCCAATACCGGGAGAGACGAAACCCCTCCTATCGCTCATTGCCTTCGTGTGTCTCGGGACTGTACCCAACGGCCACCTGTTTGCACGACTCAGTAGAGCCGTGGTAGGGTGGCAATCAAAATACAGTGGGAGAACACACAAGGCTCTATGACGATCTCGGGTCTACAAACTAACCTGTACCAGTGTCACCTGAGAACTGCTATCCGACGATAGATATAATTCCATATAGGAGTTCTCGGCGAGTCCGTCCAGTGTACCCAGTCACCACTGAGCACCCATGTATGATCTTGATGTCAAACATCGATGAATGTGGGAACATCCATCGCCCATCGTATGGGTCTAGTATCATATACGCTAGTCTACTCTGGTATATCGATGCCCCATCTCGATATACCTACGACTAGGGACGTTCCAGGATATGCTTATAGACTACAGATGTCCCACTAGTATGATCTTCATCATAATCAGAGTAGTCAAGCCGATATCCTCAGGGCTTTATCAGCATGTATGAATGAATAAAAGCATGATCAAATAAACATGTCAGATAAAGAAGAACCAGATAGCATACTATCATGTCGAGCAAGAATGCAAACTGAATATATATATACATGTATAGATACATCCACTATCACATAATGGCCTCTAGGGCATACATATATCCAACAATCTCCCACTTGCACTAAGGCCAGTTATTGGCGTATCTCATACCCAACATCTCAAAAAGTCGCTCATGCTGCGGCTGAGGGAGAGCCTTGGTGAATGGATCCGCGGCGTTGTTCTTTGTGTCTACTCTCTTAATCTCGATCTCACGGCGATCTAAAATCTCCCGGATCAAATGAAAGCGCCTCAGGATATGTCTGGACCGCTGATGGGATCTGGGTTCCTTGGCTAACGCCATTGCCCCATTATTGTCACAATACAAAGGTATAGGATCAATAATGGTTGGAACTACTCCTAGCTCCGAGACGAACTTTTTCATCCAGACAGCTTCCTTGGCGGCATCATTTGCAGCAATGTACTCAGCTTCCATCGTAGAGTCTGCAACGGTATCTTGTTTGGAACTCTTCCAACTTACCGCCCCTCCATTGAGGGTAAATACAAACCCTGAGATAGATTTGCTGTCATCCTTATCGCTCTGGAAGCTCGAATCGGTAAAGGCCTCCATTTGGAGATCTTTATTACCATACACCAAGAACAATTCTTTAGTCCTTCGTAAGTACTTAAGAATGTTCTTCACAGCTGTCCAGTGGTTCTCCCCTGGGTTGGATTGATACCTGCTTACAACACTAAGTGCATAAGCTACATCTGGGCGTGTACATAACATCGCATACATTATAGATCCTACTGCCGAAGCATAAGGTATAATGCTCATGCGAGCTCTCTCTTCATCGGTCTTTGGACAAGAATCCTTGGAGAGAGTGACTCCATGGCAAGCGGGTAAGGCACCCCGCTTGGAGTCTTCCATACTAAACCACTTTAGGATGGTGTTAATGTACCTGGTTTGGGACAGTCCCAATAACTTTTTGGATCTATCCCTATAGATCCTTATGCCCAGGATATATGTGGCATCACCCAGGTCCTTCATGGAGAACCTTAGTGATAAGAATGATTTGACCGACTGTAGCATAGGAATATCATTTCCTATCAGAAGAATGTCATCCACGTACAATACGAGGAATGTGACAGCTCTTCCTACAGCCTTCCTATAAACACAAGGTTCATCTGGATTTTTGATGAAATCAAACTCTTTGATAACATCATCGAAACAGATGTTCCAACTCCGAGATGCCTGCTTTAACCCATATATGGATTTAAGCAATCTATATGCTTTCTCGCTGCTCCCACTGTCAATGAAGCCCTCCGGCTGATCCATATAAACACATTCTTCTAAATCTCCATTTAGGAATGCTGTTTTAACGTCCATCTGCCAGATTTCATAGTCGTAGTGAGCAGCAATAGCAAGTAGGATCCGAATAGATTTAAGCATGGCTACGGGCGAAAAAGTTTCGTCATAGTCCAAACCTGGTCTTTGACGAAAACCTTTCACCACAAGTCTTGCCTTATAGGTCTCTACCTGCCCATCCACACCAATCTTTCTTTTAAAGATCCATTTGCACCCTACAGGTTTTACCCCAGGGGGTACAACGTCCAAAGTCCATACTTTGTTGGTGTACATAGACTCCATTTCGGATCTCATGGCATCCAGCCACTTCACAGAGTCACCACTCGTGATAGCTTGCTGAAAACTGGTAGGATCATCATCTTCCATGATACAGTCTTCTCTGTCACCATCAATGAGGAAACCGTAGTACCTCTCCGGTGGGCGAGAAGTCCTACCAGACCTACGGAGTGGCCGAGGTTCTTCAGTTTCTGTTGCAACAGCCGGTTCAACCAAATCGTCATTTGTAGTTTGTGTCTCCAGAACCTCTTCCAGATCTACTACCTTGCCATCATCTTTATCTGTGAAAAACTCTTTTTCCAAGAATGTGGCATACTGAGAAACAAACACCTTTTGTTCCTCTTTGTGGTAGAACAGATATCCATAAGAATTCTTTGGATATCCCACAAAGTTACACATGACTGACCGTGTCTCGAGTTTGTCCGGATTCTGCTTTTTAACATAGGCCGGGCAACCCCAAATCTTAATTCTCTTAAGAGATGGTCTCTTCCCATTCCATATCTCATATGGCGTGGTAGACACGGCTTTGGTCGGAACCCTATTTAGCAGAAACGCTGCAGTCTCCAACGCATGCCCCCAAAACGAGACTGGTAACTCAGCATCACTCATCATGGACCGGACCATATCTAATAGGGTCCTATTCCGTCGTTCTGACACACCGTTGTGCTGTGGTGTGTAAGGAGGAGTGAGCTGAGAGAGAATCCCATTCTCTTTTAGGAAGTTTGCAAATTCTGTACTGAGATACTCACCACCTCGATCTGATCGAAGCATCTTAATACTTAAGCCGGTTTGTTTTTCTACTTCTTGTTTATATTCAATGAATTTCTCGAAAGCTTCGGACTTGTGCTTTAATAAAAATACATGACCGAATCTTGAGAAATCGTCGGTGAATGTAATGAAGTATGAAAAACCGCCTCTAGCTTGTGTAGACATTGGCCCACATACATCACTATGTATGAGGCCCAGGAGCTGAGTAGCTCTTTCTCCGTGTCCAGTAAACGGAGTTTTGGTCATTTTACCCTTGATACAAGACTGGCAAGTCGCATAAGATTTATATTCAAAAAGATTTAAATATCCATCTTTGTGTAACTTGTTTAGTCTTGTTTCGTTAATATGACCAAGTCTACAGTGCCAAAGAAAAGCTTCATTTAATTCTGAAAGTTTTCTTTTATTAGTGCGTTGTATACTGAAAACTGTGTGTTGATTTAGGACATATATTCCGTTATTAAGTGTACCATACCCAACCAACATTTGATTTAGGTGAATGTTCATAACATTGTTCTGCAACACAAAATTATATCCTTCATTGTCCAACAAAGATACAGATATTATATTACATAGCATATCAGGTACAAAATAACATGGATTCAAAATCAAAATACATCCAGACGGCAACCCCAAGTGATACTCTCCCACTGCGACTGTATGTACATTGGAACCATTTCCAACGCGGAGAGTATGGTCACCTGTCTTCAAAACCTTGCTATTTCTCAGCCCCTGCATAGAATTGCAAATGTGAGAACCTGAACCGGTATCCAATACCCAGGAAGCAGAGTTTATAGAAAAACAGTTTTCAGTCACAAACGCACCTGAAGCAGAAGCATCACCATGCTTCTTCTTAAGACTTAGGTACTCCGTGCAGTTGCGCTTCCAATGTCCTGTCTTGTGGCAATGAAAACACTCGCCTTTCCCTGGGTCTCCAGCCGTGGACTTTCCCTTTCCCTTCACCTTTTTGACTCCGCCCTTAGGATTAGTGGGTTTCTTCTTTTTCTTTCCCTTGGCCTTAGCTTTCAGGCGAGAAGAAGAAGACTGTCCAATCGTCATAACGGGAGTCTTTGCTGACTTCATAGTGCTCTCTGCACTCCTTAACATATTAAGGAGTTCAGGGAGGTCCTTCTCCATGCCATGCATGTTGAAGTTCACTATGAACTGAGCAAAGGTGGAGGGGAGGGACTGCAGAATAATATCTATATATTGTTCATTGTCCATAGTCCATCCGAGGTCCTCAAGCTCTTCTATAAGAGCTATCATCTTCAAAACATGGTCTGCTACTGGTGTGCCAGGGGTCATCCGCATGTGAAATAGTTTCTTTGATGCCTCGTATCGTAATACGCGGGACTGCTCCCCATACAACTCCTTTGTATGGAGCAGTATCCCGTGAATGTCCATGTCCTCGTGCTGCTTTTGATGTGTGTTATCCATCGATGCAAGCGCGAGGCATGTGGCTGTGGCACAGTCAGCGTCCCATGTCTTGCGGACTTCTATGTCCGCAACTGAGGATTTTGGGCCTGGGACGGGCGGGGCTGAAGCCGTGAGGACATATGATACTTTATCATAAGTCAAGGCGATCTTCAGATTCCTTAGCCAGTCTTTATAGTTGGTCCCGTTCAGTTTGTTTTTATCTAGTAGAAGCTTAAGTCCAGTCATTGGTATCTGCCATTAAGAGAGAGAAAAGAATACACTCAGCGAAAGCTCTTGCATAGATTAGATTGGTTTATTATCTTGTCTAATCGATGTTTCCCACTGCTTTTTATCAAGTTTTTCTTTCAAACCTTAAAAAGAAAAAATAGCCAGGATTAATTACAGTCTACAACTTCGCTAACCGTTCAGCCAGGCCAGTGTCGGTACTTTGAGGGAGGTTCCCCGTGCTTTCGCACGGACCTAATTAGAGTAAACCTCGTTTTCCCAGAGGCGGAGCCCCGTTAACACCTTTCTAGACACCTAATGAGTTAGCTAATTGTAAACTGCAAAACTCTCCTAGGAGCAACTATTGCCCACAGTGGGATCGGGATCCAACCATCATATGGAAGGTATGCAATCTCATTGCAAATTTCAACACTTGAAATTCCCGATGTAATTTTTACCCCTAGCACTTATGACCTTAACTATGGTCAACAAATCATAAGTACCAGTCAAGTTCTACCCGTCATTTCTTGATTAATTAGACCCACCCATATGATCCTTAACTATGGTCAACAAAGTCGCATGAATGTCCTAATTAATCTGCATCATATGCAGTGTAGGAAGACATCACTTAGCTACCGTTCACTACGCCTTAACTAAAGTCAACAAACGTAGCACGAATACTAAGTACTCTACTTCCTAAAATGACGGAGGGTTGCGAATGATTTTTAAGAAAATCTTTAACGCTTTGAACTTGATATCGTTGTAGAATCAAACAGTTTTTCAAAAGGAGTGGCTTAAGCTCCGCAGTTTTGAAATATAGCTTTTTCATAAATAGCCGAGTAGTTTTCAAATCCGATTCTACAACATCTTTTTAGGTTTATTTTCTTTACATTAATCACATTAATGTAATCCCATCATTTAAGTCCTTAAGCCAATCACAGAAAAGAAACGAAAATAACACGTACGCTTATGCCATCCGCATTCGCCGCAATGTTCCGTTATGCACCGTTAGGTTACTTAACTAACGGCATACCGGGACGGGACTAGCGCGGGTGTAAAACATAAGCAACGTCTACTATATATCATATATATAATATGTCATTCGTCTCAGATATCACAGAACACAGGCAGCAGAAATATAGATATAACGTGGGATATACTAGGACGTCCGTATTTAGTATTTAGCCAGAATAGAAAATACGGATTCCACAGTCGCGATGAATAGCCAAGCCCACACCCTGGACCCCTACGAGAGCAGCAAGTGACCCTACCAATCCTGGAGTTTAGGAGACCCGGTCTCGACTCCTCGAGATGGCCTCCCACTGAACCCCAGAACCCGGTCACCTGTGCTCTCCTCCTTGGGTCCATCCTAATGCGGAAAAGTAAATAATATACAACACTGGTGACACAACCGCAACCTGGAAGTGCCCCAAATAAAAGAATATTACATTACATTTGAATTTACATGAATGAAAATACAAAACTCTCATCTCACAAAAACCCCCGGCTATTCGATCGCGACAATCCTGCACATCATATCTCAGCAACACATAATATCACATATCATCAACGTAAGTAAGTATGCGTACCCCGATTGTCGTTGATGTATAGCAACGAAACCGGCGATATCTAACATACTACACTTACGGTCACAGAAAAGAAAGTGTAAAACTACAATATTTGGAATCCAGATTCTCTTTAGACATCATAAATGCAAAATATCACATATTCCGTATTTCATACCTAAACCATATGAATTCCACATATTGTATCACATTCCAGACAAACAGACAGTATTAAAGTTTTCGAACGAACAATCAAGCACCCAAGATTCACTAAAGCTCAACACTTGAGCAGGGTTCAAAAAATTTGGAGTGTGACACAGTAGCGGCGGTCCAGCCGTAGAAGGGTCAAGCCAACGCCTCACATGTGGCACGCCGTACTGCCCCAAACCCGAGGGTTCAAAGGGTAGTTCGAGACGGTCACATAATTGAGTTAAGGTTTGTTGTCTTCTAGAGGGACCACCGCAAAAAGACTTGCACGTATTTCCAAATTATTTAAACCCCGTGAATAGTGAGTAAATGATACTCGTTCAAACACTTCAATACTTTCTAATTTACCCGGAAAGACTACGAAATGAAAGTCCCGATCGAATCGATGAATCCAAAAACATCTCCAGAATTTTTCAAAACTTTATTCAGTTTAAAAATACCCAAAAAATTAAACATGTAGAAAGTAGAATTACTGCAGAAACAGTATACACTAATTCATTTGTACGGCCGTGGAACAGCGGCCTAAGCAAGCTTAGGCCGCGTTTCCGCGGCTGTAACTACTGTTCATTGGATTATTTTTCTGCCGTAATTCTTATATTTTCCTGCTATGATTTTTACATATTTTTAATTCTGGAAAATGTCAAGTTTTTGAAAATTTCCAGAGAGCATCTAAAAATACGGTATTTTTGTCCGATCGGGGTTTTCTCTTCGTCAAAACGTCGCCTAATGTTCTAGGTCGGCTCTGATACCAATGTAAGGTTAGTATAGCACCCAATGAAGAGTTTTGAAGCATCACATGACCCAAAGTTTTAATTTTTAAGGTGCTAAACTAACATGCAAAGGATAGATCCTAGAAAATTAGGGTTTACTAAACTTAAAGCTAACAAAAGTTAGGGTTTGAAGGCTACAACCTTTGTAGCTCCCGTTTTTGCTTCGCTCCTTAGGCTCTTTGGTGTTGAAACGAGGTCCTCTTGAACTCCCCTTGTGTCCACGATGATCCACCGCGGAGATATCCGTCCAAGCTCGCTACTTCGTCAAACCGAAGATAACACTCTAAACGAAACGGCTAAGCTTGTGTAGAATGTTGTTGTGGCTTTGGATCTCACTTCAAAAACCTTTCTTTGATTGTGTTTTTCTCACTAGAAAAAACTAGAGAGGAGAAGATGAAGAAGGATGAAAATGGTGGCTATTTTTCTTCAAGAGATAAAAAGATAACCATAAGGTTAAGCTTGTGAAAGAAAATAAATATCACTATATATTTTTTATTCCTTCTTGACTCCAACCATGATTAAATGATAGATGATTAATTTAACTTGGGTTTAGAATGATAAAGGAAAAGATAACCATGGTTTAGTGGTGGGTGAGAATGGTTAGGTTAAAAGAAGCATGTAGAAACTAGCATAATTATCCTTTCCTTTTCATTTTCTTTTAAAACCAAAATTAAATAATTATCCATAGTTTAATCTATGGTGTGAGGCTTATATTGCCACCATTTCCATATATAATCAACCATGATGGTTTGATGTATGTATGTGTACATGTATGCACATCTTCATGTGCATGAAACTAGAAAAGAAAAATAGAAACACATGCATGCATGCATACATCCATCAAACCCTAGAAAGGTTTTGAGTGAGAAAACTAATGGTTAAATGATAAATCAACACTTGATTTATCAATCCGGTCATATCTCATATGACCCCACCAAAAGCAGTTCACCCGATCAATGTTCGGTATCATATACGCACATTTCAATCGGGTGCATGCGCATATCGCATATGTGCACCACAACGTTTCGCCCGGACTGGGTAACTCCTCTGTGGGACTCTAAGACTCGTCAATACGCCGGCAGAGGGTAATGATCATATCAAGTGCCCTCAAGCCGCAAGAGGTCAGCTAAACGTAACGGCCATCCGGGTATTGAACGATCAGAAGACAACAAGCGAACCTGCTACAACTCCCGTCGAGCCATCCGGCAACACTACCGTACAGTCCGGTCTCTTCGTCAGATATGCTGCATATCGAGCCTAGGGATGGTCACGTCGACCCCAATAACTCAATAAGTCGCGTCGGTGAATGGTCTATAGCAGATCGAGAAACTACTGATAACACTTATCAGCAAATCTCAGCAGCCCTGGCCAGGGACTTGCTGTTATAACCAGTCGAGCACAGCACAGCATCAACTCCCAATACCGGGAGAGACGAAACCCCTCCTATCGCTCATTGCCTTCGTGTGTCTCGGGACTGTACCCAACGGCCACCTGTTTGCACGACTCAGTAGAGCCGTGGTAGGGTGGCAATCAAAATACAGTGGGAGACACAAGGCTCTATGACGATCTCGGGTCTACAGACTAACCTGTACCAGTGTCACCTGAGAACTGCTATCCGACGATAGATATAATTCCATATAGGAGTTCTCGGCGAGTCCGTCCAGTGTACCCAGTCACCACTGAGCACCCGTGTATGATCTTGATGTCAAACATCGATGAATGTGGGAACATCCATCGCCCATCGTATGGGTCTAGTATCATATACGCTAGTCTACTCTGGTATATCGATGCCCCATCTCGATATACCTACGACTAGGGACGTTCCAGGATATGCTTATAGACTACAGATGTCCCACTAGTATGATCTTCATCATAATCAGAGTAGTCAAGCCGATATCCTCAGGGCTTTATCAGCATGTATGAATGAATAAAAGCATGATCAAATAAACATGTCAGATAAAGAAGAACCAGATAGCATACTATCATGTCGAGCAAGAATGCAAACTGAATATATATATACATGTATAGATACATCCACTATCACATAATGGCCTCTAGGGCATACATATATCCAACAGATAGAGCCCTTAGGATTCTTGCTTGACGGCCAGCAGTATGATGGCGATCATATACGTGGGAGCTGGATTCTATAAGCACATCCTTAAAAGGTCCCTAGTCATGGGAGTTTTCGAGACAGGGCATCGATACTCCAGAGTAGACTAGTGTATACAGTCGAGACCCCGACGAGGGGCAGTGGCCGGTCTCACAAGCCAATGGTGTCAGTTGGTTCACCTAAGATGTATATAGGTGCTCATTGGGTTATGAGTACACTGGACAGGACTCACCGGGAACATGCTAGTTGGTCATATACTTGACGTCAGATAGCAGTTCCCTGGTGACATGTGTACAGGTTAGTTCATCGACCTGAGATCGTCATTTGTCTCGTGTGAGTTCCCACTGTACTTTGATTACTACCCTACCACGCTCAAAGGAGACGTGCAAACAGGTTTTAGTTGGGTACAGTCCCGAGCCACATGGAGGCAGTGAGAAGATCTTCAGGGGTTCGTCTTTCCCGGTATCGGGGGTGAGGTCGCGCTCTGTCTAGGAGAGCCATTATACGAACTCCTTGGCCAAGGCAGGAGATTTACTGGTAGGTATTCCAGTAGTATCTCAGGGTGTTCTCGGCTACACTCCGACACGACTTGTACTGCTTTTGGGGGTCTGACTTTTACCAACCCCCTAGGCCCGCCATGCGATGCTCATAGACGAACGGACCGGACTATACGGATATTATCACTGACAGGCTCAGTAGGGTGTCAGCATGAGTTCGCTCACAGACGTCCCTTTTGGTCAATACCTGGTAGCCCGTTACGTATGGCTAATACCTCTGACGTGCTAGTGGTTAAATCCACAACCAAGATGTTGACGAGTCTTTAGAGTTCCCCACAGACAGTTTCTCAAGTTTCGGGCGAAACGCTTTAGAGTCCGTATTGAGATATGGCAGGGTTCGATCATGTACGTGCGGTATTGCACGGATCATGATCGGACGAATAATACTAGCGGGCTTTGGTTTAAACCGGATCCTAGTATTGTACAGTGTAGATTTTGTCTCATTGCATTTGTATTCGGTCGGAATACAAATGCGGGTATGTTTATACAGTCGCGGGGTTTTCCTGTAATTTATTACGGGATCAGTTTTCTGAAGTTGCCAGTTTGCATTCCCGTTTCGGCCATTTTCCTTTGTTTCCTTTCTTTGGCTGAAATTTGGTGGAGGGGGTTATTTGCAATTGTGCAATTAACAATTGAGAAGACTTTTGCATCATGATGGTCTCATGATGGTGCACCATCCATTGACTTCATTTGACTTCATCATGTCTTGACTTTTGTGTGATGAGATGAGTGATGGGTTTTGGAGTGAGGTTTTGGTTGTGATGATTCTTGATCATCATCACCTTTTATCTCTCTTTGATGTATTATTGCTTCCCCCCTTTTTGTTAAGCTCTCTCTCTTATTCTCCACACAAGGGGGCCAACCATTTTCTATGTGGGGATTTTTGTTCTCTTCATGCTTGCAAAAAAAAATCCCCAAGTTCATCTCAAAATGTTTTCATCTCATTCCTCCACTAAAAAGGGCAACTTCATACAACCCCATGAGACATAAGTTCTACATATTTCCTACAGCATTCTTGGACATGTCGACTCGCCAACTTCATGCCCGAGTTGCCTCGGTCCAGAGGTGGGAGCCCGTAAAAGAACCCGGCGATGTGGTGCCCTTCCGACGAGGAGATGATGACTGGAGATTCCGTGTGGAGATCGGGACGATGACGAGAAGACCGAAGGACACGGATCGCTCGGTATATCTCTCTACCCCTTCTCTAGTTAGCTAGGAGTAGGTTAATGGCCCGATCCGGGACTTTAGTGCGCGACGGTGCCGGTTCAAAAGTTTTGTAAAAGTATCGTTTCCGCATTTTGGCCTCGTTCCGACGGCCGGGGCGCCGCCGTGCACTTACACTGGTATCAGAGCCACGCCATTAACCTAGTCTAGCTTGCTCTAGCGAGTTTAAAGCTTCGATCGAACAAATATCCCAAAACTGCGATTTCAAGTGCATCAATTTTCTGTCGAATTTTTTTTGGCTCGAATTTTTTTTCAGTGTGTTGCAGAAATCTGAGCAGGTGATTTTAAGAATTATGTAGAAATCTGGTATTGTGATGCTGCAGGAAGACCGCGGAACCGCGGCCAAACCCATGTTCCGGCCGCGGTTCCGCCGCAGTCAAGGGTCAACGCAATGCCATTTTTCTACAGTGATCTTTATATTTGAAATTGGGGTTTTTGGAATTTTCTGTTTGGGCCCAGATTTTCTTTGAGTGCTACAGTTGTGCTTGGGGCCCACTTCGGGAAAATTTAGTCGATCGAAAATTTTAAACATGTTAGTTCACAGTATTTACATTATATCTGCGACCGTGAATGTCACTTGATCGGTAAATCCTGTCTAACTGCTATAGCCCTTTTAGATGGATTTGCGAACGTGACATTCACGTTGATGTTCTGTGTTGTGCTGTGATATTGCGGATTGTCCTGGTGGATAGCCTGGATGCAATGGTAGTACCGTTTGGTTTATTATGTACATTTGATATTGCGGGGCGAGCGTCCGACATGTGGACTGCCGTTACTGCCTGTTTGTATATTATTCTTTTGGGGCACGACCGGGCTGAGGTCGATGTACCCATTGTATGTATATTTTTACTTTCTGTACTAGGATTACCCCGTGGAGGGGTGCACGGGTAACCGGATTCTAGATAGCAACGGGCTCGCATCTCATGGCGTTGAGACGGAGGGGGCTTCACTTTAGAATTAGTAGGCTATTCGCCGCACTCATAGGGGGTATAGGTTAACCCAGGAGGGGTGCCCAAGTTACCGGATTCCGTGAAATGCTGGGTGGTCCATTCACGTTGCTGAAGGGGGCTGCCTCGGTTCAGGTTTTGGCGGGTAACTTGCCGCGCCCTTAGGGGTCTAGGATTTCATTGCACAGGCTATCCATACGACTAGGGGAACGTCGGGTTTCAGTAGCGGCTCTATGAAACCCGGGGATTCCAGATATCTGTATTGTTCTATGATGCTTATTACATTTCTGTGATGTTGCATTTTATCACGCCTTGAGCGAATATTATATATTGATATATATATATACTAGTAGATGTTGTATATGTTTTGCATCCGCGCTAGTCCAGTCCTCGCTCTGTCGTTAGTTAAGTAACCTAACGGGTAATGACGGGACCCAGTGGCGAATACGGATGTCATATATGTACATCATTATTTTCGTTCTTTATTGGTGTGATCAATTGATGGGACTGTATTGATTCAGATCAATGCAAGTTAACCTAACCTATTCTGATGTTGTTGGAACATTTTTCAAAAAGCTGTTATTTCAAGGGCGTTCTCTTTTGTTTTGCACAGTGATATTCAGTTGGAATATCCTGCACTTCAGTCGACGAGGCGAGATCCCTTCACCGGGAGTGACCCCTTAGACAGAAGTTTGCGTCATGGCAATAACTTCACAATAGTCGTTTACTTTTGCTTTGCATCGTGGTATTCAGTTGGAATATCTTGCACCTCATTCCACGGGGAAAGAGCCGAGATCCCTTCACCGGGAGTGACCTCTTTAGCAAAGGTTTTCGTCACTATATTTTTATAAAGCTATCTGGTTCCTTCAACGATATCAAGTTCAGTACGTTAAAGGTTTTTCGCCAAAAAACCATTCGTAGCCCTCCGTCGTTTCATATGGATAGTCAATAGTATTCAAGCTGTGTTTGTTGGCCAAAGTGAAGGCACAGTGATTGGTAGCTATTGGATATTCATATGCAGCATAGATAAATGCGTTGGTTTGGGACAGTCGTACTGCTTTGTTGGCCAAAGTCAAGGGTAGGTACGGGTGGGTTCAAATCAACCTGGAGAATGATGGGTAGAACTTGACATGTGAATTATGATTTGTTGGCCAAAGTCAAGGTCAAAAGAACATGGGGTAAAAATCACCTCAGGAGTTTCTAAAAAAACTGAAACTTGCCAGATATACGAATACATTCTGGAGTGTAATAACGTGAGCGGATTCCGTCACGTTATCATGCGATGATAGTTGGTGTAACACCTTAGAATGTGTTTTGTAGCTAATTATATTTTAATATATGGTTTTTATCAAAAAGTTTACCAAATTAAGTTTCAAATATTTTATCCTATTTATTGAGTATTTTATTAGATTTTTCCTAGGCTTGCACACACTTGTGCATGATAACTAGGCTTGTTTTTGGTGTTTAACCATGATTGGTAACATGGTGAACTAACCATTCCTTAATCTAGTTTATTATTGTATTAGGTGTTTTGGGTTTAATAGTATATAGTTGTTTTAAAATGAATTTGAATATGGTTGTTTGAATGGTTGACTTTGAGACGGAGAGAGAGAGAGAGAGAGCATGGGGCATCATGGCTTTGCCCATGCCTTCATTAATGAGAGAGAGAGAGAGGAGGGGGTTGACTTGTGGTGTTCTCTTATTCTCTCACTCTCATTATCTCACTCCCATTCTCTCTCAACACACACACACACACACACACACACACCCTCATCACCATCATCAGCAGCAGCAAGAGCACTGGCAGCAGCAACAACAACAAGTGAAGCAGCAGCTTCATCAACACACACACACACTCACCAGCAGTAGCAGAAGCAGCAGCAAGCAGCAGAAGCAGCAGTAAGCAACACCATCAGCAACAGCATCAACAGCATCAGCAACAGCAGGCAGCACTGTAGCAGCAGCAGCAACAGGAACCCCAGCAGCAAGAGCAACCCCTCGTCTCCCCCATTCACTCAATCTCCTGCTTCCTAGGGTTGCATTGGGTATACTTCCTGAACCCAATTCCTAGATTGCTTAGTTGTATGTTAGTTTAGTTTCGGTTTGTGATTAATGTGAGTTTAGTGCTAGATTATGGTGTTTTATGTGGAAATTTGGTTAAGTCTTGATTGTGTTGGTTAACCTAGCTCAGTGTAGTGTTAATAGGGCCACTTCAACTGAGATTCTACCCAGATTACACTAAAATACCATAGGTTTTCCTTTTCATGCTAAATTGTCGTTTTTAAGCGATATTTGTGATTTCTGTGATCTGCTTATGACCCGATGGATTCAGGTTAAAATTGAGAAGACTGCAGTATAGTGGATAAGTGCTGATACCCCAGATTTAACCCGACCCCCAAATTCCATCTCGTGGCCGCCAATTAATTCGTTCGGGCCGCAATTTGCGGCCAGATGGGTAGGGTTTAGGTTGGGGTTTGGTCCATTGGGTGTCTGCTGCTATGTGTAGTTCTGTGGTATACTTATTTTTGCAATTTAGGTTCTGTGTAGAAATCTGGGATCAAATATCGTTTTTCATGTCCGTTGTGTTTGCGCGATACGCGCGATACGTGAGTGGGTTCCGTGATCCAGCGTATCGCGGCGTGTCGCGATGGTTTTAGACGCGTACACACACGTTTCAGCGTATCGTGCACACGTGCGTTTAGTTCGCGACGCGAGTTTCTCGTTTTGGTTCGATATCGCGTTTCGAGGAATATTTGGCTTATATGTGATTTTCATGCCTTATTTGCAGCTTTGCAGGCAGGGACTACAGACACGGCTACAGGGGAAGCAGATGATAGGATTCACCCAGCATGGAGTGTAGGTGAGTAGATTTAACATCTACAGGGGAATCGCCGGCATGGCGTTATGCGTCTGGGCTAGGATTCAAATACCTGTCGCACATTCTATGTCATTGTTAGAATTGCGCCTTTACCTGTTTACTAAGATATAGCTATACTGTGACTAGTAGCCATAGGGCACTGCACCCATTATTGACGGTTCATGTTGCACGAGCACGGATTGTATGCTACACACACACCGTCAATAATTGCCATGTCACACACAACCCCTTATAAATACTATTGCTTGTCACACATGACATCTAGCTTACCGGTATACCTATAGTGTATCATACCTTTAGTGATAGGTACAGTTACACCTTGCGATACAGCTATAGGTATACCTTTTAGATATTTTACTTATACCGAGGGGGATATCTTACTCATATTCTTCTTATACCCCGGGGGGTATACGACATCAGTTCCTATAGGTAGATACCTATTCATTGCTACACCTGTATGTTACACACATATTCAGTTGCAGTTACATATTTACCCTTACTGATGTTACTTAGCTGTACCATCTTGATTTCGCATACATCTGGTTCAGCTATATACTTTTGTTTACCTGCTCGCATTCAGATATATCGCATATATTTATTCCTGGATTTGCGCATTGTTTATCTGGATTTTATATGATGTTTTCGGGATTTGGGAGCCGCGGGGGTTCATGAATTTATGCATACATGGAACAACCCGGTTTCCTTGATATGATATTTGCGCGTCCCCCATGAGTTTTATCGGTGCTGATTATATACTCCATACGAGGTGTGGTTGCCGTATGAGAGTACATGGTAGGGCCCGGTATGGTTCCCCTCGGCAAGAAGATCGATGGGTTTGCCGATTGAGCCTGGAGGCGGGCGAGTACCTACCGGTGATTGGTTGGACCTGGCAGTTGTCCGGAGGATGCTGGCCAGAGTCGAGAGATGGATGCGGGATGATCTGTACTGCCGGGGCTGAGGGCCGACACCGCAGACGGACCCCGTGGGCCGATCCGGACTGACGGAGCCCGATATACAGGATTTCTGTGTCGATGCTTGGCACACTGTTTTCATGATATTTCTTTTAATACCTTTTGTATATATAACAGGGGATTTAGCCATTGTTATATATACCTTTACACCAATATTAGTGGAATGGGACGCTAATATATGTGTATTGCCCCCATCATATTTATTTCTGTACCTATATATGTTTAGGATGTTAGAGATTACTTGAGATTGGACTTGGGTTATTAGGTGATTCATTGAGATTGGTTATTGGATATGAAAGATATGGTCGATTTGTACATTCGAGACATAGGAGAGCTATTCGATTTTGTACTTGAGGTGATGTGAGATCTATGTGATGTGAGAGCCCAGTTTGGGGGCCGATTTGATGTTTGGGATGTGAGTGTCTTGATGGATTGTGATCCTGCCACGATGTCAGGTTTCCGTGGAAATGACATATTCCACCCTATACCACACCCTTATCTACCTTATGCACGGATTCATATAGTGGTAGTAACCGTTGTATACCCTTATGATAGTTGCATATCTACATTTTCATATCCTTATTGCATAGTTCTGCATATTACTGTCATGTTACTATAGCCTCACATTTTGATTGTACCGGCTACTGTACTTTTTCTTATTTCAGCATTTGCATGACATGTTATTGCTGTAATCGCATATCTTAGATTAATGCTGTACGTGCATTCCTGCGATTACCTGCATATGTTATCTACTATTCACGAGTTGGCAACCCACCCCCGTTGTGCCACAGGTGTTTCAGGTTTTTCCCCAGAGTAGTCGAGGCAGGCTATTCCTCCATTCAGCTATCCACCTATCATCTTTTGCTACAGATACCGCATCAGCTCACAGTACCTTTTTGCTTAGGTGGGTTAGATGATTATCTGTATTTCATATTGTACATTCGTTGTATTTTGTACTCTCCATCTATTATTGTATTGTTGACTTGGAGACTTGGTGAGGACGTTATGTGTATTATTATGGATTTGATGTCTTTTATATACAGTTTCCTTTCTACTGTCTCTTATTTCTTCGCTACGGCGTCGTATACTTATGATGAGATTGTTTTCCGCCTTTGGGCCACTTTTTACAAAAAGGGGGTGTTGCTTAAATTTTAAAGAAAGAAAGTGGGACTTTTAAAGAATTTGGGTTGTGATTTCAAATGTTTCTAAAACTTATACTATCTTTTCCGTATTTTCTTGGTTTAGATTTCTGGGTTTTGGCTTTCTTTTACTACGTTACGTCTTTAGGCGTTGCGTAGTATTAGGGCCGTCACGGGCCAATTTTGGGTCGTGACAAAGTTGGTATCAGAGCGTTAGGTTTTACCTTTCGGAGTGTAGGATGACCTTAGTATGATGGAGTAGGTAGCTTAAGCAGAGTAACGTAGAGTGTGTATGTCTGCAGCATACCCACGATGCGGTACTTCGCCTTAAGTGACCTAAGTACAATTTGCTTGAAATTCCTTCCTTGATGATTCCTATCCTTAAGATTCGATTTCTTTATCCTTATCGAATCTTATCTCATATCTATTTATAGCCTTGCCGCCGATGACTATGGGGACTCAGAGTGATGCAGCGAGGGCCGAGGTCAGAGTTGGCTCGGGTGAGACGAGTACTGACCAGGATGGCACTCTAGTTGCACAGGTGCAGACGGATCAGCCTACGATCTATACTATGGATAGACTTTTGGTAGAGATGCAGGACTTCCGCCAGACGATGAGTTCTTTGGTTGATGTCGTTCGGGAGCTACGACAGGAGGTTGTCACCCCTGTTACTCAGCTGTCCCTTACGATCAGCGTGCAGCAGTCCGTCACTTACATAGCACCAGTGGTTGCAGCTCCAGTTGACGAGGCGCATATTCCAGAGGCTCAGAGAGTTCCAGGACAGTGGAGGACTCGTACCAGCGTACCAGCCCAGAGACAGAGGTTTGGTCATCGAGACAGATTTCGTGGCCACCGCGGGAGTAGCAGTGGCTTAAGACGAGGACAGTCGTTCAGCTCTTATCCCCAAGATGGTCAGCAGTCAGCGCGTGGATGTTTTCGATGCGGAAGCCTTCAACACTTCGTCAGGGATTGTTCTTTAGCACCTCGTCAGAGTCGTATTCAGAGAGGCCGTGAACGTGGAAGATTCGCTCAGAGGGCTCAGTCTACCAGAGGAGTTCATCCAGCTGCGTGTAGAGGGCAGACATAGGAGTTTGCTTCTACTTATCGGGACGCGCAGACGTCCAATGTGGAGTTTTCAGGTATCTTTTATTTTATATGTTCTTGTTGTATTCGTTGTTTTCTTGCTTGTACCGTTGTCGGGTAGATTAGTAGTAGTTGTTTTAACTTCTGTCAGCGATCCTTTTGTTGCGCGACGCGTATTTCAGTTGTGTGCCAATCGGTTAGGAGATAGAGATTCGTCCGTCGTTTTGATCCTTCTAGAGATGTTGGATTTGATGTTCTCCTGGGCACGGACTGGTTAACTACGTGTTAGGCGTCTGTGGACTACCGTGAGGAAACAGTCAGGGTTGTTTTCCCGGCAAGTCAGTTCTTGTTGTGCCGGCGGATAGTTGTGCCGCCTTTCACAGCTTGAATTCAGCCTTTTTCGCTAGTCGGCTACTGAGGAGATGTCGTGGATTTTTGGCGCTTATTCGTGATACCGGAGCCATAGTGTGATTGTTGGACCGGGTTCCTTTCGTGCGAGAGTTTTTCCGACGCTGTTCCAGATGGGCCGGCGAAGCTGAGGGAGCTTAAAGGATCAGCTGTAGAGTTGTGGTTTGGGGAGTTTTGTGTGTCTGAGTGTTTCGCTTTTGGAGGCTCCGATTTCTGTTCGTCGAGGAGGAAGACGGCAGTTTGAGGTTGTGTATCGACGGATCGTCAATTGAACCGGCTTACGGTGCGGATGGGTGTCCCTTACCTCACATTGACGATTTCTTCGATCAGCTCCAGAGTGCGAGACATTTTTCTAAGTTTGCTTGGGATCAGGTCATCATTATTGCAGGTTCGGAGTGATGGCATTCCGAAGACTGCCTTGTGCGTGCTACGGGCCTTGTGTGTTTTTGTGAGTCGTTGGATTCACTGATGCCCTAGCAGCATTCGTTGATGTGATGAACCAGATTTCTTCAGGCCGTTCCTCGACCGGTTTTGTTGTGTTACTTACGACATTCTGGTCTATCTAATGTGTCTTGAGGAACAGAAGCAGCATTTGAGGATTTGTTATGCAGATACTGGGAGAGCACCAGCAGTTTGCTAAATTCTCGGAGTGTTTCTTCAGGCTTGTTTTGTGTTGACTCCTAGGTCTTGTAGTCACGGGAGACGGTTTTGTATGGTCCCGAGGGAGATCATGACCGTATAGCCTAGGTCCAGACATGTGTGCAGGACGGAGGTCCGCAGATTCTTGGACTTAGCAGGTTTTTACCGCCGTTTCGTGCAGGATTACGAGAGTAGTGCTGCACCGTCGACTGAATTGACCAAGATGGAGGTTTCTGTTCTGTGGACTGAGGCATGTGTACGGAGTTTTCAGCAGTTGGAGATTCGGTTAACAACTGCATCAGTTCTTTCTTTGCTTTTGGGTTCGGGCGACCTTATTGTTTTAACTGTAATGTTTCTTGAGTGGGTTCGAGTGTGTACTGAGGTGACACTATAGAGTTATCGCTTTTGCTTCCCTACATTTGGAGGAAGTACGAGAAGGATATTCCACTCATGATCTGGAGATGGCCGAGGTGGTTTTGCGTTGGAGATTTGGGGACACTACTTGTTTGAGAGTCGTGTCAGATTTTCCACGGACCACTAGAGCTTAATGGACATCTTCCTGCAGCGGATTTTGATTGTTGTGATAGTCTTCTGCAGATTTACAGTTCTTGTGTGATCGTTGAGTACAGCTTAAGTTCGTCTCTACGGAGGGGACAGCTTGCTCATGTCCCCGCCCGACCACTTTTCTTAAATCGTTTTCGTGAGACACTGCCCGCCGATACTCGTTCGTTAGTGATACTTGAGCATACTCGGCTGGGTAATGATTCGGGGACCCTGATTTGTGACAATGATGTGCTAAGTTAGGGACACGTTTGTGTACCTGACATTATCAGGTAGAGACGTGCAATCCTAGAGTAAGCACATCAGCCAACTCTCTGTAATCATCCAAGTTCCACCAGCTTTGGCGTGACTTATGAGATAGTTACGAGTGGACAGGGATGTAAGGAGAAGTTTCAGGTTTCGTTTCAAGGTGTCAGTCTTGTTGTGTGCTTGGGTCGAGCATCTGAGGCTGGCTGGAGAGTTGCAATCTTTTACCATTCCGAAGCAGGGATGGGAGCAGATCTCCATGAATTCCGCCATGGTTTCTACCAAGTTTAGTTAGGGTGTGACTCCATTCGGATTCTTGTCGTCCGGTTATACTCAGTTTGCTCAGTTGTTTTATTAATGTTGTGAATTTGTTTGATTGTTGACAGCGGTTGGGGATCGTCACTCGCCATCGTTAGGGTTCTCCTTCGATAGCTGTTATCAGGAGACACTCCAATTGGCCACCCTTAGGCTTAGGGGTTAGGTCGTGTCGATCACCAGTCTGTTGTTTTTCTGACTCCGCGTAAGTAGGACTTTGGACCCCAGCTAGTCTAGAGACTTCGGAGACGGTCCAGTTGTGTTAGGTCAGGATGGGAATTGTCCATTTCGAACTGAGGTCTTGTGACGACTGTGTTGGTCATAGACTCGAGTTCACAGGGACAGATCATGTATTCCTACGGACTTTCCGATGAATGACTGTGTTGGATTTTGGGAAGCTTGTCCCAGGATTTAGGTCCTTTTGAGGTCCTATAAGCGAGTTAGTTTCGTTGCCTTTAATTTGGCACTTCCGCCCAGATTATTGGATTTTCACCCCGTATTCCTTGTGATGATACTTTACAATTACCTTCTTGACCTTTCTCACATGATTTGGCACCAGACCATTTAGCGTGACGCGATCTTTCGTTCACCAGCAGCCAATTGTGTTAATGGCTCGGCAGGAAGAGGAGCATCGGTCAAGGGTCTTGCCATCTGTGAAGGGTTTTCTTGGACGTAGCCGTGTAGTGAGATAATCACTTGGAGGCTGCGAGCGAGATTTGGGAGTTGTAATCTTCTCCTTGAGGGTACGCGTATCGGTATATTTTTAAATTCGGGGACGAATTTCTTTTAAGGGGGGGAGATTGTAACACCTTAGAATGTGTTTTGTAGCTAATTATATTTTAATATATGGTTTTTATCAAAAAGTTTACCAAATTAAGTTTCAAATATTTTATCCTATTTATTGAGTATTTTATTAGATTTTTCCTAGGCTTGCATACACTTGTGCATGATAACTAGGCTTGTTTTTGGTGTTTAACCATGATTGGTAACATGGTGAACTAACCATTCCTTAATCTAGTTTATTATTGTATTAGGTGTTTTGGGTTTAATAGTATATAGTTGTTTTAAAATGAATTTGAATATGGTTGTTTGAATGGTTGACTTTGAGAGGGAGAGAGAGAGAGAGAGAGCATGGGGCATCATGGCTTTGCCCATGCCTTCATTAATGAGAGAGAGAGAGAGGAGAGGGTTGACTTGTGGTGTTTTCTTATTCTCTGACTCTCATTATCTCACTCCCATTCTCTCTCAACACACACACACACACACACACACCCTCATCACCATCATCAGCAGCAGCAAGAGCACTGGCAGCAGCAACAACAACAAGTGAAGCAGCAGCTTCATCAACACACACACTCACTCACCAGCAGTAGCAGAAGCAGCAGCAAGCAGCAGAAGCAGCAGCAAGCAACACCATCAGCAACAGCATCAACAGCATCAGCAACAGCAGGCAGCACTGTAGCAGCAGCAGCAACAGGAACCCCAGCAGCAAGAGCAACCCCTCGTCTCCCCCATTCACTCAATCTCCTGCTTCCTAGGGTTGCATTGGGTATACTTCCTGAACCCAATTCCTAGATTGCTTAGTTGTATGTTAGTTTAGTTTCGGTTTGCGATTAATGTGAGTTTAGTGCTAGATTATGGTGTTTTATGTGGAAATTTGGTTAAGTCTTGATTGTGTTGGTTAACCTAGCTCAGTGTAGTGTTAATAGGGCCACTTCAACTGAGATTCTACCCAGATTACACTAAAATACCATAGGTTTTCCTTTTCGTGCTAAATTATCGTTTTTAAGCGATATTTGTGATTTCTGTGATCTGCTTGTGACCCGATGGATTCAGGTTAAAATTGAGAAGACTGCAGTATAGTGGATAGGTGCTGATACCCCAGATTTAACCCGACCCCCAAATTCCATCTCGTGGCCGCCAATTAATTCGTTCTGGCCGCAATTTGCGGCCAGATGGGTACGGTTTGGGTTGGGGTTTGGTCCATTGGGTGTCTACTGCTATGTGTAGTTCTGTGGTATACTTATTTTTGCAATTTAGGTTCTGTGTAGAAATCTGGGATCAAATACCGTTTTTCATGTCCGTTGTGTTTGCGCGATACGCGCGATACGTGAGTGGGTTCCGTGATCCAGCATATCGCGGCGTGTCGCGATGGTTTTAGACGCGTACACACACGTTTCAGCGTATCGTGCACACGCGCGTTTAGTTCGCGACGCGAGTTTCTCGTTTTGGTTCGATATCGCGTTTCGAGGAATATTTGGCTTATATGTGATTTTCATGCCTTATTTGCAGGTTTGCAGGCAGGGACTACGGACACGGCTACAGGGGAAGCAGATGATAGGATTCACCCAGCGTGGAGTGTAGGTGAGTAGATTTAACATCTACAGGGGAATCGCCCGCATGGCGTTATGCGTCTGGGCTAGGATTCAAATACCTGTCGCACATTCTACGTCATTGTTAGAATTGCGCCTTTACCTGTTTACTAAGATATAGCTATACTGTGACTAGTAGCCATAGGGCACTGCACCCATTATTGACGGTTCATGTTGCACGAGCACGGATTGTATGCTACACACACACCGTCAATAATTGCCATGTCACCCACAACCCCTTATAGATACTATTGCTTGTCACACATGACATCTAGCTTACCGGTATACCTATAGTGTATCATACCTTTAGTGATAGGTACAGTTACACCTTGCGATACAGCTACAGGTATACCTTTTAGATATTTTACTTATACCGAGGGGGATATCTTACTCATATTCTTCTTATACCCCGGGGGGTATACGACATCAGTTCCTATAGGTAGATACCTATTCATTGCTACACCTGTATGTTACACACATATTCAGTTGCAGTTACATATTTACCCCTACTGATGTTACTTAGCTGTACCATCTTGATTTCGCATACATCTGGTTCAGCTATATACTTTTGTTTACCTGCTCGCATTCAGATATATCGCATATATTTATTCCTGGATTTGTGCATTGTTTATCTGGATTTTATATGATGTTTTCAGGATTTGGGAGCCGCGGGGGTTCATGAATTTATGCATACATGGAACAACCCGGTTTCCTTGATATGATATTTGCGCGTCCCCCATGAGTTTTATCGGTGCTGATTATATACTCCATACGAGGTGTGGTTGCCGTATGAGAGTACATGGTGGGGCCCGGTATGGTTCCCCTCGGCAAGAAGATCGATGGGTTTGCCGATTGAGCCTGGAGGCGGGCGAGTACCTACCGGTGATTGGTTGGACCTGGCAGTTGTCCGGAGGATGCTGGCCAGAGTCGAGAGATGGATGCGGGATGATCTGTACTGCCGAGGGCCGACACCGCAGACGGACCCCGTGGGCCGATCCGGACTGACGGAGCCCGATATACAGGATTTCTGTGTCGATGCTTGGCACACTGTTTTCATGATATCTCTTTTAATATCTTTTGTATATATAACAGGGGATTTAGCCGTTGTTATATATACCTTTACACCAATATTAGTGGAATGGGACGCTAATATGTGTATTGCCCCCATCATATTTATTTCTGTACCTATATATGTTTAGGATGTTAGAGATTACTTGAGATTGGACTTGGGTTATTAGGTGATTCATTGAGATTGGTTATTGGATATGAAAGATATGGTCGATTTGTACATTCGAGACATAGGAGAGCTATTCGATTTTGTACTTGAGGTGATGTGAGATCTATGTGATGTGAGAGCCCAGTTTGGGGGCCGATTTGATGTTTGGGATATGAGTGTCTTGATGGATTGTGATCCTGCCACGATATCAGGTTTCCGTGGAAATGACATATTCCACCCTATACCACACCCTTATCTACCTTATGCACGGATTCATATAGTGGTAGTAACCGTTGTATACCCTTATGATAGTTGCATATCTACATTTTCATATCCTTATTGCATAGTTCTGCATATTACTGTCATGTTACTATAGCCTCACATTTTGATTGTACCGGCTACTGTACTTTTTCTTATTTCAGCATTTGCATGACATGTTATTGCTGTAATCGCATATCTTAGATTCATGCTGTACGTGCATTCCTGCGATTACCTGCATATGTTATCTACTATTCACGAGTTGGCAACTCACCCCCGTTGTGCCACAGGTGTTTCAGGTTTTTCCCCAGAGTAGTCGAGGCAGGCTATTCCTCCATTCAGCTATCCAGCTATCATCTTTTGCTACAGATACCGCATCAGCTCACAGTACCTTTTTGCTTAGGTGGGTTAGATGATTATCTGTATTTCATATTGTACATTCGTTGTATTTTGTACTCTCCATCTACTATTGTATTGTTGACTTAGAGACTTGGTGAGGACGTTATGTGTATTATTATGGATTTGATGTCTTTTATATACAGTTTCCTTTCTACTGTCTCTTATTTCTTCGCTACGGCGTCGTATACTTGTGATGAGATTGTTTTCCGCCTTTGGGCCACTTTTTACAAAAAAGGGGTGTTGCTAAAATTTTAAAGAAAGAAAGTGGGAGTTTTAAAGAATTTGGGTTGTGATTTCAAATGTTTCAAAAACTTATACTATCTTTTCCGTATTTTCTTGGTTTAGATTTCTGGGTTTTGGCTTTCTTTTACTACGTTACGTCTTTAGGCGTTGCGTAGTATTAGGGCCGTCACGGGCCAATTTTGGGTCGTGACAGTTGGATCTCGATTCCCACTGATGAGTTGGTTTACTCCTCGGGTGATCCCGACTAATTCTTCTTTCAGGTTTGGAGGAGAATTTGACGGTACAGTGGGAGGTTTCCTGATTAGATAAAGTGATAACCATTCCGATCTTGGTTAGAGTGCACGCTAAGTGTTTCTTTTCTCTCTCTCTTTGGCTGCGACCATGACCCGACCCTAGACTATGACTCAGTGACCAAGATTAACCGAACCTTCTTATAAGACTGGCTTTTAGATTGTCAGAGTTGCATACTTCATTGCCACTCCTACTTTTACCCTTTTCTCCCGAACACCCCGTTTTACTACGAACGTTCACTTCTATTGCATAAAACCATCGTATGGTTATATACGAACTCGAAGGAATTTATTCGAGGATGGTTTCTGGTTCTGGAGAAAACGAATAGGACTATTCAGTTGTCTTTTCCTTTTTCCTTCTCTCAGGTTGCGAGTACTCCTTGGTTTAGGAGATAGTACACCTATTACGCAAATTGGATAGTCTTCTTCCAAAACATAGGTAGGTGCCGACCGGTAGGGAATGAAGAAAACCAATTAGCCTAAATGGTGTACAGAAGGTATTAAGATTAAGACAAGTAAAGGGATTAGAAGGAGGGCAAAGTAAATTGCGACTGCTATTCACGACCAAACCAAGTATTTCATTACCACTCCCACTTCACCTTTGTATTTCTCCAGGACACTCTGTATCACTACGAAGATCCACAGTTATTTGGATACTCCATCGTATGGTTATATACGAACTCGAAAGGAACTTGTTCCAGTTCGGGGATGGATTCTGGTTCAGGAGAAATAGGAATAAGGTTTATTCGGTTGTCTTTTATCTTCACCTTCTCTTGCATTGCGAGTGCTCCTAGGATTAGGATAGTACACCCATTATGCTTATTGGATAGTTTTCTTCCAAACCATAGGCTGGTGTCGAACGGTAGGGAAAGAAGAAAACCATTTAGCCTAAGAGGGTGTACAGAAGGTAATGACTAAAGACATATGAAGGGATTTGGAGAGATGGCAAAGAAATATACGGTTACAGTTGTGAATATGATAATGGAAGAGGCATTACTAGGAATACCAGGATACCCCTATGAAACATTTCAATGTTTCAGTTTCACTGTGTACTGTTAAAGGAAAACTGATTTCCCAATTAGACACTTGCTCCAGGGTATGTATTTACCAGGTATGATTCTCACATCCGTATGGTTTTACAGATGATGAGTGGGAGTAAGTTATTGGGAATTAGGTGATCATCCTCATTATATCGGAATTCGTTGTAATTGGTGATATTTGAGGAAATCACCTGGGTAGTTTGCCGGACGGCAAATATTTGGTTTTGAATATCCGCTGTTATGCACCAATTTCAAATTGATATATCTGTACGTCTATTTTTATATAGAGTGAGATATACCTTTTTGAAATTATGTCTATGACATTTACCTATATCAGTGGATGGTTAGGTAAGGAGCATTAAACAGCGGTGTAATTCTTCTTAACCATAAGTACAGTTTTCAACCTGCGACACACAGCGAATGAGTTATTAGACTCAGCGGACTTATACAGAGTGTTGTATGTTGTCCAGTGTCCATTAGGACAGAGGGGTTGGTCCTCGTACTATATTCGGCTTACTTATGACTTTTCCAGTTTTTAGATAAGTGTTTCGTAGAAACACAAGGACCAAGTTTTGAGAAGTTATAGGTATATGAATAAAGTAGAAAACCAGGTATTGCAAGTATCAGGATTCTTCAAGGTGATCGAAGATGTGGATACTTGTGTATAGTATTCAGTTGATAGTAATGATTTTGAGAAACTTGTTTCTCTTTCAGGTCACTCATAATTGGAAGCATTACTAAGTTGAGTAACGCTGATAGGCCTCCTTCCATTTAGTTGACATGCACTGGAGACAGTTGCATGATTTGAATCTGGTTCCAATTAAATCAGTGCCTCTTCTTCTATATTGGATATAGAACAGTTCATATCTTAACGATGTTAAGGTACGGGGAGTTGTCCGGCTTATGCTTAAAACCAGACTCTGGATAACTCAAGGCACGTTTCGGTAATGGCTGTTTGTGGGTTGACCCAAGCTATGACGAGGGTTGACTTTATACCATCTGGAAGATCAATAGTGATATTGTTTTAGACTCGCCACAGTTTTAAAAGAATGGATTTTTTTTCAGAAAACAGTAGTGGGAGTATGGTAGAACTGGAAGTGATTCCAGAACCGCAAACGATTACTGAAAATTTGATAAGAACCTAAACATTCAATCTGGTTTGACATTCCATTGGCCACTCCGCAGATATGGTGGGTAACCTCAGGCACCCGAGAGGTACTCCGGTAGCCTCAAGGACGGTGACAGGGAGGTTCTTGTTTACCCAGACTTGCCATTGCTGTTGTTCCAGACTGTGAGACCCGGCAGGAGGATGAATATAGCGTCGTTCTGAACTGGCTTTAGAAGCGTACGAGTATATGACTCTGCCAGAGGGTTGTCATAGTCAGTAGGAGCAGCGGAAGCATAGTGGACAAGTAGCTTATGTCTATTTATAGACTAAAACAGATATAGCGGAGATAGATCATCTATTTCTGATATGATAGTCATAGGTTTGACTTCATCAGAATAGGGGATGGATCTGTTAAGAAGGTAGTAGGGTGTGATGTCCTGGTATTTGGATGACATACACAGAGTAGGAAGTGAAGTTCCTATACTACGATCGGTTATGCTTTGGTTGTCACACAGTGGTTTCTCCACAAAGGACTTGGATATTATATCAGACATTCTAGTTACTAGATCTATGGTTTTAGATCTAGATTTGGGAAGTGTCCCAATCAGGGTACTTAGACAGCATTCTAAAGGTATTTAGAATGGACGACTCCAGGCACGGTAGTATACCTGCAGGTAATGGAGTCACCCTCTCTAAAGGTGTCTTACAGACTAAAGTGGAGAGGGATGTATATGATTGGCAGATCACTTGCTTAGGCAATTGAGTCAATCATGAGATGTCAAGTACCACACCAGATGTTGTTTTTGCAGTAGATGCAATAAGTTGATATTAATCCGATCCTGGAGAAACAGCCGGAAGCAGTTTTAGAACATAAGTGGATATGATAACGACAGCCTCATTCGGGAGACAGTTATCATTCCAGGCTTCCAAGGTGACCTGGATGACAGAGAGGTTGTCAGAGTTATAGTTTTCCTTCTGACGAGGGGCAGTATTTTGGACAGGTGGTCCAGGTGGATGCTGAGGAAAGGATGGCGCAGGATACTGATTAAGTTCAGTTGACGATACAGTCTAAGAAGTTTGGATTTGGAGTTCATTTATGAGCTAGGTCCCATCAGACATCCAGACATATTCTAAGACAGGTATTGCTCATTTCGGGAGATGGCTTTCTCCGCGAACTTGAGATAAAGAGAGACATAGAAAGAAACATCAAAGCGGATCAACTCACTGAGGCTATTCCTCGAACGCAATAGTTTCGCAAACGAGCTTTGTGAGACTGACTAGTAGAGGAGTTGGGTGTTCGGTATCACACGGGCTGTGAGTATGCGACATCGCAATAATTAGCCTTGAGTGCAAGTGGGAGATTGTTGGAGATAGTGCCCTCAGAGTCAATTATTGGATCACAGGCACGTGATTGCAGTGATTGAGGGAAGACCTATACCGGTAGGACAGTCTTACTCAAGATGATAGTATGCAATCTGGTTTATCTTTATCATCGTGTATTGCATCAGGTGACCTTACAGGTCACTATTACACGTTGATAGAGCCTTTAGGATTCTTGCTTGACGGCCAGCAGTATGATGGCAATCATATACGTGGGAGCTGGAGTCTATAAGCACATCCTTAAAAGGTCCCTAGTTGTGGGAGTTTTCGAGACAGGGTATCGATACTCCAGAGTAGACTAGTCTATACAGTCGAGACCCCGACGAGGGGCGGTGGCCGGTCTCATAAGCCACTGGTGTCATTTGGTTCACCTAAGATGTATACAGGTGCTCATTGGGTTATGAGTACACTGGACAGGACTCGCCGGGAACATGCTAGTTGGTCATACACCTGACATCAGATAGCAGTTCCCTGGTGACATGTGTACAAGTTAGTTCATCGACCTGAGATCGTCATTTGTCTCGTGTGAGTTCCCACTGTACTTTGATTACTACCCTACCACGCTCAAAGGAGACGTGCAAACAGGTTTTAGTTGGGTACAGTCCCGAGCCACATGGAGGCAGTGAGCGGATCTTCAGGGGTTCGTCTCTCCCGGTATCGGGGGTGAGGTCGTGCTGTGTCTAGGAGATCCATTACATGAAGTCCTTGGCCAAGGTAGGAGATTTACAGGTAGGTATTCCAGTAGTATCTCTGGGTGTTCTCGACTACACTCCGACACGACTTGTACCGCTTTTGGGGGTCTGACTTTTACCAACCCCCTAGGCCCGCCATGCGATGCTCATAGACGAACAGACCGGACTGTACGGATATTGTCACTGACAGGCTCAGTAGGGTGTCAGCATGAGTTCGCTCACAGACGTCCCTTTTGGTCAATACCTGGTAGCCCGTTACCTATGGCTAATACCTCTGACGTGCTAGTGGTTAAATCCACAACCAAGGTGTTGACGAGTCTTTAGAGTTCCCTACAGACAGTTTCTCAAGTTTCGGGCGAAACGCTGTAGAGGCCGTATGGAGATATGGAAGGGTTCGATCATGTACGTGCGGTATTGCACGGATTATGATCGGACGAATAATACTTGCGGGCTTTGGTTTAAGCCGGATCCTAGTATTGTATAGTGTAGATTTTGTCTCATTGCATTTGTATTCGGTCAGAATACAAATGCGGGTATGTATATACAGTCGCAGGGTTTTCCTGTAATTTATTACAGGATCAGTGTTCTGAAGTTGCCAGTTTGCATTTCCGTTTCGGCCATTTTCCTTTGTTTCCTTTCTTTGGCTGAAATTTGGTGGAGGGGGTTATTTGCAATTGTGCAATTAACAATTGAGAAGACTTTTGCATCATGATGGTCTCATGATAGTGCACCATCCATTGACTTCATTTGACTTCATCATGGCTTGACTTTTGTGTGATGAGATGAGTGATGGGTTTTGGAGTGAGGTTTTGGTTGTGATGATTCTTGATCATCATCACCCTTTCTCTCTCTTTGATGTATTATTGCTTCCCCCACTTTTTATTAAGCTCTCTCTCTCATTCTCCACACAAGGGGGCCGGCCATTTTCTATGTGGGGATTTTTGTTCTCTTCATGCTTGCAAAAAAAAAATCCCCAAGTTCATCTCAAAATGTTTTCATCTCATTCCTACACTAAAAAGGGCAACTTCATACAACCCCATGAGACATAAGTTCTACAGATTTCCTACAGCATTCTTGGACACGTCGACTCGCCAACTTCATGCCCGAGTTGCCTCGGTCCAGAGGTGGGAGCCCGTAAAAGAACCCGGCGATGTGGTGCCCTTCCGATGAGGACATGAAGCCGGAGATTCCGCGAGGAGATCGGGACGACGACGAGAAGACCGAAGGACACGGATCGCTCGGTATATCTCTCTACCCCTTCTCTAGTTAGCTAGGAGTAGGTTAATGGCCCGATCCGGGACTTTAGTGCGCGGTGGTGCCGGTTCAAATGTTTTGTAAAAGTATCGTTTCCGCATTTTGTCCTCGTTCCGACGGCCGGGGCACTGCCGTGCACTTACACAGACGCAGGTCTCCCACAGCAGAGGCCAGGGATCACGAGGCGCCGAGTCCTCAGCCGCCCTCGAAAAGAAGATCGAGGGCATGCAGCGGGAAGGGCACCTCTCGACCGACGGGGCCGAGTACGCCGCCGACTCGCTCACCAAACCGTTTATCGAGGAACTGCTCGCTGTCCACATCTCCTCGCGCAACAAACCCCCGAAGGTCTCCCTGTTCGACGGGAAAACCGACCCCAAAGACCATTTGGATGCTTTCACCGCGGGAATGAGCTTCCAGGACCATTCCGATGCCGCCCACTGCAGAGCCTTACCTGCCACCCTCATCCGTTCTAGTCGGGATTGGTTCCGAGGACTCGAGCTTCGCTCAATCTCGACCTTCGATGAGCTGGCTACTCAGTTCCTCGGCCACTTCGTTGGGAACCGTCGGCAGAAGCGCACTGTCGACTACCTCTTCACAATTAAGAGTAGAGAGAAGGAGACGTTCAAGGCTTACATCACTCGCTTTTACAATGCCTTCCTCGAGGTTTCTGAGCACCGGGACGAGATCGTCATCATGGCGCTCAGATCTGGTCTAAGGCACAAGGAGTGGCTGCGCTCCTTTGCGTTGGCACAGCCTAAGACCATGGCCAAGGTCAAGGCATGGACCGAGCGCGAGGTTCAGCTAGAATCCGAGGTGAATGCGATCCTCCCCCGGGCAGAACGACCCGACCAGAAGAAAAGGGCTTGGGAGGAGAGGCCGGAGCGTCAGCAGCCCTATCACCCGAAGTTCTAGGAGTACACCCCGCTTAATGTCTCCCTCGCAGTGTTACTAGAGGAGGCTCAGGGCGAAGGGTTCTTCAAGTTCCCTCCAATCCCGCGTCAGGCCTCAAAGCGGACCCGGGGCCCTTACTGCGCCTTCCACCGGACGCTGGGCCACGCTACCGAGGATTACAAGCAACTCCGGGACTACATTGAGGAGCTCATCCGATCGGGGCACCTCGCCGCCTACTTAAGGGATAAGCGACAGGCCAACTGCGAGCAGGAGCAACGTCCTCCTCCCGCCGAGCTGACCATCGGCCAGATCATGCTTGCCTCCGCGGAGGACCAGTCCGGTGCCCGGAGTGCCCCGTACCCAGCCAGGCACGGAGACCAGCAAGCCTCCAGGAAGCTCAGGCCACACTGGTAGGGTCATCTATTAACCTGTACTTTTCTTCTGGGGCAATGTAAACTCTCCCTAAGGCTATTGTCAATTTAATAAAGATCAACAGAACGTTGCAAGGAAAGTAGAAAAGTTCTTATTTATTAAAAAAAAGAGGGTTATTATGGGCTCCTCAGCCGTACATACAAAAAGAAAAAAATATTATTACAACAGCGAGGGAAGGGGGTGCAGAGAGCACTGCTCGTGATACTCGGTAAAGATCTCCGCCAGCCGAGGCCTCGCGAGATCCAACCTCTCCCCTCGGTTCCCCCCGTGCGCGTTACTCCCAAGCCTCAACTCGTAGCACTCGCTGATGAGCGCCTCCGAGCGAGCCAGCCGGTTCTCGGAGATCAGACCAAAGCGCCTCAGAGACCGAAGCTTGCCCACGGCCTTATCATAGAGCTGCTCGGACAGGGGGTTGTAAAGCCCCGGCGATGCTCTCCAGATGGAGTACATCAGCAACTATAGCAGGGAGGAAAGCCGGGGGAGCAGCCGGCCGAAGTGGTCCTCAATGCCCCCACACACCAACCGCATCGTGTCCTCGGTGCAGTTCTGATCGTATAGGTACACATCTTCGAAATGGATGATGTCAGGGATGGTGAACGGGAAGTCTTGCATTCTCGATCTTCTGTTTGTGAAGGAAGGAAGGACCGGTACTCATTCAGCCTTATATAGCCCGCTGCATCCAAACGAAGCTCAACAGTCGCCCGCTTTCGCCCAAGAGGTCGCTGACACATGGCAATCATCAATCCTTCTCTGGCGGAATCGAAGCGACGCGACCTGGAGCTTCACCTCCCCCCGCATTCAACGTGCATGCTAACCATTCCTGTCCCCCAAATGTATGGTCGGGCGAAACCTCTTGAAGATCCGACCCAGCAGCTGCCCTGCTCGTTCATCCCTGGCGGTTAGCTTCCCTGCCGCAACGCCAGGGACCAAAGCCCTCACCAAGAGGCAACCTAGCAGCTGCCCTGCTCGGTCATCCCTGGCCGGTAGCTCCCTTACCACAACGCCGGGGATCAGAAAGTCCTCCCAGAGGCAGTCGGGCCCAACCATCGCTCGGTTATCCCTGGCGGGTAGCTTCCCTACCGCAACGCTAGGGATCAGAAAGTCTTCCCAAAGGCAGTCGAGCGCAACCATCGCTCGGCTATCTCTGGCGAGTAGCTTCCCTACCTCAACGCCAAGGATCAGAAAGCCCTCCTAGAGGCGGTTGAGCCCGAGGATCCCTCGCTCGGCTATCCTTCACGACAAAAGCCCTCGCCAAGAGGCACCAGGCAGTGACCCTACCCGGCCAAGGGTCCTTGGTAGGCTTCTACAGCCCCTCCCGCGCCAAGGACCAAAGTCCTCCCAGAGGTAGTCGAGTCCTTACTCGGCTATCCCCGGCTGGTAGCATCCTACCACAACCGACAGGGATCAAAGTCCTCGCCAAGAGGAACTGGGCAGTAACCCTACTCGGTCCCCGTCCTGAAGGATCAAAGCCCTCGCAAGAGGCAACCGGGCAGCTACCCTGCTCGGTCATCTTCGGCCGGTAGCTCCCTACCCACGACGCCAGGGATCGGGGCCCTCACAAGAGGCATCCGAGCGGCTACTCCCCTCGGTTGTCCCAGGGTGGTAGTTGCCTACCCACGACGCCAGAGATCGAAGCCTCCATCCATTCTCGGCCCAAATAAGGCGGACATCCCTCCGCCCACCACACACAGACGGTCTGAGCTGCCAGCTAGGGGCATCAGGTCCATCCAAGTCTCGAGCGATCTCCCCTCCACTTCGGGGCTATGGAGGCGCCTTCTCCTCAGCGGCGCTTGGATCAACTCGACGGACGATCGCTTGGCAGATAGCCGACCTGACATGGAGGGCCAACAGCGCAAGAAGAAATATTTTATAAGCATTCTTCATGAACAAAAGACCAAAGTGCAAATCAATGAAACCAAAGAAAGAAAAGTTTTATTACTAAAAGGCGGTCTTTACAGAGGGTATTTTTGGCTCCCCAGCCTAACAAAATGCCCGGAGGCTTACAAAGTTCCAGACACAGCAAAATAAAAAGGAGGAGGAAGACGAGGGCTTTAGGCCTCGGGGCCAGGAGCGACCTCAAGGCCCTCGACATCCACCACGAGGCGAGCTGGGTCCTCGGTGACTTCCTCATCATTAATCTCTTGCCCCTGCCTGCTGGTGTCCGCGAAGGGGTACTGGGCCCGGAGCTCTTCATCGGCGAACCCCATCACCCGGGCCTTAATAGCGTCGAGGGCCTCGTGCCAGATGAGGGTCGTGGCGATGGCCAGGTCATCGTAGTAGTCTTTCGACTTCTTGTAGACCTCCACCGCCTTCGCCGCCGAGAGGTCGGCCGACTTCGCCCACTCAGCCGCCGTCCCCAGCTCCTTCCGGAGGGTTTTCACTGTCTTCTTTAGGTTGTCGGCCAGCACCTGAGCGTCCTCAAGCTTAGCCTCAGCAACCACGGCGGCCTCGCGGTGCCGGGCGACCTCCCGCTTCCCGGCCTCCACCTCGCCCTCCAAGGAGACAACCCTCGCTTTCATCGCCTCCAGCTCCCGCTTGGAGCTCTCTTCCAGCGAGGCGAGCTGGCCCGCAGCTTTCATCGCCGGGGCTACCACCTCGGCCTCCATGCACAAGGCAAGGGCGACGTGCGGAAGAACCTGAAAAGCAGAAGAGAGATCAGGAAGATGAGAGAGGCATCGAACCTCGAAAATAATAATAATGAAAGACAAGCACTTACCTGCACGGACTCCTGGGCGATGGACGCCAGCTGAGCCCTCAAGGTCTTCCCGGGGACTCTACCCTCGGCCGACGCCTCTATCTCATGCAGCAGGCTGTCCGCGACGGATAGCCCCGAAGGCATGGCGAACTGGAGACCGCCTTCCTCTACCGTGATCGGCGAAGACGGTCCCCGGGCAGATCTCCTCTTGAGCGGCCTTGTGGGAGAGCCGGTCTCCTCCTCCGAGGCTGGGTCCTACAGAATCTGAGCCCGCCTTCGACCCGACGCTTTGTTGGGCCCCGGGGCGAGATTCGCCTCTGAGCGCTCACGGGGCACTACCACCGGGGGAGAAGGAGCCAGGGCGGGCTGTGAACGGGAAGAGCCGGCGCCCCTAACCTTCGCGACGGCCTCGGCTGGCGCATTGACTTTCTGAGCGAGTCCGTATCCATGGGTCCTGCACAAAACCGAGTGCAAAGGAGTTAGCGACACTGGCAATTACAAGCCAAAAAAGCAAACCTAAACTTACGGACGAACTCAACAGGGCTGAGTCCGGCCTAACTCAGAACCCTCTCAGACAATAGCACATCGTAGCGGGGGATGGGCTCCCGCGATGCCACTCTCACCGCGGCGGGGTCACTAGACTGATTCCCCGGCAAGTGCTTCTCCCTCGACCACTCTGTAGGCACGGGCCAATCCTCGCCCTCGGGAGGGGAAACGAAGAAGAACTTCTTCTTCCAGTCGTGAATGGAAGAAGGCAGGGCCACAATCCCCGTCTCGGCGGCGCCCCCCGGTTGCTTTCGGAAAGAGAGATAAACCTACCTCGAGTCGCCCGCTCGACCACCAGGGTGATTTTTGAAGATGAGGGGGGAATCAAGGAGGGAAAGGCTGAAGGGGATCGCTTGTAACTTCAGGCGGATCAGGAACCCGAGGAGAATCCTCCACGAGTTCGGCACCAACTGACCGGGAGCTAACCCGAAGAAGTTCAACGCTCCCACGACCTCAGGAGAGAAGGGTAGGCGCATTCCACCCCAGAATGCTTCGAAATACAGGGCGATCTTCCTGCCCCTACTTAGTCTGCCCTCTCTCCCTCCTTGGCCAGACGGAGCGTATAGCATGAGGGGATGTGGAAACGAGCCTGAGCGTTGGGAAGCTCGTCCTCATGCCTTATCCAACACGAGGCGCCAGGGGAAGCATCTACCGCCTCCTCCATGGGGGCTGCCCCCTGATTTTACAGATTTTTGCGTACTTGCGCTTTTTAAAAGATGAATCAAAGAATAATTTAACCGCAATCAAGAATGGCGTCGCTAGGTAGCTAGCCGGTGAGTACGGGTCGGTCCACAGGGATGTTGTGTATTTCCTAATTTGGTCTAACGAGTTAATTCCAAACGGTGTGGATGGATTAAATCTAAAAACTAGGTTGATCTAGACTAGGACTAGAATCTTGTTAGGGTTAGGTTTAGGTTAAGTTTGGAAATTGAAGATTTCCTTACCGCTTTCAATGCCCTAATTTAGATCTTTTTTAGGTGTTATGGTAATAATTAATAAAGGAGATTAGTACCATCGGGATGAAATGATGTTTCTTCCTCTAGGTTCTTGTCCTTCCTTTCTTAATTATTACCCTAACCTCCATGGAAAACATACGCAATCGGTCGTTTATACTACGGTATCACCGTTACCTCATGGGGTAAGGTGCCGTAGGGAACGGTGTGTGTATGTATGCATGGATTCCTATGAATTATATGTGATGGGCAAGAAAGAGGTGAGAGATTTTCATCTCTCAAACCTTCCCTATTCCTAACCCTAACAAGTGAGGAATTACTCACTCATTAGGGAATTGATTAACATTTTCTAACTATCTAACTAGGGTAGATAAGAAAAATTATACTAAGGCAGAATGAAAATTAACTAGGGCAATGAAATAAAAAACCTTACTTTATTTGATGGCTCTCTCCAAATATTTACACCGAATTTAGAATTCTGAATAGATGAAATAAAAAGAGGCATAACCTAAAACAGGTTTTAGGGTTTCTATTTATAGAACATAGAAACCCTAGGGTTACGATCGCGTCATATCTGCAATTACAATTTTACCCTAAAGAAAAACCTAAGTAATGCACCGACGCACCGACACGCGTGACACGCGTCAACACGCGCGACGCACGGCCGCGGATCCGCGGCCATAGGCTTGGTTTGGCCGCGGTTCCACGGCCATATTGAGAGCTTGATTCTTCATTTCTTCAGGTCTTCTTCTGTTGCTCTGTTTCTTCTATTTTCTGCACTTGGTTTCTCAGATTGTCTTCTAGTTTTCTTCCAGATTTCCACAGTGAGCAATGTCGTGGACTTTACCGTTTGCTTCGTGTCGAAGTCTTGAACCTTGCACTGCCTTTGTACTTTGTGAACTTGTTCATTGATTCTTCATTGTCCCTCAAACTGTAGGCATGATCAAGATTCCACTATTTATCGGTCGTAGTCTCACTTTGTATCATCTTTTCATCAATTTCACTGTTTTTGTTCCGAGAACCTGTAACCTGCAACTATATAGCAGACATGGATCAAAAGCACCTGTTTATTTGTAAAATGACTAAGAATGGGGAATATAATAATGCAAAATTATGATATGAACAAATACCCCCAAACTTATCTTTTTCTCGTCCTCGAGCAAACCTAGTTTTATTCTCGAAAAAGAACTAGCCTCACTTTCGCAGGGAAACGCGATTGCACTGAGCTCGTGCAACAAGCCGTTAAACCTCTAGGTGTCCCTAGTAGGAGGAGTGTTGTCTCCTGAGGGTTTTCAGCGGATACTAGCCACAAAATCCTATCAATTCGGCCTATTAACTTTTATTTTCCAATTAGGTTTTCCAACAAGAAACTCTATTATCTTCAACTCAGAAATTATCAACCCATATTTTTCACGCTTCCTTATCATTTAACTTAAGATTATATATATTCTTGTGAATTTACTTAGCTTTTGGCATCTTTTAAGTTTTCCTTCTAGGGTTCCATCTCAACTTAGGAAGTTTTATCATCTCTATTAAAGATATAAGTCCTATTTTTCATTCCTATCTCTTATCTAAACCCCAATCACATACCCTTACGTGTGTGTATATATCACCCCTACACTTAGAAATTCAAATCAAGCTATTATACTCTTGTCCATCGTCCAAAGTACTTTTCAATTGGTGAATTTTTAGATGAAATTGCTCACACATTCTTCATGCGACCGTTAATACTTCTTGAGGTACCAACGACCAATTACAAAATGTGTTTGCACATTAAGGCGTAATTCTTAGTTTTGTAATCCCTAAGGCTTTTAGCAATGACTCCCAAACCAGTTGGTCTAAGGCACTAGGTGATGAAGCACCCTCGCTAAATATTTTTTTTTATTAATGCAGCCTTAAGTAATTACAAAAACCAGTGTTCATTTTTTTTATCTCTTTATTCACACTTGTATTTTTATTTTATTTTTCTTCGTACTAAGGACTTTAGACAAGAGCATTTCAAGGTCTCTTCTACTATTCCAAGTTTCAAGGTTCGTGTTTGTGCAATTTGTAGGGTATATATTTTCATAATTTAGACTTAAGCTAGAAATTATTTTTCAAACTTATACTTTAATAAAAATATCAATACTTTTTCCTTGTTTTAACTTAGCCCAAGAAGTCAACTCAAAATTTTCCTATTTCTAAATAAACTACAAAGACATATACTTTCTACCGTTAAATTTTTAAGAAAGGTTATTTTTAGGGTTTTTAATTTACTAAGTCTAAGATCTAGTTGTTCCTAACTAGTTAACCTATTTGGCAAACTCTAGTCAATTAAGGCTAAAATTGAATGTTTTAATTTTTATAATTTTCAAAATTTTCAATTTTTATGGATTTTAAAATAAGTATGCAAATGCAAGAATATACACATGAATGCGAAGGAAGAAGGATTACCGAGCATACCTCCAAACTTAAACTTGACAGTGTCCTCACTGTCAGGTTACACCAAGAGGGTCAAAATTGTCGGCACTCCTATGCTTATTTTTTTTATAGTTTTTTTATTGTTAAAAGAAAAACAAAATATATATACAAAAAGGTCCCCCCCAAACTTAAGTTAAACGATATTACAAGTCAATGCCAAACTTTGTAAAGACCAAAAGTCAACACCAACCAGTTGAAAAATTTATCTGTGCAGAGTATCGGTCGGTGGAAAAACATGTTGTACCGAGCCAAGAAGAATTGGGGAAGAGATAAGTGGTGGTATGGAAAATGTCTGTATGTAGGTGGAAGTGAAGAGATAGGAGGTGATGATGAATCAAAACGAGAATGTGAATGATCAGAAATCAGTGGAATATTGGCATTCTCGTAGCTTTTTAAAAGAAAAGGGGTGGTTCAACTTCTAAAGGAGGAGGTTGATTATCCACACAATCCCCGAGATGTTTCAGTGGATCCTTTATTGACTTGGCATCATCCATCATATGCATATGATATTTAATTATGAGGGAACTAATCTCCTCGATATCCGCCATAGTCCAGCCGAAAGCTTGCCGGTTATCTTGTAAGACCATTAAAAGGGTTTTCTCTTGCTTGAGAGCTAGAGATGCCGATATAATAACGGGAAAGGTCTCATTCTCACATAGATAAGCGTATTTAAGGTGAGACGGTAAAGGCTTGAGTTCGAGTTTCGGAAGCGAAACAATTGAAGGTAAAATTGGGGAGGCTATCTCGAACTCAAAGGATTCCAACAATGGTTTGAAATCACTGCAAACAACCGAATCGGATGGTTCAACTAACTCATCCAAAAATTTAAAGGACTCATATACGGGCGGTGAGTCATCAAAATCATCCAAAAAAGTGAAACATTCGTAATCATTATCTGTTGTGCAAACTATGTCAGATCCAAGGACGGACGCACTAGTGGCGTCAAAACTGTTGTCATCAAACAGAAATGTTTCAAGCTCGCAGTTCTCCTACGTGATTTCGTGAATCGAGCAAACTTCTCGTGTACTAGTTTTAGGCACGGCTGGCAGACTCCTATCTTATAAATATTGAACTCACTAGACATCTTCCCGAAGGATAGAGTCATAGAGCCATTGCGACAATTGATTACGGCATTGGAAGTGGCCAAAAATGGTCGACTGAGGATCACCGGAATTTGATTCCGTGGGTTAGCAACAGGTTGTGTGTCCATAACAATAAAATCAACGGGGAATATGAAGTCCCCTACTTTGATCAACACATCCTCTAACTCACCCTTAGGATGAGTGATTGATCGATCAGCCATTTGGAGAGTACAACGAGTGGGTTTCAACTCTCCAACGCCTAATTGCTCGTACACAGAGTAGGGAAGCAGGTTAACACTAGATCCAAGATCTAAAAGTGCTCGATTGATGTTCTTATCCCCAATTGTTATTGAAATTGTAGGACAGCCAGGGTCTTTTCGTTTTTGGGGTAAGGGTTGAGGTTGGTTAATAGCGTTGCTCACGGCACTAGCTACTAGCACTTTCTTGGGTATCTGAGATTTTCTCTTCGAGGTGCATAAGCCCTTTAAGATTTTCGCATAAGAAGAGACTTGTTGGATTGCATCCAAGAGAGGTATATTTATGCTAACCTGTTTAAATAACTCCACAATTTTCTCCATTTGGGGAGTTGGTTTATTGGATCTCAACCTGTTTGGAAATGGGACATTTTGAAAATCTGTTGAGTCCAATTTTTGTGGATTAGATTGTGGAGCTGGAATGGATCCCAGTGTGGGTGTATTCGTGAAGTGAGAAGTGGGTCCGTTCGAAGTAGAAGAAGTAGAGCCCTGTGAAGAATGAAGAATATGCTCTAACAAAGAAGATGAAGACGAAGAAGAAAAAGATGAAGAAGAAGAACCACTGGCATGGGTGTCATTACTAATACCCACGTTATTTTGCAACACTCTTCCAGATCACAACGTGGTCACAACATTTATGTTATGATTTTGGTGTTCGTATGCAACATGTGTGTGACCGGAATTTGGCAATGGTTGAGATGGAAGCTTTCCCTTTTCTCGCTCGCTCAACGCAGCAGTTAGTTGTGCAATTTGTGCCTCAATAGATTTGATGCTTTGATCGTGTGAAGCATTGTTGTGCACTAAAGACTGAATGGAAGTCTCCAACCTTGCTGCGGATTGTGTAGATTGTTTTAGGAACGCATCTAGACTTCTTTCTAGCGAGGTAACCTTATCATCATTTGGTTGAACAAAATTTTTTGGAGGGTAAGAGTTGTTGGGCACAAAATTGTTCATTTGGTTTGGGTAAGGTTGTGGTTGAAAAGGTTGCTGGTATTGAGTTTGTTGTGGTTCTTGTTGTTGTGGAGGAGGAGGCCTTGGAAAGTTGTTGTTTCCTTGGAGTTGTTGATTTTGATTCCAAGCAAAATTTGGGTGACTCCTCCAACCCGGATTATAAGTCGAAGAGTATGGATCATTTCTTTGTCTGTGCTGAAAGACAGTATTGACTTGATCCTGTCCTTGAACAGGTGGATTGTAAGGACACTCTTCGGTAAGATGTGATGGATCCGAACAACAAGCACAAACAGTTTGTGGGGGGTAAAGCAGGGGCAGGAGAAGGCGATGAGATCTTGGTCTCAATTGCTTCTAGCTTTTTCGTAAGTGCGGCCATCTCGGCCTTCATTGCTATCGACATATCTAATTGATGTATGCCTGCCCTAGACTGACCAACAGAAGAAGATGGGGTGGTCTTAGTGCTTTCCCCCTGAAGTGTTTGTTCAGCAAGATCCTCGAGAAACTGCCAAGCTTCCTCACTAGATTTGGTTAGAAAGTGACCTTGACAAATGGTTTCCAGCAACTGCTTCGTTGCTGGGTTCAATCCCTCATATAAAGTTTGGCAAAGTTGCCAATTTTCAATACCATGGTGAGAGCATTGAACAAGTAGGTCTTTGAATCTTTCAAAACACTTCCAAAAGGGTTCAGAAGGAAGCCGGGAAAATTGAATAATCCCATTGCGAATTCTCGCGGTCTTGTGATGTGGATAAAACTTTTTAAGAAAAGATTTAACAAACTCTTCCCAATTTTTAATTGAGTGTGATGCTGTGCTGTATAACCATTTCTAGGCTAAGTCACATAAGGTGAAAGGAATGACCCTTAGCCTTATAGCATCATCTGAAAGTTGAGTTGTTTTCATCATTGCACAAACGTTTTGGAATTTGTTTATGAAGATATAGGCATCTTCGGATTCCAGTCTGTGAAATTTTGGCAACATGTTGATGAAGTGGGGTTTGATCTCAAAATTGTCCCCGTTTGCCAGTGGGAGTGAAAGACAAGTAGGTAAGGCGGTGAGGATAGGGTAGAAAAGATCCTGGAGCGCGATTCGTTGGGGCGCTTCAACAGGCGGGTGTTGCGGGTTATTCGCACCTACCGGAGGTGGAATCAGTCCCGTGGGTAAGGTATTGTTAGGATTAAATCCCGACATTTCCTTAGAAGACGAAGAATGTGAAGGTGAAGGTAAGGAAGTGGAAGGAATTTCAACTTCGGAGTCGAAAGTGTCGTCGGTCGGTACCAACGAGACACGGACTAATCGGGCACTAGTGTCCCTAGTCCAATCGGACATACACTAAAAAGGTAGTGTAGTTAAAAAGGTGAAAAACAGAAGGTGGGGGTAAGAAAATGTCAATGGAAAGAAAGTGGGTGTAAGTGGGGTGCACGGATTTCTTAGCGACAAGTTGCAAGTTTTTGTAAAATTTTTCCTTTTTCCTTTTTGTGTTTTTCTTATGCGGAGCTTTTTGCAAAAAAAAAATATTTTTGATAAAAAGCTTAGACATACATTCAATCAACCACAAATGCACAATTAGGCCTAGATCTAGGGTCACCTAGGTCAGCTAGACAGCTCTTAACTGTTCCAACGGGCAAGAAGTAGGACCTCAAACCGCCTCTTCACCGCCAATTATGGCAAGGTAAGCACAAGTAGAGAAAGGAGGGATCCGCTCATGAATCACCGTGAGACGGGCCTTTTAAAATTACCTTTCACTACCTGTCTAGCCTAGGCACCACAAAGTCAGGTTAGGATCAACGGTCGATGCCTACAACTATTCCTTTGTCCTATTCAGCGCGAAGTCCTTAGGGCTGAGTTTAATCTTATTTTTAATTAATTGATGGTCAATGCAATATGCCTTATGTGATTTTTTGGGGTCCTGGGAAGGGTGATGAAATCCCCACCCACTCTGGATTGGTGTTCAAGCCCCTTAAAGTCAAATTAAATATGCAAAGCAGTAAACAATCACTTGCAAACAATTTTTTAGCGTGGCGCAAAGAATCCTGCACAAGATCAATTATTGGAAGGGGAGAGATTTTTGGCGCAAAGAATCCTGCAGGCCAATTTTACAGAGGAGATATCAGGGGGTTCAGAGAAGGATAAAGGAAGCTCACAGAGGGGATTTACTTCGCTGTCGTCACCAACGCACCGCGGAAGTGCGACCAGAAGTTGGTTGCGGCGGCGGAAACGCGGTCGTGTCGACGGTTCGGTTCTCGAGATTTCTTCTGCTCCTCTGTTGTTGTAATCCTCTGTTGTTCAGATCTTCAGTTTTCTGTTTTGCTCTCTGGATTTTTCCAGATCCGAACTCGTTCGTCGATCCTGCAAAATTCACACGAAACACCCTTCAAACAATAAAAAGATGATAAATTTTTTTTATTTTTTATTTTTCAGTTTTTATGATTTTTATGATTTTATATTAACCCGAAATTGTAAAAAGAAAATACTACGCCATCCGCGGCAACGACGCCATTTGATTTTACAGATTTTCGTGTGCTTGCGCTTTTTAAAAGATGAATCAAAGAATAATTTAACCGCAATCAAGAACGGCGTCGCTTGGTAGCTAGCCGGTGAGTACGGGTCGGTTCACAGGGATGTTGTGTATTTCCTAATTTGGTCTAACGAGTTAATTCCAAAAGGTGTGGATGGATTAAATCTACAAACTAGGTTGATCTAGACTAGGACTAGAATCTTGCTAGGGTTAGGTTTAGGTTAAGTTTGGAATTGAAGATTTCCTCACCACTTACAATGCTCTAATTTAGATCTCTTTTAGGTGTTATGGTAATAATTAATAAAGGAGATTAGTATCATCGGGAATAAACGATGTTTCTTCCTCTAGGTTCTTGTCCTTCCTTTCTTAATTATTACCCTAACCACCATGGAAAACATACGCGACCGGTCGTTTATACTATGGTATCACTGTTACCTCGTGGGGTAAGGTGCCGTAGGGAACGGTTTGTGTATGTATGCATGGAGTCCTGTGAATTATATGTGATGGGCAAGAAAGGGGTGAGAGATTTTCATCTCTCAAACCTTCCCTATTCCTAACCCTAACAAGTGAGGAATTACTCACTCATTAGGGAATTGATTAACATTTTCTAACTATCTAACTAGGGCAGATAAGAAAAATTATACTAAGGCAGAATGAAAATTAACTAGGGCAATGAAATAAAAAACTTTACCTTATTTGATGGCTCTCTCTAAACATTTACACCGAATTTAGAATTCTGAATAGATGAAATAAAAAGAGGCATAACCTAAAACAGGTTTTAGGGTTTTTATTTATAGAACATAGAAACTCTAGGGTTACAATCGCGGCATATCTGCAATTACAATTTTACCCTAAAGAAAAACCTAAGTAATGCACCGATGCACCGACACGCGTGACACGCGTCAACACGCCCGACGCACGTCCACGGATCTGCGGCCATAGGCTTGGTTTGGCCGCGGTTCCGCGGCCATATTGAGAGCTTGATTCTTCATTTCTTCAGGTCTTCTTCTGTTGCTCTGTTTCTTCTATTTTCTGCACTTGGTTTCTCAGATTGTCTTCTAGTTTTCTTCCAGATTTCCACAGTGAGCAATGTCGTGGACTTTACCGTTTGCTTCGTGTCGAAGTCTCGAACCTTGCACTGCCTTTGTACTTTGTGAACATGTTCATTGATTTTTCATTGTCCCTCAAACTGTAGGCATGATCAAGATTCCACATTATCGGTCATAGTTTCACTTTGTATCATCTTTTCATCAATTTCACTGTTTTTATTCTGAGAACCTGTAACCTGCAACTATGCATCCGATATGGATCAAAAGCACCTGTTTATTTGTAAAATGACTAAGAATGGGGAATATAATAATGCAAAATTATGATATGAACACCCCTGCCGCACGATCCCGGGAAGAGGGGCCGACCCCGGCCCCCCGGGAGGACTCAGACTCACCTAAAGGGTTCCTAGAACCTACCTCAACGACATCTACTGACTCGAAAAGAGAATACATCTAACCTTGGGAAGAATGATCCTCAGGAAACGAAAGTGGAAGGAAGGAGATGAGCGCCGAGCAACCGAGGCCTAGAACGAGAAATATGAAGGAGTAGGGGCCCTGGAACGGGCCCCACCCCTATTTACCATCACTAGCGACCTCGGCCAACGGTGCCCTTCATCTCCCGCCAAGACGCCTCTGTAAGTCTACGTTACCCACCTCGGTACTTACGGGGAGGTGGAATAGGTAAAAAACAAAATTTTAACACAAGGTAACATAGACTAAAACTTGAGGATCTTTGCCAAACCATCGCTAACAAACTACATGAGGTTCTATCTACAATGCAAGGAGATTATACCTCATGCTACTAGTCTTCGGGTCTTCTCTGCTATCCTCCTCATCTCTGTAGGCTCCATGGGTCGACTCGGATCTTGGTCACCTCCGCGGCCTCCTTGGGTTGAAGACGATCCACCCGAGAGTCTATAGTCCGAGCTCCACCTCAAGCCGAGGTAACTAGGGCAACAAGTTTGCTACTCTTGATGTCCTAGGTGATGTAGAGGAAGAAGATGGATTTGTTTGTCTATTTGGATCCTTATTTTCTCAACACATGAGAGCTAAAGGATTTTGTAGTGAGGAGGAAGATGAAGCAACCATGGGAGCTTTCTTTTTGATGAGAGAGAATGAGCAAGAGATAATGATGCATAAGGAAAATAATTACCATTCTTTTGTCATGATAAAGTGTGATGGTTACCATTGATTTAACTATTATCATGTCAAATTAAATCCAAGCCATAAAAAGAGTCTAGAGCTCACAAGAAATATCCAAGTCAACAATGGTCAACTAGTTCAAAAGGTCAACATGGTCAAATGGTCAAAGCAATTACCCATAACACAATTATCATTAAAAAGATTAGTAAATATTTTCCTCACCTCATAATGGTTTTTATCGAATCAATGGTCAAAACCCTAATGAGGCAACTCCTTCTTCGCTCCTCACAACCGTGCATACACACCCGCATCCGCATTCCGTAGAATGCGAATGCAGAGAAGACAAAACTAATCCATCTATACAATACTAGGATCTGGCTTAAACCAAAGCCTACTAGTATTGTCTGCCCGAAAATCATACGCGCACAAGTGCACGTAAGTGATCGCAGCCCTGCCGTAAAACCATACGGCCTCTACACCTTTTGTCCAATGCAGGGAAACTCTCTGTGTGGGACTCTAAAGACTCGACACTACGATGGCAGTGGGTTTAACCACAGACCGCAAGCAGCACTAGCTGTACGTAACGGTCCTCAGGTAGATATCGATAAGAAGGCCGATGAGGTAAACCCATCCGAACTGCTACTGAGCCTGAATGTGACAATCTCCGTACAGTCCGGTCTGTTCGTCTATAAGTATCGCATGTCGGGCCTAAGGGGGCGGTAAACATCAGACCCCTAATAGCGGTACAAGTCATGTCGGAGTGAAGCCCAGAACACCCTGAGAAACTACTGGAAACACGACCAGCAAATCTCGCTTGCCCTGGCCAGGGACTTTGTGTAATGGCTCTCCTAGACACAGCGCGATATCAACCCCCAATACCGGGAGAGACGGATCCTATCTAACCGCTACTGCCTCTAAGTGCTTCGGGACTGCACCCAACTACTGCCTGTTTGCACGACTCCTTTGAGCCGTGGTAGGGTAGTAATCAAACTATAGTGGGAACACACTCGAGGCGAAGTAGCAGTGTCAAGTCAACGGACTAAGCTGTACTCCTGTCACCTGGGAACTGTTATCTGACGATAGGTATACTACCAACCAACAGTTCCCGACGAGTCATGTCCAGTGTACTCGTAACCTAACGAGCACCCGCATGCCATCTCCAGTAAACGTACTAATGGATGTGGGACAGACCATCTCTCCTGCTGGGATGAGAAGCATATACGCTAGTCTACTCCGGAGTATCGATGCCCCGTCTCGATAATCCTACGACTAGGGACCTGTATAAGGATGTGCTTATAGATTACCCAGCCCCCACTAGTTTGACTGCCATCACAACGTTGGTAATCGAGCAAAGATCCTAAGGGCTCCACTAATATGTATAAGCGATATGCTAAAAGAAACACATGCACATATTGAAGTAGAAACAAACTAAGTAGCATACTACCATTTTGAGCAAGATTGTCTATACAACTGTGAATATCCCAAGCTTCCATTAAGTAATATACAAACTAGTATGATACAGTAATGGCCTCTCGGGCATATACACTAACAATCTCCCATTTGCACTAGGGCCATATACTGGCCTATCGAAGACCTATCATCTCGATCAGCCGCTCAAACTGAGTCTGGGGTATGGCCTTCGTGAGTGGATCTGCAGTGTTATTCTCTGAATTTACTCTCCTCACCTCGATCTCCCGGTGATCTACGATCTCCCTGATCAGGTGGTACCGCCTCTAAATGTGTCTGGACTTTTGATGGGACCTGGGTTCCTTCGCTAAAGCTATAGCGCCGTTGTTGTCACAATACAACGGTATTGGATCAACAATGGTAGGAACCACCTGAAGCTCCGTGAGGAACTTCTTCATCCAGACAGCTTCCTTTGCGGCATTGTAAGCAGCTATGTACTCCGCTTCCATATTTGAGTCAGCAACAGTTTCCTGCTTGGAGCTCTTCCAACAGACCGCCCCTCCATTGAGGGTAAAGACATAACCCGACATAGAGTTGGAGTCATCCTTGTCACTCTAGAAGCTGGAGTCAGCAAAGGCCTCGATCTGGAGGTCTTTTCCGCTATACACCAAGAACGTCTCCTTAGTCCTTCTCAGGTACTTGAGAATGTTCTTTACTGCTATTCAATGTTTCTCCCCTGGGTCCGACTGATACCGGCTTACAACGCTTAATGTGTATGCTACATCTGGTCTAGTACACAACATCACATACATTATATAGCCTACCACAGATGCGTAGGGTATAGATGACATGCGAGCCCTTTCCAAATCAGTCTTGGGAGACATCTCTTTGGAGAGGGTGATTCTGTGACAAGCCGGTAGATTACCGCGCTTTGAATCTTCCATACTTAATCGTTTCATTATGGTGTCGATGTACCTGGACTGTGAAAGTCCCAACATCCTCTTAGATCTATCACGATAGATCTGGATCCCCAGAATGTAGTTGGCATCGCCCAGGTCTTTCATGGAGAACCTCTGTGACAAGAATCCTTTGACTGACTGTAGCATAGGAATGTCATTTCCTATTAGGAGAATGTCATCCACGTACAAGACGAGGAATACCACAGTTCTCCTTACAATCTTACTGTAAATGCATGGTTCATCCGGATTTTTGATAAAGTCGGATTCTTTGACAGTATCATCAAAGCAGATGTTCCAGCTCCGCGATGCCTGCTTCAGTCCATAAATGGACTTAAGCAACTTGCACACTTTACCGCTGCTCCCACTCTGAATGAAACCCTCCAGCCGATCCATTTAGACGCACTCTTCCAAATTTCCATTTAGAAAAGCCGTTTTTACGTCCATCTGCCAGATCTCATAATCGTGGAAGGCAGCAATGGAAAGAAGGATCCGAATGGATTTGAGCATAGCCACTGGAGAAAAGGTTTCGTCATAGTCCAAACCAGGTCTTTGGCGAAAACCCTTTGCAACAAGTCTAGCTTTATAGGTTTAAACCTGTCCATCTACACCAATCTTCTATCTGAAGATCCATTTGCAGCCTACGGGTTTTACCTCTTCTGGAGCAATGTCCAAAGTCCAAACTTTGTTGGTGTACATGGACTCCATCTCGGTCCGCATTGCATCCAGCCATTTTACTAAGTCACCGCTCTGAATAGCTTGCTGGAAGCTAGTAGGCTCATTATTTTCAATGATGCAATCCTCTCGATCCCCGTCTATGAGAAAATCGTAGTATCTCTCGGGCGGATGAGATTGCCTACTACTCCTACGAAGTGGCGCTGGGATATTCGGTTCTCCTGAAACTTCTGGTTCTACCAATCTTTCAATAATAGCTTGTGGTTCTGGAATTTCTTCCAGTTCTATTGCGCTCCCACTTATTTGATTTTCTAAAAACTCAGTTTCCAAGAAGCGGGCATGACGAGAAACAAAGACCTTTTGCTCCTCTGCATAATAGAAAACATACCCCTTGGAGTTCTTTGGGTATCCCACAAACTTACACTGTACTGAGCGTGCCTCGAGCTTGTCCGCATGCTGCTTTTTAACAAAAGCCGGACATCCCCATGTCTTAAAGTGTTTAAGACAGGGTTTCTTCCCACTCCACATCTGATATGGTGTGGTAGGCACTGACTTAGTAGGAACTTGGTTCAAAAGATATGCAGCTGTTTCTAGTGCATAACCCCAGAAAGATCGCGGTAACTCGGCCTTACTCATCATGGAACGAACCATATCCAATAGAGTTCGATTCTGCCTTTCCGATACACTGTTGTGTTGTGGTGTGTATGGAGGAGTAAGCTGAGAGAGAATTCCATTCTCTTTTAAGTAGTCCAGAAACTCGGCACTTAAGTATTCACCACCTCGATTAAATCTCAGTGTCTTGATACTTTTGCCTGTTTGTTTTTCAACTTCATTCTTGTATTCCCGAAATTTCTCAAAGGCCTCAGATTTATGCTTCATCAGGAAGACATGTCCATACCTAAAGAAATCATCTGTAAAAGTAATGAAGTATGAATAACTACTTCGCGCATGTGTAGACATTGGACCACACACGTCACTGTGTATGAGTCCCAAGAGCTCGCTCGCTCTTACTCCGTGTCCAGTGAATGGAGTTTTTTTCATCTTTCCCATGAGACAAGATTCATAAGTAGCATAAGACTGATACTCGAACGGATTCAAGTATCCCTCTTTATATAACTTTGTTAATCGTGTCTAATTAATGTGACCCAGTCTACAATGCCATAAGAAATCCTGATTTGTGTCCGGAGACTTTCTTTTAAGTGTGTTCTGGACACTAAAAACTTGAGCTTGATTCAATACGTATATTTCGTTTTCTAATGTACCTGACCCAATCAGAACTTGATTTAGGTGGATGTGGACCACATCGCTTACAAAAGTAAAATCATATCCTTCCTTAGAATGTAAGGATACAGATATGATATTACAAGCCATACTAGGTACATACAAACAGTTACGTAGAATCAATAGCTGCCCACTTGTCAATCCAAGGTGATATTCCCCTACGGATTCAGCGTCCACGCTCATTCCGTTGGCAACCCTGAGAGTTATATCACCTATCCTGATAACTCTACGGTTTCTCAAATCCTGTAATGAATTACAGATGTGAGATGCTGATTCAGTATCCAGTACCCAGGAAGTAGATTTAATTGACATACAGTTTCTAATATAAACACACCCGAAGCCGAAGCCACAACATGCTTCGAATCCTGGCTACTGGCTTTACTAGCCCTGCAATCCTTCTACCAATGTCCTTTCCCGTAACAATAGGAACGTTCCTCCTTTACTACATCCAGTCCCGAATCTTTTGCCCTTCCCTTTCCTTTTTCTTCCCTGGTTTCCTTCAGGGTGTAAGTAGAGGGAAGAGACTATAGAATCAAGTCAGTATTTGACCCGTTCTTCAATGTGGTCTTCAGGTCCGTGAGCTCATCAAAATAGATAGTCTCTGTAAGGACGTTGTCCTCTACAGATGACCCGAAAGCCAACCTCGCTTGAAGCAATTCGTTCGAGGTCTCATATCTTGCGATACGAGACTGCTCTCCATATAAATCTTTGTTATGGAGGAAGACAGAAACTAAGTCCATCTTCTCGTGCTGCCTTTGGTATGCACCATCAATTGAGGCCAACACGAGGCACTTGGCATTCACACAGTCCTTTTCCGATGTCTTACGGATATCAATATCCGTGACAGGGGAAACTGGTCCCGAGACGGCAGGGGTTTGATTAGTTAAGAGGTGTTCCAGCTTGTCATGGGTAATGGACATCTGGACAGACCATTTCCAGTCATAACGGTCAGATTCAGTCATTTTATTATCTAGATGTAACCTATGTCTGGTCACTGGGTCGCTGCAATTAAGAGAGAGAGAAGAAAACACTTAGCATGATGCTCTTGCAAGTTTAGATTGGTTTTTAGTTTATCTAAACAGGATGGCTCCTACTGTTTCTCGAATCCTTCCTCAAACCATAAAAAAAGAATTAGTCAGGATTAATCTCACCGTACAATACTTGCTTAACCGTTCAGCCAGGCTAGTGTCGGTACTTCGAGGGAGGTTTTACTACGCTTTCGCGAAGTTCCTTAATTAAATAACCTCTTTTCCCAGTGGGGTAGCCCCGTTAACACCTTTCTAGACACCTACTTGGTTTATAGCATTGATCGTTAAGTGAAAAAGTCTCCCGAGGAGTAGCGGATACTCACAGTAGGATCGGGATCCAAATATCATTGTGTGATAATGCTGAAGGAATCCTACCAACATTATCAAACTCCAAATGGTATGCAGCACTAGCAAGTTTCAATTTCCTTAGAAACTCCCGATGTGGATTTTTGCCCCATGTTCTTATGACCTTGACTAAGGCCAACAAATCATAAGTCACATGTCAAGTTCTACCCGTCGTTGTCCAGGTTGATTTAAACCTACCCGTATATACCCTTGACTATGGCCAACAAAGTAAAACGACTGTCCTAAACCAACGCATCTATCTATGCAACATATGAATACCCAGCAGCTACCAATCACTATACCTTGTGTTAGTTATATGTATGCCCTAGAGGCCATTACTGTACATTGGATGTATATTGTAGTGGATGCTGGGACATATATAGGTAGGACTTTCTTGCTCGACATGATAGTACGCTATCTGGTTGCACTTTATCTTAACATATATACTTTCTGTCTCTCTGATTACATGTTGATAAAGCCCTTAGGATGTGTACTCGACTTCCAGGACTATGATGCAGATCATACTAGTGGGGCCTGGGTAGTCAATGAGTACATCCTTCATTGTTCCTAGTCGTGGGAATATCGAGACGGGGCATCGATATTCCAGAGTAGACTAGCGCATATTTTCTCGACCCATGCGATGGGCGATGGATGATCCCATATCCATTGGTGTTTGACATCGAAGATGGTATGCGGGTGCTCAGTGGAGACTGGGTACACTGAACGGACTCGCCGAGAACTCCCAGATGGTATTATACCTCACGTCAGATGGCAGTTCTCTGGTGACACTGGTACAGCTTAGTATGTAGACCCAAGATCGTCATAGAGTCTTGTGTGTCTCCCACTGTGCTTTGATTTCCACCCTACCACGGCTCTACTGAGTCGTGCAAACAGGTGGTTTTTGGGTACAGTCCCGATTCACATGGAGGCAATGAGCGATAGGAGGGGATTCGTCTCTCCCAGTATTGGGGGTTGATGTTGTGCTATGCTCGACTGGCCATAACAGGAAATCCCTGGCCAGGGTTGCAGTGATATACTGGTAAGAGTTATCAGTAGTTTCACGAATGTTATGGACCTCAAGTCGGCATGACTTATCGAGCTATTGGGGTCTGACGTTTACCACCCCTAAGCGAGATATGCGACATATCAGACGATCAGACCGGACTGTACGGTAAGTGTTACTGGTTGGATTCACAGGAGTGTGAGCGGGCTTGCTCGTCGATCTTCTGATCGCTCAATACCCGGGTGGCCGTTACGTTTAGCAGACCGCTTGCGGCTTGTGGGTGCTTGATATGATCATCATCCGCTACCGGCGTATTGACGAGTCTTTAGAGTCCTACACAGAGGTTTCCTGGCTCAAGCGAAACGAAATAGGAGCGCATATGAGATATTTCCGGGACCGAGAATAATGCGTGTATGTGATACCGTATTTCATTCTCGCGATGAATGTGTCGAATGGTTGTATGCGATATAACCTAGTTATCGAATCAAGGATTGATTCGATAAGCCGATACATTGGATACTAGCCGGTTATATGCGACATGACCGGATCATTGAATCAAGTGTTGATTTAATGATTTAATGTATAATTATATATTTGATATATTACTTTGCATTAACTAGTATTGGTTCACTTTAAATGGATTTACTCACTTGGTTTGTACACATTGTATATGTGATATACTTTTGTGCACAAGATTGTATCATATTTGATGATACTTGCTCTTTTGGGTTTGTGTAAAGATTAAACCATGTTTAGTGAATGGTTAGGGTTTCTTTTCTCTTATTTATTTATCCATTTATTATTGTTTTGGAAAAGATAAAGAGAAAAAGAAATGGTGGCTTAGTTTGTCTTTTCTTTGAAGCTTCTTGAAGCTTTGAAAAAGTCTACCATTCTTGTCTCTTCTTTAACCCTAACCACTCTTCTAAACCTTGGTTAAATCTCTACACTAAACCATGGTTGAAGTTATGATAAGTATTCTTTTTATTTTCTTTTTTAATTAACTTATCATATCTTCTTCTTCTTCTTCATCTTCTTCAACAAAAGAGAAAGCTTGCTACTCTAATGGCAAGTGATGAAAACTAGTGAGAAATCCAAAAATAAAGTCTACCCACTTCCTATTTCTTCATCCTCTACCTCTTGCCAAGTAGTATAGGGTGTTTCCTTCACAAGTTTTCTTGACTTGGTGAAGTTGGAGCTTGATCTAGCGATGCCTCGACGTAGATCATCTTCGGCATCGTCGTCGATGACCTAGCCCGTTTTTCTCCGATGAAGCCGACGCTAGAGCCCAAGATATGATTTGGACAGCGAGGGGACTTCATCACGGAGCTTAGGAGGTGGTGGAACGGATCTACAAAGGTTGTAGCCCCTTTCCTTTAGATACATTTCCATTTACTTGCTTGTTTCGCCTAGATATCTAGTAAACGATCCGTATTAGGGTTTGTAGGCACCCGTAAAATTTGATTTGTGCATGTTTGATCACTTGTGAGACTCCTTTAGAGTGCCTAGGAACCCTACAGTGGTATCAGAGACTAGCTAGAGCCTTAGGCGAAGTCTCGACGGAATTTGAAGTCCGATCGACCCGAAACCCAAACCCTTAACATGCTCTCTGGACATTTCTGTAAAATGTGGATTTTTCGGAATTAAAAATATGCAGAGAAATGTGCAGGAAATTCTAAGAAAAACTGGAGAAAACGACAACCTAATTCAACAGTACGGCCGCGGAACCGCGGCGTGGACCCCCCTTTTGCGGCAGTTCCGCGGCCGTATGTGATGATTAGGATGTGTGTTTTCTTCAGTTGTTTCTGTTGGTGTTTCTTGTGTGTTCTGGATGTTTTTAATATTTATTCCAGAGTTGTATTTTCTGGTTTGTATTGGGGACTCGGTGTATTCGATCGGACTGTCTAATTTTTGTCGGTGTGCTTTTCCGGGTATTTTTAGAATATGTTAAAAAGTTCGACCGGATATAAATACCCAATTTTTCCCCTGTCGGGAAATTTCCAAGTGTTGGATTTTTCCGTAGTTTAACGACGTTCTAAGTAGTGCAAGTAACGCGATGGACTCTCTAGAAGACAACAAACCTTAACTCGATTATGTGACCGTCTTGAACTGCCTTTTGAACCTTCGGGTTTGGGGCAGTACGACGTGCCACATGTGAGGCGTTGGCTTGACCCTTCTACGGCTGGACCGTTGGTACTGAGGCACGAACTGAATGTTGTTAGACTTATTTCATGTGTTGAGCTGTATCGGGAAAACTTGGGTGTTCGATTGTTCGATCGAAAAGTTTAGCATTTTCTATTTATCCGGAATGTGATACAATAATTGGAATTCACAAGTAGTTATGAGATAACTGAATGAATGTTATAAACATAGCAGTTTAGTCTCACTTGATCGGTTGCCACGGAATTTTGATGTGATCAAAAGTCCGTCGCAATCACGTAGCGTACGCGGATACTCGCCGGGTAAACTTAATAGACAGCCTCACTCCATAGCCCCGACCAAGTGACTGTAGGAGAACCCCGTCGTCGAAAGCATCCATTCGGGTGCTCGCGGTAGCGGTGTTCCGCCTTGGTGCACTTCGTCGACGGTATCAGGGGTGCGGCCGCCTACTAAAGTTTGCGACGAGCATTCGATCAGTTTTTCGGGAATCTTGTTGAATTGCCCGACTTGATATTGAAAAGTGTTTTCGATAATGAGACTAAAATGCGGGGTTTATAATTGTTAGGCATGCGATGTCTAAAGAATTCATTTGGTCAGGCATGCGATGTCTGAGGTGGTTGCGGATTCCAACTGTTGTAGTTTTACACTTTCTTTTCTGTGACCGTAAGTGTAATATGTGATATCGCCGGTTTCGTTGCTATATGTCAACGACAATTGGGATGCGCATATTTACTTACGTTGATGACATGTGATGTTATGTGTTGCTGGATATGTTATATTGGATCGTCGTGTTTGAATAGCCGGGGGTTTTTATGTGAGATGAGTGTTTTTCATTTTCATTCATGTAAAAACTTATATGTAATATTCTTTTATTGGGGCACTTCCAGGTTGCGGAAGTTGTCACCGTTGATGTATATTATTTACTTTTCCGCATTAGGATAGACCCAAGGAGGGGAGCACAAGTAACCGGGTTCTGGGGTCCAGTGGGAGACCAACTCGAGGAGTCGAGTCCGGGTCTCCTAACCCTAGAATTGGTAGGGTTGCTTGCCGCTCTCGTATGGGTCTTGGGGTGTGGGATTGGCTATTCATCACGACCGTGGAATCCGTGTTTTATACTGGCTCGTATTGAAAACACGGACGTCCTAGTATATCCAATATTTCATATGTTTCTTCTGCTGTGATTTATCTGTGATGTGATGATATGATGTTCTGTGACAGGTAGTATATAGTATATATGATATATTATATAGACGTTACTTATGTTTTACACCCGCGCTAGCCCTGCCCCGCTCTGCCGTTAGTTACCTAACCTAACGGTGCACGAGAGGACATCGAGGCGAATGCGGATGGCATAAGTGTACGTCATATTTATCTGTGATGTTTGGGTAATTTAAAAGATGGGATATTCATTAATGAGATTAATGAAAGAAAATAAACCTAATTGATGTTGTGGAATCGAATTTCAAATTAAAACAGGTAGCTACAGTTTTTGCTTTGCATCGTGGTGTTCCTTGTAGAACATCCTGCACCTTATTCGATAGGGAAAGGACCGAGATCCCTTCACCGGGAGTGACTCCTTTAGCAATAACTGGCAGATGCTACACACTCGGTTTGTATTTGATCACTTCTATAGTTTCTGCTTTGCACAGTGATATATATGATATATCCCGCACCTCATTCGACGAGGAAAGGGCCGACGATCCCTTCACCGGGAGTGACCCTTTTAGCAAAACTAGAAAAGCCTCAAAAACATTCCATTTAAAAACCATTTGATTCCGCAACGAGATCAAGTTCAAAGCGTTAAAGGTTTTCACAAAAACCAGCCGCAACCCTCCGTCATTTTAGGAAGTAGAGTACTTAGTATTCGTGCTGTGTTTGTTGACCATAGTCAAGGCACAGTGTACGGTAGCTAAGTGATGTCTTCCTACACCGCATATGATGCGATTAGTTAGGACAGTCGCGTGACTTGGTTGACCTTAGTTAAGGGTCATGTGGGTGGGTCTAATTAATCACGAAATGACGGGTAGAACTTGACTAGTACTTATGATTTGTTGACCATAGTTAAGGTCATAGGTGCTAGGGGTAAAAACCTTTATCGGGAGTTTCAAGTGTTGAAACTTGCAATGAGATTGCATACCTTCTATGTGATAGTTGGATCCCGATACCCACTGCGAGTAATTGTTACTCCTGGGAGAGTTTTGCACTTTGCAATTAGCCGATCAAGTAGGTGTCTAGAAAGGTGTCAACGGGGTTACGCCTCTGGGAAAACGAGGTTTACTGTAATTAGGTCCGTGCGAAAGCACGGGGAACCTCCCTCAAAGTACCGACACTGGCCTGGCTGAAAGATTGACGAACTTGTAAAGTGTAATTAATCCCGGCTAGTCTTTCCTTTTAGGGTTTGAAGGAAGATTTGATAAAAACAGTGGGAGCCATCCTGATTAGATAAAATATATAACCAATCTGATCTTGCAAGAGCGCATGCTGAGTGTTTTCTTTTCTCTCTCTCCAGGTAGCGACCATATCACGCCTTAATCAAGATAATAATATGGATGTATTGACCGAACCCGCTTGTTATACTGAGATGGGGAACGTTGGTCCTGCTCCAACTTATAATTGTTATAAGACAGAGCAGGAAATAGGGGAATGCCAGGATTCCCATGCCGCCCAAACGAAGAAAGTGCATGAGATGCATCTCCTTCGGGTGTGTTCATTACAAAGAACTGTTTCTCAGTATCCTCTGCATCCTGGGTATATGATACCGGATCAGGATCCCAGATATGTAATATGTTACATAGGGCTACAAAAGGGTAGAAAAACTGAGAACGGGTGATAAGTTTCATGAGGCAGAAAATGGGGCAAGTGTTGCAGCCAAGTCTGTTGGTCACTGTCACCCTGTATTACCAATACATTGATTCTGAGCAAATGCTATTAGATACCGAACCTGATATACAAAATCATATCAGTCTCTTTATTAGTAAAGAAATGATATAATTTTGTATAGATGGATAATGTTTTGAACATTTCCTATATCAAAAGTTGATCGGTTCAGGCACGTTATCTAAAAGCATTGACGTTCTAAATCAAACTACAATTCCTCGTATACAGAACACACACAAGAGGAAGAATTCAGAAATAAACGAATCATTCTTGAGGCATTGTAGACTAGGTCACATCAATGCGACCCGACTGGCTGAAGTTACATTTTAGATGCATATTTAAATCAGTTTGAATTTACATCTTGTGAAACTTGCCAGTCATGTCACAAAGATTAGATGACCATAGCTCTGTTTATTAGAAACAGAGAAAGAGTTAGTAAACTCTTGGGACTGATACATGATGATGTATGTAAAGTCTCCTGTCTACACATGCCAGGACTGGTTCTTCATACTTCATTATATTCTCTGATAATCTCTCAAGATTCAGTCATATGTTCCTGTTGAAACATAAGTCCGAACCATTTGAGATATTCACAGAATATAAGTTAGAAGTAGAGAACCAAAATACGGGTATAAGTATTATGTCCTATGATAAGATCAGGGAGGAGAATACTTGTGCATAGAATTCCTGGACTATTCTAAAGGAGAATGAGATTCTCTCTCAGTGTTACTCCTCTGAATACACCACAGCACAACGGTGTATCGGGGCGGAGCAATCACACAATATTAGATATCGTGTGCTCTATGATGAGTATTACTCAGTTACCTATTTCCTTTTGGGGTTATGCACTTGAGAAGCTGCATACCTATTGAATTAGGTTTGAATCAAATCACTGCCTACCACTCCATATAAGATATGGTATGGGAAGAACCCATCTCTTAAGCGAGTTAAGATTTGGGGTTGTCCGGCCTATGTTTAAAGCAAAATCCGGAAAAGATCGAGGCAGGATCAGTTCTGTAGAACTGGAAAGGTTCCAGCTATACAAAACTGCAGTTGATGATTTGACAGAACCATAAGATTCTATAGTTCCCGACGAACCTCAGCCTCTCCGCCGATCTAGTAGGGTTCCTCATCCGCCTGAGAGATACCTCGGTTTCTCGATGACAGTGGGAGAAAGGATTGCATCATGAGATGATGACCCAACTATTTTCGAGCAGGCCATCGAGAGTAGGGACTCTGTAAGAATGGCTGGATGCTTAGCAATCTGAGATGGAATCCATGTACACCAGCAAAGTATGGACTTTAGCTGCTATATCTGAAGGGTTAAATCCCCATCAGGAGCAAGTATATCTTGAGAAGATTACTTGGTGTAGATGGAAAAGTTGAAACTTTCAAAGCTAGACTTGTTAAAGGTTTTCGTCATCGACCAGGCGTGGATAATGATGAAACCTTTTTTCCAGTAGCTATGCTTAAGTCTATCCAGATCCTACTTACCACGGCTACATACCATGACTACGATATCTGGTGGTTGGGTGCCATGACTGCTTTTCTAAATACTGATTTAGAAGAGAACGTCTATAAGAACACAGCCAGAGGTCTTCGTAAACAGTGGGAGCAGCGGAAACATGTGCAAGTTGCTTTACATAATGAAGCAGGCATCGCGGAGTTGGAACGTCTGTTTTGATGTGATAGTCAAAGAAGTTGACATCATCAAAATGGTAGATGAACCTTGTATAAACAAAAAGGTAGTAGGGAGTATGGTGTCGATCCTCGTAGAGTACGTGGATGACATACTCTTATTAGGGAAGGAGTTTCCTATGCTACGCTCGATCAATCTCCGCTTATCACAATGATTTTCCATATAGGATCAAAGTGATACATACTAAATCCTAAGCTTTGGATCTATGAGATAGATCTAATTGGATGTTGGGATACTCACTAGTTGTAGTGAGATGGTATCAATCGATCCTGGGGAGAATCACTGGAAGTGTTCCAGGGTGATAAAGACGACTGAATGTCAGTCACAGGCACTGTCTTTACCCTCAGTAAAGGGACGGTATGTTGGAAGATTTCCAAGCTAGATACCGTGACAAACTAGACGATAAAGGCTGGTAACATCGCTATTAAAGATACTACCAAAGAGGCAGTTTGGGTGTATATTGGTTCATAAGATGAACCAGGTTCCTGCCATTGTGTGACAATGGAACTGTGGCTTTGGCCAAGGAACCATGGTCCCATCAGTGACCCAGACGTATTCTGAGGCAGCATCACCTGATCATGGAGATAGCTGATCTCCAGGGTGATCGAGGTTAGGAGAGTAGACTCAAAGGACAACACGGCGGATCCACTCACGAAGGCCTTTTCCCAAAGAGAGACTTTTATGGGATGGTTGAGTATGTGATACTGCAACCACTGCTACAGATGGCCCTAGTGCAAGTGGGAGATTGTTAGTTATATGTATGCCCTAGAGGCCATTACTGTACATTGGATGTATATTGTAGTGGATGCTGGGACATATATAGGTAGGACTTTCTTGCTCGACATGATAGTACGCTATCTGGTTGCACTTTATCTTAACATATATACTTTCTGTCTCTCTGATTACATGTTGATAAAGCCCTTAGGATGTGTACTCGACTTCCAGGACTATGATGCAGATCATACTAGTGGGGCCTGGGTAGTCAATGAGTACATCCTTCATTGTTCCTAGTCGTGGGAATATCGAGACGGGGCATCGATATTCCAGAGTAGACTATCACATATCTTCTCGAACCATGCGATGGGCGATGGATGATCCCATATCCATTGGTGTTTGACATCGAAGATGGTATGCGGGTGCTCAGTGGAGACTGGGTACACTGAACGGACTCGCCGAGAACTCCCAGATGGTATTATACCTCACGTTAGATGGCAGTTCTCTGGTAACACTGGTACAGCTTAGTCTGTAGACCCGAGATCGTCATAGAGTCTTGTGTGTCTCCCACTGTGCTTTGATTTCCACCCTACCACGGCTCTACTGAGTCGTGCAAACAGGTGGTTTTTGGGTACAGTCCTGATTCACATGGAGGCAATGAGCGATAGGAGGGGATTCGTCTCTCCCGGTATTGGGGGTTGATGTTGTGCTATGCTCGACTGGCCATAACAGGAAATCCCTGGCCAGGGTTGCAGTGATATACTGGTAAGAGTTATCAGTAGTTTCACGAATGTTATGGACCTCAAGTCGGCATGACTTAACGAGCTATTGGGGTCTGACGTTTACCACCCCTAGGCGAGATATGCGACATATCAGACGATCAGACCGGACTGTACGGTAAGTGTTACTGGTTGGATTCACAGGAGTGTGAGCGGGCTTGCTCGTCGATCTTCTGATCGCTCAATACCCGGGTGGCCGTTACGTTTAGCAGACCGCTTGCGGCTTGTGGGTGCTTGATATGATCATCATCCGCTACCGGCGTATTGACGAGTCTTTAGAGTCCTACACAGAGGTTTCCTGGCTCAAGCGAAACGAAATAGGAGCGCATATGAGATATGTGCGGGACCGAGAATAATGCGTGTATGTGATACCGTATTTCATTCTCGCGATGAATGTGTCGAATGGTTGTATGCGATATAACCTAGTTATCGAATCAAGGATTGATTCGATAAGCCGATACATTGGATACTAGCCGGTTATATGCGACATGACCGGATCATTGAATCAAGTGTTGATTTAATGATTTAATGTATAATTATATATTTGATATATTACTTTGCATTAACTAGTATTGGTTCACTTTAAATGGATTTACTCACTTGGTTTGTTCACATTGTATATGTGATATACTTTTGTGCACAAGATTGTATCATATTTGATGATACTTTCTCTTTTGGGTTTGTGTAAAGATTAAACCATGTTTAGTGAATGGTTAGGGTTTCTTTTCTCTTATTTATTTATCCATTTATTATTGGTTTGGAAAAGATAAAGAGAAAAAGAAATGGTGGCTTAGTTTGTCTTTTCTTTGAAGCTTCTTGAAGCTTTGAAAAAGTCTACCATTCTTGTCTCTTCTTTAACCCTAACCACTCTTCTAAACCTTGGTTAAATCTCTACACTAAACCATGGTTGAAGTTATGATAAGTATTCTTTTTATTTTCTTTTTTAATTAACTTATCGTATCTTCTTCTTCTTCTTCATCTTCTTCAACAAAAGAGAAAGCTTGCTACTCCAATGGCAAGTGATGAAAACTAGTGAGAAATCCAAAAATAAAGTCTACCCACTTCCTATTTCTTCATCCTCTACCTCTTGCCAAGTAGTATAGGGTGTTTCCTTCACAAGTTTTCTTGACTTGGTGAAGTTGGAGCTTGATCTAGCGATGCCTCGACGTAGATCATCTTCGGCATCGTCGTCGATGACCTAGCCCGTTTTTCTCCGATGAAGCCGACGCTAGAGCCCAAGATATGATTTGGACAGCGAGGGGACTTCATCACGGAGCTTAGGAGGTGGTGGAACGGATCTACAAAGGTTGTAGCCCCTTTCCTTTAGATACATTTCCATTTACTTGCTTGTTTCGCCTAGATATCTAGTAAACGATCCGTATTAGGGTTTGTAGGCACCCGTAAAATTTGATTTGTGCATGTTTGATCACTTGTGAGACTCCTTTAGAGTGCCTAGGAACCCTACACCTTGACTAAGGCTAACAAACATAGCTTGAATACTATTGAATATTCATACGAAATGACGGAGGGCTACGAATGGTTTTGGCAAAACCGTGAATGTAGTGAACTTGATATAATCGAAGGAATCTTGATAGCTTTTAAAAGGAGTGGTTTAAGCTCCGCGTTTTTAAAAGTTTTCTGTTTTGGAAAAAAACCGAGTGGTTTTGAAATTGTTCCAACGATTTAACTTTGGTTTATTTTCTTTGCATTAATATAATGCGTCCTATCAATTAATCCTACCACGCAGAAAACAACGAAAATATGACGTATGCTAATGCCATCCGCATTCGCCACGGGGCCCCGTCATCACCCGTTAGGTTACTTAACTAACGACAGAGCGGGGGCTGGACGAGCGCGGATGCAAAACATAAGCAACGCCTACTAGATATAATATATAGATATATACATTCATCAGATGTAATGATAGCCATTCCAGATCACAGATGAACATATTGGATATGCTAGGAATCCGCGTTTCGTTCGAACCTGCAACGAAAGATGGATTACACGGTCGCGATGAATAGCCAAACCCCACCCTAGACCCCTACGGGTGTGGCAAACTACCCGCCAAGTACCCGAAGTGAAGCAACCTCCCTCAACAACGTGAGTAGGCCATTCGGCACTTCAAAGTACCCGGTCGTTTGTGTACCCCACCTTGGGTCTATCCTAGGAGCAAAAAAGAGTAAAAGAAATAATATACAATGGCGGCTACAACCTCAACCCGGATGTGCGGCCATAAAATAATATTACATCAAATTACAAATTTTACATTGAATGAAAAATGAAAACTCTCATCTCACATCCCAGGCTATTCATCACGATAATCCAACAAGTTCATATACACAAACCAACATCACAGATCACAGATATGCACAACCCCTACTAATCGACGTATAGCGATTAGTAGACGTTCAGTACATATATCACATCACAGAAGATCCGATTAGCTAAAGTACTTAGAATTTCGATCGATTACCAGATTTGAATCTACCCCAAGCACAACATAGTACTCAACAAAATCTGGGCAGAAACAAAATATCAGAGAAATTACAAAACACCAAGATAGACATTCTGCAGGAAAAACGACCTAATAATCGGTCGTTTAGCGAGGCTCTGATACCACTGTAAGTCTACGTTACCCAGCCCGGTACTTACGGGGAGGCGGAATAGGTAAAAGACAAATTTTTAACACAAGGTAATATAGACTAAAACTTGAGGATCTTTGCCAAACCATCACTAACAAACTACATGAGGTTCTATCTACTATGCAAGGAGATTATACCTCATGCTTCTAGTCCTTCGGGTCTTCTCCGCTATCCTCCTAGTCTTTGTAGGCTCCATGGGTCGATCCGGATCTTGGCCACCTCTGCGGCCTCCTTGAGTCGAAGACGATCCACCCGAGAGTCTATAGTCCGAGCTTCACCTCAAGCCGAGGTAACTAGGGCAACAAGTTTGCTACTCTTGATGTCCTAGGTGATGTAGAGGAAGAAGATGGATTTGTTTGTCTATTTGGATCCTTATTTTCTCAACACATGAGAGCTAAAGGATTTTGTAGTGAGGAGGAAGATGAAGCAACCATGGGAGCTCTCTTTTTGATGAGAGAGAATGAACAAGAGATAATAATGCATAAGGAAAATAATTACCATTCTTTTGTCATGATAAAGTGTGATGGTTACCATTGATTTGACCATTATCATGTAAAATTAAATCCAAGCCATAAGAAGAGTCTAGAGCTCAAAAGAAATATCCAAGTCAACATTGGTCAACTAGGTCAAAAGGTCAACATGGTCAAATGGTCAAAGCAATTACCCATAACACAATTATCATTAAAAAGATTAGTAAATATTTTCCTCACCTCATAATGGTTTTGACCGAATCAATGGTCAAAACCCTAATGAGGCAACTCCTTCTTCGCTCCTCACAACCGTGCATACACACCCGCATCCGCATTCCGTAGAATGCGAATGCAGAGAAGACAAAACTAATCCATCTATACAATACTAGGATCCGGCTTAAACCAAAGCCCACTAGTATTGTCTACCCGAACATCATACGCCCACAAGTGCACGTAAGTGATCGCAGCCTTGCCATAAAACCATACGGCCTCTACACCTTTTTCCCAGTGCAGGGAAACTCTCTGTGTGGGACTCTAAAGACTCGACACTACGCCGGCAGTGGGTTTAATCACAGACCGCAAGCAGCACTAGCTGTACGTAACGGTCCCCAGGTAGATATCGATAAGAATGCCGATGAGGTAAACCCATCCGAACTGCTACTGAGCCTGAATGTGACAATCTCCGTACAGTTCAGTCTGTTCGTCTATGAGTATCGCATGTCGGGCCTAGGGGGCGGTAACCGTCAGACCCTTAATAGCGGTACAAGTCGTGTCGGAGTGAAGCCCAGAACACCCTGAGAAACTACTGGAAACACTACCAGCAAATCTCGCTTGCCGTGGCCAGGGACTTTGTGTAATGGCTCTTCTAGACACAGCGCGATATCAACCCTCAATACTGGGAGAGACGAATCCTATCTAAGCGCTACTGCCTTCAAGTGGTTCGGGACTGCACCCAACTGCTACCTGTTTGCACGACTCCTTTGAGCCGTGGTAGGGTAGTAATCAAAGTACAGTGGGAACACACTCGAGGAAAAGTAGCTGTGTTAAGTCAACGGACTAAGCTGTACTCTTGTCACCTGGGAACTGTTATCTGACGATAGGTATACTACCAACCAACAGTTCCCGACGAGTCCTGTCCAGTGTACTCGTAACCTAATGAGCACCCGCATACTATCTTCAGTACGACGTACTAAAGGCTGTGGGACAGACCATCTCCCCTGCTGGGATGAGAAGCGTATACGCTAGTCTACTTCGGAGTATCGATGCCCCGTCTCGATAATCCTCCGACTAGAGAACTGTATAAGGATGTGCTTGTAGATTACCCAGCCCCCACTAGTGTGACTGCCATCACAACGCTTGTAATCAAGCCAAGATCCTAAGGGCTCCACTAATATGTATAAGCGATATGCTAAAAGAAACACATGCACATATTGAAGTAGAAACAAACCAAGTAGCATACTACCATTTTGAGCATGATTGTCTATACAACTGTGAATATCCCAAGCTTCTACAAAGTAATATACAAAGTAGTATGATACAGTAATGGCCTCTAGGGCATATACACTAACATCCTCCTCGCGTCCAACGGCTCCGATTGCTCCGTTTGTCGTCTCCGCACTGGACCGCGCCCTTTCAGACGTCGCAGGTTTGCACATGTCGCGTCATCCAACCGATACTTGACACGTGGGCCATCACTTCAAAACGACACAAACCGGCGCACCCTCCTTAAATGCGGAGATTCCCCCCGATTCGCTAACAGAAAAGACAGCTGACGGCCCGGAGATGCGTCCTGACGAAACCTTAGGAGGGAACTCATCCCGGGAGGCCCGGCAGTCCACTCCTGACCCGACCCTCTAACCGGTCGGGACAGGAGTGGGGGGATAATTATGATGCTCAATATTGGGGACCTCTAAGATCAGGACACATGGCGGATAGCACGTCCCAGAACTCAGAAGGAAGGGCCCACAGAGGCCGACCAGGCCACCCCTGCACCCGACCTGCCGGCGCAAGCCAGCCCTCCTCAGGGCTCCCTCCAGATTGGCCTCCTCGGCCCCTCAGCTCGCCCTGAGCTGCCACAAGACCAAGTATCCTCGGCCTTCTCGCTCTTCCACGAGCCCCTCGACCGATGCCGTCTTCCTCGGTCCTCCGCCCAGCTCCACCGCTCACAGGCGTAACCGCCGCACTGCGAATCTTGCCATGCGCGGATTCTCCGCCCACAACATCCCACGTTCCACGCCTCCATGATCCCCATTAATGGGCGATCCGCTCTCTACACGGGCGTGACATCGGGAGCGTAACTGCCGGTGAGATTCTGGTGCCTGCTGCTGCGTGCCTCCACCACTATATAAACTCCCATCACATAGGGTCAAGTAAGCCATTTTTGACTCTATTTAGCCGTTACGCTGCTCGGATCTAGTACTAACTTGATCGTTGGAGGGTCCTTGGTGGTATCCAACCACCCCGGGACTTCTTTGCAGGTACTTGGCGCCAACTCCTCCAATCAACGAATTTCCTCTACACCCATTGAGACCCACACAACAGGGAATCCCCTGTTACCCCCAATCAGAGCAAATCTCTGTTTTGAATTTCAAAATTCAAAAATTGAAGCAACGCTTCAGATCCCGTGCGCTGCGCGCTGCGTGCCACATGTCTAGCGCAGACACGTTAGCGCCAGGTGCGTTCTGCCCTAGGCAGCGTACCCCCAATCAGAGCAAAGCTCTGCTTCAAAATTCAAAATTTAAATTGAAGCAACGCTTCAGATTCTGTGCGCTGCGCACCGTGTGTCAAACACGGGTGCGCTAGAGCAGTTGCGCCGCGCTCTGTGCTGCGCGCCACATGTCAAACACGGGTGCGCTAGCGCAGTTGCGTCGCGCTCTGCGCGGCGCACCACGTGTCAAACGTAAGTGCGCTAGCGCAAGGTGCGCCAACGCTGGAATTAAAAATTCCCCCACCGTCAGATCAAAAGATCTACTAATAATAAATTAATAATTAATCAGAACTAAAATTCTGTTATGGAAAGATCTTTCCAATCTTATTAAAACAAGAAGATTATCTTCTGTAAAACAGAAGCCTTAGGATCAAAGATCCAACGGTGGGAAATATTTCCAAATCAATCAGAGAAAGATTTCTTAAAACTGATTTAACAAATCGTTTGGCCCTATATAAAGGCCCCTAGACTTCAAATCTAAAATGTACAAGAGAGAGATACAGAAGAAAAAAAGAGAGAGAGAAAAACGCTCTGCAAAATGATGGGCAAGCTCTTAGAAAAAAGAAGATTTTTCTTCATCTTCAAGGTAAAAAACAACTATGTTCTTGAATAATAGAGATGAAACCATCTCGTAAAAAGAAGAACCATCTTCTAAAAAGATCTTAGATATATAAAAAGACCAAGGTCTTTGATTTAAAAGAAAAGATCAAAAGATCCAATCATAAAAAAATAAACTAAAAGAAGTATTTTACTTCATTCACAGATCTTTTGATCTAAAAAGACAGAGCCTCTTATAAAAACAAGAACTTTTGTTCTTGGATCTTGAGGCAAAGCCTCATTTGAAGAACATAAATCTGTTCTTTGATCTTAAAATTGATCAAATGCGCTTTGCGCTATTAAAAAGTGTCTTGCACTTATGAATTGCGCCTTTGCGCTTCTTAGACTGGCGCGCAGCGCCAGAACACGCCACGTGTCAACCAAAGACACAACCTGCGCTTTGCGCTTTTAAAACAGAGCACTGCGCTCATGGATTGGCGCTCAGCGCCAAGCGCGCCATGTGTCACTCACTGGCGCGCCCCTAAATCAGCGCAAAGCGCTCATAAAATAAAAGCGCAATACGCTAATAAACTAGCGCTTAACGCTAAGCGCGACATGTGTCCTCTTCATGTGCGCTACCTAACAGAAGCGCAATGCGCTTTTTGACTGGCGCAAAGCACCTGACGCGCCACATGGCGCACTATCAGAATACACTTTGTTCTAATATGCATTCAATATAAGACAAAAATGTCAGAGCCCAATGCCTAGCATTATTAAAAGGGCTGAGCCCAAATAAAGGCTTGATAGCCAGAGCAACTAAAAATGTTAAACATTTTTAATTGGACTTAGCCCAATTCTGGTCATAAGTCCTCAACTTATCTTGAACTGAGCACATATGCTCTTTCAACCAACTCACCTTAGTTCAAGGGTACATCTCTTCACTCCTTTGATATTTATCATTGTAATTCCTCAACGTCTTCAAAGAGGTGATGGGTCCCAACAACCACACATTACTACGGACTGTGGGGTCCTTAAACTCATGGACTATGATGTCTTTAATCTCGACCGTGATGTCTTAAAACTAACAATGGATTGTGAGGTCCTTAAACTCCCAGACTATGATGTCCTTAACCTCGACCGTGATGTCTTAAAACTAATAACGGACTGTGGAGTCCTTAAATCCACGGATTATGATGTCCTTAACCTCGACCGCGATGTATTTAAACTAACAGTGGACCGAGATGTCCTTAAACTAAAAATGGACCGTAATGTCCTTAAACTAATTATCGACCGCAATATCACTAAACTAAACAGCAGAGCCTAATTGCTCTCTTGTCGGATCTAAACGATCCCGTTAAGTTGATCTTAGTCTAAAATTAGACTAACGTATCCTTAACAAATGTTTAAGTTGATCTTAGTCTCAAATGAGGCTAACGTATCCTTAAACCCAAACCCCCAAACCCAAATCTAAGAAAGATACGGATTTGGACTAGTCCACGCCTTACGGACGACAACATAACTTAGTCTCTGTATACAATCCACGGGCAACCGAATATAAAACAAACACCCATGACACGAAGTGACCATCTGGAGAAGGAGAAAGTTGTTACCGCGATGCGGTAGCGTAATTAACTACAGGGGCTTGCGCCTGCAGGGAAGAGCGTCCCCACAATCAAAAATCCCTCAAACGAGGGGGATTCTGATGAAGTCTGCTACATCGGCCGCATCCATCTGAACCTTCGATACATGGTGCTATAAATCAACTTAGCATCTTCGGAGAGGTGGAAGGATAGCACCAATTAGCATCTGCCCCGAATTTCAGGCAAGATGAACCTGCGCGGTCTCGTTTGCGTCTTTCGGAGGGGAACAGATTCTGGCACGCCCGGTGGGACCTTTTCCTCTTTCCACTCCACACTTCGTGTGTCGTGTTCGCGAACGAATCGCTGTTTGCTAATGGTTGCCCTTGGGTTTAAGATACCGAGATTTGGCGTTTTGCTTGGTGTAGAAAGCAAGGATTAATGGCGTTCACCTGCTCGAAGTATTCCATATGCAACTGCAACCTACGTTCTGCCTCAACTGGGGGCATAGCTTACGGACCTAAAGCGGCGTCCCTGTTCATGATGCCGGTGGAACAGGTCACCCAGGCTACTACTGGATTGTTTTTCGGGACCATGCTCCCGCCGGCGAGCTTCAGCGCTCCTGTGCCAGCACCGGAAGCTCCCAAGAAGTCGGTCTTCGATCGGCTTGCTGCTACCACGACCCCTCTCAGCGGGTCGTCCAGCTCCAACTCCTCGGTCTTCGTCAGACTGAGCCTGAACTCTGATGGGCCTGCCGAGAAGCCCATGATACCTGAAGTGGACATCCCAAAGAAGATAGCCATCCTTGCTCCTGAAGTCGTTAAGACGGCTTCTCCTGCCAAAGAGTCGGTCTTTACAAGACTGACTATTCCGGCTCCCGTCCCCGCTCAGAAGTCTGTTTTTGACCGGTTGGATACGGCTTCTCAACGGACATCAGTCTTCAAGAGCCTGACGCCAGCAACAGCCCTTCACCTGGACAGGGGGAAAGACAAAGCCATCCCTATTCCCGAACCAACCTCAACAGCTCGACACGCTCGACGTCTCCACTGGCGCCGAGTAAGGAAGGCCGGGGGAAACTCCCCCTCTGGGCTAACTCCACCAGCTCCAATGGTGGAAGTTAATGCTGCTGTTTCAACCGGGAACAGTTTTGAGCTGCTGAATAAGGTGCGCCGGAACTCGCCTACTGCCGTGCTGAAGAGATCTCCTCCACCGGTGGAGACTGTCATAGAAATAAAGATGGAACAACCCCCTCAACGGCTATCCTCTAAAGTCTACAAGGTCTGGCGTCAAGTCCAAGACTCGGTGATTGATCCAAATTTCTCCCGCCGACAGAAAAAGATAAAGGTCCGACAGGAAGAAAACCGTCCTGTTAAGCCATAGAGGGCGACGGCTACTTGGGCGCCCATTGCAACGGCCCCCTCAACTTCAACCACCCATAAGAGGAGAAGGCCGGAGAAAATCCCCATGCCTTCGACAAATGTCAAAGGCACTGAGCCCAAACGCCCTAAGTCTGGGGGCACGGTGGTGCATACCGTTTATATGGCATCCGAAAAAGAGGATAGCCGTATCTCCACATGTCATCGACCGCTTACGCATCCGTGATAAAAGCCCAAGAGCAGCAGCAGAAGCTTCAGGAGATGATGACTGCTATGGCCGCGCTCACAGGACCGAAAGCAAGCCCAGAGGCATCTTCGGATCAACGCCATGAGCAGGAAACTGATGCCGAGTTCCTTCGGAGAATGCTTGAGAAGAAGGACCAAGAGGCCGCGGAACAAGCGGCCAACATAAAACAAATGGCCCTTCTGTTCCAAGATATGGTGGGCATGATGATCCAGCCGGATCCCCCGGCCGATAATCCTCCAGTAATAATTGAAGATGATAGAGGAGAAACATCAAATCCACCTCCGGCTCTTTCAGCAGCAAAGGAGGAAACAATCTCCAAAGCTTCCCTGGATGACTACATCACTCAGTAGATACGAGTTCACCGGGCAAATGAAGCTAGCCGGGCAAATTGTTAGAACTGGGCGACCGTATCCAGGCTGGTATGATCAGATAAAGTACCCGCCAGGCTATACGATCCTGAAATTCCATGTGTACAAAGGGACGAGTAACCCCCATCAACATGTTGCTCAGTTCAGGGCCCTCTGTGGCAATACTGGTGGCGATGATAAACTTTTGCTCTGCCAGTTCGTTGGCAGCTTATCGGAGACGGCGTTTTAGTGGTACTCCGAACTTTCAAACGACTCCATCAAAACCTTCACAGAAATGGAGTTGCTGTTCACCCAACGACTCGCAAGTGCTAGTGAACGCACCCCGATAACGGCATTGATCAATGCCAGGGTGAAGCCGGGCGAAACGTGGGTTCAGTACGCAATCCGATGGCGGAATCTGTGGTCGAAGTGCGAACAGCGCATTGAGGAAGCACCAGCAGTGGGCATGTTTGTGGGCACCCTAGATCCTCATGCAATTATTTCACAGTTCATGATGTTCTTTAAACCGACCACATTCCAGGCTTTAATCGACAAGCTAGCTCAGATGGATCAAATGGGTCACAGACCGTCTCCTCCAAAGCCGGAACTGCGGAACGAAAAGGGTAAAGGAAAGGTGTTCTTCGTTGCGAACACCCAACAGCAGCCCAGTGCCCCAAAGCTAGCGGATCAATTGGAGGAGAGACAGCGCTATTAAAATGAGAAAATGAAGCGCCCTTACTCATTCCCGCGGGATAAAATGAAGAGGCTGTTCGAACTAGCGATGCGCAACAGGCTTATCGATTTGCCGAATCCAAGGCGACCATCGCAACCCGGCGAGGTGAATAATCCCAATTATTGCCTTTACCACCAAACGGTAAGCCATCCAATCGAAGATTGCTTTGTCTTTAAGGGATGGATCGAGGATCAGTACCTACAAGGCAAGTTTGCGCTGTCTGAGAAGTGGAAAGTAAACCCACCACAACCGCACACTCCTAAAAAGATGGATACACCGGGGGCAACGTGCTTTTTTGTTGAAGAAGCTCCATGGGAAGTGGCCCTTTCGGCCAAAACCAAAAGGATGCTGAATGATCTCCAGACATGCCCGGTGATCAGGTGGAAGAATCCGCTGGAACCCCAGATCATCGAAGGGATGCTGAAGCTGCGCCCAACTCCAAAGATCAGTGGCGATAGCCAAAGCTCGCATACCCAGCCGTCAAAATCTTCTAAAAAGAAAAAGAAATCCAAGAAGCCCGTGAAGCCTGGCGACAAGCGCACGGACCTACAAAAACAGATCGACACACTGGAAGAGTATAACCAGAAGGTGCGGACTCCGATCACGCTCCAAGAATTCCTCGGCCACGTCCTTGAGGACGAATATGATGGAGAAGACTCGTTGGATGGATCTGAAGACTGTGTAGCAAGTTGCCATATGATCTCTCACTCGTTGACAAACGATGAAGAGGCTCCTTGCACCAAGAGACTGGGGGCAGAGCCTGAACCGGAACTTCTGGGGCTGTCAGATGAAATGATCAACGCATTCCGAAACGAAGCTCTCCTGAAAAGTAAAGCTGATCGGGAGCGTGAGATGGGCATATTTGAAAGGGCCAAACGCCGGCGACTGGATGAAATATTCGAGACACTCCCGCCAAATCAAGAGACGTCCGTCGCAAATAAAAACAAGTTCAATACGAGGAAAAGGTTTTCTAAAGCCATATCAATGGGAATGAAGCTACCACCCTCCGAAGGAAACACTCCCGGTGAAGCAGAGATGCATCCTAGCTACTGCCTATATCACTGAAAGATGGCACACCCCACCGAATAGTGCAACGCTTTTAAAAGATGGTGGCAGGGATATGTTGCTCACTGACAACATTTTAAGTGAATGAAACACAAAACTCGTCAGGAGCAAAGAAATACGATCGAGAAGCATAAAAGAACCACCGGCAATTGTCGCGTGATTAACGCCGGGGGATCGCAAGTTCTCACATTCGGAAGCGACTCTGATGAGGAAATGGCTCTTGACCCTCTCTTTAAAGAGTCCACTTTAGGGAAAGAGGAGGAGTCGAAGATCTGTGAAAATATCCAGTTGCACAATCGTACGCTGCCTGAAAGGAATCTTGGGCCCTCGAACAGTGGGTCGAACAGAAAAGATAAGGGAAAAGAAAAGGTCTCTGAGGATATCGCCCTAGATGACCAAGTCATGAAAGAGCTGACCGGCAAGGACCCGCCAATGAAAAGTAAGATGGACTACAACATTCTGGCACACTTGAGGAAGTTACCTTTGCAGCTCAGCATTCTCGATACTCTTTTACTATCAAAAGAAGCAAGGGATTCATTGATCAAGGCGCTACAAGAGCCAGAGCAATTCCAAGCTTTTCTCGCCGAAGAAAAGATGAAGGACGAGCTGGAAGAAGTACACACAGCCGATATTACCTTCGGCGATGAAAATTTCCTCCTTGGGACGGCGAGCACAACCGTCCTCTCTATGTCTCAGGATACTGTCACGATATCAAGATAGGCAAAATCCTGGTCGACAATGGGTCTTCCGTGAATCTCCTCAACGTGCGAGTGTTGAAGGAAATCCACATGAGCGTACAGCACCTCGCTCGTGATAAAATCACCATCTCCGGGTTCGACTCTCAGTCATTACGAACTCTCGGGTCTGTGATACTGACACTGCGCTTCGGGTTACTTGTCACAGATATTAAATTTCAAGTCATCGACGCCAAGACCTGCTACAATGCTTTGCTCGGCCGGCCTTGGTTACACGAGTACAACATCATCCCTTCTACACAACATTAGTGTATGAAATACTTCAAGGATGGTCTCGAGTACACTGTGAAGGGAGAGCTGGACCTATTCTCCATAAACGAAGTTCGGAAATACGAAGATGCAAAATACTTCTTGCTAGATTTCGAGGACATGGAAAGATGTCACAAACCGGAGAACAAATCTATCCCCACTATTCCAGTCTTCGGGAGTGACACCGAGGAGGAAGAAGAGATGGTTTATTCGGGTCCACCCCAGTACAACAAGCCGGGACTGTCCGCTCCTATGCTTATCTTCGGCAGCGATTCAAAAGATGAGGTCAATGCCATATTCTCTGCTCCGCCATCAATACAAACCATCACTGGTGAAGATCAAAGTTTGCAAATTGCCATGGTTCTGCCCAAACATCATAAAGAGTTAGACGCGCTTGATACCTACAGTGTGGAAGAGCTGCAGACGTTCTATGTCCCTCCAAGGCGAGAAGGCGAAAAGGCGATCCTATTCTACCGATCCGAGGAGACCAAAGTGGAGAAAGAAATATGGCATGGCGCGGATTCTACACTTGACAGGCTCCAGCCCATCCATTTACCCAGATATTACACGAACGGACTAAAAAGGCTGTTAAGGTGCCAAGGCGTACCTTTCAAACAGACCACTCGAAAAGCTAAGTTCTATGACAGGATCTGGAACGTCCTTGGAACTCAGCGGAAAATGCCCAACGGGAAAATGGAAACGACCGGGCTTGGGTATGTTCAATCTAAGAAATGGGAGCTACTCTGCGACTGCTATGTCGTACATGACTTTGATGAAGAAGGGGATGCTCTATGGGAAGATGCTAACCCTGAACCAAAAAGAGCTCCCGACGTGAAAATGCCCAATCCGTCGTTCGAAGAACAAATGGACAAGCTTATAAGGAAAGCGAGTCAAAAGGTTCGAGACGACCACAATCGTGAAATGGCCATCTACGAGAAAGCCAGGACGCAACGCCTTCTTCAACAGGCTGCGAAAGATGAAAATGCTCCTCCCTATCAACCCGTCATACAAAAGGCCCGACGCAGAGGCACAAATAAATCAAAGAGCGGGAAAAGTGTTCGAGAGCGACAAAGAGGGACCAAGAAGCCACGCGATCCGGAATCGAGTAATCCAGATTCATCTCTTATAAAGAAGATGAGTCAAGCATACTCTTTTCCTCAGAACAAAACGTGGAAGATACTTGATCTCGCCATAAGACATCAAATGATTACACTTCCGGAGTCCAAACACCCCGACCGAGCAGGCAAAGTCTCACATCCGGACTATTGCTCTTATCATCGAGCGATAGGACATCCTCTCGAAGACTGTTTCACCTTCAAGAACTGGGTCTTAGACCAATATCAGCTCGGCAAGTTCGCTCTGTCCAGCAGTTGGAGGATAAATCCACTGCAGAAGCATGAACCCAAATCCACGATGGTAGAACCAGATCCACATCAGTCTTAGAAGCGAGCTCATACCTGTCACGTGATTACGCTGTCGAAAGAAGAAGAGCCCGAGGATTTGGATGACCTCCCCTGGTGCTTCGAAAACAATGATAATGAGGTGATCTCGGAGTTTCCGCAGGCGCCGAAAGAGCTGGAAGATGGAATACATACCACTGCAGATGAGCTCAAGAAAATTGATTTGGGGACGTCAAGTGACCCGTGGCCGACGTTCGTCAGTGAGTTGCTGTCTGAAGAAAGGGTAGCTACACTAAAAGACGTGCTTATGCAGCATAAGGATTGCTTCGCATGGAACTATTCCGAGATGCCGGGACTAGACCCAGAGATTGCTGTCCACAAACTGGACATATCCCCGGACGTCAAGCCAATCAAACAAGCACCGAGAAGAATGTGGCTCGAGCTTGAAATGAGTGTCAACACCGAGTTCAAGAAGCTGATCGACTCTGGTTTCGTTCAAGAGGTTCAGTATCCTGACTGGATCGCTAACATCGTCCCGGTGAAGAAGGAAAATAGGACCGTGCGCATATGTATGGACTTTCGGGATCTCAACAAAGCTTACACGAAGGATGGCTTCCCGGTACCGGTCACCGAGATAATGATAGACAACACGTCCGCTCATGAAGTCTTCTCCTTCATGGACGGATCGTCAGGATACAATCAGATAAAGATGCATCCCGAAGACCAGAAGCATACTGCTTTTCGGACCCCTTTGGGTATATTCTGCTACAAGGTATTGCCGTTCGGTCTAAAGAACGACGGCGCCACCTATCAGAGGGCCATGACGAAGATCTTCGATGACCTCATACATGAAATCCTCGAATGCTATATCGACGACCTTGTGGTGAAAAGCAAATCATACGAGGAGCATTTAGAGCATCTGAAGATCGTGTTTCAACGCCTTCGGCAATACAACTTGAAGATGAATCCCCTCAAATGCGCGTTCGGAATTTCCTCGGGCAAATTCCTGGGATTCGTCGTCAGACACCGAGGTATCGAGATAGATCCATCGAAGATCAAGGCGATAATGGAAATGCCTCCCCCAAGGACTCTCAAGCAATTGTGGTCTCTCCAAGGAAAGCTCGCGTATATCCGGCGATTTATAGCCAATCTTTCGGGAAAGTTCCGTCCTTACAGCCACCTGATGAAGAAGGGAACCCCTTTCGTCTGGGATTGCAAATGCCAAAGCGCTCTAGACGAAATCAAGCAATATCTACAGAATCCGCCAGTACTGGCCGCTCCGGTCAAGGGAAAGCCTCTCATTCTTTATACAACAGCCCTTGAAGGTTCCTTAGGCGCATTATGGGCACAAGAGAACGACCAAGGGAAGGAGAGAGCCCTCTACTATTTGAGTCGATCTCTTCTGGGGGCAGAAAGCAATTATTCTCCCATCGAAAAACACTTCCTGGCATTAATCTTCGCGATAACGAAGCTCAGGCACTATGCGTTGGCGCATGAAGTCCGTCTCATATCGAAGGTGGATCCCCTCAAGTATTTGATGTCAAAGGCCATATTGACGGGGCGGCTCGCTAAATGGGCCTTGCTTTTGATGGAGTTGTCGATAACCTATCAGCCTCTTAAGGCAGTGAAAGGCCAGGCCATCGCCGACTTCCTCGCCGAGCATCCGATACCTGCCGATTCTTCTTTGAATTGTGAATTGCCAGACAAACATATGTTTGACACGATTGACGGTAGTAATACCCAGTGGGAACTTTATTTCGATGGAGCATCCTCCATGAAGAAGCGCAAACAAAGCACCCCCATAATCAAATCAGGGATAGGCCTCATCTTCGTGACTCCATAAGGAGGGATAATGCGCTTTGCTTTCTCCTTAACAGAGCCGAGGACGAACAATAAAGCCGAGTATGAAGCTTTGATAGCAGGTCTCGAGATCTCTATTAACATGGGGATTGAAGACCTTCTCATATACGGAGATTCCCAGCTGGTCGTCAGTTAAGTAAACGGCGACTACCAAACGTGCAAACCAGAGCCGGCGAAGAACGGCGAGAGGGTACAGCAATTGCTGACCCAGATACCTTCCTACACCTTAGAAAGCATACCGCATGCAGAAAAGAGCAAAGTGGATGCTTTAGCCAAGCTTTCTAAGGAATTGGCCGAGGAGAACCTCGATGACGTAAGAATCGTAGTACAAAGCCGTCGGGTTCTTGCACCGGCAGAAATATTTCCAGAGTCGTCCGAAGAAAAGGGAATGACCAAGAAAGCGGCTCTACAAATAAAAGACCAAGAAATGGTTGAGGATTGGAGAGAAGTCTTTATAGACTACTTCAAATCCCGTCGAACGCTCGAAGATGCGTCCTCAAGACATCAGCTTATGAAACGAGCCCTATCTTTTGCCTTCGTCAATGATACTCTGTACAATAGGTCATTTAATTCTCTGTGGTTAAGATGCCTGGGACCTGAAGAAGCAAAAAGAGTTATCCAAGATGTTAGTTGTATGTATGCCCTAGAGGCCAGTATTGTACAGATGATGTATATTATATTGGATGCTTGGACATATATAGAGATGACTTTCTTGCTCGATATGATAGTATGCTATCTGGTAACTCTTTATCTTAACATGTACACTAGTCTCTTTAAACTGTCTTATAGTTACATGTTGGTAAAGCCCTTAGGATGTGTACTTGACTACCTGGACTATGATGCAGATCATACTAGTGGGGACATGGTAGTCCATAAGTACATCCTTCATGGTCTCTAGTCGTGGGTGTATCGAGACGGGGCATCGATATACCAGTGTAGACTAGCGTATACGCTTCTCGACCCATGAGATGGGCGATGGATGATCCCATATCCATTGGTGTTTGACATCAGAGATGGTGTACGGGTGCTCAGTGGAGACTGGGTACACTGGACGGACTCGCCGAGAACTCCCAGATGGTATTATACCTTACGTCAGATGGCAGTTCTCAGGTGACACTTGTACAGGTTAGTCTGTAGACCCGAGATCGTCATAGAGTCTTGTGTGATTCCCACTGTGCTTTGATCTCCACCTTACCACGTGCATGAGGGCGTGCAAAACGGTGGTCTTTGGGTACAGTCCCGAGTCACATGGAGGCAATGAGCGATAGGAGGGGTTTCGTCTCTCCCGGTATTGGGAGTTGATGTTGCGCTGTGCTCGATTGGCCGTAACAGGGAAGTCCCTGGCCAGGGCTGATCAGAGATTTGCTGGTAAGTGTTACCAGTAGTTTCTCGACCCGTTATGAGCCTCACATCGGCACGACTTATCGGTTATTGGGGTCTGACGTTTACCACCCCTAGACTTGATATGCGACGTATCAGACGAACAGACCGGACTGTACGGTAAGTGTTACTGGTTGGATTCACAGGAGTGTGAGCGGACTAGCTCGTCGATCTTCTGATCACTCAATACCCGGATGGCCGTTACGTTTAGCAGACCGCTTGCGGCTTGTGGGTGCTTGATATGATCATCATCTGCTACCGGCGTATTGACGAGTCTTTAGAGTCCTACACAGAGGTTTCCTGGTTCAAGCGAAACGAAATAGGAGCGCATATGAGATATGTGCAGGACCGAGAATAATGCGTGTATGTGATACCGCATTTCATTCTCGCGATATATGTTTCGATTGGTTATATTCGATATGACCTAGTTATCGAATCATTGATTCGATAAATCGATACATTGGATTCTAGTCGGTTATGTGCGACATGACCGGATCATTGAATCAAATGTTGATTTAATGATTTGATGCATAATTATATATTTGATATATTGCATTGCATTAACTAGTATTGGTTCACTTTAAATGGATTTTCTCACTTGATGTACATGTTGTATATGTGATATACTTTTGTGCACATCTTTGTATCATGTTTGATGATACTTGCTCATTAGGTTAAGTGTGAAGTATTAAACCATGGTTAAGAGATGATTAGGGTTTTGCCTTTTTATTTATTTATTTGTTTATTTATTTAGAAAAGGTTTAGATGAGAATGGTGTCTTTCTTTGTCTCTTGTTGAAGTTTCTTGAAGCTTTGACAAAGTCCACCATCCTTATCTCATCCTTAACCCTAACCATTCCTATTAACCTTAGTTTAATCTTTACACTTGACCATGGTCAAGATATGATAAGTATTCATATTAGTTTCTTTTTCAAAAAAAAAAAAAAACTTATCATATTCTTTCTTCTTCATCATCTTCTTCTTCAAGAAAAGCTTGATGCCATCAATGGCAACTTGAGCAAAAGTGAGATAAATCCAATTCTAAAGTGAACCCACCTCCTATTTCTTCACCCTCTACCTCTTGCCAAGTTGTTTTGGGTGTTTTCTTCACAAGTTTCACAACTTTGTGAAGTCGGAGCTTGAGCTTGTGCAACCTCGACGTAGATCGTCTTTGACACGAAGCCGACGACCTATTCCGCTCGTTTTCTCGATGAAGCCGATGAATGAGTCTAGGATTCGAAAAGGACAGCGAGAGGATGACTACGTGGAGCTAAGGAAGTGAATATCCGGATCTACAAAGGTTGTAGCATCTAACTTTTAGTTAAGTAGTTAACTAGATTAACTTTTCGCCTAGATTTCTAGTACACGATCCGCATTAGGGTTTCTCGGCACCCATAATTTTTGAAATTGGCATGGTTGATGCCTTGTGAGACCTCTATAGTGTTCCTAGGAACCCTACAGTGGTATCAGAGCCTAGCTAGAGACTTAGGCGAAGTCTAGACGCAATTTGAAGCCCGAACGAACCCGAAACCCTAAACCAAACATGCTCTCTGGACTTTTTCCAAAATCTGGAGTTTTTCGATATTAAAAATATGCAGAAAAATCAGCAGGAAATTCTAAGGTTTACTGTGAAATTCGTGAGCCTAATTCCACTAATCCGGCGCGGATCCGCGGCCGTACGGCCTCAATATTTAAAGTTTTTTGCACAGTAACTCTTAGTTTCCAGTGGTGATTTTCCTGGGAATTTTTAATGTTTTTTCCAGAGTTTTAATTTTCAGGGTTGTTTTGGGGATTCGGTATTTCGATCGGATTATCAAATTTCGTCATTTGTGTATTTCCGGATAATTTTTAGAATATGCTAAAAAGTTCGACCGGATATAAATACCCAATTTTTCCCCTGTCGGGAGATTTCCAAGTGTTGGATTTTTCCGTAGTTTAACGACGTTCAAAGTAGTGCAAGTAACGCGATGAACCCTCTAGAAGACAACAAACCTTAACTCGATTATGTGACCGTCTTGAACTGCCCTTTGAACCTTCGGGTTTGGGGCAGTACGGCGTGCCACATGTGAGGCGTTGGCTTGACCCTTCTACGGCTGGACCGTTGGTACTGAGGCACGAACTGAATGTTGTTAGACTTATTTCATGTGTTGAGTTGTATCGGGAAAACTTGGGTATTCGACTGTTCGATCGGAAAGTTTAACATTTTCTGTTTATCTGGAATGTGATACAATAATTGGAATTCATAAGTAGTTATGAGATAACTGAATGAATGTTATAAATCTAGCAATTTAGTCCCATATGATATTGAAAAGAGTTTTCGATAATGAGACTAAAATGCGGGATTTATATCTGTTAGGCATGCGATGTCTAAAGAGGTTGCGGATTCCAACTGTTGTACTTTTACACTTTCTTTTCTGTGACCGTAAGTGTAGTATGTTCATATCGCCGGTTTCGTTGCTATACGTCAACAACAATTGGGGTATGCATACTTACTTACGTTGATGACATGTGATGTTATGTGTTGCTGGATATGTTATATTGGATCGTCGTGTTCGAATAGCCGGGGTTTTTTATGTGAGATGAGTGTTTTCCATTTTCATTCATGTAAAAACTTGTATGTAATATTCTTTTATTTGGGGCACTTCCAGGTAGCGGAAGTTGTCACCTTTTGTATATTATTTACTTTTCCGCGTTAGGATCGACCCAAGGAGGGGAGCACAAGTAACCGGGTTCTGGGGTCCAGTGGGAGACCAACTCGAGGAGTCGAGTCCGGGTCTCCTAACCCTAGAATTGGCAGGGTTGCTTGCCGCTCTCGTAGGGGTCTAGGGGTGTGGGATTGGCTATTCATCACGACCGTGGAATCCGTGTTTTATACTGGCTCGTATTGAAAACACGGACGTCCTAGTATATCCAATGTTTCATATGTTTCTTCTGCTGCGATATCTGTGATGTGATCATGTGATGTTCTGTGATGGATATAGTATATAGTATATATGATATATTATATAGACGTTACTTATGTTTTACACCCGCGCTAGCCCTGCCTGCTCTGTCGTTAGTTACCTAACCTAACGGTGCACGAGGGGACATCGAGGTGAATGCGGATGGCATAAGTGTACGTCATATCTATCTGTGATGTTTAGGTATTTAAATGATGGGACTTCATTAATGTGATTAATGAAAGAAAAGAAACCTAAGATGTTGTAGAATCAGATTTTAAACAAAACAGGTAGCTACAGTTCTTGCTTTGCATAGCGGTATATATGATATACCCTGCACCTTATTCGATGAAGAAAGGACCGAGATCCCTTCACCGGGAGTGACTCGTTTAGCAATAACTGGCAGATGCTACACACTCGGTTTGGTTTTGATTGCTTTTAAGAGTTTTTGCTTTGCACAGTGATATATATGATATATCCCGCACCTCATTCGACGAGGAAAGGGCCGACGATCCCTTCACCGGGAGTGACCCCTTTAGCAAAACTAGAAAAGCCTCAAAATCATTCCATTTTAAAACTTCATTTGATTCTACAATGATATCAAGTTCATTACGCAATAGGTTTTCAGAAAAACCTGACGTAGCCCTCCGTCATTTCAGATAAGTACTAGTTAGTATTCGTGCTACGTTTGTTGACTATGTTAAGGCGTAGTGTGCGGTAGCTAATTAGTGCTTATCTGTATAAGCATATGATGCGATTGGATTAGGGTAGTCGTGCGACTTTGTTGACTATGTTAAGGGTCGTGCGGGTGGGTTTAATTCAATCGGGAAATGACGGGTTGAACTTGACTAGCACTTATGATTTGTTGACTATGTTAAGGTCATATAGCTGCTAGCGGCAAAATATTATCGGGAATTTCAAGTGTTGAAATTTGCAATGAGATTGCATACCTTCTATGAGATGGTTGGATCCCGATACCCACTGCGAGTAAGAGTTACTCCTGGGAGAGTTTTACACATTACAATTAGCCGATCAAGTAGGTGTCTAGAAAGGTGTTAACGAGGTTACGCCTCTGGGAAAACGAGGTTTACATTAATTAGGTTCGTGCGAAAGCACGGGGGACCTCCCTCAAAGTACCGACACTGGCCTGGCTGAAAGATTGGCGAACTTGTAGTGTGTAATTAATCCCGGCTAGTCTTTCCTTTTAGGGTTTGAAGGAAGATTTGATAAAAAGCAGTGGGAGCCATCCTGATTAGATAAGATAATAACCAATCTGATCTTGCACGAGCATACGCTAAAGTGTTTTCTTCTCTCTCTCTCCAGGTAGCGACCATTTCATGCCTTAATCAAGATAATAATATGGATGTATTGACCAAACCCGCATGTTATACTGTGCTGGGGAACGTTGGTTCCGTTCTTTCTTATAAGAGTTATAGGAATGAACAGGATATAGGGGAATACCAGGATTCCCATGCTACCTGAATGAAGAAAGTACATGTTGATGCATTTTCTTCGGGTGTGTTCGTTACAGAGAACTGTTTCTCCATTTGCTCTACGTCCTGGGTATTAGATACCGGGTCAGGATCCCATATATGTAATCAGTTACATGGGCTAAGGAAAGGTAGAGAACTTGGAGAAGGTGATAAAGACATTAGAGTTGGAAATGGTGCAATTGTTGCAGCTAAGACTGTCGGAGAATATCACCTTGTATTACCAACTGGAAATACATTGGTTCTGAACGAATGCTATTACATGCCGAACCTGATATGCAACATTATATCGGTTTCTTTGCTGAGTAAAGAGGGATATAATTTTGTATTACAGGACAATGTTATGAACATTTTCCGTAACCAAAAGTTGGTTGGATCAGGCACGTTGTGCAATGGCATTTATGTTCTAAACCAATCAACAGTTCTGAGCATAACAAACACACACAAGAGGAAGAGTTCAGAACTGAATGATTCCTTCTTGTGGCATTGTAGACTGGGTCACATCAATGTGACACGACTGGCTAAGTTGCATAAGGATGGATATTTGAAACCTTTCGAATTTTCATCTTATGACACTTGCCAGTCATGTCTCAAAGGCAAGATGACCAAAACTCCGTTTACGGGACACGGAGAAAGAGTTACCGAACTCTTGGGACTTATACATAGTGATGTATGCGGTCCCATGTCTACACATGCCAGGGATGGTTCTTCATACTTCATTACATTCATTGACGATCTCTCTAGGTTCGGGTATGTGTTCCTGATGAAACACAAATCAGAAGCTTTTGAGAAATTTAGGGAATATAAACAAGAAGTTGAGAACCAAACCGGAAAAAGTATTAAAATCCTACGATCTGATCGAGGAGGGGAATACTTGAGCAATGAATTCCTGGACTTCCTAAAAGAGAATGGGATTCTCTCTCAGCTGACTCCTCCATATACACCACAGCACAACGGTGTATCTGAACGGAGGAACCGCACCCTATTAGATATGGTGCGCTCTATGATGAGCACAGCTGAGTTACCTATTTCCTTCTGGGGATATGCACTGGAGACGGCTGCATACCTATTGAATCAAGTTCCATCTAAATCTGTACCTACCACCCCATATGAGATATGGAGTGGGAAGAGACCATATTTTAAACGAGTTAAGATATGGGGTTGTCCGGCCTATGTCAAAAGGCAAAATCCAGACAAACTCGAGGCACGGTCAGTTCTCTGCAAGTTTGTGGGATATCCTAAGAATTCCCAAGGATATTTTTTCTACCATGCTGAAGAACAAAAAGTGTTTGTTTCTCAATATGCCACCTTTTTAGAAAAGGAATTCCTTGAAAAAGAAATTAGTGGCAAAGTGGTAGAGCTGGAAGAAATTCTAGATACACAAACTATAACTGAAGATTTAGTGAAACCAGAAGATTCGATAGTACCCGAAGAACCCCAGCCTCTCCACCGATCTAGTAGGGTTTCTCGTCCACCTGAGAGATACTACGGTTTTCTCATTGATGGTGGAAGCGAGGATTGCATCATGGATGATGATGACCCAACTAAGCTTCGAGCAGGTCATCACGAGTAGGGACTCAGTGAAATGGCTGGATGCTATGCGGTCCGAGATGGAATCCATGTACACCAACAAAGTATGGACTTTGGAAGTTGCTCCTGAAGGGGTAAAACCCATTGGGAGCAAGTGGATCTTCAAGAAGAAATTTGGTGTAGATGGGAAAGTGGAGACTTTCAAAGCTAGACTTGTAGCAAAGGGTTTTCGTCAAAGACCAGGTGTGGACTATGACGAAACCTTTTCTCCAGTGGCTATGCTTAAATCCATCCGAATCATGCTTGCCATTGCTGCCTTTCATGACTACGAAATCTGGCAAATGGATGTTAAGACCGCCTTTCTAAATGGTGATTTAGAAGAGTGCGTGTACATGACTCAGCCAGAGGGCTTCGTAGACAGTGGGAGCAGCGGGAAGGTGTGCAAGCTGCTTAAATCCATTTATGGATTAAAGCAAGCATCGCGGAGTTGGAACATCTGCTTTGATGTCGTTATCAAAGAGTTTGACTTCGTCAAAAATCCAGATGAACCTTGTATCTACAAGAAGGTGGCAGAGAGTAAGGTTGTCTTCCTCGTATTGTACGTGGACGACATACTCTTGATAGGAAATGATATTCCAATGCTGCAATCGGTCAAGCTCTTCTTATCACAAAGATTCTCGATGAAAGATCTTGGTGATGCCTCCTGCATATTGGGAATCAGGATCTATAGAGATAGATCCAAACGGATACTGGGATTGTCCCAATCCAGGTACATTGACACCATACTAAAGAGGTTTAGTATGGAAGAATCCAAGCGTGGGAACTTGCCCACGATCTCTGGAGTCACTCTCTCCAAAGAAATGTCTCCCAAGACTGATTTGGAAAGAGCTCGCATGCAAGGGATACCCTATGCTTCGGCAGTAGGCTCTATCATGTACGCGATGCTATGTACCAGACCCGATGTAGCATACTCACTAAGTGTAGTGAGCAGGTATCAAACCGATCCTGGAGAGAATCACTGGACAGCTGTGAAGAGCATTCTCAAGTACTTGCGAAGGACTAAAGAGATGCTCTTGGTGTATGGTAACGGAGAACTCCAAGTGGAGTCCTTTACCGATTCGAGCTTCCAGAGTGATAAGGACGACTCTAAGTCGCAGTCGGGCTTTGTCTTTACCCTTTACGGAGGGGCGGTTAGCTGGAAGAGTTCCAAGCAGGAAACCGTGGCAGACTCGACGATGGAGGCTGAATACATCGCTGCCAACGATGCTGCCAAAGAGGCTGTCTGGATCAAGAAGTTCATTACTGAACTTGGAGTGGTTCCATCCATTGAGCATCCAATACCTTTGTATTGCGATAACAATGGAGCGGTGGCTTTAGCCAAGGAACCCAGGTCCCATCAGCGATCCGGGCATATTCTGAGGCGGTATCACCTGATCCGGGAGATAGTTGATCGCCGGGAGATCGAGGTCAGGAGGGTTGACACGAAGAACAACACGGCGGATCCACTCACGAAGGCCATTCCCCAGATACAGTTTGAGAGACTCTTCGGGATGCTCGGTATGCGATACTACAGCAGCTGTCCCTAGTGCAAGTGGGAGATTGTTAGTTGTATGTATGCCCTAGAGGCCAGTATTGTACAGATGATGTATATTATATTGGATGCTTGGACATATATAGAGATGACTTTCTTTCTTGATATGATAGTATGCTATCTGGTTACTCTTTATCTTAACATGTACACTAGTCTCTTTAAACTGTCTTATAGTTACATGTTGGTAAAGCCCTTAGGATGTGTACTTGACTACCTGGACTATGATGCAGATCATACTAGTGGGGACATGGTAGTCCATAAGTACATCCTTCATGGTCCCTAGTCGTGGGTGTATCGAGACGGGGCATCGATATACCAGTGTAGACTAGCGTATACGCTTCTCGACCCATGAGATGGGCGATGGATGATCCCATATCCATTGGTGTTTGACATCAGAGATGGTGTACGGGTGCTCAGTGGAGACTGGGTACACTGGACGGACTCGCCGAGAACTCCCAAATGGTATTATACCTCACGTCAGATGGCAGTTCTCAGGTGACACTTGTACAGGTTAGTCTGTAGACCCGAGATCGTCATAGAGTCTTGTGTGATTCCCACTGTGCTTTGATCTCCACCTTACCACGTGCATGAGGGCGTGCAAAACGGTGGTCTTTGGGTACAGTCCCGAGTCACATGGAGGCAATGAGCGATAGGAGGGGTTTCGTCTCTCCCGGTATTGGGAGTTGATGTTGCGCTGTGCTCGATTGGCCGTAACAGGGAAGTCCCTGGCCAGGGCTGATCAGAGATTTGCTGGTAAGTGTTACCAGTAGTTTCTCGACCCGTTATGAGCCTCACATCGGCACGACTTATCGGTTATTGGGGTCTGACGTTTACCACCCCTAGACTTGATATGCGACGTATCAGACGAACAGACCGGACTGTACGGTAAGTGTTACTGGTTGGATTCACAGGAGTGTGAGCGGACTAGCTCGTCGATCTTCTGATCGCTCAATACCCGGATGGCCGTTACGTTTAGCAGACGTCTTGCGGCTTGTGGGTGCTTGATATGATCATCATCTGCTACCGGCGTATTGACGAGTCTTTAGAGTCCTACACAGAGGTTTCCTGGTTCAAGCGAAACGAAATAGGAGCGCATATGAGATATGTGCAGGACCGAGAATAATGCGTGTATGTGATACCGCATTTCATTCTCGCGATATATGTTTCGATTGGTTATATTCGATATGACCTAGTTATCGAATCATTGATTCGATAAATCGATACATTGGATTCTAGTCGGTTATGTGCGACATGACCGGATCATTGAATCAAATGTTGATTTAATGATTTGATGCATAATTATATATTTGATATATTGCATTGCATTAACTAGTATTGGTTCACTTTAAATGGATTTTCTCACTTGATGTACATGTTGTATATGTGATATACTTTTGTGCACATCTTTGTATCATGTTTGATGATACTTGCTCATTAGGTTAAGTGTGAAGTATTAAACCATGGTTAAGAGATGATTAGGGTTTTGCCTTTTTATTTATTTATTTGTTTATTTATTTAGAAAAGGTTTAGATGAGAATGGTGGCTTTCTTTGTCTCTTGTTGAAGTTTCTTGAAGCTTTGACAAAGTCCACCATCCTTATCTCATCCTTAACCCTAACCATTCCTATTAACCTTAGTTTAATCTCTACACTTGACCATGGTCAAGATATGATAAGTATTCATATTAGTTTCTTTTTCAAAAAAAAAAAACTTATCATATTCTTTCTTCTTCATCATCTTTTTCTTCAAGAAAAGCTTGATGCCATCAATGGCAACTTGAGCAAAAGTGAGAGAAATCCAATTCTAAAGTGAACCCACCTCCTATTTCTTCACCCTCTACCTCTTGCCAAGTTGTTTTGGGTGTTTTCTTCACAAGTTTCACAACTTTGTGAAGTCGGAGCTTGAGCTTGTGCAACCTTGACGTAGATCGTCTTTGACACGAAGCCGACGACCTATTCCGCTCGTTTTCCCGATGAAGCCGACGAATGAGTCTAGGATTCGAAAAGGACAGCGAGAGGATGACTACGTGGAGCTAAGGAAGTGGATATCCGGATCTACAAAGGTTGTAGCATCTAACTTTTAGTTAAGTAGTTAACTAGATTAACTTTTCGCCTAGATTTCTAGTACACGATCCGCATTAGGGTTTCTCGGCACCCATAATTTTTGAAATTGGCATGGTTGATGCCTTGTGAGACCTCTATAGTGTGCCTAGGGGGTTGGTAAAAGTCAGACCCCCAAAAGCGGTCCGTTCGTGTCAGAGATCAGCCCAGAACACCCTGAGATACTACTGGAATACCTACCAGTAAATCTCCTGCCTTGGCTAAGGACTTTTCATGTTCTGGCGCTCCTAGACACAGCGCGACCTCACCCACAATACTGGGAGAGACGAACCCCTGAAGATCCGCTCACTGCCTCCATGTGGCTCGGGACTGTACCCAACTAAAACCTGTTTGCGCATCTCCTTTGAGCGTGGTAGGGTAGTAATCAAAGTACAGTGGGAACTCACACGAGACAAATGACGATCCTCAGGTCGATGAACTAACCTGTACACATGTCACCAGGGAACTGCTATCTGACGTCAGGTATAAGACCAACTAGCATGTTCCCGGCGAGTCCTGTCCGGTGTACTCATAACCCAATGAGCACCTGTATACATCTTAGGTGAACCAACTGACACCAGTGGCTTGTGAGACCGGCCACCGCCCCTCGTCGGGGTCTCGACTGTATACACCAGTCTACTCTGGAGTATCGATGTCCTGTCTCGAAACTCTCACGACTAGGGACCTTTTAAGGATGTGCTTATAGACTACCAGCTCTCACGTATATGATCGCCCTCATACTGCTGGTAGTCTAGCATGAATCCTGTTAGTGTTTATGCCCTAGAAGGCCATTACTGTATCATACTAGTTTGTATATTACTTAATGGAAGCTTGGGATATTCACATGTATATAACAGTCTTGCTAAACATGGTAGTATGCTACTTGGTTTTTCTATCTTAATATGTGAGTATACGTATTGATAGAGCTCTTAGGATCTTGCTTGACTACCAGCGTTGTGATGGCAGTCACACTAGTGGGAGCTGGGTAGTCTACAAGCACATCCTTATTCAGGTCCCTAGTCGTTGGATTATCGAGACAGAGCATCGATACTCCGGAGTAGACTAGTGTGTACGCTTCTCATCCCAGTTGGGGAGATGGTCTGTCCCACAGCCGTCAGTACGTCGTACTGGAGATAGTATGCAGGTGCTCGTTAGGTTACGGGTACACCGGACAGGACTCACAGGGAACTGTTGGTTGGTTTTATACCAGTCGTCAGTGAACAGTTCCCAGGTGACATGAGTACAGCATAGTCCGCAGACTTGACACTGCTACTTCGCCTCGAGTGTGTCCCACTGTTCTTAGATTGCTACCCTACCATGACTCAAAGGAGTTGTGCAAACAGGTAGCAGTTGGGTGCAGTCCCGAGCACTTGGAGGCAGTGGCGGTTAGACAGGATTCGTTTCTCCCGGTATTGGGAGTTGATATCGCGCTGTGTCAGAGAGCCATTACGCAAAGTCCCTGGCCAGGGCAAGCGAGATTTGCGGGTAGGTTCCAGTAGTTTCTCAGGGTGTAATAGGTTTCCCTCCGACACGACTTATACCGCTATTAGGGGACTGACGCTTGCCGCCCCCTAGGCCCGATATGCGATAGTCTAAGACGAACGGACCGGACTGTATGGAGATTGTCACAGCAGGCTCAGTAGGAGTTCGGATGGGTTTCCTCATCGGCCTTCTTATCGACATCTACCTGGGGACCGTTGTTGGAGATAGTGCCCTCAGAGTCAATTATTAGGTCACAGGTACGTGATTGCAATGATTGATGGAGGACCTATCCCGGTAGGACAGTCTTACTCGAGATGATAGTATGCTATCTGGTTTACCTTTATCATCGTGTACTGCTTTAAGTGACCTGACAAGTCGCTATTACACGTTGATAGAGCCCCTAGAATTCTTGCTTGACCACCAGCAGTATGAGGGCGATCATATAAGTGGGAGCTGGGGTCTATGAGCATATCCTTAAATGGTCCCTAGTCGTGTGAGTTTCGAGACAGGGCATCAATACTCCAGAGTAGACTAGTGTATACAGTCGAGACCCCGACGAGGGGCGGTGGCCGGTCTCACAAGCCACTGGTGTCAGTTGGATCACCTAAGATGTATACAGGTGCTCATTGGGTTATGAGTACACCGGACATGACTCGCCGGGAACATGCTAGTTGGTCATATACCAGACGTCAGATGGCAGTTCCCTGGTGACATGTGTACAGGTTAGTTCATCGACCTGGGGATCGTCATTTGTCTCGTGTGAGTTCCCACTGTACTTTGATTACTACCCTACCACGGCTCAAAGGAGTCGTGCAAACAGGTTTTAGTTGGGTACAGTCCCGAGCCACATGGAGGCAGTGAGCGTATCTTCAGGGGTTCGTCTCTCCCGGTATTGGGGGTGAGGTCGTGCTGTGTCTAGGAGAGCTATTACACGAAGCCCTCGGCCGAGGCAAGGAGATTTACTGGTAGGTATTCCAGTAGTATCTCAGGGTGTTCTGGGCTACACTCCGACACGACTTGTACCGCTTTTGGGGGTCTGACTTTTACCAACCCCCTAGGCCCGCCATGCGATGCTCATAGACGAACGGACCGGACTGTACGGATATTGTCACTGACAGGCTCAGTAGGGTTGTCAGGCTGAGTTCGCTCACAGACGTCCCTTTTTAGTCAATACCTGGTAGCCCGTTACGTATTGGCTTATACCTCTGACGTGCTAGTGGTTAAATCCACAACCAAGGTGTTGACGAGTCTTTAGAGTCCCCCACATTCAGTTACTCAGCTTTCGGGTGAAAGGTTGTAAAGGCCGTATGGTTATATGGCAGGGTTCGATCAGGTACGTGCGGTATTGCACGGATCAGGATCGAACGGATCTTACTAGCCGGCTTTGGTTTAAGCCGGATCCTAGTATGGTACAGTGTAGATTTTGTCTCATTGCATTTGTATTTTGGTCGAAATACAAATGCGGGTGTGTATACACAGTATCGGGGTTTTCCTGTAATTTATTACGGGACCAGTTTTCTGGAGTTGCCAGTTTGCTTTCCGTTTCGGCCAATTTTCTTTGTATCGTTCATTGGCCGAAGTTTGGTGGAGGAGGGCTTATTTGCATTGTTGCAAATAAGTGGTTGTGGAGGGGGTCTTTGCATTTTTATTTGTATCATGATGGTTTTCATGATGAGCACCATACCTTGACTTTCTTTAGTTGATCATGGCTTGACTTTTGCTATCATGGTTGTTGATTGAGTGTTGGAATTGTTGTGATCATTTGGTTTTTTCACATCATCATTTGCTTTCCACCCACCCCCTTGTTTTTGCTTTCTCTCTCCAATCACACAAAGGGGGGGGGGGGCGGCGGCCACTATTGATGGATGAGGGAAATGCTTCTCTTTTGAGTGGGGAGAAAAATGTTACTCTCATTCTTTGTATATCACATTTTTCCCTTACCTCTCTCCAAGTTCCTTTTTCCTCCACTACAAAGGCAATTCCACAACCCCAAATGAGACTTGCTCACTACATTCTACAGCATATCTTGGGCACGTCGATTAGCCAGCTTCGTGCCCGAGTTGCCTCGGCATTGAGGTGGGAGCCCGTAAAAGAAGTAGGCGATGTGGTGCACTTCCGGCGACGAGAAGGAGACGGGACATTCCGCAGGAGATCGGGACGACGACGAGAAGACCGGAGGACTCAGATCTGTCGGTATATCTCTTTTCCCTTTCTTGTAGATAGCTAGGACTAGTTAGTGGTTCGATCCGGGTATTAGTGCGCGGCGGTTTGCCAGTTCAATTAAAAATTAAAGTTTATCACCGCTTCCGCATTTGGCCGTCGGATTGACGGCCGGGGCGCCGCCGTGCACTTACAACCGTTACGTACAGCTAGTGCCGCTTGCGGTCTGTGGTTAAACCCACTGCCAGCGTAGTAGTCGAGTCTCTAGAGTCCCACACAGAGAGTTTCCCTACTCCAGGCGAAACGATATAGAGGTCGTATGGTTTTACGACAAGGGTTCGGACGCATACGTGTGTTTACGCACGTACGACTTTCGGACAGTTTTTACCAGTCGGCTTTGGTTTAAGCCAGTTACTGGTATCCGGTTATTGGATTTATACAGTCTAAAGTTTTTCCGTATTTTTGCGGAAAGGAGGGGCGTTGTCGTAATTGCGCGAGAAGCTTCTAGAAGATGGTGACTAAGGAGGTTTAGGTGGCATATACAATGAATGTGATTAGTGAGTCATATGGATGATTCATCCATGTCATTAATGCATCATAAATGCTTAATGACTCATGGATGTGAATCGTCACTAGATATTATCAAGCATGGTTGTTAAATTCATTTCTTTTCTTTTCTTGATAAAAAGAAATGCTTGATATATATTATGATAACTCATTATTCTCACTTCATTATTATCTTCACCTTCTCTCTCCTCAAGCTCTCCCTCTTCAAACCCTAATCCTCCCCTCTCATGTGTTGAGTACAAGGATTAGTTAGACTAATTAAACCATAACCCTCACTCTATATCACCTAGCTTCTTTGATTAGCACTTAAAGAAGGTTAGTTGCCTCAAGTTTAGAGGCTAAGCGTGGAGTAAAGCTCTCGGGTGGATCGTCTACTACTTCGAGAAGGCCGAGGAGGAGGAGGAGTTCGCAAAGACGAAGGACACGATTCGTTAGGTATAATCCCTAAACATAGTAGTATAGAACTTCTATGTTTCTTGTTAGTTATCGTTTAGCTTCGATTCGTGCGGTTAGTCGATGTTTAAGCAAAGAACAAGATCGTTTTTCATATTTCCGCCTCCCCGCAAGTCGTGGGGTGTTGTACATCGACTTACAGTGGTATCAGAGCCTCGCTAAACAATAAATAACTTACTTGCAAATTTGTATGAATTTCGAACGGAAAAAACGAAACCGGAAAAACCCGAAATCATAAGTTTCTGTCGATTTTTAAATGAAGTCCAAAAATTTTTCAGGGAGGTTCAGAAAGCTTAAAAAGACAGTAGAAGAACACCCAAGAAATTTAGGCCCCTGAATCGCCTAAAGCGCCGCAGAACCGCGGCGGATCGCACCGATCCGCCGGGCTTCCGCCGCCGAGTTGGCGATTCAGGAACCCAAATTTCCTGTGTTGCTTCTCTGTGATATTTGGTATTTTCTGGAATTTTTTATTTTTGCTCAGGTTTCAGATTTACAGAGAAGTATTGGAGCAAAATTAAAAGTCTTTAATCGATCGAAATTATACAGTATTTGCTTGTTGGATTATATCTGTGTTTGTATAATGTGTTCGTAAATCACCCCTAACTGCTAGTATGTCGGTTGGCAGGGGGTTGCACATTTCTGTAATGGATTTTTACTGTTTGTGGATATGAACTGTGTTGGACTGTTGTGATGTATAGCCGGGGTTATGTGATGGGTTATTATTTAATTCATTTGATGTAAATGTAATTTGTTGTAATATTATTTTGCGGGGCACATCCAGGTTGCGGTTGTAGCCACCGTTGTATTATTTCATTTTACTGTTTTTGCTCCTAGGACAGACCTAAGGTGGGGTGCATAAACTGCCGGGCGGGTAGTTTGCCGTACCCGTTGGTGTCTTGGGTGGGGTAATGGCTATTCATCACAACTGTGTAATCCGTCTTTTGTTGCAGGCTCAAAACAAACACGGATTACTTGCAAATCCAATAAAGTTCATCTGTGATCTGGAATGCCTATTATTGCGTCTGACGAATGTACAATATCTATATATGATAGCTATTTAGACGTCACTTATGTTTTACACCCGCGCTAGCCCAGCCCCCGCTCTGTTGTTAGTTAAGTAACCTAACGGGTGATGACGGGACCCCGTGGCGAATGCGGATGGCATAAGAGGACGTTGTATTTTCGTTGTTTTCTGCAATGATAGGTTAATAATGGGACGCATTATTTATAATGCAAAGAAAATAAACCAAAAGTATTAATCGTTGGAACAATTTAAAAGAAACCACTCGGTTAATTTTAAAAACAGATATTTTTAAATGCGGAGCTTTAACCACTCCTTTTAAAAGCTATCAGGTTCCTTCGGTTATATCAAGTTCACTACGTTCACGGTTTCGCCAAAACCATTCGTAGCCCTCTGTCATTTCATTTGAGTATTCAGTAGTATTCAAGCTATGCATTTTGGCCAAAGTCAAGGCATAGTGTTTGGTAGCTGCTGGGTTTTCATTTGTTGCATAAGATAGATGAGTTGGTTTGGGACAGTCGTATTATCATTTGACCAAAGTCAGGGGTATATACGGATGGGTCAAATTAGACAAGATAATGACGGGTAGAACTTGACATGTGACTTATGACATTTTGACCAAAGCCAAGGTCATAAGAGCATGGGGCAAAAACTTATATCGGGAATTTCTAAAGAAACTGAAATTTGCAAAGAGATGCATACCATTTGGAGTTTGATGAATGTTGGTAGCATTCCTTCAACATTATCATACGATGATATTTGGATCCCGATCCTACTGTGAGTATATGCTACTTATCAGGAGATTCGTCACTTAACGATCAGTGCTATAAACCAAGTAGGTGTCAAGAAAGGTGTCAGCGGGGTTACGCCCCAAGAGAAAAGAGGTTATTTAATTAAGGAACTTCGCGAAAGCGTTGGAAAACCTCCCTCGAAGTATCGACACTAGCCTGGCTGAACGGTTAAGCAAGTATTGTACAGTGAGAATAGTCCTGGCTAATTCTTCTTTTATGGTTTGAGGAAGGATTCGAGAAACAGTGGGAGCCATCCAGTTTAGATAAACTAAAAACCACTCTAAACTTGCAAGAGCATCATGCTAAAGAGTTTTCTTCTCTCTCTCCTAATTGCAGCGACCCTGAAAATGACTGGACTTAAGTTACTTTTAGAGAAAAATATACTGACAGGGCCAAACTATAAAAGATTGGCTGCGGAATGTCAAAATGGCTTTGACCTATGACAAACTGGGGTACGTCCTCACCGCTACGACACCTGCTGTCCTGGTCCCAAATCCAGCAATGCGGATAAGGAAATCCGCAAAACCTGGGATTTAGATTGCGCGAAAGCCAAGTGCATCGTGCTTGCCTCAATGAACAATGAACATCAGAGGAGGCACGAGGATATGAACCTAGATGGCATATTTCTCCATACAAGGAACTTTATGGAGAGCAATCTCGTATAGCAAGATACGAGACCTCTAAGAACTTGTTTCGAGTGAGGTTGGCTGTCGGGTCATCGGTAGGAGAACATGTCCTAAAGATGATCGGCTATATTGAAGAGCTCGCAGACTTGGGACGACTTTGGATAATGAGCTCTATACAGACCTTATTCTCCAGTCCCTTCCTCACACCTACGCCCAGTTTATCCTGAACTTCAACCTTCAAAGAAAGAAGTTGAACTTCCGGAACTCCTGAACATGTTAAGGAGTGCAGAGGGCACCTGCAGAAAGCAAGGGAAACACCCGCTATGTTTGTTAGCGGTGCATTTTCTTCCGGGTCCAAGGCTAAGGCCAAAGGAAGGAAGAAGAAGGCCGCCACCAAACCTAGAGGAGGTGTTAGTAAGGTGGGAGGGAAGGGAAAGAAAAAGTTTGCGGTACCGGTAGTTGGCCAGGATGAGTGCTTCCATTGTCACAGGAAAGGGCACTGGAAGAAGTATTGCAAGGCGTGGAACGCCAAGAACCAGGAACCGAAGCAAGCTGTGGCTTCGACTTCAGGTGTGTTTGTAATTGAGAATTGTCTGTCGATCAACTCTACTTCCTGGGTATTGGATACCGGATCAGGATCTCATATTTGCAATTCATTGCAGGCACTGAGAAACCGTAGAGTGCTGAAGGAAGGTGATATGACCCTAAAGGTTGCTAACGGAGCTAGCGTGGGAGCTGCGTTCGTCGGGGATTATCACCTAGGATTGACGAGTGGACACATTTTGGTTTTACATAACTGTTTTTTTGTACCAAGCTTAACGTGTAATATCATATCAGTTTCCTTGTTATCAAATAAAGGTTATGATTTCACGTTTGTAAGAGATGTTGTTAACATCCACCTTAATCATGGTTTGATTGGGTCCGGTACACTAAATAATGGTATATATATTTTAAACCAACTCTAAATTTTCAATGTCCAGAACACACTTAAAAGAAAGTCTCCAGATTTAAATAAAGCTTTCTTATGGCATTGTAGACTGGGTCACATCAATGAGAGAAAGTTGACTAAGTTGCATAGAGAAGGATATTTGGACTCGTTCGAATATCAAACTTATGACACTTGTCAATCTTGTCTCAAAGGAAAGATGACAAAGACTCCATTTACTGGACAAGGAGTAAGAGCGAGCGAGCTCTTAGGACTCATACACAGCGATGTATGCGGTCCAATATCTACACATGCAAGAGGTGATTTTTCCTATTTCATTACTTTCACGGATGATTACTCAAGGTACGGATTCATTTATCTGATGAAACATAAATCCGAGGCTTTTGAGAAATTCCAAGAGTATAAGAATGAAGTAGAAAACCAAACCGGCAAAAGTATCAAGACACTTAGATCTGATCGAGGTGGTGAATACTTGAGTGCCGAGTTCCTAGGTTACCTAAAAGAGAAAGGAATTCTCTCTCAGCTTACTCTTCCATACACTCCACAGCATAATGGTGTATCGGAGAGACGGAATCGAACCCTATTGGATATGGTACGATCCATGATGAGTAATGCTGAGTTACCGCAATCTTTCTGGGGTTATGCGCTAGAATCAGCGGCATATCTTTTGAACAGGGCTCCTACCAAGACTGTGCCTACCACTCCATATCAGATGTGGACTGGGAAGAAACCCCATCTTCAGCATATGAAGATTTGGGGATGTCCAGCTTTTGTTAAAAAGCAGCATGTGGACAAGCTCGAGGAACGATCAGTAAAATGTATGTTTGTGGGATATCCAAAGAACTCCAAGGGATATTATTTCTATTACGCAGAGGAACAAAAGGTTTTTGTTTCTCGTAATGCCCATTTTCTGGAACATCAGTTTTTAGAAAAGGAAATAAGTGGGAGCGAAATAGAACTGGAAGAAATTCCAGAACCACAAACTGCTACTGAAAGTTTGGTAGAACCGGAAGTTCAAGAAGAACAGGACATTCCCGCACCCCTCCGTAGGAGTAGTAGGCCATCTCATCCGCCTGAGAGATACTACGGTTTTCTCATAGATGGGGATAGAGAGGATTGCATCATAGATGATGATGAACCTACTGACTTCCAGCAGGCCATCCAGAGCGGCGACTCGGTACGATGGCTAGATGCAATGCGGACCGAAATGGAGTCCATGTACACCAACAAAGTATGGACTTTGGACTTTGCTCCAGATGGGGTAAAACCCATAGATGCAAATGGATCTTCAAGAAAAAGATTGGTGTAGATGGACAGGTGGAAACCTATAAGGCTAGACTTGTTGCAAAGGGTTTTCGTCAAAGACCTGGTTTGGACTATGATGAAACTTTTTCTCCAGTGGCTATGCTCAAATCCATTCGGGTCCTTCTTGCTATTGCTGCCTTCCATGATTATGAAATCTGGCAGATGGACGTAAAGACGGCTTTTCTGAATGGAAATTTAGAAGAGTGCGTCTATATGGATCAGCCAGAGGGTTTCAATCAGAGTGGGAGCAGCGGGAAAGTATGCAAGCTGCTTAAGTCCATTTATGGACTAAAGCAGGCATCGCGGAGTTGGAACATCTGTTTTGATGAGACAGTCAAAGAATATGACTTTATCAAAAATCCAGATGAACCGTGCATATATAGTAAAGTTGTAGCCAGAAGTGTCGTATTCCTCGTCTTGTACGTGGATGACATTCTATTGATAGGAAATGACATTCCTATGCTACAATCTGTCAAAGGATTCTTGTCACACAGGTTCTCCATGAAAGACCTGGGTGATGCCTCTTACATTCTGGGGATCCGGATCTATCGTGATAGATCCAAGAGGATGTTGGGACTTTCGCAGTCCAGGTATATCGACACTGTACTGAAAAGATTTAGTATGGAAGATTCTAAGCGCGGTAATCTACCGGCTTGTCACGGAATCACCCTCTCCAAAGAGATGTCTCCCAAGACTGATTTGGAAAGGGAACGCATGTCTATTATACCCTACGCTTCTGCGGTAGGCTCTATAATGTATGCGATGTTGTGCACCAGACCAGATGTAGCTTACGCACTGAGCGTGGTAAGCCGGTATCAGTCAGACCCAGGGGAGAAGCACTGGATAGCAGTAAAGAACATTCTCAAGTACCTGAGAAGGACTAAGGAGATGTTCTTGGTTTACGGCGGAAAAGACCTCAGGTTGGAGGCCTTTGCTGATTTCAGCTTCCAGAGTGATAAGGACGATTCCAAGTCCATGTCGGGTTATGTCTTTACCCTCAATGGAGGGGCGGTGTGCTGGAAGAGCTCCAAGCAGGACACCATTGCTGACTCAACGATGGAAGCGGAGTATATAGCTGCTTGTGATGCCGCAAAAGAAGCAGTCTGGATGAAGAAGTTCCTAACAGAACTTCAGGTGGTTCCTACCATAGTTGATCCAATACCTTTGTATTGCGACAACAACGGAGCTATAGCTTTAGCGAAGGAACCAAGGTCCCATCAGAAGTCCAGACACATCTTAAGGCGGTATCACCTGATCAGGGAGATCATTGATCGTCAGGAGATCGAGGTTCGGAGAGTTGCTTCTGAAGAGAACATTGCTGATCCATTCACGAAGGCCCTACCTCAGATTCAGTTCGAGAGGCTACTCGAGATCATCGGTCTTCGATACGCCAGTACATGGCCCTAGTGCAAGTGGGAGATTGTTAGTGTTTATGCTCTAGAAGGCCATTACTGTATCATACTAGTTTGTATATTACTTAATGGAAGCTTAGGATATTCACATGTATATTGTTAGTTATATGTATGCCCTAGAGGCCATTACTGTACATTGGATGTATGTTGTAGTGGATGCTGGGACATATATAGGGAGGACTTTCTTGCTCGACATGATAGTATGCTATCTGGTTACTCTTTACCTTAACGTGTACACTGATTGTCTTTCTGTTACATATTGGTAAAGCCCTTAGGATGTGTACTTGACTACCTGGACTATGATGCGGATCATACTAGTGGGGACATGGTAGTCCATAAGTGCATCCTTCAAAGTCCTTTGTCGTGGGTGTATCGAGACGGGGCATTGATATACCAGAGTAGACTAGCGTGTACCTTCTCGACCCATACAGATGGGCGATGGATGATCCCATATCCATCGGTGTTTGACATCAGAGATGATATACGGGTGCTCAGTAGAGACTGGGTACACTAGACGGACTCGCCGAGAACTCCCAGATGGTAATATACCTCACGCCAGATGGCAGTTCTCTGGTGACACTGGTACAGAGTAGTCTGTTGACCCGAGATCGTCATAGAGTCTTGTGTGGTTCCCACTGTGCTTTGATTTCCATATTACCACGTCCAAGAGGGCGTGCAAAACGGTGGTTTTTGGGTACAGTCCCGAGTCACATGGAGGCAATGAGCGATAGGAGGGGATTCGTCTCTCCCGGTATAGGGGGTTGATGTTGCGCTGTGTTCGATTGGCTATAACAGGAAATCCCTGGCCAGGGTTGCTGAGATTTACTGGTAAGTGTTACCAGTAGTTTCTCGAATTGTTATAGACCTCATATCGACACGACTTATCGAGCTATTGGGGTCTGACGTTTACCACCCCTAGGAGAGATATGCGACATATCAGACGATCAGACCGGACTGTACGGTAGTGTTACTGGTTGGATTCACTGGAGTGTGAGCGGGCTTGCTCGTCGATCTTCAGATCGCTCAATACCCGGGTGGCCGTTACGTTTAGCAGACCGCTTACGGCTTGTGGGTGCTTGATATGATCATCACCTGCTGCCGGCGTATTGACGAGTCTTTAGAGCCCTACACAGAGGTTTCCTGGTTCAAGCGAAACGAAATAGGAGCGCATATGAGATATGTGCGGGACCGAGAATAATACGTGTATGTGATACCGTATTCCATTCTCGCGATGAATGTGTCGAATGGTTGTATGCGATATAACCTAGTTATCGAATCAAGGATTGATTCGATAAGCCGATACATTGTATACTAGTCGGTTGTGTGCGACATGACCGGATCATTGAATCAAGTGTTGATTTAATGATTTAATGCATAATTATATATTTGATATATTACTTTGCATTAACTGGTATTGGTTCACTTTATATGGATTCTCTCACTTGGATTGCACAAGTTGTATATGTGATATACTTTTGTGCACTTGATTGTATCATGTTTGATGATACATGTTTAACTATAGTTAAGTGTAATGAATTAAGCCATGGTTAAACTAATGATTAGGGTTTTCTTATCTTACTTATTTATTTATTTATTTATTTATTTTTGAATAAATGAGAAAAGAATGGTTGCTAGTTTTGGAGTTTAGTTGAAGCTTCATGAAGCTTTGACTTTGTAACCATTCTTATCTCATCCTTAACCCTAACCATTCCTTTAAACCTTGGTTAATTCTCTACACATAACCATAGTTAGAATTATGATAAGGATGGTTTTTCTATTCTTTTTTAATTAACTTATCAATACATAATTCTTCTTCTTCTTCCTTTCTTCAAGTGAAGAAAGCAAGCTCCATCAATGGTGATTGATGGAAATGAGTGAGAAATCCAAATCTAAAGTCTACCCACTTCCTATTTCTTCATCCTCTACCTCTTGCCAAGTAGTAGAGTGTGTTTTCTTCACAAGTTTCATGACTTGGTGAAGTGAGAGCTTGATCTTGCGATGCTTCGACGTAGATCATCTTCGGCACGAAGCCGACGACCTTGCCCGCTCTTTCTCCGATGAAGCCGACGCTAGAGCCCGGATTTTGATTTGGACAGCGGAGATGACTTCATCGCGGAGCTATGGAGGTGGAGCACCAGATCTACAAAGGTTGTATTTCCGTATTCTTATAGTTAAGTGTTAACTAGTTTACTTTTCGCCTAGAAATCTAGCCAACGATCTGTACACTAGGGTTTCTCGGCACCATATTTTTCGAAATTGGCATGGTTGATGCCTTGTGAGACCTCATTAGGGTGCCTAGGAACCCTACAGTGGTATCAGAGCCTAGCTAGAGCCTTAGGCGAAGTCTAGACGGAATTTGAAACCCGAACGAACCCGAAACCCCAACTCAAAAGTGCTCTCTGGATTTTTTCTAAAAACAGGGTTTTTTTGAATTAAAAATTGTCAAAAAATTCAGCAGGGAATCCTAAGAGATACTGTGAAGCACGTGGCTCTAAATCGACAAAAGAGGCGCGGAACCGCGGCCCCACCATGGGTTTCGCGGCGGTTCCGCGGCCATGTTGCTGATTTAAACCACGTGTCTTGCACAGTAATTCTTGTGTCAAAGTGCTGAGTCTTCTGGAAATTTTTATATTTATTATAGAGTTGAATTTTCTGGGATTGATTTGGGGATTCGGTGTTTCGATCGGAGTATCAAATTTTGTCTGTATGGCTTTCCGGATAATTTTTTGAATATGTTAAAAAGTTCGACCGGATATAAATACCCAATTTTTCCCCTGTCGGGAAATTTCCAAGTGTTGGATTTTTCCGTAGTTTAACGACGTTCTAAGTAGTGCAAGTACCTCGATGGACCCTCTAGAAGACAACAAACCTTAACTCGATTATGTGACCGTCTTGAACTGCCCTTTGAACCTTCGGGTTTGGGGCAGTACGGCGTGCCACATGTGAGGCGTTGGCTTGACCCTTCTACGGCTGGACCGTTGTTACTGAGGCACGAACTGAATGTTGTTAGACTTATTTCATGTGTTGAGCTGTATCGGGAAAACTTGGGTGTTTGACTGTTCGATCGAAAAGTTTAACATTTTCTGTTTATCTGGAATGGGATACAATAATTGGAATTCACAAAAGTTATGAGATAACTGAATGAATGTTATAAACATAGCAGTTTAGTCTCACTTGATCGGTTGCCACGGAATTTTGATGTGATCAAAAGTCCGTCGCAATCACGTAGTGTACGCGGATACTCGCCGGGTAAACTTAATAGACAGCCTCACTCCATAGCCCCGACCAAGTGACTGTAGGAGAACCCCGTCGCCGAAAGCATCCGTTCGGGTGCTCGCGGTAGCGGTGTTCCGCCTTGGTGCACTTCATCGACAGTATCAGGGGTGCGGCCGCCTACTAAAGTTTGCGACGAGCATTCGATCAGTTTTTCGGGAATCTTGTTGAATTGCCCGACTTGATATTGAAAAGTGTTTTCGATAATGAGACTAAAATGCGGGGTTTATAATTGTTAGGCATGCGATGTCTAAGTAATTCATTTGGTCAGGCATGCGATGTCTGAGGTGGTTGCGGATTCCAACTGTTGTAGTTTTACACTTTCTTTTCTGTGACCGTAAGTGTAATATGTGATATCGCCGGTTTCGTTGCTATATGTCAACGACAATTGGGATGGACATATTTACTTACGTTAATGACATGTGATGTTATGTGTTGCTGGATATGTTATATTGGATCGTCGTGTGTGAATAGCCGGGTTTTTTTTATGTGAGATGAGTGTTTTTCATTTTCATTCATGTAAAACCTTGTATGTAATATTCTTTTATTGGGGCGCTTCCAGGTTGCGGAAGTTGTCACCGTTTGTATATTATTTACTTTTTCGCACTAGGATAGACCCAAGGAGGAGGGCATAAGTAACCGGGTTCTGGAGTCCAGTGGGAGACCAACTCGAGGAGTCGGGTCCGGGTCTCCTAACTCCAGAATTGGTAGGGTTGCTTGCCGCTCTCGTAGGGGTCTAGGGGTGTGGGTTTGGCTATTCATCGCGACCATGGAATCCGTGTTTTATACTGGCTCGTATTGAAAACACGGACGTCCTAGTATATCCAATATTTCATATGTTTCTTCTGCTGCGATATCAGTGATGTGATCATGTGATGTTCTGTGATAGATACAGTATATAGTATATATGATATATTATATAGGCGTTACTTATGTTTTACACCCGCGCTAGCCCTGCCCCGCTCTGTCGTTAGTTACCTAACCTAACGGTGCACGAGGGGACGTTGAGGCGAATGCGGATGGCATAAGTGTACGTCGTATTTATCTGTGATGTTTAGGTACTTAAATGATGGGACTTCATTAATGTGATTAATGAAATAAAAGAAACCTAAGATGTTGTAGAATCGAATTTCAAAATAAAACAGGTAGCTACAGTTCTTGCTTTGCACAGCGGTATATATGATATATCCTGCACCTTATTCGATAGGGAAAGGACCTAGATCCCTTCACCGGGAGTGACTCCTTTAGCGATAACTGGCAGATGCTACACACTCGGTTTGTCTTTTGATTGCTTTTAAGAGTTTTTGCTTTGCACAGTGATATATGTGATATATCCCGCACCTCATTCGATGAGGAAAGGACCGACGATCCATTCACCGGGAGTGACTCCTTTAGCAAAACTAGAAAAGCCTCAAAAGCACTCCATTTCAAAATCATTTGATTCTACAACGATATCAAGTTCATTACGCAATAGGTTTTCAGAAAAACCTGTCGTAGCCCTCCGTCATTTCAGATAAGTACTAGTTAGTATTCGTGCTGCGGTTGTTTGGCATGCGTCAAGGCGTAGTGTACGGTAGCTAACTAGTGCTTATCTGCTAGCATATGATGCGATTGGATTAGGGTATTCGTACGGCGTTGTTTGGCATGCGTCAAGGGTCGTGCGGGTGGGTTTAATTCAATCAAGAAATGTACGGGTTGAACTTGACTAGCAGACTATGGGTTGTTTGGCATGCGTCAAGGTCATAGCGAGCTAGGGGCAAAATATTATCGGGAATTTCAAGTGTTGAAATTTGCAATGAGATTGCATACCTTCTATGAGATAGTTGGATCCCGATACCCGCTGCGAGTAAGAGTTACTCCTGGGAGAGTTTTATACATTACAATTAGCCGATCAAGTAGGTGTCTAGAAAGGTGTTAACGAGGTTACGCCTCTGGGAAAATGAGGTTTACATTAATTAGGTTCGTGCGAAAGCACGGGGGACCTCCCTCAAAGTACCGACACTGGCCTGGCTGAAAGATTGGCGAACTTGTAGTGTGTAATTAATCCCGGCTAGTCTTTCCTTTTAGGGTTTGAAGGAAGATTTGATAAAAAGCAGTGGGAGCCATCCTGATTAGATAAAATAATAACCAATCTATTCTTGCAAAAGCGTACGCTGAGTGTTTTCTTCTCTCTCTCTCCTGGTAGCAACCATATCACGCCTTAATCAAGATAATAATACGGATTATTTACCGAACCCGCTTGTTATACTGAGCTGGGGAACGTTGGTCCCGCTCCAACTTATAATTGTTATAAGACAGAGCAGGAAATTGGGGAATACCAGATTTCCCGTGCCGCCCAAACGAGGAGAGTGCATGATGATGCATCATCTTCGGGTGTGTTCATTACAGAGAACTGTTTCTCAGTATCCTTTACGTCCTGGGTATGTGATACCAGATCAGGATCCCAGATATGTAATCTGTTACATAGGGCTACAGAAAGGTAGAGGACTGAGAACGGATGATTAGTTTCATGAGACAGAAAATGGGGCAAGAGTTGCAGCCAAGTCTGTTGGTCACTGTCACCCTGTATTACAAATACATTGATTCTGAACGAATGTTATTAGATACCGAACCTGATATACAAAATCATATCAGTCTCTTTATTAGTAAAGAAATGATAAAATTTTGTATTGTTGGATAATGTTTTGAACATTTCCTATATCAAAAGTTGATCGGTTCAGGCACGTTATCTAAAAGCATTGATGTTCTAAATCAAACTACAGTTCTTAGTATACAGAACACACACAAGAGGAAGAGCTCAGAAATGAACGGATCCTTCTTGAGGTATTGTAGACTAGGTCATATCTATGCGACCCGACTGGCTGTAGTTACATGTAGATGCATATTTAAATCAGTTTGAATTTACATCTTGTGAAACTCGCTAGTCATGTCACAAAGATATAATGACACTAGCTCTGTTTATTGGAAATAGAGAAAGAGTTAGTGAACTCTTGGGATGATACATGTTGATGTTGGTGATAGTGCCCTCAGAGTCAATTATTGGATCACAGGCACGTGATTGCAATGATTGAGGGAGGACCTATCCCGGTAGAACAGTCTTACTCGAGATGATAGTATGCTATCTGGTTTACCTTTATCATCGTGTACTGCTTTAGGTGACCTTACAGGTCGCTATTACACGCTGATAGAGCCCCTAGGATTCTTTCTTGACTGTCGGCAGTATGATGGCGATCATATACGTGGGAGCTGGTGGTCTATAAGCACATCCTTAAAAGGTCCCTAGTCGTAGGAGTTTCGAGACAGGGCATCGATACTCCATTAGTAGACTAGTGTATACAGTCGAGACCCCGACGAGGGGCGGTGGCCGGTCTCACAAGCCACTGGTGTCAGTTGGTTCACCTAAGATGTATACAGGTGCTCATTGGGTTATGAGTACACCGGACAGGACTCGCCGGGAACCTGCTAGTTGGGATTATACCATACGTCAGATAGCAGTTCCCAGGTGACATGTGTGCAGGTTAGTTCATCGACCTGAGATCGTCATTTGTCTCGTGTGAGTTCCCACTGTGCTTTGATTACTACCCTACCACGGCTCAAAGGAGTCGTGCAAACAGGTTTTAGTTGGGTACAGTCCCGAGCCACATGGAGGCAGTGAGCGGATCTGCAGGGGTTCGTCTCTCCCGGTATTGGGGGTGAGGTCGCGCTGTGTCTAGGAGAGCCATTACACAAAGCCCTCGGCCGAGGCAGGAGATTTACTGGTAGGTATTCCAGTAGTATCTCAGGGTGTTCTGGGCTACACTCCGACAAGACTTGTACCGCCTTTACGGGTCTGACTTTTACCAACCCCCTAGGCCCGCCATGCGATGCTCATAGACGAACGGACCGGACTGTACGGATATTGTCACTGGCAGGCTCAGTAGGGTGTCAGGATGAGTTCGCTCATCGACGTCCCTTTTGGTCAATAGCTGGTGGCCCGTCACGTATTGGCTTATACCTCTGATGTGCTAGTGGTTAAATCCACAGCCATAGTATTGACGAGTCTTTAGAGTCCACCACACTTTCAGTTACTCAAGCTTTCGGGCGAAACGCTGTAGAGGCCGTATGGAGATATGGCAGGGTCCGATCAGATACGTGCGGTATTGCACGGATCGGGATCGGACGGTTTGTACTAGTATCCGTATGGATATATGGCAGGGTTCGATCTGATACGTGCGGTATTGCACGGATCAAGATCGGACGGATAATACTAGCCGGCTTTGGTTTAAGCCGGATCCTAGTTTAGTACAGTGTAGATTTTGTCTCTTTGCATTTGTATCCGGACAGAATATAGATGCGGGTGTGTATGCACAGTATCGGGGTTTTCCTGTAATTTATTACGGGACCAGTTTTCTGGAGTTGCCAGTTTGCTTTCCGTTCCGGCCGGTTTTTCCTTTGTTCTTTCCCGGCCGGACTTTTCCGATGGAGGGGGTTATTTGCAATTGTGCAAATAACATTTGTGGAGGGGGTTTCTTGCATTTGTATTCATTATGATAAGCATCTTTTGTTTTTCATCCATAATGGTGCTTTAATGGAGATTTGAAAGGGTATGGGTTTTAAGTATGGTTGATGTTTCTTTGCTTTATGGATATGGTCACCATTCTCTTTATCCTACACTCACCTCCCTTAGTTGTTTCCTACCACCATTTTCCTACATGTGAATGGCCGGCCACATTTGAGAGAGGATGAGAGAAATTTCTATTTTTGGTGTGACACAAATTTCTTCATCTCATTCTTCTAGTTTTGGAAAAATGAAAGCACCATTTTTCCTCAACCTTATTCCTCCATCAAGGCAACTACAAACCCCAAATGAGACAAGTATCATCTACACTACATTCTACAGCAAACCTTGGGCGCGTCGACTAGCCAGCTTCGTGCCCGAGTTGCCTCGGTATTGAGGTGGGAGCCCGTAAAAGATACAGACGATGTGGTGCCCTTCCGGCAAGGAGACGACGACCGGAGTTTCCACGGGAGATCGGGACGATGGCGAGAAGACCGGAGGACTCGGATCACTCGGTATATCTCTCACCCTTTCTCTAGTTAGCTAGTATAGGTTAATGGTTTCGATCCGGGTATATTGTCCGCGGTAGCGCCAGTTTCCAAGTAAGGAAAATTTTTGATTCCGCATTTTGGCCTCGGATAGACGGCCGGGGCGCTGCCGTGGCACAACATGGTATCAGAGCCACGCCATTAACCTTGTCTAGCTTGTTCTAATGCGTTTTACTTATCCGATCGACCAAAATTCCAAAAACCGCGTTTTGTGTACATCAGTTTTCTGTTGATTTTTTTCTTGCTCGAAAAATTTTTCAGGTTGTAAAAAACTAATGTACTGGGAGTTCTAAGAACACTGGAAAAATTCGACAACATGATACCTCAGTAAGAGCGTGGATCCGCGGCCATTAACCTTTCTCAGGCCGTGGATCCGCCGCAGTAATGAGGGATCATGTCGTCGTTTTTCTGCAGTGGGCTTGTGGGCTAAAAATAGGGGTTTTGGAATATTAAAATTGGGCCTAGATTTTCTGTGAGTGCTACAGTATTGCTTGGGGGCCCACTTGTTAATGTTTGATCGATCGGATATTTTAAACACATTATTTCACAGTATTTACATTATATCTGCGACCGTGAATGTCACTCGATCGGTAAATCCGGTCTAACTGCTATAGCCCGGTTAGACGGATTTGCGAACGTGACTTTCACGTTGATGTTCTATGTTTATGCTGTGTTGTTGCGGATCGGTCGTGGGGGATAGCCTGGATGCAATGCTAGTACAGTGTGGTTGTATTATGTACATTTCATATTGCGGGGCGAGCGTCCGACATGTGGACTGCCGTCACTGCCTGTTTGTATTATTCTTTTGGGGCACGACCTGGTTGCGGTCGATGTACCCGTTGTATGTGTATTTTACTTTCTGTACTAGGGTTACCCAGCGGAGGGGTGCACGGATAGCCGGGTTCTAGAGGGCAACGGGCCCGCATCTCAGGGCATTGAGACGGAGGGGGCTTCAGTCTGGAATTGGCGGGCTATTCGCCGCACTCATAGGGGGTACAGGTTGACCCAGGAGGGGTGCCCAAGTTACCGGATTCCGTGAAGTGCTGGGTGGTCCATTCACGGTGCTGAAGGGGGCTGCCTCGCTTCAGGTTTTGGCGGGTGACTTGCCGCGCCCGTAGGGGTCTAGGATTTCATTGCACAGGCTATCCACACGACCAGGGGAACGTCGGGTTTCAGCAGCGGCTCTGTGAAACCCGGGGCTTCCAGATATCTGTATTGTTCTGTGATGCTGCATATTTCTGTGATGTTGCATTTTTATTCACGCCTTGAGCGAAATATAATATATTGGTATATATATTAGTAGATGTTGTATATGTTTTTCATCCCCGCTAGTCCAGTCCCCGCTCTGCCGTTAGTTAGCTAACCTAACGGGTAATGACGGGACCCAGTGGCGAATGCGGATGGCATATACGTACGTCAGTATATTTTCGTTCTTTGTGGTGTGATCAATTAATGGGACTGCGTTGATTCGGATCAATGCAAGATATACAAACCTATTCTGATGTTGTTGGAACACTTTTCAAAAAGCTGTTATTGCAAGGACGTTCACTTTTGTTTTGCATCGTGGTATTCATTTGGAATATCCTGCTCCTCAGTCGACGAGGCAAGGGCCGAGATCCCTTCACCGGGAGTGACCCCTTGGACAGAAGTTTGCGTCAGGGCATTAACTTCACTATAGCCGATTACTTTTGCTTTGCATCGTGGTATTCAGTTGGAATATCCTGCACCTCATTCTACGGGGAAAGAGACGAGATCCCTTCACCGGGAGTGACCTCTTTAGTAAAGGTTTTCGTCACTATATTTTCTAAAAAGGCTATCCAGTTCCTTCGACGATATCAAGTTCATTACGTTAAAGGTTTTTCGCCAAAAACCAGCCGTAGCCCTCCGTCATTTCCTACAGGTATTATTTGGTATTCGTGCTGCGTTTGTTGACCTAGTCAAGACGTAGTGTTCGGTAGCTAAGTGGTACTTGTTTGTTGCATAAGTGGGATTGATTAAGACAGTCGTGCGGCCTTGTTGACCTGGTCAAGGGCACGTACGGGTGGGTTTAATGCAATCCAGAATATTGACGGGTTGAACTTGACTGGCGGTTTATGGTTTGTTGACCTAGTCAAGGTCATAAACCGCTTGGGGTAAAAATCACATCGGGAGTTTCAAAAGAACTGAAACTTGCCAGACATGCGCATACCTTCTGGAGTGTGGTGACGTGAGTGGATTCCGTCACGTTATCATGCGATGATAGTTGGATCCCGATTCCCACTGATGAGTTGGTTTACTCCTCGGGTGATCCCGACTAATTCTTCTTTCAGGTTTGGAGGAGAATTTGAGGTACAGTGGGAGGTTTCCAGATTAGATAAAGTGATAACCATTCTGATCTAGGATAGAGTGCACGCTGAGTGTTTCTTTTCTCTCTCTCTTTGACAGCGACCATTGACCCGACCCTGGACTATGACTCAGTGACCAAGTTGACCGAACCTTCTTAACACTGGCTTTTGGATTGTCAGAGTTGCAAACCTCATTGCCACTCCTACTTTTACCCTTTTCTCCAGGACACCCCGTATTACTACAAACGTCCACTTCCATTGGACAAAACCATCGTATGGTTATATACGAACTCGAAGGACTTCGAGGATGGTTTCTGGTTCTGGAGAAAACGAATCGGATTATTCAGTTGTCTTTTCTTTTCACCCTCTCTCATTGCGAGTACTCCTTGGTTTAGGAGATAGTACACCTATTACGCAAATTGGATAGTCTTCTTCCAAACCTTAGGCAGGTGCCGAACGGTGGGGAATGAAGAAAACCAATTAGCATAACGATGGTGTACAGAAGGTATTAAGTTAAGACAAAGCAAGGGATTAGTAAGAGGGCAAAGTAAATTGCGACTGCTATTCACGACCAAACCGAGTATTTCTTCGCCAATCCTAAATCACCTTTATATTTCTCCAGGACACTCCGTATCACTACGAAGATCCACAGTTTATTGGATACTCCATCGTATGGTTATATACGAACTCGAAAGGAACTTGTTCCAGTTCGGGGATGGATCCTAGTTCAGGAGAAATAGGAATAAAGTACATTCAGGTGTCTTTTATCTTCACCTTCTCTCGCGTTGCGAGTGCTCCTAGGATTAGGACAGTACACCCTTTATGCTTTTTGGATAGTCTTCTTCCAAACCATAGGCTGGTGCCGAACGGTAGGGAAAGAAGAAAACCATTTGGCCTAAAGGGGTGTACAGAAGGTAATGACTAAAGACATATAAAGGGATTTGGAGAGATGGCAAAGAGATATACGGTTACAGTTGTGAATCTGGATAATGGAAGAGGCATTACTAAGAATACCGGAATACCCCACCGAAACATTTCAATGTTTCAGTTTCACTGTGTAATGTTAAAAGAAAACTGATTTTCCGATTAGATACTTACTCCAGGGTATGTATTTACCAGGTATGATTCTCACATCTGTATGGTTTTACAGATGATGAGTGGGAGTAAGTTATTGGGAATTAGGTGACCATCCTCATTATATCGGGATTCGTTGTAATCGGTGATATTTGAGGAGATCATCTGGGCTGTTTGCCGGTCGGCAAATATTTGGTTTTGAATATCCGCTGTTGTGCACCAATTTCAAATTGTTATATCTGTACGTCTATTTTCATAGAGTGAGATATACCTTTTGATATTATGTCGATGACATTTACCTATATCAGTGGATGGTTAGGTAAGGAGCATTAAACAGCGGTGTAATTCTTCTTAACCATAAGTACAGTTTTCAACTTACGACGCACAGTGAAAGAGTTGTTAGACTTAGCGGACTTATACAAAGTATTGTATGTTGTCCAGTGTCCATTAGGACAGAGGGGTTGGTCCTCATACTATATTCTGTTTACTTTTAACTTCTCTAGTTCTTAGACATGTGTTTCGTAGAAACACAGGGTCTAAGTTTTGAGGAGTTATAGGTATTTGAATAGAGTAGAGTACCAGGTGTAGCAAGTATCGGGATTCTTCAAAGTGGTCGAAGATGTAGATACTTCTGTATAGTATTCAGTTGATAGTAATGATAAAGAGAAATTGCTTCTCTTTCAGGTTACTCATAATTGGAAGCATTCCTAAATTGAGTAACGCTGATCGGCCTCTCTCCATTTAGTTGACATGCACTGGAGACAGCTGCATGATTTGAATCTGGTTCAATTAAATCAGTGCCTCTGGTTCTATATTGGATATAGTACAGTTCATATCTTAACATTGTTAAGGTACGGGGAGTTGTCCGGCTTATGATTAAAACCAGACTCTGGATAACTCAAGGCGCGTTTCTGTAATGGCTGTTTGTGGGTTGACCCAGGCTATGACGAGGGTTGACTTTCTACCATCTGGAAGATCAATAGTGATATTGTTCTTAACTCGCCACATTTTAAAAAGAAATGGTTATTTTTCAGAAAACAGTAGTGGGAGTATGGTAGAACTGGAAGCGATTCTAGAACCGCAAACGATTACTGAAGATTTGATAAGGAACCTAAAGATTCAATTTGATTTGACATTCCATTGGCCACTCCGCAGATAAGGTGGGTAACTTCAGGCACCCGAGAGGTACTCCAGTAGCCTCAAGGACGGTGACAGGGAAGTTCTTGTTTACCCACACTTGCCATTGTTGTTGTTCCAGGCTGCGAGACCCGGCAGGAGGATGAGTATAGCGTCGTTATAAACTAGCTTTAGAAGTGTACGTCTATATGACTCTGCCAGAGGGTTGTCGTAGTCAGTGGGAGCAGCGGAAGCATTGGTGGACATCAGGCTTATGTCTATAGACTAAAGCAGATATAGCGGAGATAGATCATCTATTTCTGATGTGACAGTCATAGATTTGACGTCATCAGAATAGGGGATGGATCTGTTAAGAAGGTAGTAGGGTGTGATGTCCTGGTTTTGGATGACATACACTGAGTAGGAAGTGATATTCCTATACTACGATCGGTTATACTTTGGTTGTCACACAGTGTTTTCTCCACACAGGACTTGGATATTATATCAGACATTCTGGTTACTAGATCTATAGTTTTAGATCTAGATTTGCATGGTTTCCTAATCTGGGTACCTTGACAGCATTCTATGAGTATTTAGAATGGACGACTCCTGGCACGGTAGTACACCTGCAGGTAATGGAGTCACCCTCTCTAAAGGTGTCTTACAGACCAAAGGGGAGAGGGATACGCATGATTGACAGATCACTTGCTTAGGCAATTGAGTCAATCATGAGATGTCAAGTACCACACCAGATGTTGTTCTTGCACTAGATGCAATAAGTTGACATTGATCCAATCCTGGAGAAACAATCGGAAGCAGTTTTAGAACATAAGTAAATGTTCTAAGGGATATGATAACGACAGCCTCATTGAGGAGACAGTTATCATTCCAGGCTTCCAAGGTGACATGGACGGCAGGGTGATCGTCAGAGTTATAGTTTTCCCTCTGACGAGGGGCAGTATTTTGGACAGGTGATCCAAGGAAGATACTGAGGGAGGCATGGCGCAGGATACTGATTAAGTTCAGTTGACGATACAGTCTAAGAAGTTTGGATTTGGAGTTCATTTATGAACTAGGTCCCATCAGACATCCAGACATTCCAAGACAGGTATTGCTCATTTCGGGAGATGGTTTTCTCCGCGAACTTGAGATATAGAGAGACATAGAAAGAAACATCCAGGCAGATCCACTCACTGAGGCTTTTCCTCGAACGCAATAGTTTCGCAAACAGGCTTTGTGCGACTGACTAGTAGAGGAGTTGGGTGTTCGGTATCACACGGGCTGTGAGTATGCGACATCGCAATAATTAGCCTTGAGTGCAAGTGGGAGATTGTTGGTGATAGTGCCCTCAGAGTCAATTATTGGATCACAGGCACGTGATTGCAATGATTGAGGGAGGACCTATCCCGGTAGAACAGTCTTACTCGAGATGATAGTATGCTATCTGGTTTACCTTTATCATCGTGTACTGCTTTAGGTGACCTTACAGGTCGCTATTACACGCTGATAGAGCCCCTAGGATTCTTTCTTGACTGCCGGCAGTATGATGGCGATCATATACGTGGGAGCTGGTGGTCTATAAGCACATCCTTAAAAGGTCCCTAGTCGTAGGAGTTTCGAGACAGGGCATCGATACTCCATTAGTAGACTAGTGTATACAGTCGAGACCCCGACGAGGGGCGGTGGCCGGTCTCACAAGCCACTGGTGTCAGTTGGTTCACCTAAGATGTATACAGGTGCTCATTGGGTTATGAGTACACCGGACAGGACTCGCCGGGAACCTGCTAGTTGGGATTATACCATACGTCAGATAGCAGTTCCCAGGTGACATGTGTGCAGGTTAGTTCATCGACCTGAGATCGTCATTTGTCTCGTGTGAGTTCCCACTGTGCTTTGATTACTACCCTACCACGGCTCAAAGGAGTCGTGCAAACAGGTTTTAGTTGGGTACAGTCCCGAGCCACATGGAGGCAGTGAGCGGATCTGCAGGGGTTCGTCTCTCCCGGTATTGGGGGTGAGGTCGCGCTGTGTCTAGGAGAGCCATTACACAAAGCCCTCGGCCGAGGCAGGAGATTTACTGGTAGGTATTCCAGTAGTATCTCAGGGTGTTCTGGGCTACACTCCGACACGACTTGTACCGCCTTTGGGGGTCTGACTTTTACCAACCCCCTAGGCCCGCCATGCGATGCTCATAGACGAACGGACCGGACTGTACGGATATTGTCACTGGCAGGCTCAGTAGGGTGTCAGGATGAGTTCGCTCATCGACGTCCCTTTTGGTCAATAGCTGGTGGCCCGTCACGTATTGGCTTATACCTCTGACGTGCTAGTGGTTAAATCCACAGCCATAGTATTGACGAGTCTTTAGAGTCCACCACACTTTCAGTTACTCAAGCTTTCGGGCGAAACGCTGTAGAGGCCGTATGGAGATATGGCAGGGTCCGATCAGATACGTGCGGTATTGCACGGATCGGGATCGGACGGTTTGTACTAGTAGCCGTATGGATATATGGCAGGGTTCGATCTGATACGTGCGGTATTGCACGGATCAAGATCGGACGGATAATACTAGCCGGCTTTGGTTTAAGCCGGATCCTAGTTTAGTACAGTGTAGATTTTGTCTCTTTGCATTTGTATCCGGACGGAATACAGATGCGGGTGTGTATGCACAGTATCGGGGTTTTCCTGTAATTTATTACGGGACCAGTTTTCTGGAGTTGCCAGTTTGCTTTCCTTTCCGGCCGGTTTTTCCTTTGTTCTTTCCCAGCCGGACTTTTCCGATGGAGGGGGTTATTTGCAATTGTGCAAATAACATTTGTGGAGGGGGTTTCTTGCATTTTTATTCATTATGATAAGCATCTTTTGTTTTTCATCCATAATGGTGCTTTAATGGAGATTTGAAAGGGTATGGGTTTTAAGTATGGTTGATGTTTCTTTGCTTTATGGATATGGTCACCATTCTCTTTATCCTACACTCACCTCCCTTAGTTGTTTCCTACCACCATTTTCCTACATGTGAATGGCCGGCCACATTTGAGAGAGGATGAGAGAAATTTCTATTTTTGGAGTGACACAAATTTCTTCATCTCATTCTTCGAGTTTTGGAAAAACGAAAGCACCATTTTTCCTCAACCTTATTCCTCCATCAAGGCAACTACAAACCCCAAATGAGACAAGCATCATCTACACTACATTCTACAGCAAACCTTGGGTGCGTCGACAAGCCAGCTTCATGCCCGAGTTGCCTCGGTATTGAGGTGGGAGCCCGTAAAAGATACAGACGATGTGGTGCCCTTCCGGCAAGGAGACGACGACCGGAGTTTCCGCGGGAGATCGGGACGATGGCGAGAAGACCGGAGGACTCGGATCACTCGGTATATCTCTCACCCTTTCTCTAGTTAGCTAGTATAGGTTAATGGTTTCGATCCGGGTATATTGTCCGCGGTAGCGCCAGTTTCCAAGTAAGGAAAATTTTTGATTCCGCATTTTGGCCTCGGATAGACGGCCGGGGCGCTGCCGTGGCGCAACAGTTGATGTATGTAGGTCCCCTGTCTATACATGCCAGGAATGGTTTTTATACTTCATTACGTTCTCTGATAATCTCTCAAGATTCAGACATATGTTCCTGTTGAAACACAAGTCTGAACCTCTTGAGATATTCACAGAATATAAGCTAGAAGTAGAGAACCAAAACACGGGTATAAGTATTATGTCCTTTGATGAGATCAAGGAGGAAAATACTTGAGCATGGAATTCCTGGACTATTCTAAAGGAGAATGAGATTCTCTCTCAGCATTACTCCTCCGTATACACCATAGCACGATGGTATATCGGGGCGGAACAATCACACCCTATATGATAAGGTGTGCTCGATGATGAGTAATACTGAGTTACCTTTTTCCTTTTGGGAGTTATGCACTTGAGAAGCTGCATACCTATTGAATAGGGTTCAAATCAAATCAGTCGCCTACCATTTCATATGTGATATGGAAAGGGAAGAACCCATGTCTTAAGCTAGTTAAGATTTGGGGTTGACCGGCCTATGTCTGAAAGCAAAATCCGGACAAGCTCGAGGCAAAGTCTGTAATGTAGAACTGGAAAGGTTCCAGCTATACAAATTACAGCAGATGATTTGGTACAACCAGAGGATTCAGTAGAAACCAACGAACCTCAGCCTCTCCGCCGATCTAGTAGGGTTCCTCACCCACCTGAGAGATACTTCTGTTTCTCTATGACAGTGGGAGCGAGGATTGCATCATGAGATGATGACCCAACTAAGTTCGACCTGGCCATCGAGAGTAAGACTCTGTTAGAATGGCTGGATGTTTAGTGATCTGAGATGGAATCCTTATACACCAACAAAGTATGGACTTTGGTTGCTATATCTGAAGGGTTAAATCCCCATCAGGAGCAAGTATATCTTGAGAAGATTACTTGGTGTACTTGGAAAGGTTGAGACTTTCAAAGCTAGACTTGTTAAAGGTTTGCATCATTGACCAGATGTGGATTATGTTGAAACCTTTTCTAAGGATCTATGCTTAAGTCCATCCAGATCCTACTTGCCACGGCTACATACCATAACTACGATATCTGGCGGTTGGGTGCCATGACTGCTTTTCTAAATGATGTTTTAGAAGAGTGCGTCTATAAGTACACAGCCAGAGGGCCTCGTAGACAGTGGGAGCAGCGGAAACGTGTGCAAGATGTTTTATATGATAAAGCAGGCATCGCGGGGTTGGAACATCTGTTTTGATGAAGTAGTCAAAGAAGTTGACATCATCAAAATGGTAGATGAACCTTGTATAAACAAAAAGGTAGTAGAGAGTATGGTGACGATCCTCGTAGAGTACGTGGATGACATACTCTTGATAGGGAAAAAGTTTCCTATGCTACGCTCGGTCAATCTCCGTTTATCACAATGATTCTCCATATAGGATCATAATGATACCTACTAACTCCTGGATTTTGGATCTATGAGATAGATCTAATTGGATGTTAGGATTCTCATTAGTTGTAGTGAGATGATATCAATCGATCCTGGGGAGAATCACTGGAAGTGTTCCAGGGTGATAAAGACGACTGAATGTCAGTCACAGGCATTGTCTTTACCCTAAGTAAAGGGACGGTATGTTGGAAGAGTTCCAAGCTAGATACCGTGACATACTAGACGATAAAGGCAGGATACATCGCTACTTAAGATGCTACCAAGGAGGATGTTTGGGTGTATATGGTTCATGAGATGAACTACGTTCCTACCATTGTGAGACAATGGAGTTGTGGCTTATGCCAAGGAACGCAGGTCCCATCAGTGATCCAGACATATTCTAAGGCAGTATCGCCTGATCATGGAGATGGTTGATCTCCAGGGTGATCGAGGTTTGGAGAGTAGACTCAAAGGACAACACAGCGGATCCACTCACAAAGGCCTGTTCCCAGAGAGAGACTTTTATGGGATGGTTGAGTATGAGATACTACAACCACTGCTACAGATGGCCCTAGTGCAAGTGGGAGATTGTTAGTTATATGTATGCCCTAGAGGCCATTACTGTACATTGGATGTATGTTGTAGTGGATGCTGGGACATATATAGGGAGGACTTTCTTGCTCGACATGATAGTATGCTATCTGGTTACTCTTTACCTTAACGTGTACACTGATTGTCTTTCTGTTACATATTGGTAAAGCCCTTAGGATGTGTACTTGACTACCTGGATTATGATGCGGATCATACTAGTGGGGACATGGTAGTCCATAAGTGCATCCTTCAAAGTCCCTAGTCGTGGGTGTATCGAGACGGGGCATTGATATACCAGAGTAGACTAGCGTGTACCTTCTCGACCCATACAGATGGGCGATGGATGATCCCATATCCATCGGTGTTTGACATCAGAGATGATATACGGGTGCTCAGTAGAGACTGGGTACACTGGACGGACTCGCCGAGAACTCCCAGATGGTAATATACCTCACGTCAGATGGCAGTTCTCTGGTGACACTGGTACAGAGTAGTCTGTTGACCCGAGATCGTCATAGAGTCTTGTGTGGTTCCCACTGTGCTTTGATTTCCATCTTACCACGTCCAAGAGGGCATGCAAAACGGTGGTTTTTGGGTACAGTCCCGAGTCACATGGAGGCAATGAGCGATAGGAGGGGATTCGTCTCTCCCGGTATAGGGGGTTGATGTTGCGCTGTGTTCGATTGGCTATAACAGGAAATCCCTGGCCAGGGTTGCTGAGATTTACTGGTAAGTGTTACCAGTAGTTTCTCGAATTGTTATAGACCTCATATCGACACGACTTATCGAGCTATTGGGGTCTGACGTTTACCACCCCTAGGCGAGATATGCGACATATCAGACGATCAGACCGGACTGTACGGTAATGTTACTGGTTGGATTCACTGGAGTGTGAGCGGGCTTGCTCGTCGATCTTCAGATCGCTCAATACCCGGGTGGCCGTTACGTTTAGCAGATCGCTTGCGGCTTGTGGGTGCTTGATATGATCATCACCTGCTGCCGGCGTATTGACGAGTCTTTAGAGCCCTACACAGAGGTTTCCTGGTTCAAGCGAAACGAAATAGGAGCGCATATGAGATATGTGCGGGACCGAGAATAATACGTGTATGTGATACCGTATTCCATTCTCGCGATGAATGTGTCGAATGGTTGTATGCGATATAACCTAGTTATCGAATCAAGGATTGATTCGATAAGCCGATACATTATATACTAGTCGGTTGTGTGCGACATGACCGGATCATTGAATCAAGTGTTGATTTAATGATTTAATGCATAATTATATATTTGATATATTACTTTGCATTAACTGGTATTGGTTCACTTTATATGGATTCTCTCACTTGGATTGCACAAGTTGTATATGTGATATACTTTTGTGCACTTGATTGTATCATGTTTGATGATACATGTTTAACTATAGTTAAGTGTAATGAATTAAGCCATGGTTAAACTAATGATTAGGGTTTTCTTATCTTACTTATTTATTTATTTATTTATTTTTGAATAAATGAGAAAAGAATGGTTGCTAGTTTTGGAGTTTAGTTGAAGCTTCATGAAGCTTTGACTTTGTAACCATTCTTATCTCATCCTTAACCCTAACCATTCCTTTAAACCTTGGTTAATTCTCTACACATAACCATAGTTAGAATTATGATAAGGATGGTTTTTCTATTCTTTTTTAATTAACTTATCAATACATAATTCTTCTTCTTCTTCCTTTCTTCAAATGAAGAAAGCAAGCTCCATCAATGGTGATTGATGGAAATGAGTGAGAAATCCAAATCTAAAGTCTACCCACTTCCAATTTCTTCATCCTCTACCTCTTGCCAAGTAGTAGAGTGTGTTTTCTTCACAAGTTTCATGACTTGGTGAAGTGAGAGCTTGATCTTGCGATGCTTTGACGTAGATCATCTTCGGCACGAAGCCGACGACCTTGCCCGCTCTTTCTCCGATGAAGCCGACGCTAGAGCCCGGATTTTGATTTGGACAGCGGAGATGACTTCATCGCGGAGCTATGGAGGTGGAGCACCGGATCTACAAAGGTTGTATTTCCGTATTCTTATAGTTAAGTGTTAACTAGTTTACTTTTCGCCTAGAAATCTAGCCAACGATCCGTACACTAGGGTTTCTCGGCACCATATTTTTCGAAATTGGCATGGTTGATGCCTTGTGAGACCTCATTAGGGTGCCTAGGAACCCTACATATATAACAGTCTTGCTAAACATGGTAGTATGCTACTTGGTTTTTCTATCTTAGTATGTGAGTATACGTATTGATAGAGCTCTTAGGATCTTGCTTGACTACCAGCGTTGTGATGGCAGTCACACTAGTGGGGGCTGGGTAGTCTACAAGCACATCCTTATTCAGGTCCCTGGTCGTTGGATTATCGAGACAGAGCATCGATACTCCGAAGTAGACTAGTGTGTACGCTTCTCATCCCAGTTGGGGAGATAGTCTGTCCCACAGCCGTCAGTACGTCGTACTGGAGATAGTATGCAGGTGCTTGTTAGGTTACGGGTACACCGGACAGGACTCACAGGGAACTGTTGGTTGGTTTTATACCAGTCGTCAGTGAACAGTTCCCAGGTGACATGAGTACAGCATAGTCCGCAGACTTGACACTGCTACTTCGCCTCGAGTGTGTCCCACTGCTCTTAGATTGCTACCCTACCACGACTCAAAGGAGTCGTGCAAACAGGTAGCAGTTGGGTGCAGTCCCGAGCACTTGGAGGTAGTGGCGGTTAGACAGGATTCGTCTCTCCCGGTATTGGGAGTTGATATCACGCTGTGTCAGAGAGCCATTACGCAAAGTCCCTGGCCAGGGCAAGCGAGATTTGCTGGTAGGTTCCAGTAGTTTCTCAGGGTGTAATGGGCTTCCCTCCGACACGACTTATACCACTATTAGGGGACTGATGCATGCCGCCCCCCTAGGCCCGATATGCGATAGTCTAAGACGAACGGACCGGATTGTATGGAGATTGTCACAGCAGGCTCAGTAGGAGTTCGGATGGGTTTCCTCATCGGCCTTCTTATCGACATCTACCTGGGGACCGTTACGTACAGCTAGTGCCGCTTGCGGTCTGTGGTTAAACCCACTGCCAGCGTAGTAGTCGAGTCTCTAGAGTCCCACACAGAGAGTTTCCCTACTCCAGGCGAAACGATATAGAGGTCGTATGGTTTTACGACAAGGGTTCGGACGCATACGTGTGTTTACGCACGTACGACTTTCAGACAGTTTTTACCAGTCGGATTTGGTTTAAGCCAGTTACTGGTATCCGGTTATTGGATTTATACAGTCTAAAGTTTTTCCGTATTTTTGCGGAAAGGAGGGGCGTTCTCGTAATTGCGCGAGAAGCTTCTAGAAGATGGTGACTAAGGAGGTTTAGGTGGTATATACAATGAATGTGATTAGTGAGTCATATGGATGATTCATCCATGTCATTAATGCATCATAAATGCTTAATGACTCATGGATGTGAATCATCACTAGATATTATCAAGCATGGTTGTTAAATTCATTTCTTTTCTTTTCTTGATAAAAAGAAATGCTTGATATATATTATGATAACTCATTATTCTCACTTCATTATTATCTTCACCTTCTCTCTCCTCAAGCTCTCCCTCTTCAAACCCTAATCCTCCCCTCTCATGTGTTGAGTACAAGGATTAGTTAGACTAATTAAACCATAACCCTCACTCTATATCACCTAGCTTCTTTGATTAGCACTTAAAGAAGGTTAGTTGCCTCAAGTTTAGAGGCTAAGCGTGGAGTAAAGCTCTCGGGTGGATCGTCTACTACTTCGAGAAGGCCGAGGAGGAGGAGGAGTTCGCAAAGACGAAGGACACGATTCGTTAGGTATAATCCCTAAACATAGTAGTATAGAACTTCTATGTTTCTTGTTAGTTATCGTTTAGCTTCGATTCGTGCGGTTAGTCGATGTTTAAGCAAAGAACAAGATCGTTTTTCATATTTCCGCCTCCCCGTAAGTCGTGGGGTGTTGTACATCGACTTACAAATCCTAGGGGTTCTATCAACGTGTAATAGCGACCTGTCAGGTCACCTAAAGCAGTACACGATGATAAAGATAAACCCGATAGCATACTATCATCTTGAGTAAGACTGTCCTACCGGGAGTCCTCCCTCAATCATTGCAATTGTTGGATATAGTGCCCTCAAAGTCAATTACTGGATCGCTGGTACGTGATTGCAATGATTGAGGAGGACCTATACCGGTAGGACAGTCTTACTCGAGATGATAGTATGCTATCTGGTTTGCCTTTATCAGTCGTGTATAGGTTCAGGTGACTGATCACGATTACACTTTGATAGAGCCCTTAGGATCTTGCTTTGTTAGTTATATGTATGCCCTAGAGGCCATTACTATACATAGGATGTATATTGTAGTGGATGCTTGGACATAAATAGGGAGGACTTTCTTGCTCGACATGATAGTATGCTATCTGGTTGATCTTTACCTTAACGTGTACACTGATTGTCTCTCTGTTACATGTTGGTAAAGCCCTTAGGATGTGTGCTTGACTACCTGGACTATGATGCGGATCATACTAGTGGGGACATGGTAGTCCATAAGTACATCCTTCAAGGTCCCTAGTCGTGGGTGTATTGAGACGGGACATCGATATACCAGAGTAGACTAGCGTATACCTTCTCGACCCATACAGTTGGGCGATGGATGATCCCATATCCATTGGTGTTTGACATCAGAGATGATATACGGGTGCTCCGTGGAGACTGGGTACACTGGACGGACTCGCCGAGAACTCCCAGATGGTATTATACCTTACGTCAGATGGCAGTTCTCTGGTGACACTGGTACAGAGTAGTCTGTTGACCCGAGATCGTCATAGAGTCTTGTATGGTTCCCACTGTGCTTTGATTTCCATCTTACCACGTCCAAGAGGGCGTGCAAAATAGTGGTTTTTGGGTACAGTCCCGAATCACATGGAGGCAATGAGCGATAGGAGGGGATTCGTCTCTCCCGGTATAGGGAGTTGATGTTGCGCTGTGTTCGATTGGCTATAACCGGAAATCCCTGGCCAGGGTTGCTGAGATTTACTGGTAAGTGTTACCAGTAGTTTCTCGAATTGTTAAAGACCTCATATCGACACGACTTATCGAGCTATTGGGGTTTGACGTTTACCACCCCTAGGCGAGATATGCGACATATCAGACGATCAGACCGGACTGTACGGTAGTGTTACTGGTTGGATTCACTGGAGTGTGAGCAGGCTTGCTCGTCGATCTTCTGATCTCTCAATACCCGGGTGGCCGTTACGTTTAGCAGACCACTTGCGGCTTGTGGGTGCTTGATATGATCATCACCTGCTGCCGGCGTATTGACGAGTCTTTAGAGTCCTACACAGATGTTTCCTGGCTCAAGCTAAACGAAATAGGAGCGCATATGAGATATGTGCGGGACCGAGAATGATACCAGTATGTGATACTGTATTCGATTCTCGCGATATGTAACATTGATCGGTTATATGCGTTATAGCCGGGTTATCGGATCAAGTGTTGATTCGATAAGTTGTTACTATTGATATTAGTCGGTTATATGCGATATGACCGGGTCGTTAAATCAAGTGTTGATTTAATGATTTAATGTATAATTATATATTTGATATATCACTTTACATTAACTAATATAGGTTCACTTAAATGGATTTTCTCACTAGAAGTTCACAAGTTGTATATGTGATATACTTTTGTGCACTTGATTGTATCATGTTTGATGATACATGTTAACTTGGTTAAGTGTAAAGATTAAACCATGGTTAAGTTAATGATTAGGGTTTTTCTTTTCTTTCTTATTTATTTATTTATTTATTTTGGAAAGAATAAAGAGAAAATGGTGGCTTTCTTTGTTTGTAGTTGAATCTTCATGAAGGTTAGACTTTGTAACATTTTGTCTTCATGCTTAACTCTAACCATTTAAAAAAACCATGGTCTATTCTCTACACTTAACTAGGGTTAGGATATGATAAGTATTCATATTATTTTCTATTTTGAAAATACTTATGATCTTCTTCTTCTTCTTCATCTTCTACTTGAAGAAACCTTGACTTCATCAATGGTGATTGATGAAAAAGAGTGAGAAATCCAATTCTAAAGTGAACCCACCTCCTATTTCTTCATCCTCTACCTCTTGCCAAGTAGTATAGGGTGTTTCCTTCATAAGTATTCATATCTTGGTGAAGGTGGAGCTTGATCTAGTGATGCCTCGACGTAGATCATCTTCGGCACGAAGCCGACGACCTTGCCCGCCCATTTCTCCGATGAAGCCGACGCTAGAGCCCAAGATCCGATTTGTACAGCGAGGAGAATTCATCGCGAAGCCATGGAGGTGGAGAACCGGATCTACAAAGGTTGTATTTCCGTTTACACGTAGTTAAGTTGTTAACTATTCGCTTTGTCGCCTAAACTTCTAGCCAACGATCTAGTCTAGGGTTTCTCGGCACCGTAATTTTTGAAATTGGCATGGTTGATGCCTTGTGAGACCTCTTGAGAGTGTCTAGGAACCCTACAGTGGTATCAGAGCCTAGCTAGAGCCTTAGGCGAAGTCTAGACGACGTTTGAAATCCGAACGAACCCGAAACCCATTTCCCAAATGCTCTCTGTCCAATTTTTAAAAATCTGGATTTTTCCATATTAAAAATATGCAGAAAATTAAGCAGGGTTTTTTATGAATTACTGTGCAAAACGGAGCTCTAACTCCGTCAACCCGCCACGGAACCGCGACCTTACCCCACGTGTCGCGGCGGTTCCGCGGCCGTTATGTTGAATCTTTGACTTTTGTTTGCACAGTAATTGTTATATTTGACTCCTGTGTTTTATGGATAATTTTAATATTTTATTCAAGAGTTGAATTTTCTGGGGTTGTTTTGGGGATTCGTATATTCGATCGGATTATCAAATTTTGTCTGTGTGGCTTTCCGGGTATTTTTGAATATGTTAAAAAGTTCGACCGGATATAAATACCCAATTTTTCCCCTGTCGGGAAATTTCCAAGTGTTGGATTTTTCCGTAGTTTAATGACGTTCTAAGTAATGCAAGTAACGCGATGGTCCCTCTAGAAGACAACAAACCTTAACTCGATTATGTGACCGTCTTGAACTGCTCTTTGAACCTTCGGGTTTGGGGCAGTACGGCATGCCACATGTGAGGCGTTGGCTTGACCCTTCTATGGCTGGACCATTGGTACTGAGGCACGAACTGAATGTTGTTAGACTTATTTCATGTGTTGATCTATATCGGGAAAACTTGGGTGTTCGACTGTTTGATCGGAAAGTTTAACATTTTCTGTTTATCCGGAATGTGATACAATAATTGGAATTCACAAAAGTTATGAGATAACTGAATGAATGTTATAAACATAGCAGTTTAGTCTCACTTGATCGGTTTCCATGGAATTTTGATGTGATCAAAAGTCCGTCGCAATCACGTAGCGTACGCGGATACTCGCCGGGTAAACTTAACAGACAGCTTCACTCCATAGCCCCGACCAGGTGACTGTAGGAGAACCCCGTCGCCGAAAGCATCCGTCCGGGTACTCGCGGTAGCGGTGTTCCGCCTTGGTGCACTTCGTCGACGGCATTAGGGGTGCGGCCGTCTACTGAAGTTTACGACGAGCATTCGATCAGGATGTCGGGAATCTTGTTGAATTGCCCGACTTGGTATTGAAAAGTGTTTTCGATTTTGAGACTAAAATGCGGAGTTTATAATTGTTAGGCATGTGATGTCTAAGTAATTCATTTAGTCAGGCATGCGATGTCTGAGGTGGTTGCGGATTCCAACTGTTGTAGTTTTACACTTTCTTTTCTGTGACCGTAAGTGTAATATGTGATATCGCCGGTTTCGTTGCTATATGTCAACGACAATTGGGATGCACATATTTACTTACGTTGATAACATGTGATGTTATGTGTTGCTGGATATGTTATATTGGATCGTCGTGTTTGAATAGCCGGGTTTTTTTTATGTGAGATGAGTGTTTTTCCATTTTCATTCATGTAAAAACTTGTATGTAATATTCTTTTATTGGGGCACATCCAGGTTGCGGAAGATGTCACCCTTTGTATATTATTTACTTTTCTGCACTAGGATAGACCCAAGGAGGGGAGCACAAGTAACCGGGTTCTGGAGTCCAGTGGGAGACCAACTCGAGGAGTCGAGTCCGGGTCTCCTAACTCTAGAATTGGTAGGGTTGCTTGCCGCTCTCGTAGGGGTCTTGGGGTGTGGGTTTGGCTATTCATCACGACCGTGGAATCCGTGTTTTATACTGGCTTGTATTGAAAACACGGACGTCCTTGTATATCCAATATTTCATATGATTCTTCTGCTGCGATATCTGTGATGTGATCATGTGATGTTCTGTGATAGATACAGTATATAGTATATATGATATATTATATAGACGTTACTTATGTTTTACACCCGCGCTAGCCCTGCCCCGCTCTGCCGTTAGTCACCTAACCTAACGGTGCACGAGGGGACATCGAGGCGAATGCGGATGGCATAAGTGTACGTCGTATTTATCTGTGATGTTTAGGTACTTATATGATTGGACTTCATTAATGTGATTAATGAAAGAAAAGAAACCTAAGATGTTGTAGAATCGAATTTCAAAAATAAAACAGGTAGCTACAGTTCTTGCTTTGCACAGAGGTATATATGATATATCCTGCACCTTATTCGACGAGGAAAGGACCGAGATCCCTTCATCGGGAGTGACTCCTTTAGCAATAACTGGCAGATGCTACACACTCGGTTTGTCTTTTGATTGCTTTTAAGTGTTTTTGCTTTGCACAGCGATATATACGATATATCCCGCACCTCATTCGACGAGGAAAGGACCGACGATCCCTTCACCGGGAGTGACTCCTTTAGCAAAACTAGAAAAGCCTCCAAAGCACTCCATTTTAAAATCATTTGATTCTACAACGATATCAAGTTCATTACGCAATAGGTTTTCAGAAAAGCCTGTCGTAGCCCTCCGTCATTTCAGATAAGTAGTAGTTAGTATTCGTGCTGCGTTTGTTGGCCTTTGTCAAGGCGCAGTGTGCGGTAACTAACTGGTGCTTATCTGCTTATGCATATGATGCAGATTGGATTAGGGTAGTCGTGTGACCTTGTTGGCCTTTGTCAAGGGCCGTGCGGGTGGGTTTGATTCAATCAGGAAATGACGGGTTGAACTTGACTAGCATCCTATGGTTTGTTGGCCTTTGTCAAGGTCATAGGAGGTTAGGGGCAAAATATTATCGGGAATTTCAAGTGTTGAAATTTGCAATGAGATTGCATACCTTCTATTAGATAATTGGATCCCGATACCCGCTGCGAGTAATTGTTACTCCTGGGAGAGTTTTACACATTACAATTAGCCGATCAAGTAGGTGTCTAGAAAGGTGTTAACGAGGTTACGCCTCTGGGAAAACGAGGTTTACATTAATTAGGTTCGTGCGAAAGCACGGGGGACCTCCCTCAAAGTACCGACACTGGCCTGGCCGAAAGATTGGCGAACTTGTAGTGTGTAATTAATCCCGGCTAGTCTTTCCTTTTAGGGTTTGAAGGAAGATTTGATAAAAAGCAGTGGGAGCCATCCTGATTAGATAAAATAAAAACCAATCTATTCTTGCAAGAGCGCACGTTGAGCGTTTTCTTCTCTCTCTCTCCAGGTAGCGACCATATTACGCCTTAATCGAGATAATAATACGGATATTTGACCGAACCCGCTTGTTGTACTGAGCTGGGGAACGTTGGTCCCGCTCCAACTTATAATTGTTTGTCACGACCCGCAGGGTACGGAACGTGACTGGCACTTACGTTTACGAAACGTCTAAAGACGTCCGTAAAATAAGTAAGCCAAAGCCCAGAAAACAAAACCAATTAAACAAAAGAGTGAAGAAAACCCAATCAATTGAAAGCGAGTTTATCAAATAAGTCATGTAAAACCCTTTTTAAAAACAATACCAATTTTTCTGAAAATTTCGGCAGAGTCTCCTTTGTAAATACTGGCCCCCAAAATGGGTACAACAAAATATATATGAATCCAACAAAATAGGGCATCCCCAAGCGGGAGCTAGCTCTTCGCCACAAGGCGGTCACAAATCCCACGCAATATAAAACGACAGCATGCAAAATAATCATAATGAAGCATAAGAAAAACAGCATGTCGACTCAAGTGAGCTCGACCCCAAAATACAGCATAAAAGTCCACAAACCTCACAGTCTCATCTCTAAGTCAATATACAACAATACTGGTAGATACAGTAGATGGAGTGCACTAGATACAAAGAATATACAAGGTGGTACAAAAATAGTAACATAACCCACCTAAGAGCAAAACCTCGAGTCCAGGCAAAGGAGGCAAAAGAACAAGTGCGCCCGCCGCTACTGTACTGACGGAGCGGACCTGCAAAAGACTGTGGCACAACGGGGGTGAGTTGCCAACTCGTGAGTAATAAATAACACCTACAAAGGCTATCGTATGCATGCACACAAGCATCCTAGCATCTAAAATACAGGTATGAATGGATGCACTAGCAGGTGTGTATACAACATCAGTGTACGAATATGTATGCAACATGAATATCTGAGGTCTCAATAGGTATCTATAAGAAACATTTTATCTCTTTTTGTTTTTGAAACTCTTTTAGAATGCCAGCATAATACTCAAGGAATCGACGAGAACCGGTGTCCAGCAACGACACCTAAAAGCTGTCTCAAATCTCATAAATCCATGTCATAGTGTCTCTGGCCTCAGCCGTCCGGCTGACCCATCTCAAATATCAATATCTCATCATCTAGCGGCCACGGTCGGTATCCTCTGGATATCCGCCGTCCCAAACAGTCACCGGTAGGTAATCCGTCCCCTGCCAGGCTCAACGTCAACACCACATTCCTCTTGCCCCGGGGTATCTTACCGGGCCGACCATGTACCCGTGCCGGTTCCTCCACTCCTCGACACGGATTTCCAAAACCACAGCAAACTCATGGTGGATGACACTTACATCACTAGAAAACCGCAATTTACATATTTTAAAAATATAATAAGTTTAGAAATTTTGCGGTTTCCCCCCGAAATCCAGAAATATCATAAAATCTCAAGAAATACTCATAAGTGCATATATCAATGATAATGAATGCATATGGTATCAATAATCAAGTTGCGATGTGTGATTAATAGATTAGGCATGAACAATTAATATGATGAAGTACATGCACATGAATAGCAATCCTACGGTTTCATTTTAAGGAATTAAAGGCAATAGCACAAGTTTAAGTATCATTTAGTAAAAGGTTTAAATTTAAAGGTTATCTAGTGTGGTGGCATGGCAATTACCAGGGTGTGTGTGTAAGCATGAATAGTGCTCGTGCTGCATATAAAAACCCTGGCAATGGTGCAGGTGTCCTATAAAATGGTTTCGTATAGGTATGTCAATATAATGCATGGATGCAGCAATTAATCAAATAAGTATTTCACCCCTAATTACTAACATCACTAAGAATCTTGTAAGTTACTAAAACTATCGGGCGGCTTGCACCATCCAACGATAGTCCCCCGTAGATGTTACATCTACTCACCGGAATCCCTGGCTAGCTGTGTCCAACCACCGCTTTTCCCTTTCGCGCCGCGTCTGACGTCTCCGCGACCGAACCTGGAATTTACATCAATACCAACATAAGGTTACTTATCAAGAACGACGCAAAACCCAACAAAACTACTAAAGTTCACTAGCTAGGTACAACGGGCGCAGGGTGCGCGGAACACACGCGAAAATCGCAAAAACTGCCAAAAAACGCCGATTTGGTCGCCCGGCAAAACTAAAACCCGACTACCCAAAAATCCTCACTCACGCATCCTAAACGTCATAGGAGATGCTAAAAACATCCCCAAGGTATCACAAATAATTCACCAAATAATTTTAATAAAAACCTAGTAAGCACAAACTAGCAATTTTGGTGCAAAAATCGAAAATTAGCGATACGGTTATCACAATCCAACACAATATCCAACCACACAACAAGCAATCTACAAACACTATAATTACAACACATTAGCAAAGATTCAAAACCTATTTTCCATAAACAACCATTACTTGAATTATCTAACCTAGCAATTCTTAATCCAAACTATATATGAAAACCTTAAATTAACACTAATTTATAACTCAATTAGCAAGTTAACCTTCTAGATTAGGTTAGCAAAACAACTAGATAACAAATTAGATTTAATCAACTAAATAATGGTTTCTAAACCCTAATTCAACTCATTTATCATGCTTCACAACTCACAATCCATACACAACCCTCTTCTAGATTTTGGTAAATTAGCAAACTTAATGCAATTTCACCCAAGTTTAACATAGATTAGGTTAATAGGAAGCCGCTTAAGCAAGGTAACCATAAAGATTAGTTAAGTAACAACTAGATTAGCTACAAAACAATTTAATTAACTATCATGGCTTCAAAAACCCTAGTTTAATTTTTCAACCATAACCTAAGAAAAAACTAGATTAGAACTACACTAAATTAACACTACAACAATCTAACTTAAGAAACTTAATCAAAAGAATTTACTTAGCAAGAGATTATACCTCACTAGAGATCTAGCAAGAATAGATTTGCTCCAAATGATGGCCTCAAGCATCAAGATCCAAGCTAGGGAGGTGAAGGAAAAGAAAGATGAAGGATGGGTTTAATTTGTAAGCTTAAAGTTGCAATTTTTTTGAATTTAACTTGAAGAATTTTGAAGAAAATGAAAAGAAAAGAGATGAAGAGGGGGGAGTGCAGGTTTCGGCCAGATTAGGAGGTGAGGGGAGGGGTGTGGGTGTGTTGGAAAAGTCAAGAGTCAACTCCCCAAAAGTCAATGCTCCATACTTCAACAACTATATTTAATATAAATTCCTAAACAAAACAATTCCACACATGAAAGAAAATAAATGTGAGGCCAGAAATTTCTGGACTTGAACAAGGTGGGGCTGTCCTAGGGCTGAGGGAAGAGAGAGAGGGGTTTTACAAAAGAAATTTTATGCAAAAAGACCCCCTACAAGTCAAAAATTGCAAGTTTTAGCTTAAAATTCAATAAATTCGTTTCCTATCATAAAAATTAGTAAAAATTCAAAATAAAATACTAAAAATTTATGTTACCACTAGATTTTAATTATCATAATTTTAAAGATTAAAATTAGCCCGGAAAAATTTGTATTTATCGCTAAATTAATGTATTTTCTTACCGGCTTAAATAATATTAAAAAATTGAAAAATAGGGAAAAAATTTTAAATGACCAAAATTTCATAAGTAACTCATTAGCTACTAAAAACAAGCAATTACCTATCGATTTTAAGTATAATTAGCCCTAAACTGCAAAATAACGAGAAAGACGGTTTTCGGAAAAATACCGAATTTTCACCGATTTTCAGGAAAACACCAAAACGACTTTTCAAGACGCTACATTGTTATAAGACAGAGCAGGAAATTGGGGATTACCAGAATTCCCGTGCCGCCCAAACGAAGAGAGTGCATGCTGATGCATCATCTTCGGGTGTGTTCATTATATAGAACTGTTTCTCAGTGTCCTTTACGTCCTGAGTATATGATACCGGATCAGGATCCCGCATATGTAATATGTTACATGGGATACAGATAGGTAAAGAACTGAGAACGGGTGATAAGTTTCATGAGGCAGAAAACGGGGCAAGTGTTGCAGCCAAGTCTGTTGGTCACTGTCACCCTGTATTACCAATACATTGATTCTGAACGAATGTTATTAGATACCGAACCTGATATACAAAATCATATCAGTCTCTTTATTAGTAAAGAAATGATAAAATTTTGTATTGTTGGATAATGTTTTGAACATTTCCTATATCAAAAGTTGATCGGTTCAGGCACGTTATCTAAAAACATTAATGTTCTAAATCAAACTACAGTTCTTAGTATATAGAACACACACAAGAGGAAGAGTTCAGAAATGAACGAATCCTTCTTAAGGCATTGTTGACTAGGTCATATCAATGCGACCCGACTGGCTAAAGTTACATTTAGATGCATATTTAAATCAGTTTGAATTTACATCTTGTGAAACTTGCCAGTCATGTCATAGAGACAAGATGACCATAGCTCCGTTTACTGGAAACAGAGAAAGAGATAATGAACTTTTGGGATGATACATGTTGATGTATGTAGGTCCCCATTCTACACATGCCAAGACCGGTTCTTTGTACTTCATTACATTCTCTGATAATCTCTCAAGATTCAGACATATGTTCCTGTTGAAACACAAGTCCGAACCTTTTGAGATATTCACAGAATATAAGTTAGAAGTAGAGAACCAAAATACGGGTATAAGTATTATGTCCTTTGATGTGATCAAGGAGGAGAATACTTGAGCACGGAAATCCTGGTCTATTCTAAAGGAGAATGAGATTCTCTCTCAGCATTACTCCTCCGTATACACCATTGCACGATGGTATATCGGGGCGGAGCAGATACACCCTATTTGATATGGTGTGCTCTATGATGAGTACTACTGAGTTACCTGTTTCCTTTTAGTGGGTTATGCACTTGAGAAGCTGCATACCTATTGAATAGGTTCGAATCAAATCAGTTACCTACCACTTCATATGTGATATGGAAAGGGAAGAGCCCATGTCTTAAGCTAGTTAAGATTTGGGGTTGTCCGGCCTATGTCTAAAAGCAAAATCCGGACAAACTCGAGGCAAGGTCTGTGAAGTAGAATTGGAAAGGTTCCAGCTATACAAACTGCAGCTAATGATTTGATAGAACCAAAGGATTCAGTAGATTCCAACGAACCTCAGCCTCTCTGCCGATCTAGTAGGGTTCCTCACCCACCTGAGAGATACTTCGGTTTCTCTATGACAGTGGGAGCGAGGATTGCATCATGAGATGATGACCCAACTAGCTTCGAGCTGGCTATCAGGAGTAAGACTCTGTAAGAATGGCTGGATGCTTAGTGATCTGAGATGGAATCCATGTACACCAACAAAGTATGGACTTTGGTTGCTATATCTGAAGGGTTAAATCCCCATCAGGAGCAAGTATATCTTGAGAAGATTACTTGGTGTACATGGAAAAGTTGAGACTTTCAAAGCTAGACTTGTTAAAGGTTTGCATCATTGACCAGGTGTGGATCATGATGAAACTTTTTCTAAGGATCTATGCTTAAGTCCATCCAGATCCTACTTCCACGGCTACATACCATGACTACGATATCTGGCGGTTGGGTGCCATGACTGCTTTTCTAAATGATGTTTTAGAAGAGTGCGTCTATGAGTACACAGCCAGAGGGCTTCGTAGACAGTGGGAGCAGCGGAAACGTGTGCAAGATGGTTTATGTGATAAAGCAGGCATCGCGGAGTTGGAACATCTGTTTTGATGGATTAGTCAAAAAGTTTGACATCATCAAAATGGTAGATGAACCTTGTATAAACAAAAAGGTAGTAGGGAGTATGGTGGTGATCCTCGTAGAGTACGTGGATGTCATACTCTTGATAAGAAAGGAGTTTTCTATGCTACGCTCGATCAATCTCCGATTATCACAAGGATTCTCCATATAGGATCAAAATGATACCTCCTAAATCCTGAGTTATCATCTATGAGATAGATGTAATTGGATATTAGGATTCTCACTAGTATGTAGTGAGACGGTATCAATCGATCCTGGGGAGAATCACTGGAAGGGTTCCAGGGTGATAAAGACGACTGAATGTCAGTCGCAGGCATTGTCTTTACCCTCAGTAAAGGGACGGAATGTTGGAAGAGTTCCAAGCTAGATACCGTGGCATACTAGACGATTAAGGCTGGATACATCGCTACTTAAGATTCTACCAAAGAGGAAGTCTGGAATTATATTTGTTCATGAGATGAACTTAGTTCCTTCCATTGTGTGACAATGGAGTTGTGGCTTATGCCAAGGAACGTCCATCCCATCAGTGATCCAGACATATTTTAAGGCAGTATCACCTGATCATGGAGATGTTTGATCTCCAGGGGATCGAGGTTAGGAGAGTAGACGCAGAAGACAACACGGCGGATCCACTCATAAAGGCCTTTTCCCAGAGAGAGACTTTTATGGGATGGTTGAGTATGAGATACTACAACCACTGCTATCAGATGGCCCTAGTGCAAGTGGGAGATTGTTAGTTATATGTATGCCCTAGAGGCCATTACTATACATAGGATGTACATTGTAGTTGATACTTGAACATATATAGGGAGGACTTTCTTGCTCGACATGATAGTATGCTATCTGGTTGATCTTTACCTTAACGTGTACACTGATTGTTTCTCTGTTACATGTTGGTAAAGCCCTTAGGATGTGTGCTTGACTACCTGGACTATGATGCGTATCATACTAGTGGGGACATGGTAGTCCATAAGTACATCCTTCAAGGTCCCTAGTCGTGGGTGTATCGAGACGGGGCATCGATATACCAGAGTAGACTAGCGTATACCTTCTCGACCCATACAGATGGACGATGGATGATCTCATATCCATTGGTGTTTGACATCAGAGATGATATATGGGTGCTCGGTGGAGACTGGGTACACTGGACGGACTCGCCGAGAACTCCCAGATGGTATTATACCTTACGTCAGATGGCAGTTCTCTGGTGACACTGGTACAGAGTAGTCTGTTGACCCGAGATCGTCATAGAGTCTTGTATGGTTCCCACTGTGCTTTGATTTCCATCTTACGACGTCCAAGAGGGCGTGCAAAACGGTGGTTTTTGGGTACAGTCCCGAATCACATGGAGGCAATGAGCGATAGGAGGGGATTCGTCTCTCCCGGTATAGGGAGTTGATGTTGCGCTGTGTTCGATTGGCTATAACCGGAAATCCCTGGCCAGGGTTGCTGAGATTTACTGGTAAGTGTTACCAGTAGTTTCTCGAATTGTTATAGACCTCATATCGACACGACTTATCGAGCTATTGGGGTCTGACGTTTACCACCCCTAGGCGAGATATGCGACATATCAGACGATCAGACCGGACTGTACGGGCCACCAGCTATTGACCAAAAGGGACGTCGATGAGCGAACTCATCCTGACACCCTACTGAGCCTGTCAGTGACAATATCCGTACAGTCCGGTCCGTTCGTCTATGAGCATCGCATGTCGGGCCTAGGGGGTGGGTAAAAGTCAGACCCCCAAAAGCGGTACAAGTCATGTCGGAGTGTAGCCCAGAACACCCTGAGATACTACTGGAATACCTACCAGTAAATCTCCTGCCTTGGCCAAGGACTTCGTGTAATGGCTCTCCTAGACACAGCGCGACCTCACCCCCAATACCGGGAGAGACGAACCCCCGAAGATCCGCTCACTGCCTCCATGTGGCTCGGGACTGTACCCAACTAAAACCTGTTTGCACGACTCCTTTGAGCCATGGTAGGGTAGTAATCAAAGCACAGTGGGAACTCACACGAGACAAATGACGATCCCCAGGTCGATGAACTAACCTGTACACATGTCACCTGGGAACTGCTATCTGACGTCAGGTATAAGACCAACTAGCATGTTCCCGGCGAGTCCTGTCCGGTGTACTCATAACCCAATGAGCACCTGTATACATCTTAGGTGATCCAACTGACACCAGTGGCTTGTGAGACCGGCCACCGCCCCTCGTCGGGGTCTCGACTGTATACACTAGTCTACTCTGGAGAATCGATGCCCTGTCTCGAAACTCCCACGACTAGGGACCATTTAAGGATGTGCTTATAGACTCCAGCTCTCACTTATATGATCGCCCTCATACTGCCGGCAGTCAAGCAAGAATCTTAGGGGCTCTATCAACGTGCAATAGCGACCTGTCAGGTCACCTGAAGCAGTACACGATGATAAAGGTAAACCAGATAGCATACTATCATCTCGAGTAAGACTGTCGTACCGGGATAAGTCCTCCCTCAATCATTGCAATCACGTGCCTGTGATCCAATAATTGACTCTGAGGGCACTATCTCCAACAATCTCCCACTTGCACTCAAGGCTAATTATTGTGATGTCGCATACTCACAGCCCGTGTGATACCGAACACCCAACTCCTCTACTAGTCAGTCGCACAAAGCCTGTTTGCGAAACTATGGCGTTCGAGGAATAGCCTCAGTGAGTGGATCCGCCTTGAAGTTTCTTTCTTTGTCTCTCTATATCTCAAGTTCGCGGAGAAAACCATCTCCCGAAATGAGCAATACCTGTCTTAGAGTGTCTAGATGTCTGATGGGACCGAGCTCATAAATGAACTCCAAATCCAAACTTCTTAGACTGTATCGTCAACTGAACTTAATCAGTATCATGCGCCATGCCTCCCTCAGTATCTGCCTGGATCACCTGTCCAGAATACTGTCCCTCGTCAGAGGGAAAACTATAACTCTGACAACCTCCTTGTCGTCCATGTCACCTTAGAAACCTGGAACGATAACTGTCTCCTAAAGGAGGCAGCCGTTATCATATCCCTAGAACATTCACTTATGTTCTAAAACTGCTTCCGACTGTTTCTCCAGGATTGGATCAATATCAACTTATTGCATCTAGTGCAAGAACAACATCTGGTGTGGTACTTGACATCTCATGATTGACTCAATTGCCTAAGCAAGTGATCTGCCAATCATGCACATCCCTCTCTACTTTAGTCTATAAGACACCTTTAGAGAGGGTGACTCCATCACCTGCAGGTACACTACCGTGCCAGGAGTCGTCCATTCTAAATACTCTTAGAATGCTGTCAAAGTACCCTGATTGGGAAACCACCCAAATCTAGATCTAAAAACCATAGATCTAGTAACCAGTATGTCTGATACAAAATCCATTTCCTTTGTGAAGAAACCACCGTGTGACGACCAAAGTATAACCGATCGTAGTATAGGAGTTTCCTTTCCTACTCTGTGTATGTCATCCAAAACCCGGCTATCACACCCTACTACCTTCTCAACAGATCCGTCCCCTATTCTGATGACGTCAAACCCATGACTGTCACATCAGAAATAGATGATCTATCTCCGCTATTTCTGCTTTAGTCTATAAATAGACATAAGCCAGATGTCCACCAATGCTTCCGCTGCTCCCACTGACTACGACAACCCTCTGGCAGAGTCATATAGACGTGCACTTCTAAATCTAGTTTAGAATGACGCTATACTCATCCTCATGCCGGGTCTCGCAGCCTGGAACAACAACAATGGCAAGTGTGGGTAAACAAGAACTTCCCTGTCACCGTCCTTGAGGCTACCGGAGTACCTCTCGGGTGCCTGAAGTTACCCACCGTATCTGCGGAGTGGCCAATGGAATGTCAAAACAGATTGAATCTTTAGGTTCCTTATCAAATCTTCAGTAATCGTTTGCGGTTCTGGAATCACTTCCAGTTCTACCATACTCCCACTACTGTTTTTGAAAAAATCCATTTTTAATAAAACTGTGGCGAGTCTAGAACAATATTTCTATTGATATGCCAGATGGTAGAAAGTCAACCCTCGTCATAGCCTGGGTCAACCCACAAACAGCCATTACAGAAACGTGCCTTGAGTTATCCAGAGTCTGGTTTTAATCATAAGCCGGACAACTCCCCGTACCTTAACAATGTTAAGATATGAACTGTACTATATCCAATATAGAACCAGAGGCACTGATTTAATTGAACCAGATTTAAATCATGCAGCTGTCTCCAGTGCATGTTAACTAAATGGAGAGAGGCCGATCAGCGTTACTCAACTTAGGAATGCTTTCAATTATGAGTAACCTGAAAGAGAAGCAATTTCTCTTTATCATTACTATCAACCGAATACCATACACAAGTATCTACATCTTCGATCACCTTGAAGAATCCCGATACTTGCTACACCTGGTTCTCTACTCTATTCAAATACCTATAACTTCTCAAAACTTAGACCCTGTGTTTCTTCGAAACACATGTCTAAGAACTAGAGAAGTTAAAAGTAAACAGAACATAGTATGAGGACCAACCCCTCTGTCCTAATGGACACTGGACAACATACAATACTCTGTATAAGTCCGTCGAGTCTAACAACTCTTTCACTGTGTGTCGTAGGTTGAAAACTGTACTTATGGTTAAGAAGAATTACACCGCTGTTTAATGCTCCTTACCTAACCATCCACTGATATAGGTAAATGTCATCGACATAATATCAAAAGGTATATCTCACTCTATGAAAATAGACGTACAGATATATCAATTTGAAATTGGTGCATAACAGCGGATATTCAAAACCAAATATTTGCCGACCGGCAAACATCCCAGGTGATCTCCTCAAATATCACCGATTACAACGAATCCCGATATAATGAGGATGATCACCCAATTCCCAATAACTTACTCCCACTCATCATCTGTAAAACCATACAGATGTGAGAATCAAACGTGGTAAATACATACCCTGGAGCAAGTGTCTAATCGGGAAATCAGTTTTCTTTTAACATTACACAGTGAACTGAAACATTAAAATGTTTCGATGGGGTATCCTGGTATTCCTAGTAATGCCTCTACCATTATCCAGATTCACAACTAAAACCGTATAATTCTTTGCCACCTCTCCAAATCCCTTCATATGTCTTTAGTCGTTACCTTCTGCACACCCCTTAGGCCAAATGGTTTTCTTTCTTCCCTACCGTTCGGCACCAGCCTATGGTTTGGAAGAAGACTATCCAATAAGCATAATGGGTGTACTGTCCTAGTCCTAGGAGCACTCGCAATGCGAGAGAAGGTGAAGATAAAAGACAACCGAATAAAACTTATTCCTATTTCTCCTGGACCAGAATCCATCCCCGAACTGGAACAAGTTCCTTTCGAGTTCGTATATAACCATACGATGGAGTATCCAATAAACTGTGGATCTTCGTAGTGATACGGAGTGTCCTGGAGAAATACAAAGGTGATTTAGGATTGGCGAAGAAATACTTGGTTTGGTCGTGAATATCAGTCGCAATTTACTTTGCCCTCTTACTAATCCCTTGCTTTGTCTTAATCTTAATACCTTCTGCACACCATCGTTATGCTAATTGGTTTTCTTCATTCCCCACTGTTCGGCACCAGCCTAAAGTTTGGAAGAAGACTATCCAATTTGCGTAATAGGTGTACTATCTCCTAAACCAAGGAGTACTCACAACTTGAGAGAAGGTAAAAGGGAAAAGACAACTGAATAATCCTATTCATTTTCTCCAGAACCAGAAACCATCCTCGAATTCCTTCGAGTTCGTATCTAACCATACGATGGTTTTGTTCAATGGAAGTGGACGTTCGTAGTAATACGGGGTGTCCTGGAGAAAAGGGTAAAAGTAGGAGTGGCAATTAGGTCTGCAACTCTGACAATCCAAAAGCCAGTGTAAAGAAGGTTCGGTCAACTTGGTCACTGAGTCATAGTCTTGGGTCGGGTCAATGGTCGCTGCCAAAGAGAGAGAGAAAAGAAACACTCAGCGTGCACTCTAACCAAGATCAGAATGGTTACCAATTTATCTAATCTGGAAACCTCCCACTGTACCTCAAATTCTCCTCCAAACCTGAAAGAAGAATTAGTCGGGGTCATCCGAGGAGTAAACTAACTCATCAATGGGAATCGGGATCCAACTATCATCGCATGATAACGTGACGGAATCCGCTCACCCTATCACACTCCAGAAGGTATGCGCTTATCTGGCAAGTTTCAGTACTTTTGAAACTCCCGATGTGATTTCTGCCCCATGCTCTTATGACCTTGACGAAGGTCAACAAATCATAAGTCACATGTCAAGTTCCACCCGTCATTGTCCAGGTTAATTTAAACCCACCCGTACAAGCCCTTGACGAAGGTCAACAAGGCTATACGACTGTCCCAAACCAACACATCTATCTATGCAGCAGAAAGGCAACAAGCAGCTACCATACACTATGCCTTGACGAAGGCCAACAAACATAGCATGAATACTACGTGCTACCCGTCTGAAACGACGGAGGGCTACGAATGGTTTCTGGCGAAAACCTTTAACGTAATGAACTTGATATCGTTGAAGGAACGAATAGCTTTTTAGAAAATATAGTGACGAAAACCTTTACTAAAGAGGTCACTCCCGGTGAAGGGATCTCGGCTCTTTCCCTGTAGAATGGGGTGCGGGATATTCCAAATGAATACCACGGTGCAAAGCAAAAGTAATCGGCTATAGTGAAGTTAATGCCCTGACGCAAACTTCTGTCCAAGGGGTCACTCCCGGTGAAGGGATTTCGGCCCTTGCCTCGTCGACTGAGGAGCAGGATATTCCAAATGAATACCACGATGCAAAACAAAAGTGAACGTCCTTGCAATAACAGCTTTTTGAAAAGTGTTCCAACAACATCAGAATAGGTTTGTTTTAACTTGCATTGATCCGAATCAACGCAGTCCCATCAATTGATCACACCACAAAGAACGAAAATATACTGACGTACGTATATGCCATCCGCATTCGCCACTGGGTCCCGTCATCACCCGTTAGGTTAGCTAACTAACGACAGAGCGGGGACTGGACTAGCGCGGATGAAAAACATATACAACATCTACTAATATATATACCAATATATAGTATTTCGCTCAAGGCGTGAATAAAATGCAACATCACAGAAATGTACAGCATCACAGAACAATACAGATATCTGGGATCCCCGGGTTTCACAGAGCCACCACTGAAACCCGACGTTCCCCTGGTCGTGTGGATAGCCTGTGCAATGAAATCCTAGACCCCTATGGGCGCAGCAAGTCACCCGCCAAAACCTGAAGCGAGGCAGCCCCCTTCAGTGCCGTGAATGGACCACCCAGCACTTCACGGAATCCGGTAACTTGGGCACCCCTCCTGGGTCAACCTGTACCCCCTATGAGTGCGGAGAATAGCCCGCCAATCCTGGAGTGAAGCCCCTTCCGTCCCAATGCCATGAGATGCGGGCTTGTTGCCCTCTAGAACCCGGCTATCCGTGCACCCCACCGTGGGGTAGCCCTAGTACAGAAAGTAAAATATACATACAACGGGTACATCGACCGCAACCTGGTCGTGCCCCAAAAGAATAATACAATCAGGCAGTGACGGCAGTCCACATGTCGGACGCTCGCCCCGCAATATCAAATGTACATAATACAACAACACTGTACTAGCATTGCATCCAGGCTATCCCCCACGACCGATCCGCAACATCACAGCAAAAACACAGAACATCAACGTGAAAGTCACGTTCGCAAATCCGTCTAACTGGGCTATAGCAGTTAGACCGGATTTACCGATCGAGTGACATTCACGGTCGCAGATATAATGTAAATACTGTGAAAAATGTGTTTAAAATATCCGATCGATCAAAAATTAACAAGTGGGCCTCCAAGCAATACTGTAGCACTCACAGAAAATCTGGGCCCAATTTTAATATTCCAAAACCCCTAAAATAAGCCCAGAAGCCCACTGGAAAAATATGATGCAGTGAGGATACAAATGTGCGGCGGAACCGCGGCCTAAGGGGGGGTTTGGCCGCGGTTCCGCGCTCCAGGTGTCGACTCACTGTGTCGAACTTTTCCAGTATGCTTAGAATTTCTTGTACATCAGTTTTCTACAACCTGAAAAATTTTAGGAGACCAAAAAATTTCAACAGAAAACTGTCGTGAACTAAAATTGGGTTTTTGGAATTTTGGTCGATCGGAACTGAAAAACACATCAAACGAAGCTAGACGAAGTTAATGGCGAGGCTCTGATACCACTGTAAGTGCACGGCGGCGCCCCGGTCGTCAATCCGACGGCCAAATGCGGAAACGGTGATAAACTTTAATTTTGCGAACTTAGCAAACCGGCACCACCGCGCACTAAACCCCGGATCGTGCCATTAAACTAGATCTAGCAAAGTAACAAGATAGGGAAGAGATATACCGAGTGATCCGAGTCCTCCGGTCTTCTCGTCATCGTCCCGATCTCTTGCAGAAACTCCGGTCGTCGCCTCCTCGCCGGAATGGCACCACATCGCCTGCATCTTTTACGGGCTCCCGCCTCTATACCGAGGCAACTCGGGCATGAAGCTGGCAAGTCGACATGCCCAAGATGTGCTGTAGGAAGTGTAGGGCTTTGTCTCTTTGGGGTTATGTTGCCTTGATGGAGGAATGAGGTTGTGAAAAGAACTTCAAAGTAGAGATAGAATTTTGTAGCATGAGATGATGAAATTTTCCCTCATCCAAATGAAATGATCCACTCTCATTTTTCCTCTCCTCATGAAATTGTGGCCGGCCAAAATTCTCCCAAGGAAATGGTGGAGGGAAACAACATATATCACAAGAGGGAGGTGAGTGTAGGAGATGAGAAAAGGGTGACCATAAACAAACATCATGATTACAAAAGAACATCCAAACCATACCCTTTCTAATCTCATTCAATGCAAGAATGGTGCAACAAAAGAAAAGATGCTCTCATAATAAATCCTTTTGCAATAAACCCCTCCACAAAATGTTATTTGCAAACTTGCAAATAACCCCCTCCATCGGAAAAGTCCGGCCGGGAAAGAACAAAGGAAAACCGGCCGGAACGGAATGCAAACTGGCAACTCCAGAAAACTGGTCCCGTAATAAATTACAGGAAAACCCCGATACTGTGCATACACACCCACATCTGTATTCCGTCCGGATACAAATGCAAAGAGACAAAATCTACACTGTACTATACTAGGATCCGGCTTAAACCAAAGCCGGCTAGTAATATCCGTCCGATCCTGATCCGTGCAATACCGCACGTATCTGATCGAACCCTGCCATATTTCTATACGGCCTCCAGTACAAACCGTCCGATCCTGATCCGTGCAATACCGCACGTATCTGATCGGACCCTGCCATATCTCCATACGGCCTCTACAGCGTTTCGTCCGAAAGCTTGAGTAACAGAAAGTGTGGTGGACTCTAAAGACTCGTCAATACTATGGCTGTGGATTTAACCACTAGCACGTCAGAGGTATAAGCCAATACGTGATGGGCCACCAGCTATTGACCAAAAGGGACGTCGATGAGCGAACTCATCCTGACACCCTACTGAGCCTGTCAGTGATAATATCCGTACAATCCGGTCCGTTCGTCTATGAGCATCGCATGTCGGGCCTAGGGGGTGGGTAAAAGTCAGACCCCCAAAAGCGGTACAAGTCGTGTCGGAGTGTAGCCCAGAACACCCTGAGATACTACTGGAATACCTACCAGTAAATCTCCTGCCTTGGCCAAGGACTTCGTGTAATGGCTCTCCTAGACACAGCGCGACCTCACCCCCAATACCGGGAGAGACGAACCCCCGAAGATCCGCTCACTGCCTCCATGTGGCTCGGGACTGTACCCAACTAAAACCTGTTTGCACGACTCCTTTGAGCCGTGGTAGGGTAGTAATCAAAGCACAGTGGGAACTCACACGAGACAAATGACGATCCCCAGGTCGATGAACTAACCTGTACACATGTCACCTGGGAACTGCTATCTGACGTCAGGTATAAGACCAACTAGCATGTTCCCGGCGAGTCCTGTCCGGTGTACTCATAACCCAATGAGCACCTGTATACATCTTAGGTGATCCAACTGACACCAGTGGCTTGTGAGACCGGCCACCGCCCCTCGTCGGGGTCTCGACTGTATACACTAGTCTACTCTGGAGAATCGATGCCCTGTCTCGAAACTCCCACGACTAGGGACCATTTAAGGATGTGCTTATAGACTCCAGCTCTCACTTATATGATCGCCCTCATACTGCCGGCAGTCAAGCAAGAATCCTAGGGGCTCTATCAACGTGCAATAGCGACCTGTCAGGTCACCTGAAGCAGTACACGATGATAAAGGTAAACCAGATAGCATACTATCATCTCGAGTAAGACTGTCGTACCGGGATAAGTCCTCCCTCAATCATTGCAATCACGTGCCTGTGATCCAATAATTGACTCTGAGGGCACTATCTCCAACAAGAGTTGGGTGGTCTATAAGCATATCCTTAATAGTGGTCCCTAGTCGTGGGAGTTTCGAGACAGGGCATCGATACTCCGGAGTAGACTAGTGTATACAGTCGAGACCCCGACGAGGGGCGGTGACCGGTCTCACAAGCCACTGGTGTCATTTGGATCACCTAAGATGTATACAGGTGCTCATTGGGTTATGAGTACACAGGACAGGACTCGCCGGGAACCTGCTAGTTGGTATTATACATATCGTCAGATAGCAGTTCCCTGGTGACATGTGTACAGGTTAGTTCATCGACCTGAGGTCGTCATTTGTCTCGTGTGAGTTCCCACTGTGCTTTGATTTCTACCCTACCACGGCTCAAAGGAGTCGTGCAAACAGGTAGTTTTTGGGTACAGTCCCGAGCCACATGGAGGCACGTGAGCGGATCGGCAGGGGATTCGTCTCTCCCGGTATTGGGGGTGGAGGTCGCGCTGTGTCTAGGAAACTGTGTCTAGGAAAGCCATTACACCAAGTCCTTGGCCAAGGCAGGTGAGATTTACTGGTAGGTATTCCAGTAGTATCTCAGGATGTTCAGGGCTTGTCCAACACGACTTATACAGCTATTGGGGGTCTGACGTTACTAGCCCCCTAGGCCGGATATGCGATACTCATAGACGAACGGACCAGACTGTATATACATGGTCACTGTTAGGCTCAGTAGGGTTTCTGGATGAGTTCGCTCATCAGCCTCCCTTGAGGTCAGTCCATGGGCAGCCGTTACGCATAGCTAGTGCCGCTGACGGCTTGTGGTTAAACCCACTGCCAGGGTACTGACGAGTCATTAGAGTCCCCCACAGATAGTTTCCCAAGTTCGGGCGAAACGTTGTAGAGGCCGTATGGTTTTATGGCAGGGTTCGGAAAATGCACGTGCGTTTACGCACGTGTCATATTTCGGACAGATAATACTGGTGGGCTTTGGTTTAAGCCGGATCCGAGTATTATACAGAGTAGATATAATATCTTTGTCTCAGTTGCATTTGTATTCGGTCGTAATAAAAATGCGGGTATATTTATACAGTTACGGGGTTATCCTGAAATTCGTTTCGGGATCACTTTTGGAAGTTGCCAGTTTCCAGTTTTCTATCAGCCGTATTTACCATTTGGTTAAATACGGATTTATCTTTTCTTAAGATGAGTGTGGAAGCTTCTAGAAGGTTCTAGAAGTGGTGAGGTGTTTAGTGAGTCATGGTTGCATTTAAGGATTCCATTAATACTTGATGACTAGGTAATGATTCATCATTTCATTAAGTGTGTTCACACTTTATGTTCACACTAGAGATATTTTCTTATCGTCACCTCCCCCTCTCCTACACTCACCCCCACCTCTATATATATGGCCGGCCCCTTCCTCTCTCTCATACAAACACTTGGTAGAAAAAGAAATGGTTGTTGGTTAAAACATTATGATAGTTTTCGGTGTATGGAATTTCACAGCTCATTTCATTCCATCACCCGATTCCAATGGCAACTTCATTAACCGTTCGTTCATGGCTTTGGACGAAGCGAGACAAAGTCTTCTACTCATTCTCTACATCATTCTTGGTCGTCTCTTTTAGCAAACTTGACGACCGAGTTGCCTCGAGTCAGAGGTGGGAGCCCGTTTAAAGATCCGATGACGTGGTGCCACCTGGACGAGGAGATCGGAGATCGACGAGATCGGAGCAGCCGCAACGGAGCGTGGGATGATGGTTAAAGAACGAAGGACTCGGATCGTTCGGTATAACCTTTCTTCCCTCTTTGTAGATTATTACTTTAGCGTTAATGGCAGATCCGGGTTAAAGTATGCGATAACGCAAGTTATAAAAGTTTTTGTTCCGCTTTTTAGCGTCTGTAAGACGGCCGGGGCACTACCGTAGACTTACATGGTATCAGAGCCACGCCATTAAGCTTTACTAACTTTGGCTAACGTGTTTAAAAGATCGATCGAACGGATTTTCAAAAAACTACAATTTTCAAGTCTAAAGTTTCTGTTGAATTTAAATCTGGTGTAAAAATTATTTTGAGCATCTTAGAAAATCAAGAAGGTTTTTAAAGAACACAGAAGAAATTCGACCCACTGATCCGACTTGTTCGGCCGCGGAACCGCCGCCAAAGCCATGCTTTGGCCGCGGAACCGCGGCCATCTAGGTGAATCAGTGGGCCATCTTTCTTCTGTGGATTCTACTCGGGAAATTGTGGTTTCTGGAACTGTTTATTTGGGCCTAGTTTTTTTTACTGTAGAGCAGTTTTGCGTGGGGCCCACTTCGGGAAATTTAGTTGATCGAAATTTAAACGTGTTAGTTTACAGTGCTTACATTATATCTCCGACCGTGAATGTCATTTGATCGATAAACCGCGTCTGATTGCTATAGTTCTTTTAGACGGGTTTGCGAACGTGACATTCCAGTTGATGTTCTGTGTTGTGCTGTGATGTTGCGGATTTTTCGTGGTGGATAGCAGTGTGCAATGGTAGTGCAGTTTGAGTTCATTTATACATTTGATATTGTGGGGCGAGCGTCCAACATGTGGACTGCCGTCACTGCCTGTTGTATAATATTCTTTTGGGGCACGACCAGGTTGCGGTCGATGTACCCATTATACATATTTTTCATTTCTGTACTAGGTTTTACCCCGCGACGGAGTGCACGGATAGCCGGGTTCTGGAGGGCAACGGGTCCGCATCTCATGGCTTTGAGTGGCAGAGGGGCCCCACTCTAGAATTGGCAGACTATTCGCCGCACTCGTAGGGGGTACAGGTTGACCCAAGGAGGGGTGCTCAAGCTACCGGATTCCGTGAAGTGCCGGGTGGTCCATTCACTATGCTGTAGAGGGCTGCCTCGCTTCAGGTTTTTGTGGGTAACTTGCCGCACCTGTAGGGGTCTAGGTTTCATTGCACAGGCTATCCACACAACAGGGGAACGTCGGGTTTCAGCAGCGGCTCTGTGAAACCCGGGGATCCCAGATTATCTGTATTGTTCTGTGATGCTTATTACTTTTCTGTAATGTTGCATATTATCACGCCTGGAGCGATTATTGTATATTGGTTTATATACTATTAGATGTTGTATATGTTTTACACCCGCGCTAGTTCAGTCCCCGCTCTGTCGTTAGTAACCTAACTGGTGATGATAGGACCCAGTGACGAATGCGGATGGCATATACGTACATTTTATTTTCGTTCTTTTCTGGTGTGATTATTGATGGGACTGCATTGATTCTGATCAATGCAAAGTAAAACAAACCTGTTTGGATGTTGTTGGAACAATTTAAAAAGTGTTATTACAAGGACGTTTCCTGTTGCTTTGCATAGTGGTATTCAGTGGAATATCCTGCACCTCATTTGACGGGGCAAGGGCCGATATCCCTTCACCGAGACTGACCCCTTGGGCAGAAGTTTGCGTCAGGGTAATAACTTCACTATAGTCGATTACAAGTTGCTTTGCATCGCGGTATTCAGTGGAATATCCAGCACCTCATTCCACGAGGAAAGAGCCGAGATCCCTTCACCGGGAATGACCTCTTTAGCAAAGGTTTTCGCCACAATATTTTATAAAAAGCTATCAGGTTCCTTCAACGCGATCAAGTTCATTACGATAAAGGTTTTTCGCCAAAAACCAGCCGTAACCCTCCGACGTTTCTTATGGATGGTCAGTAATATTCAAGCTATGTTTGTTGGCTTTCGTCAAGGCATGGTGTTTGGTAGTTGCTGGGGTATTCATTTGTTGCATAGATAGATGAGTTGGTTTGGGACAGTCGTATTACCTTGTTGGCTTTCGTCAAGGGTATGTACGGGTGGGTTCGAATTAACAAGATAATGACGGGCAGAACTTGACATGTGACTTTTGATTTGTTGGCTTTCGTCAAGGTCATAAAAACATGGGGTAAAAATCATATCGGGAGTTTCTAAAGAAACTGAAACTTGCCAGGTATGCGCATACCTTCTGGAGTGTGATAACGTGAGTGGATTCTGTCACGTTATCATGCGATGAGAGTTGGATCCCGATTCCCACTGATGAGTTGGTTTACTCTTCGGGTGATCCCGATTGATTCTTCTTTCAGGTTTGGGGGAGAATTTGACAGTACAGTGGGAGGTTTCCGGATTAGATAAAGTGATAACCATTCTGATATAGGTTAGAGTGCACGCAGAGTGTTTCTTTTCTCTCTCTCTCTTTGGCAGCGACCTTTGACCGACCCTACACTATGACTCAGTGACCAAGTTGACCGAACCTTCTTAAAATACTGGCTTTTGGATTGTCTGAGTTGCATAAGTCATTGCTACTCCTTCTTTTACCCTTTGCATTTCTCAGAACACCCCGTATTACTACGGACATCCACTTCCATTGGATAGATCCTTCGTATGGTTATATACGAACTCGAAGAAACTTCTTCGAGGATGGATCAAGGTTCAGGAGAAATAGAATTGGTTTATTCAGTTGTCTTTTATTATCACCTTCTCTCAGGTTGCGAGGGCTCCTTGGTTTAGGAGAGTACACCTATTATGCTTATTGGATAGTCTTCTTCCAAACCATAGGCAGGTGCCGAAAGGTAGGGAATGAAGAAAACCAATTAGCCTAAGTAGGGTGTACAGAAGGTAATATGTAAAGACAGAATACAGGGATTAGAAAGAGGGCAAAGTAAGTTGCGACTGCTATCATTCACGACCAAACCGCGTACTTCATCGCCACTCCTATTTCACTTTTAAAAGAATAAGGTATTATTCAGTTGTCTTTTATCATCACCTTCTCTCAAGATGTGAGTACTCCTTGGTTTAGGAGGGTACACCTATTATGCTTACTGGATAGTCTTCTTCCAAACCATAGGCTGGTGCCGAACGGTAGGGAAGGAAGAAAACCATTTAGCCTAACGATGGTGTACAGAAGTTAACGACTAAAGACAAATAAAGGGATTTGGAGAGATGGCAAAGAAATATACGGTTAGAGTCATGAATAGGATTATGGAAGAGGCATTACTATGAACACCAGGATACCCCTATGAAACATTTTCATGTTTCAGTGCATTGTTAATGGAAAACTGTTTTCCCGATTAGATACTTACTCCAGGGTGTGTATTCACCAGGTTTCATTCTCATATCTGTATGGTTTTACAGATGATGAGTGGGAGGAAGTTATTGGGAATTAGATGGTCATCCTCATTATATCGGAATTCGTTGTAATTGGTGATATTTGAGGAAATCGCCTGGGTACAGTTTTCAACCTACGACGGACAGGTTTTGAGTTATTCAACTCGGCGGACTTATACAGAGCATTGTATGTTGTCCAGTGTCCATCAGGACAAAGGGGTAGGTCCTCGTACTATGTTCTGTTTACTTATAACTTCTCTAGTTTTTAGACAAGTGTTTCGTAGAAATACAAGGTCTAAGTTTTGAGAAGTTGTGGGTATAAGAATAAAGTAGAGAACCAGATATCGCAAGTATCGGGATTCTTCAAAAAGATCGAAGATGTAGATTCTTATGATTGGTATTCAGATGATAGTAAATGTTTTGAGAAACATGTTTCTCTTTCGGGTTACTCATAATTGGATGGATTTCTAAGTTGAGTAATGCTGATTAGCCTCTCTCCATTAAAGTTGATATGCACTGGAGACAGCTGCATGATTAGAATCTGGTTCCAATTAAGTAAGTGCCAAAGTTTCTATATTGGATATAGAATGGTTCGTATCTTAACGATGTTAAGGTACGGGGAGTTGTCCGGCTTATGCTTAAAACCAGACTCTGGATAACTCAGGGCACGTTTCTGTAATGGCAGTTTGTGGGTTGGCCCAGGCTATGACGAGGGTTGACTTTCTACCATCTGGGAGATCAATAGTGATATTGTTCTTGACTCGCCACAGTTTTAGTAAAATGGATTTTTTCAGAAAACAGTAGTAGGAGTATGGTAGAACTGGAAGTGATTCCAGAACCGCAAACGATTACGGAAAATTTAATAGGACCTAAAGATTCAATCAGGTTTGACATTCCATTAGCCACTCCGCAGATTTGGAGGGTAACCTCAGACACCCGAGAGGTACTCCGGTAGCCTCAAGGACGGTGACAGGGTTTTTTTATCTACCCAGACTTGACACTACTGTTGTTCCAGGCTATGAGACCCGGTAGGAGGGTTGTTGTGGTCAGTGGGAGCAGCGGAAGCATAGTGGGCAAGTAGGTTATGTCTATTTATAGACTAGAGCAGCTATAGCGGGGATTGATCATCTAATTTTGATGTGACAGTCATAGGTTTGACTTCATCAGAATAGGGGATGGATCTGTTAAGAATAGGGTGTGGTGTCCTGGTATTTGGATGTCATACACAGAGTAGGAAGTAAAATTCCTATACTACGATCGGTTGTACTATGGTCGTCACACAGTTGTTTCTCCAGACAGGATATGGATATAATATTTGACATTCTGGTTTCTAGATTTATGGTTTTAGATCTGGATTTGGGTAGTTTCCCAATGTGGGTACTTTGACAGTATTCTAATGGTTTTTAGAATAGATGTCTCCTGGCATGGTGGTGTACCTGCAGGTGATGGAGTCACCCTCTCTAAAGGTGTCTTACAGACTAAAGAGGAGAGGGATGTACATGATTGGCAGATCACTTGCTTAGGCAATTGAGTCAATCATGAGATGTCAAGTACCACACCAGATGTTGTTTTTGCACTAGATGCAATAAGTTTGTATTAATCCAATCCTGGAGAAACATAAGGAAGCAGTTTTTGAACATAAGTGCATGTTTTACGGAGTTGATGACGGCAGCCTCCTTCGGGAGACGGTTATCATTCCAGGCTTCAAAGGTGACATGGATGACAGAGAGATTATCAGAGTTATAGTTTTCCCTCTAAAGAAGAGGGACAGTATTATGGACAGGTGGTCCAAGAGGATACTGTGGGTGGCATGCTGCAGGATACTGATTAGGTTCAGTGATCGATACAGTCTAAGAAGTTTGGATTTGGAGTTCATTTATGAACTAGGTCCCATCTGATATCTTGACATATTCTGAGACGGGTATTACTCAATTCGGGAGATGGATTTCTCCGCGAACATGAGATTAAGAGAGACATAGAAAGAAACATCAGGACGGATCCACTCACTGAGGCTATTTCTCGAACACAATAGTTTTACAAACGGGCTTTGTGAAACTGATTAGTAGAGGAGTTGGGTGTTGGTTTCACACGGGCTGTGAGTACGCGACATCGCAATAATTAGCCATAAGTGCAAGTGGGAGATTGTTGGATATAGTGCCCTCAAAGTCAATTATTGGATCGCAGGTACGTGATTGCAATGATTGAGGATGACCTATACCGGTAGGACAGTCTTACTCGAGATGATAGTATGCTATCTGGTTTGCCTTTATCAGTCGTGTATAGGTTCAGGTGACTGATCATGATTACACTTTGATAGAGCCCTTAGGATCTTGCTTAACTACCAACAGTATGAGGGCGATCATATAAGTGAGAGTTGGGTGGTCTATAAGCATATCCTTAATAGTGGTCCCTAGTCGTGGGAGTTTCAAGACAGGGCATCGATACTCCGGAGTAGACTAGTGTATACAGTCGAGACCCCGACGAGGGGCGGTGGCCGGTCTCACAAGGCACTAGTGTCAGTTGGATCACCTAAGATGTATACAGGTGCTCATTGGATTATGAGTACACCGGACAGGACTCGCCGGGAACCTGCTAGTTGGTATTATACATATCGTCAGATAGCAGTTCCCTGGTGACATGTGTACATGTTAGTTCATCGACCTGAGGTCGTCATTTGTCTCGTGTGAGTTCCCACTGTGCTTTGATTTCTACCCTACCACGGCTCAAAGGAGTCGTGCAAACAGGTAGTTTTTGGGTACAGTCCCGAGCTACATGGAGGCACGTGAGCGGATCGGCAGGGGATTCGTCTCTCCCGGTATTGGGGGTGGAGGTCGCGCTGTGTCTAGGAAAGCCATTACACCAAGTCCTTGGCCAAGGCAGGTGAGATTTACTGGTACGTACTCCAGTATTATCTCAGGGTGTTCAGGGCTTGTCCGACATGACTTATACAGCTATTGGGGGTCTGACGTTACTAGCCCCTAGGCCGGATATGCGATACTCATAGACGAACGGACCGGACTGTATATACATGGTCACTGTTAGGCTCAGTAGGGTTTCTGGATGAGTTCGCTCATCAGCCTCCCTTGAGGTCAGTCCATGGGCAGACGTTACGCACAGCTAGTGCCGCTGACGGCTTTTGGTTAAACCCACTGCCAGGGTACTGACGAGTCATTAGAGTCCCCCACAGATAGTTTTCCAAGTTCGGGCGAAACGTTGTAGAGGCCGTATGGTTTTATGGCAGGGTTCGGAAAATGCACGTGCGTTTACGCACGTGTCATATTTCGGACAGATAATACTGGTGGGCTTTTGTTTAAGCCGGATCCGAGTATTATACAGAGTAGATATAATATCTTTGTCTCAGTTGCATTTGTATTCGGTCGTAATACAAATGCGGGTATATTTATACAGTTACGGGGTTTTCCTGAAATTCGTTTCGGGATCACTTTTGGAAGTTTCCAGTTTCCAGTTTCCAGTTTTCTATCAGCCGTATTTAACATTTGGTTAAATACGGATTTATCTTTTCTTGAGATGAGTGTGGAAGCTTCTAGAAGGTTCTAGAAGTGGTGAGGTGTTTAGTGAGTCATGGTTGCATTTAATGATTCCATTAATGCTTGATGACTAGGTTAATGATTCATCATTTCATTAAGTGTGTTCACACTTTGTGTTCACGCTAGAGATTTTTTCTTATCGTCACCTCCCCCTCTCCTACACTCACCCCCCTACCTCCATATATATGGCCGGCCCCTCCTCTCTCTCATACACACACTTGGTAGAAAAAGAAATGGTTGTTGGTTAAAAGATTATGATAGTTTTCGGTGTATGGAACTTCACAGCTCATTTCATTCCATCACCAGATTCCAATGGCAACTTCATTAACCGTTCGTCCATGGCTTTGGATGAAGCGAGACAAAGTCTTCTACTCATTCTCTACATCATTCTTGGTCGTCTCTTTTAGCAAACTTGACGACCGAGTTTCCTCGAGTCAGAGGCGGGAGCCCGTTTAAAGATCCGATGACGTGGTGCCACCTGGACGAGGAGATCGGAGATCGACGAGATCGGAGCAGCCGCAACGGAGCGTGGGATGATGGTTAAAAAACGAAGGACTCGGATCGTTCGGTATAACCTTTCTTCCCTCTTTGTAGATTGTCAGTTTAGCGTTAATGGCAGATCCGGGTTAAAATATGCGATAGCGCCAGTTATAAAAGTTTTTGTTCCGCATTTTGGCGTCTGTAAGATGGTCGGGGCGCTACCGTAGACTTACATGGTATCAGAGCCATGCTATTAAGCTTTACTAACTTGGGCTAACGCGTTTAAAAGATCGATCGAACGGATTTTCAAAAAACTAAAATTTTCAAGTCTAAAGTTTCTGTTGAATTTAAATCTGGTCTAAAAATTATTTTGAGCATCTCAGAAAATCAAGCAGGCTTTTTAAAGAACACAGAAGAAATTCGACCTACTGATCCGACTGTACGGCCGCGGAACCGCCGCCAAAGCCATGCTTTGGCCGCAGAACCGCGGCCATCTAGGTGAATCAGTGGGCCATCTTTCCTCTGTGGATTCTACTTGGGAAATTGTGGTTTCTGGAACTATTTATTTGGGCCCAGTGTTTTTTACTGTACAGCAGTTTTGCGTGGGGCCCACTTTGGGAAATTTAGTCGATCGAAATTTAAACGTGTTAGTTTACAGTGCTTACATTATATCTCCGACAGTGAATGTCATTTGATCGGTAAACCGCGTCTGATTGCTATAGTTCTTTTAGATGGGTTTGCGAACGTGACATTCGCGTTGATGTTATGTGTTGTGCTGTGATGTTGCGGATTTGTCGTGGTGGATAGCAGTGTGCAATGGTAGTGCAGTTTGAGTTTATTTGTACGTTTGATATTGTGGGGTGAGCGTCCAACATGTGGACTGCCGTCACTGCCTGTTGTATAATATTCTTTTGGGGCACGACCACGTTGCGATCGATGTACCCATTGTACATATTTTTCATTTCTGTACTAGGTTTTACCCCGCGACGGAGTGCACGGATAGCCGGGTTCTGGAGGGCAACGGGTCCGCATCTCATGGCTTTGAGTGGCAGAGGGGCCCCACTCTAGAATTGGCAGACTATTCGCCGCACTCGTAGGGGGTACAGGTTGACCCAAGGAGGGGTGCTCAAGCTACCGGATTCCGTGAAGTGCCGGGTGGTCCATTCACTATGCTGTAGGGGGCTGCCTCGCTTCAAGTTTTTGCGGGTAACTTGCCGCACCCGTAGGGGTCTAGGTTTCATTGCATAGGCTATCCACACGACAGGGGAACGTCGGGTTTCAGCAGCGGCTCTGTGAAACCCGGGGATCCCAGATTATCTGTATTGTTCTGTGATGCTTATTACTTTTCTGTAATGTTGCATATTATCACGCCTAGAGCGATTATTGTATATTGGTTTATATACTATTAGATGTTGTATATGTTTTACACCCGCGCTAGTTCAGTCCCCGCTCTGTCGTTAGTAACCTAACGGGTGATGACGGGACCCAGTGACGAATGCGTATGGCATATACGTACATTTTATTTTCGTTCTTTTCCGGTGTGATTATTGATGGGACTGCGTTGATTCTGATCAATGCAAAGTAAAACAAACCTGTTTGGATGTTGTTGGAACAATTTAAAAAGTGTTATTACAAGGACGTTTCCTGTTGCTTTGCATAGTGGTATTCAGTGGAATATCCTGCACCTCATTCGACGGGGCAAGGGCCAATATCCCTTCACCGGGACTGACCCCTTGGGCAGAAGTTTGCGTCAGGGTAATAACTTCACTATAGTCGATTATAAGTTGCTTTGCATCGCGGTATTCAGTGGAATATCCTGCACCTCATTCCACGAGGAAAGAGCCGAGATCCCTTCACCGGGAATGACCTCTTTAGCAAAGGTTTTCGCCACTATATTTTATAAAAAGCTATCAGGTTCCTTCAACGAGATCAAGTTCATTATGTTAAAGGTTTTTCGCCAAAAACCAGCCGTAGCCCTCCATCGTTTCTTATGGATGGTCAGTAATATTCAAGCTATGTTTGTTGGCTTTCTTCAAGGCATAGTGTTTGGTAGTTGCTGGGGTATTCATTTGTTGCATAGATAGATGAGTTGGTTTGGGACAGTCGTATTACCTTGTTGGCTTTCGTCAAGGGTATGTACGGGTGGTTTCGAATTAACAAGATAATGACGAGCAGAACTTGACATGTGACTTATGATTTGTTGGCTTTCGTCAAGGTCATAAGAACATGGGGTAAAAATCATATCGGGAGTTTCTAAAGAAACTGAAACTTGCCGGGCATTCGCATACCTTCTGGAGTGTGATAACGTGAGTGGATTCCGTCACGTTATCATGCGATGAGAGTTGGATCCCGATTCCCACTGATGAGTTGGTTTACTCTTCGGGTGATCCCGATTGATTCTTCTTTCAGGTTTGGGGGAGAATTTGACAGTACAGTGGGAGGTTTCCGGATTAGATAAAGTGATAACCATTCTGATCTAGGTTAGAGTGCATGTAGAGTGTTTCTTTTCTCTCTCTCTCTTTGGCAGCGACCTTTGACCGACCCTAGACTATGACTCGTGACCAAGTTGACCGAACCTTCTTAAAATACTGGCTTTTGGATTGTCTGAGTTGCATAAGTCATTGCCACTCCTTCTTTTACCCTTTGCATTTATCAGAACACCCCGTATTACTACGGACATCCACTTCCATTGGATAGATCCATCGTATGGTTATATACGAACTCGAAGAAACTTCTTCGAGGATGGATCAAGGTTCAGGAGAAATAGAATTGGTTTATTCAGTTGTCTTTTATTATCACCTTCTCTCAAGTTGCGAGAGCTTCTTGGTTTAGGAGAGTACACCTATTACGCTTATTGGATAGTCTTCTTCCAAACCATAGGCAGGTGCCGAAAGGTAGGGAATGAAGAAAACCAATTAGCCTAAGTAGGGTGTACAGAAGGTAATATGTAAAGACAGAATACAGGGATTAGAAAGAGGGCAAAGTAAGTTGCGACTGCTATCATTCACGACCAAACCGCGTACTTCATCGCCACTCCTATTTCACTTTTAAAAGAATAAGGTATTATTCAGTTGTCTTTTATCATCACCTTCTCTCAAGATGTGAGTACTCCTTGGTTTAGGAGGGTACACCTATTATACTTACTGGATAGTCTTCTTCCAAACCATAGGCTGGTGCTGAACGGTAGGGAAGGAAAAAAACCATTTAGCCTAACGATGGTGTACAGAAGGTAACGACTAAAGACAAATAAAGGGATTTGGAGAGATGGCAAAGAAATATACGGTTAGAGTCATGAATAGGATTATGGAAGAGGCATTACTATGAACACCAGGATACCCCTACGAAACATTTTCATGTTTCAGTGCATTGTTAATGGAAAACTGTTTTCCCGATTATATACTTACTCCAGGGTGTGTATTCACCAGGTTTCATTCTCATATCTGTATGGTTTTACAGATGATGAGTGGAAGGAAGTTATTGGGAATTAGGTGGTCATCCTCATTATATAGGAATTCGTTGTAATTGGTGATATTTGAGGAAATCGCCTGGGTACAGTTTTCAACCTACGACGGACAGGTTTTGAGTTATTCAACTCGGCGGACTTATACAGAGCATTGTATGCTGTCCAGTGTCCATCAGGACAAAGGGGTAGGTCCTCGTACTATGTTCTGTTTACTTATAACTTCTCTAGTTTTTAGACAAGTGTTTCGTAGAAATACAAGGTCTAAGTTTTGAGAAGTTGTGGGTATAAGAATAAAGTAGAGAACCAGATATCGCAAGTATCGGGATTCTTCTAAGAGATCGAAGATGTAGATTCTTGTGATTGGTATTCAGATGATAGTAAATGTTTTGAGAAACTTGTTTCTCTTTCGGGTTACTCATAATTGGATGGATTCCTAAGTTGAGTAATGCTGATTAGCCTCTCTCCATTAAAGTTGATATGCACTGGAGACAGCTACATGATTAGAATCTGGTTCCAATTAAATAAGTGCCAAAGTTTCTATATTGGATATAGAATGGTTCGTATCTTAACGATGTTAAGGTACGTGGAGTTGTCCGGCTTATGCTTAAAACCAGACTCTGGATAACTCAGGGCACGTTTCTGTAATGGCAGTTTGTGGGTTGGCCCAGGCTATGACGAGGGTTGACTTTCTACCATCTGGGAGATCAATAGTGATATTGTTCTTGACTCGCCACAGTTTTAGTAAAATGGATTTATTCAGAAAACAGTAGTGGGAGTATGGTAGAACTGGAAGTGATTCCAGAACCGCAAACGATTACGGAAAATTTAATAGGACCTAAAGATTCAATCAGGTTTGACATTCCATTAGCCACTCCGCAGATTTGGTGGTTAACCTCAGACACCCGAGAGGTACTCCGGTAGCCTCAAGGACGGTGACAGGGTTTTTTTTATCCACCCAGACTTGACACTACTGTTGTTCCAGGCTATGAGACCCGGTAGGAGGGTTGTTGTGGTCAGTGGGAGCAGCAGAAGCATAGTGGGCAAGTAGCTTATGTCTATTTATAGACTAGAGCAGTTATAGCGGAGATTGATCATCTAGTTTTGATATGACAGTCATAGGTTTGACTTCATCAGAATAGGGGATGGATCTGTTAAGAAAGTAGTAGGGTGTGGTGTCCTGGTATTTGGATGTCATACACAGAGTAGGAAGTAAAATTCCTATACTACGATCGGTTGTACTGTGGTCGTCACACAGTTGTTTCTCCAGACAGGATATGGATATAATATTTGACATTCTGGTTTCTAGATCTATGGTTTTAGATCTGGATTTGGGTAGTTTCCCAATGTGGGTACTTTGACAGTATTCTAATGGTTTTTAGAATAGATGACTCTTGGCATGGTGGTGTACCTGCAGGTGATGGAGTCACCCTCTCTAAAGGTGTCTTACAGACTAAAGAGGAGAGGGATGTACATGATTGGCAGATCACTTGCTTAGGCAATTGAGTCAATCATGAGATGTCAAGTACCACACCAGATGTTGTTTTTGCACTAGATGCAATAAATTTGTATTAATCCAATCCTGGAGAAACATAAGGAAGCAGTTTTAGAACATAAGTGCATGTTCTACGGAGTTGATGACGGCAGCCTCCTTCGGGAGACAGTTATCATTCCAGGCTTCAAAGGTGACATGGATGACAGAGAGATTGTCGGAGTTATAGTTTTCCCTCTAAAGAAGAGGGACAATATTATGGACAGGTGGTCCAAGAGGATACTGTGGGAGGCATGCTGCAGGATACTGATTAGGTTCGGTGATCGATACAGTCTAAGAAGTTTGGATTTGGAGTTCATTTATGAACTAGGTCCCATCAGATATCCAGACATATTCTAAGACAGGAATTACTCAATTGGGAGATGGCTTTCTCCGCGAACATGAGATTAAGAGATACATAAAAAGAAACATCAGGGCGGATCCACTCACTGAGGCTATTTCTCGAACACAATAGTTTTACAAACGGGCTTTGTGAAACTGATTAGTAGAGGAGTTGGGTGTTGGTTTCACACGGGCTGTGAGTACGCGACATCGCAATAATTAACCTTAAGTGCAAGTGGGAGATTGTTGGATATAGTGCCCTCAAAGTCAATTATTGGATCGCAGGTACGTGATTGCAATGATTGAGGAGGACCTATACCGGTAGGACAGTCTTACTCGAGATGATAGTATGCTATCTGGTTTGCCTTTATCAGTCGTGTATAGGTTCAGGTGACTGATCACGATTACACTTTGATAGAGCCCTTAGGATCTTGCTTGACTACCAACAGTATGAGGGCGATCATATAAGTGAGAGTTGGGTGGTCTATAAGCATATCCTTAATAGTGGTCCCTAGTCGTGGGAGTTTCGAGACAGGGCATCGATACTCCGGAATAGACTAGTGTATACAGTCGAGACCCCGACGAGGGGCGGTGGCCGGTCTCACAATCCACTGGTGTCAGTTGGATCACCTAAGATGTATACAGGTGCTCATTGGGTTTTGAGTACACCGGACAGGACTCGCCGGGAACCTGCTAGTTGGTATTATACATATCGTCAGATAGCAGTTCCCTGGTGACATGTGTACAGGTTAATTCATCGACCTGAGGTCGTCATTTGTCTCGTGTGAGTTCCCACTGTGCTTTGATTTCTACCCTACCACGGCTCAAAGGAGTCGTGCAAACATGTATTTTTTGGGTACAGTCCCGAGCCACATGGAGGCACGTGAGCGGATCGGCAGGGGATTCGTCTCTCCCGGTATTGGGGGTGGAGGTCACGCTGTGTCTAGGAAAGCCATTACACCAAGTCCTTGGCTAAGGCGGATGAGATTTACTGGTAGGTTCTCCAGTAGTATCTCAGGGTGTTCAGGGCTTGTCCGACACGACGTATACAGCTATTGGGGGTCTGACGTTACTAGCCCCCTAGGCCGGATATGCGATACTCATAGACGAACGGACCGGACTGTATATACATGGTCACTGTTAGGCTCAGTAGGGTTTCTGGATAAGTTCGCTCATCAGCCTCCCTTGAGGTCAGTCCATGGGCAGCCGTTACGCACAGCTAGTACCGCTGACGGCTTGTGGTTAAACCCACTGCCAGGGTATTGACGAGTCATTAGAGTCCCCCACAGATAGTTTCCCAAGTTCGGGCGAAACGTTGTAGAGGCCATATGGTTTTATGGCAGGGTTCGGAAAATGCACGTGCGTTTACGCAAGTGTCATATTTCGGACAGATAATACTGGTGGGCTTTGGTTTAAGCCGGATCCGAGTATTATACAGAGTAGATATAATATCTTTGTCTCAGTTGTATTTGTATTTGGTCGTAATACAAATGCGGGTATATTTATACAGTTACGGGGTTATCCTGAAATTCGTTTCGGGATCACTTTTGGAAGTTGCCAGTTTCCAGTTTTCTATCAGCCGTATTTAACATTTGGTTAAATACGGATTTATCTTTTCTTGAGATGAGTGTGGAAGCTTCTAGAAGCTTCTAGAAGTGGTGAGGTGTTTAGTGAGTCATGGTTGCATTTAATGATTCCATTAATGCTTGATGACTAGGTTAATGATTCATCTTTTCATTAAGTGTGTTCACACTTTGTGTTCACACTAGAGATATTTTCTTATCGTCACCTCCCCCTCTCCTACACTCACCCCCACCTCCATATATATTGTCGGCCCCCTCCTCTCTCTCATACACACACTTGGTAGAAAAAGAAATGGTTGTTGGTTAAAAGATTATGATAGTTTTCGGTGTATGGAATTTCACAGCTCATTTCATTCCATCACCCGATTCCAATGGCAACTTCATTAACCGTTCGTCTATGGCTTTGGACGAAGCGAGACAAAGTCTTCTACTCATTCTCTACATCATTCTTGGTCGTCTCTTTTAGCAAACTTGACGACCGAGTTGCCTCGAGTCAGAGGCGGGAGCCCGTTTAAAGATCCGATGACGTGGTGCCACCTGGACGAGGAGATCGGAGATCGACGAGATCGGAGCAGCCGCAACGAAGCGTGGGATGATGGTTAAAAAACAAAGGACTCGGATCGTTCGGTATAACCTTTCTTCCCTCTTTGTAGATTGTCAGTTTAGCATTATTGGCAGATCCGGGTTAAAGTATGCGATAGCCCCAGTTATAAAAGTTTTTGTTCCGCATTTTGGCCTATGTAAGATGGCCGGGGCGCTACCGTAGACTTACAGCAATCACGTGCCTGTGATCCAATAATTGACTCTGAGGGCACTATCTCCAACAATCTCCCACTTGCACTCAAGGCTAATTATTGCGATGTCGCATACTCACAGCCCGTGTGATACCGAACACCCAACTCCTCTACTAGTCAGTCTCACAAAGCTCGTTTACGAAACTATTGCGTTCGAGGAATAGCCTCAGTGAGTGGATCCGCTTTGATGTTTTTTTCTATGTCTCTCTATATCTCAAGTTCGCGGAGAAAGCCATCTCCCGAAATGAGCAATACATGTCTTAGAATGTGTCTGGATGTCTGATGGGACCTAGCTCATAAATGAACTCCAAATCCAAACTTCTTAGACTGTATCGTCAACTGAACTTAATCAGTATCCTGCGCCATGCCTCCCTCAGTATTGCCTTGGACCACCTGTCCAAAATACTGCCCCTCGTACACCCTGTCGTCCAGGTCACCTTGGAAGCCTGGAATGATAACTGTCTCCCGAATGAGGCTGTCGTTATCATATCCCTAGAACATCCACTTATGTTCTAAAACTGCTTCCGACTGTTTCTCCAGGATTGGATCAATGTCAACTTACTGCATCTAGTGCAAAAACAACATCTGGTGTGGTACTTGACATCTCATGATTGACTCAATTGCCTGAGCAAGTGATCTGCCAATCATGCACATCCCTCTCCACTTTAGTCTGTAAGACACCTTTAGAGAGGGTGACTCCATCATCTGCAGGTACACTACCGTGCATGGAGTCGTCCATTCTAAATACTCATAGAATGCTGTCTAAGTATCCAGATTGGGAAACTACCCAAATCTAGATCTAAAACCATAGATCTAGTAACCAGAATGTCTGATATAATGTCCAAGTCCCATATGGAGAAACCATTGTGTGACGACCAAAGTATGACCGACCGTAGTATAGGAATATCACTTCCTACTCTGTGTATGTCATCCAAATGCCAGGACATCACACCCTACTACCTTCTTAACAGATCCATCCCCTATTCTGATGAAGTCAAACCTGTGACTGTCGCATCAGAAATAGATGATCTATCTCCGCTATATCTGCTTTACTCTATAAATAGACATAAGCCACCTGTCCACCAATGCTTCCGCTGCTCCCACTGACTACGACAACCCTCTGGCAGAGTCATATACACGTACACTTCTAAATCTAGTTTAGAACGACGCAATACTCATCCTCCCGCCGGGTCTCACAGTCTGGAACAACAGCAATGGCAAGTCTGGGTAAACAAGAACCTCCCTGTCACCGTCCTTGAGGCTACCGGAGTACCTCTCGGGTGCCTGAGGTTACCCACCTTATCTGCGGAGTGGCCAATGGAATGTCAAACCAGATTGAATCTTAGGTTCTTATCAAATCTTCAGTAATCATTTGCGGTTCTGGAATCACTTCCAGTTCTACCATACTCCTACTACTGTTTTCTGAAAAAATCCATTTTTGTTAAAACTGTGGCGAGTTAAGAACAATATCACTATTGATCTTCCAGATGGTAGAAAGCCAACCCTCGTCATAGCCTGGGTTAACCCACAAACAGCCATTAACGAAACGTGCCTTGAGTTATCCAGAGTCTGGTTTTAATCATAAGCCGGACAACTCCCCGTACCTTAACAATGTCAAGATATGAACTGTTCTATATCCAATATAGAAACAGAGGCACCGATTTAATTGAACCAGATTCAAATCATGCAGCTGTCTCCAGCGCATGTCAACTAAATGGAAGAAGGCCGATCAGCGTTACTCAACTTAGGAATGCTTCCAATTATGAGTAACCTGAAAGAGAAGCAAGTTCTCTTAATCATTACTATCACCTGAATACCGTACACAAGTATCTACATCTTCGATCTCCTTGAAGAATCCCGATACTTGCAACACCTGGTTCTCTACTTTATTCATATACCAATAACTTCTCAAAACTCAGACTCTGTGTTTCAACGAAACACTTATCTAAGAACTAGAGATGTTATAAGTAAGCCGAATATAGTACGAGGACCAACCCCTCTGTCTTAATGGACACTGGACAATATACAAAACTCTGTTCAAGTCCCTTGAGTCTAATAACTCAATCCCTGCGTGTCGTAGTTTGAAAACTGTACTTATGGTTAAGAAGAATTACACCGCTGTTTAATGCTCCTTATCTAACCATCAACAGATATAGGTAAATGTCATCGACATAATTTCAAAAACGTATATCTCACTCTATAAAAATAGACGTACAGATATATCAATTTGAAAATGGTGCATTATAACGGATATTCAAAACCAAATATTCGCCGTCCGGCAAACAACCCAGGTGACTTCCTCAAATATCACCAATTACAACGAATTCCGATATAATGAGGACGATCACCTGATTCCCAATAACTTACTCCCACTCATCATCTGTAAAACCATATAGATGTGAGAATCATACCTGGTAAATACATACCCTGGAGTAAGTATCTAATCGGGAAATCAGTTTTCCTTTAACGGTACACAGTGAAACTGAAATATTGAAAATGTTTCGATGGGGTATTGTTCACACCATAATATTGCATTACTATATTCCCCATTCTTATTCTTTTTATAAATAAACAGGTGCTTTTGACGCATGTCTGCTACATGTTACAGGTTGCAGGTTCTTGGACAGGAAACAGTGAAAACGATATAAAGACGATGAAACTATGGACTTTTGACCAACAAATGGGAGGATCTTAGTCAAGCCTACATCGAAAGACAGTTCACAATTAACAAGGCAACTCAAGGTCCAAAAATACAAAGCGGACGGTTAAAAATCCATTGCAAATTGTTCACTGAAGATCTGGAACCAACCTAGAAGCCTAAATGGAAAAAGATATATAGAAATAAGAAGCCCAAGCCAACAGGAAGCAGCCCACAAAACTTCACTCCTTGATCTCTCTAAAGGGCCGCGGAACCGTGGCCCAAGCCCTCTATTGCCGCGGTTCCGCGGCCATCTGGTGCCCGTGCTTCGAGAAATTTTACCAAAAGTTGTTTGCGGCTCTGAAAAGATTTCCTAAGGGCTATTTTTGTAATTTCAGACATGCGAAACAAATGTAACCCTAGGGTTTCCTATTCTTTATAAATAGGAACTCTAATCATTGTAAACTTGATGCCTCCTTTTAATAAAAATTCAGAAATCCTTTTTGGAGAGCATCGGTGTTTCTTCTCCATTCAGAAATTCAGATCTGACAACCCTGCATGGATGATTGGAGGGATGCATCTGTAAATAATTTAATTTCTTGCCCTAGTGTAGTTTTCAATTCCTTGCCCTAGGTAGATTTAATTTCATGTCTTAGGAACTTGTTTAGGGTTTAGCTTTGGGGAAGGATTTCGAGAGATGAGATCTCTCATCCCTTTCTTACCCACCAAATATTTACAATAGGACTCCATGCATACATACACATACCGCTCCCTACGGCACTCTATCCCTCGAGGTAGCGGTGATACCGTAGTATAAAGGCCCGGGTGTGATGTTTTCCATGGAGGTTAGGGTAAGGATCTCTAAAGGAAGGACAAGAACCTAGAGGAAGGAACACCTTCCCGAACGGATCTAATCCCCTTTATTGATAATTACCATAACTCCTCACAGATCTTCATTCGGGTATAGAAAGCATTGAGGTTTACTTGCATTTCCAAACCATCCCTAAACCTAACCCTAGCAAGAATAGATCTAGTTAATTGCCCTAGAATAATTAGATTTTTAGATTTAATAATCAACCGAACACCCTTCGGAATTAACTCGTAAGAACGAATCGGAAATTCACAAAATCCCTGTGGACCGACCCGTACTCACCGGCTAGCTGCAAAGCGACGCCGTTCTTGATTGCGGTTACAAATATTTTTGATCTATCTTTCAGAAAGCGCAAGCACGCTAAATCTCAACATCAATCAAATGGCGCCGTTGCCGGGGATGGCGTAGAATTTTCTTTTCGCAATTTCGGGTTAATCATAAAATTTAAAAATTAATAAAAATCTAAAAAATCCAAAAAAATATAAAAATATATATATTTTGTTATTTTTGGAAGGGATACTTTGTTGTTTTAATTTTGCAGGATTTACAAAGACGATCTGGAAATTTCCAGAAGGCGAAACAGAAATCAGAAGATCGAAACAGAAGGGGAATCAAATAACAGAACAGTGAAAATTTTTTGGAGACCCAATTCCCCCAACCCGCCGCGATTCCGCGGCCAAAACCCACATTAGGCCGCGGAACCGCGGCCTTCTAGTGGAATCAGAGCGTCAAATTTTTTTGGGGATTCGTGCTGATTAGACTGCCGCGAAAACGCGGCAATAACGCGTTTATACCGCGGAACCGCGCTCTTTTGGTGAGATCATCCTACGAAATTTGCACTGTAAGCTCTCTGTTATTTCTCCTCTGCAGATTTTAATATATTTTCTGAATAATGCCTGCAAGATTTTGTGTGCTTTAAAAATATATTCTCTTCCATATAACGAGTCTTGTGCAGGATTTTTGGGCCCCGCTCAAAATTAAAATTGATTGCAAGTAATTTTTTTTTGTTGTATATCTTTTCTCGAATATATTTTTGCAACAATTTTTTCCAAATAAAGATTCTTGTGATATGCTTCAAATAATAACCAATTGCAAGTAATATTTGCTGTTGCATATCTTTTCTATAAAATATTTTGTTGTTGCATATCTTTTCTCTAAAATCTTTTTGCAACAAAATTTTTCCAAATAAAGAGAAAGAAAAAAAAATCAATGAAAAATGAAAATAAAAAGGACAAATATTTTATAGAACTTGCAAAATTTTTTAGCCCCAAATAAATCCTTGCACCAACCAACCTTCTTTCTTTTCCCCTTCCTTCTAACATGGGTACCCCGCATAATAAATCACTTGCCGAACTTTGGTATCCCGAACCTAATTTTGCGTCATATGTCAATTTGTTCGATCAATTTAAAGACGATCCCTCCTTGCCAAAAATATCTTTAAAAGATCAAATAGAGTCGTCTAGGAGAAACAGTTTGACTTTTCAACCCACTTTGTGTCAACCAAGTCAACCTTTACCACTTCCATATGTTGATACCACTTTTTCAAGTCCTTCTGTCACTCCTAAACCGATGTCCATTGCTGAGCATATTGCTCAATCTCGCAGCCGATCTTTCACCCCTCTCCACTCATCTAGTTCTAGGGATTCACAAAACTATTCACCTTCTTATCCACATATTGACCCTACCCCTGTCCTACCACCCACTTCCTACCAGTCCTACCCGACCTTACCACCCTCACTAGACACTGTTTCTACACAGCCTGTTGGGAGTTTTGCATATCCACACGATTTCGAATCTTTTACCGAAACCCCCTTACCACCAAAGTCTAGTTTGGAAGAGTTTTTGGAGGCTTATGTCATAGCAACAAACAAAATGACTAGGAATGTGGAAGCATCTGTGGCCGCCCTTATGCAACCTGCTGAACCGGTAGCTAGTTTCCCGCTAGCTTCAAATTTTTCAATGTATAAGGAGGCGGTTGGACAGAGTGAGAATGAGAGAGAATTTCAAAATCAAACCTACCCTTACCCAATTGAAGCCCACAACTCCGGTTTTCCATCGATTATCCCAAATGATTTACCAGTTGAAAATAAAAATGAGTTGTGTGATTTTGTAATGTTTGATTTGCCAAATTGTGAAGAACCCCTTTCGAGTGAAACCGCACATAATCCGTTTAACCTTTACACCTCCACTCTAAAACCTAAATCGATACATATCCATGCTTTTGAGGAGGTGTCAGAAAATATTGATTTTCACTTGATTGAGGATTTACACGCCGGGAATATTTTGGATGATGAACCCATAGATTTGATTGATATTTTATGTCCAAATCATCATCCCGAGTTATTAAATGTTTCTCCCGAATCTCATATGCGTCTTGATTTTGATGATAATGGCATGGATGAGTTAAATATTGAGGAGAGTCTTGAGGATAATATTGAGGTTGAACCATTTCTGTTTCATGTGTCTGATTTTCCAATTCATCTTCCTGAACCTTTGACTGTTATATCACCCTCCCTTCTTTCTATCGTTCCGACCACGCTTGAAGACTGTGAGCTTGAAAAATTTTCCTTTGAATCTGACACAATTCTCACAGACGATAACACCTACGAGTGTTTCACTTTTTCAGACGATGTTGATGACTCACTGCCCGAGTTTGAGTCATTTACATTTTCAGATGAGTTAGTTGAACCATCAGACTCGGTTGATTATAGTAGTTTCGAACCATTAATGGAATCTTTCAAGTTCGAAACAGTTTACTACGGTGAGAAAGATACTATCCCGAATTCACTCCCTTTCGTCTCTCCTATTGTTCCGACCGAACAAATGACCGTTACACTTTCATCTCCTATACCAAGTTCGGTGCACCCATGTTTTCTTGCGAATCTTGAGGGATTTGATCCCATTTCTCGACGAGTTGATAGGTTAGCGCAATCGCTTTTAACACATCGGTCATCACATATTGCGCTAATTTATTCACTCGATTTACACCCTCAAGATCGTATTCCACTTCCTTCTTCTTTTCGCCATTCTTCTCCCCCACCGAGACCATATTCTACCATTCTTCTTTCCACACGGTCTCGCGTGCTTCTCATTTTCTTGCACCAACTATACCATTTCCACGATAAGATTTTTGAATGGTTGGTGCTAACCTTTGGCTTGTGTAAGGCCAAGCTTAAGTTTTGGGGGACCTTTGTATATATGTACATATATTTTTGTTTTCTTTTTCTATAAAAAAATAAAATAAAAATTTCAAAACATTAAAAATATAAAAAAAAATTATAAATAAATAAACAGGGGAGTATCGGTATTTTGACCCTCTTGGTTTAGCATGACAGTGAGGACACTGTCAAGTTCAAGTTTGGGGGCATGCTCGGTACGTCTACTTCCTTCGCATTCATTTGTACATATTTTTTTTTTGCATTTGCATACTTATTTGAAAACCCATAAAAATTTGAAAATTTTCAAAAATTATAAAAATTAATGTATTCAATTTTGGCTAATTGACTTGAGTTTGACAAATAGGTTAACTGGCTAGGAACAACTAGATCTTAGACTTAGTGAATTAAAAACCCTAAAGATAACCGTCCTTAAAGTTTAACGGTAGAAAGTATATGCCTTTGTAGTTTATTTAGAAATAGGCAAATTTTGGGTTCACTTCTTGGGCTAAGTCGAAACAAGGGAAGAGTATTGATGTTCTTATTAGAGTATAAGTTTGAAAAATAGTTCCTAGCTTAAGTCTAGATTCTGAAAATGTATACCCTACAATTTGCACAATCACGCACCTTGAAACTTGGAATAGTAGAAGAGACCTTGGAATGCTCTTGTCTAAAGTCCTTAGTACAATGAAAATAAAAGGAAAAAAAAGTGAATAAAGAAAAAAATGGACACTGGTTTTTGTGATTACTTAAGGCTGTAAAAAATAGAAAAATATTAAGCAAGGGTGCCTTATCACCTAGTGCCTTAGACCAACTGGTTTGGGAGTCACTGCTAAAGCCTTGGGTGTTGCAAGACTAGGAAGTACGCTTTAAAATGCAAACGCATCTTGTAATCGGTTGTTGGTATCTCAAGAAGTATTAACAGTCGCATGAAGGATGTGTGAGCAAAATTCAATTAAATTCACCAACTAATTAGTACTTTGGACAACGGACGAGAGTACGATTGCTTGATTTGAATTTCCAAGTGTAGGGGTGATCTATACACACACGTAGGGGATATGTGATTGGAGTTTAGATGAGAGAAAGGAGTGAAGAAAAGAACTTGTATCTTTAATAGAGTTGATAAAAATTCCTAAGTGGAGATGGAAACCCTAGAAGGAAAACTTAAGAGATGCTGAAAGCTAAGTAGGTCTACATAACATATATAATCTTAAGTTAAATAATAAGGAAGTGTGAAGAATGTGGGTGGATAATTTACGAGTCGACGATAATAGAATTCCTTGCTAGAAAACCTAAGTGGAAAACAAAAGTCGAATAGCCGAATTGATAGGATTTTGTGGGTGTAATCCGCTGAAAACCCTCAGGAGACAACACTCCTCCTACTAGGGACACCTAGAGGTTTAACGGCTTGTTGCACGAGCTCAGTGCAATCGCGTTCCCTGCGAAAATGCGGTTAGGATTTTAGTGAATAAAAATAAGTTTGCTCGAGGACGAGCAAAAGATAAGTTTGGGGGTATTTGTTCACACCATAATATTGCATTACTATATTCCCCATTCTTATTCTTTTTATAAATAAACAGGTGCTTTTGACGCATGTCTGCTACATGTTACAGGTTGCAGGTTCTTGGACAGGAAACAGTGAAAACGATATAAAGACGATGAAACTATGGACTTTTGACCAACAAATGGGAGGATCTTAGTCAAGCCTACATCGAAAGACAGTTCACAATTAACAAGGCAACTCAAGGTCCAAAAATACAAAGCGGACGGTTAAAAATCCATTGCAAATTGTTCACTGAAGATCTGGAACCAACCTAGAAGCCTAAATGGAAAAAGATATATAGAAATAAGAAGCCCAAGCCAACAGGAAGCAGCCCACAAAACTTCACTCCTTGATCTCTCTAAAGGGCCGCGGAACCGTGGCCCAAGCCCTCTATTGCCGCGGTTCCGCGGCCATCTGGTGCCCGTGCTTCGAGAAATTTTACCAAAAGTTGTTTGCGGCTCTGAAAAGATTTCCTAAGGGCTATTTTTGTAATTTCAGACATGCGAAACAAATGTAACCCTAGGGTTTCCTATTCTTTATAAATAGGAACTCTAATCATTGTAAACTTGATGCCTCCTTTTAATAAAAATTCAGAAATCCTTTTTGGAGAGCATCGGTGTTTCTTCTCCATTCAGAAATTCAGATCTGACAACCCTGCATGGATGATTGGAGGGATGCATCTGTAAATAATTTAATTTCTTGCCCTAGTGTAGTTTTCAATTCCTTGCCCTAGGTAGATTTAATTTCATGTCTTAGGAACTTGTTTAGGGTTTAGCTTTGGGGAAGGATTTCGAGAGATGAGATCTCTCATCCCTTTCTTACCCACCAAATATTTACAATAGGACTCCATGCATACATACACATACCGCTCCCTACGGCACTCTATCCCTCGAGGTAGCGGTGATACCGTAGTATAAAGGCCCGGGTGTGATGTTTTCCATGGAGGTTAGGGTAAGGATCTCTAAAGGAAGGACAAGAACCTAGAGGAAGGAACACCTTCCCGAACGGATCTAATCCCCTTTATTGATAATTACCATAACTCCTCACAGATCTTCATTCGGATATAGAAAGCATTGAGGTTTACTTGCATTTCCAAACCATCCCTAAACCTAACCCTAGCAATAATAGATCTAGTTAATTGCCCTAGAATAATTAGATTTTTAGATTTAATAATCAACCGAACACCCTTCGGAATTAACTCGTAAGAACGAATCGGAAATTCACAAAATCCCTGTGGACCGACCCGTACTCACCGGCTAGCTGCAAAGCGACGCCGTTCTTGATTGCGGTTATAAATATTTTTGATCTATCTTTTAGAAAGCGCAAGCACGCTAAATCTCAACATCAATCAAATGGCGCCGTTGCCGGGGATGGCGTAGAATTTTCTTTTCGCAATTTCGGGTTAATCATAAAATTTAAAAATTCATAAAAATCTAAAAAATCCAAAAAAATATAAAAATATATATATTTTGTTATTTTTGGAAGGGATACTTTGTTGTTTTAATTTTGCAGGATTTACAAAGACGATCTGGAAATTTCCAGAAGGCGAAACAGAAATCAGAAGATCGAAACAGAAGGGGAATCAAATAACAGAACAGTGAAAATTTTTTGGAGACCCAATTCCCCCAACCCGCCGCGATTCCGCGGCCAAAACCCACATTAGGCCGCGGAACCGCGGCCTTCTAGTGGAATCAGAGCGTCAAATTTTTTTGGGGATTCGTGCTGATTAGACTGCCGCGAAAACGCGGCAATAACGCGTTTATACCGCGGAACTGCGCTCTTTTGGTGAGATCATCCTACGAAATTTGCACTGTAAGCTCTCTGTTATTTCTCCTCTGCAGATTTTAATATATTTTCTGAATAATGCCTGCAAGATTTTGTGTGCTTTAAAAATATATTCTCTTCCATATAACGAGTCTTGTGCAGGATTTTTGGGCCCCGCTCAAATTTAAAATTGATTGCAAGTAATTTTTTTTTGTTGTATATCTTTTCTCGAATATATTTTTGCAACAATTTTTTCCAAATAAAGATTCTTGTGATATGCTTCAAATAATAACCAATTGCAAGTAATATTTGCTGTTGCATATCTTTTCTATAAAATATTTTGTTGTTGCATATCTTTTCTCTAAAATCTTTTTGCAACAAAATTTTTCCAAATAAAGAGAAAGAAAAAAAAAATCAATGAAAAATGAAAATAAAAAGGACAAATATTTTATAGAACTTGCAAAATTTTTTAGCCCCAAATAAATCCTTGCACCAACCAACCTTCTTTCTTTTCCCCTTCCTTCTAACATGGGTACCCCACATAATAAATCACTTGCCGAACTTTGGTATCCCGAACCTAATTTTGCGTCATATGTCAATTTGTTCGCGGAATGGACCACCCAGCACTTCACGGAATGGACCACCCAGCACTCCCCGTCAAAACCTGAAGCGAGGCAGCTCCCTTAAGCAACGTGAATGGACCACCCAGCACTTCACGGAATCCGGTAACTTGGGCACCCCTCCTGGGTCAACCTGTACCCCCTACAAGTGCGGCGAATAGCCCGCCAATTCTAGAGTAAAGCCCCCTCCGTCTCAATGCCATGAGATGCGGGCCCGTTGCCCTCTAGAACCCGGCTATCCGTGCACCCCTCCGCGGGGCAATCCTAGTACAGAAAATAAAATATTCATACAACGGGTACATCGACCGCAACCTGGTCGTGCCCCAAAATAATAATACAAACAGGCAGTGACGGCAGTCCACATGTCGGACGCTCGCCCCGCAATATCAAATGTACATAATACAACAAAAACTGTACTAGCATTGCATCCAGGCTATTCCCCACGACCGATCCGCAACAACACAGCATAACACAGAACATCAACGTGAATGTCACGTTCGCAAATCCGTCTAACCGTGCTATAGCAGTTAGACAGGATTTACCGATCAAGTGACATTCACGGTCGCAGATATAATGTAAATACTGTGAACAAATGTGTTTAAAATATCCGATCGATTAAATTTTACCAAGTGGGCCCCCAAGCAATACTGTAGCACTCACAGAAATTCTAGGCCCAAACAAAGTATACCAAAACCCCTATTTTCAGCCCAAAAGCCCACTGCAAAAAATTGGTGAAGTGAAGCTAAATTCCTGCGGCGGAACCGCGGCCAAAGAGGGGTTACGGCCGCGGTTCCGCGGTCATATGGAGAGATCATGTCACCAAAATTTTACAGAGTTCTTAGGATTCTCTGCACATCATTCTGCAATATCCTGAAAAAATTTTGGAGACAAAAAAATTTCGAAAGAAACTGATTGTACATGAAAACGCGGTTTTAGGATTTTTGTTGGATCGGAAATGTAAAACACATTAGACAAAGCTAGACTATGTTAATGGTGAGGCTCTGATACCACTGTAAGTGCACGACGGCGCCCCGGCCGTCAATCTGACACCGGAATGCGGAAGCGGTGATTTACAATAAACTTTTCAACCGGCACCACCGCGCACTTTTAACCCGGATCGGGCCATTAATCTAGTCCTAGCTAACTACAAGATGGGGGAAGAGAGATATACCGAGCGATCCGTGTCCTCCGGTCTTCTCGTCGTCGTCCCGATCTCCCGCGGAGTGTCCGGTCTCCACCTCCTTGCCGGAAGGGCACCACGTCGCCGGCTTCTTTTACGGGCTCCCACCTCTATACCGAGGCAACTCGGGCACGAAGTTGGCGAGCTGACGTGCCCAAGATTTGCTGTAGGTTATTTGTAGAACTCTTTGTCTCTTGGGGCTTGTATGGAGTTGCCATATGGTGGAGGAATTGATATAAGCTTTTGGAGATGGAGTTGTGGGGATTTTTCCAAGCCAAAGATACAAAAATCCCACACCAAATAAAATGGGCAGCCCTCTAATGAGCTTGGCCGGCCACACCAAAAGAGAGGAGAGGAATGAGAGTGTGGTGAGTGTGTGAATCAAAATAATGAGTGAGCCAACCAATAATCCAAGGGAGAGAGAGAAAAGGCTATCATGATCAAGCAAGATAACAAGCTAAATCCAATACTCTTCCACAACCATCATGATACCACAAGTCAAAGCATGATGACTAAAGAAAGTCAAGCAATGATGGATTAATCAAGTCAATGGATGGTGCACCCATCATGAAAACCATCATGATGCAACAATATGCAAATAACACCCTCCACAAATGCTTATTTGCACAAATGCAAATAAGCCCTCCTCCACCAATCTTCAGCCAATGAAAGATACAAAGAAATATGGCTGAAACGGAAAACAAACTGGCAACTCTAGAAAACTGGTCCCGTAATAAATTACAGGAAAACCCCGATACTGTGTATACACACCCGCATCTGTATTCCGAACGAATACAAATGCAATGAGACAAAACTACACTGTCTAATACTAGGATCCGACTTAAACCAAAGCTCGCTGGTATAAACCGTCCGATCAGGATCCGTGCAATACCGCACGTATCTGATCGAACCCTTCCATATCTCCATACGGCCTCCACAGCGTTCGCCCGAAAACTTGAGCAACTGAATGTGGGGGACTATAAAGACTCGTCAATACTATGGCTGTGGATTTAACCACTAGCACGTCAGAGGTATTAGCCATACGTGACGGGCTACCAGCTATTGACCAAAAGGGACGTCGATGAGCGAACTCATCCTGACACCTTACTGAGCCTGTCAGTGACAATATCCGTACAGTCCGGTCCGTTCGTCTATGAGCATCGCATGGCGGGCCTAGGGGGTTGGTAAAAGTCAGACCCCCAAAAGAGGTACAAGTCATGTCAGAGATCAGCCCAGAACACCCTGAGATACTACTGGAATACCTACCGGTAAATCTCCTGCCTTGGCCAAGGACTTTTCATGTTCTGGCTCTCCTAGACACAGCGCGACCTCACCCCCAATACCGGGAGAGACGAACCCCTGAAGATCCGCTCACTGCCTCCACGTGGCTCGGGACTGTACCCAACTAAAACCTGTTTGCACGTCTCCTTTGAGCGTGGTAGGGTAGTAATCAAAGTACAGTGGGAACTCACACGAGACAAATGATGATCCTCAGGTCGATGAACTAACCTGTACACATGTCACCAGGGAACTGCTATCTGACGTCAGGTATAAGACCAACTAGCATGTTCCCGGCGAGTCCAGTCCGGTGTACTCATAACCCAATGAGCACCTGTATACATCTTAAGTGAACCAACTGACACAAGTGGCTTGTGAGACCGGCCACCGCCCCTCGTCGGGGTCTCGACTGTATACACTAGTCTACTCTGGAGTATCGATGCCCTGTCTCGAAACTCCCACGACTAGGGACCTTTTAAGGATGTGCTTATAGATTACCAGCTCTCACGTATATGATCGCCTTCATACTGCTGGCAGTCAAGCATGAATCCTAGGGGCTCTATCAACGTGTAATAGCGACCTGTCAGGTCACCTAAAGCAGTACACGATGATAAAGATAAACCAGATAGCATACTATCATCTTGAGTAAGACTGTCCTACCGGGATAGGTCCTCCCTCAATCATTGCAATCATGTGCCTGTGATCCAATAATTGACTCTGAGGGCACTATCTCCAACACCCTAATCGCGCTAAGCAGGGGAAATTCGAGCCAAACTATGAAGGCCCATATATCATAGACAAGGTCTACCAGGGTGGAGCCTATCTACTCATGGACATGCATGGCGAAAGGCCCTTCAGGCCAATAAATGGTCGCTTCCTGAAGAAATACTACGCCTGACGAGTCACGGCCTAGGTCAATGATCGACGACGACGACTATGTCCGCTCTCTATCTTCCTAAGCCCAAACTCTATAAGTAGTAGCCGGCTTATGGGACCGAAACGTCCTTAAACTAACAAGGGACCGAAACGTCCTTAAACTAACAACCGACCACTATGTCCTAAAACTAGCCGATGACCGAGGTGTCGATAAACTACGGTGGATTGCAGCACCCCAAGGCTGATACAAGAAAAGAATAAAAAAAAGAAAAAGAAATAGAAAACGGTATGTCTATAAGAAAAATGGGCACGGATGAAAACCCAAAGGGCTCCGTGAGTAAAAACAGCAGGGCTACCGGCGAGTCTTGTGAAAACCCGAAAGGGCGCAACCTCGTTAGAATAAAAAAAAAGAAGAAAAAGAAAACAGTATGTCCATAAGCAAAATGGGCACGGATAAAAACCCGAAAGGGCTCCGTGAGTAAAATCAGCAGGACTACTGGCGAGTTTTGTGATAACCCGAAAGGGCGCAATCTCGTTAAAAGACACTTGCAAGGTCCTCTCGACTTTGTAAGGAGCGTGAGATCCTTACGACTTATAAGGGAGCAACACACTTAGGGATCCCCACGATTCCTAAGGAGAAATTACACTTGCGAGATCCTCACGACTCGTAAGGAGAACCCTCTTATGGGACCCTCACGGCTCATAAGATTTGAAAGTCTTAAGCTACAGGGATCTAAACCTGTTCTTAAGCAGCCCCCACAACCTTCAATACTGCCCTACAAGCGGCTCAATGCCGACCCTTGTATACAATCCACGGGCGCGAATAAACATTTCCCTAATGAAGTCCTATCCGTGACTAGGATATGTCTGTACGGTGAACAACCCTTGTATGTCCTCTCGACTTAGAAGGAGAAAATACTCTTGTAAGATCCTTACGACTTATAAGAGATCATACACTTAGGAGTCCTCATGACTCTTAAGGAGAAATCGCACCTACGAGATCCTCACGACTCGCGGGGAGAAATACGTTTATGAGACCCTTATGGCTCATGAAGTCAAAAGCCTTAGTCAACAGGACCTTAACCCTGATCGCTAAGCCTCCTTTGTTCGACATCGACAGAGGCAAATGATGATTTGCTCCTGGCAATATCCCAGTTGTAGCGGTGCTGATGCCGAAGTCGGTGTCTAATTCCAAGCTTGCAGCAAAAAGCCAACGAGCCACACATGCATACGAAATAGCCGAAATGATGGGGCAACTTGCAAAAAAAATCAGCAAGTAAAATTATATGCATGCAAAATAGCTGAAATGATTAGGCAACTCGCAATAAAAAGCAGCGAGTAAAAATAAAAATAAATAGCCAAAATGATTGGGCACCGCAAAAATAGCCGAAATGATTCGGCAATCGCGATATAAAAGCTGAAATGATAGAGCATCGCGGAAAGAAATAAAAAAAATGAAATGATTTCCTTACAGGTGATATCACATCTATCCCTATATACAATCCTGGGGCGCAAACAAAGAAGGAATCATGCCTTTCCTCCCCAGGGTTCATCAGCGGAAGAAGCCAAATCTCAAAGGTTCAGAGATAACCTGGAGATCATCTCGACATTCGTCTCATTACAACAGACACAACATCAAGCAAAGTGGAACAACGGCAACTCCCAGTTCCATGGCTCGGCGATGTACAGCTGACCGATAGTCAAACTCCGACTCCGTGAAATGCGGATAAATTCAACCCTTTCTGGTCACGTGGAACGCGGATTATATCACTCCTGACCCCATGGGAAACGTCCAGAGCAGATCCTGGTCCTCGCTGAGCACGGCAATGACCCCGTGTGAAGCATCTAGAGCGGAGCCTGGTCCTCGCCGAACACGGCAGTGAACCCGTGGAAAGCATCCAGAGCAAAATTCCTGGCTACGTGGAACACGGATTATGTCACTCCTGACCCCATGGAAAACGTCCAGAGCGGATCCTGGTCCTCGCAGAGCACGACAATGACCCCGTGTGAAGCATCCAGAGCGGAGCCTGGTCCTCGCCGAACACGGCAGTGAACCCGTGGAAATCATCCAGAGCAAAATTCCTGGCTACGTGGAACGCGGATTATGTCACTCCTGACCTCATGGAAAACGTCTAGAGCGGATCCTGAACCTCGCAAAGCATGGCACTGACCCCGTGTGAAGCATCCAGAGTGGAGCCTGGTCCTCGCCGAACACGGCAGTGAACCCGTGGGAAGCATCCAGAGCAAAATTCCTGGCTACGTAGAACATGGATTATGTCCCTCCTGACCCCATGGAAAATGTCCAGAGCGGATCCTGGTCCTCGCAGAGCACGGCAATGACACCGTGTGAAGCATGCTCCTCACCGAACACGGCAGTGAACCCGTGGGAAGCATCCAGAGCAAACATCGGACTGTGGGGTCCTTAAACCCACGGACTATAATGTCCTTAACCTCGACCGTAATGTCTTAAAACTAACAACGGACTGTGAGGTCCTTAAACTCACGGACTTTGATGTCCTTAACCTCGACCGTAATGTCTTTAAACTAATATCGGACTGTGGGGTCCTTAAACCCATGGACTATGATGTCCTTAACCTCGACCGTGATGTCTTAAAACTAACATTGGACTGTGAGTTCCTTAAACTCACGGACTATGATGTCCTTAACCTCGACCGTGATGTCTTAAAACTAACAACGGACTGTGGAGTCTTTAAATCCACGGACTATGATGTCCTTAACCTCGACCGCGACGTTTTTAAACTACGGTATCCTGGAAAACGTCCAGAGCAGATCTTAGTCTTCGCAGAGCACGACAATGACCCCGTGTGAAACGTCCAGAGCGGAGCCTGGTCGTCGCAGAACACGGCAGTGAACCCGTGGGAAGCATCCAGAACAACTCCTGACTCCGTGAAATGCGGATAAGGACAACTTCACCCATCACTTGCGGGTCCTTACGACTCGTAAGGGAGCAAATTCTCTTGGGAGATCCTTATTACTTTCAAGAGAAAACACACTTAGGAATCCTCACGATTCTTAAGGAGAAATTACACTTATGGGATCCTCTCAACCGGTAGGGAGAAAATTCTTTATGAGACCCTCACGGCTCATAAAGTTGAAAAGTCTTAGGCGACAGATCCTAACCCTATTTTCTAAGCCATCACCACCTTACAAAGAGCACAAGATTGACAGCTATATACTATCTACAGACCGCACTTGCTAAAGTCACATGGCAAACAACACAGCAAGAAGAAGGAAGCAGAGAGATGATATAAGACATTACAAAGAACGTGTATCTTTTATTCATGAATTGGATTGGGTAAAAATTACATCATATGAAAGAATAAAAGAACAAATACATTTTTACAAATGGTACAAAAAAAATTATTATTGAGAAGAAAGCGCTTTCAATAATCCAATCAGCCGCTCGCGCACTTCCCTCAGCCCCTCTTCTTGATCAGCTGCCGCGGCCAACTCCGCTTCGACCTGGGCTCGCTGCTGCAAGTAAGACGAAAGTTGTTCCTCGACGGCCCGCTGAGCTGCTTCACGATCTTGTGCATCCCGCTCGACGACGTCAAGCTTCTGCCTCAATGTTAACCAATCAGAAATACATCGTAGAAGGCCTTCGAAGATAACTTTCAACTGGGCAGCATTTGCATCAACTTCAGCATGCAGTTGAGCAGACTCGCTTGAAGTTTCTTTACATTCCCTCTGCTTTAAAGCCACTTCTTGTTCAAGATAGCGGAAGTAAGAAGTGCTCTTCTCGATCCACGCAGCCCGTTGAGTGCTCATAGCCAGAATCTCAGGTGCAGGACGTCTAAGCTCAAGTTCATGCAAGCAAGCTTCGATTTCCATGCAGCGATTAACCCAAGACTCAACGACGCCCTCACCATGAAAGTTCATGAGCGTCGCCAGCATAGGGTTAACCTCTGCGGCAAAATCTGCAGCAGATGTGGGAGTCTCCGCGTCAAGCTCCTCGATATATTCGCTCAGCATGCGTAGACTGGTCGCAGCACCTTTGGATGATGGCCGCTTGGAAAAAGGCCCTGCCGGCATTATAATGCGAGACTTGAACGGGGCTGGAGTGGCTGTTATTGCTGCAAAATAGATCATAATCAGATGTCGGTTTAGGAAATAAAGAAAATACGCAAAAAGTAGAGTCTACTATACCGGCTGCGGCAGGGGGCAGAGCTGGGAGTACTGGTGGCGCAATGACGGCCTCGTCCCCTCTTTCAATTCGTAAGGCTACAAGCAATATAAAGAAGAGTTAGCAGTAATGCGACTGCCCGTTAAAGAAAAGGACGCCGTTTAGAGAAAATACTCACTGACAGCGGCAGGTGGACTAATCTCTGACAAGAAGGAGAAGTGTGGGTGCAGCACCTGATACAGGTGGTCAAAAAAGACTCCTGAAAGGACGCAATAGTGCAACGTCAGTACGTAGGTTATACAGCTTAAAAAATAAGACTGATGAGTCATGAATCCGCACCTTCCAACATCTAAGATGGTATGAGAGAGGGTAGAGGAGATGCCACCGTCAAGGCGGTAGCTGATGGCGCTGCCTCGGGTAGCGCGACATCAGCACTAGCCGCACCTGCATTAGAAACAAGATAAACCCTGTTAGGAAAGATTGCAGAATAAAAAAAAGGGGCGGTGACCTAAAATTTACTTGATGAGTCGCCAGCCGGAGCCGTGATGAGGGTGTCACTTGATACAACAGCGGCGTCTCCCTCCTCCATCCGGGTGGTCTCACCTCCCGTCGCCTAATCCCCTGACTCCACGAGAGCTGTCGTCATGCTCGCGACGCCAGGAGACGACAAATAACCGTAGGCGGGAAAGAGTGATGATCGGAACGATGCCCGACTTTTGAGAAAGAGCGGTCATCTCGGGCCTAGCAATTGTACCCGTTCCGCTCGCCACCATCTCGGGCTCACTGATTGCAGTCGTCTCATCCACTGCTGCCTTAGGCTCGGCCGTGGTAGCCGTCTTACCCACCGCCACCTCGGGCTCGGCAGTGGTAGCTATCTCGGACATAGCAATCATGACTGTCTCGTCAGCCACTATCTCGGGCCCAGCAATTGCGGCCACATCGCTTACCGCCGCCCCGGGTTCAGGAATAGCAGCTACCTCCTCCACCGCTCCCTCAGGCTCAGCGGTCGCCGCCGCTTCTTCGGTAAGGCTCGGCCCTGCAAGACAAGATGTATGAGAACTGATAGTTTAAAACTTTGACAACGGAGCCTCAAGGCACATTACCTGGGGTTGATTTACCATTTCCCGAGCCACACGTGCCGCCCGTCTGTAAGCTGTAGACAAGGCAACTGGAGACTCCTCTGAAGGAGTAGCAGCAGGGGTAACGGCGCTTGAACCTGCTCCCGCAGCTAAAGCAGCACTGCGCTCCCTTGCTGCGCGCCTCAGGCGCTTCCTTTCCTCCTGAGCCATCAAAACAGACCTTTTAGAAGCCTCCTTCAACAGGATGTTAGCGTCCGCATCCAGGGTTACCTCTGGAGCCGCCAAGGCTTCCGTCATCGATTTTTTAAGTAAGGCCTCTTTCGGCAGTGCCGAAGAGGTCGGGACTTCAGTAGCTGGCTCGGGGAGAATTTCTGCATTAGCTTACGGGATAGGCATTGTGGTCCCTGCGATAAGACAAAGAAAAGGGTCAGATTACTCATCAGAAACGGGAGCAGAAATATGGCGAACCGAAATGTGCCGAGGCATATGGATGCCCGAAGTCGTTCCTCTTCCTCAAAAGCCTTGAGAGAAGCAGCGAGAGCTTGTTCGGTAGAAATGCCTATTAAAGAAGGAAAAGTGCCAGTCAAAAAACAATAATACAAGTATGACGCAATGGCAAAAAAAAAATACAACTAAAGATTATCTGATCGCGCGAGGATAACCAACCTCTCTTCGCGTCTTTCCAATCGCTCGGAAGCTGCAATGGCAGCCACCAGATCAGTATCATCTGGCGGCATGAATAAGCCCTCATTTGTCCCATACTCGCTCAAGCCCTCACTATAAGGAGCATGAGGCTCCTGGCCAAGTACCACGTCAAGAGAAAAGAGCGACTTTTTCTTCTTCTGAGAGCAAGCTTCGGTCGCAGCCAACACCAGCTTGTACTTAGTGGCCACCTTGGGACGGCAAGTCCTGATATCCGAGCCTACGCCAGATTCGGGTGAAGCTACGTTTACCGTCTCCACAGGATCACGGGGCAATCCACACGTAGGGCTTAGCACACGTGGAGGCTCAACTGCAGCATCCTCTCTTAGCGGAGGGGGCACAGCGATCCGTCGCATTAAAGGGACGTTGTGATCGCTGGCAGGGGGCGCACTCTTGCGATCGAGCAGCAGCCGCCTCTCTTCCCCGATGACAGCACCCATCGCGTGTTGATATCAGGCCCCGTATACGTTAAGGGCCCTCGGGATGCAACTTGGCTCGCTAATGAAGAAGTGGGAGCCCGTATTCAAGCGCATAAAGTGATGCAGCGCGCTCCGTATTCCCTCTCTGGTGGCAGCAGGTTCTTCCAAAAACGCCTCCAGTAGGACCCTTTGGTTATAACTTAGCTGCTGGGCAAAATGATGGGGGTTGTATCTGTTGGTGGTAGTGCCCTCAGAGTCAATTATTAGGTCACAGGTACGTGATTGTAATGATTGAGGGAGGACCTATCCCGGTGGGACAGTCTTACTCGAGATGATAGTATGCTATCTGGTTTACCTTTATCATCGTGTACTGCTTTAGGTGACCTGACACGTCACTATTACACGTTGATAGAGCCCCTAGGATTCTTGCTTGACCACCAGCAGTATGAGGGCGATCATATAAGTGGGAGCTGGGGGTCTATAAGCTTATCTTTAAAAGGTCCCTAGTCGTGGGAGTTTCGAGACTGGGCATCGATACTCCATTAGTAGACTAGTGTATACAGTCGAGACCCCGACGAGGGGCAGTGGCCGGTCTCACAAGCCACTGGTGTCAGTTGGATCACCTAAGATGTATACAGGTGCTCATTGGGTTATGAGTACACCGGACAGGACTCGCCGGGAACATGCTAGTTGGTCATATACCAGACGTCAGATGGCAGTTCCCTGGTGACATGTGTGCAGGTTAGTTCATCGACCTGGGGATCGTCATTTGTCTCGTGTGAGTTCCCACTGTACTTTGATTACTACCCTACCACGGCTCAAAGGAGTCGTGCAAACAGGTTTTAGTTGGGTACAGTCCCGAGCCACATGGAGGCAGTGAGCGTATCTTCAGGGGTTCGTCTCTCCCGGTATTGGGGGTGAGGTCGTGCTGTGTCTAGGAGAGCCATTACACAAAGTCCTTGGCCAAGGCAAGGAGATTTACTGGTAGGTATTCCAGTAGTATCTCAGGGTGTTCTGGGCTACACTCCGACACGACTTGTACCGCTTTTGGAGGTCTGACTTTTACCAACCCCCTAGGCCCGCCATGCGATACTCATAGACGAACGGACCGGACTGCACGGATATTGTCACTGACAGGCTCAGTAGGGTTGTCAGGCTGAGTTCACTCACAGACGTCCCTTTTAGTCAGTACCTGGTAGCCCGTTACGTATTGGCTTATACCTCTGACGTGCTAGTGGTTAAATCCACAACCAAGATGTTGACGAGTCTTTAGAGTCCCCCACATTTCAGTTACTCAGCTTTCGGGCGAAAGGTTGTAGAGGCCGTATGGAGATATGGCAAGGTCCGATCAGATACGTGCGGTATTGCACGGATCAGGATCGGACAGATTGTACTATAGGCCGTATGGTTATATGGCAGGGTTCGATCAGATACGTGCGGTATTGCACGGATCAGGATCGAACAGATATTACTAGCCGGTTTTGGTATAAGCCGGATCCTAGTATAGTACAGTGGAGATTTTGTCTCATTGCATTTGTATTTCGGTCGAAATACAGATGCGGGTGTGTATGCACAGTATCGGGGTTTTCCTGTAATTTATTACGGGACCAGTTTTCTGGAGTTGCCAGTTTGCTTTCCGTTTCGGCCAATTTCTATTGTTCCGTTCATTGGCCGAAGATTGGTGGAGGAGGGTTTATTTGCATTGTTGCAAATAGGCTTTTTGTGGAGGGGGTCTTTGCTTATTGTAGCATCATGATGGTTTTCATGATGTGCACCATCATTGACTTCTCATTCTCATGATGGCTTGACTTTTAGTGGGCATGATGGTTGATGATGATGAGGGGTGAGGTTGGTTGAGTGTGGGTTTATTGTTGTGATCATTTCCTTTTTTGGCATGATAGCCTTCTCTCTCTCCATTGCATTATTGGATGGCTCTCTCCTTTTCTATCATACTCTCCCTCATTCTCACTCACCCTCATTGGAATGGCCGGCCACTTCCCTATAGGGGCTGTCCAAGTTTTTGGGTGTGGGGTTTTTGTTCATTTCATGTTCCCAAAATCCCCAAAGTTCCTCCACATTGTTCTTGTATCATCCCTCCACCAAAAAGGCAATTCCGATAACCCCAAATGAGACTTGCTCGCTACATTCTACAGCGAACCTTGGGCACATCGAGTAGCCGGCTTCGTGCCCGAGTTGCCTCGGCATTGAGGTGGGAGCCCGTAAACAAAGTAGGCGATGTGGTGCACTTCCGGCGACGAGGAGGAGACGGGACTTTTCCGCAGGAGATCGGGACCATGACGAGAAGACCGGAGGACTTGGATCGTCGGTATATCTCTAACCCATCTTCTAGTTAGCTTATACTAGTTAATGGTTCGATCAGGGTGTTAGTGCGCGGCGGTTTGCCAGTTCAAGAAAAATTTAAGTTTATCACCGCTTCCGCATTTGGCCGTCGGATTGACGGCCGGGGCGCCGCCGTGCACTTACAGTGGTATCAGAGCCTCCCCATTAACTTAGTCTAGCTTTGTGTAATGTGTTTTTCAGTTCCGATCGATCGAAATGTTCAAAAACCCGTATTTGCCCACATCAGTTTTCTGTTGAAACTTTTTGGTCCCCAAAAATTTTTCAGGTTGTAAAATATTGATGTACTGGAAAATCTAAGAGCTCTGTAAAAATTCGACGAAGTAACTCCACAGTGGGAGCGCGGAACCGCCGCGAAAACCCCCTTCCCGCCGCCCTTCCGCCGCACACTGTGGAGATCACTTCACCAATTTTTTACAGAGGCCTTCTGGGCTTAAAATATGGGTTTTGGAATATTAAAATTGGGCCCAGGTTTTCTGTGAGTGCTACAGTTTTGATTGGGGGCCCACTTGTTAATTTTTGGTCAATCGGAAAATTTTAAACACATTTTTCACAGTATTTACATTATATCTGCGACCGTGAATGTCACTTGATCGGTAAATCCGGTCTAACTGCTATAGCCCGGTTAGACGGATTTGCGAACGTGACTTTCACGTTGATGTTGTATGATGTTGCGGATCGGTCGTGGGGGATAGCCTGGAAGCAATGCTAGTACAGTTTTGTTGTATTATGTACATTTGATATTGCGGGGCGAGCGTCCGACATGTGGACTGCCGTCACTGCCTGATTGTATTATTATTTTGGGGCACGACCTGGTTGCGGTCGATGTACCCGTTGTATGTATATTTTACTTTCTGTACTAGGATTGCCCCGCGGAGGGGTGCACGGATAGCCAGGTTCTAGAGGGCAACGGGCCCGCATCTCATGGCATTGAGACGGAGGGGGCTTCACTCTAGGATTGGCGGGCTATTCGCCGCACTCGTAGGGGGTACAGGTTAACCCAGGAGGGGTGCCCAAGTTACCGGATTCCGTGAAGTGCTGGATGGTCCATTCACGGTGCTGAAGGGGGCTGCCTCGCTTTAGGTTTTGGCGGGTGACTTGCCGCGCCCGTAGGGGTCTAGGATTTCATTGCACAGGCTATCCACACGACCAGGGGAACGTCGGGTTTCAGCGGCTCTGTGAAACCCGGGGATCCCAGATATCTGTATTGTTTCTGTGATGCTGTTCATTCTCTGTGATGTTGCATTTTATTCACGCCTTGAGCGAAATACTATATATTGGTATATATATTAATAGATGTTGTATATGTTTTGCATCCGCGCTAGTCCAGTCCCCGCTCTGTCGTTAGTAAGCTAACCTAACGGGTAATGACGGGACCCAGTGGCGAATGCGGATGGCATATACGTACATCAGTATATTTTCGTTCTTTGTGGTGTGATCTATTGATGGGACTGCGTTGATTCGGATCAATGCAAGTTAAAAACAAACCTAATCTGATGTTGTTGGAACACTTTTCAAAAAGCTGTTATTGCAAGGACGTTTACTTTTGTTTTGCATCGTGGTATTCATTGGAATATCCTGCTCCTCAGTCGACGAGGCAAGGGCCGAGATCCCTTCACCGGGAGTGACCCCTTGGACAGAAGTTTGCGTCAGGGCATTAACTTCACTATAGCCGATTGCTTTTGCTTTGCATCGCGGTATTCATTTGGAATATCCTGCACCCCATTCTACGGGGAAAGAGCCGAGATCCCTTCACAGGGAGTGACCTCTTTAGCAACGGTTTTCGTCACTATATTTTTAATAGCTATCCGTTACTTCGACGATATCAAGTTCATTACGTTAAAGGTTTTCGCCAGAAACCATTCGTAGCCCTCCGTCATTTCAGTTAAATATTCGGTAGTATTCAAACTATGTATTTTGACCTCACGCCAAGGCATAGTGTTTGGTAGCTGCCGGTTATTTATCTGTTGCATAGATAGATGCGTTGGTTTGGGACAGTCGTACTACTATTTTGGCCTACGTCAAGGGTATGTACGGGTGGGTTCAAATTAACCTGGATAATGACGGGAAGAACTTGACATGTGACTTATGATATTTTGACCTCACGCCAAGGTCATAAGAGCATGGGGCAGAAATCACATCGGGAGTTTCAAAAGAACTGAAACTTGCCAGATATGCGCATACCTTCTGGAGTGTGATACCGTGAGCGGATTCCGTCACGTTATCATGCGATGATAGTTGGATCCCGATTCCCACTGATGAGTTAGTTTACTCCTCGGGTGACCCCGACTAATTCTTCTTTCAGGTTTGGAGGAGAATTTGAGGTACAGTGGGAGGATTCCAGATTAGATAAATTGGTAACCATTCTGATCTAGGTTAGAGTGCACGCTGAGTGTTTCTTTTCTCTCTCTCTTTGGCAGCGACCATTGACCCGACCCTAAGACTATGACTCAGTGACCAAGTTGACCGAACCTTCTTAAACACTGGCTTTTTGGATTGTCAGAGTTGCAAACCTCATTGCCACTCCTACTTTTACCCTTTTCTCTAGGACACCCCGCTTTACTACGAACGTCCACTTCCATTGGACAAAACCATCGTATGGTTAGATACGAACTCGAAAGAATTTATTCGAGGATGGTTTCCGGTTCTGGAGAAAACGGATAGGATTATTCAGTTGTCTTTTCCTTTTACCCTCTCTCAGGTTACGAGTACTCCTTGGTTTAGGGGTAGTACACCTATTACGCAAATTGGATTGTCTTCTTCCAAACCTTAGGCTGGTGCCGACCGGTAGGGAATGAAGAAAACCAATTAGCATAACGATGGTGTGCAGAAGGTATTAAGTTCAGACAAAGCAAGGGATTAGTAAGAGGGCAAAGTAAATTGCAACAGATTTTCACAACCAAACCAAATATTTCGTTACCACTCCCACATCACCTTTGTATTTCTCCAGGACACTCCGTATCACTACGAAGATCCACAGTTTATTTGGATACTCCATCGTATGGTTATATACGAACTCGAATGGAACTTGTTCCAGTTCGGGGATGGATTCTGGTTCAGGAGAAATAGGAATAAGGTTTATTCGGTTGTCTTTTATCTTCACCCTCTCTCATTGCGAGTGTTCCTAGGATTGGGACAGTACACCCATTATGCTTATTGGATAGTCTTCTTCCAAACCATAGGCTGGTGCCGAACGGTAAGGAAGGAAGAAAACCATTTGGCCTAAAAGGGTGTGCAGAAGGTAAAGACTAAAGACATATGAAGGGATTTGGAGAGGTGGCAAAGAATTATACGGTTACAGTCGTGAATCTGGAAGATGCATAACTAGGAATACCAGGATACCCCATCGAAACATTTCAATGTTTCAGTTTCACTGTGTAATGATAAAGGAAAACTGATTTCCCGATTAGACACTTACTCCAGGGTATGTATTTACCAGGTACGATTCTCACATCTGTATGGTTTTACAGATGATGAGTGGGAGTAGGTTATTGGGAATTGGGTGATTATCCTCATTATATCGGGATTCGTTGTAATCGGTGATATTTGAGGAAATCACCTGGGCTGTTTGCCGGTTGGCAAATATTTGGTTTTGAATATCCGCAGTTATGCACCAATTTCAAATTGATATATCTGTACGTCTATTTTCATAGAGTGAGATGTACCTTTTTGAAATTATGTCTACGACATTTACCTATATCAGTGGATGGTTAGGTAAGGAGCATTAAACAGCGGTGTAATTCTTCTTAACCATAAGTACAGTTTTCAACCTACGACACACAGTGAATGAGTTATCAGACTCAAGGGACTTATACAAAGGATTGTATGTTGTCCAGGGTCCATCAGGACAGAGGGGTTGGTCCTCGTACTATATTCGGTTTACTTATGACTTCTCTAGTTTTTAGACAGGTGTTTCGCGGAAACACAGGGTCCAATTTTGAGAAGTTATAGGTATTTGAATAGAGTAGAGAACCAGGTATAGCAAGTATCGGGATTCTTCAAAGAGATCGAAGATGTAGATACTTGTGTATGGTATTCAGATGATAGTAATGATAAAGAGATCTTGCTTCTCTTTCAGGTTACTCATAATTGGAAGTATTCCTAAGTTGAGTAATGCTGATCGGCCTCCTTCCATTTAGTTGACATGCGCTGGGGACAGCTGCATGATTTGAATCTGGTTCAATTAAATCAGTGCCTCTGTTTCTATATTGGATATAGAACAGTTCATATCTTAACGATGTTAAGGTACGGGGAGTTGTCCGGTTTATGATTAAAACCAGACACTGGACAACTCAAGGCACGTTTCTGTAATGGCTGTTTGTGGGTTGACCCAGGCTATGACGAGGGTTGATTTTCTACCATCTGGATGAACAATAGCGATATTGTTCTAGACTCGCCACAGTTTTATTAAAAATGGATTTTTTCAGAAAACAGTAGTGGGAGTATGGTAGAACTGGAAGTGATTCCAGAACCACAAACGATTACTGAAGATTTGATAAGGAACCTAAATATTCAATGTGGATTGACATTCCATTGGCCACTCCGCAGATAAGGTGGGTAACTTCAGGCACCCGAGAGGCACTACGGTAGCCTCAAGGACGGTGACAGGGAAGTTCTTGTTTACCCACAATTGCCATTGCTGTTGTTTCAGGTTACGAGACCCGGCGGGAGGATGAGTATAGCGTCGTCCTAAACCAGTTTTAGAAGTGTACGTCTATATGACTCTGCCAGAGGGTTGTCGTAGTCAGTGGGAGCAGCGGAAGCATTGGTGGACAGATTGCTTATGTCTATTTATAGACTAGAGCAGATGTAGCGGAGATAGATCATCTATTTCTGACGTGACAGTCATGGGTTTGACTTCATCAGAATAGGGGATGGATCTGTTGAGAAGGTAGTAGGGTGTGATATCCTGGTATTTGGATGATATACACAGAGTAGGAAAAGAAACTCCTACACTACGATCGGTTATACTTTGGTCGTCACACAGTTGTTTCTCCACAAAGGAAATGGATTTTGTATCAGACATATTGGTTACTAGATCTATGGCTTTAGATCTAGATTTGGGTGGTTTCCCAATCAGGGTACTTTGACAGCATTCTAAGAGTATTTAGAATGGACGACTCCTGGCACGGTAGTGTACCTGCAGGTAATGGAGTCACCCTCTCTAAAGGTGTCTTACAGGCTAAAGGGGAGAGGGACGTGCATGATTGGCAGATCACTTGCTTAGGCAATTGAGTCAATCGTGAGATGTCAAGTACCACACCAGATGTTGTTCTTGCACTAGATGCAATAAGTTGACATTAATCCAATCCTGGAGAAACAGTCGGAAGCAGTTTTAGAACATAAGTGGATGTTCTAGGGAGATGATAACGACAGCCTCATTCAGGAGACAGTTATCATTCCAGGCTTCCAAGGTGACATGGACGACAAGGAGGTTGTCAGAGTTATAGTTTTCCTTCTGATGAGGGGCAGTATTTTGGACAGGTGGTCCAAGGCAATACTGAGGGAGGCATGGCGCGCAGGATACTGATTAAGTTCAGTTGACGATACAGTCTAAGAAGTTTGGATTTGGAGTTCATTTATGAGCTAGGTCCCATCAGACATCCAGACATATTCTGAGACAGGTATTGCTATTTTCGGGAGATGGCTTTCTCCGCGAACTTGAGATATAGAGAGACATAGAAAGAAACAACTAAGCGGATCCACTCACTGAGGCTATTCCTCGAACGCAATAGTTCCGCAAACGAGCTTTGTGAGACTGACTAGTAGAGGAGTTGGATGTTCGGTATCACACGGGCTGTGAGTATGCGACATCGCAATAATTAGCCTTGAGTGCAAGTGGGAGATTGTTGGTGGTAGTGCCCTCAGAGTCAATTATTAGGTCACAGGTACGTGATTGTAATGATTGAGGGAGGACCTATCCCGGTGGGACAGTCTTACTCGAGATGATAGTATGCTATCTGGTTTACCTTTATCATCGTGTACTGCTTTAGGTGACCTGACACGTCGCTATTACACGTTGATAGAGCCCCTAGGATTCTTGCTTGACCACCAGCAGTATGAGGGCGATCATATAAGTGGGAGCTGGGGGTCTATATGCTTATCCTTAAAAGGTCCCTAGTCGTGGGAGTTTCGAGACTGGGCATCGATACTCCATTAGTAGACTAGTGTATACAGTCGAGACCCCGACGAGGGGCAGTGGCCGGTCTTACAAGCCACTGGTGTCAGTTGGATCACCTAAGATGTATACAGGTGCTCATTGGGTTATGAGTACACCGGACAGGACTCGCCGGGAACATGCTAGTTGGTCATATACCAGACGTCAGATGGCAGTTCCCTGGTGACATGTGTGCAGGTTAGTTCATCGACCTGGGGATCGTCATTTGTCTCGTGTGAGTTCCCACTGTACTTTGATTACTATCCTACCACGGCTCAAAGGAGTCGTGCAAACAGGTTTTAGTTGGGTACAGTCCCAAGCCACATGGAGGCAGTGAGCGTATCTTCAGGGGTTCGTCTCTCCCGGTATTGGGGGTGAGGTCGTGCTGTGTCTAGGAGAGCCATTACACAAAGTCCTTGGCCAAGGCAAGGAGATTTACTGGTAGGTATTCCAGTAGTATCTCAGGGTGTTCTGGGCTACACTCCGACACGACTTGTACCGCTTTTGGGGGTCTGACTTTTACCAACCCCCTAGGCCCGCCATGCGATACTCATAGACGAACGGACCGGACTGCACGGATATTGTCACTGACAGGCTCAGTAGGGTTGTCAGGCTGAGTTCACTCACAGACGTCCCTTTTAATCAGTACCTGGTAGCCCGTTACGTATTGGCTTATACCTCTGACATGCTAGTGGTTAAATCCACAACCAAGATGTTGACGAGTCTTTAGAGTCCCCCACATTTCAGTTACTCAGCTTTCGGGCGAAAGGTTGTAGAGGCCGTATGGAGATATGGCAAGGTCCGATCAGATACGTGCGGTATTGCACGGATCAGGATCGGACAGATTGTACTATAGGCCGTATGGTTATATGGCAGGGTTCGATCAGATACGTGCGGTATTGCACGGATCAGGATCGAACAGATATTACTAGCCGGTTTTGGTATAAGCCGGATCCTAGTATAGTACAGTGGAGATTTTGTCTCATTGCATTTGTATTTCGGTCGAAATACAGATGCGGGTGTGTATGCACAGTATCGGGGTTTTCCTGTAATTTATTACGGGACCAGTTTTCTGGAGTTGCCAGTTTGCTTTCCGTTTCGGCCAATTTCTATTGTTCCGTTCATTGGCCGAAGATTGGTGGAGGAGGGTTTATTTGCATTGTTGCAAATAGGCTTTTTGTGGAGGGGGTCTTTGCTTATTGTAGCATCATGATGGTTTTCATGATGTGCACCATCATTGACTTCTCATTCTCATGATGGCTTGACTTTTAGTGGGCATGATGGTTGATGATGATGAGGGGTGAGGTTGGTTGAGTGTGGGTTTATTGTTGTGATCATTTCCTTTTTTGGCATGATAGCCTTCTCTCTCTCCATTGCATTATTGGATGGCTCTCTCCTTTTCTATCATACTCTCCCTCATTCTCACTCACCCTCATAGGAATGGCCGGCCACTTCCCTATAGGGGCTGTCCAAGTTTTTGGGTGTGGGGTTTTTGTTCATTTCATGTTCCCAAAATCCCCAAAGTTCCTCCACATTGTTCTTGTATCATCCCTCCACCAAAAAGGCAATTCCGATAACCCCAAATGAGACTTGCTCGCTACATTCTACAGCGAACCTTGGGCACGTCGAGTAGCCGGCTTCGTGCCCGAGTTGCCTCGGCATTGAGGTGGGAGTCCGTAAACAAAGTAGGCGATGTGGTGCACTTCCGGCGACGAGGAGGAGACGGGACTTTTCCGCAGGAGACCGGGACCATGACGAGAAGACCGGAGGACTTGGATCGTCGGTATATCTCTAACCCATCTTCTAGTTAGCTTAGACTAGTTAATGGTTCGATCAGGGTGTTAGTGCGCGGCGGTTTGCCAGTTCAAGAAAAATTTAAGTTTATCACCGCTTCCGCATTTGGCCGTCGGATTGACGGCCGGGACGCCGCCGTGCACTTACAGTGGTATCAGAGCCTCCCCATTAACTTAGTCTAGCTTTGTGTAATGTGTTTTTCAGTTCCGATCGATCGAAATGTTCAAAAACCCGTATTTGCCCACATCAGTTTTCTGTTGAAACTTTTTGGTCCCCAAAAATTTTTCAGGTTGTAAAATATTGATGTACTGGAAAATCTAAGAGCTCTGTAAAAATTCGACGAAGTAACTCCACAGTGGGAGCGCGGAACCGCCGCGAAAACCCCCTTCCCGCCGCCCTTCCGCCGCACACTGTGGAGATCACTTCACCAATTTTTTACAGAGGCCTTCTGGGCTTAAAATATGGGTTTTGGAATATTAAAATTGGGCCCAGGTTTTCTGTGAGTGCTACAGTTTTGATTGGGGGCCCACTTGTTAATTTTTGGTCAATCGGAAAATTTTAAACACATTTTTCACAGTATTTACATTATATCTGCGACCGTGAATGTCACTTGATCGGTAAATCCGGTCTAACTGCTATAGCCCGGTTAGACGGATTTGCGAACGTGACTTTCACGTTGATGTTTTGTTTTTGCTGTGATGTTGCGGATCGGTCATGGGGGATAGCCTGGAAGCAATGCTTGTACAGTTTTGTTGTACTATGTACATTTGATATTGCGGGGCGAGCGTCCGACATGTGGACTGCCGTCACTGCCTGATTGTATTATTATTTTGGGGCACGACCTGGTTGCGGTCGATGTACCCGTTGTATGTATATTTTACTTTCTGTACTAGGATTGCCCCGCGGAGGGGTGCACGGATAGCCGGGTTCTAGAGGGCAACGGGCCCGCATCTCATGGCATTGAGACAGAGGGGGCTTCACTCTAGGATTGGCGGGCTATTCGCCGCACTCGTAGGGGGTACAGGTTAACCCAGGAGGGGTGCCCAAGTTACCGGATTCCGCGAAGTGCTGGATGGTCCATTCACGGTGCTGAAGGGGGCTGCCTCGCTTCAGGTTTTGGCGGGTGACTTGCCGCGCCCGTAGGGGTCTAGGATTTCATTGCACAGGCTATCCACACGACCAGGGGAACGTCGGGTTTCAGCGGCTCTGTGAAACCCGGGGATCCCAGATATCTGTATTGTTTCTGTGATGCTGTTCATTCTCTGTGATGTTGCATTTTATTCACGCCTTGAGCGAAATACTATATATTGGTATATATATTAGTAGATGTTGTATATGTTTTGCATCCGCGCTAGTCCAGTCCCCGCTCTGTCGTTAGTAAGCTAACCTAACGGGTAATGACGGGACCCAGTGGCGAATGCGGATGGCATATACGTACATCAGTATATTTTCGTTCTTTGTGGTGTGATCTATTGATGGGACTGCGTTGATTCGGATCAATGCAAGTTAAAAACAAACCTAATCTGATGTTGTTGGAACACTTTTCAAAAAGCTGTTATTGCAAGGACGTTTACTTTTGTTTTGCATCGTGGTATTCATTGGAATATCCTGCTCCTCAGTCGACGAGGCAAGGGCCGAGATCCCTTCACCGGGAGTGACCCCTTGGACAGAAGTTTGCGTCAGGGCATTAACTTCACTATAGCCGATTGCTTTTGCTTTGCATCGCGGTATTCATTTGGAATATCCTGCACCCCATTCTACGGGGAAAGAGCCGAGATCCCTTCACAGGGAGTGACCTCTTTAGCAACGGTTTTCGTCACTATATTTTTAATAGCTATCCGTTACTTCGACGATATCAAGTTCATTACGTTAAAGGTTTTCGCCAGAAACCATTCGTAGCCCTCCGTCATTTCAGTTAAATATTCGGTAGTATTCAAACTATGTATTTTGACCTCACGCCAAGGCATAGTGTTTGGTAGCTGCCGGTTATTTATCTGTTGCATAGATAGATGCGTTGGTTTGGGACAGTCGTACTACTATTTTGGCCTACGTCAAGGGTATGTACGGGTGGGTTCAAATTAACCTGGATAATGACGGGAAGAACTTGACATGTGACTTATGATATTTTGACCTCACGCCAAGGTCATAAGAGCATGGGGCAGAAATCACATCGGGAGTTTCAAAAGAACTGAAACTTGCCAGATATGCGCATACCTTCTGGAGTGTGATACCGTGAGCGGATTCCGTCACGTTATCATGCGATGATAGTTGGATCCCGATTCCCACTGATGAGTTAGTTTACTCCTCGGGTGACCCCGACTAATTCTTCTTTTAGGTTTGGAGGAGAATTTGAGGTACAGTGGGAGGATTCCAGATTAGATAAATTGGTAACCATTCTGATCTAGGTTAGAGTGCACGCTGAGTGTTTCTTTTCTCTCTCTCTTTGGCAGCGACCATTGACCCGACCCTAAGACTATGACTCAGTGACCAAGTTGACCGAACCTTCTTAAACACTGGCTTTTTGGATTGTCAGAGTTGCAAACCTCATTGCCACTCCTACTTTTACCCTTTTCTCCAGGACACCCCGCTTTACTACGAACGTCCACTTCCATTGGACAAAACCATTGTATGGTTAGATACGAACTCGAAAGAATTTATTCGAGGATGGTTTCCGGTTCTGGAGAAAACGGATAGGATTATTCAGTTGTCTTTTCCTTTTACCCTCTCTCAGGTTACGAGTACTCCTTGGTTTAGGGGTAGTACACCTATTACGCAAATTGGATTGTCTTCTTCCAAACCTTAGGCTGGTGCCGACCGGTAGGGAATGAAGAAAACCAATTAGCATAACGATGGTGTGCAGAAGGTATTAAGTTCAGACAAAGCAAGGGATTAGTAAGAGGGCAAAGTAAATTGCAACAGATTTTCACGACCAAACCAAATATTTTGTTACCACTCCCACATCACCTTTGTATTTCTCCAGGACACTCCGTATCACTACGAAGATCCACAGTTTATTTGGATACTCCATCGTATGGTTATATACGAACTCGAATGGAACTTGTTCCAGTTCGGGGATGGATTCTGGTTCAGGAGAAATATGAATAAGGTTTATTCGGTTGTCTTTTATCTTCACCCTCTCTCATTGCGAGTGTTCCTAGGATTGGGACAGTACACCCATTATGCTTATTGGATAGTCTTCTTCCAAACCATAGGCTGGTGCCGAACGGTAAGGAAGGAAGAAAACCATTTGGCCTAAAAGGGTGTGCAGAAGGTAAAGACTAAAGACATATGAAGGGATTTGGAAAGGTGGCAAAGAATTATACGGTTACAGTCGTGAATCTGGAAGAGGCATTACTAGGAATACCAGGATACCCCATCGAAACATTTCAATGTTTCAGTTTCACTGTGTAATGTTAAAGGAAAACTGATTTCCCGATTAGACACTTACTCCAGGGTATATATTTACCAGGTACGATTCTCACATCTGTATGGTTTTACAGATGATGAGTGGGAGTAGGTTATTGGGAATTGGGTGATTATCCTCATTATATCGGGATTCGTTGTAATCGGTGATATTTGAGGAAATCACCTGGGCTGTTTGCCGGTTGGCAAATATTTGGTTTTGAATATCCGCAGTTATGCACCAATTTCAAATTGATATATCTGTACGTCTATTTTCATAGAGTGAGATGTACCTTTTTGAAATTATGTCTACGACATTTACCTATATCAGTGGATGGTTAGGTAAGGAGCATTAAACAGCGGTGTAATTCTTCTTAACCATAAGTACAGTTTTCAACCTACGACACACAGTGAATGAGTTATCAGACTCAAGGGACTTATACAAAGGATTGTATGTTGTCCAGGATCCATCAGGACAGAGGGGTTGGTCCTCGTACTATATTCGGTTTACTTATGACTTCTCTAGTTTTTAGACAGGTGTTTCGCGGAAACACAGGGTCCAATTTTGAGAAGTTATAGGTATTTGAATAGAGTAGAGAACCAGGTATAGCAAGTATCGGGATTCTTCAAAGAGATCGAAGATGTAGATACTTGTGTATGGTATTCAGATGATAGTAATGATAAAGAGATCTTGCTTCTCTTTCAGGTTACTCATAATTGGAAGTATTCCTAAGTTGAGTAACGCTGATCGGCCTCCTTCCATTTAGTTGACATGCGCTGGGGACAGCTGCATGATTTGAATCTGGTTCAATTAAATCAGTGCCTCTGTTTCTATATTGGATATAGAACAGTTCATATCTTAACGATGTTAAGGTACGGGGAGTTGTCCGGTTTATGATTAAAACCAGACACTGGACAACTCAAGGCACGTTTCTGTAATGGCTGTTTGTGGGTTGACCCAGGCTATGACGAGGGTTGATTTTCTACCATCTGGATGAACAATAGCGATATTGTTCTAGACTCGCCACAGTTTTATTAAAAATGGATTTTTTCAGAAAACAGTAGTGGGAGTATGGTAGAACTGGAAGTGATTCCAGAACCACAAACGATTACTGAAGATTTGATAAGGAACCTAAATATTCAATGTGGATTGACATTCCATTGGCCACTCCGCAGATAAGGTGGGTAACTTCAGGCACCCGAGAGGCACTACGGTAGCCTCAAGGACGGTGACAGGGAAGTTCTTGTTTACCCACAATTGCCATTGCTGTTGTTTCAGGTTACGAGACCCGGCGGGAGGATGAGTATAGCGTCGTTCTAAACCAGTTTTAGAAGTGTACGTCTATATGACTCTGCCAGAGGGTTGTCGTAGTCAGTGGGAGCAGCGGAAGCATTGGTGGACAGATTGCTTATGTCTATTTATAGACTAGAGCAGATGTAGCGGAGATAGATCATCTATTTCTGACGTGACAGTCATGGGTTTGACTTCATCAGAATAGGGGATGGATCTGTTGAGAAGGTAGTAGGGTGTGATATCCTGGTATTTGGATGATATACACAGAGTAGGAAAAGAAACTCCTACACTACGATCGGTTATACTTTGGTCGTCACACAGTTGTTTCTCCACAAAGGAAATGGATTTTGTATCAGACATATTGGTTACTAGATCTATGGCTTTAGATCTAGATTTGGGTGGTTTCCCAATCAGGGTACTTTGACAGCATTCTAAGAGTATTTAGAATGGACGACTCCTGGCACGGTAGTGTACCTGCAGGTAATGGAGTCACCCTCTCTAAAGGTGTCTTACAGACTAAAGGGGAGAGGGACGTGCATGATTGGCAGATCACTTGCTTAGGCAATTGAGTCAATCGTGAGATGTCAAGTACCACACCAGATGTTGTTCTTGCACTAGATGAAATAAGTTGACATTAATCCAATCCTGGAGAAACAGTCGGAAGCAGTTTTAGAACATAAGTGGATGTTCTAGGGAGATGATAACGACAGCCTCATTCAGGAGACAGTTATCATTCCAGGCTTCCAAGGTGACATGGACGACAAGGAGGTTGTCAGAGTTATAGTTTTCCTTCTGATGAGGGGCAGTATTTTGGACAGGTGGTCCAAGGCAATACTGAGGGAGGCATGGCGCGCAGGATACTGATTAAGTTCAGTTGACGATACAGTCTAAGAAGTTTGGATTTGGAGTTCATTTATGAGCTAGGTCCCATCAGACATCCAAACATATTCTGAGACAGGTATTGCTATTTTCGGGAGATGGCTTTCTCCGCGAACTTGAGATATAGAGAGACATAGAAAGAAACAACTAAGCGGATCCACTCACTGAGGCTATTCCTCGAACGCAATAGTTCCGCAAACGAGCTTTGTGAGACTGACTAGTAGAGGAGTTGGATGTTCGGTATCACACGGGCTGTGAGTATGCGACATCGCAATAATTAGCCTTGAGTGCAAGTGGGAGATTGTTGGTGGTAGTGCCCTCAGAGTCAATTATTAGGTCACAGGTACGTGATTGTAATGATTGAGGGAGGACCTATCCCGGTGGGACAGTCTTACTCGAGATGATAGTATGCTATCTGGTTTACCTTTATCATCGTGTACTGCTTTAGGTGACCTGACACATCGCTATTACACGTTGATAGAGCCCCTAGGATTCTTGCTTGACCACCAGCAGTATGAGGGCGATCATATAAGTGGGAGCTGGGGGTCTATAAGCTTATCCTTAAAAGGTCCCTAGTCGTGAGAGTTTCGAGACTGGGCATCGATACTCCATTAGTAGACTAGTGTATACAGTCGAGACCCCGACGAGGGGCAGTGGCCGGTCTCACAAGCCACTGGTGTCAGTTGGATCACCTAAGATGTATACAGGTGCTCATTGGGTTATGAGTACACCGGACAGGACTCGCCGGGAACATGCTAGTTGGTCATATACCAGACGTCAGATGGCAGTTCCCTGGTGACATGTGTGCAGGTTAGTTCATCGACCTGGGGATCGTCATTTGTCTCGTGTGAGTTCCCACTGTACTTTGATTACTACCCTACCACGGCTCAAAGGAGTCGTGCAAACAGGTTTTAGTTGGGTACAGTCCCGAGCCACATGGAGGCAGTGAGCGTATCTTCAGGGGTTCGTCTCTCCCGGTATTGGGGGTGAGGTCGTGCTGTGTCTAGGAGAGCCATTACACAAAGTCCTTGGCCAAGGCAAGGAGATTTACTGGTAGGTATTCCAGTAGTATCTCAGGGTGTTCTGGGCTACACTCCGACACGACTTGTACCGCTTTTGGGGGTCTGACTTTTACCAACCCCCTAGTCCCGCCATGCGATACTCATAGACGAACGGACCGGACTGCACGGATATTGTCACTGACAGGCTCAGTAGGGTTGTCAGGCTGAGTTCACTCACAGACGTCCCTTTTAGTCAGTACCTGGTAGCCCGTTACGTATTGGCTTATACCTCTGACGTGCTAGTGGTTAAATCCACAACCAAGATGTTGACGAGTCTTTAGAGTCCCCCCCATTTCAGTTACTCAGCTTTCGGGCGAAAGGTTGCAGAGGCCGTATGGAGATATGGCAAGGTCCGATCAGATACGTGCGGTATTGCACGGATCAGGATCGGACAGATTGTACTATAGGCCGTATGGTTATATGGCAGGGTTCGATCAGATACGTGCGGTATTGCACGGATCAGGATCGAACAGATATTACTAGCCGGTTTTGGTATAAGCCGGATCCTAGTATAGTACAGTGGAGATTTTGTCTCATTGCATTTGTATTTCGGTCGAAATACAGATGCGGGTGTGTATGCACAGTATCGGGGTTTTCCTGTAATTTATTACGGGACCAGTTTTCTGGAGTTGCCAGTTTGCTTTCCGTTTCGGCCAATTTCTATTGTTCCGTTCATTGGCCGAAGATTGGTGGAGGAGGGTTTATTTGCATTGTTGCAAATAGACTTTTTGTGGAGGGGGTCTTTGCTTATTGTAGCATCATGATGGTTTTCATGATGTGCACCATCATTGACTTCTCATTCTCATGATGGCTTGACTTTTAGTGGGCATGATGGTTGATGATGATGAGGGGTGAGGTTGGTTGAGTGTGGGTTTATTGTTGTGATCATTTCCTTTTTTTGCATGATTGCCTTCTCTCTCTCCATTGCATTATTGGATGGCTCTCTCCTTTTCTATCATACTCTCCCTCATTCTCACTCACCCTCATTGGAATGGCCGGCCACTTCCCTATAGGGGCTGTCCAAGTTTTTGGGTGTGGGGTTTTTGTTCATTTCATGTTCCCAAAATCCCCAAAGTTCCTCCACATTGTTCTTGTATCATCCCTCCACCAAAAAGGCAATTCCGATAACCCCAAATGAGACTTGCTCGCTACATTCTACAGCGAACCTTGGGCACGTCGAGTAGCCGGCTTCGTGCCCGAGTTGCCTCGGCATTGAGGTGGGAGCCCGTAAACAAAGTAGGCGATGTGGTGCACTTCCGGCGACGAGGAGGAGACGGGACTTTTCCGCAGGAGATCGGGACCATGACGAGAAGACCGGAGGACTTGGATCGTCGGTATATCTCTAACCCATCTTCTAGTTAGCTTAGACTAGTTAGTGGTTCGATCAGGGTGTTAGTGCGCGGCGGTTTGCCAGTTCAAGAAAAATTTAAGTTTATCACCGCTTCCGCATTTGGCCGTCGGATTGACGGCCGGGGCGCCGCCGTGCACTTACAGTATCTCATAAAAAGCGCCGCATCATTTTGCCTGAATATGAGGAAGCCCGGCCTGATGGAGTATAGATGTAGAATCTCCCGGGCTTTCAACACGGAGGCCCCGTCCTTAAAAGTGTCGCGCAATGCCAGCACCATCTTGGAAGTTTCCTGGCCGATTTTCAGGACTTTGTCTTTGAAAGACATACCAGCCCCGACCGTGCTCGGACGAAGAAGCAAGCCCCTAGCTTCCCGCTGAGATGGATTCACGATAGATGCGTCAACCAGCCGCATAATTCACGGGAGCTTGCATTTCTCGTAAAACGAGGGTCTTTTATGAATACCAAATACCCCGAGCACGTGCATTTCCATCCCCGAAGTAAATTAGTGCATCGGGAAGTTGGCAGCTTGCACCCCCGGTTCAGTTGTATTCGCCGCCACGCTAAGACCATGGTACAGGTGGGCCTGCCCGACAATCCCGATGGCCACTTGTATTCCGGCCACCATTCGATGTTCTGGGTAGAAGACAGACGGCCTCATATAGCGAGGGTGCATGGAGAGCGCGAACCAACATAACCATAACCCGAGAAACCCGAGAAAGAAAGTCTCCCCGTCAATGCCCGGAGCAGCGATTTCTGACAGAGGGATGATCGCGGCATCGGGAAGATAAAAGCCCTTCTGATCATCTTCCAGTACAGGTCGATGGTCCAAGCCGAAGGCGAAGGGATCATCGAGCTTGGCAAATTTTTCGCCTCGTTGCGATAGAATCTCCAGGCGAAGAAACCGGGCAATGAAGTCTGCGAAACTAACTCCCCGGCCTCCGAATTCCAAGAAAAGACTCTCGTACATATTCAACACCTTTATCAGACTAGGAAACTGGTGCTGAATGGCATTCTTCGGCGTTAGGCCCATCACTACCGGCATAGTGTGAAAAACGTATTCATCTGGAGGAAGCAGCTCCTCATAGTGCTCCCCCCTAACCGGCAGACCAGAAATCTCAGCAAATTCTTCTAAGGAGATGGAGACTTCTCTGTCCAGTAGAAGAAAGGTATGGGTTGGGATGTTCTACTGCTCCAAGAATGCCTTAATCCACCATGTGGGAGGAGAAGAATATTGGAACAATGAAGCATAAATCGCAGGTATAGGACGAGCTTCAACAGCTGCGTTTTCTTCGCTGACAAGATGTACCTGGCCCACTGCAAGTACCCGGCCGAATGTCGGGGAGTCAACCCGATGTTGTAGGGTTGTCCCCAAGGGCATATGCGCCGCCTCAAGGTATCCAAAACTGCCGGCAGCTGCATGGGTATAGCAGCAATCGAAGGTTGAAGAAGACCCTCCGAAGTCCAATTGACCACCTCCATGGTATAGTTCACCGGGGGTACATCTGCATACGAAATCGATGAGATCGGCTCCGACGGTGTCGCACAAGAGAAGCTTCGGTGACCTTTGATAATCTGGTCGTACCATCTACCCCACAGGTGAAGGTTTTTGTGTTCCGGGTCATAGTCTCTAATGAGCGCGAGAACCTCCCGGTCCACCGGTGCCTCAGGGAATCCTCCCTCTGAGCGGAAAAACGGAAAAGAAAGATCGGAAGACATGTCGCCTATGAGAAAGAACGGAATTCAATTATCAGTATTATAATTTAATTTTAAAATCCCGACGCTCGGCACTTTAAAATTTATACCACACTGCAATGCAGTGGAAAGGGGACCTAAGGTAGACTTACAAAATCCAGATGACAATGCATCAATTAATAAAACAGCGTTATCATTGGATGAGACTGTCAATTAATGAGGAAATCCTCAAGGAATATTCTCATTGAATGAGAAATCCCTCGGGAAAATGAGAAAATCTCCCTTTGAGAGCAAAGCTCTGTAACAGAGTGACACTTGTCAAACTCTAGTCATGAAAGAATAAAATTCCTTAAAGAGCCTAGCTCTGTAATGATGATGGAAAATCCATCAAAGATTAATTAAAATTAAAATTAATTCTTGAGAATTAAAAAATTCTACGATCTTCAAGATCGATAAAAAAACTCTTAAGAGTTCTTCATCAAAAGATCTACATATTATCAAAAGAGCAGAGCTCTGATGCATGGGATAAGAAACCCCAAGAAAAGATCTGTTTAGATCTATGGGTTTATGAGAGCAAGGTTCTATTAATGAAACCCTAAAAGGGTTTTGTTTAGATCAAAGATCTATGAAGATCAAGGCTCTGTTAATGGGTAAAAACCCTAATTTATTAAAATTAAAAATTTTAATTTTACCTAAGAGTTCTGACTCTTGAAAGTTCTTAACAGAAGAGCAAGGCTCTGAATAAAAATTCTTAAGAAGGAGATGATAATCATCTGAGGACCAAAGGTCCTATTTATAGGCACTAAATCGCCTCTTCAACTTCTGAGTGGATCCAAGGGCTCAGATGTTGCCACCGCTGCACTCACGCGTGCGCTACGTGAGCTCAACGATGGGGGGAATTTGTTTCCTCCAATCAGAGCAAACCTCTGTTTTGAATTTCAAAATTCAAAAATTGAAGCAACGCTTCAGATCCCGTACGCTGCGTGCTGCGCGCCACATGTCTAGCGCAGACGCGCTAGCGCCAGGTGTGCTGCGCCCTAGGCAGCGCACCCCCAATCAGAGCAAAACTCTGCTTCAAAATTTAAATTGAAGCAACGCTTCAGATTCTGTGCGCTGCGCGCCACGTGTCAAATACGGGTGCGCTAGCGTAGTTGCGCTGCGCTGCGTGCCACGTGTCAAACACGGGTGCGCTAGCGCAGTTGCGCTGCGCGCCACGTATCGAACGTAGGTGCGCTGGCACAAGGTGCGCCAGCGCTGGAATTAAAAATTCCCCCACCGTCAGATCAAAAGATCTACTAATAATAAATTATTAATTAATCAGAACTAAAATTCTGTTATGGAAATATCTTTCCAATCTTATTAAAACAAGAAGATTATCTTCTGTAAAACAGAAGTCTTAGGATCAAAGATCCAACGGTGGGAAATATTCCCAAATCAATCAGAGAAAGATCTCTTAAAACCGATTTAACAAATCGTTTGGCCCTATATAAAGGCCCATAGACTTCAAATCTAAAATATACAGGAGAGAGATACAGAAGAAAAAAAGAGAGAGAGAAAAACCCTCTGCAAAAAGAAGAGCAAGCTCTTAGAAAAAAGAAGATTTTTCTTCATCTTCAAGGTAAAAAACAACTATGTTCTTGAATAACAGAGATGAAACCATTTCGTAAAAAGAAGAACCATCTTCTAAAAAAATCTTAGATCTATAAAAAGACCAAGGTCTTTGATTTAAAAGAAAAGATCAAAAGAGCCAATCATAAAAAAATAAACTAAAAGAAGTATTTTACTTCATTCACAGATCTTTTGATCTATAAAGGCAGAGCCTTTTATAAAAACAAGAACTTTTGTTCTTGGATCTTGAGTCAAAACCTCCTTTGAAGAATATAAATCTGTTCTTTGATCTTAAAATTGGTCAAATGCGCTTTGCGCTATTAAAAAGTGCCTTGCACTTATGAATTGCGCCTTTGCGCTTTTTAGACTGGCACGCAGCGCCAGAACACGCCACGTGTTAACCAAAGACACAACCTGCGCTTTGCGCTTTTAAAACAGAGCACTGCGCTCATGGACTGGCGCACAGCGCCAAGCGCGCCATGTGTCACTCACTGGCGCGCCCCTAAATCAACGCAAAGCGCTCATAAAATAAAAGCGCAATGCGCTAAGAAACTAGCGCTTAACGCTAAGCGCGACACGTGTCCTCTTCGTGTGCGCTACCCAATAGAAGCGCAATGCGCTTTTTGACTGGCGCAAAGCGCTTGATGCGCCACATGGCGCACTGTCAGAACACACTTTGTTCTGAAGAATGCTATGCATTCAATATAAGACAAAAATGACAGAGCCTAATGCCTAGCATTATTAAAAGGGTTGAGCCCAAATAAAGGCTTGATAGCCAGAGCAACTAAAAAAGTTAAACATTTTTAATTGGATTTTGCCCAATTCTGGCCATAAGTCCTCAACTTATCTTGAACTGAGCACATATGCTCTTTCAACCAACTCGCCTTAGTTCAAGGGTACATCTCTTTACTCCTTTGATATCTGTCGTTGTAATTCCTCAACGTCTTCAAAAGGATGACGGGTTCCAACAACCACACATTACTATGGACTGTGGGGTCCTTAAACTCATGGACTATGGTGTCCTTAATCTCGACCGTGATGTCTTAAAACTAACAACGGACTGTAAGGTCCTTAAACTCCCGGACTATGATGTCCTTAAGCTCGACTGTGATGTCTTAAAACTAACAACGGACCGTAGAGTCCTTAAATCCATGGACTATGATGTCCTTAATCTCGACCGCGATGTCTTTAAACTAACAGTGGACCGAGATGTCCTTTAAGTAACAGTGGACCGTAATGTCCATAAACTAATTATCGACCGCAATATCACTAAACTAAACAACAGAGTCTAATTGCTCTCTTGTCGGATCTAAAAGATCTCGTTAAGTTGATCTTAGTCTAAAATTAGACTAACGTATCCTTAACAAACGTTTAAGTTGATCTTAGTCTTAAATGAGGCTAACGTATCCTTAAATCCAAACCCCCAAACCCAAATCTATGAAAGATACGGATTTGGACTCGTCCACGCCCTACGGGCAACAACATAACTTAGTCTCCGTATACAATCCACGGGCAACCGAATACAAAACAAACACCCACGACACGAAGTGACCATCTGGAGAAGGAGAAAATTGTTACCGCGATGCGGTAGCGTAATTAATTGCAGGGGCTTGCGCCTGTAGAGAAGAGCGTCCTCACAATCAAAAACCCCTCAAACGAGGGGGAATCTGATGAAGTCTGCTACATCGGCCGCATCCGTCCGAACCTTCGATACATGATGTCATAAATCAACTTGGTATCTTCGGAGAGGTGGACGGATAGCACGAATTAGGATCTGCCCCGAATTTCAGGCATGACGAACCTGCGCGGTCTCGTCTGCGTCTTTCGGAGGGGAACATCCCCTCCAGAATCTACCAGGAGATCGACGGAAGACAACGTCTTAGGAAGATCTGAGAAGGACCTCCATCACTTTCTCTTCTGCTTTCTCGGACTCTTTAGGTCCTTTACTTATTTCGGGCTCTTTTTTTGGCTCTTTGCTTTCTTTAATTTCTTGATTCATATCTTTTTCAGTTTCTCCATAGAACTCTCGTATAAGATCCCAAGTCATCTTCATATTTCTGAAATCACCTCCAAAGTACATGCATAAGCATGCCCATATCAATTGTTTGACCAACTATATACTAGTTGTATTGTTCTTTATTATTAACTCATCAAATTACTATTTTTCTTTTGGCGTTGGGCTAGCCAATTTGTATAGCTTTTAGTATTCTTTTCCTCCGATATCGCAAACATCATTAGAAACTGGTATTTTCTTCACCATGGTACTCCAACTCTGGTAGTTACTTTTGGTGAGATGATATCTTACGATCCTATCAAGTTTCATCATCTTTTTTTGATGTCGGCTTCAAAACCTTGTTGGATGGCGACAATCAAAACTTTGCGCGCAGTGGTGATCATCTACTTTTATACTGCTCTTGTATGTAAAAAAAAAACATATCTAAAACAATCTATGGAAGAGAAGATAAATCAACACTTTTAAAATAGAGGAGAAATCTCTAAATTTTATTAATGTCAAAAAACTCAACTCTCTAATAGATAATCCATCTCTCAAATAATCTCCCTCAAATACAAACTGTGAACAATACTCTGTAAATAGCTAATGCATGATAAAACCAAACCTTCTCAAAGTAACTTAAACTTATCTCTAATTTAAAACTCAATCTAATTTAAACACACCTATTTAAATTTAACTTAACTAATAATTGAATTATAGTTTACAACATTAAGAATGGCCTCTTTTGGATTTGGCTTGATAAGTTCGTTTGTCTTTTTTATATTACTCTCGGTCTTGCATTTTTTTAATTAATTCAATTTTAGTTGTCAATGTTTTGCATTCAACCTTTAGTACTTCGAAGTTTCATTACAGGAATCTTTGGATTCTTTACAATTATTTTCGATGTTAGAATAATCCAAACCCCTCATCATATATATCTCGAACCACTGGCCCACCGCATCATTCCAACCACTCTTTTCAACAAAAATATTTTAGTTTCCATTCTGCACCTTTCTTTTTTTTTTCACATCTCTAAACAAAACTTTCTTAAACCATGATCTGAAAGCTCATTGATGTTTTCTCACATACTCTAAAAATCTAATCTTTTTAAATCATCCTAAAGTTATTTCTCTTTAATTTGCAAATGCTTCTCAGCGTCTCTCTAGTTTTGAAACATATTGACGTTTAACATCTACTCTCATCTACTCTCGTTTATTCTTTCTTTTGTCTTTTCTTTTCATTCTTTTGGGTGGGGATAGGAGCGTAACATTTCGAAAAAATTTAATATTATTTTAGAATTTAAATAATAATATTATAATGGATTTTATTAAAATAATAATATTTATTGAATTGAGTTTTCATAAATTGGTAAATACATATATCTTTCCAAATTATAACAACAAAACTAATATTTCCTTTTCCTTAATTAATACTTATTTTTTCATGAAAAACATAATTAATTTTAACTTTGTCTTTTTCTCTAAAATAAATTGGTGAGAAAATATTAGGGGAGAGAAAGAGAGGCATGGAAGAGGAGTCATGGGAGGATTTTTATATTGGGAGAGGTATGGAAGCCCCATGTTATATTGGGAGGATTTTTAAATTCCATCTTTTTAACAAGTTTGAATACTTGCCACGAAAACTATATCTTCGATCTAAAAGAATAGGTTTTTGAATGATTACTTGTATTTGTAGTTTGTTAGTGCAATTCTCTAGTTGTTACAACTCATTTGGGATGGTAGAGGGTAGTTTTAGCAAGAGTTTTGGTTTTAATGTGTTTTTCAAAACTTTAGTTTTCGAGCAGCATTTTTTCTTATTCGGACGTCTGGGAATTTCTCCTCAGACGTCTGTGGGTCTCTATCTTAACACTCCATGGTGTTGTTAGACATTTGAGCTTAAAATTTCAGGCGTCTGCTTGCTCTTTGAGCTTCCTTTGTATCTTGGGTAGACGTCTATATTCTGTTCTCCAGACATCTGCCGTCTTTCTGCGTGATCATGGGGTTTGAGGTCAAACGTCTGACGTTTGTTCATCAGACGTCTGAAGTTTATTATTGGTTATGTTTTTCTTTTTCGCTTGGTGTTTTTCTTTCAAACCTTCTCGACTAATCTCTACATGAGTATATGGAGCAATCCTAAGTGGTTTAGGCACGTCTATCATAGGGTTAAGCTAGATTTACATTTTGTTATATTGGTTAGGTTCAATATCGATATTTATGCTGTGCCTCTACGTGTATAGGGTCGACTGCGGAGGCTCCCGAGTCGATGAGGAAGGGCAAGGCGGTCGTAGGATTCGATTAGCTTTATCCATATTTCAATGAGTAGATTAGCATCTATAAGAGGGAAATCGGGTGGATGATGTATAGCACCCCCGAAACCAAAATGCTTATGAACACTTCTTATTCATTATAAGTCATGTATAATATGCTCAGTTTACAATGCTATGTTTCGTTTTCCTTGCTATGATTATGCAAACCTACTCGCTAGAACACTTGCACAACTACTAATAATTACCATGAAGCACAATCACAGACTCGCATGCTCCATGTACACATCATTAGTACTGCTATGTGTCACAACCTGAAATGGCACGTGACTGGCACTTGAATCATGTGAAGTCTATAGGATCCCACCTAATTCAAGTAAGCCAAAAGCCCAGAAATCTAAACCATTTTTAAGGAAAAGAGTGAAGGAAAACTTGTTTTAAAGAAAATGGTTTTATCAAAATAAGGCATTAAACAATTTAAAAGCAACATCATATTTTCCCGAAAATTTCGGCAGTCTCCTTTGTAAATACTGGCCCCAAACGGGTACAACACATGAAATACATAATAATGAATAAAGGCATCCCCAAGCGGGAGCTAGCTCTTCGCCAAATGGCGGAAACTACCACGCAAGCAATATAATATACAACGCCGAAGGGCGATGATCAAAACTCAGAAAGAAAAAAAACATCCTTAAGAAAACCAGAGAAGAACCCCAATAATACAAACGCGCGACTCTAAAGTCGAAATAATACACAACTGGTTTTCTAAGTCTATCAAATAATACAAGTCTGGTTGATGGAGTTTACTAGATACAACTGAAATAAATAAAGTACGACGGTGGTCACGATACGAGTGAACCCACCTACCAAAGCAATCACCCGGAAGGAAGCAGTGTGCCAGCAAGCCGGAATGAAACCTGTATGGCCAAACCTGCAAGAAACTGTGGCTCAACGGGGGTGAGTTGCCAACTCGTAAGTAGAAAATATCAACGAGAAGAAATCGCATGTATGACTCTCCCCTAGGTTATACCAATAAATACACAAAACTAATACAAGGGTGACAACATATCATAAGTATGATATCAAAGTACTCGTGTCCGTGTCGTGAGTAATAATATATCGATGCGTGACATGTTATAATGCACCATCCAATGCGTATCCAGCAAAGACACACAAATCATGATAAAACCCGAGTACCCAGCATCGACACTCAAAATATCTCAAAATCCGTGTCCGACAGCGACACATAATACTCAAATCTCAGGCTCCGTCGGTCCAGATCTGTAAGTCTACGGTAGCGCCCCGGCCGTCTAACAGACGCCAAATGTGGAACAAAAACTTTTTAACTGGTGCTATCGTATACTATAACCCGGATCTGCCATTAGTGCTAAACTAACAAACTACAAAGAGAGTAGAAAGGTTATACCGAACGATCTGAGTCCTTCGTTCTTTAACCATCATCCCACGCTCCATTGCGGCTTCTCCGATCTCATCGATCTCCGATCTCCTTGCCCAGGTGGAACCACGTCAACGGATCTTTAAACGGGCTCCCGTCTCTGACTCGAGGCAACTCGATCATTAAGTTTGTTAAAAGAGATGACCAAGATTGTGTAAGTGCACGGCGGCGCCCCGGCCGTCAATCTGACGCCGGAAAGCGGAAACGATAATTTTCTTTAAACTTTGGAACCGGCACCACCGCGTACTAAAATCCCGGATCGGGCCATTAACCTAACTACTAGCAAACCAAAAGACGGGTAGAGAGTTATACCAAGCGATCTGTGTCCTTCGGTCTTCATCTCCACTCCGATCTCCCGCGGAATCTCCGTTCATCACCTCCTCGTCGGAAAGGCACCACGTAGTCGGGTTCGTTTACGGGCTCCCACCTCTGGACCGAGGCAACTCGGGCGCGAAGTTGGCTAGCCGACGCGTCCAAGGGTACTGTAGGTGTAGTGTAGAAACTTGTCTCTTTGGGGTTTATGGAAGTTGCCATGGATGTGGAGGAACGAGGATAAGGAAAAATGGTGCTTTCATTTTTCCTAGCAAGAAATGAGATGAAGAAAAACTTCCACCCATCAAAAAAGAACTTCTCCCTCTTCTCCTCCTAATGTGGCCGGCCCTCTATGGAATGGTGGAGGGAAAATTGCAATAATGCAAGCAAAGAAAATGAATGATAAAAACATAAATTAAAAATGGTCACACCATTTCTCTTCAAAGCCTTTCACACACCTTCACATTAAATGCAATGGAAGAGACTAAAATAGAATATCATGATGATGAATCCACAAATGCAAGAAACCCCCTCCACAAATGTTATTTGCAAACTTGCAAATAACCCCCTTCCATCGGAAAGTCCGGCCGGGAAGGAACAAAGAAAAACCGGCCGGAACGGAATGCAAACTGGCAACCTCAGAAAACTGATCCCGTAATAAATTACAGGAAAACCCCGCTACTGCATATACATGCCCGCATTAGTATTCCAACTGAACACAAATGCAAAGAGACAAAACTACACTGTCTAATACTAGGATCCGGCTTAAACCAAAGCCGGCTAGTAAAATCCGTCCGATCACGATCCGTGCAATACCGCACGTATCTGATCGAACCCTGCAATATCTCCATACGGCCTCTATAGCGTTTCGCCCGAAACTTGAGTAACTGTGTGTGGGGGACTCTAAAGACTCGTCAATACTATGGCTGTGGTTTTAACCACTAGCACGTCAAAGGTATCAGCCATACGTAACGAGCTACCAGCTATTGACCAAAGGGACGTCTGTGAGCGAACTCATCCTGACACCTTACTGAGCCTGTCAGTGACAATATCCGTACAGTCTGGTCCGTTCATCTATGAGTATCGCATGGCGGGCCTAGGGGGTTGGTAAAAGTCAGACCCCCAATAGTGGTACAAGTCGTGTCGGAGTGTAGCCCAGAACACCCTGAGATACTACTGGAATACCTACTAGTAAATCTCCTGCCTCGGCCGAGGGCTTCGTATAATGGCTCTCCTAGACACAGCGCGACCTCACCCCCAATACCGGGAGAGACGAACCCCTGAAGATCCGCTCACTGCCTCCATGTGGCTCGGGACTGTACCCAACTAAAACCTGTTTGCACGTCTCCTTTGAGCGTGGTAGGGTAGTAATCAAAGCACAGTGGGAACTCACACGAGACAAATGACGATCTCAGGTCAATGAACTAACCTGTACACATGTCACATGGGAACTGCTATCTGACATCTGGTATAATCCTAACTAGCAGGTTCCCGGCGAGTCCTGTCCGGTGTACTCATAACCCAATGAGCACCTGTATACATCTTAGGTGAACCAACTGACACCAGTGGCTTGTGAGACCGGCCACCGCCCCTCGTCGGGGTCTCGACTGTATACACTAGTCTACTCTGGAGAATCGATGCCCTGTCTTGAAACTCCCACGACTAGGGACCATTTAAGGATGTGCTTATAGACCCCAGTTCCCACGTATATGATCGCCCTCATACTGCTGGTAGTCAAGGAAGAATCCTAGGGGCTCTATCAACGTGCAATAGTGACCTGTAAGGTCACCTAAAGTAGTACACGATGATAAAGATAAACCAGATTGCATACTATCATCTCGAGTAAGACTGTCCTACCGATATAGGTCCTCCCTCAATCATTGCAATCACGTGCCTGTGATCCAATAATTGACTCTGAGGGCACTATATCCAACAATCTCCCACTTGCACTCAAGGCTAATTATTGTGATGTCGCATACTCACAGCCCGTGTTATACCGAACACCCAACTCCTCTACTAGTCAGTCTCACAAAGCTCGTTTGCGAAACTATTGCGTTCGAGGAATAGCCTCAGTGAGTGGATCCGCTTTGATGTTTCTTTCTATGTCTCTCTTTATCTTATGTTCGCGTAGAAACCCATCTCCCGAAATGAGCAATACCTTTATTAGAATATCTGGATGTCTGATGGGAACTAGTTCATAAATGAACTCCAAATCCAAACTTCTTAGACTGTATCGACAACTGAACTTAATCAGTATCCTGCGCCATGCCTCCCTCAGTATCCTCCTGGACCACCTGTCCAAAATACTGCCCCTCGTCAGAGGGAGAACTATAACTCTGACGGCCACCCTGTTGTCCAGGTCACCTTGGAAGACTGGAATGATAACCGTCTCCTAAAGGAGGCTGCCGTTATCAAATCCCTAGAATACGCACTTATGTCCTAAAACTGCTTCCGATCGTTTCTCTAGGATTAGATTAATATCAACTTATTGTATCTACTGCAAGAACAACATCTGGTGTGGTACTTGACATCTCATGATTGACTCAATTGCCTAAGCAAGTGATCTTCCAATCATGCATATCCCTCTCCCCTTTAGTCTGTACGACACCTTTAGAGAGGGTGTCTCCATCACCTGCAGGTACACTACCATGCCAGGAGTCGTCCATTCTAAATACTCATAGAATGCTGTCTAAGTACCCAGATTGGGAAACTACCCAAATCTAGATCTAAAACCATAGATCTAGTAACCAGAATATCTGATATAATATCCAAGTCTTATGTGGAGAAACTACTGTGTGACAACCAAAGTATAACCGACCGTAGTATAGGAATTTCATTTCCTACTCTGTGTATGTCATCAAATACCAGGACATCACACCCTACTACCTTCTTAACAGATCCATCCCCTATTCCGATGAAGTCAAACCTATGACTGTCACATTAGAAATAAATGATCTATCTCCACTATATCTGCTTTAGCCTATAATTAGACATAAGCCACTTGTCCACTATGCTTCCGCTGCTCCCACTAACTACGACAACCCTCTGGCAAAGTCATATACACGTACGCTTCTAAAGCCAGTTTAGAACGACGCTATATTCTTCCTCCTGTCGGGTCTCACAGTCTGGAACAACAGCAATGGAAAATCTGGGTAAACAAAAACCTCCCTGTCACCGTCCTTGAGGCTACCGGAGTACCTCTCGGGTGCCTGAGGTTACCCACCATATCTGCGGAGTGGCTAATGGAATGTCAAATCAGATTGAATCTTTAGGTTCTTATCAAATTTTCAGTAATCGTTTGCGGTTCTGGAATCACTTCCAGTTCTACCATACTCCCACTATTGTTTTCTGAAAAAATCCATTTCTTTTAAAATTGTGGCGAGTCAAGAACAATATCACTATTGATCTCCCAGATGGTAGAAAGTCAACACTCGTCATAGCCTGGGTCAGCCCACAAATAACCATTACAGAAACGTGCCGTGAGTTATCCAGAGTCTGGTTTGAAGCATAAGCTGGACAACTCCCCGTACCTTAACATCGTTAAGATATGAACTGTTCTATATCTAATATAGAAATAGAGGCACTGATTTAATTGAACCATATTCAAATTATGCAGCTGTCTCCAGTGCATGTCAACTAAATGGAAAGAGGCCGATCAGCGTTACTCAACTTAAGAATGCTTCCAATTATGAGTAACCTGAAAGAGAAGCAAGTTCTCATTACTATCAACTGAATACCCACAAGTATCTACATCTTCGATCACCTTGAAGAATCCCGATACTTGCAACACCTGGTTCTCTACTTTATTCATAAACCTATATCTTCTTAAAACATAGACCTTGTGTTTCTACGAAACACTTGTCTAAGAACTAGAGAAGTCATAAGTAAACAGAATATAGTACGAGGACGAACCCCTCTTGTAGGGTTCCTAGGCACCCTAGTGAGGTCTCACAAGGCATCGAACATGCCAATATAAAAATTTATGGGTGCCGAGAGACCCGACTACGGATCGTTTGCTAGAAAACTAGGCGAAAAAGCTAACTAGTTAACACTTAACTATAAGAATCGGAAATACAACCTTTGTAGATCCGGTCCTCCACCTCCACGGCTCCGAGATGAGGTCCTCTCCGCTGTCCAAATCAAATCCGGGCTCTAGCGTCAGCTTCATCGGAGAACGAGCGGGCAAGGTCGTCGGCTTCGTGCCGAAGATGATCTACGTCGAGGCATCGAAGGATCAAGCTCCACCTTCACCAAGTCATGAAAACTTGTGAAGGAAACACACTCTACTACTTGGCTAGAGCTAGAGGATGAAGAAATAGGATGTGGGTAGACTTTAGAATTGGATTTCTCACTCTTAATCATCAATCACCATTGATGGACCTTAGGTTTTCTTCTTGAGTTGAAGGAAGAAGAAGAAGAAATGATATGATAAGATTAATTAAAAAAGAAAAGAATAATCCATTCTTATCATAACACTAACCATGGTAATGTGTAGAGAATCAATCATGGTTAAATGGGATGGTTAGGGTTAAGCATGAGACAAAATGGTTGCTAAAGTCAAAGTCTTCATGAAGCTTCAACAAGCTTCCAAATAAAGCCACCATTTTGCATTATGCTTATCATTTTCCAAAAATAAAAAACAAATGAATAAATGAATAATCAAATGAAAGCCCTAACCATTACATAACCATGGTTTAAACTTTACACAAAACACAAGTTAGCATGCATCATCAAACATGATACATACAAGTGCACAAAAGTATATCGCATATACAATGCGCACATCCGAGTGAGAAAATCCATCTTAAGTGAACCAATACTAGTTAATGCAAAGTAATATATCAAATATATAATTATGCATTAAATCATTAAATCAACACTTGATTCAATGATCCAGTCATGTCGCACACAACCGACTAGTATACAATGTATCGGCTTATCGAATCAATCCTTGATTCGATAACTAGGTTATATCACATACAACCATTCGACACATTCATCACGAGAATGGAATACGGTATCACATACACGCATTATTCTCGGTCCCGCACATATCTCATATGCGCTCCTATTTCGTTTCGCTTGAGCCAGGAAACCTCTGTGTAGGACTCTAAAGACTCGTCAATACGCCGGCAGCGGATGATGATCATATCAAACATCCACAAGCCGCAAGCGGTCTGCTAAACGTAACGGCCACCCGGGTATTGAGCGATCTGAAGATCGACGAGCAAGCCCGCTCACACTCCAGTGAATCCAACCAGTAACACTACCGTACAGTCCGGTCTGATCGTCTGATATGTCGCATATCTCGCCTAGGGGTGGTAAACGTCAGACCCCAATAGCTCGATAAGTCGTGTCGATATGAGATCTATAACTGTTCGAGAAACTACTGGTAACACTTACCAGTAAATCTCAGCAACCCTGGCCAGGGATTTCCTGTTATAGCCAATCGAACACAGCGCAACATCAACTCCCTATACCGGGAGAGACGAATCCCCTCCTATCGCTCATTGCCTCCATGTGACTCGGGACTGTACCTAAAAACCACCGTTTTGCACGCCCTCTTGGACGTGGTAAGATGGAAATCAAAGCACAGTGGGAACCACACAAGACTCTATGACGATCTCGGGTCAACAGACTACTGTACCAGTGTCACCAGAGAACTGCCATCTGACGTGAGGTATAATACCATCTGGGAGTTCTCGGCGAGTCCGTCCAGTGTACCCAGTCTCTACTGAGCACCCGTATATCATCTCTGATGTCAAACACCGATGGATATGGGATCATCCATCGCCCATCTGTATGGGTCGAGAAGGTACACGCTAGTCTACTCTGGTATATCGATGCCCCGTCTCGATACACCCACGACTAGGGACTTTGAAGGATGTACTTATGGACTACCATGTCCCCACTAGTATGATCCGCATCATAGTCCAGGTAGTCAAGTACATATCCTAAGGGCTTTACCAACATGTAACAGAGAGACAATCAGTATACACGTTAAGGTAAAGTTCAACCAGATAGCATACTATCATGTCGAGCAAGAAAGTCCTCCCTATATATGTCCCAGCATCCACTACAATATACATCCTATGTACAGTAATGGCCTCTAGGGCATACATATAACTAACACCTCTGTCCTAATGGACACTGGACAATATACAATACTCTGTATAAGTCCCCTGAGTCTAATAACTCAATTCCTGTGTGTTGTAAGTTGAAAACTGTACTTATGGTTATGAAGAATTACACCGCTGTTTAATGCTCCTTACCTAACCATCCACTGATATAGGTAAATGTCATAGACATAATTTCAAAAAGTTATATCTCACTCTATGGAAATAGACGTACAGATATATCGATTTGAAATTGGTGCATAACAGCGGATATTCAAAACCAAATATTTGCCGTCCGGCAAACAACCCAGGTGATTTCCTCAAATATCACCAATTACAACGAATTCCGATATAATAAGGATAATCACCTAATTCCCAATAACTTACTCCCACTCAACATCAGTAAAACCATACAGATGTGAGAATCATACCTGGTAAATACATACCATGGAGCAAGTATCTAATTGGGAAATCAGTTTTCTTTTAACAGTACACGGTCAAACTGAAACATTGAAATGTTTCGATAGGGTATCCTGGTATTCCTAGTAATGCCTCTTCCATTATCCAGATTCACAACTGTAACCGTATATTTCTTTGCCACCTCTCCAAATCCCTTTATATGTCTTTAGTCATTACCTTCTGTACACCCCTTTTGGCCAAATGGTTTTCTTCCTTCCCTACCGTTCGGCACCAGCCTATGGTTTGGAAGAAGACTATCCAATAAGCATAATGGGTGTACGGTCTTAATCCTAGGAGCACTCGCAATGCGAGAGAAAGTGAGGATAAAAGACAACCGAATAAACCTTATTCCTATTTCTCCTGAACCAGAATCCATCCCCGAACTGGAACAAGTTCCTTTCGAGTTCGTATATAACCATACGATGGAGTATCCAAATAAACTGTGGATCTTCGTAGTGATACGGAGTGTCCTGGAGAAATACAAAGGTGAAGTGGGAGTGGTAACGAAATACTTAGTTTGGTCGTGAATATCAGTCGCAATTTACTTTGCCCTCCTTCTAATCCCTTTCTTTGTTTTAACTTAATATCTTCTGTACACCGTTTAGGCTAATTGGTTTTCTTCATTCCCTACCGGTCGGCACCTGCCTATGGTTTGGAATAAGACTATCCAATTTTCATAATGGGTGTACTATCCCCTAATCTAAGGAGCACTCGCAACCTGAGAGAAGGTAAAAGGAAAAGACAACTGAATAGTCCTATTCGTTTTCTCCGGAACCAGAAACCATCCTCGAATAAATTCCTTCGAGTTCGTATATAACCATACGATGGTTTTTTCCAATGGAAGTGGACGTTCGTAGTAATACGGGGTGTCCTGGAGAAAAGGGTAAAAGTAGGAGTGGCAATGAGGTCTGCAACTCTGACAATCCAAAAGCCAGAGTTTAAGAAGGTTCGGTCAACTTGGTCACTGAGTCATAGTCTAGGGTCGGGTCAATGGTTGCTGCCAAAGAGAGAGAGAAAAGAAACACTCAGCGTGCACTCTAACCTAGATCAGAATGGTTATCGCTTTATCTAATCAGAAAACCTCCCACTGGACCGTCAAATTCTTCCCCACACCTGAAAGAAGTATTAGTCGGGATCACCCGAAGAGTAAACCAACTCATCAATGGGAATCGGGATCCAACCATCATCGCATGATAAAGTGACGGAATCCGCTCACGTTATCACACTCCAAAAGGTATGCGCATATCTGGCAAGTTTCAGTTTCTTTAGAAACTCCCGATGTGATTTTTGCCCCATGCTCTTATGACCTTGACTTTTGCCAACAAATCATAAGTCACATGTCAAGTTCTACCCGTCATTCTCCAGGTTAATTTGAACCCACCCGTACAAGCCCTTGACTTTGGCCTACAAGGCTATACGACTGTCCCAAACCAACGCATCTATCTATGCTGCATATGAATAACCAACAGCTACCAAACACTGTGCCTTGACTTTGGCCAACAAACACAGCTTGAATACTATTGACTATCCATATGAAACGACGGAGGGCTACGAATGGTTTCTGGCGAAAACCTTTAACGTAATGAACTTGATATCGTTGAAGGAACGGATAGCTTTTTAAAAATATAGTGACGAAAACCTTTGCTAAAGAGATCACTCCCGGTGAAGGGATCTCGGCTCTTTCCCCGTAGGATGAGGTGCAGGATATTCCAACTGAATACCACGATGCAAAGAAAAAGTAATCGGCTATAGTGAAGTTATTGCCCTGACGCAAACTTCTGTCCAAGGGGTCACTCCCGGTGAAGGGATCTCGGCCCTTGCCTCGTCGACCGAGGTGCTGGATATTTATAACCGAATACCACTGTGCAAAACAAAAGAGAACGCCCTTGCAATAACAGCTTTTTGAAAAATGTTCCAACAACATCAGAATAGGTTTGTTTTATCTTGCATTGATCCGAATCAACCCAGTCCCATCAATTGATCACATCGCAAAGAACGAAAATAATGATGTACGTATATGCTATCCGCATTCGCCACTGGGTCCCGTCATCACCCGTTAGGTTACTTAACTAACGATAGAGCGGGGACTAGACTAGCGTGGATGCAAAACATATACAACATCTACTAGTATATATATCAATATATAATATTCGCTCAAGGCGTGATAAAATGCAACATCACAGAAATGTAACCAGCATCACAGAACAATACAGATATCTGGGATCCCCGGGTTTCAAAGAGCCGCTATTGAAACCCGACGTTCCCCTGGTCGTGTGGATAGCCTGTGCAATGAGATACTAGACCCCTACGGGCGCGGCAAGTTACTCGCTAAAACCTCAAGCGAGGCAGCCCCCTTCAGCAACGTGAATGGACCACCCAGCACTTCACGGAATCCGGTAACTTGGGCATCCCTCCTGGGTCAACCTATACCCCTTACGAGTGCGGCGAATAGCCCGCCAATTCTAGAGTGAAGCCCCCTCCTTCTCAATGCCATGAGATGCGGGCCCGTTGCCCTCTAGAATCCGGCTATCCGTGCACCCCTCCGCGGGGTAATCCTAGTACAGAAAGTAAAATATACATACAACGGGTATATCGACCTCGACCCGGTCGTGCCCCAAAACAATAATACAAACAGGCAGTGACGGCAGTCCACATGTCGGACGCTCGCCCCGCAATATCAAATGTACATAAAAAAATAGAACTGTACTAACATTGCATCCAGGCTATCCTCCACGACCAATCCGCAACATCACAGCACAACACAGAACATCAACGTGAATGTCACGTTCGCAAATCCGTCTAAAAGGGCTATAACAGTTAGACAGGATTTACCGATCAAATGACATTCACGGTCGCAGATATAATGTAAATACTGTGAACTAGCATGTTTAAAATATCCGATCGAACAAATTTACCTAAGTGGGCCCCAAGCACTACTGTAGCACTCTAAGAAAATCTGGGCCCAAAAATAGTATTCCAAAAACCCCATTTCACAGATTAGGACCCACTAGAAAAAAATGGTGCAACAAGGGGTCATTATGGCCGTGGAACCGCGGCCAATGCATGTGTTTGGCCACGGTTCCGCGGTGGAAAAGTCGAATCATGCCACCAAATTTTTCCAGAAGTCTTAGAACTCCCTGCACATTCTGCAACACCCTGAAAAATTTTTGGAGCAAAAAAAATTTCGACAAAAACCTGATGCAAGAAAAATACGGTTTTTGGGAATTTTGTTCGATCGAGTTCTAAATATACTAGAGCAAGCTAGACTAGGTTAATGGCGTGGCTCTGATACCAATGTAAGTGCACGGCGGCGCCCCGGCCGTCAATCCGACGCCGGAAAGCGGAAACGATAATTTTCTTTAAACTTTGGAACCGGCACCACCGCGCACTAAAATCCTGGATCGGGCCATTAACCTAGCTACTAGCAAACCAAAAGACGGGTAGAGAGTTATACCAAGCGATCCGTGTCCTTCGGTCTTCATCTCCACTCCGATCTCCCGTGGAATCTCCGTTCATCACCTTCTCGTCGGAAAGGCACCACGTAGCCGGGTTCGTTTACGGGCTCCCACCTCTGGACCGAGGCAACTCGGGCGTGAAGTTGGCTAGCCGACGCGTCCAAGGGTACTGTAGATGTAGTGTAGAAACTTGTCTCTTTGGGGTTTATGGAAGTTGCTATGGATGTGGAGGAATGAGGATAAGGAAAAATTGTGCTTTCATTTTTCCTAGCAAGAAATGAGATGAAGAAAAAATGCCACCCATCAAAAAAGAACTTCTCCCTCTTCTCCTCCTAATGTGGCCGGCCCTCTATGGAATGGTGGAGGGAAAATTGCAATAATGCAAGCAAAGAAAATGAATGATAAAAACATGAATTAAAAATGGTCACACCATTTCTCTTCAAAGCCTTTCACACACCTTCACATTAAATGCAATGGAAGAGACTAAAATGGAATCTCATGATGATGAAGCCACAAATGCAAGAAACCCCCTCCACAAATGTTATTTGCAAACTTGCAAATAATCCCCTTCCATCAGAAGGTCCGGCCGGGAAGGAACAAAGAAAAACCGACCGGAACAAAATGCAAACTGGCAACCTCCGAAAACTGATCCCGTAATAAATTACAGGAAAACCCCGCTACTGCATATACATGCCCGCATTAGTATTCCCACTGAACACAAATGCAAAGAGATAAAACTACACTGTCTAATACTAGAATCTGGCTTAAACCAAAGCCGGCTAGTAAAATCCGTCCGATCACGATCCGTGCAATACCGCACGTATCTGATCGAACCCTGCCATATCTCCATACGGCCTCTACAGCGTTTCGCCCGAAACTTGAGTAACTGTGTGTGGGGGACTCTAAAGACTCATCAATACTATGGCTGTGGATTTAACCACTAGCACGTCAAAGGTATCAACCATACGTAACGAGCTACCGGCTATTGACCAAAGGGACATCTGTGAGCGAACCCATCCTGACACCCTATTGAGCCTGTCAGTGACAATATCCGTACAGTCCGGTCCGTTGGTCTATGAGTATCGCATGGAGGGCCTAGGGGGTTGGTAAAAGTCAGACCCCCAATAGCGGTACAAGTCGTGTCGGAGTGTATCCCAGAACACCCTGAGATACTACTGGAATACCTACCAGTAAATCTCCTGCCTCGGCCGAGGGCTTCGTGTAATGGCTCTCCTAGACACAGCGCGACCTCACCCCCAATACCGGGAGAGACGAACCCCTGCAGATCCGCTCACTGCCTCCATGTGGCTCGGGACTGTACCCAACTAAAACCTGTTTGCACGTCTCCTTTGAGCGTGGTAGGGTAGTAATCAAAGCACAGTGGGAACTCACACGAGACAAATGACGATCTCAGGTCGATGAACTAACCTGTACACATGTCACCTGGGAACTGCTATCTGACGTCTGGTATAATCCCAACTAGCAGGTTCCCGGCGAGTCCTGTCCGGTGTACTCATAACCCAATGAGCACCTGTATACATCTTAGGTGAACCAACTGACACCAGTGGCTTGTGAGACCGGCCACCGCCCCTCGTCGGGGTCTCGACTGTATACACTAGTCTACTCTGGAGAATCAATGCCCTATCTTGAAACTCCCACGACTAGGGACCATTTAAGGATGTGCTTATAGACCCCAGCTCCCACGTATATGATCGCCCTCATACTGCTGGTAGTCAAGCAAGAATCCTAGGGGCTCTATCAACGTGCAATAGTGACCTGTAAGGTCACCTAAAGCAGTACACGATGATAAAGATAAACCAGATAGCATACTATCATCTCGAGTAAGACTGTCCTACCGGTATAGGTCCTCCCTCAATCATTGCAATCACGTGCCTGTGATCCAATAATTGACTCTGAGGGCACTATATCCAACAGATTGATGTAGAGAATGAGTAGAATACTTTGTCTCACTTCGTCCAAAGCCGTGGACGAACGGTTAATGAAGTTGCCACTCGAAATGAAATGGAATGAGAAATGAGTTATCAAATTTCCATACATCCAAAACCATAGTCTTTTTAATCAAAATCAATCTTCTTCTCATAAAGAGGGCCGGCCACAATATGTAGGTGGGGGGGGGTGAGTGTAGGAGCAAGGAAGGAGGGTGACCATAAACATGAAGCTTATCATAACCATAAATGAAAAAGCATGAGTCACAAAGAACAATTAATGCATAAATGATGACTATTAAACCTAGTAACCATTACAATAAATGCTAAGAAAGATACATGAATCTAGTCACCAATCTAGAAGCTTCTAGAAGCACGACTCATGTCACGTCCCGAAAGTACGAAACATGACCGGCACTTAGGCTACGAACGTCTCAAGGCGTACGTGCTCTAAGTAAGCCGAGCCCAGAAGTCCAAACCAAGAAAAGAAATAGAGTGTAGGAAAACCATTATGAGTCAACCAGCTAGCAACATAACATAAAATGCCTAAAGGCGAGGATCACAACAGAAAGGAAACTCCAACAATAAGAAATCCACAGAAATATAACGTGCGACTCTAAGGCCGAAAGAATAAACATCACTGGTCTCTATCTCAAATAAGTACATGTTTGGTTGATGGAACTTCTAGATACAACTGAAATATAATATATAATGTATAATGATGGGTACGATACAATAAACCCACCTACTAGCAAGTCACCCGAAAGGAACAGTGCCCGCAAAGCCTTTATAAAACCCGTACGGCAACACCTGTAAGAAACTGGGGCACAACGGGGGTGAGTTGCCAACTCATGAGTAGAAAAAGATCTACGAACAGAAAATCGCATGTATGACGCAATCCTAGGTCATACGATCAAAATATATAATCCTCAAATATATATATAACCAGCAACTATAACAAGACTAGGGTAAATATCTAACCCACGTGTAAACCTATGTGCCTGTGTCAGTGCATCAGGTGGCAATATATCATATGAATGATATATGAATGCATGAAACAGAATGCATGTACTGAAGAAAACTGCTTTCATAAATTTGTGAGATTTCTGTATTTTAAAATGAGGTATAATAATGAAATCAGCATAAAACAGTGCCTAGCATCGGCACAAAACATAAATCTCAATATCTCGATATCTCTGTATCACAATCTCTGTACCTCAATATCTCAGAATCTCAATGTCTCAATCACAATATCTAGGGCGCCGTCAGTCCAGACCGGTCCCTACCATCCATCTCATGACCACGACGGTATCCTCCGGATATCCGACGCGTCGGGTAATATCACCGGTCGGTAATGCTCCCTCTGCCAGGCTCAACGCCATCTCCTACGATCTTCTTGCCCCGGGGTACCACACCGGGCCCACCATGTACCCGAAACGGTTCATCCGCCTCCTCGAATCGGGACTCGAAATCCATCAGCAAATCTCATGGTGGACGACTCATACATCATGGGAAAACCGCATTTTTATTTAAAATGAGTGAAAGCAGTTTATATATGTTTTACGGTTTTCCTCCAAATCCAGAAAATATCATGGAAATCCGAATCATCAATAGCATGTAAACCATGAATATAAGCATGAGAATCCATGAATGCAGCATATAATGAACAATAGTGTACATGAAGTGACAAGTAATAACTAAAATGTCAAGCTGGCATATATGGCAAGTACACTAATATCATGTCGCTACTAGCTAATCAAGCTAAATCAAGCAATAATATTCTCTAAGTGTACGTGACATGGCAATTACCGATGAAGATGTGTGTGCGCCGGCAAATAAGTGTACGTGGTACATACGCATCATCGGTAATGGTGCTGGTGTCCTAACAGCAGGATAACAATAATGGAATCTGAATCATAACAGTATGCGATGCGGAGCAACAATAATAATATGCAGAAACTGAATACTAAACACAACGGTAGCTAAACTGCATCTAATGTCATAGGAGTCATACAGCTACACCAACTATAGGGCTGAGCTAATAGGCTAGCTGCAGGTAAGGGAAACCGCCTAACCTCTGAGTATATATATATATATACATATATACACACACACACACACATAGTCGGTGATCCCGCCTCAATAATATCACATCCGATCACATATCTCTATAATCAGTTATTCCCAAATCAAGAGTGGCGGATCAAACATCAATTTATAGCTCGTACGTAAATCCGTCGTACGGCATCCCCAAATCTGGGTACGGGTCAATATCACATTTGTCATATCATTCATATGGTATTCTCTTTGTCAAATATCATAATCTGGGTACTGACCTATGTCTAGTACAATGCTAACTATAATCAAGATCTGACTACTGATCGACAGTCTAGTATAAATCGATATTATCATCACATATCGTCAATATAATCATAATCCGGCTTCCGATTGACAGCCTCTAGCAAAAACGATATCATCAGCACATATCATCTCAAGTAGTAAACAACGCCGAAGGCGGCTTATCATGAATATCTTGTCATATCATATCATATTATATCCTATCTCGTATCATAATCACATGTCGATCATTTACATATATATGTCACTATTCCTATGGCATCATCATCCCAAAATCCGCTAAAGCATCAAGACGTATCCTAAATACGAATTTTACCATATCACCGATATCATAATCTTGGATCAAATATCATCGACCCATCTCAATCCCATGTATCATCCTCAAAACCGTATGCGAACACATAGTCCCATACCTATGTGAACACATCTATATAGAATCCCGTCTATGCACATATGAAGTAATGATGTATGCAAGTATATATGTGTGGGAGTGTGTATGTGTAGTGCACCTGCTATTCTAGGTTTTCGCGACACTAATCATCCAAGTCCACCAATTATCCATCCTAAACATCAATAATTTCCCAAACAACATATAATAATTGTAGGTGTGTATACGCATCCGTATACATCACCACGGACTGCGGGGGTGCTATACGCCATCCACCCGACTTCTTCCCGTAGATATAAATCTACTCACCTTTCTTTAAGCGTGCCGGTGTCGATGTCTCCATTTGCATCTCCAACGCTCCGACGCCACATGGGGTACCTACAAGGATATCACACGCTAAAACACATGAAAACCATGTCGGAAACCAAAATGGTACACGCTACGCCCATAGGTAAAAACCTGTGGCCTCGCGTGCAAACACAGCCAATGCTCACTGGTCGTTGGCATTCAAACGCCACCCGACGGAAACGAATCATCGAATACCAAAAACCATGCTAAAACAAATCGTAAATCATACGCCAACTCATAAAAATCAACCCAGATTTTACCCTAACTGGAATCAGTCAAAACTAGACATACCCCGGGTCAAGTTTACATGAAATAGGGCCGTGCACGCAAAACGAAAGGGTTTCACCCAGGTTTGGCCGCAAATTGTGGCCAGAGGGAATTAAATGGAGGCCTGAAATGGGAGTTGGAGCTAGGCTTTTGGGTGTTGGTTTCTATCTGCCTGCACATTCTACTGCTAAGTCAAAATTATTTTAGGAGGTCCGGGTTGATAGCAGTTTCCAGAAAGGTCCAAAAAGTCGACAAAATCGCTAATTTACACCGATTCTAAACTTTCAGGTGTTATACTGGAATCTGAATTAGATCTAGGGTAAACTGGTCTCAACAACACTTAATTAGGCTATACTAACCATTACAACCAATACTTGGCCAAATCTCACTCAAAATCACTAAAACTAGCACTAAACCACCTAGCAAACACTAAATTTCAGTTTAACAACCATAAGTTAACAAGATAGGAGTTGGGTTGTGAGATTATACCTCAAGAAAATCCTAGAATGTAGGAGAAAAGAGGATGAAGGAAGGAAGAAGGGTTGTGCTGCATACTGAGCTGCTTCTTGGGCTGTTGCCGAATCAGGTTACTGCTGCTGCTTGCTATTTTCCTTTTTGTTGTTGCAGTTGCATTGGTGTTGTGTTGTAGTGGTTTTGGTGTTGTGGGAATGGTTGTGGTGGTGTGGTGGTGTTGTAGTATATGAGGGTGTGGGTTGTAGTTTGAGTGGAGTTGCTGCCGATGTAGTAGTTTGGTGGTTGATGTTGCTTCAGCTGCTGATGCTGAAGCTAACCTGATGTTGTTTTGTGTTGTGAAGTGTTGGTGGTTTAGTTGTGGGGTGTTGGTTTGTGGTGGAGTGAAGTAGTTGATGTTGTGTTGAAGTTGTTGATGGGGTTGTGTTGATGTTACTGCTGTTGCTGATACAATGGCTGAAATGTGTTGAGCTAATGCAGTTTCAGCAGCTGATGTAGCTGCAGGTATAGGGGAGGTCGTTTTGTGGCTGAAGTAATTGCTGATGGGTTGATATGGGGATGAAAAGTGTTGATGGGAGTGTGTAGGTGTGGCTATAGTGCTAGGGTCTGATGTAGCTACTGATGTGGGCTGCAGTTGCTATGGCTGTAGCTGAAGCCGGTTCTTTTTGTTGTTCTTTGGCTGTTTGCAGCAGCTACTTCAGGGGCTGTTGCTGATTGGTGTAGAGTTGTGGTTGTTTTGGCTGATGTAGGGTGGAGTGTTGTGTGAGATGTGAGGGAGTGATGAGACATGCAAAAAGGTTTGAATTGATATAGTGTGACACAACCTTAAACCATCATGACAACCATCATATCTCTCTCTCTCTCTCTCAACAAGTAAGTCAACCTACCCTAAACTCCCTTAACCAAAACCAAAACACTAGTTAACCCAACTATCCTAATCAAATGGTTCAACCCACCATGGTCATCTCAACATGGTTCAATCCTAAGCCATCATGAGTCCAAAACATGAAACAAGTATGACAAGTGTAGAAAATGATATGTGCATATTTTTGCACAAAAGCCCAAAAATCCAATTAGCGATTTTTAATCGCGGTTAACACCAAAATAGCATTTAGGTAACCATAACAGCTTAAAAATGACATATTTCCACAAAATACCCTATTTTAGAATTTCCAATATTTTCTCCGGAATTTTCACCATTTATCGGTATTTAATTATAACGACTATTAAAATATTCATTAAAAATTAATATTAAATTATGAAAATTCCCAAAAATAATATTTTATTTTTTGAAATGTTACAAATCACCCTCATGACTCACCTAAGTGACGAAAAGATAAATCCGTATTTAACCGAATGTCAAGTACAGAAACTGGAAACTGGAAATTGGAAACCGGCAACTTCCAAAAGCGATGCTGAAACGAATTTCAGGATAACCCCGTAACAGTATAAATATACCCGCATTTGTATTACGACCGAATACAAATGCAACTGAGACAAAGATATTATATCTACACAGTATAATACTCGGATCCGGCTTAAACCAAAGCCCACCAGTATTATCTGCTCGAAATATGACACGTGCGTAAACGCACGTGCATTCTCCGAACCCTGCCATAAAACCATACGGCCTCTACAACGTTTCACCCGAACTTGGGAAATTATCTGTGGGGGACTCTAATGACTCGTCATTACCCTGGCAGTGGGTTTAACCACAAGCCGTCAGCGGCACTAGCTGTGCGTAACGGCTGCCCATGTACTGACCTCAAGGGAGGCCGATGAGTGAACTCATCCGGAAACCCTACTGAGCCTAGCAGTGACAATGTATATACAGTCCGGTCCGTTCGTCTATGAGTATCGCATATCGGCGTAGGGGGCTGGTAACGTCAGACCCCCTATAGCAGTATAAGTCATGTCGGAGTGTAGCCCAAAAACACCCTGAGATACTACTAGAGTGCCTACCAGTAAATCTCCTGCCACGGCTATGGGCTTTGTGTAATGGCTCTCCTAGACACAGCACGATCTCATGCCCAATACCGGGAGAGACGAATTCCCTGCCGATCCGCTCACTTGCCTCCATGTGGCTCGGGACTGTACCCAAAAAATACCTGTTTTCACGACTCCTTTGAGCCGTGGTAGGGTAGAAATCAAAGCACAGTGGGAACTCACACGAGACAAATGACGTCCTCAGGTCGATGAACTAACCTGTACACATGTCACCAGGGAACTGCTATCTGACGATAAGTATAATACCAACTAGCAGATTCCCGGCGAGTCCTGTCCGGTGTACTCATAACCCAATGGGCACCTGTATACATCTTAGGTGATCCAACTGACACCAGTGGCTTGTGAGACCGGCCACCGCCCCTCGTCGGGGTCTCGACTGTATACACTAGTATACTCCGGAGTATCGATGCCCTGTCTCGAAACTCCCACGACTAGGGACCACAATTAAGGATATGCTTATAAACCACCCAACTCTCACGTATATGATCGCCATCATACTGTTGGTAGTAAAGCAAGATCCTAAGGGCTCTATCAAAGTATAACAGTGATCAGTCACCTGAACCTGTACACGACTGATAAAGGCAAACCGGATAGCATACTATCATCTCGAGTAAGACTGTCCTACCGGTATAGGTCCTCCGCAATCATTGCAATCACGTGCCTGCCATCCAATAATTGACTCTGAGGGCACTATATCCAACAATCTCCCACTTGCACTTAAGGCTAATTATTGCGATGTCGACTACTCACAGCCCGTGTGAAACCGAACATCCAACTCCTCTACTAATCAGTTTCACAAAGTCCGTTTGTAAAACTATTGTGTTCGAGAAATAGCCTCAGTGAGTGGATCCGCCCTGATGTTTCTTTCTATGTCTCTCTTAATCTCAAGTTCGCGGAGAAAGCCATCTCCCGAATTGAGTAATACCTATCTTAGAATATGTCTGGATATCTGATGGGACCTAGTTCATAAATGAACTCCTAATCCAAACTTCTTGGACTGTATCGATCACTGAACTAAATCAGTATCCTGCACCATGCCTCCCACAGTATCCTCTTGGACCAACTGTCCATAATACTGTCTCTCGTCAGAGAGAAAACTATAACTCTGACAATAACTCTGTCAACCATGTCACCTTTGAAGCCTGGAATGATAATCGTCTCCTGAAGGAGGCTGCCGTCATCAAATCCGTAGAACATTAACTTATGTTCTAAAACTGCTTTCTTATGTTTCTCCAGGATTGGATTAATTCAAACTTATTGCAACTAGTGCAAAAACAACATCTGGTGTGGTACTTGACATCTCACGATTGACTCAATTGCCTAAGCAAGTGATCTGCCAATCATGCACATTCCTCTCCCCTTTAGTCTGTAAGACACCTTTAGAGAGGGTGACTCCATCATCTGCAGGTACACCACCAAGCCAGGAGTCATTTATTCTAAATACCATTAGAATACTGTCAAAGTAACCACATTGGGAAACTACCCAAATCTAGATCTAAAACCATAGATCTAGAAACCGGAATGTCAGATATTATATCCATATCCTTTCTGGAGAAACAACTTTGTGACGACCACAGTACAACCGTTCGTAGTATAGAAATTTTACTTCCTACTCTGTGTATGTCATCCAAATACCATGACATCACACCCTACTTCCTTCTTAATAGATCCATCCCCTGTTCTGATGAAGTCAAACCCATGACTATCACATCAAAACTAGATGATCTATCTCCGCTATATCTGCTCTAGTCTATAAATAGATATAAGCTACTTGCCCACTATGCTTCCGCTGCTCCCACTGACTATGACAACCCTCTGGCAGAATAATATATACGTGCACTTCTAAAGCTAGTTTAGAACGACGCTATACTTATCCTCCTGCCGGGTCTCATAGTCTGGAACAACAGTAGTGTCAAGTTTGGGTAAACAAGAACCTCCTTGTCACCGTCCTTGAGGCTACCGAAGTACCTCTCGGGTGTCTGAGGTTACCCACCATATCTGCGGAGTGGCTAATGGAATGTCAAACCTGATTGAATATATAAGTCCTATTAAATTTTCCGTAATCGTTCGCGGTTCTGGAATCACTTCCAGTTCTACCATACTCCCACTACTGTTTTCTGAAAAAATCTATTTTACTAAAACTGTGGTGAGTCAAGAACAGTATCACTATTGATCTTCCAGATGGTAGAAAATCAACCCTCGTCATAGCCAGGGTCAACCCACAAACTGCCATTACAGAAATGTGCCTTGAGTTATCCAGAGTCTGGTTTTAAGCATAAGCTGGACAACTCACCGTACCTTAACATCGTTAAGATATGAACCATTCTATATCCAATATAGAAACTTTGGCACTCATTTAATTGGAACCAGATTCAATCATGCAGCTGTCTCCAGTGCATATCAACTTAATGGTGAGAGGTTAATCAGCATTACTCAACTTATGAATCTATCCAATTATGAGTAACCTGAAAGAGAAACAAGTTTCTCAAAACCATTACTATCATCTGAATACCAATCACAAGAATCTACATCTTCGATCTCTTTGAAGAATCCCGATACTTGCGACATCTGGTCCTCTACTTTATTCTTATACCCACAACTTCTCAAAACTTAGACCTTGTATTTCTACGAAACACTTGTCTAAAAACTAGAGAAGTCATAAGTAAACAGAACATAGTACGAGGACCTATCCCTTTGTCCTGATGGACACTGGACAACATACAATACTCTGTATAAGTCCGCTGAGTTGAACAACTCAAAACCTGTGCGTCATAGGTTGAAAGCTATACCCAGGCGATTTCCTCAAATATCACCAATTACAACGAATTCCGATATAATGAGGATAATTACCTAATTCCCAATAACTTACGCCCACACATCATTTGTAAAACCATACAGATATGAGAATCATACCTGGTAAATACATACCCTGGAGTAAGTATCTAATCGGGAAAACAGTTTTCCTTTAACAATGCACTGAAACATGAAAATGTTTCGTAGGGGTATCCTGGTATTCCTAGTAATGCCTCTTCCATAATCCAATTCATGACTTCAACCGTATATTTTATTGCCATCTCTCCAAATCCCTTTATTTGTCTTTAGTCATTACCTTCTGTACACCATCGTTAGGCTAAATGGTTTTCTTCCTTCCCTACCGTTCGGCACCAGCCTATGGTTTGGAAGAAGACTATCCAGTAAGCATAATAGGTGTACCCTCCTAAACCAAGGAGTACTCATAACCTGAAAGAAGGTGATAGTAAAAGACAACTGAATAATACCTTATTCTATTTCTCCCGAACTGGGGAAAAAAGCAAAGGTGAAATAGGAGTGGCGATGAAGTACGCGGTTTGGTCTTGAATGATAGCAGTCGCAATTTACTTTGCCCTCTTTCTAATCCCTTTATTTTGTCTTTACATATTACCTTCTGTACACCCTACTTAGGCTAATTGGTTTTCTTCATTTCCTACCTTTCGGCACCTGCCTATGGTTTGGAAGAAGACTATCCAATAAGCGTAATAGGTGTACTCTCCTAAACCAAGGAGCCCTCGCAACCTGAGAGAAGGTGATAATAAAAGACAACTGAATAAACCAATTCTATTTCTCCTGAACCTTGATCCATCCTCGAAGAAGTCCCTCTGAGTTCGTATATAACCATACGATGGATCTATCCAATGGAAGTGGATGTCCGTAGTAATACGGGGTGTTCTGAGAAATGCAAAGGGTAAAAGAAGGAGCGGCAATGACTTATGCAACTCGGACAATCCAAAAGCCAGTATTTTAAGAAGGTTCGGTTAACTTGGTCACTGAGTCATAGTCTAGGGTCGGTCAATGGTCGCTGCCAAAGAGAGAGAGAGAAAAGAAACATTCTGCGTGCACTCTAACCTAGATCAGAATGGTTATCACTTTATCTAATCAGGAAACCTCCTACTGTACTGTCAGATTCTCCTCCAAACCTGAAAGAAGAATCAATCGGGATCACCCTAAGAGTAAACCAACTCATCAGTGGGAATCGGGATCCAACTCACATCGCATGATAACGTGACGGAATCCACTCACGTTATCACACTCCAGAAGGTATGCGCATACTTGGCAAGTTTCAGTTTCTTTAGAAACTCCTGATATGATTTTTGCCCCATGCTCTAATGACCATGGCGTTAGGTCAAAATGTCATAAGTCACATGCCAAGTTCTACCCGTCACTATCTTGTCAATTTGAACCCACCCGTACATGCCCTTGGCGTTAGGTCAAAATGGCAGAACGACTGTCCCAAACCAACTCATCTATCTGTGCAACAAATAAATACCCAGCAACTACCAAACACTATGCCTTGGCGTTAGGTCAAAATACTTAGCTTGAATACTACTAAATACCCAAATGAAATGACGGAGGGCTATGGCTGGTTTTTGGCGAAAAACCTTTAACGTAACGAACTTGATATCGCTGAAGGAACCTGATAGCTTTTTATAAAAAATATAGTGGCGAAAATCTTTGCTAAAGAGGTCACTCCCAGTGAAGGGATCTCGTCTCTTTTCTCGTGGAATGAGGTGCAGGATATTCCAACTGAATACCGCGATGCAAAGCAGCATGTAATCGACTATAGTGAAGTTATTACCCTGATGCAAACTTCAGCCCAAGGGGTCATTCCCGGTGAAGGGATATCGTCCCTTGCCTCGTCGAATGAGGTGCAGGATATTCCAACCGAATACCGCTATGCAAAACAAAAGGAAACGTCTTTGTATTAACACCTTTTAAAATTGTTCCAACAACTGCCAAATAGGTTTGTTTTCCTTTGCATTGATCAGAATCAACGCAGTCCCATCAATTAATCACACCAGAAAAGAACGAAAATAAAATGTACGTATATGCCATCCGCATTCGTCACTGGGTCCCATCATCACCCGTTAGGTTACTTAACTAACGACAGAGCGGGGACTGAACTAGCGCGGGTGCAAAACATATACAACATCTACTAGTATATATACCAATATACAATAATCGCTCCAGGCTTGATAATATGCAACATTACAGAAAAGTAATAAGCATCACAGAACAATTCAGATAATCTGGGATCCCCGAGTTTCACAGAGCCGCTGCTGAAACCCGACGTTCCCCTGGTCGTGTGGATAGCCTGTGCAATGAAACGTAGACCCCCTACGAGTGCGGCGAATAGTCTTCCAATTCTAGAGTGAAGCCCCTCTGCCTCTCAAAGCCATGAGATGTGGACCCGTTGCCCTCCAGAACCCGGCTATCCGTGCACTCCGTCGTGGGGTAAAACCTAGTACAGAAATGAAAAATATGTACAACGGGTACATCGACCTCAGCCCGGTCGTGCCCTAAAAGAATATTATACAAACAGGCAGTGACGGCAGTCCACATGTTCGACGCTCGCCCCGCAATATCAAATGTACAAATAAATCCAAACTGCACTACCATTGCACACTGCTATCCACCACGACAAATCCGCAACATCACAGCACAACACAGAACATCAACACGAATGTCACGTTCGCAAACCCGTCTAAAAGAACTATAGCAATCAGACGCGGTTTACCGCTCGAATGACATTCACGGTCGGAGATATAATGTAAGTACTGTATACTAACATGTTTAAATTTCGATCGACTAAATTTCCTGAAGTGGCCCCCACATACATCTGTTGTACAGTAATAAAATCTGGGCCCAAAAGAACAGTACCAGAAACCACAATTCATCATGTAGAAACTCCAGAAGAAAAATTACCCATTGATTCACTAAGACGGCCGCGGTTCCATGGTCAAAGCATGGAGTTGACCGCGTTTCCGCGGCCGTATGGTCGAAATAGTCGGTCGTTTTTCTGCAGTGTTCTATAAAAAGCCTGCTTAATTTTCTGGTATGGTCAAAATGATTTTTAGACCAGATTTAAAATCAACAGAAACTTTAACACTGAAAAATTGTAGTTTTTGAAATTCGGTCCGATCGATGTTTTAAACGCGTTAGCACAAGTTAGTAAAGCATAATGGTGAGTCTCTGATACCACTGTAAGTCTACGGTAGCGCCCCGACCGTCTAACAGACGCCAAATGCGGAACAAAAACTTTTTAACTGGTGCTATCGCATACTATAACCCGGATCTGCCATTATTGCTAAACTAACAAACTACAAAGAGGGTAGAAAGGTTATACCGAACGATCCGAGTCCTTCGTTCTTTAACCATCATCCCACGCTCCGTTGCGGCTGCTCCGATCTCGTCGATCTCCGATCTCCTCGTCCAGGTGGCACCACGTCAACGGATCTTTAAACGGGCTGCCGCCTCTGACTCGAGGCAACTCGGTCATCAAGTTTGCTAAAAGAGATGACTAAGATTGATGTAGAGAATGAGTAGAATACTTTGTCTCACTTCGTCCAAAGCTGTGGACGAACGGTTAATGAAGTTGCCACTCGAAATGAAATGGAATGAGAAATGAGTTATCAAATTTCCATACATTCAAAACCATAGTCTTTTTAATCAAAATCAATCTTCTTCTCACAAAGAGGGGCCGGCCACAATATGTAGATGGGGGGGGGAGGGTGAGTATATGAGCAAGGAAGGAGGATGACCATAAACATGAAGCTTATCATAACCATAAATGAAAAAGCATAAGTCATAAAGAACAATTAATGCATAAATGATGACTATTAAACCTAGTCACCATTACAATAAATGCTAAGAAAGATACATGAATCTAGTCACCAATCTAGAAGTTTCTAGAAGCACGACTCACCCTCATGACTCACCGAAGTGACGAAAAGATAAATCCGTATTTAACCGAATGTCAAATACTGAAACTGGAAACTGAAAACTGGAAACTGACAACTTTCAAAAGCGATCCTGAAACAAATTTCAGGATAATCCCGTAACATTATAAACATACCCGTATTTGTATTACGACCGAATACAAATGCAACTGAGACAAAGATATTATATCTACACAGTATAATACTTGGATCCGGCTTAAACCAAAGCCCACCAGTATTATCTGCCCGAAATATGACACGTGCGTAAACGCACGTGCATTCTCCGAATCCTGCCATAAAACCATACGGCCTCTACAACGTTTTGCCCGAACTTAGGAAATTATCTGTGGAGGACTTTAATGACTCGTCAGTACCCTAGCAGTGGGTTTAACCACAAGCTGTCAGCGGCACTAGTTGTGCGTAACGGCTGCCCATGTACTGACCTCAAGGGAGGCCGATGAGCGAACTCATCCGGAAACCCTACTGAGCCTAACAGTGACAATGTATATACAGTCCGGTCCGTTCGTCTATGAGTATCGCATATCGGCCTAGGGGGCTGGTAACGTCAGACCCCTAATACCAGTATAAGTCATGTCGGAGTGTAGCCCAAAAACACCCTGAGATACTACTGGAGTGCCTACCAGTAAATCTCCTGCCATGGCCGTGGGCTTTGTGTAATGGCTCTCCTAGACACAGCACGATCTCACCCCCAATACCGGGAGAGACGAATCCCCTGCCGATCCGCTCACTTGCCTCCATGTGGCTCAGGATTGTACCCAAAAAATACCTGTTTGCACGACTCCTTTGAGCCGTGGTAGGGTAGAAATCAAAGCACAGTGGGAACTCACATGAGACAAATGACGACCTCAGGTCGATGAACTAACCTGTACACATGTCACCAGGGAACTACTATCTGACGATAAGTATAATACCAACTAGCAGATTCCCGGCGAGTCCTGTCCGGGGTACTCATAACCCAATGAGCACCTGTATACATCTTAGGTGATCCAACTGACACCAGTGGCTTGTGAGACCGGCCACCGCCCCATGTCGGGGTCTCGACTGTATACATTAGTCTACTCCGGAGTATCGATGCCCTGTCTCGAAACTCCCACGACTAGGGACCACAATTAAGGATATGCTTATAAACCACCCAACTCTCACGTATATGATCGCCATCATACTTTTGGTAGTAAAGCAAGATCCTAAGGGATTTATCAAAGTGTAACGGTGATCAGTCACCTGAACCTGTACACGACTGATAAAGACAAACCAGATAGCATACTATCATCTCGAGTAAGACTGTCCTACCGGTATAGGTCCTCCGCAATCATTGCAATCACATGCCTGTGATCCAATAATTGACTCTGAGGGCACTATATCCAACAAGATCGGCCCATGGGCTCCGTCAGTCCGGATCGGCCCATAAATCGATCTCTTTCATAAGTCCGAATGGTATCCTCCGGATATCCGTCGAGTTTCCATACAATCACCGGTAGGTAGTGCCCCTTGCCAGGCTCATCATCCTCCATGAAATCACTCTCGTCCTAGGGTACCTCACCGGGTCCACCATGTACCCGCAGAAGGTTCATACTCCTCCTCGAATCGGGTCATGAAAACCAACTCAGAATCGAGAAAAACATCATGGTGGATGCTACTCATCATATCAAGGAAAACTACATCTTTCTCTTATAATCAAAAGTTTATAAACATTCACATGCGGTTTCCCAAATCCAGAAATTTCATGAAAGATCCGAAATCTCAAAATCACGAGTCAGTGAACAATGAATATCGGCATAAAGCACTAGAATGGTACATAACCGAATAAATATATGAATGCACCGGTATCAAGTAAGGAATGCAATAACTAAACTAGCATATGAAAACAATCGTACTAGTACTTTATTGCAACTACCAGCTAGCAATTTATAGTTACGAAGTAATATTTTCTAATGTGTACGTGACATGAAAATTACCGATAATGATCTGTGTGAGCTGGCAAGCAAGTATACGTGGAGCATACACATCATCGGTAAATGTGCTGGTGTCCTGACAACAGGGATTCATAATAACTAAAGAAAACGCATTTATAAGCATGCAATGCGATGAGAATAACATGAAATACGGAAAATGATGTAGTAACCGCAAAATTGAAGAGTATACATTTCCAAACTACGAGTCATACAGTTTTTGGTGTTTGAAAAAGCACGAATCGTGGTTTTAGAAAAATAGGGGCTACGGGGTCTATGAGAAAAGATACGCCTTTTGACTAATCCGTAGTATCTCTCGGCCTGTCCTTTAAAAATACTCACGATTCATTAGTTTTGAAAATAAGTATGACTCGAGCCCAATCGAAAGGGTAAGGAAATCCACATAAAGTTCGAGTCGATATATCTAATAGTCGGCGATCCCGCCTCAATAGCGTCACGTACGGTAAAATATATATAGTACGACATCCTCGAATCAAGAGTGCGGATCAATCATCATATCTATAACTCATACTGTTAAATCCATCGTATGGCATCCCAAAATCGGGGTACGGGTCAAATATCACATGTACCTCATTATCCATATAGTATTATTATCGATAAATCAAGAATCCGGGGTACCATTCTAAAATCTAGTACATTCCCTTATCAACAACATATATGCTCGTGTGTATGAAAGCACATCACCTAATGATCCACTATAATATCATGTCGTTGTTGGATATAGTGCCCTCAGAGTCAATTATTGGACCCAGGCACGTGATTGCAATGATTGAGGGAGGACTTATGCCGGTAGGACAATCTTACTCGAGATGATAGTATGCTATCTGGTTTATCTTTATCTTCGTGTACTGCTTCAGGTGACCTTACAGGTCACTATTACACGTTGATAGAGCCCTTAGAATTCTTGCTTGACGACCAACAGTATGATGGCGATCATATACGTGGGAGTTGGGGTCTATAAGCACATCCTTAAAAGGTCCCTAGTCGTGGGAGTTTCGAGACTGGGCATCGATACTCCATTAGTAGACTAGTGTATACAATCGAGACCCCGACGAGGGGCAGTGGCCGGTCTCACAAGCCATTGGTGTCAGTTGGTTCACCTAAGATGTATACAGGTGCTCATTGGGTTATGAGTACACCGGACAGGACTCGCCGGGAACATGCTAGTTGATATTATACCTGACGTCAGATAGCAGTTCCCTTGTGACATATGTACAGGTTAGTTCATCGATCTGAGATCGTCATTTGTCTCGTGTGAGTTCCCACTGTGCTTTGATTTCTACCCTACCACGGCTCAAAGGAGTCGTGCAAACAGGTTTTAGTTGGGTACAGTCCCGAGCCACATGGAGGCAGTGAGCGGATCGGCAGGGGTTCGTCTCTCCCGGTATTGGGGGTGAGGTCGCGCTGTGTCTAGGAGAGCCATTACATGAAGTCCTTGGACAAGGCAGGAGATTTACTGGTAGGTATTCCAGTAGTATCTCAGGGTGTTTTGGGCTACACTCCGACACGACTTGTACCGCTTTTGGGGGTCTGACTTTTACCAACCCCCTAGGCCCGCCATGCGATGCTCATAGACGAACGGACCGGACTGTTCGGATATTGTCACTGACAGGCTCAGTAGGGTGTCAGGATGAGTTCGCTCATCGACTTCCCTTTTGGTCAATACCTGGTAGCCCATTACGTACGTCTAATATCTCTGACGTGCTAGTGGTTAAATCCACAGCCAAAGTATTGATGAGTCTTTAGAGTCCCCCACAGACAGTTTCTCAAGTTTCGGACGAAATGTTGTAGAGTCCGTATGATATATGGCCGGGTTTGATCTTATACGTGCGGTATTGTACGGATCATGATCGGACGGATCATACTAGTGGGCTTTGGTTTAAGCCGGATCCTAGTATTAGATTTGTTGGATTACTTTAGTCTCATCGCATTCGCATTCAGTCGGAATGCGGATGCAGGTATGTATATACAGGTGAGGGGTATCCTTGTGATCCGTCATGAGTTTACTTTAGATGTTGCCGGATCTTTTTGTTGGACCAAACATTTGGATTTATGTTTGGATAATGGAAATTGTAAGCTAGATTTCATCATGATATGCATTAAATGTGACATGGACACATTAGTGACTCATGGTCTCTTTTTATGTGTTAATGTCATATTATGTGATGTTTTTGGGTTGATATGAGAGGAGGAGAGAGAGGGGCTGCCATGAGTTAAGTTTTTGGTCTTGTATTATTTTTATAACACTCTCTCACTCTCATTCTATCACAAGAAAAGAAAAGAAGAAAAAGCCTTCTCTTCATCGTCTTCTTCCTCTAGCTTGCATTCTCCATTAATGGAAATATCTCTAATCTCCATCCAAGCAATGGATGCAAGAGGCAAAGTGATCACAAACATTCTCTACAACACCTTGGACACGTCGGCTAGCACACTTCGTGCCCGAGTTGCTTCGGACGAAGCGGGAGCCCGTAAAAAGACTTCTCGATGTGGTGCCCTTTCCGACGAGGAGATCGAGACCGGAGATGCCGCGAGGAGCTTGGGATGGTGGCCGAAGACCGAATGACACGGATCGCTCGGTATAGCCTCTCTACCCTTTCTCTAGTTAGCTAGTAGTAGGTTAATGGTCCGATCCGGGTTTATAGTCCACGGTAGCGCCGGTTTCTAAGTAAAGAAAAGTTTTTGTTTCCATATTTTGGTCTCGGACAGATGGCCGGGGCGCTACTGTAGACTTACAATCGTATCAGAGCCACGCCATTAACCTTTACTATCTTGCTCTAGCGTGTTTAGAACTTCGATCGAACAAAAATTCCAAAAACCGCATTTCCAAGCATCAGTTTCTGTCGATTATGTTTTGTGCACAAAAAATTATTTGGTGTATTGCAGAAAACCATGCAGGGTTTTTTAGGAATTCTGAAAAATTTTGGTAGCACATGGCTACAGTAACACCGCGGAACTGCGGCCATACCCCTGTTTTGGCCGTGGTTCCGCCGTAGTAGTAACTCTTCAATGCACCAAATTTAGCACAGTGTTTTCTGTGTTGGAAATAAGTTTTCTGGTATATTCTGTTTGGGCCCAGATTTATTTTGAGTGCTACAGTTGTGCTTAGGGCCCACTTCGGGAAATTTAGTCGATCGAAAATTTTAAACATGTTAGTTTACAGTATTTACATTATATCTGCGACCGTGAATGTCATTTGATCGGTAAATCCTGTCTAATTGCTATAATTCTTTTAGGCGGGTTTGTGAACGTGACATTCATGTTGATATTCTGTGTTGTGCTGTGATGCTGCGGATTTGTCGTGGTGGATAGCCTGGATGCAATGTTAGTACAGTTTGGTTGTATTTGTACATTTGATATTGCGGGGTGAGCGTCCGACATGTGGACTGCCGTCACTGCCTGTTTGTATATTATTCTTCTGGGGCACGACCGGGCTGAGGTCAATATACCCGTTGTATATATTTTTACTTTCTGTACTAGGATTACCCCGCAGAGGGGAGCATAGGTAGCCGGGTTCTAGAGGGCAACGGGCCCAGATCTCATGGCTTTGAGACGGAGGGGCTTCACTCTAGAATTGGCGGGCTATTCGCTGCACTCGTAGGGGGTACAGGTTGACCCAAGGAGGGGTGCTCAAGTTACCGGATTCCGTGAAGTGCTGGTGTTCCCCTCCGAACGACGGCCAAGATGACGTTGGGACGTCTTGCCTTAGATTCGGGGCAGATGCTATTTGGTTTTATCCGTCTACCACTCCGAAGATGCCAAGTTGATTTATGGCACCATGTATCGGAGGTTTAGACGGATGCGGCCGATGTAGCAGACTTCGTCAGATTCCCCCTCGTTTGAGGGGTTTTTGATTGTAGGGACGCTCTTCTCTGCAGGCGCAAGCCCCTGCAGTTAATTACACTACCGCATCGCGGTAACAACTTTCTCCTTCTCCAAAATTTCACTTCGTGTCGTGGGTGTTTGTTTTGTTTATGGTTGCCCGTGGATTGTATACGGAGACTAATTTATGTCGTCGCCCGTAGGATGTGAATTAGTCCAAATCCGTATTTTCTTAGATTTGGGTTTGGGGTTTTGGTTTGAGGATACGTTAGACATATTTGAGGCTAAGATCAACTCAAACGTTTGTTAAGGATACGTTAGTCTGATTTGAGACTAAGATCGACTTAACTGGATCGTTTAGATCCGACAAAATAGCATTTGGGCTCTATTGTTCCAGTTTAGGGACATAGTGGTCCATTTAATGTATGGCCATCGGGACCCGTCACCTCTCTGACGTCATTGAAGGATTACAATGATAGGTGTCAGAAGAGTTCAGAGATGTACCTTTGAACCAAAGTTATTAGGAGATCTATAGTCCGATTTGGGACTAAAGTCTTTTTGAAAGTTTAAGTATACGTTAGCCAAGAGGCTAAGATCAACTTAAATGGGATCGTTTAGATCCGACAAAAGAGCATTTAGGGCACTATTGTTCCAGTTTAGGGACATAGTGGTCCATTGCCAGTTTAGGGATATGGTGGTCCATTGCCAGTTTAGGGACATAGGGATCCATTGCCAGTATAGGGACATGGTGGTCCATTGAATGTATGGCCGTCGGGACCCATTACCTCTTTGACGACGTTGAAGGATTACAACGACAGATGTCAGAGGAGTTCAGAGATGTACCCTTGAACCGGATGTAAATTGATTTAAGGGAGCAGCCGTGCTCAGTCAATTTAATTTGAGGACTTACGACCATGATTGGGTTAAGTCTGTAGGGTTCCTAGGCACACTATAGAGGTCTCACAAGGCATCAACCATGCCAATTTCAAAAATTATGGGTGCCGAGAAACCCTAATGCGGATCGTGTACTAGAAATCTAGGCGAAAAGTTAATCTAGTTAACTACTTAACTAAAAGTTAGATGCTACAACCTTTATAGATCCGGATATCCACTTCCTTAGCTCCACGTAGTCATCCTCTCGCTGTCCTTTTCGAATCCTAGACTCATTCGTCGGCTTCATTGGAAAAACGGGCGAGCAAGGTCGTCGGCTTCGTGTCAAAGACGATCTACGTCGAGGCATCACAAGTTCAAGCTCCGACTTCACAAAGTTGTGAAACTTGTGAAGAAAACACCCAAAACAACTTGGCAAGAGGTAGAGGGTGAAGAAATAGGAGGTGGGTTCACTTTAGAATTGGATTTCACTCACTTTTACTCAAGTTGCCATTGATGGCATCAAGCTTGTCTCTTGAAGATGAAGATGAAGAAGCAAATAGAATATGATAAGTATTGTGAAAAAGAATAATAAAATCAAATACTTATCATGTTCTAACCTAGGTTAAGTGTAGAGAATAAACCATGGTCACTTGGATGGGTTAGGGTTAAGCATGAAGATAAGGATGGTTACAAAAGTCAAAGCTTCATGAAGCTTCAACTTAAAACAAAAAAAAGCCACCATTCTCATCATAATCCATTTCAAATAAATAAATAAATAAATAAATGAATATGCAAAACCCTAATCAACACTTAACCATGGTTTTAATTCTTTACACTTAACAAAAAGATCAAGTATCATCAAACATGATATAAATATGTGCACAAAAGTATATCACATATACTTCTTGCACATCAAGTGAGAAAATCCATATAAAGTGAACCATTACTAGTCAATGCAAAGTAATATATCAAATATATAATTTTACATTAAATCATTAAATCAACATTTGATTCAATGATCCGGTTATGTCGCACATAACCGACTAGAATCCAATGTATCGATTTATCGAATCAATGATTCGATAACTAGGTCATATCGAATATAACCAATCGAAACATATATCGCGAGAATGAAATGTGGTATCACATACACGTATTATTCTCGGTCCTGCACATATCTCATATGCGCTCCTATTTCGTTTCGCTTGAGCCAGGAAACCTCTGTGTAGGACTCTAAAGACTCGTCAATACGCCGGTAGCAGATGATGATCATATCAAGCACCCACAAGCCGCAAGCGGTCTGCTAAACTTAACGGCCATCCGGGTATTGAGGGATCAGAAGATCGACGAGCTAGCCCGCTCACACTCTTGTGAATCCAACCAGTAACACTTACCGTACAGTCCGGTCTATTCGTCTGATATGTCGCATATCAAGTCTAGGGGAGGTATACGTCAGACCCCAATAACCGATAAGTCGTGCCGATGTGAGGCTCATAACGGGTCGAGAAACTACTGGTAACACTTACCAGCAAATCTCTGATCAGCCCTGGTCAGGGACTTCCTGTTACGGCCAATCGAGCACAGCGCAACATCAACTCCCAATACCGGGAGAGACGAAACCCCTCCTATCGCTCATTGCCTCCATGTGACTCGGGACTGTACCCAAAGACCACCGTTTTGCACGCCCTCATGGACGTGGTAAGGTGGAGATCAAAGCACAGTGGGAATCACACAAGACTCTATGACGATCTCGGGTCTACAGACTAACCTGTACAAGTGTCACCTGAGAACTGCCATCTGACGTGAGGTATAATACCATCTGGGAGTTCTCGGCGAGTCCGTCCAGTGTACCCAGTCTCCACTGAGCACCCGTATACCATCTCTGATGTCAAACACCAATGGATATGGGATCATCCATCGCCCATCTCATGGGTCGAGAAGCGTATACGCTAGTCTACTCTGGTATATCGATGCCCCGTCTCGATACACCCACGACTAGGGACCTTGAAGGATGTACTTATGGACTACCATGTCCCCACTAGTATGATCTGCATCACAGTCCAGGTAGTCAAGTACATATCCTAAGGGCTTTACCAACATGTAACTCTAAGACAGTATAAAGAGACTAGTGTACATGTTAAGATAAAGAGTAACCAGATAGCATACTATCATATCTAGCAAGAAAGTCATCTCTATATATGTCCAAGCATCCAATATAATATACATCATCTATACAATACTGGCCTTTAGGGCATACATACAACTAACAATCTCCCACTTGCACTAGGGCCAGCTGCTGTAGTATCGCATACCGGGCATCCCGAAGAGTCTCTCAAACTGTATCTGGGGAATGGCCTTCGTGAGTGGATCTGCGGTGTTGTTCTTCGTGTCAACCCTCCTGACCTCGATCTCCCGGCGATCAACTATCTCCCGGATCAGGTGATACGGCCTCAGAATATGCCTGGATCGCTGATGGGACCTGGGTTCCTTGGCCAAAGCCACCGCTCCATTGTTATCGCAATACAAAGGTATTGGATGCTCAATGGATGGAACCACTCCACGTTCAGTAATGAACTTCTTGATCCAGACAGCCTCTTTGGCAGCATCGTTGGCAGCGATGTATTCAGCCTCCATCGTCGAGTCTGCCATGGTTTCCTGCTTGGAACTCTTCCAGCTAACCGCCCCTCCGTAAAGGGTAAAGAAAAAGCCCGACTGCGACTTAGAGTCGTCCTTATCACTCTGGAAGCTCGAATCGGTAAAGGACTCCACCTGGAGTTCTCCGTTACCATACACCAAGAACATATCTCTAGTCCTTCGCAAGTACTTGAGAATGCTCTTCACAGCTGTCCAGTGACTCTCTCCAGGATCAGCTTGATACCTGCTCACTACACTTAGTGAGTATGCAACATCGGGTCTGGTACATTGCATCGCATACATGATAGAGCCTACTGCCGATGCATAGGGTATCCCTTGCATGCGAGCTCTCTCCAAATCAGTCTTGGGAGACATCTCTTTGGAGAGAGTGACTCCAGAGATCGTGGGCAAGTTCCTACGCTTGGATTCTTCCATACTAAACCTCTTTAGTATGGTGTCAATGTACCTGGATTGGGACAATCCCAGTATCCGTTTGGATCTATCTCTATAGATCCTGATTCCCAATATGCAGGAGGCATCACCAAGATCTTTCATCGAGAATCTTTGTGATAAGAAGAGCTTGACCGATTGCAGCATAGGAATATCATTTCTTATCAAGAGTATGTCGTCCACGTACAATACGAGGAAGACAACCTTACTCTCTGCCACCTTCTTGTAGATACAAGGTTCATCTGGATTTTTGACGAAATCAAACTCTTTGATAACGACGTCAAAGCAGATGTTCCAACTCCGCGATGCTTGCTTTAATCCATAAATGGATTTAAGCAGCTTGCACACCTTCCCGCTGCTCCCACTGTCTATGAAGCCCTCTGGCTGAGTCATGTACACGCACTCTTCTAAATCACCATTTAGAAAGGCGGTCTTAACATCCATTTGCCAGATTTCGTAGTCATGAAAGGCAGCAATGGCAAGCATGATTCGGATGGATTTAAGCATAGCCACTGGAGAAAAGGTTTCGTCATAGTCCACACCTGGTCTTTGACGAAAACCCTTTGCTACAAGTCTAGCTTTGAAAGTCTCCACTTTCCCATCTACACCAAGTTTTTTCTTGAAGATCCATTTGCTCCCAATGGGTTTTACCCCTTCAGGAGAAACTTCCAAAGTCCATACTTTGTTGGTGTACATGGATTCCATCTCGGACCGCATAGCATCCAGCCATTTCACTGAGTCCCTACTCGTGATGGCCTGCTCGAAGCTAGTTGGGTCATCATTCTCCATGATGCAATCCTCGCTCCCACCATCCATGAGAAAACCGTAGTATCTCTCAGGTTGGCGAGGAACCCTACTAGATCGGCGGAGTGGCTGAGGTTCATTAGGAGTTACTGAATCCTCTGGTTCCACTAAATCTTCTGTTGTGTTTTGTTCAGCTGGAACCTCTTCCAGTTCTACCTCAGAGCCACTAATCTCTTTTGCAAGAAATTCCTTTTCTAAAAAGGTGGCATGTTGAGCAACAAATACTCTTTGTTCCTCACTGTGGTAGAAGATATACCCTCGCGAATGTTTGGGATATCCAACAAATTTACACAAAACAGACCTTGCCTCGAGTTTGTCCGGTTTTTGTCTTTTCACATAGGCCGGGCAACCCCATATCTAAATAAAATTAAGATATGGTCTCTTCCCTTCCCATATCTCATATGGTGTGGTAGGCACAGATTTGGTGGGAACCCTATTCAGTAGGTATGCTGCTGTTTCCAGTGCATATCCCCAGAAGGAAACAGGTAACTCAGCTACACTCAACATAGAGCGCACCATATCCAATAGGGTGCGGTTCCTCCGTTCTGATACACCGTTGTGCTGTGGTGTATATGGAGGAGTTAGCTGAGAGAGAATCCCATTCTCTTTTAGAAAGTCCAGGAATTCAATGCTCAAGTATTCACCTCCTCGATCAGATCGTAGGATTTTAATACTTTTTCCGGTTTGGTTTTCAACTTCTTGTTTATATTCTCTAAATTTCTCAAAAGCTTCTGATTTGTGTTTCATTAAGAACACATACCCGAATCTAGAGAGATCGTCAGTGAATGTAATGAACTATGAAGAACCATCCCTGGCATGTGTAGACATGGGACCACATACATCACTTTGTATCAGTCCCAAGAGTTCGATAACTCTTTCTCCGTGTCCCGTAAACGGAGTTTTGGTCATCTTGCCTTTGAGACATGATTGGCAAGTGTCATAAGATGAAAATTCAAACGGATTTAAATATCCATCCTTATGCAACTTAGCCAGTCGTGTCACATTGATGTGACCCAGTCTACAATACCACAAGAAGGATTCGTTCAGTTCTGAACTCTTCCTCTTGTGTGTGTTTGTTATGCTCAGAACTGTTGATTGATTTAGAACATAAATGCCATTGCACAACGTGCCTGATCCAACCAACTTTTGGTTACGGAAAATATTCATAACATTATCCTGTAATACAAAATTATATCCCTCTTTACTCAATAAAGAAACCGATATAATGTTGCATATCAGGTTCGGCATGTAATAGCATTCGTTCAGAACCAATGTATTACCAGTTGGTAATACAAGGTGATATTCCCCGACAGTCTTAGCTGCAACAATTGCACCATTTCCAACTCTAATGTCTTTATCACCTTCTCCAAGTTCTCTACCTTTTCTAAGCCCATGTAACTGATTACATATATGGGATCCTGACCCGGTATCTAATACCCAGGACGTGGAGCAAATGGAGAAACAGTTCTCTGTAACGAACACACCCGAAGAAAATGCATCAACATGTACTTTCTTCATTCGGGTGGCATGGGAATCCTGGTATTCCCCTATATCCTGTTCAGTCCTATAACTCTTATAGGTAAGAACGGAACCAACGTTCCCCAGCACAGTATAACATGCGGGTTCGGTCAATACATCCATATTATTATCTTTATTAAGGCATGAAATGGTCGCTACCTGGAGAGAGAGAGAAGAAAACACTTTAACGTAAGCTCGTGCAAGATCAGATTGGTTATTATCTTATCTAATCAGGATGGCTCCCACTGTTTTTATCAAATCTTCCTTCAAACCCTAAAAGGAAAGACTAGCCGGGATTAATTACACACTACAAGTTCGCCAATTTTTCAGCCAGGCCAGTGTCGGTACTTTGAGGGAGGTCCCCCGTGCTTTCGCACGAACCTAATTACTGTAAACCTCGTTTTCCCAGAGGCGTAACCTCGTTAACACCTTTCTAGACACCTACTTGATCGGCTAATTGTAATGTGTAAAACTCTCCCAGGAGTAACTCTTCCTCGCAGTGGGTATCGGGATCCAACTATCTCATAGAAGGTATGCAATCTCATTGCAAATTTCAACACTTGAAATTCCCGATAATATTTTGCCCCAAGCATCGTATGACCTTGACGGAGGTCAACAAACCACAGGGTGTAAGTCAAGTTCAACCCGTCATTTCTTGATTGAATCAAACCCACCGGCACGACCCTTGACGGAGGTCAACAAGGTCGTACGACTACCCTAATCCAATCTGCATCATATGCATAAGCAGACAAATACTAGTTAGCTACCGCACACTACGCCTTGACGGAGGTCAACAAACGTAGCACGAATACTAAGTAGGATTTATCTGAATTGACGGAGGGCTACGTCAGGTTTTTCTGAAAACCTATTGCGTAATGAACTTGATATCGTTGTAGAATCAAATGAAGTTTTTTAAAAATGGAGTGATTTTGAGGCTTTTCTAGTTTTTCTAAAGGGGTCACTCCCGGTGAAGGGATCGTCGGCCTTTTCCTCGTCGAATGAGGTGCGGGATATATCATATATATCACTGTGCAAAGCATAAACTATAGAAGCAATCGAAAGCAAACCGAGTGTGTAGCATCTGCCAGTTATTGCTAAAGGAGTCACTCCCGGTGAAGGGATCTCGGTCCTTTCCTCATCGAATAAGGTGCAGGGTATATCATATATACCGCTATGCAAAGCAAGAACTGTAGCTACCTGTTTTGTTTAAAATTTGATTCTACAACATCTTAGGTTTCTTTTCTTTCATTAATCACATTAATGAAGTCCTATCATTTAAATACCTAAACATCACAGATAAATACGACGTACACTTATGCCATCCGCATTCGCCTCGATGTCCCCTCGTGCACCGTTAGGTTAGGTAACTAACGACAGAGCAGGGCAGGGCTAGTGCGGGTGCAAAACATAAGTAACGTCTATATAATATATCATATATACTATATACTGTATCTATCACAGAACATCACATGATCACATCACAGATATCGCAGCAGAAGAAACATATGAAATACTGGATATACTAGGACGTCCGTGTTTTCAATACGAGCCAGTATAAAACACGGATTCCACGGTCGTGATGAATAGCCAATCCCACACCCCTAGACCCCTACGAGAGCGGCAAGCAACCCTACCAATTCTAGGGTTAGGAGACCCGGACTCGACTCCTCGAGTTGGTCTCCCACTGGACCCTAGAACCCGGTTACTTGTGCTCCCCTCCTTGGGTCTATCCTAATGCGGAAAAGTAAATAATATACAAAGGGTGACAACTTTCGCTACCTGGAAGTGCCCCAAATAAAAGAATATTACATACAAGTTTTTACATGAATGAAAATAAAAAACACTCATCTCACATAAAAAACCCCGGCTATTCGAACACGACGATCCAATATAACATATCCAGCAACACATAACATCACATGTCATCAACGTAAGTAAGTATGCATACCCCAATTGTCGTTGACGTATAGCAACGAAACCGGCGATATGAACATACTACACTTACGGTCACAGAAAAGAAAGTGTAAAACTACAACAATTGGAATCCGCAACCTCTTTAGACATCATATGTCTAACAGTTATAAACCCCGCATTTTAGTCCCATTATCGAAAACTCTTTTCGATATCAAGTGAAACTAAACCGCTAGATTTATAACATTCATTCAGTTATCTCATAACTGTTTGTGAATTCCAATTATTGTATCACATTCCAGATAAACAGAAAATGTTAAACTTTCCGATCGAACATTCGAATACCCAAGTTTTCCCGATACAGCTCAACACATGAAATAAGTCTAACAACATTCAGTTCGTGCCTCAGTACCAAGGTCCAGCCGTAGAAGGGTCAAGCCAACGCCTCACATGTGGCACGCCGTACTGCCCCAAACCCGAAGGTTCAAAGGGCAGTTCAAGACGGTCACATAATCGAGTTAAGGTTTGTTGTCTTCTAGAGGGTCCATCGCGTTACTTGCACTACTTAGAACGTCGTTAAACTACGGAAAAATCCAACACTTGGAAATTTCCCGACAGGGGAAAAATTGGGTATTTATATCCGGTCGAGCTTTTTAACATATTCTAAAAAATTATCCGGAAATACACAAAGACGAAAATTGATACCCAGATCGAAACACCGAATCCCCAAAGCAACCCCAGAAAATTTAACTCTTGAATAATTATTAAAAATACCCAGGAAAATCACCACTGGAAACTAAGAATTACTGTGTAAAATTATTTAAATATTGAGGCCGTACGGCCGCGGATCCGCCGCATGAGCCATGCTCATGCCGCGGATCCGCGCCGGCTTAGTGGAATTAGGCTCACGAATTTCACAGTAAACCTTAGAATTTCCTGCTGATTTTTCTGCATATTTTTAATCTGGTAAAAATCCCAGTTTTTAGAAAAAGTCCACAGAGCATCAAAAAAATAGGTTTTCGGGTTCGATCGGGTTTCAAATTCCGTCTAGACTTCGCCTAAGCCAAGAGGCTAAGATCAACTTAAACGGGATCGTTTAGATCCGACAAAAGAGCATTTAGGGCACTATTGTTCCAGTTTAGGGACATAGTGGTCCATTGCCAGTTTAGGGATATAGTGGTCCATTGCCAGTTTAGGGACATAGGGATCCATTGCCAGTATAGGGACATGGTGGTCCATTGAATGTATGGCCGTCGAGACCCATTACCTCTCTGACGACGTTGAAGGATTACAATGACAGATGTCAGAGGAGTTCAGAGATGTACCCTTGAACCGGATGTAAATTGATTTAAGGAAGCAGCCGTGCTCAGTCAATTTAATTTGAGGACTTACGACCATGATTGGGTTAAGTCTGTAGGGTTCCTAGGCACACTATAGAGGTCTCACAAGGCATCAACCATGCCAATTTCAAAAATTATGGGTGCCGAGAAACCCTAATGCGGATCGTGTACTAGAAATCTAGGCGAAAAGTTAATCTAGTTAACTACTTAACTAAAAGTTAGATGCTACAACCTTTGTAGATCCGGATATCCACTTCCTTAGCTCCACGTAGTCATCCTCTCGCTGTCCTTTTCGAATCCTAGACTCATTCGTCGGCTTCATCGGAAAAACGGGCGAGCAAGGTCGTCGGCTTCGTGTCAAAGACGATCTACGTCGAGGCATCACAAGTTCAAGCTCCGACTTCACAAAGTTGTGAAACTTGTGAAGAAAACACCTAAAACAACTTGGCAAGAGGTAGAGGGTGAAGAAATAGGAGGTGGGTTCACTTTAGAATTGGATTTCACTCACTTTTACTCATGTTGCCATTGATGGCATCAAGCTTTTCTCTTGAAGATGAAGATGAAGAAGCAAATAGAATATGATAAGTATTGTGAAAAAGAATAATAGAATCAAATACTTATCATGTTCTAACCTAGGTTAAGTGTAGAGAATAAACCATGGTCACTTGGATGGGTTAGGGTTAAGCATGAAGATAAGGATGGTTACAAAAGTCAAAGCTTCATGAAGCTTCAACTTAAAACAAAAAAAAGCCACCATTCTCATCATAATCCTTTTCAAATAAATAAATAAATAAATAAATGAATATGCAAAACCCTAATCAACACTTAACCATGGTTTTAATTCTTTACACTTAACAAAAAGATCAAGTATCATCAAACATGATATAAATATGTGCACAAAAGTATATCACATATACTTCTTGCACATCAAGTGAGAAAATCCATATAAAGTGAACCATTACTAGTCAATGCAAAGTAATATATCAAATATATAATTTTACATTAAATCATTAAATCAACATTTGATTCAATGATCCGGTTATGTCGCACATAACCGACTAGAATCCAATGTATCGATTTATCGAATCAATGATTCGATAACTAGGTCATATCGAATATAACCAATCGAAACATATATCGCGAGAATGAAATGCGGTATCACATACACGCATTATTCTCGGTCCTGCACATATCTCATATGCGCTCCTATTTCATTTCGCTTGAGCCAGGAAACCTCTGTGTAGGACTCTAAAGACTCGTCAATACGCCGGTAGCAGATGATGATCATATCAAGCACCCACAAGCCGCAAGCGGTCTGCTAAACGTAACGGCCATCCGGGTATTGAGCGATCAGAAGATCGACGAGCTAGCCCGCTCACACTCCTGTGAATCCAACCAGTAACACTTACCGTACAGTCCGGTCTTTTCGTCTGATATGTCGCATATCAAGTCTAGGGGTGGTATACGTCAGACCCCAATAACCGATAAGTCGTGCTGATGTGAGGCTCATAACGGGTCGAGAAACTACTGGTAACACTTACCAGCAAATCTCTGATCAGCCCTGGCCAGGGACTTCCCTGTTACGGCCAATCGAGCACAGCGCAACATCAACTCCCAATACCAGGAGAGACGGAACCCCTCCTATCGCTCATTGCCTCCATGTGACTCGGGACTGTACCCAAAGACCACCGTTTTGCACGCCCTCATGGACATGGTAAGGTGGAGATCAAAGCACAGTGGGAATCACACAAGACTCTATGACGATCTCGGGTCTACAGACTAACCTGTACAAGTGTCACCTGAGAACTTCCATCTGACGTGAGGTATAATACCATCTGGGAGTTCTCGGTGAGTCCGTCCAGTGTACCCAGTCTCCACTGAGCACCCGTATACCATCTCTGATGTCAAACACCAATGGATATGGGATCATCCATCGCCCATCTCATGGGTCGAGAAGCATTTACGCTAGTCTACTCTGGTATATCGATGCCCCGTCTCGATACACCCACGACTAGGGACCTTGAAGGATGTACTTATGGACTACCATGTCCCCACTAGTATGATCTGCATCACAGTCCAGGTAGTCAAGTACATATCCTAAGGGCTTTACCAACATGTAACTATAAGACAGTATAAAGAGACTAGTGTACATGTTAAGATAAAGAGTAACCAGATAGCATACTATCATATCGAGCAAGAAAGTCATCTCTATATATGTCCAAGCATCCAATATAATATAAATCATCTGTACAATACTGGCCTCTAGGGCATACATACAACTAACAAAGTCCAGTTAAGAATGTTCAACATTTTTATTTATGGTTGGCCTGTTAGGCCTTGGCTTGGGCTATACCCTTTGTTTAATAATGCATAGCATTAATCTTGGTCTCTGTTGGACCTTTATTTGGGCTCTGCCTCTTTTTAAATGATGCACAACATCTGTTTTGGTCTGATAGACCTTTGTTTGGGTTCTGCCCTTCTTTTTAAAATAATGCATGGCATTTTATTAGGCCTGTTAGGCCTTTTTTAATTGGGCTCAGCCCTTCTTTAAATAATGCAGAGCATTAAATCTCCTGACAGTGTGTCACGTGGCTTGTCAGGCGCTTTGCACCAATTGATGAGCGCAAGCGCATGTGGAGGTAACACGTGTCATGCTCTGGTGAGCGCAAGCGCAGTGCGCTACGCTGTTGCGCTGCTGACGCGTGGCAAGCTCTGGTGAGTGTTAGTTATATGTATGCCCTAGAGGCCATTACTGTACATTGGATGTATATTGTAGTGGATGCTGGGACATATATAGGGAGGACTTTCTTGCTCGACATGATAGTATGCTATCTGGTTACTCTTTACCTTAACGTGTACACTGATTGTCTCTCTGTTACATGTTGGTAAAGCCCTTAGGATGTGTACTTGACTACCTGGACTATGATGCAGATCATACTAGTGGGGACATGGTAGTCTATAAGTACATCCTTCAAGGTCCCTAGTCGTGGGTGTATCGAGACAGGGCATCGATATACCAGAGTAGACTAGCGTATACCTTCTCGACCCATACAGATGGGCGATGGATGATCCAATATCCATTGGTGTTTGACATCAGAGATGATATACGGGTTCTCAGTGGAGACTGGGTACACTGGACGGACTCACCGAGAACTCCCAGATGGTATTATACCTTACGTCAGATGGCAGTTCTCTGGTGACACTGGTACAGAGTAGTCTGTTGACCCTAGATCGTCATAGAGTCTTGTATAGTACCCACTGTGCTTTGATTTCCATCTTACCACGTCCAAGAGGGCGTGCAAAACGGTGGTTTTTAGGTACAGTCCCGAATCACATGGAGGCAATGAGCGATAGGAGGGGATTCGTCTCTCCCGGTATAGGGAGTTGATGTTGCGCTGTGTTCGATTGGCTATAACCGGAAATCCCTGGCCAGGGTTGCTGAGATTTACTGGTAAGTGTTACCAGTAGTTTCTCGAACTGTTATAAACCTCATATCGACACGACTTATCGAGCTATTGGGGTCTGACGTTTACCACCCCTAGGCGAGATATGCGACATATCAGACGATCAGACCGGACTGTACGGTAGTGTTACTGGTTGGATTCACTAGAGTGTGAGCGGGCTTGCTCGTCGATCTTCTGATCGCTCAATACCCGGGTGGCCATTATGTTTAGCAGACCGCTTGCGGCTTGTGGGTGTTTGATATGATCATCATCTGCTGCCGGCGTATTGACGAGTCTTTAGAGTCCTACACAGAGGTTTCCTGGCTCAAGCGAAACGAAATAGGAGCGCATATGAGATATGTGCGGGACCGAGAATAATGCGTGTATGTGATACCGTATTCTATTCTCGCGATGAATGTATCGATTGGTTGTATGCGATATAACCTAGTTATCGAATCAAGTATTGATTCGATAAGCCGATACATTAAATACTAGTCGGTTGTGTGTGACATGACCGGATCATTGAATCAAGTGTTGATTTAATGATTTAATGCATAATTATATATTTGATATATTACTTTGCACTAACTAGTATTGGTTCACTTTAAATGGATTTTCTCACTTGGTTTGTGCACATTGTATATGTGATATACTTTTGTACACAAGTTTGTATCATGTTTGATGATGCATGCTTACTTGGGTTTGTGTAAAGACTAAACCATGGTTATATGAATGGTTAGGGTTTTGTTTTCTTTTTGATTTATCTTATTTAGTTATTCATTTTGAAAATGATAAGCATAAAGGGAAAATGGTGGCTTAATTTGTTTTCTAGTTGAAGCTTCTTGAACATTTGACCAAAGTGACCATTTTGTCTCATGCTTAACCCTAACCACTCCATTTTAACCCTAGTCTATTCTCTACACCTAACCAAGGTTAGGATATGATAAGTATTCATATTATTTATCCTTTTTGAATATACTTATGATATTCTTTCTTCTTCTTCTTCATCTTCTTCAATGAAGAAAGCAAAACTTCATCAATGGTGATTGATGAAAAAGAGTGAGAAATCCAAATCTAAAGTGAACCCACCTCCTATTTCTTCATCCTCTACCTCTTGCCAAGTAGTATAGGGTGTTCTCTTCACAAGTTTCATGACTTGGTGAAGTGGGAGCTTGATCTAGTGATGCCTCGACGTAGATCATCTTCGGCACGTCGTCGATGACCTAACTCGCGTTTTCTCCGATGAAGCCGACGCTAGAGCCCAAGATCCGATTAGGACAGCGAGGAGACTTCATTGCGGAGCTATGGAGGTGGAGAACCGGATCTACAAAGGTTGTATTTCCGTTTACCATTTAGTTAAGTTGTTAACTAGTTTCTTTTTCGCCTAAACTTCTAGCCAACGATCCGTATCTAGGGTTTCTCGGCACCCCAAAGTTTGAAATTGGCATGGTTGATGCCTTGTGAGACCTCACTAGTGTGCCTAGGAACCCTACAGTTGTATCAGAGCCTAGCTAGAGCCTTAGGCGATGCGTGGACGAAGTTTGAAACCCGAACAAACCCCGAAACCCTAATCCGACATGCTCTCTGGACTTTTTCTAAAAACTGGGATTTTTCCAGATTAAAAATGCTTAAAAAATTCAGCAGGGAATTCTAAGAATTACGGCGCAAAAATTTTCTCATGATCCCTCTAATGAGCGGCGGAACCGCGGCATAAGCTTAGCTTATGCGGCGGTTCCGCGGCAAGTTGATGAGATCATCATTCACTGTTTGCACAGTAACTCCTATTTCATTATGCTGGATTTTCTGGGAATTTTTAATATTTATTCAAGAGTTGAATTTTCTGGGGTTGTTTTGGGGATTCGGTGTTTCGATCGGAGTATCAGATTTTGTCTATGTGGCTTTCCGGATAAATTTTAGAATATGTTAAAAAGTTCGACCGGATATAAATACCCAATTTTTCCCCTATCGGGAAATTTCCAAATGTTGGATTTTTCCGTGGTTTAACGACGTTCTAAGTAGTGCAAGTAACGCGATGGTCCCTCTAGAAGACAACAAACCTTAACTCGATTATGTGACCGTCTTGAACTGCCCTTTGAACCTTCAGGTTTGGGGCAGTACGGCGTGCCACATGTGAGGCGTTGGCTTGACCCTTCTACGGCTGGACCGTTGGTACTTAGGCACGAACTGAATGTTGTTAGACTTATTTCATGTGTTGATCTATATCGGGAAAACTTGGGTGTTCGACTGTTTGATCGAAAAGTTTAACATTTTCTATTTATCCGGAATGTGATACAATAATTGGAATTCACAAGTAGTTATGAGTTAACTGAATGAATGTTATAAACATAGCAGTTTAGTCTCACTTGATCGGTTGCCACGGAATTTTGATGTGATCAAAAGTCCGTCGCAATCACGTAGCGTACGCGGATACTCGCCGGGTAAACTTAATAGACAGCCTCACTCCATAGCCCCGACCAAGTGACTGTAGGAGAACCCCGTCGCCGAAAGCATCCGTTCGGGTGCTCGCGGTAGCGGTGTTCCGCCTTGGTGCACTTCGTCGACGGTATCGGGGGTGCGGCCGTCTACTGAAGTTTGCAACGAGCATTCGATCAGGATGTCGGGAATCTTGTTGAATTACCCGACTTGATATTGAAAAGTGTTTTCGATAATGAGATTAAAATGCGGGGTTTATAATTGTTAGGCATGTGATGTCTAAGTAATTCATTTGGTCAGGCATGCGATGTCTAAGGAGGTTGCGGATTCCAACTGTTGTAGTTTTACACTTTCTTTTCTGTGACCGTAAGTGTAATATGTGATATCGCCAGTTTCGTTGCTATATGTTGTAAGTGCACGGCGGCGCCCCGGCCGTCAATCCGACGCCGGAATGCGGAAGCGGTGAAAAACTTTAATTTTGCGGACTTAGCAAACCGGCACTACCGCGCACTAAACACCCGGATCGTAACCATTAACAAGTCTAAGCTAACAAGAAGAGGGGTTAGAGATATACCGACTGATCCGAGTCCTCCGGTCTTCATCTCCACTCCGATCTCCTCGCGGGATCTCCGTCTGTCTCCTCCTTGCCGGAAGGGCACCACATCGCCTGCATCTTTTACGGGCTCCCACCTCTATACCGAGGCAACTCGGGTGCGAAGTTGGCTAGCCGACGCGCCCAAGATTTGCTGTAGAATAATGTAGAATCGTTGTCTCTTTAGGGTTAATGAGGTTGCCAAGATGGAGGAATTTATGGACAAGAATTTTCCATGGATGCTTAATGAAGAATGAAGCATCCAAAACTAAATGAGCTCGGCCACTTCAGAAAATGTGCTCACTGGAAAATGAAAATGAAGCAAGCCCCTCTTTAACTCACAGGAAATCAAGTATATAAAGTGAGCAAGAATTAATCCAAAAGGAAAAAAAAACTTCACAGCACACACACACACAAAGAGGGGGCCCACGAAATAATCATGAAGGAAATAATTCACACACACAAACAAATAAACCTCACTCCACTCAAGCACACAACAGTGGCCGCCCCCCCCCCCCATTCAAGTAGGAAAAAGAATGGAATTAATTAAGATAAGGTCACACCAAATTCCAACTCAACAACCACCATCATCACCTCCCAAAGTCCAACCATGATGAGAAAGGAAAAGTCAAAGATGGTGCACATCATGAAAACCATCATGATGCTACAATAAGCAAAGACCCCCTTCCACAAAAGCCTATTTGCAACAATGCAAATAAACCCTCCTCCACCAATCTTCGGCCAATGAACGGAACAATGGAAATTGGCCGAAACAGAAAGCAAACTGGCAACTCCAGAAAACTGGTCCCGTAATAAATTACAGGAAAACCCCGATACTGTGCATACACACCCGCATCTGTATTTCGACCGAAATACAAATGCAATGAGACAAAATCTCCACTGTACTATATTAGAATCCGACTTATACCAAAACCGGCTAGTAATATCTGTTCGATCCTGATCCGTGCAATACCGCACGTATCTGATCGAACCCTGCCATATAACCATACGGCCTATAGTACAAACTGTCCGATCCCGATCCGTGCAATACCGCACGTATCTGATCGGACCTTGCCATATCTCCATACGGCCTCTACAACCTTTCGCCCGAAAGCTGAGTAACTGAATGTGGGGGACTCTAAAGACTCGTCAACACCTCGGTTGTGGATTTAACCACTAGCACGTCAGAGGTATAAGCCAATACGTAACGGGCTACCAAGTATTGACTAAAAGGGACGTCTGTGAGTGAACTCAGCCTGACAACCCTACTGAGCCTGTCAGTGACAATATCCGTGCAGTCCGGTCCGTTCGTCTATGAGTATCGCATGGCGGGCCTAGGAGGTTGGTAAAAGTCAAACCCCCAAAAGCGGTACAAGTCGTGTCGGAGTGTAGCCCAGAACACCCTGAGATACTACTGGAATACCTACCAGTAAATCTCCTTGCCTTGGCCAAGAACTTTGTGTAATGGCTCTCCTAGACACAGCACGACCTCACCCCCAATACCGGGAGAGACGAACCCCTGAAGATACGCTCACTGCCTCCATGTGGCTCGGGACTGTACCCAACTAAAACCTGTTTGCACGACTCCTTTGAGCCGTGGTAGGGTAGTAATCAAAGTACAGTGGGAACTCACACGAGACAAATGACGATCCTCAGGTCGATGAACTAACCTGCACACATGTCACCAGGGAACTGCCATCTGACGTCTGGTATATGACCAACTAGCATGTTCCCGGCGAGTCCTGTCCGGTGTACTCATAACCCAATGAGCACCTGTATACATCTTAGGTGATCCAACTGACACCAGTGGCTTGTGAGACCGGCCACCGCCCCTCGTCGGGGTCTCGACTGTATACACTAGTCTACTAATGGAGTATCGATGCCCAGTCTCGAAACTCCCACGACTAGGGACCTTTTAAGGATAAGCTTATAGACCCCCAGCTCCCACTTATATGATCGCCCTCATACTGCTGGTGGTCAAGCAAGAATCCTAGGGGCTCTATCAACGTGTAATAGCAACGTGTCAGGTCACCTAAAGCAGTACACGATGATAAAGGTAAACCAGATAGCATACTATCATCTCGAGTAAGACTGTCCTACCGGGATAGGTCCTCCATCAATCATTGCAATCACGTACCTGTGACCTAATAATTGACTCTGAGGGCACTATCTCCAACAATCTCCCACTTGCACTCAAGGCTAATTATTGCGATGTCGCATACTCACAGCCCGTGTGATACCGAACATCCAACTCCTCTGCTAGTCAGTCTCACAAAGCTCGTTTGCGGAACTATTGCGTTCGAGGAATAGCCTCAGTGAGTGGATCCGCTTAGTTGTTTCTTTCTATGTCTCTCTATATCTCAAGTTCGCGGAGAAATCCATCTCCCGAAATGAGCAATACCTGTCTTAGAATGTGTCTGGATGTCTGATGGGACATAGCTCATAAATGAACTCCAAATCCAAACTTCTTAGACTGTATCGTCAACTGAACTTAATCAGTATCCTGCGCCATGCCACCCTCAGTATTGCCTTGGACCACCTGTCCAAAATACTGCCCCTCATCAGAAGGAAAACTATAACTCTGACAACCTCCTTGTCGTCCATGTCACCTTGGAAGCCTGGAATGATAACTGTCTCCTAATTGAGGCTGTCGTTATCATATCCCTAGAACATCCACTTATGTTCTAAAACTGCTTCCGACTGTTTCTCCAGGATTGGATTAATGTCAACTTATTGCATCTAGTGCAAGAACAACATCTGGTGTGGTACTTGACATCTCACGATTGACTCAATTGCCTGAGCAAGTGATCTGCCAATCATGCCCGTCCCTCTCCCCTTTAGTCTGTAAGACACCTTTGGAGAGGGTGACTCCATTACCTGCAGGTACACTACCGTGCCAGGAGTCGTCCATCCTAAATGCTCTTAGAATGCTGTCAAGTACCCTGATTGGGAAGCCACCCAAATCTAGAGCTAAAACCATAGATCTAGTAACCAGTATGTCTGATATAATATCCATTTCCTTTGTGGAGAAACAACTGTGTGACGACCAAACTATAACCGATCGTAGTGTAGGAGTTTCTTTTCCTACTCTGTGTATATCATCCAAATACCAGGATATCACACCCTACTATCTTCTCAACAGATCCATCCCCTATTCTGATGAAGTCAAACCCATGACTGTCACGTCAGAAATAGATGATCTATCTCCGCTACATCTGCTCTAGTCTATAAATAGACATAAGCAACCTGTCCACCAATGCTTCCGCTGCTCCCACTGACTACGACAACCCTCTGGCAGAGTCATATAGACGTACACTTCTAAAACTGGTTTAGAACGACGCTATACTCATCCTCCCGCCGGGTCTCGTAACCTGGAACAACAGCAATGGCAATTGTGGGTAAACAAGAACTTCCCTGTCACCGTCCTTGAGGCTACCGGAGTACCTCTCGGGTGCCTGAAGTTGCCCACCTTATCTGCGGAGTGGCCAATGGAATGTCAATCCAGATTGAATCTTTAGGTTCCTTATCAAATCTTCAGTAATCGTTTGTGGTTCTGGAATCACTTCCAGTTCTACCATATTCCCACTATTGTTTTCTGAAAGAGTCCATTTTTAATAAAACTGTGGCGAGTCTAGAACAATATCGTTATTGTTCATCCAGATGGTAGAAAGTCAACCCTCGTCATAGCCTGGGTCAACCCACAAACAGCCATTACAGAAACGTGCCTCGAGTTGTCCAGTGTCTGGTTTTAATCATAAACCGGACAACTCCCCGTACCTTAACATCGTTAAGATATGAACTGTTCTATATCCAATATAGAAACAGAGGCACTGATTTAATTGAACCAGATTCAAATCATGCAGCTGTCCCCAGCGCATGTCAACTAAATGGAAGGAGGCCGATCAGCGTTACTCAACTTAGGAATACTTCCAATTATGAGTAACCTGAAAGAGAAGCAAGATCTCTTTGTCATTACTATCAACTGAATACCATACACAAGTATCTACATCTTTGATCTCTTTGGAGAATCCCGACACTTGCTATACCTGGTTCTCTACTCTATTCAAATACCTATAACTTCTCAAAATTTGGACCCTGTGTTTCCGCGAAACACCTGTCTAAAAACTAGAGAAGTCATAAGTAAACCGAATATAGTACGAGGACCAACCCCTCTGTCCTGATGGACCCTGGACAACATACAATCCTTTGTATAAGTACCTTGAGTCTGATAACTCAATCACTGTGTGTCGTAGGTTGAAAACTGTACTTATGGTTAAGAAGAATTACACCGCTGTTTAATGCTCCTTACCTAACCATCCACTGATATAGGTAAATGTCGTAGACATAATTTCAGAAAGGTATATCTCACTCTATGAAAATAGACGTACAGATATATCAATTTGAAATTGGTGCATAACAGCGGATATTCAAAACCAAATATTTGCCGACCGGCAAACAGCCCAGGTGATTTCCTCAAATATCACCGATTACAACGAATCCCGATATAATGAGGATAATCACCCAATTCCCAATAACTTACTCCCACTCATCATCTGTAAAACCATACAGATGTGAGAATCGTACCTGGTAAATACATACCCTGGAGTAAGTATCTAATCGGGAAATCAGTTTTCCTTTAACATTACACAGTGAAACTGAAACATTGAAATGTTCCGATGGGGTATTCTGGTATTCCTAGTAATGCCTCTTCCAGATTCACGACTGTAACCGTATAGTTCTTTGCCACCTCTCCAAATCCCTTCATATGTCTTTAGTCTTTACCTTCTGCACACCCTTTTAGGCCAAATGGTTTTCTTCCTTCCCTACCGTTCGGCACCAGCCTATGGTTTGGAAGAAGACTATCCAATAAGCATAATGGGTGTACTGTCCCAATCCTAGGAACACTCGCAATGAGAGAGGGTGAAGATAAAAGACAACCGAATAAACCTTATTCCTATTTCTCCTGAACCAGAATCCATCCCCGAACTGGAACAAGTTCCATTCGAGTTCGTATATAACCATACGATGGAGTTGTTAGTGTATATGCCCTAGAGGCCATTACTGTATCATACTAGTTTGTATATTACTTGATGGAAGCTTGGGATATTCACCTTGTATAAACAATCTTGCTCAATATAGTAGTATGCTACTTGGTTTGTTTCTACTTCAATGTGTACTTGTGTTTATTTCAGTATATCACTTATACGCATTAGTGGAGCCCTTAGGATCTTTGCTTGATTACCAGCGTTGTGATGGCAGTCACACTAGTGGGGGCTGGGTAATCTATAGGCACATCCTTATACAGGTCCCTAGTCGTAGGACTATCGAGACAGGGCATCGATACTCCGGAGTAGACTAGCGTATGCGCTTCTCATCCCAGTGTGGGAGATGGTCTGTCCCACAGCCATCAGTACGTCGTACTGGAGATAGTATACGGGTGCTCGTTGGGTTACGAGTACACTGGACAGGACTCGTCGGGAACTGACAGGTTGGTATTATACCTATCGTCAGTTATCAGTTCCCAGGTGACATGAGCACAGCTTAGTCCGCTGACTTGACACTGACACTTCGCCTCGAGTGTGTTCCCACTGCACTTTGATCACTACCCTACCACGGCTCAAAGGAGTCGTGCAAACAGGTGGTGGTTGGGTGCAGTCCCGAAGCACTTGGAGGCAGTGACGGTTAGACAGGATTCGTCTCTCCCGGTATTGGGGGTTGACATCGCGCTGTGTCTAGGAGAGCCATTACACGAGTAGTCCCTGGCCAGGGCAAGCGAGATATACTGGTAGGTTTCCAGTGTTATCTCAGGGTGTTTTGGGCTTCACTCCGACACGACTTGTACCGCTATTGGGGGACTGACGTTTTACCGCCCCCTAGGCCCGCCATGCGATGTATCAGACGAACAGACCGGACTGTACGGAGAATGTCACATTCAGACTCAGTAGGAGTTCAGATGGGGTTTCACCTCGTCAGCCTTCTTGTCGGCATCCACCTGGGGACCGTTACGCACAGCTAGTGCCGCTTGCGGTCTGTGGTTAAACCCACTGCCAGCGTAGTGTCGAGTCTTTAGAGTCCCACACAGAGGGTATTCGCCTCTGGGCAAAACAGAGTAGAGGTCGCATGTTTTTGCGACAGGGTTCGTTCTCATCCGCGCACTTGTGCACGTTTAGAGTCCGGACGGATATTACTGGCTGTCTCTGGTTTGAGTCAGATACTGGTATAGTATTTGGGGTTGCTTTTATCTCTCAGTATTCATGTTCCTCGGAACAAGAATGCAGGTGTGTATGCACAGTTCTTTTTGAGGAGGAGGAAGATGATTTTTCATTAGGGTTTCGGAACGGGTGCGTATGCACAGTTGACAGTTGTATTTTTCCAAACCCTAATGGATTTGTATTATATCATTTAATAATATATAATAAAATGAAATTGTGTCATGGTTAGTTTTTGTTGACTTGTTGACCATGGTTGACTTGTTGACCATGGTTGAACATTTGACCATTATCATTACAAGAGAAAGATGCTCTTGATTCTTGCATTTTCATTTAATGCTTGTAATGATATTAGTCATTCTAAAACTTTCCATCAACCTTTTCATTTTGATTATTATTATTTGATAATTCATTTTCTTTTTGCATTATGGTTGCAAGAAAGGAAATGAGAGCTCATTCTATCATAACCTCTCTCTCTCCTCATTTCATCTTCTTCTTCCTCTAGCAAAGAGAAACCTTCTCATGTGTTGAGAATCATTCTCTTTAAAAGGAAAAGCAAACCCTAATCACTCTCTACTCATTCTAGGATGAAGGTTTAGCAAGCCGGAAACCCTAGTTCACTCAAAGATCGAGGAAGAGCCCAAAGTCGAACCTTCGAGGTGGATCCATCTTCGACGGGAGAAGGCGACGAAAAGAGAACCATCAACCTCTACAAGGTTTGAAGAAGAAGGAGTTCAAGTTTAGGTATAACCATCTTCCATAGTAGCTAACTCTCTTTAGCAAGTATACTAGTTTTAGTTTAGACAACGATCCCGACCTTGTTTAGTCCATGTTGCCTCTTGCGATAAAAATTCGTTTTTTATACCGTTTCCGCCTTCCCGTAAGCACCGGGGGTCGCAATATGGACTTACAGTGGTATCAGAGCCTAACTAAACTTAAACTAGCTTGGTAGTGAAGTGTAACGAAGTTCGGAAACGAAAAATCACAAAACCGGAAATATTACAAAACCTGAGTTTCTGTTGAATTTTTTTTGGCTCAAAATGAAAAACTTTATACTTGTAAAATCGTCTCAGGGTTTTGTAAGTTCACCCATGAAAAACGATGACCTAATTCCCTCAAACCGCCGCCCTTCCGCCGCACGAGGTAGGCATGTGCGGCGGAAGCGCCGCGGTTTGTCTTCTTCTGTCCATCGATTTTCGTGCAGAGTGTTTGTGTGTTGGTTTTGGGATTTTCAAAATATATTATATGTGCCCAGATTTTCCAGAACAGAAATTCACTTTTGGGGTCCTATAATTCCGTATTTTTTTCCGAACTTCACTGCACTTTGGCTATGTTGGTTATATCTGTGATGTTTGCATGTATTGAACGTCGGCTAATCGCTATAGGTCGATTAGTCGGGGTTATACATGATCTGTAATGTGTTGGTTTTGGGATTTTCAAAATATATTATATGTGCCCAGATTTTCCAGAACAGAAATTCACTTTTGGGGTCCTATAATTCCGTATTTTTTTCCGAACTTCACTGCACTTTGGCTATGTTGGTTATATCTGTGATGTTTGCATGTATTGAACGTCGGCTAATCGCTATAGGTCGATTAGTCGGGGTTATACATGATCTGTAATGTGTTGGATTGTGTATATGAATCTGTTGGACTGTCGCGGGTGAATAGCCGGGGTGGATGTGAGATGAGCTTTTGTTTTTCTTTCATTCATTGTAAATGTAAATTGATGTAATAATATTATTTGTTTGGCCGCACAACCGGGTCGGGGTTGTAGCCGTCATTGTATAATTCTTTTTACTGTTTTTGCTCCTAGGATAGACCCATGGAGGGGTGCACAAACTGCCGAGTACTTGGCGGGTAGTTTGCCGCACCCGTAGGGGTCTTGGGTGGGGTATTTGGCTATTCACCGCGACCGTGTTATCCGCTTTTCGTTTCAGGCTCGAAAGGATTGCGGATTGCTAGTATATCCAATGTATTCATCTGTGATCTGTAATGTCTATCATTGCTTTCTATTTAGGCGTTGCTTATGTTTTACAGCCGCGCTAGCCCAGCCCCCGCTCTGTCGTTAGTTAAGTAACCTAACGAGTGATGACGGGACCCCGTGGCGAATGCGAATGGCATAAGCGTACGTCATATTTTGGTTGTTTTCTGCAATGGTAGGAACTAAATGATGGGACGCATTAAAAGAACTAATGCAAGAATATCACGCATTAAAAGAACTAATGCAAGATAATAAACCAAGTTTAAGTCGATGGAACACTTTCGAAAAACCACTCGGTTCTTTTCAAAACTAACTTTTAAATGCGGAGCTTGAGCCACTCCTTCTAAAAGCTATCTCGTTCCATCGATTATATCAAGTTCACTACGTTCACGGTTTTACCAAAACCATTCGTAGCCCTCCGTCGTTTCACATAAATAGTCAATAGTATTCAAGCTGTGTTTGTTGGCCAAAGTCAAGGCATAGTGATTGGTAGCTATTGGATATTCATGTGCAGCATAGATAGATGCGTTGATTTGGAACAGTCGTACTGCCTTGTTGGCCAAAGTCAAGGGTATGTACGGGTGGATTCAAATTAACCTGGAGAACGACGGGAAGAACTTGACATGTGACTTATGATTTGTTGGCCAAAGTCAAGGTCATAAGAGCATGGGGCAAAAATCCACATCGGGAGTTTCATAAGTACTGAAACTTGCTAGATTTGCATACCATTTGGAGTGTGATGATTATGGTAGGATTCCTTCATTTTCGTCACGCGATGATATTTGGATCCCGATCCTACTGTGAGTATATGCTACTCCTCGGGAAATTTCTCACTAAACGATCAATGCTATAAACCTAGTAGGTGCCTAGAAAGGTGTTAGCGGGGCTACGCCCCCAGGGAAAAGAGGTTCTTAAATTAAGGAACTTCGCGAAAGCGTTGGAAAACCTCCCTCGAAGTACCGACACTGGCCTGGCTGAACGGTTAAGCAAGTATTGTACGGTGGGATTGATCCCGGCTAATTCTTCCTTTGTGGTTTGAGGAGGGATTCGAGAGACAGTGGGAGCCATCCTGTTTAGAAAAATTAAAAACCATTCTAAACTTGCAAGAGCATCGTGCTAAGTGTTTCTTCTCTCCCCCTGCAGCGACCAAATCGAAATGACTGGACTTAAGTTACTTCTAGATAAAAACATATTGACAGGGCCAAACTACAAAGATTGGCTCAGGAATGTCAAATTGGCAATCTCTTACGACAAGCTGGGGTATCTTCTTACCACCAAAGCTCCCCCCGTCCCAGGTCCCACCTCCAGCGTCGCGGATAAGGAAATCCGTAAGACTTGGGAGATTGACAGCGCGAAGGCCAGATGCCTCGTACTTGCCTCGATGGACAACGACCATCAGAGGAGGCACGAGAATATGGATTTGGAATCCATATTTCTTCATACAAAAGAACTGTATGGAGAGCAGTCTCGTATCGCAAGATACGAAGTGTCGAAGAAGTTATTTTCGACTAAGTTGGCCGTCGGATCATCGGTAGCGGACCACGTGCTTAAGATGATTGGCTACACTGAGGAGCTCGCGGAACTTGGGACCACGTTGGACAGTGAACTTTATACGGATATAATTCTCCAGTCCCTTCCATCCACTTACGCCCAGTTCATACTGAATTTCAACTTGCAAGAAAAGGAAGTTGAACTTTCAGAACTCCTCAACCTGCTGAGGAGTGCAGAGGGCACCCTACAGAAGGGTAGGGATACATCCACTTTGTTTGTAGGAGGATCTTCTTCTTCTAGGTCCAAGGCGAAAGCCAAGGGAAAGAAGAGGAAAGCCCCCGCCAAACCAAGGGGCGGTGTTAGTAAAGTGGGTACGAAGGGAAGGGAAAAGGCAACAAAGATAGCGGGGAAGCTTGTTGGTAAAGAGGAATGTTTCTATTGTCACAAGAGTGGACACTGGAAGAAAGATTACAGGGCTTGGAAAGCCAAGACACAGGAACTGAAGCAGGTTGCGGCTTCAGCTTCAGGTGTGTATGTTATTGAAAACTGTCTTTCTATAAACTCTACTTCCTGGGTATTGGATACCGGATCAGGATCTCATATCTGTAATTCTTTGCAGGCGTTGAGAAACCGTAGGGTTTTGAAGGCAGGTGACATGACCCTCAGAGTTGCGAACGGAGCTAGCATGGATGCTAAAGCCGTGGGGGACTATCACCTGGGAATGTCAGATGGGCATGTTTTGGTTTTGCGTAATTGCTTTTTTGTACCCAACGCAACTTGTAATATCATTTCTGTATCTTTGGTTTCTAAAGAAGGTTATGAATTTGCGTTTGTAAGTAATGTTGTTAACATTCACCTTAATCAAGTTCTGATTGGGTCAGGTACATTGAGCAATGGTATATACGTATTAAACCAACCACAGATTTTCAATGTCCAGAATACACACAAAAGAAAGTCACCAGATATTAATCAGACTTTCTTATGGCATTGTAGACTGGGTCACATCAATGAGAGAAGGTTGACTAAGTTACATACAGAAGGATATTTGGATCCGTTCGAATATCAATCGTATGCCACTTGTCAATCCTGTCTCAAAGGAAAGATGACAAAGACTCCGTTCACTGGACACGGAGTAAGAGCGAGCGAGCTCTTGGGACTCGTACACAGCGACGTGTGCGGTCCAATGTCTACACATGCGCGAAGCGGTTATTCTTACTTCATTACTTTTACGGATGATTTTTCAAGATACGGTTATGTCTTCTTAATGAAACATAAGTCCGAAGCTTTTGAAAAATTCCAGGAATTTAAGAATGAAGTAGAAAAAAAAACCGGCAAAAGTATCAAGATTCTAAGATCGGATCGAGGTGGAGAATACTTAAGTGCCGAGTTCCTGAATTATTTAAAAGAGAATGGGATTCTCTCTCAGCTTACTCCTCCATACACTCCGCAGCACAACGGTGTATCGGAGAGATGGAACCGAACCCTATTGGATATGGTACGGTCCATGATGAGTAACGCTGAGTTACCGCGATCATTCTGGGGGTATGCGCTAGAATCAGCTGCGTACCTTTTGAACCGAGTTCCTACTAAGACTGTGCCTACTACACCATATGAGATGTGGTGTGGAAAGAGACCCCATCTCAGTCACATCAAGACTTGGGGATGTCCAGCTTTTGTTAAAAAGCAGCATGTGGACAAGCTCGAGGCACGCTCAGTACAGTGTAAGTTCGTGGGATATCCAAAGAACTCTAAGGGATATTTCTTCTACTGTGAAGAGGAACAAAAAGTTATTGTTTCTCGTCATGCCTACTTCTTGGAAACTGAGTTTTTGGAAAACCAGATAAGTGGGAGCACAGTAGAACTGGAAGAAATTCCAGAACCACGGACTATTACTGAAAGCTTAATGGAACCAGAAGGTTCAAATGAACAGGACATTCCTACGCCGCTCCGCAGGAGTAGTAGGCAGTCTCATCCGCCCGAGAGATACTACGGTTTTCTCATAGACGGGGATCGAGAGGATTGCATCATAGACTATGATGAGCCTACTAGCTTCCAGCAGGCCGTTCAGAGCGTTGACTCGGTAAAATGGCTGGATGCAATGCGGACCGAAATGGAGTCCATGTACACCAACAAAGTATGGACGTTGGACATTGCTCCAGACGGGGTAAAACCCGTAGGATGCAAGTGGATCTTCAAAAGGAAGATTGGTGTAGATGGACAGGTTGAAACCTATAAAGCTAGACTTGTAGCAAAGGGTTTCCGTCAAAGACCTGGCTTGGACTACGACGAAACCTTTTCTCCAGTGGCTATGCTGAAATCCATTCGGATCCTTCTTGCCATTGCTGCCTTCCACGATTATGAGATTTGGCAGATGGACGTAAAAACCGCTTTTCTAAATGGAAATTTAGAGGAGTGTGTCTATATGGATCAGCCAGAGGGTTTCATTCAGAGTGGGAGCAGCGGAAAGGTGTGCAAGTTGCTTAAGTCCATCTATGGACTAAAGCAGGCATCGCGGAGTTGGAACATCTGTTTTGATGAGACGGTCAAGGAATTTAACTTTATCAAAAATCCAGATGAACCGTGCATCTATAGTAGATTTGTAGCGAGAACTGTGATATTCCTTGTTTTATACGTGGATGACATTCTCTTAATAGGAAATGACATTCCTATGCTACAATCTGTCAAGGGTTTCTTGTCACACAGGTTCTCCATGAAAGACCTGGGTGATGCCTCTTACATCCTGGGGATCCGGATCCATCGTGATAGATCCAAGAGGATATTAGGACTTTCACAGTCCAGGTACATCGACACCGTACTGAAAAGATTCAGTATGGAAGATTCCAAGCCCGGTAACCTACCGGCTTGTCACGGGATCACCCTCTCTAAAGAGATGTCTCCCAAGACTGATTTGGAGAGGGATCGCATGTCTATTATACCCTACGCTTCTGCGGTAGGCTCTATAATGTATGCGATGTTGTGTACCAGACCGGATGTAGCTTATGCACTGAGTGTAGTAAACCGGTATCAATCAAACCCTGGGGAGAAACATTGGATAGCGGTAAAGAACATTCTCAAGTACCTGAGGAGGACTAAGGAGATGTTCTTGGTGTATGGCGGAAAAGACCTCCAGATTGAGGCCTTTGCTGACTCCAGCTTCCAGAGTGACAAGGATGATTCCAAGTCCATGTCGGGTTTTGTCTTTACCCTCAATGGAGGGGCGGTGTGTTGGAAGAGTTCCAAACAGGAAACCGTTGCAGACTCGACTATGGAAGCGGAATACATCGCTGCATCTGATGCCGCAAAAGAAGCTGTCTGGATAAGGAAGTTCTTAAAAGAACTTCAGGTGGTTCCGTCCATTGTTGACCCAGTACCTCTGTATTGCGACAACAACGGGGCTATAGCTTTAGCAAAGGAACCCAGGTCCCATCAGAGATCCAGGCACATCTTGAGGCGGTATCACCTGATCAGGGAGATCGTGGATCGCAAGGAGATCAAGGTTCGGAGGGTTGCTTCAGAAGAGAACACTGCAGATCCATTCACCAAGGCCCTACCCCAGACTCAGTTCGAGCGGCTGATCGAGATGATAGGTCTTCGATACGCCAGTACATGGCCTTAGTGCAAGTGGGAGATTGTTAGTGTATATGCCCTAGAGGCCATTACTGTATCATACTAGTTTGTATATTACTTGATGGAAGCTTGGGATATTCACCTTGTATAAACAATCTTGCTCAATATAGTAGTATGCTACTTGGTTTGTTTCTACTTCAATGTGTACTTGTGTTTATTTCAGTATATCACTTATACGCATTAGTGGAGCCCTTAGGATCTTTGCTTGATTACCAGCGTTGTGATGGCAGTCACACTAGTGGGGGCTGGGTAATCTATAGGCACATCCTTATACAGGTCCCTAGTCGTAGGACTATCGAGACAGGGCATCGATACTCCGGAGTAGACTAGCGTATGCGCTTCTCATCCCAGTGTGGGAGATGGTCTGTCCCACAGCCATCAGTACGTCGTACTGGAGATAGTATACGGGTGCTCGTTGGGTTACGAGTACACTGGACAGGACTCGTCGGGAACTGACAGGTTGGTATTATACCTATCGTCAGTTATCAGTTCCCAGGTGACATGAGCACAGCTTAGTCCGCTGACTTGACACTGACACTTCGCCTCGAGTGTGTTCCCACTGCACTTTGATCACTACCCTACCACGGCTCAAAGGAGTCGTGCAAACAGGTGGTGGTTGGGTGCAGTCCCGAAGCACTTGGAGGCAGTGACGGTTAGACAGGATTCGTCTCTCCCGGTATTGGGGGTTGACATCGCGCTGTGTCTAGGAGAGCCATTACACGAGTAGTCCCTGGCCAGGGCAAGCGAGATATACTGGTAGGTTTCCAGTGTTATCTCAGGGTGTTTTGGGCTTCACTCCGACACGACTTGTACCGCTATTGGGGGACTGACGTTTTACCGCCCCCTAGGCCCGCCATGCGATGTATCAGACGAACAGACCGGACTGTACGGAGAATGTCACATTCAGACTCAGTAGGAGTTCAGATGGGGTTTCACCTCGTCAGCCTTCTTGTCGGCATCTACCTGGGGACCGTTACGCACAGCTAGTGCCGCTTGCGGTCTGTGGTTAAACCCACTGCCAGCGTAGTGTCGAGTCTTTAGAGTCCCACATAGAGGGTATTCGCCTCTGGGCAAAATAGAGTAGAGGTCGCATGGTTTTGCGACAGGGTTCGTTCTCATCCGCGCACTTGTGCACGTTTAGAGTCCGGACGGATATTACTGGCTGTCTCTGGTTTGAGTCAGATACTGGTATAGTATTTGGGGTTGCTTTTATCTCTCAGTATTCATGTTCCTCGGAACAATAATGCAGGTGTGTATGCACAGTTCTTTTTTGAGGAGGAGGAAGATGATTTTTCATTAGGGTTTCGGAACGGGTGCGTATGCACAGTTGACAGTTGTATTTTTCCAAACCCTAATGGATTTGTATTATATCATTTAATAATATATAATAAAATGAAATTGTGTCATGGTTAGTTTTTGTTGACTTGTTGACCATGGTTGACTTGTTGACCATGGTTGAACATTTGACCATTATCATTACAAGAGAAAGATGCTCTTGATTCTTGCATTTTCATTTAATGCTTGTAATGATATTAGTCATTCTAAAACTTTCCATCAACCTTTTCATTTTGATTATTATTATTTGATAATTCATTTTCTTTTTGCATTATGGTTGCAAGAAAGGAAATGAGAGCTCATTCTATCATAACCTCTCTCTCTCCTCATTTCATCTTCTTCTTCCTCTAGCAAAGATAAACCTTCTCATGTGTTGAGAATCATTCTCTTTAAAAGGAAAAGCAAACCCTAATCACTCTCTACTCATTCTAGGATGAAGGTTTAGCAAGCCGGAAACCCTAGTTCACTCAAAGATCGAGCAAGAGCCCAAAGTCGAACCTTCGAGGTGGATCCATCTTCGACGGGAGAAGGCGACGAAAAGAGAACCATCAACCTCTACAAGGTTTGAAGAAGAAGGAGTTCAAGTTTAGGTATAACCATCTTCCATAGTAGCTAACTCTCTTTAGCAAGTATACTAGTTTTAGTTTAGACAACGATCCCGACCTTGTTTAGTCCATGTTGCCTCTTGCGATAAAAATTCGTTTTTTATACCGTTTCCGCCTCCCCGTAAGCACCGGGGTCGCAATATGGACTTACAGGAGTATCCAAATAAACTGTGGATCTTCGTAGTGATACGGAGTGTCCTGGAGAAATACAAAGGTGATGTGGGAGTGGTAACGAAATATTTGGTTTGGTCGTGAATATCTGTTGCAATTTACTCTGCCCTCTTACTAATCCCTTGCTTTGTCTGAACTTAATACCTTCTGTACACCATCGTTAGGCTAATTGGTTTTCTTCATTCCCCACCGGTCGGCACCAGCCTAAGGTTTGGAAGAAGACAATCCAATTTGCGTAATAGGTGTACTACCCCTAAACCAAGGAGTACTCGTAACCCGAGAGAGGGTAAAAGGAAAAGACAACTGAATAATCCTATCCGTTTTCTCCAGAACCGGAAACCATCCTCGAATAAATTCTTTCGAGTTCGTATCTAACCATACGATGGTTTTGTCCAATGGAAGTGGACGTTCGTAGTAAAACGAGGTGTCCTGGAGAAAAGGGTAAAAGTAGGAGTGGCAATGAGGTTTGCAACTCTGACAATCCAAAAGCCGGTGTTTAAGAAGGTTCGGTCAACTTGGTGACTGAGTCAAAGTCTTAGGGTCGGGTCAATGGTCGCTGCCAGAGAGAGAGAGAAAAGAAACACTCAGCGTGCACTCTAACCTAGATCAGAATGGTTACCAATTTATCTAATCTGGAATCCTCCCACTGTACCTCAAATTCTCCTCCAAACCTGAAAGAAGAATTAGTCGGGGTCACCCGAGGAGTAAACTAACTCATCAGTGGGAATCGGGATCCAACTATCATCGCATGATAACGTGACGGAATCCGCTCACGGTATCACACTCCAGAAGGTATGCGCATATCTGGCAAGTTTCAGTTCTTTTGAAACTCCCGATGTGATTTCTGCCCCATGCTCTTATGACCTTGGCGTGAGGTCAAAATATCATAAGTCACATGTCAAGTTCTGCCCGTCATTATCCAGGTTAATCTGAACCCACCCGTACATACCCTTAACGTAGGCCAAAATAGTAGTACGACTGTCCCAAACCAACGCATCTATCTATGCAACAGATAAATACCCGGCAGCTACCAATCACTATGCCTTGGCGTGAGGTCAAAATACATAGCTTGAATACTACCGAATATTTAACTGAAATGACGGAGGGCTACGAATGGTTTCTGGCGAAAACCTTTAACGTAAAGAACTTGATATCGTTGAAGGAACGGATAGCTTTTTAGAAATATAGTGACGACAACTTCCGCTAAAGAGGTCACTCCCGGTGAAGGGATCTCGGCTCTTTCCCCGTAGAATGGGGTGCAGGATATTCCAACTGAATACCACGGTGCAAAGCAAAAGTAATCGGCTATAGTGAAGTTAATGCCCTGACGCAAACTTTTTGTCCAAGGGGTCACTCCCGGTGAAGGGATCTCGGCCCTTGCCTCGTCGACTGAGGAGCAGGATATTCTAAATGAATACCGTGATGCAAAACAAAAGTGAACGTCCTTGCAATAACAGCTTTTTGAAAAGTGTTCCAACAACATCAGATTAGGTTTGTTTTTAACTTGCATTGATCCGAATCAATGCAGTCCCATCAATTGATCACACCACAAAGAACGAAAATATACTGATGTACGTATATGCCATCCGCATTCGCCACTGGGTCCCGTCATTACCCGTTAGGTTAGCTAACTAACGACAGAGCGGGGACTGGACTAGCGCGGATGCAAAACATATACAACATCTACTAATATATATACCAATATATTATATTTCGCTCAAGGCGTGAATAAAATGCAACATCACAGATAATGAACAGCATCACAGAAACAATACAGATATCTGGGATCCCCGGGTTTCACAGAGCCACTACTGAAACCCGACGTTCCCCTGGTCGTATGGATAGCCTGTGCAATGAAAACCTAGACCCCTACGGGCGCGGCAAGTCACCGCCAAAACCTGAAGCGAGGCAGCACCCTTCAGCAACGTGAATGGACCACCCAGCACTTCACGGAATCCGGTAACTTGGGCACCCCTCCTGGGTCAACCTGTACCCCCTACGAGTGCGGCGAATAGCCCGCCAATCCTAGAGTGATGCCCCCTCCGTCTCAATGCCATGAGATGCGGGCTTGTTGCCCTCCAGAACCCGGCTATCCGTGCACCCCTCCGCGGGGCAATCCTAGTACAGAAAGTAAAATATACATACAACGGGTACATCGACCGCAACCAGGTCGTGCCCCAAAAGAATAATACAATCAGGCAGTGACGGCTGTCCACATGTCGGACGCTCGCCCCGCAATATCAAATGTACATAATACAACAGAACTGTACTAGCATTGCATCCAGGCTATCCCCCACGACCGATCCGCAACATCACAGCAAAAACAGAACATCAACGTGAAAGTCACGTTCGCAAATCCGTCTAACCGGGCTATAGCAGTTAGACCGGATTTACCGATCAAGTGACATTCACGGTCGCAGATATAATGTAAATACTGTGAAATAATGTGTTTAAAATATATCCGATCGATCAAATTATAACAAGTGGGCCCCAAGCGATACTGTAGCACTCACAGAAATAATTGGCCCAATATTAATATTCCAAAACCCATATTTTAAGCCCAAAAAGCCTCTGGAAAAAAATGGTGAAGTGATGTCTACAGTACGCGGCGGAAGGGCGGCGGAATTGGGGTTTGTGCGGCGCTTCCGTGCTCTGACTGTGGAATCACTTCATCGAAATTTTACAGAGTTCTTAGATTTTCTAGTACATCAATATTTTACAACCTGAAAAATTTTTCGAGACCAAAAATTTTCAACAGAAACTGATGCGAACTAAAATGCAGTTTTGGAACATTCGATCGATCGAAACAGAAAAACACATTACACCAAGCCAGACTATGTTAATGGCGAGGCTCTGATACCACTGTAAGTGCACGGCGGCGCCCCGGCCGTCAATCCGACGCCGGAATGCGGAAGCGGTGAAAAACTTTAATTTTGCGGACTTAGCAAACCGGCACCACCGCGCACTAAACACCCGGATCGTAACCATTAACAAGTCTAAGCTAACAAGAAGAGGGGTTAGAGATATACCGACTGATCCGAGTCCTCCGGTCTTCATCTCCACTCCGATCTCCTCGCGGGATCTCCGTCTGTCTCCTCCTTGCCGGAAGGGCACCACATCGCCTGCATCTTTTACGGGCTCCCACCTCTATACCGAGGCAACTCGGGTGCGAAGTTGGCTAGCCGACGCGCCCATGATTTGCTGTAGAATAATGTAGAATCGTTGTCTCTTTGGGGTTAATGAGGTTGCCAAGATGGAGGAATTTATGGACAAGAATTTTCCATGGATGCTTAATGAAGAATGAAGCATCCAAAACTAAATGAGCTCGGCCACTTCAGAAAATGTGCTCACTGGAAAATGAAAATGAAGCAAGCCCCTCTTTAACTCACAGGAAATCAAGTATATAAAGTGAGCAAGAATTAATCCAAAAGGAAAAAAAAACTTCACAGCACACACACACACAAAGAGGGGGCCCACGAAATAATCATGAAGGAAATAATTCACACACACAAACAAATAAACCTCACTCCACTCAAGCACACAACAGTGGCCGGCCCCCCCCCCCCATTCAAGTGGGAAAAAGAATGGAATTAATTAAGATAAGGTCACACCAAATTCCAACTCAACAACCACCATCATCACCTCCCAAAGTCCAACCATGATGAGAAAGGAAAAGTCAAAGATGGTGCACATCATGAAAACCATCATGATGCTATAATAAGCAAAGACCCCCTTCCACAAAAGCCTATTTGCAACAATGCAAATAAACCCTCCTCCACCAATCTTCGGCCAATGAACGGAACAATGGAAATTGGCCGAAACAGAAAGCAAACTGGCAACTCCAGAAAACTGGTCCTGTAATAAATTACAGGAAAACCCCGATACTGTGCATACACACCCGTATCTGTATTTCGACCGAAATACAAATGCAATGAGACAAAATCTCCACTGTACTATACTAGAATCCGGCTTATACCAAAACCGGCTAGTAATATCTGTTCGATCCTGATCCGTGCAATACCGCACGTATCTGATCGAACCCTGCCATATAACCATACGGCCTATAGTACAAACTGTCCGATCCTGATCCGTGCAATACCGCACGTATCTGATCGGACCTTGCCATATCTCCATACGGCCTCTACAACCTTTCGCCCGAAAGCTGAGTAACTGAATGTGGGGGACTCTAAAGACTCGTCAACACCTCGGTTGTGGATTTAACCACTAGCACGTCAGAGGTATAAGCCAATACGTAACGGGCTACCAAGTATTGACTAAAAGGGACGTCTGTGAGTGAACTCAGCCTGACAACCCTACTGAGCCTGTCAGTGACAATATCCGTGCAGTCCGGTCCGTTCGTCTATGAGTATCGCATGGCGGGCCTAGGGGGTTGGTAAAAGTCAGACCCCCAAAAGCGGTACAAGTCGTGTCGGAGTGTAGCCCAGAACACCCTGAGATACTACTGGAATACCTACCAGTAAATCTCCTTGCCTTGGCCAAGGACTTTGTGTAATGGCTCTCCTAGACACAGCACGACCTCACCCCCAATACCGGGAGAGACGAACCCCTGAAGATACGCTCACTGCCTCCATGTGGCTCGGGACTGTACCCAACTAAAACCTGTTTGCACGACTCCTTTGAGCCGTGGTAGGGTAGTAATCAAAGTACAGTAGGAACTCACACGAGACAAATGACGATCCCCAGGTCGATGAACTAACCTGCACACATGTCACCAGGGAACTGCCATCTGACGTCTGGTATATGACCAACTAGCATGTTCCCGGCGAGTCCTGTCCGGTGTACTCATAACCCAATGAGCACCTGTATACATCTTAGGTGATCCAACTGACACCAGTGGCTTGTGAGACCGGCCACCGCCCCTCGTCGGGGTCTCGACTGTATACACTAGTCTACTAATGGAGTATCGATGCCCAGTCTCGAAACTCCCACGACTAGGGACCTTTTAAGGATAAGCTTATAGACCCCCAGCTCCCACTTATATGATCGCCCTCATACTGCTGGTGGTCAAGCAAGAATCCTAGGGGCTCTATCAACGTGTAATAGCGACGTGTCAGGTCACCTAAAGCAGTACACGATGATAAAGGTAAACCAGATAGCATACTATCATCTCGAGTAAGACTGTCCTACCGGGATAGGTCCTCCATCAATCATTGCAATCACGTACCTGCGACCTAATAATTGACTCTGAGGGCACTATCTCCAACATATGTCAACGACAATTGGGATGCGCATATTTACTTACGTTGATGACATGTGATGTTATGTGTTGCTGGATATGTTATATTGGATCGTCGTGTTTGAATAGCCGGGGTTTCTATGTGAGATGAGTGTTTTTCATTTTCATTCATGTAAAAACTTGTATGTAATATTCTTTTATTGGGGCATTTCCAGGTTGCGGAAGATGTCACCGTTTGTATATTATTTACTTTTCTGCACTAGGATAGACCCAAGGAGGGGAGCACAAGTAACCGGGTTCTGGAGTCCAATGGGAGACCAACTCGAGGAGTCGAGTCCGGGTCTCCTAACTCTAGAATTGGTAGGGTTGCTTGCCGCTCTCGTAGGGGTCCAGGGGTGTGGGTTTGGCTATTCATCACGACTGTGGAATCCGTGTTTTATACTGGTTCGTATTGAAAACACGAACGTCCTAGTATATCCAATATTTCATATGATTCTTCTGCTGCGATATCTGTGATGTGATCATGTGATGTTCTGTGATAGATACAGTATATAGTATATATGATATATTATGTAGACGTTACTTATGTTTTACACCCGCGCTAGCCCTGCCCCGCTCTGTCGTTAGTTACCTAACCTAACGGTGCATGAGGGGACATCGAGGCGAATGCGGATGGCATAAGTGTACGTCGTATTTATCTGTGATGTTTAGGTACTTAAATGATGGCACTTCATTAATGTGATTAATGAAATAAAAAAAACCTAAGATGTTGTAGAATCGAATTTCAAAATAAAACAGGTAGCTACAGTTCTTGCTTTGCATAGCGGTATATATGATATATCCTGCACCTTATTCGATGAGGAAAGGACCGAGATCCCTTCACCGGGAGTGACTCCTTTAGCAATAACTGGCAGATGCTACACACTCGGTTTGTCTTTTGATTGCTTTTAAGAGTTTTTTGCTTTGCACAGTGATATATATGATATATCCCGTACCTCATTCGATGAGGAAAAGACCGACGATCCCTTCACCGGGAGTGACTCCTTTAGCAAAACTAGAAAAGCCTCAAAAACACTCCATTTCAAAATTCATTCGATCCTACAACGATATCAAGTTCATTACGCAATTGGTTTTCAGAAAAACCTCTCGTAGCCCTCCGTCATTTCAGATAAGTACCAGTTAGTATTCGTGCTACGTTTGTTGACTATGTTAAGGCGTAGTGTGCGGTAGCTAATTAGTGCTTATCTGCATAAGCATATGATGTGATTGGATTAGGGTAGTCGTGCGACTTTGTTGACTATGTTAAGGGTCGTGCGGGTGGGTTTAATTCAATCGGGAAATGACGGGTTGAACTTGACTAGCACTTATGATTTGTTGACTATGTTAAGGTCATATAGCTGCTAGGGGCAAAATAATTATCGGGAATTTCTAGTGTTGAAATTTGCAATGAGATTGCATACCTTCTATGAGATAATTGGATCCCGATACCCGCTACGAGTAATTGTTACTCCTGGGAGAGTTTTACACATTACAATTAGCCGATCAAGTAGGTATCTAGAAAGGTGTCAACGAGGTTACGCCTCTGGGAAAACGAGGTTTACATTAATTAGGTTCGTGCGAAAGCACGGGGGACCTCCCTCAAAGTACCGACACTGGCCTGGCTGAAAGATTGGCAAACTTGTAGTGTGTAATTAATCCCGGCTAGTCTTTCCTTTTAGGGTTTGAAGGAAGATTTGATAAAAACAGTGGGAGCCATCCTGATTAGATAAAATAATAACCAATCTGATCTTGCAAGAGCATACGCTGAGTGTTTTCTTCTCTCTCTCTCCAGGTAGCGACCATATCACGCCTTAATCAAGATAATAATACGGATTATTGACCGAACCCGCTTGTTATACTGAGCTGGGGAACGTTGGTCCCGCTCCAACTTATAATTGTTATAAGACAAAGCAGGAAATTGGGGATTACCAGAATTCCCGTGCCGCCCAAATGAAGTAAGTGCATATGATGCATCATCTTCGGGTGTGTTCTTTATACAGAACTGTTTCTCTATTCTCTACGTCCTGGGTATTTGATACCGGATCAGGATTCCAGATATGTAATATGTTACATAGGGCTACAGAAAGGTAGAGAACTGAGAACGGGTGATAAGTTTCATAAGGCAGAAAACGGGGCAAATGTTGCAGCCAAGTCTGTTGGTCACTGTCACCCTGTATTACCAATACATTGATTCTGAACGAATGTTATTAGATACCGAACCTGATATACAAAATCATATCAATCTATTTATTAGTAAAGAAAGGATATAATTTTGTATTGTTGGATAATGTTTTGAACATTTCCTATATCAAAAGTTGATCGGTTCAGGCACGTTATCTAAAAGCGTTGATGTTCTAAATCAAACTACAGTTCTTAGTATATAGAACACACACAAGAGGATGAGTTCAGAGATGAACGGATCCTTCTTGAGGCATTGTAGACTAGGTCATATCAATGCGACCCGACTGGCTAAAGTTACATTTAGAAGCATTTTTAAATTAGTTTGAATTTACATCTTATGAAACTTGCGAGTCATGTCACAAAGATAAAATGACCTCAGCTCTGTTTATTGGAAACAGAGAAAGAGTTAGTAAACTCTTGGGATGATACATGTTGATGTATAAAGGTCCCCTGTCTACACATGCCAAGACCGGTTCTTTGTACTTCATTACGTTCTCTGATGATCTCTCGAGATTCAGACATATGTTCCTGTTGAAACACAAGTCCGAACCTTTTGAGATACTCACAGAATATAAGTTAGAAGTAGAGAACCAAAACACGGGTATAAGTATTATCTCCTTTGATGAGATCAAGGAGGAGAATACTTGAGCACGGAATTCCTGGACTTTTCTAAAGGAGAATGAGATTCTCTCTCAGCATTACTCCTCCGTATATACCATAGCACGATGGTATATCGGGGCGGAGCAATCACACCCTATATGATAAGGTGTGCACTATGATGAGTACTACTGAGTTACCTATTTCCTTATTGGGAGTTATGCACTTGAGAAGTTGCATACCTATTGAATAGGGTTCAAATCAAGTCAGTTGCCTACCATTTCATATGTGATATGATAAGGGAAGAGCCCATATCTTAAGTAGGTTAAGATTTGGGGTTGTCCGGGCTATGTCTAAAAGCAAAATCCGGACAAGCTCGAGGCAAGGTCTGTAATGTAGAACTGGAAAGGTTCCAGCTATACAAACTACAGCAGATGATTTGATAAAACCAAAGGATTCAATAGTTACCAACGAACCTCAGCCTCTCCGCCGATCTAGTAGGGTCCCTCACCCACCTGAGAGATATTTCGGTTTCTCTATGACAGTGGGAGCGAGGATTGCATCATGAGATGATGACCCAACTAGTTTCGAGCAGGCCATCGAGAGTAGAGACTCTGTAAGAATGGCTGGACGCTTTACGATCTGAGATGGAATCCTTATACACCAACAAAGTATGGACTTTAGTTGCAATATCTGAAGGGTTAAATCCCCATCAGGAGCAAGTATATCTTGAGAAGATTACTTGGTGTAGATGGAAAAGTTGAGACTTTCAAAGCTAGACTTGTTAAAGCTTTTCGTCATCGACCAGGCGTGGATAATGATGAAACCTTTTCAAGTAGCTATGCTTAAGTCCATCCAGATCCTACTTGCCACGGCTACATACCATGACTACGATATCTGGCGGTTGGGTGTCATGACTGCTTTTCTAAATGATGTTTTGGAAGAGAGCGTCTATAAGTACACAGCCAGAGGGCTTTGTAGACAGTGGGAGCAGCGGAAACGTGTGCAAGATGCTTTATAGGATAAAATAGGCATCGCGGAGTTGGAACATCAGTTTTGATGGATTAGTCAAAGAAGTTGACATCATCAAAATGGTAGATGAACCTTGTATAAACAAAAAGGTAGTAGGGAGTATGGTGACGATCCTCGTAGAGTACGTGGATGACATACTCTTGATAGGGAAGGAGTTTCCTGTAGGGTTCCTAGGCACCCTAGTGAGGTCTCACAAGGCATCGAACATGCCAATTTAAAAAAAATGGTGCCGAGAAACCCTAGACTACGGATCTTAGACTAGATGTTTAGGCGAAACTAAAAACTAGTTAACTACTTAACTAGAAGTTAGATGCTACAACCTTTGTAGATCCGGATTTCTACCACCTTAGCTCCACGTGGTCATGCCCTCGCTGTCCATCATGAATCCTCGACTCATTCGTCGGCTTCATCGGAAAACGGGCGAGCAAGGTCGTCGGCTTCATGTCAAAGACGATCTACGTCGAGATTGCACTAGTTCAAGCTCCGACTTCACCAAGTAGTGAAACTTGTGAAGAAAACACCCAAAACCACTTGGCAAGAGGTAGAGGATGAAGAAATAGGAGGTGGGTTCACTTTAGATTTGGATTTCTTTCACTAAAACTCAAGTTGCCATTGATGTAGCAAGCTTGAAGAAGAAGAAGAAGATGAGCTAGTTATGATAAGTCTTATGTTAAATGAATAATCAATTCAATACTTATCATAACTTGACTAAGGTTAAGTGTAGAGAATAAACCATGGTGAATTAAGTGGGTTAGGGTTAAGTAAGATGACAAGAATGGTTGCAAAAGTCAAGGGTTCAAGAAGCTTCAACATAAAACAAGAATTGCCACCATTCTCATCTTGAATTTATCCACATAAATAAACAAATAAATGAATAAATAAATATGCAAAACCCTAATTACAAAATAACCATGGTTTAATTCTATTCATTTAACCATATGATCAAGTATCATCAAACATGATACAAAAAGGTGCACAAAAAATATATCACATATACAATGTGCAAACCAAGTGAGAAAAATCCGTTTAAAGTGAACCAATACTAGTTAATGCAAAGTAATATATCAAATATATAATTATACATTAAATCATTAAATCAACACTTGATTCAATGATCCGGTCATGTCGCACATGACTGACTAGTATTCAATGTATCGGCTTATCGAATCGATCTTCGATTCGATAACTAGGTTATATCGAATATAACCATTCGATACATATATCGCGAGAATGGAATACGGTATCACAAACACGCATTATTCTCGGTCCTGCACATATCTCATATGCGCTCCTATTTCGTTTCGCTTGAGCCAGGAAACCTCTGTGTAGGACTCTAAAGACTCGTCAATACGCCGGTAGCAGATGATGATCATATCAAACACCCACAAGCCGCAAGCGGTCTGCTAAACATAACGGCCACCCGGGTATCGACGAGCTAGCCCGCTCACACTCCTGCGAATCCGACCAGTAACACTTACCGTACAGTCCGGTCTCTTCGTCTGATATGTCGCATATCAAGTATAGGGGTGGTAAACGTCAGACCCCAATAACCCGATAAGTCGTGCCGATGTGAGGCTCATAACGGGTCGAGAAACTACTGGTAACACTTACCAGCAAATCTCTGATCAGCCCTGGCCAGGGACTTCCCTGTTACGGCCAATCAAGCACAGCGCAACATCAACCCCCAATACCGGGAGAGACGAAACCCCTCCTATCTCTCATTGCCTCCTTGTGACTCGGGACTGTGCCCAAAGACCACCGTTTTGCACGCCCTCATGGACGTGGTAAGGTGGAGATCAAAGCACAGTGGGAATCACACAAGACTCTATGACGATCTCGGGTCTACAGACTAACCTGTACAAGTGTCACCTGAGAACTGCCATCTGACGTGAGGTATAATACCATCTGGGAGTTCTCGGCGAGTCCGTCCAGTGTACCCAGTCTCCACTGAGCACCCGTACGCCATCTCTGATGTCAAACACCAATGGATATGGGATCATCCATCGCCTATCTCATGGGTCGAGAAGCGTATACGCTAGTCTACACTGGTATATCGATGCCCCGTCTCGATACAGCAACGACTAGGGACCTTGAAGGATGTACTTATGGACTACCATGTTCCCACTAGTATGATCTGCATCATAGTCCAGGTAGTCAAGTACACATCCTAAGGGCTTTACCAACATGTAACTACAAGATATTATAAAGAGACTAGTGTACATGTTAAGATAAAGAGTAACCAGATAGCATACTATCATATCGAGCAAGAAATTCATCTTTATATATGTCCAAGCATCCAATATAATATACAACATCTGTACAATACTGGCCTCTAGGGCATACATACAACTAACAATCTCCCACTTGCACTAGGGCCAGCTGCTGTAGTATCGCATACCGAGCATCCCGAAGAGTCTCTCAAACTGTGTCTGGGGAATGGCCTTCGTGAGTGGATCCGCCGTGTTGTTCTTCGTGTCAACCCTCCTGACCTCGATCTCCCGGCGATCAACTATCTCCCGGATCAGGTGATACCGCCTCAGAATATGCCTGGATCGCTGATGGGACCTGGGTTCCTTGGCCAAAGCCACCGCTCCATTGTTATCGCAATACAAAGGTATTGGATGCTCAATGGTTGGAACCACTCCAAGTTCAGTAATGAACTTCTTGATCCAGACAGCTTCTTTAGCAGCATCGTTGGCAGCGATGTATTCAGCCTCCATCGTCGAGTCTGCCACGGTTTCCTGCTTGGAACTCTTCCAGCTAACCGCCCCTCCGTAAAGGGTAAAGACAAAGCCCGACTGCGACTTAGAGTCGTCCTTATCACTCTGGAAGCTCGAATCGGTAAAAGACTCCACTTGGAGTTCTCCGTTACCATACACCAAGAACATATCTCTAGTCCTTCGCAAGTACTTGAGAATGCTCTTCACAGCTGTCCAGTGACTCTCTCCAGGATCAGCTTGATACCTGCTCACTATACTTAGTGAGTATGCTACATCGGGTCTGGTACATAGCATCGCATACATGATAGAGCATACTGCCGAAGCATAGGGTATCCCTTGCATGCGAGCTCTCTCCAAATCAGTCTTGTGAGACATCTCTTTGGAGAGAGTTACTCCAGAGATCGTTGGTAAGTTCCCACGCTTGGACTCTTCCATACTAAACCTCTTTAGTATGGTGTCAATGTACCTGGATTGGGACAATCCCAAAATCCGTTTGGATCTATCTTTATAGATCCTGATCCCCAATATGCAGGAGGCATTACCAAGATCTTTCATTGAGAATCTTTGTGATAAGAAGAGCTTGACCGATTGCAGCATAGGAATATCATTTCCTATCAAGAGTATGTCGTCGACGTACAATACGAGGAAGACAACCTTACTCTCTGCCACCTTCTTGTAGATACAAGGTTCATCTGGATTTTTGACGAAATCAAACTCTTTGATAACGACGTCAAAGTAGATGTTCCAACTCCGCGATGCTTGCTTTAATCCATAAATGGATTTAAGCAGCTTGCACACCTTCCCACTGCTCCCACTGTCTACGAAGCCCTCTGGCTGAGTCATGTACACGCACTCTTCTAAATCACCATTTAGAAAGGCGGTCTTAACATCCATTTGCCAGATTTCGTAATCATGATAAGCAGCGATGGCAAGCATGATCCGGATGGATTTAAGCATAGCTACTGGAGAAAAGGTCTCGTCATAGTCCACACCGGGTCTTTGACGAAAACCCTTTGCTACTAATCTAGCTTTGAAAGTCTCCACTTTCCCATCTACACCAAGTTTCTTCTTGAAGATTCACTTGCTCCCAATGGGTTTTACCCCTTCAGGAGCAACTTCCAAAGTCCATACTTTGTTGGTGTACATGGAATCCATCTCAGACCGCATAGCATCCAGCCATTTCACTGAGTCCCCACTCGTGATGGCCTGCTCGAAGCTAGTTGGGTCATCATCCTCCATGATGCAATCCTCGCTCCCACCATCCATGAGAAAACCGTAGTATCTCTCAGGTTGGCGAGGAACCCTACTAGATCGGCGGAGAGGCTGAGGTTCGTCGGGAGCTACTGAATCCTCTGGTTCCACTAAATCTTCAGTTTGAGTTTGTGTAGCCGGAATTTCTTCCAGTTCTACCTTATCGCCACTAATTTCCTTTGCAAGAAATTCCTTTTCCAAAAAGGTGGCATGTCGAGAAACAATCACTTTTTGTTCCTCTGTATGGTATAAAAGATATCCATGTGAATGTTTGGGATATCCCACAAACTTGCATAGAACTGACCGTGCCTCGAGTTTGTCCGGATTTTGCCTTTTGACATAGGCCGGGCAACCCCATATCTTAACTCGTTTAAGACATGGTCTCTTCCCACTCCATATCTCATATGGTGTGGTAGGTACATATTTAGATGGAACTTGATTCAATAGGTATGCAGCTGTCTCCAGCGCATAACTCCAGAAGGAAATAGGTAACTCAGCTGTGCTCATCATAGAGCGCACCATATCTAATAGGGTGCGGTTCCTCCTTTCTGATACACCGTTGTGCTGTGGTGTATATGGAGGAGTCAGCTGAGAGAGAATCCCATTCTCTTTTAGGAAGTCCAGGAATTCATTGCTTAAGTATTCTCCTTCTCGATCAGATCGTAGGATTTTAATACTTTTTCCGGTTTGGTTCTCAACTTCTTTCTTATATTCCCTAAATTTCTCAAAAGCTTCTGATTTGTGTTTCATCAGGAACACATACCCGAACCTAGAGAGATCGTCAGTGAATGTAATGAAGTATGAAGAACCATCCCTGGCATGTGTAGACATGGGACCGCATACATCACTATGTATAAGTCCCAAGAGTTCGGTAACTCTTTCTCCGTGTCCCGTAAACGGAGTTTTGGTCATCTTGCCTTTGAGACATGACTGGCAAGTGTCATAAGATGAAAATTCAAACGGATTTAAATATCCATCTTTTTGCAACTTAGCTAGTCGTGTCGCATTGATGTGGCCCAGTCTACAATGCCACAAGAAGGATTCGTTGAGTTCAGAACTCTTCCTCTTGTGTGTGTTTGTTATGCTCAGAACTGTTGATTGATTTAGAACATAAATGCCATTGCACAACGTGCCTGATCCAACCAACTTTTGGTTATGGAAAATGTTCATAACATTGTCCTGTAATACAAAATTATATCCCTCTTTACTTAATAAAGAAACCGATATAATGTTGCATATCAGGTTCGGCATGTAATAGCATTCGTTCAGAACCAATGTATTACCAGTTGGTAATACAAGGTGATATTCCCCGACAGTCTTGGCTGCAACAATTGCACCATTTCCAACTCTATTGTCTTTATCACCTTCTCCAAGTTCTCTACCTTTCCTTAGCCCATGTAACTGATTACATATATGGGATCCTGACCCGGTATCTAATACCCAGGACGTAGAGCAAATGGAGAAACAGTTCTCAGTAACGAACACACCCGAAGAAAATGCATCAACATGTACTTTCTTCATTCGGGTGGCATGGGAATCCTGGCATTCCCCTATATCCTGTTCATTCCTATAACTCTTATAAGAAAGAACGGAACCAACGTTCCCCAGCACAGTATAACATGCGGGTTCGGTCAATACATCCATATTATTATCTTGATTAAGGCATGAACTGGTCGCTACCTGGAGAGAGAGAGAAGAAAACACTTTAGCGTATGCTCGTGCAAGATCAGATTGGTTATTATCTTATCTAATCAGGATGGCTCCCACTGCTTTTTATCAAATCTTCCTTCAAACCTTAAAAGGAAAGACTAGCCGGGATTAATTACACACTACAAGTTCGTCAATCTTTCAGCCAGGCCAGTGTCGGTACTTTGAGGGAGGTCCCCCGTGCTTTCGCACGAACCTAATTACTGTAAACCTCGTTTTCCCAGAGGCGTAACCTCGTTAACACCTTTCTAGACACCTACTTGATCAGCTAATTGTAATGTGTAAAACTCTCCCAGGAGTAACTCTTACTCGCAGTGGGTATCGGGATCCAACTATCTCATAGAAGGTATGCAATCTCATTGCAAATTTCAACACTTGAAATTCCCGATAATATTTTACCCCTAGTGTCCTATGACCTTGACAAAGGCCAACAAATCACAGGATGCTAGTCAAGTTCAACCCGTCATTTCTTGATTGAATCAAACCCACCCGCACGACCCTTGACAAAGGCCAACAAGGTCGTACGACTACCCTGAAACAATCTGCATCACATGCATAAGCAGATAAGCACTATTCAGCTACCGCACACTACGTCTTGACAAAGGCCAACAAACGCAGCACGAATACTAAACAGTTCTAATCTGAAATGACGGAGGGCTACGGCAGGTTTTTCTGAAAACCTATTGCGTAATGAACTTGATATCGTTGTAGAATCAAATGGAGTTTTGAAATGGAGTGATTTTGAGGCTTTTCTAGTTTTGCTAAAGGAGTCACTCCCGGTGAAGGGATCTCGGTCCTTTCCTCGTCGAATGAGGTGCGGGATATATCATATATATCGCTGTACAAAGCAAAAACCCAAAAGCAGTCAAAAGCAAACCGAGTGTGTAGCATCTGCCAGTTATTGCTAAAGGAGTCACTCCCGGTGAAGGGATCTCGGTCCTTTCCTCATCGAATAAGGTGCGGGGTATATCGCATATACCGCTGTGCAAAGCAAGAACTGTAGCTACCTGTTTTATTTTAAAATTCGATTCCACAACATCTTAGGTTTCTTATCTTTCATTAATCACATTAATGAAGTCCCATCAATTAAATACCTAAACATCACAGATAGATATGACGTACACTTATAACATCCGCATTCGCCTCGATGTCCCCTCATGCACCGTTAGGTTAGGTAACTAACGACAGAGCAGGGCAGGGCTAGCGCGGGTGTAAAACATAAGTAACGTCTATATAATATATCATATATACTATATACTATATCCATCACAGAGTCACAACACAGATATCGCAGCAGAATAAACATTTGAAATATTGGATATACTAGGACGTCCGTGTTTTCATTACGAGCCAGTATAAAACACGGATTCCACGGTCGTGATGAATAGCCAATCCCACACCCCTAGACCCCTACGAGAGCAGCAAGCAACCCTGCCAATTCTAGGATTAGGAGACCCGGACTCGACTCCTCGAGTTGGTCTCCCACTGGACCCCAGAACCCGGTTACTTGTGCTCCCCTCCTTGGGTCTATCCTAATGCGGAAAAGTAAATAATATACAAAGGGTGACAGCTTCCGCTACCTGGAAGTGCCCCAAATAAAAGAATATTACATACAAGTTTTTACATGAATGAAAATAAAAAACACTCATCTCACATAAAAACCCCCGGCTATTCAAACACGACGATCCAATATAACATATCCAGCAACACATAACATCACATGTTATCAACGTAAGTAAGTATGCATACCCCAATTGTCGTTGACGTATAGCAACGAAACCGGCGATATGATCATACTACACTTACGGTCACAGAAAAGAAAGTGTAAAACTACAACAATTGGAATCCGCAACTTCTTTAGACATCGCATGCCCAATTAAATGAAATACTTAGACATCACATGCCTAACAGATATAAATCCCGCATTTTAGTCTCATTATCGAAAACTCTTTTCAATATCATATGGGACTAAACTGCTAAATTTATAACATTCATTCAGTTATCATATAACTGTTTGTGAATTCCAATTATTGTATCACATTCCAGATAAACAGAAAATGTTAAACTTTTCGATCGAACAGTCGAATACCAAGTTTTCCCGATACAGCTCAACACATGAAATAAGTCTAGCAACATTCAGTTCGTGCCTCAGTACCGATGGTCCAGCCGTAGAAGGGTCAAGCCAACGCCTCACATGTGGCACGCTGTACTGCCCCAAACCCGAAGGTTTAAAGGGCAGTTCAAGACGGTCACATAATCGAGTTAAGGTTTGTTGTCTTCTAGAGGGTCCATCGCGTTACTTGCACTACTTAGAACGTCGTTAAACTATGGAAAAATCCAACACTTGGAAATTTCCCGACAGGGGAAAAATTGGGTATTTATATCCGGTCGAACTTTTTAACATATTCTAAAAATTATCCGGAAAGCCACACTGACAAAATTTGATAATCCGATCGAATATACGAAACCCCAAAACAACCCCAGAAAATTCAACTCTTGAAACAGTATTAAAAATTCCCAGAAAATCCAGCATAAAATAATAAGAGTTACTGTGCAAATAGTGGAGGATGACGTCATCATAACGCGGCGGAACCGCGGCATTCAAGCTCCGACTTCACCAAGTAGTGAAACTTGTGAAGAAAACACCCAAAACCACTTGGCAAGAGGTAGAGGATGAAGAAATAGGAGGTGGGTTCACTTTAGATTTGGATTTCTCTCACTAAAACTCAAGTTGCCATTGATGTAGCAAGCTTGAAGAAGAAGAAGAAGATGAGCTAGTTATGATAAGTCTTATGTTAAATGAATAATCAATTCAATACTTATCATAACTTGACTAAGGTTAAGTGTAGAGAATAAACCATGGTGAATTAAGTGGGTTAGGGTTAAGTAAGATGACAAGAATGGTTGCAAAAGTCAAGGGTTCAAGAAGCTTCAACATAAAACAAGAATTGCCACCATTCTCATCTTGAATTTATCCACATAAATAAACAAATAAATGAATAAATAAATATGCAAAACCCTAATTACAAAATAACCATGGTTTAATTCTATTCATTTAACCATATGATCAAGTATCATCAAACATGATACAAAAAGGTGCACAAAAAATATATCACATATACAATGTGCAAACCAAGTGAGAAAAATCCGTTTAAAGTGAACCAATACTAGTAAATGCAAAGTAATATATCAAATATATAATTATACATTAAATCATTAAATCAACACTTGATTCAATGATCCGGTCATGTCGCACATGACCGACTAGTATTCAATGTATCGGCTTATCGAATCGATCTTCGATTCGATAACTAGGTTATATCGAATATAACCATTCGATACATATATCGCGAGAATGGAATACGGTATCACATACACGCATTATTCTCGGTCCTGCACATATCTCATATGCGCTCCTATTTCGTTTCGCTTGAGCCAGGAAACCTCTGTGTAGGACACTAAAGACTCGTCAATACGCCGGTAGCAGATGATGATCATATCAAACACCCACAAGCCGCAAGCGGTTTGCTAAACGTAACGGCCACCCAGGTATTGAGCGATCAGAAGATCGACGAGCTAGCCCGCTCACACTCCTGCGAATCCGACCAGTAACACTTACCGTACAGTCCGGTCTCTTCGTCTGATATGTCGCATATCAAGTCTAGGGGTGGTAAACGTCAGACCCCAATAACCCGATAAGTCGTGCCGATGTGAGGCTCATAACGGGTCGAGAAACTACTGGTAACACTTACCAGCAAATCTCTGATCAGCCCTGGCCAGGGACTTACCTGTTACGGCCAATCGAGCACAGCGCAACATCAACCCCCAATACCGGGAGAGACGAAACCCCTCCTTTCGCTCATTGCCTCCATGTGACTCGGGACTGTGCCCAAAGACCACCGTTTTGCACGCCCTCATGGACGTGGTAAGGTGGAGATCAAAGCACAGTGGGAATCACACAAGACTCTATGACGATCTCGGGTCTACAGACTAACCTGTACAAGTGTCACCTGAGAACTGCCATCTGACGTGAGGTATAATACCATCTGGGAGTTCTCGGCGAGTCCGTCCAGTGTACCCAGTCTCCACTGAGCACCCGTACACCATCTCTGATGTCAAACACCAATGGATATGGGATCATCCATCGCCCATCTCATGGGTCGAGAAGCGTATACGCTAGTCTACACTGGTATATCGATGCCCCGTCTCGATACACCAACGACTAGGGACCTTGAACGATGTATTTATGGACTACCATGTCCCCACTAGTATGATCTACATCATAGTCCAGGTAGTCAAGTACACATCCTAAGGGCTTTACCAACATGTAACTACAAGACAGTATAAAGAGACTAGTGTACATGTTAAGATAAAGAGTAACCAGATAGCATACTATCATATCGAGCAAGAAAGTCATCTCTATATATGTCCAAGCATCCAATATAATATACAACATCTGTACAATACTGGCCTCTAGGGCATACATACAACTAACATTTACTATGCTATGCTCAGTCAATCTCCGCTTATCACAATGATTCTCCACATAAGATCAAAGTGATACCTACTAAATCCTGGGTTTTGGATCTATGAGATAGGTCTAAATGGATGTTAGGATTCTCACTAGTTGTAGTAAGATGGTATCAATCGATCCTGGGGAGAATCACCGGAAGTGTTCCAGGATGATAAGGACGACTGAATGTCAGTCACAGGCATTGTCTTTACCCTCAGTGAAGGGACGGTATGTTGGAAGAGTTCCAAGATAGATACCGTGACATACTAGACGATTAAGGCTGAATACATCGCTACTTAAGATGCTACCAAAAAGGCTGTCTGGGTGTATATTGGTTCATGAGATGAACTGCGTTCCAACCATTATGAGACAATGGAGTTGTGGCTTATGCCAAGGAACGCCCGTCCCATCAGTGATCCAGACATATTCCAAGGCAGTATCACCTGATCATGGAGATGGTTGATCTCCATGGAGATCGAGGTTAGGAGAGTAGACTCAGAGGACAACACAGCGGATCCACTCACAAAGGCCTGTTCCCAGAGAGAGATTTTTATGGGATGGTTGAGTATAGGATACTACAACCATTGCTATCTGATGGCCCTAGTGCAAGTGGGAGATTGTTAGTTATATGTATGCCCTAGAGGCCATTACTGTACATTGGATGTATATTGTAGTGGATGCTGGGACATATATAGGGAGGACTTTCTTGCTCGACATGATAGTATGCTATCTGGTTACTCTTTACCTTAACGTGTACACTGATTGTCTCTCTGTTACATGTTGGTAAAGCCCTTAGGATGTGTACTTGACTACCTGGACTATGATGCAGATCATACTAGTGGGGACATGGTAGTCCATAAGTACATCCTTCAAGGTCCCTAGTCGTGGGTGTATCGAGACAGGGCATCGATATACCAGAGTAGACTAGCGTATACCTTCTCGACCCATACAGATGGGCGATGGATGATCCCCTATCCATTGGGGTTTGACATCAGAGATGATATACGGGTGCTCAGTGGAGACTGGGTACACTGGACGGACTCGCCGAGAACTCCCAGATGGTATTATACCTTACGTCAGATGGCAGTTCTCTGGTGACACTGGTACAGAGTAGTCTGTTGACCCGAGATTGTCATAGAGTCTTGTGTGGTTCCCACTGTGCTTTGATTTCCACCTTACCACGTCTAAGAGGGCGTGCAAAACGGTGGTTTTTGGGTACAGTCCCGAATCACATGGAGGCAATGAGTGATAGGAGGGGATTCGTCTCTCCCGGTATAGGGAGTTGATGTTGCGCTGTGTTCGATTGGCTATAACCGGAAATCCCTGGCCAGGGTTGCTGAGATTTACTGGTAAGTGTTACCAGTAGTTTCTCGAACTGTTATAGACCTCATATCGACACGACTTATCGAGCTATTGGGGTCTGACGTTTACCACCCTAGGCGAGAAATGCGACATATCAGACGATCAGACCGGACTGTACGGTAGTGTTACTGGTTGGATTCACTGGAGTGTGAGCGGGCTTGCTCGTCGATCTTCTGATCGCTCAATACCCGGGTGGCCGTTACGTTTAGCAGACCGCTTGCGGCTTGTGGGTGTTTGATATGATCATCATCTGCTGCCGGCGTATTGACGAGTCTTTAGAGTCCTACACAGAGGTTTCCTGGCTCAAGCGAAACGAAATAGGAGCGCATATGAGATATGTGCGGGACCGAGAATAATGCGTGTATGTGATACCGTATTCTATTCTCGCGATGAATGTATCGATTGGTTGTATGCGATATAACCTAGTTATCGAATCAAGTATTGATTCGATAAGCCGATACATTAAATACTAGTCGGTTGTGTGTGACATGACCGGATCATTGAATCAAGTGTTGATTTAATGATTTAATGCATAATTATATATTTGATATATTACTTTGCACTAACTAGTATTGGTTCACTTTAAATGGATTTTCTCACTTGGTTTGTGCACATTGTATATGTGATATACTTTTGTACACAAGTTTGTATCATGTTTGATGATGCATGCTTACTTGGGTTTGTGTAAAGACTAAACCATGGTTATATGAATGGTTAGGGTTTTGTTTTCTTTTTGATTTATCTTATTTAGTTATTCATTTTGAAAATGATAAGCATAAAGGGAAAATGGTGGCTTAATTTGTTTTCTAGTTGAAGCTTCTTGAACATTTGACCAAAGTGACCATTTTGTCTCATGCTTAACCCTAACCACTCCATTTTAACCCTAGTCTATTCTCTACACCTAACCAAGGTTAGGATATGATAAGTATTCATATTATTTATCCTTTTTGAATATACTTATGATATTCTTTCTTCTTCTTCTTCATCTTCTTCAATGAAGAAAGCAAAACTTCATCAATGGTGATTGATGAAAAAGAGTGAGAAATCCAAATCTAAAGTGAACCCACCTCCTATTTCTTCATCCTCTACCTCTTGCCAAGTAGTATAGGGTGTTCTCTTCACAAGTTTCATGACTTGGTGAAGTGGGAGCTTGATCTAGTGATGCCTCGACGTAGATCATCTTCGGCACGTCGTCGATGACCTAGCCCGCTTTTTCTCCGATGAAGCCGACGCTAGAGCCCAAGATCCGATTAGGACAGCGAGGAGACTTCATTGCGGAGCTATGGAGGTGGAGAACCGGATCTACAAAGGTTGTATTTCCGTTTACCATTTAGTTAAGTTGTTAACTAGTTTCTTTTTCGCCTAAACTTCTAGCCAACGATCCGTATCTAGGGTTTCTCGGCACTCCAAAGTTTGAAATTGGCATGGTTGATGCCTTGTGAGACCTCACTAGTGTGCCTAGGAATCCTACAGTGAGTTGCGCCAATTTAAGAGAGCAGTGCTCTATTTTAAAAGCGCATAGCGCAAGTTATTCTGGAGCTGACACGTGGCGCTCTCTGGTGGCTTGCGCCAACCCAAGAGCGCAACAGTGCAGATTTACAAGTGCAAGGCATTGTTTTAATATCTTGATCCAATTTTGGATTCAAGAAAAGAATCTTTAAGATTCCAGAACCAATGGTTCATAAAAAAGGCAATGCCTTTGTTATTATTATTATTATTATTATTATTTTTTATTGAAGATCCTTGATCTTGTTCTTAGATTAATGATCTTTTCAGAAGAAATTCTTCTTTTTTATTCAAAGGGTTTACCTTTTTCTCTTATTGAGTTCTTCTCAAAATTTTCTTTAGAGGAGTTCTCTCTGTGTTGATGATTTTTGTGTTGGGGTCTTTTTATAGTGCCAATGATTTGTTGAATTGGTTAGAGAGATCTTTCTCTGAGTGATTTGGGGATTTCTCCCCACCGTTGGATTTTCGATCCAATGGCTTCTGTTTTACAGAAGGCAATTTTCTTGTTTTTAACAAGATTAAGAAAAATCTTTCAGAATTTTAATTCTGTTTGGCGCAAGCGCACCTGCTCTTGACACATGTCGTACAGCGGAGAGCGCAGCGCAACTGCCCTGCGACGTGTCGCGCAGCGCAGAGCGCAAGTCAGCTGAAGCGTTGCTTCTTTCATAGAGCCTTGCTCTGATTGAGTGCGCTGCCTTGAGCGCTGCGCTCCCTGTGCCGGCGTGTCTGATTTCGACACGTAGCGCTATGCACGCAGCGCAGGGGATCTGAAGCGTTGCTTCATTTATTTTAATTTTAATTCTCACTTTAATTTTCAAAACAGAGCCTTGCTCTGATTGGGGGAAACAAAAGTGTTGCTTCTTTTCCCGCTTTGAAATTTGAACAGAGTTTTGCTCTGATTGGGGTAAACAAATGTCCCCCCACCGTTGCGCTTACGTGGCCCTCCAAACGTGAGCGCAGCGGTGGCAGAATTCCAACCGTCGCGGCAACTCTTGGAAGTTGAAAGGGCATTTGATGCCTATAAATAGGACCTTTAGTCCCTTAGGTGATTTTCATCTCTTCATAAGAATTTTGTTCAGAGCCCTGCTCTTTTGTTTAAGCACTTTTAAAAGTTCAAACTCTAGAGAATTTTAGGTAAAAATTAATTTGGATTAAATTAAATCAATTTAAGAGCTTTGCTCTCAATAGATCCCTGATCTAAAGAAAACCCATTTAGGGTTTCACTTAGCAGAGCTTTGCTCTAAGGGGGTCTTAAGAGAACTAAAGGGAACCCTATTAGAGTTCCATTAATAGAGTTCTGCTCTATGAAAGATTTTTTCTTGTATATTCCCGATTCACCAATGGAGCTTTGCTCCTTCCAAATCATATAGAAGAACTCTTAAGAGTTTTCCATAGATCCTGGTGGTTAGAGATGACGTTCTATTTTTTAATGAATTATACTGTCTTGCTTAATCAGTCCGTCTGCTAATTTTTTAGGTTTCTTTTACAGAAATAATGGACGCCCACATGTACGACCTTAACGAGATCATTTCTTACGGGGTCATCCGCCGACTCGGCCATTCTCAGAACCAAGAATTTACCAGCGCCGAGTGTGCCGAAATCATGAGCCGCTTTGACGCATACAACGGCCAACTGCTTCCTCGGCGCTCCCCTCTCCTGAAGCTTATTGTGGGAGCAATTTGGGAAGCGCTTCCTCTATTTTGTACTGGTGTGCCACTTGGGGCATTGGATGTCACCGAGGATGAGGTGCACTCGGTGTATCTGATGAGCCTAATCTCAAAGAGTAGGCGAGATAACCTTATCGATCTTTTGCACCAAGCTTTTCAACAGTCTGCAATACTTGCTGCCTATCGGAGGGAGGAGGACATCAGTGGGGATCCTGACGCTCGGGCTCGCGAAAGGAAGCACACTAGGATGGTTCGCCAGGCTTGGAAAGTCTTGGACAAGGTTACTTTTGAGTTCCTCAATCCATGTCCTGGATTTGAGGTTTTGCCATTGTAATCATTTGGATAATATCTTTGTTTATTGCCTTTATTGATGTAAAAACTTTCCAAGTATGAATGACAAATCTTTTGCCTCCTTCCTTTTATTTTCTGCTTTGTTACTGGCACATTCTTTAAATAAGCATAGCCTGTAAGCGATATAGAACATTATGTCTTGAACATCTTGGAGAGTAGTGATGGCTTAGGAAGCAGGTTCAGGTCTGCTACCTAAGGCTTTTCAACTTCATGAGCCGTCAGGGTCTCATAAAGACTTTTCTCCCTACGAGTCGAGAGGATCTCGTAGGTGTATCTTCTTCTTAGGAATCGTGAGGATAAGTGCATTTTCTCTTATAAGTCGTAAGGATCTTATAAAAGAATTTTCCCTCTTATGAGTCGAGAGGACTCGTAAGCGGTTGTTTCCCTCCTTGTCGAGACTCGACTTCGGAGAGTGAGACCCGTCGATAGTATGCAAGAGACCGTTTTGGGATGACTTGCAGGATCTCATTGCTTAGGAAACAAGTTTTTTAATCCCTGCTGCTTAAGGCTTTACCTCACGAGTCGAGACGAATCGAGCAGTTCTCGCAAAGACATCAATTTCCTCACGAGTCGAGACTAATCGGGGATTTCTCGCAAGAATATCCTAACATCACAGTTAACCTCTGCTCTTTACGACAGAAGTCCGTTAGTGTCTGTGGTACTTAGGGTTTTGGCCGTCGTACCGTCGCATCAGCTGATATATTCCTCGATAGGCAATCGTGCTGTTCGAGTAGCCCTGCGACTGTCATGTCTCTGATCCCTTCGGGGGCTGGACAAGACGTCTTCAAGTAATCTTCCAGGTAATCTTACCGTCAGAAAAGCAAGCGTTAGGAATTTTGCCATGCCGCTTTTTACTTGAGGTTAGGCTCATTTTGGAGAGCCCCGATGAGTCATAATCACTCCGCGCTGGTGTGGGATGATCTCCGATAGTCTTTCAGGTTTTTTGTGAGTTGCCGTCAAGACCCTGAAGCTAGGAATTTGGCCTTCGCTTCGTTTGCTGGCACTGCGTCTGCTGTATCGAGATGAATGTCGCGGTTGTCTCTAGGTTGTTGGTGAACCGTCGAGGCTTGGAACTGGGAATTTTGCCGTGGCTCCATTTGTTTGGTGATGTTGTGTCTGTTGTGTCGAGACGAACATCGAGGTGGTGACCATTCCGTACTAGTGTGAGATGATCTCCGGTTGTCTTTCAGTCTTTATATGACTCGCCGTTAAGACCTTGAAGCTAGGAATTTGGCCTTCGCTTCGTTTGCTGGCATCATGTCTGCTGTATCGAGACGAATGTCGCTGTTGTCTCTAGGTTGTTGGTGAACCGTAGAGGTTTGGAACTTGGAATTTTGCCGTGGCTCCATTTGTTTGATTATCGCGTCTGAACCCTGCTGGAGGAAGAACGCTGGGGTGACATCTCATCTGCTGTATCGAGACGAACGTCGAAGTGGTGACCATTCCGCACTGGTGTGAGATGATCTCCGGTTGTCTTTCAGGCTTTATATGACTTGCCGTTAAGACCTTGAAGCTAAGAATTTGGCCTTCGCTTCGTTTGCTTTGGCGTGCTCGAATCCTGTGGGAGGAAGAACGCTGAGGTGACATCTCGCCTGTTGTATCGAGACGAACGTCGAGGTGGAGCTGGGATTTTGCCATCACTCCGCTTTACTGACCATGGGGTCTTTTTGCCGACGTTGCATTTACATCCTGCTAGACTGCGAAGGAACGCCGTTGTTGACATTGCGTCTGCTGTAACGAGACGAATGCTGAGGTGGAGCTGGGATTTTGCCGTCGCTCCGCTTTGTTCCGACCACGAGGTCTTTTGTTGGCGTTGTATCTGCATCTTGCTGGACTGAGGAGAAACGCCGTTGGTGATCTCTAAGTTGTCGACATTGACGTCGAGACCGTGAAGCTAGGGATTTTCCTTTGCTTCACTTGTTGACATTGCGTCTGCAATATTGTGACAAATGTCAAGGTTGCCTCTAGGTTTTCTATGAATCGTCGAGATTTGGCTTCGATTTCTGATGGAGCCTAGAGGGAAAGATGTGTTTCCTTTTTTGTTTGTGCCTCTGGATTGTATACAGGGATCGATGTGATCTCACCTGTAGGGCAAAAGTTTCATTCATTTTCATTTTTTTATTATTATATTTCTGCGATGCTCTATCATTTCAGCTTTTATATCGCGAAAGTCGCGATTGCCCAATCATTTCGGCTATTTTTCGCGGTGCCCAATCATTTCGGCTATTTATTTTATCTTTACTCGCTGTTTTTTATTGGGAGTTGCCCCATCATTTCGGCCATTTTGCATACATGTATGGCTCGCAGTTTTTTTTGTCGCGAGTGTGGACCTTGGAATCTGGTGCCAATCTCAACATCAGCATCGCTACAACTGGAATATTGCCAGGAGCGAATCATCATTTTCCATGAAAGGACTTAGAATTTGATACCAGTTTAGGCATCAGCATCGCTACAACTGGGATATTGCCAGGAGAGAATTATCATTTGCCTTGAAAGGACTTGGAATTTGATACCGGTTTAGGCATCAGCATCGCTACAACTGAGATATTGCCAGGTGCGAATCATCATTTGCTTCTGTCGACGTTTAACAAAGGTGGCTTAGCGAACAGGGTTAGGATCCCGTCGACTAATGCTTTTAACTTCATGAGCCGTAGGGGTCTCACAAAGGTATTTCTCCCTACAAGTCATGAGGATCTTGTAGGTGTATTTTCTCCTTAGGAATCGTGAGGATTCCTAAGTGTATGTTCCCCTGTAAGTCGTAAGGATCTTACAAAAGGGTTTTCTCCTTATAAGTCGAGAGGACTTAAAGGGTTGTTCACCGTATGGACATATCCCCAGTCACAGGTGGGACTTGGTTAGGGAAATGTTTATTTGCGCCCGTGGATTGTATACAAGGGTCAGTATGAGCCGCTTGTAGGGCAATATCGAAGGTTGTGGGGGTTGCTTAAGAACAGGTTCAGGTCTTTGTAACTTAAGGCTTTCAAATCTTATGAGCCGTGAGGGTCCCATAAGAGAGTTCTCCTTACGAGTCGTGAGGATCCCGCAAGTGTAATTTCTCCTTAGGAATCGTGAGGATCCCTAAGTGTATTGTTCCCTTGTGAGTCGTAAGGATCTCACGCAGGTGGTTTCTTCTTACAAGGTCGAGAGGACCCTGTAAGTGTCTTTTAACGAGGTTGCGTCCTTTCGGGTTTTCACAAACACTCGCCGGTAGCCCTGCTGTTTTTACTCTCGAAGCCCTTTCGGGTTTTCATCCGTGTCCATTTTTCTTATGGACATACCGTTTTATTTTTTTTATATTTTTTTTATTCTTTATTCTTTTTTTTCTCTAACGAGGTCGCGCCCTTTCGGGTTTTCACGAACACTCGCCGGTAGCCCTGCTGTTTTTGCTCACGGAGCCCTTTCGGGTTTTCATCCGTGCCCATTTTGCTCATAGACATATCATTTTTATTTTTTTTATATTTTTTATATTTTTATTTTTTTATCACGCCAGCCTGAGGATGCCGCGGTAGTAGTTTAAAGACGTTTCGGTCATTTACAAGTTTTAGGACATTGCGGTCCATCGTTAGTTTAAGGACGTTTCGGTCCATATCCAGTTTTAAGACGTAGTGGTCCATTGTTAGTTTAACGACGTTTCGGTCTATATCCAGTTTTAGGTCGTAGTGGTCCGTTGTTAGTTTAACGACGTTTCGGTCTACCGTCGCCTTATTTGAGGTGAATCTCTAGTTTTCTGACTTTTCGGTCTATGGGGCTTTCCTTATGAATGAGCATGATGCCTCCGGCATATCCATCTTTCTTGGAGCATGTGGTTGTGGCGGGCTCACCTTCCAGTTTTCGGACAGCGTGAACTTGCCCTGGTGGTATTGGTCTTCAACCCAGTTTTTGAAGATGTAGCAATTCTCGATCGGGTGACTTACCGTTTGGTGGTAAGGGCAATAATTAGGATCGTTGATATCGCCTAGCTGCAATGGACATTTTGGGCTCGACAAATTGATGAGTCTGTCGCGCACTGCCAGCTCGAACAGTCTCCTGGTTTCATCCTGAGGAAACGAGTAAGGACGTCCTAGCCTCTCCTCGAGGGATATGCGTGGACGCATATTGTTTTGACGAACAACCGGTCTAGGGCCACTCGATTATTGTTGGGTGTTGGCAACAAAGGCTGTTTTCCCTTTTCCTTTCTCATTTCGTTTGCTCCGTCGTTTGCGAGTCCGAGATTCTTTCCGGGTAGTATGCCTTTGCATGGATGAATGTTCTCATAATTCTTCAATTATTTCGTTTTAGAAATGGATTCCTCAAAGAAAGGGTTGAGGGAGACTTCTTCGTCAGAATCGCTTTCAAAGGTGAGAACTCGTGATTCCCCGGGCTCGTCCTTATGACAATTGTCGGCGACTCTTTTATGCTCATCTGTCGTATTTTTCCGCTGTCTACAAGCTTCCCGCTTTATTTTGTTGACGTGGTGTCTATGAGCGACATATCCTTGCCACCAACACTTAAAGGAGTCGTAGTCTTCAGTGTGATGTGCGATCTTCTGATGATACAAGCAATAATTAGGATGCATCTCTACTCCATCGAGAGTGTTTTCTTCAGAGGGTGGTTGTTTCATTCCCATTGATATGGCTTTAGCAAACCTTTTCCTCGTCTTGAATTTGTTTTTATCGGCAGTGGATGTCTTTTGATTTGACGAGAGTGCCTCGACTCTTTCGTCTAGTCGGCGGTGTTTGGCTTCTTCCAGTATGGCCATCTCACGCTCTTGATTGGTTTTAACTTTCAGACGAATCTCATTCAGGAAGGCATCGATCATCTCCTCTGACGGCCGCAGAATTTCTAATTCAGGGTCTGCCCTCGGTTTCTCGGCGCAAGGAGCCTCTTCATCATTTATCAATGAGTGAGAGATCACATGGCAACTCGCTACGTAGTCTTCGGATTCATATGATGAGTCTTCTCTATCGTCTTCGTCCTCAACAAAAGAACAAGCTGCCCCCGGCGTGTCCGTCTTCTTTGAAGTGTGCGGCTGTGGTGGGTTTACTTTCCACTTTTCAGACAGCGCGAACTTGCCTTGTAGGTACTGATCCTCGATCCATCCCTTAAAGACGAAACAGTCCTCGATCGGGTGACTTACCGTGTGGTGGTAAGGGCAATAATTGGGATTATTGAGATCGCCTGGCTACAATAGACGTTTTGGACTCGGCAGATTGACGAGTCCGTTGCGCGTGGCCAGCTCGAACAGTTTTCTTATTTTATTCTGAGGAAACGAGTAAGGACGTCCCAGTCTCTCCTCGAGGGATGGGCGTGGACGCACGTTGTTTTGGTGAGCAATCGGCTTTGATTTGCTCCGCTGTTGTTGAGTATTGGCAACAACGATCGCTTTTCCTGTCTTCTCATTTCGAGAGTCCAGTTTTGGAGGAGACGGTCCATGACCCATCTGGTCCATTTGGGCTAATTTGTCGATCAAGGCCTGGAAAGTGGTCGGCCTAAAGAACATCATGAATTGGGATATAGTCGCCTGCGGATCCAGAGTGCCTATGAACATGCCCACCGCTGGCGCTTCTTCGATAGTTGTTCGCATTTCGACCATAGATTATGCCACCGTATCGCATACTGGACCCAAGTTTCGCCTGGCCTTACACTGGCGTTGATCAATGCCGTGATCGGGGTGCGTCCGCTAGCACTCGCGAATTTTTGTGTAAACAGTAGCCCCATCTCTGCAAATGTTTTGACAGAGTCGTTAGGTAGCTATGAATACCATTCAAAGGCTGTTTCAGCTAAGCTGCCGATGAACTGGCGAAGCAGCAATTTGTCGTCGCCTCCAGTGTTGCCGCATAAGGCCCTGAATTGAGCGATATGCTGATGTGGATTCCCTGTCTTCTTGTACACATGGAATTTAGGGATCGTATATCCTGACGGGTAACTGATTTGGTCATACCAGCCTGGGTAGGGTCGTCCGGTTCTAGCAATTTGCCCAGCCGCCTCATTCGCTTGATGAGCTCGTATTTGCTGAGCTATATAGTCATCCAATACGGCCTTGGAAATGGTTTCTTCCTTGGCTGCTGAAAGAGCCGAAGGAGTATTAGATATCTCCCCTTTATCGTTTTCAACAATGATTGGAGGGTCATCAGCTGGAGGGTCCGGCTGTAACATCATCCCTATCATGTCTTGGAAGAGGAGCGCCATTTGTTTTATGTTAGCCGCTTGCTCTACGGCTTCTTTATCCTTCTTTTTGAGGACTCTGCGTAGGTAGTCAGCGTCAGTTTCTTGTTCGTGACGCTGTTCTGACGATGCCTCCGAGCGTTCTTTTGGCCTGGTAAGTGCGGCCATTGTAGTCAGCATCTCTTGAAGCTTCTGCTGTTGCTGTTCTTGGGCTTTTGTCATAGATCGGGTAAGCGGTCGGTGACCCGTCGAAACTTGGCCTTCCTCCTTTCCGGAAGCCATATAAATAGTGTGGACCACCATGCCCCTAGACTTGGGGCGTTTAGGTTCAGTGCTCTTGCAATTCATCGCAGACTCAAGGATTTTCTCCGGCCTTCTTTTCTTGTGAGCGGTCGAAGTTGAGGGGGCCGTTGTAGTTGGCACCCAAGTAGCTGTTGCTTTTTGTGGCTTGACGGAGTTATCCTTCTCCTGCCGAACCTTCATCTTTTTCTGTCGGCGGAGATAATTTTCATCAATCACCGACTCTTGGACCTGTCGCCAGACCTTGTAAATTTTAGAGGACAGCCGTTGAGGGGGCTGCTCTAGCTTCTTCTCTGGAATATTCTCCACAGGTGAAGGAGTTCGCTTTAGCACCGCAGTAGGAGAGTTTCTGCGCACCGTTTTCAGCAATTCAAAGCTTTTTCCGGTTGGAACAGCAGCATCGATCCCCACCGCTGGAGCTGGCGGAGTTATCCCAGAGGGGGAGTTGCCCCCAGCCTTCCTTACCCGGCGCCAGTGACGACGGCGAGCATGTCGAGCGGACGGCGTTGGTTCAGCGATGGGGATGGCTTTGTCTTGCCCCCTATCCAGATGAAGCGCTGCTGATGCCAGTCTCTTAAAGACTGATGTCTTTTGAGTAACAGTATCTAATCTGTCGAAGACAAACCATCGAGCAGGAACGGGAGCCAGAATAGTCAGTCTTGTGAAGACCGACCCTTCGGCAGGAGAAGCCGTCTTGACGACTTCAGGAGCAGGGATGGCTATCCTCTTCAGAACAACCTTTTCTGGTATTGCAGGCTTCTTCATGGGCCCACATGAGTTTTGGCCCAGTTTGCTGAAAGCTGAGGCATTGGGCTCAGTCGTACCGTTGAGAGGGGCCGCGATAGTTGTAAGCCGATCGAAGACCGACTTCTTCGGAGCTTCTTGCGATGGAAATGGGGCATTGAAGCTCATTGGTGGGATCATGGTCCTAAAGAATAGCCCAGTGGTGGCCTGAGTCACATGTTCCACCGGCATAGCGAAGATGGAGGCCGCTTGGGGCCCATAAGTCACTCCTCCAGCAAGGACGGAGCGAGAGTTGCAGTTGCAGGTAGTGCAGTTTGAAGCCATTGATCTTCTGTTTTCTGCAAGGAGAAAGACACCAAATCATAGTATCTCGAATCCACAGGCAACCACAGCAAACCGCGATTCGTTCGCGAAGACGACACACGAAGTGTGGAATGGAAAGAGGAAAAGGTCCCACCGGGCGTGCCAGAATCTGTTCCCCTCCGAACGACGACCAAGACGACGTAGGGACGTCTTGCCTGAGATTCGGGGCAGATGCTATTTGGTTTTATCCGTCTACCTCTCCGAAGATGCCAAGTTGATTTATGGCACCATGTATCTGAGGTTTAGACGGATGCGGCCGATGTAGCAGACTTCGTCAGATTCCCCCTCGTTTGAGGGGTTTTTGATTGTAGGGATGCTCTTCCCTGCAGGCGCAAGCCCCTGCAGTTAATTACGCTACCGCATCGCGGTAACAGCTTTCTCCTTCTCCAGAATTTCACTTCGTGTCATGGGTGTTTGTTTTGTTTGTGGTTACCCGTGGATTGTATACGGAGACTAATTTATGTCGTCGCTCGTAGGACGTGGATTAGTCCAAATCCGTATTTTCTTAGATTTGGGTTTGGGGTTTTGGTTTGAGGATACGTTAGCTATATTCGAGGCTAAGATCAACTTAAACGTTTGTTAAGGATACGTTAGTCTGATTTGAGACTAAGATCGACTTAACTGGATCGTTTAGATCCGACAAAAGAGCATTTGGGCTCTATTGTTCCAGTTTAGGGACATAGTGGTCCATTTAATGTATGGCCATCGGGACCCGTCACCTCTCTGACGTCATTGAAGGATTACAACGATAGGTGTCAGAGGAGTTCAGAGATGTACCTTTGAACCAAAGTTGATTAGGGGATCTATAGTCCGATTTGGGACTAAAGTCTGTTTGAAAGTTTAAGGATACGTTAGCCATTTTTGATGCTAAGATCAACTTAAACGGGATCGTTTAGATCCGACAAAAGAGCATTTGGGGCTCTATTGTTCCAGTTTAGGGACATAGTGGTCCATTGCCAGTTTAGGGATATGGTGGTCCATTGCCAGTTTAGGGACATAGGGGTCCATTGCCAGTTTAGGGACATGGTGGTCCATTGAATGTATGGCCGTCGGGACCCAATACCTCTCTGACGACGTTGAAGGATTACAACGACAGATGTCAGAGGAGTTCAGAGATGTACCCTTGAACCGGATGTCAATTGATTTAAGGGAGTAGCCGTGCTCAGTCAATTTAATTTGAGGACTTACGGCCATGATTGGGTTAAGTCCAGTTGAGAATGTTCAACATTTTTATTTATGGTTGGCCTGTTAGGCCTTGGCTTGGTCTTTACCCTTTGTTTAATAATGCATAGCATTAATCTTGGTCTCTGTTGGACCTTTATTTGGGCTCTGCCTCTTTTTAAATGATGCACAGTATCTGTTTTGGTTTGATAGACCTTTGTTTGGGCTCTGCCCTTTTTTTTTAAAATAATGCATGGAATTATATTAGGCCTGTTAGGCCTTTTTTAATTGGGCTCAGCCCTTCTTTAAATAATGCAGAGCATTAAATCTCCTGACAGTGTGCCACGTGGCTTGTCAGGCGCTTTACGCCAATTAATGAGCGCAAGCGCATGTGGAGGTGACACGTGTCATGCTCTGGTGAGCGCAAGCGCAGTGCGCTGCGCTGTTGCGCTGCTGACGCGTGGCGAGCTCTGGTGAGTTGCGCCAATTTAAGAGAGCAGTACTCTATTTTAAAAGCGCATAGCGCAAGTTATTTTAGAGCTGACACGTGGCGCTCTCTGGTGGCTTGCGCCAACCTAAGAGCGCAACAGTGCAGATTTACAAGTGCAAGGCACTGTTTTAATATCTTGATCCAATTTTGGATTCAAGAAAAGAATCATTAAGATTCCAGAACCAATGGTTCATAAAAAAGGCAGCCTTTGTTATTATTATTATTATTATTTTTATTGAAGATCCTTGATCTTGTTCTTAGATCAATGATCTTTTCAGAAGAAATTCTTCTTTTTTATTCAAAGGGTTTACCTTTTTCTCCTTTTGAGTTCTTCTCAAAATTTTCTTTAGAGGAGTTCTCTCTGTGTTGATGATTTTTGTGTTGGGGTCTGGGGGCCTTTTTATAGTGCCAATGATTTGTTGAATTGGTTAGAGAGATCTTTCTCTGAGTGATTTGGGGATTTCTCCCCACCGTTGGATCTTTGATCCAAGGGCTTCTGTTTTACAGAAGGCATTCTTCTTGTTTTTAACAAGATTGAGAAAGATCTTTCAGAATTTTAATTCTGTTTGGCACAAGCGCACCTGCTCTTGACACGTGTCACGCAGCGCAACTGCGCTGCCACGTGTCGCCCAGCGCAGAGCGCAGCGCAACTATGCTGCCACGTGTCGCGCAGCGCAAACCGTAAGTCAGCTGAAGCGTTGCTTCTTTCATAGAGCCTTGCTCTGATTGAGTGCGCTGCCTTGAGCGTTGCGCTCCCTGCGCCGGCGTGTCTGATTTTGACACGTGGCGCTATGCGCGTAGCGCAGGGGATCTGAAGCGTTGCTTCATTTATTTTACTTTTAATTCTCACTTTAATTTTCAAAATAGAGCCTTTCTCTGATTGGGGGAAACAGAAGCGTTGCTTCGTTTCCCGCCTTGGAATTTGAACAGAGCTTTGCTCTGATTGGGATAAACAGCTGGGTGGTCCTTTCACGTTGTTGAAAGGGGCTGTCTCGCTTCAGGTATTGGCGGGTAACTTGCCGCGCCCGTAGGGGTCTAGGATTTCATTGCATAGGCTATCCACAAGACCAGGGGAACGTCGGCTTTCAGTAGCGGCTATATGAAACCCGGGGATCCCTGATTATCTGTATTGTTCTGTGATGCTTATTACATTTCTGTGATGTTGCATTTTATCACGCCTTGAGCGATTATTATATATTGATATAAATACTAGTAGATGTTGTATATGTTTTGCATTCGCGCTAGTCCAGTCCCCGCTCTGTCGTTAGTTAATTAACCTAACGGATGATGACGGGACCCAGTGACGAATGCGGATGTCATATACGTACATCATATTTTCATTCTTTATTGGTGTGATCAATTGATGGGACTGCGTTGATTCGGATCAATGCAAGCTAAACAAACCTATTCTGATGTTGTTGGAACATTTTTCAAAAAGCTGTTATTGTAAGGGCGTTCTCTTTTGTTTTGCACAGTGGTATTCGGTTATGAATATCCAGCACCTCAGTTGACGAGGCAAGGGCCGAGATCCCTTCACCGGGAGTGACCTCTTGGACAGAAGTTTGCGTCAGGGTAATAACTTTACTATAGTCGATTACTTTTGCTTTGCATCGTGGTATTCAGTTGGAATATCTTGCACCTCATTCTATGGGGAAAGAGCCGAGATCCCTTCACCGGGAGTGACATCTTTAGCAAAGGTTTTCGCCACTATATTTTTATAAAAAGCTATCCGGTTCCTTCAACGATATCAAGTTCATTACGTTAAAGGTTTTTCGCCAAAAACCATTCGTAGCCCTCCGTCATTTCAGAAAGGTAGCACTTATTATTCATGCTATGTTTGTTGGCCTTAGTCAAGGCATAATGTATGGTATCTATTTATTACTTTTCTGCTGCATAGATAGATACGTTGGTTTGGTACAGTCATACAGCCTTGTTGGCCCTAGTCAAGGGCTTGTACGGGTGGGTTCAAATTAACCTGGACAATGACGGGTAGAACTTGACATGTGACTTATGATTTGCTGGCTTTAGCCAAGGTCATAAGAGCATGGGGTAAAAATCACATCGGGAGTTTCTAAAGAAACTGAAACTTGCCAGATATGCGCATACCTGAGTGTGATAACGTGAGTGGATTCCATCACGTTATCATGCGATGATAGTTGGAACCCGATTCCCACTGATGAGTTGGTTTACTCCTCGGGATCCTGACTAATTCTTCTTTCAGGTTTGGAGGAGAATTTGAGGTTACAGTGGGAGGTATCCTGATTAGATAAAGTGATAACCATTTTGATCTAGCTTAGAGTGCATGCTGAGTGTTTCTTTTCTCTCTCTTTAGCAGCGACCTTGGCCCGACCCTTAACTATGACTTAGTGACCAAGTTAACCGAACCTTCTTAAAACACTGGCTTTTGGATTGTCAGAATTGCATACCTCATTGCCAAACCTACCTTTACCCTTTTCTCCAGAACACCACGTATTACTACGAACGTCCACTTCCATTGGATAAAACCATCGTATGGTTATATACGAACTCGAAGGAACTTGTTCCAGATTCGAGGATGGTTTCTGGTTCTGGAGAAAACGAATAGGACTATTCAGTTGTCTTTTCCTTTTACCTTCTCTCAGGTTGCGAGTGCTCCTTAGATTAGGACAGTACACCTATTACGCTAATTGGATAGTCTTCTTCCAAACCATAGGCAGGTGCCGAACGGTGGGGAATGAAGAAAACCAATTAGCCTAACGATGGTGTACAGAAGGCAATAAGTTAAGACAAATAAAGGGATTAGTAAGAGGGCAAAGTAAATTGCGACTGTTATTCACGACCAAACCAAGTATTTCATCGCCACTCCTACTTCACCTTTGTATTTCTCCGGAATACTCCGTATCACTACAAAGCTCCACAGTTTATTGGATACTCCATCGTATGGTTATATACGAACTCGAAGGAACTTATTCCAGTTTGGGGATGGATTCTGGTTCAGGAGAAATAGGAATAACGTTTTATTCAGTTGTCTTTTATTTTTACCTTCTCTCGGGTTGCGAGTGCTCCTAGGATTAGGATAGTACACCCATTATGCTTATTGGATAGTCTTCTTCCAAACCATAGGCTGGTGCCGAACGGTAGGGAAGGAAGAAAACCATTTGGCCTAAAGGGGTGTACAGAAGGTAATGACTAAAGACATATAAAGGGATTTGGAGAGATGGAAAAGAAATATACGGTTATAGTTGTGAATCTGATAATGGAAGAGGCATTACTAGGAATACCCGGATACCCCTTCGAAGCATTTACATGTTTCAGTTTCACGGTGTATTGTTAAAAGAAAACTGATTTCCCAATTAGTCCTTGCTCCAGGGTATGTATTTACCAGGTTTGATTCTCACATCTGTATGGTTTTACAGATGATGAGTGGGAGTAAGTTATTAGGAATTGGGTGATCATCGTCATTATATCGGGATTCGTTGTAATTGGTGATATTTAAGGAAATCACCCGGGTTGTTTGCCGGACGTCAAATATTTGGTTTTGAATATCCGTTGTTATGCACCAATTTCAAATTAACATATATGTACGTCTATTTTTATAGAGTGAGATATAACTTTTTGAAATTATGTCTATGACATTTACCTATATCAGTGGATGGTTAGGTAAGGAGCATTAAACAACGGTGTAATTCTTCTTAACCATAAGTACAGTTTTCAACCTACGACACATATGGATTGAGTTATTAGACTCAACGGACTTGTACAAAGTATTGTATATTGTCCAGTGTCCATTAGGACAGAGGGGTTGGTCCTCGTACTATGTTCTGTTTACTCATGACTTCTCTGGTTTATAGACATGTGTTTCGTAGAAATACAAAGTCTAAGTTTTAAGAAATTATAGGTATAAGAATAGAGTAGAGAACCAGGTGTTGCAAGTATCGGGGTTCTTCAAGGTGATAAAAAATGTAGATACTTGTGTATGGTATTCAGTTGATAGTACTGATTAAGAGAACTTTCTTCTCTTTCAGGTTACTCATAATTGGAAGCACTCCTAAGTTGAGTAATGCTGCTCGGCCTCTCTCCATTTAGTTGACATGCACCGGAGACAGCTGCATGATTTGAATCTGGTTTAAATTAAATCAGTGCCTCTGTTTCTGTATTGGATATAGAACAGTTCATATCTTAGCGATGTTAAGGTACGGGGAGTTGTCCGGCTTATGCTTAAAACCAGACTCTGGAAAACTCAAGGCACGTTTCTGTAATGGCTGTTTGTGGGTTGACCCAGGCTATGACGAGGGTTGACTTTCTACCATCTGGAAGATCAATAGTGATATTGTTCTTGACTCGCCACAGTTTTAGTAAAATGGATTTTTTCAGAAAACAGTAGTGGGAGTATGGTAGAACTGGAAGTGATTCCAGAACCGCAAACGATTACTGAAAATTTGACAAGAACCTAAAGATTCAATTTGGATTGACATTCCATTGGCCACTCCGCAGATATGGTGGGTAACCTCAGGCACCCGAGAGGTACTCCGGTAGCCTCAAGGACGGTGACACGGAGGTACTTGTTAACCCAGACTTGCTATTGATGTTGTTCCAGACTGTGAGACCCGGCAGGAGGATGAGTATAGTGTCGTTCTGAACTGGCTTTAGAAGTGCACGTATATATGACTCTGCCAGAGCGTTGTCGTAGTCAGTGGGAGCAGCGGAAGCATAGTGGACAAGTAGCTTATATCTATTTATAGACTAAAGCAGATATAGCGGAGATAGATCATCTATTTCTGATGTGACATTCATAGGTTTGACTTCATCAGAATATGGGATGGGTCTGTTAAGAAGGTAGTAGGGTGTGATGTCCTGGTATTTGGATGACATACACAGAGTGGGAAGTGAAATTCCTATATTACGATCGGTTATACTTTGGTTGTCACACAGTGGTTTCTCCATATAAGATATGGATATTATATCTGATATTCTGTTAACTAGATCTATGATTTTAGATCTAGATTTGGGTAGTTTCCCAACCTGGGTACTTAGACAGCATTCTAAAGGTATTTGGAATGGACGGCTCCTGGCATGGTGGTGTACCTGCAGGTGATGGAGTCACCCTCTCTAAACGTGTCTTACAGACTAAAGGGGAGAGGGATGTGCATGGTTGGCAGATCACTTGCTTAGACAATTGAGTCAATCATGAGATGTCAAGTACCACACCAGATGTTGTTTTTGCACGAGATGCAGTAAGTTGATATTAATCTTATCCTTGAGAGACATTCGGAAGCAGTTTTAGAACATAAGTGGATGTTCTAGGGATATGATAACAACGGCCTCCTTCGGGGACGGTTATCATTCCAGGCTTCTAAGGTGACCTGGATGACAGAGTGGCTATAAGAGTTATAGTTTTCCCTCTTACGAGGGGCAGTATTTTGGACAGGTGGTCCAAGGGGATACTGAGGGAGGCATGGCGCAGGATACTGATTGGTTTCAGTTAACAATACAGTCTAAGAAGTTTGGATTTGGAGTTCATTTATGAACTAGGTCCCATCAGATATCCAGACATATTCTAAGACAGGTATTGCTCATTTCGGGAGATGGCTTTCTCCGCGAACTTGAGATAAAGAGTGACATAGAAAGAAACGTCAGGGCGGATCCACTCACTTAGGCTATTCCTCGAACGCAATAGTTTCGCAAACGGGCTTTGTGAGACTGATTAGTAGAGGAGTTGGGTGTTCGGTATCACACGGGCTGTGAGTATGCGACATCGCAATAATTAGCCTTGAGTGCAAGTGGAAGATTGTTGGATATAGTGCCCTCAGAGTCAATTATTGGATCACAGGCACGTGATTGCAATGATTGAGGGAGGACCTATGCCGGTAGGACAGTCTTACTCGAGAGGATAGTATGCTATCTGGTTTATCTTTATCATCGTGTACTGCTTCATATGACCTTACATGTCACTATTACATGTTGATAGAGCCCTTAGGATTCTTTCTTGACGACCAGCAGTATGATGGCGATCATATACGTGGGAGCTGGGGGTCTATAAGCACATCCTTAAAAGGTCCCTAGTCGTAGGAGTTTCGAGACTGGGCATCGATACTCCATTACTAGACTAGTGTATACAGTCGAGACCCCGACGAGGGGCGGTGGCCGATCTCACAAGCTATTGGTGTCAGTTGGTTCACCTAAGATATATACAGGTGCTCATTGGGTTATAAGTACACCGGACAGGACTCGCCGAGAACATGCTAGTTGGTATTATACCTGACGTCAGATAGCAGTTCCCTGGTGACATGTGTACAGGTTAGTTCATCGACCTGAGATCGTCATTTGTCTTGTGTGAGTTCCCACTGTTCTTTGATTACTACCCTACCACGGCTCAAAGGAGTCGTGCAAACAGGTTTTAGTTAGGTACAGTCCCGAGCCACATGGAGGCAGTGAGCGGATCGGCAGGGGTTCGTCTCTCCCGGTATTGGGGGTGAGGTCGCGCTGTGTCTAGGAGAGCCATTACATGAAGTCCTTGGCTAAGGCAGGAGATTTACTGGTAGGTATTCCAGTAGTATCTCAGGGTGTTCTGGGCTATACTCCGACATGACTTGTACCGCTTTTGGGGGTCTGACTTTTACCAACCACCTAGGCCCGCCATGCGATGCTCATAGACGAACGGACCGGACTGTATGGATATTGTCACTGACAGGCTCAGTAGGGTGTCAGGATGAGTTCGCTCATCGACTTCCCTTTTGGTCAATACCCGGTAGCCCGTTACGTACGGCTAATATCTCTGACGTGCTAGTGGTTAAATCCACAGCCAAAGTATTGATGAGTTTTTAGAGTCCCCCACAGACAGTTTCTCAAGTTTTGGGCGAAACGTTGTAGAGGCCGTATGATATATGGCAGGGTTCGATCTTATACGTGCGGTATTGTACGGATCATGATCGGATGGATCATACTAGTGGGCTTTGGTTTAAGCCGGATCCTAGTATTAGATTTGTTGGATTACTTTAGTCTCATCGTATTCGCATTCAGTCGGAATGCGGATGCAGGTATGTATATACAGGTGAGGGGTATCCTTGTGATCCATCAAGAGTTTACTTTAGATGTTGCCGGATCTTTTTGTTGGACCAAACATTTGGATTAATGTTTGGATAATGGAAATTGTAAGCTAGATTTCATCATGACATGCATTAAATGTGACGTGGACACATTAGTGACTCATGGTCTCTTTTTATTTGTTAATGTCACATTATGTGATGTTTTTGGGTTGATATGAGAGGAGGCGAGAGAGGGGCTGCCATGAGTTAATTTTTTGGTCTTGTATTATTTTTTTATAACACTCTCTCACACTCATTCTATCACAAGAAAAGAAAAGAAGAAAAAGCCTTCTCTTCATCTTCTTCTTCCTCTAGCTTGCATTCTCCATTAATGGCAATATCTCTAACCTCCATCCAAGCAATGGATGCAAGAGGAAAAGTGATCACAAACATTCTCTACAACACCTTGGACACGTCGGCTAGCACACTTCATGCCCGAGTTGCTTCGGACGAAGCAGGAGCCCGTAAAAAGATTTCTCGATGTGGAGCCCTTTCCGACGAGGAGATCGAGACCGGAGATGCCGCGAGGAGCTTGGGATGGTGGCCGAAGACCGAAGGACACGGATCGCTCGGTATTGCCTCTCTACCCTTTCTCTAGTTAGCTAGTAGTAGGTTAATGGTCCGATCCGGGTTTATAGTCCGCGGTAGCGCCGGTTTCTAAGTAAAGAAAAGTTTTTGTTTCCGCATTTTGTCCTCGGACAGACGGCCGGGGCGCTACCGTAGACTTACAATCGTATCATATCACGACCCAATCATATATCACAATTTCACGGCATCATGTCCGATCATATCGGCTTATCTCCAAGTATCATATACTGGGTCATCATCCGTGTATACGTACATGTGTGTGTATATATATATATACCAACGCATACGCATACACACACACACATATATATACATATAAACATATACACCCAAACATATCACGTGTGTGCATATGTGTGGGTGTAAACCTTTATTCTAGGGTTTCGCAACTAAGAAACTAAACTAAAAGTATATTCCTCCAATTACACTAAATACAACCCATAGTCTCCTAAGGCGTTTCTTACTAAGGATTCATATCTCGCAATAACACATATGTGTGTGTGTGTGTGTGTATAACATAACACATCATAGCTTACGAAATTGCGGGGGTGCTATACGCCATCCACCCGACTTCCCCCATAGATATATATCTACTCACCTGGACGCCTGGCTAAACTGCTCCGATTTCAGCTTTGTTCTTTCCGCGCCACATCCGACGCCCCTGCACCCAATCCTAGAAATGTACACAAGAAAAATTAGAGAATAAATATAAATAGTCGTGGACGCAACCAATAAAAGTCAACCACGCGCATTAACTCGACGCGCACACACTTGGTGCACGAAACGCGCCGCGACAACGCCACAAACTACAACTAGGGTCACTATACGTGAAAATCCCCAAACTTAAAACCCAAACGTACCAATCGTGGTTTCACAACACATTAAAATATATATGAAAAAGGTAGCAAACCACCAAAATATCAACTTAAATCAAATCGATTAAATCCAAAAAAACTAGTAAGCGACAATTACCCGTTTTAGCACAAATCTAAATGTTTTAACAATTTTAGTGGCTACAAGATTCACTTAATATCTCAAATTGTTCACATAAATACCAACTAGATTTTAATCTCACTTATTTAAGTTAATTATAAAAATCTATTTTGCAAATTATATAATTTGGACAATTTTAAATGTAACAATTTAGCAATTTAGCAACTAGATTAGGTTTTTCAAGTCTTAAGAGGTTAAACTAGATATTGTAACCTTAAACAAGTGATAAAAACCCTTATTGAATTCAAACTCTATTCTTGAATTTTCCAATTTGCAAAATAGAACCATATTAACACTTAATTACTTTAGATTAAGGAAATTAAACAACAAGGTTAGTATTGTGTTAAGACTTATACCTCACAAAAACAAGAGATCAAACTTGAAATCTAGCCTCCCAAAATGGTCTTCTTGCTCCAAGATCCATACTAGAATAGGCTAAGGAGAAATGGGTAGAGATTGGATTTGGAGTTTGTGAGGTTTTTTTATTGATTTTTGATGGCTTTTTGTGTGATTTTTGATGAGAAAAGGAGGTGGGGAAAATGAGGGGATGCTGCCATGGTGTGGTCGGCCAAGGTAAGGGAGAGGGGAGAGAGAGTGAGGTGGGGGGAAATTGTAGGGTTCCTAGGCACACTATAGATGTCTCACAAGGCATCAACCATGTCAATTTCAAATTTTATGGGTGCCGAGAAACCCTAATACGGATCGTTGACTAGAAGTTTAGGCGATATATGAATCTAGTTAACAACTTAACTAAAGATAAGAAGCTACAACCTTTGTAGATCCGGATATCCACTTCCTTGGCTCCACGTAGGCGTCCTCTCGCTGTCCATCTTGAATCCCGGACTCAATCGTCGGCTTGATCGGAGAAATGGGTGGACTAGGTCGTCGGCTTCGTGTCGAAGATGATCTACGTCGAGGCATCACAAGTTCAAGCTCCGACTTCACAAATTTGTGAAACATGTGAAGAAAACACCCAAAACAACTTGGCAAGAGGTAGAGGGTGAAGAAATAGGAGGTGGGTTCACTTTAGAATTGGATTTCTCACTTTAGAACTCAAGTTGCCATTGATGGCATCAAGCTTTCTTGAAGAAGAAGATGATGATGAAGAAGAAAGAATATGATAAGTGTTCAATTAAAATGAAAATAAATCAATACTTATCATAAGCTAACTAAGGTTAAGTGTAGAGAATAGACCATGGTAAGTGGGAATGGTTAGGGTTAAGCATGAAGACAAATGGTCTCTTTAGTCAAAGCTTCATGAAGCTTCAACAAGCTTCATGATAAAAAGAAACCATTTTCTTTTCTTTTATCTATTTAAATAAATAAAGAATGGATAAATAAATAGATGAATAACACAAAACCCTAACCATTATCATAACCATGGTTTGATTCTTTGCACAAACCCAAGTAAGTATGTATCATCAAACATGATACAATCAAGTGCACATAAAAGCATATCATATATACAATGTGCACTTCAAGTGAGAAAATCCTTTTAAAATGAACCAATACTAGTTAATGCAAATTAATATATCAAATATACAATTATACATTAAATCATTAAATCAACACTTGATTCAATGATCCGGTCATGTCGCACATAACCGACCAGTATACAATGTATCGATTTATCGAATCAATGATTCGATAACTAGGTTATATCGCATACAACCAATCGAAACATTCATCGCGAGAATGAAATACGGTATCATATACACGCATTATTCTCGGTCCCGCACATATCTCATATGCGCTCCTATTTCGTTTCGCTTGAGCCAGGAAACCTCTGTGTAGGACTCTAAAGACTCGTCAATACGCCGGTAGCAGATGATGATCATATCAAGCACCCACAAGCCGCAAGCGGTCTGCTAAACGTAACGGCCATCCGGGTATTGAGCGATCAGAAGATCGACGAGCTAGCCCGCTCACACTCCTGTGAATCCAACCAGTAACACTTACCGTACAGTCCGGTCTGTTCGTCTGATATGTCGCATATCAAGTCTAGGGGTGGTATACGTCAGACCCGAATAACCGATAAGTCGTGCCGATGTGAGGCTCATAACGGGTCGAGAAACTACTGGTAACACTTACCAGCAAATCTCTGATCAGCCCTGGCCAGGGACTTCCCTGTTACGGCCAATCGAGCACAGCGCAACATCAACCCCCAATACCGGGAGAGACGAAACCCCTCCTATCGCTCATTGCCTCCATGTGACTCGGGACTGTACCCAAAGACCACCGTTTTGCACGCCCTCATGGACGTGGTAAGGTGGAGATCAAAGCACAGTGGGAATCACACAAGACTCTATGACGATCTCGGGTCTACAGACTAACCTGCACAAGTGTCACCTGAGAACTGCCATCTGACGTGAGGTATAATACCATCTGGGAGTTCTCGGCGAGTCCGTCCAGTGTACCCAGTCTCCACTGAGCACCCGTATACCATCTCTGATGTCAAACACCAATGGATATGGGATCATCCATCGCCCATCTCATGGGTCGAGAAACGTATACGCTAGTCTACACTGGTATATCGATGCCCCGTCTCGATACACCCACGACTAGGGACCTTGAAGGATGTACTTATGGACTACCATGTCCCCACTAGTATGATCTGCATCATAGTCCAGGTAGTCAAGTACACATCCTAAGGGCTTTATCAACATGTAACTATAAGAAAGTTTAAAGAGACAAGTGTACATGTTAAGATAAAGAGCAACCAAATAGCATACTATCATATCGAGCAAGAAAGTCATCTCTATATATGTCCAAGCATCCAATATAATATACATCATCTGTACAATACTGGCCTCTAAGGCATACATACAACTAACAATCTCCCACTTGCACTAGGGCCAGCTGCTGTAGTATCGCATACCCAGCATCCCGAAGAGTCTCTCAAACTGTATCTGGGGAATGGCCTTCGTGAGTGGATCCGCCGTGTTGTTCTTCGTGTCAACCTTCCTGACCTCGATCTCCCGGCGATCAACTATCTCCCGGATCAGGTGATACCGCCTCAGAATATGCCTGGATCGCTGATAGGACCTGGGTTCCTTGGCCAAAGCTACCGCTCCATTGTTATCGCAATACAAAGGTATTGGATGCTCAATGGATAGAACCACACCAAGTTCAATAATGAACTTCTTGATCCAGACAGCCTCTTTGGCAGCATCGTTGGCAGCGATGTATTCAGCCTCCATCGTCGAGTCTGCCATGGTTTCCTGCTTGGAACTCTTCCAGCTAACCGCCCCTCCGTAAAGGGTAAAGACAAATCCCGACTGCGACTTAGAGTCGTCCTTATCACTCTGGAATCTCGATTCGGTAAAGGACTCCACTTGGAGTTCTCCGTTACCATACACCAAGAGCATCTCTTTAGTCCTTCGTAAGTACTTGAGAATGCTCTTCACAGCTGTCCAGTGACTCTATCCAGGATCAGCTTGATACCTGCTCACTCCACTTAGTGAGTATGCTACATCGGGTCTTGTACATAGCATCGCATACATGATAGAGCCTACAACCGAAGCATAGGGTATCCCTTGCATGCGAGCTCTTTCCAAATCAGTCTTGTGAGACATCTCTTTGGAGAGAGTGACTCCAGAGATCGTGGGCAAGTTCCCACGCTTGGATTCTTCCATACTAAACCTCTTTAGTATGGTGTCAATGTACCTGGATTGGGACAATCCCAAAATCCGTTTGGATCTATCTCTATAGATCCTAATTCCCAATATGCAGGAGGCATCACCAAGATCTTTCATTGAGAATCTTTGTGATAAGAAGAGCTTAACCGATTGCTGTAAGCCCGCGGGGGCGCCCCGGCCGTCGATCCGACGCCGGAAACGCGGAAACAAAAACTTTGCAAAACTTGCAACCGGCACCACCGCGGACTTTTCACCCGGATCGGGCCATTAACCTAGCTAACTAGCAAATAAGAAAAGAGTAGAGATGCTATACCAAGCGATCCGTGTCCTTCGGTCTTCGTCTTCCACTCCGATCTCCCGCGGAATCTCCGTCACCTCCTCGCTCGTCGGAAAGGGCACCACGTAGCCGGAATCTTTTACGGGCTCCCTCCTCTTGACCGAGGCAACTCGGGCGCGAAGTTGGCTAGCCGACGCGTCCAAGGCTTGCTATAGAAATAGTGTAGAAGGTTATCTCTTTGGGGTTTCTTGAAGTTGCCATGATGTTTGGAGGAAAGGAATAATAAGCTATGGAGGGAATTGTGTAATTTTGCAAGCAAGCAAGCATAAGAATGAGATGATATATTTCCACCACTAGAAAAATGATCCTCTCATCTCCCTCTCTCAAGAATGGCCGGCCCCCTTATCTCAAGAATGAGATTGGAGAGAGAAAAAGAATTAATCAAATAAGGAAAAATGGTCACAATCATTCTAATCCAAATCAACTCCACACTCAACTCAATCAAGGCAATGGAAGTGACTAGAAAAGGATCTCATCATGAAGCAAGTCTCATCATAATGCACAAAGGCAAGAAAACCCCTCACAAATAAGTTAATTGCAAACTTGCAATTAACCCCCCTCCAACGAAAAGTCCGGCCATGAAGGAATAAAAGAAAACCGGCCGGAACGGAATGCAAACTGGCAACTTCAGAAAACCGATCCCGTAATAAATTACAGGAAAACCCCGCTACTGCAAATACATGCCCGCATTTGTATTCCCACTGAACACAAATGCAAAGAGACAAAACTACACTATCATATACTAGGATCCGGCTTAAGCCAAAGCCGGCTAGTAAAAACCGTCCGATCACGATCCGTGCAATACCGCACGTATCTGATCGAACCCTGCCATATCTCCATACGGCCTCTACAGCGTTTCGCCCGAAACCTGAGTAACTGAGTGTGGTGGACTGTAAAGACTCGTCAATACAATGGCTGCGGATTTAACCACTGGCACGTCAGAGGTATAAGCCAATACGTGACGGGCTACCAGGTATTGACCAAAAGGGACGTCGATGAGCGAACTCATCCTGACACCCTACTGAGCCTGTCAGTGACAATATCCGTACAGTCCGGTCCGTTCGCCTATGAGCATCGCATGGCGGGCCTAGGGTGTTGGTAAAAGTCAGACCCCCAAAAGCGGTACAAGTCGTGTCGGAGTGTAGCCCAGAACACCCTGAGATACTACTGGAATACCTACCAGCAAATCTCCTGCCTTGGCCAAGGACTTTTCATGTTCTGGCTCTCCTAGACACAGCGCGACCTCACCCCCAATACCGGGAGAGACGAACCCCTGCAGATCCGCTCACTGCCTCCATGTGGCTCGGGACTGTACCCAACTAAAACCTGTTTGCATGACTCCTTTGAGCCGTGGTAGGGTAGTAATCAAAGCACAGTGGGAACTCACACGAGACAAATGACGATCTCAGGTCGATGAACTAACCTGTACACATGTCACCAGGGAACTGCTATCTGACGTCTGGTATAATCCCAACTAGCAGGTTCCCGGCGAGTCCTGTCCGGTGTACTCATAACCCAATGAGCACCTGTATACATCTTAGGTGAACCAACTGACACCAGTGGCTTGTGAGACCGGCCACCACCCCTCGTCGGGGTCTCGACTGTATACACTAGTCTACTCTGGAGAATCGATGCCCTGTCTCGAAACTCCCACGACTAGGGACCTTTTAAGGATGTGCTTATAGACCACCAGCTCCCACGTATATGATCGCCCTCATACTGCCGGTAGTCAAGCAAGAATCCTAGGGGCTCTATCAACGTGCAATAGCGACTCGTAAGGTCACCTAAAGCAGTACACGATGATAAAGATAAACCAGATAGCATACTATCATCTCGAGTAAGACTGTCCTACTGGGATAGGTCCTCCCCTCAATCATTGCAATCACGTGCCTGTGATCTAATAATTGACTCTGAGGGCACTATCTCCAACAATCTCCCACTTGCACTCAAGGCTAATTATTGCGATGTCGCATACTCACAGCCCGTGTGATACCGAACACCCAACTCCTCTACTAGTCAGTCTCACAAAGCTCGTTTGCGAAACCATTGCGTTCGAGGAATAGCCTCAGTGAGTGGATCCGCTCTGGTGTTTCTTTCTATATCTCTCTATATCCCATGTTCGCGGAGAAAGCCATCTCCCGAAATGAGCAATACCTGTCTTAGAATGTCTGGATGTCTGATGGGACCTAGCTCATAAATGAACTCCAAATCCAAACTTCTTAGACTGTATCGACAACTGAACTTAATCAGTATCTTGCGCCATGCCTTCCCTCAGTATCCACCTGGACCACCTGTCCAAAAATACTGCCCCTCGTCAGAGGGAAAACTATAACTCTGACAGCCGCTCTGCTATCCAGGTCACCTTGGAAGCCTGGAATGATAACCGTCTCCTAAAGGAGGCTGTCGTTATCAATTCCCTAGAACATCAACTTATGTTCTATAACTGCTTCCAATTGTTTCTCCAGGATTTGGATGAATATCAACTTATTGCATCTACTGCAAGAACAACATCTGGTGTGGTACTTGACATCTCATGATTGACTCAATTGCCTAAGCAAGTGATCTGCCAATCATGTACATCCCTCTCCCCTTTAGTCTGTAAGACACCTTTAGAGAGGGTGACTCCATCTCCTGCAGGTATACCACCATGCTAGGAGTCGCTCATTCTAAATACTCATAGAATGCTGTCTAAGTACCCAGATTGGGAAACCACCCAAATCTAGATCTAAAACTATAGATCTAGTAACCAGAATGTCTGATATAATGTCCAAATCCTATGTGGAGAAACCACTGTGTGACGACCAACGTATAACCGATTGTAGTATAGGAATATCACTTCCTACTCTGTGTATGTCATCCAAATACCAGGACATCACACCCTACTACCTTCTTAACAGATCCATCCCTTATTCTGATGAAGTCAAACCTATGACTGTCACATCAGAAATAGATGATCTATCTCCGCTATATCTGCTTTAGTCTATAAATAGACATAAGCCAGATGTCCACCAATGCTTCCGCTGCTCCCACTGACTACGACAACCCTCTGGCAGAGTCATATACACATGCACTTCTAAAGCTAGTTTAGAACGACGCTATACTCATCCTCCTGCCGGGTCTTACAGTCTGGAACAACAACAATGGCACGTCTGGGTAAACAAGAACCTCCCTGCCACCGTCCTTGAGCATACCGAAGTACCTCTCGAGTGCCTGAGGTTACCCACCAAATCTGCTGAATGGCCAATGGAATGTCAAACGAGATTGAATCTTTAGGTTCTTATCAAATCTTCAGTAATCGTTTGCGGTTCTGGAATCACATCCAGTTCTACTACTCCCACTACTGTTTTATGAAAAAATCCATTTTTATTAAAACTGTGGCGAGTCAAGAACAATATCACTATTGATCTTCCAGATGATAGAAAGTCAACCCTCGTCATAGCCCGGGTCAACCCACAAACAGCCATTACAGAAACGTGCCTTGAGTTATCCGGAGTCTGGTTTTAAGCATAAGCCGGACAACTCCCCATATCTTAACAATATCAAGATATGAACTGTTCTATATCCAAGAAACAGAGGCACTGATTTAATTGAACCAGATTCAAATCATGCAGCTGTCTCCAGTGCATGTCAACTAAATGGAAGGAGGCCGATCAGCGTTACTCAACTTAGGAGTACTTCCAATTATGAGTAACCTGAAAGAGAAGCAAGTTCTCTTAAACATTACTATCATCTGAATGCCATATACAAGTATCTACATCTTCGATTACCTTGAAGAATCCTGATACTTGCGATACCTGGTTCTCTACTTTATTCATATACCTATAACTTCTCAAAATTCGGACCCTGTGTTTCTACGAAACACCTGTCTAAAATTCAGAGAAGTCATAAGTAAACCGAATATAGTACGAGGACCAACCCCTCTGTCCTAATGGACACTGGACAATATACAATACTCTGTATAAGTCCCCTGAGTCTTATGACTCATTCACTGTGTGTCGTAGGTTGAAAACTGTACTTTTGGTTAAGAAGAATTACACCGCTGTTCAATGCTCCTTACCTAACCATCCACTGATATAGGTAAATGTCATAGACATAATTTCAAAATGGTATATCTCACTCTATGAAAAATAGACGTACAGATATATCAATTTGAAATTGGTGCATAACAACGGATATTCAAACCCAAATATTTGCCGACCGGCAAACAACCCAGGTGACTTCCTCAAATATCACCAATTACTACGAATTCCGATATAATGAGGATGATCACCTAATTCCCAATAACTTACTCCCACTCATCATCTGTAAAACCATACAGATATGAGAATCCAACCTGGTAAATACATACCCTGGAGCAAGTGTCTTATTGGGAAATCAGTTTTCTTTTAACAGTACACAGTGAAACTGAAACATTGAAATGTTTCGATGGGGTATCCTGGTATTCCTAGTAATGCCTCCTCCATCATCCAGATTCACAACTATAACCGTATAATTCTTTGCCACCCCTTCAAATCCCTTTATTTTTCTTTAGTCATTACCTTCTTCACACCCCTTTAGGCCAAATGGTTTTCTTCCTTCCCTACCGTTCGGCACCAGCCTATGGTTTGGAAGAAGACTATCCAATAAGCATAAAGGGTGTACTGTCCTAATCCTAGGAGCACTCGCAATGCGAGAGAAGGTGAAAATAAAAGACACCTGAATGTACTTTATTCCTATTTCTCCTGAACCAGGATCCATCCCCGAACTGGAACAAGTTCCTTTCGAGTTCGTATATAACCATACGATGGATTATCCAATAAACTGGGATCTTCGTAGTGATACGGTGTGTCCTGGAGAAATACAAAGGTGATTTAGGATTGGCTAAGAAATACTTGGTTTGGTCGTAAATATTAGTCGCAATTTACTTTGCCCTCTTACTAATCCCTTGCTTTGTCTGAACTTAATACCTTCTGTACACCGTTTAGGCTAATTGGCTTTCTTCATTCCCTACCGTTCGGCACCAGCCTAAGGTTCGGAAGAAGACTATCCAATTTGCGTAATAGGTGTACTATCTCCTAAACCAAGGAGTACTCGCAACCTGAGAGAAGGTAAAAGGTAAAGACAACTGAATAGTCCTATTCGTTTTCTCCAGAACCGGAAACCATCCTCGAAGTCCTTCGAGTTCGTATATAACCATACGATGGTTTTGTCAAATGGAAGTGGACGTTCGTAGTAATACGGGGTGTCCCGGAGAAAAGGGTAAAAGTAGGAGTGGCAATGAGGTCTGCAACTCTGACAATCCAAAAGCCAGTGTTAAGAAGGTTCGGTCAACTTGGTCACTGAGTCATAGTCTAGGGTCGGGTCAAAGGTCGCTGCCAAAGAGAGAGAGAAAAGAAACACTCAGCATGTACTCTAACCTAGATCAGAATGGTTATCACTTTATCTAATCTGGAAACCTCCCACTTTAACGTCAAATTCTTCCCCAAACCTAAAAGAAGAATTAGCCGGGATCACTCGAGGAGTAAACCAACTCATCAGTGGGAATCGGGATCCAACTATCATCGCATGATAACGTGACGGAATCCGCTCACGCTATCATACTCCAGAAGGTATGCGCATATCTGGCAAGTTTCAGTTCTATTGAAACTCCCGATGTGGATTTTTACCCCATGCTCTTATGACCTTGACTAAGGCCAACAAATCATAAGTCACATGTCAAGTTCTACCCGTCATTGTCCAGGTTGATTTGAACCCACCCGTATAAGCCCTTGACTAGGGCCAACAAGGCTATACGACTGTCCCAAACCAACGCATCTATCTATGCAGCATATGAACACCCAATAGCTACCAAACACTGTGCCTTGACTATGGCCAACAAACACAGCTTGAATACTATTGACTATCCATATGAAACGACGGAGGGCTACGAATGGTTTCTGGCGAAAACCTTTAACGTAATGAACTTGATATCGTTGAAGGAACTGATAGCTTTTTAGAAAATATAGTGACGAAAACCTTTGCTAAAGAGGTCACTCCCGGTGAAGGGATCTCGGCTCTTTCCTCGTAGAATGAGGTGCAGGATATTCCAACTGAATACCACGATGCAAAGTAAAAGTAATCGGCTATAGTGAAGTTATTGCCCTGACGCAAACTTTTGTCCAAGGGGTCACTCCCGGTGAAGGGATCTCGGCCCTTGCCTCGTCGACTGAGGAGCAGGATATTCTAACTGAATACCACTGTGCAAAACAAAAGTGAACGTCCTTGCAATAACAGCTTTTTGAAAAAGTGTTCCAACAACATCAGAGTAGGTTTGTTTAGCTTGCATTGATCCGAATCAACGCAGTCCCATCAATTGATCACACCACAAAGAACGAAAATATACTGACGTACGTATATGCCATCCGCATTCGCCACCGCGTCCCGTCATCACCCGTTAGGTTAGCTAACTAACGACAGAGCGGGGACTGGACTAGCGCGGATGAAAAACATATACAACATCTACTAATATATATATAATATATAATTTTCGCTCAAGGCGTGATAAAATGCAACACAGAAATGTATAGAAACACAGATCAATACAGATATCTGGGATCCCCGGGTTTCACAGAGCCGCTACTGAAACCCGACGTTCCCCTGGTCGTGTGGATAGCCTGTGCAATGAGAATCCTAGACCCCTATGGGCGCGGCAAGTTACCCGCCAAAACCTGAAGCGAGGCAGCCCCCTTCAGCAACGTGAATGGACCACCCAGCACTTCACGGAATCCGGTAACTTGGGCACCCTTCCTGGGTCAACCTGTACCCCCTACGAGTGCGGCGAATAGCCCGCCAATTCTAAAGTAAAGCCCCCTCCGTCTCAATGCCATGAGATGCAGGCTCGTTGCCCTCTAGAACCCGGCTATCCGTGCACCCCTCCTTGGGGTAATCCTAGTACAGAAAGTAAAATATACATACAACGGGTACATCGACCGCAACCTGGTCGTGCCCCAAAAGAATAATACAAACAGGCAGTGACGGCAGTCCACATGTCGGACGCTCGCCCCGCAATATCAAATGTACATATAAAACAGAACTGTACTATATTGCAACCAGGCTATCCTCCATGACCGATCCGCAACAACACAGCAAAAACACAGAACATCAACGTGAATATCACGTTCGCAAATCCGTCTAAAAAGGGCTATAGCAGATAGACTGGATTTACCGATCGAGTGACATTCACGGTCGCAGATATAATGTAAATACTGTGATCTGGCATGTTTAAAATATCCGATCGAACAAATTTATCAAAGTGGGCCCCAAGGAGTACTGTAGCACTTACAGAAAAACTGGGCCCAAAACAAATATCCCAAAACCCCTATTTCCTAATCAAAAGCCTACTGGGAAATTTTGGTTCAACGATTCCTTTTAACCACCGCGGAACCGCGGCCGAACCAGGGGTTTGGCCACGTTTCCGCGGTCTAAGTAGGGAATCACTGAACCGTATTTTCCCAGAATTCTTAGAATTTCTTGTACATGCCTCTGCAACAACCTGAAAAATTTTAGGAGCTCAAAAAATTTCAACAGAGAACACATGTGCACAAAAATACGGTTTTTGGGGATTTTGTTCGATCGGGTTCTAAACGCGCTAGAACAAGCTAGGCTAGGTTAATGGCGTGGCTCTGATACCAATGTAAGCCCGCGGGGGCGCCCCGGCCGTCGATCCGACGCCGGAAACGCGGAAACAAAAACTTTGCAAAACTTGCAACCGGCACCACCGCGGACTTTTCACCCGGATCGGGCCATTAACCTAGCTAACTAGCAAATAAGAAAAGAGTAGAGATGCTATACCAAGCGATCCGTGTCCTTCGGTCTTCGTCTTCCACTCCGATCTCCCGCGGAATCTCCGTCACCTCCTCGCTCGTCGGAAAGGGCACCACGTAGCCGGAATCTTTTACGGGCGCCCGCCTCTTGACCGAGGCAACTCGGGCGCGAAGTTGGCTAGCCGACGCGTCCAAGGCTTGCTATAGAAATAGTGTAGAAGGTTATCTCTTTGGGGTTTCTTGAAGCTGCCATGATGTTTGGAGGAAAGGAATAATAAGCTATGGAGAGAATTGTGTAATTTTGCAAGCAAGCAAGCATAAGAATGAGATGATATATTTCCACCACTAGAAAAATGATCCTCAAAAGAGATGATATATTTCCACCCTACTGAGCCTGTCAGTGACAATATCCGTACAGTCCGGTCCGTTCGTCTATGAGCATCGCATGGCGGGCCTAGGGGGTTGGTAAAAGTCAGACCCCCAAAAGCGGTACAAGTCGTGTCGGAGTGTAGCCCAGAACACCCTGAGATACTACTGGAATACCTACCAGCAAATCTCCTGCCTTGGCCAAGGACTTTTCATGTTCTGGCTCTCCTAGACACAGCGCGACCTCACCCCCAATACCGGGAGAGACGAACCCCTGCAGATCCGCTCACTGCCTCCATGTGGCTCGGGACTGTACCCAACTAAAACCTGTTTGCACGACTCCTTTGAGCCGTGGTAGGGTAGTAATCAAAGCACAGTGGGAACTCACACGAGACAAATGACGATCTCAGGTCGATGAACTAACCTGTACACATGTCACCAGGGAACTGCTATCTGACGTCCGGTATAATCCCAACTAGCAGGTTCCCGGCGAGTCCTGTCCGGTGTACTCATAACCCAATGAGCACCTGTATACATCTTAGGTGAACCAACTGACACCAGTGGCTTGTGAGACCGGCCACTGCCCCTCGTCGGGGTCTCGACTGTATACACTAGTCTACTCTGGAGAATCGATGCCCTGTCTCGAAACTCCCACGACTAGGGACCTTTTAAGGATGTGCTTATAGACCACCAGATCCCACGTATATGATCGCCCTCATACTGCCGGTAGTCAAGCAAGAATCCTAGGGGCTCTATCAACGTGCAATAGCGACTCGTAAGGTCACCTAAAGCAGTACACGATGATAAAGATAAACCAGATAGCATACTATCATCTCGAGTAAGACTGTCCTACTGGGATAGGTCCTCCCCTCAATCATTGCAATCACGTGCCTGTGATCCAATAATTGACTCAGAGGGCACTATCTCCAACAATTGCAGCATAGGAATATCATTTCCTATCAAGAGTATGTCGTCCACGTACAATACGAGGAAAACAACCTTACTCTCTGCCACCTTCTTGTAGATACAAGGTTCATCTGGGTTTTTGACGAAATCAAACTCTTTGATAACGACGTCAAAGCAGATGTTCCAACTCCGCGATGCTTGCTTTAAGCCATAAATGGATTTAAGCAGCTTGCACACCTTCCCGCTGCTCCCACTGTCTACGAAGCCCTCTGGCTGAGTCATGTACACGCTCTCTTCTAAATCACCATTTAGAAAGGCGGTCTTAACATCCATTTGCCAGCTTTCGTAATCATGATATGCAGCGATGGCAAGCATGATCCGGATGGATTTAAGCATAGCCACTGGAGAAAAGGTTCCGTCATAGTCCACACCTGGTCTTTGACGAAAACCCTTTGCAACAAGTCTAGCTTTGAAAGTCTCCACTTTCCCATCTACACCAAGTTTCTTCTTGAAGATCCACTCGCTCCCAATGGGTTTTACCCCTTAAGGAGCAACTTCCAAAGTCCATACTTTGTTGGTGTACATGGATTCCATCTCGGACCGCATAGCATCCAGCCATTTCACTGAGTCCCTACTCGTGATGGCCTGCTCGAAGCTAGTTGGGTCATCATCCTCCATGATGCAATCCTCGCTCCCACCATCCATGAGAAAACCATAGTATCTCTCAGGTTGGCGAGGAACCCTACTAGATCGGCGGAGAGGCTGAGGTTCATTGGGAGCTACTGAATCTTCTGGTTCCACCAAATCTTCAGTTACGGTTTGTGTATCTGGAACTTCTTCCAGCTCTACCACTTTGCCACTAATTTCTTTTTCAAGGAATTCCTTTTCTAAAAATGTGGCATGTTGAGCAACAAACACTTTTTGTTCCTCACTGTGGTAGAAAAAATACCCATAGGAGTTCTTTGGATATCCCACAAACTTGCAAAGAACTGACCGTGCCTCGAGCTTGTCCGGATTTTGTCTTTTGACATAGGCTGGACAACCCCATATCTTAACTCGTTTATGATATGGCCTCTTCCCACTCCATATCTCATATGGTGTGGTAGGTACAGATTTAGATGGAACTTGATTCAATAGGTATGCTGCTGTCTCCAGTGCATATCCCTAGAAGGAAATAGGTAACTCAGCTGTGCTCATCATAGAGCGCACCATATCTAATTGGGTGCGGTTCCTCCGTTCTGATACACCGTTGTGCTGTGGTGTATATGGAGGAGTCAGCTGAGAGGGAATCCCATTCTCTTTTAGGAAGTCCAGGAATTCATTGCTCAAGTATTCACATCCTCGATCAGATCGTAGGATTTTAATACTTCTTCCGTTTTGGTTCTCAACTTCTTGTTTATATTCTCTAAATTTCTCAAAAGCTTATGATTTGTGTTTCATCAGGAACACATATCCGAATCTAGAGAGATCGTCAGTGAATGTAATGAAGTATGAAGAACCATCCCTGGCATGTGTAGACATAGGACCGCATACATCACTATGTATCAGTCCTGAGAGTTCGTTAACTCTTTCTCCATGTCCCGTAAACGGAGTTTTGGTCATCTTGCCTTTGAGACATGACTGGCAAGTGTCATAAGATGAAAACTCGAATGGTTTCAAATATCCATCCTTATGCAACTTAGCCAGTCGTGTCGCATTGATGTGACCCCGTCTACAATGCCACAAGAAGGATTCATTCAGTTCAGAACTCTTCCACTTGTATATGTTTGTTATACTTAGAACTGTGGATTGATTTAGAACATAAATGCCATTGCACAACGTGCCTGATCCAACCAACTTTTGGTTACGGAAAATGTTCATAATATTATCCTGTAATACAAAATTATATCCCTCTTTACTTAATAAAGAAACTGATATAATGTTGCATATCAGGTTCGGCATGTAATAGCATTCGTTCAGAACCAATGTATTACCTGTTGGTAATGCAAGGTGATATTCCCCGACAGTCTTAGCTGCAACTATTGCACCATTTCCAACTCTAATGTCTTTATCACCTTCTCCAAGTTCTCTACCTTTCCTAAGCCCATGTAACTGATTACATATATGGGATCCCGACCCGGTATCTAATACCCAGGACGTAGAGCAAATGGAGAAACAGTTCTCTGTAACGAACACACCCGAAGAAAATGCATCAACAAGTACTTTCTTCATTCGGGTGGCATGGGAATCTTGGTATTCCTCTATATCCTGTTCATTCCTATAACTCTTATAAGAAAGAACGGAACCAACGTTCCCCAGCACAGTATAACATGCGGGTTCGGTCAATACATCCATATTATTATCTTGATTAAGGCATGAAATGGTCGCTACCTGGAGAGAGAGAGAAGAAAACACTTTAGCGTATGCTCGTGCAAGATCAGATTGGTTATTATCTTATCTAATCAGGATGGCTCCCACTATTTTTATCAAATCTTCCTTCAAACCCTAAAAGGAAAGACTAGCCGGGATTAATTACACACTACAAGTTCGCCAATCTTTCAGCCAGGCCAGTGTCGGTACTTTGAGGGAGGTCCCCCGTGCTTTTGCACGAACCTAATTAATGTAAACCTCGTTTTCCCAGAGGCGTAACCCCGTTGACACTTTTCTAGACACCTACTTGATCGGCTAATTGTAATGTGTAAAACTCTCCCAGGAGTAACTCTTACTCGCAGTGGGTATCGGGATCCAACTATCTCATAGAAGGTATGCAATCTCATTGCAAATTTCAACACTTGAAACTCCCGATAATATTTTGCCCCAAACGATCTATGACCTTGACAAGGTCAACAAACCATAGACCGTAAGTCAAGTTCAACCCGTCATTTCTTGATTGAATTAAACCCACCCGCACGACCCTTGACAAGGTCAACAAGGTCGTATGACTATCCTAACTCAATCTGCATCATATGCATAAGAAGATAAATACTGGTTAGCTACCGCACACTGCGCCTTGACAAGGTCAACAAACGCAGCACGAATACTAAACAGGACTTATCTGAAATGACGGAGGGCTACGACAGGTTTTTCTGAAAACCTATTGCGTAATGAACTTGATATCGTTGTAGAATCAAATGAAGTTTTGAAATGGAGTGATTTTGAGGCTTTTCTAGTTTTGCTAAAGGGGTCACTCCCGGTGAAGGGATCGTCGGCCTTTTCCTCGTCGAATGAGGTGTGGGATATATCATATATATCACTGTGCAAAGCAAAACTCAAAAACAATCAAAAGCAAACCGAGTATATAGCATCTTCCAGTTATTGCTAAAGGAGTCACTCCCGGTGAAGGGATCTCGGTCCTTTCCTCATCGAATAAGGTGCAGGGTATATCATATATACCGCTATGCAAAGAAAGAACTGTAGCTACCTGTTTTATTTAAAATTTGATTCTACAACATCATTTGGTTTCTTTTCTTTCATTAATCACATTAACGAAGTCCCATCATTTAAATACCTAAACATCACAGATAAATACGACGTACACTTATGCCATCCGCATTCGCCTCGATGTCCCCTCGTGCACCGTTAGGTTAGGTAACTAACGACAGAGCAGGGCAGGGCTAGTGCGGGTGCAAAACATAAGTAACGTCTATATAATATATCATATATACTATATACTGTATCTATCACAGAACATCACATGATCACATCACAGATATCGCAGCAGAAGAAACATATAAAATATTGGATATACTAGGACGCCCGTGTTTTCAATACGAGCCAGTATAAAACACGGATTCCACGGTCGTGATGAATAGCCAATCCCACAATCCTAGACCCCTACGAGAGCGGCAAGCAACCCTGCCAATTCTAGGGTTAGGAGACCCGGACTCGACTCCTCGAGTTGGTCTCCCACTGGACCCCAGAACCCGGTTACTTGTGCTCCCCTCCTTGTGTCTATCCTAATGCGGAAAAGTAAATAATATACAAAGGGTGACAGCTTCCGCAACCTGGAAGTGCCCCAAATAAAAGAATATTACATACAAGTTTTTACATGAATGAAAATGAAAAACACTCATCTCACATAAAACCCCCCGGCTATTCAAACACGACGATCCAATATAACATATCCAGCAACACATAACATCACATGTCATCAACGTAAGTAAATATGCGCATCCCAATTGTCGTTGACATATAGCAACGAAACCGGCGATATCACATATTACACTTACGATCACAGAAAAGAAAGTGTAAAACTACAACAATTGGAATCCGCAACCTCTTTAGACATCGCATGCCTAATTAAAATGAAATACTTAGACATCACATGCCTAACAGTTATAAACCCCGCATTTTAGTCTCAATATCGAAAACTCTTTTCAATATCAAGTGAAACTAAACCGCTAGATTTATAACATTCATCCATTTATCTCATAACTGTTTGTGAATTCCAATTATTGTATCCCATTCCGGATAAATAGAAAATATTAAACTTTCCGATCGAACATTCGAACACCCAAGTTTTCCCAAAACCGTCCAACACATGAAATAGGTTCAAGGACATTCACTTCATGCCTCAGTACCAACGGTCCAGCCGTAGAAAGGTCAAGCCAACGCCTCACATGTGTCACGCCGTACTGCCCCAAACCCGAAGGTTCAAAGGGCAGTTCAAGACGGTCACATAATCGAGTTAAGGTTTGTTGTCTTCTAGAGGGACCATCGCGTTACTTGCACTACTCAGAACGTCTTTAAACCACGGAAAGATCCAACACTTGGAAATTTCCCGACAGGGGAAAAAGTAGGTATTTATATCCGGTCGAACTTTTTAACATATTCAAAAATATCCGGAAAACACATAGACAAAGTTTGATAATCCGATCGAAATACCGAGTCCCTAACACAACCCAGAAAAACTCAACTCTTGAGTGATATTTAAAAATTCCCAGAAAATCCAGCATCAGAAAAGAAGAATTACTGTGCAAAAATTATAGGGCATTGTGACCATACGGCCGCGGAACCGCCGCAGAAGCCATGCTTCTGCCGCGGTTCCACGGTGGGTTGATGGAATTGGGTTGTCGAATTTCACAGTAACTCTTAGAAATTCCTGCTGATTTTTCTGCATATTTTTAATTCACAAAATTCCAAGATTTTCAAAAATGTACAGAGAGCATGTTTTGTTTTAGGGTTTCGGTTCGATCGGACTTCTAACTCCGTCTACACATCGCCTAAGGCTCTAGCTAGGCTCTGATACCACTGTAGGGTTCCTAGGCACACTATAGAGGTCTCACAAGGTATCAACCATGTCAATTTCAAATTTTATGGGTGCCGAGAAACCCTAATACGGATCGTTGACTAGAAGTTTAGGCGATATATGAATCTAATTAACAACTTAACTAAAGATAAGAAGCTACAACCTTTGTAGATCCGGATATCCACTTCCTTGGCTCCACGTAGGCGTCCTCTCGCTGTCCATCTCGAATCCCGGACTCAATCGTCGGCTTGATCGGAGAAATGGGCGGACTAGGTCGTCGGCTTCGTGCCGAAGATGATCTACGTCGAGGCATCAAAAGTTCAAGCTCCGACTTCACAAATTTGTGAAACTTGTGAAGAAAACACCCAAAACAACTTGGCAAGAGGTAGAGGGTGAAGAAATAGGAGGTGGGTTCACTTTAGAATTGGATTTCTCACTTTAGAACTCAAGTTGCCATTGATGGCATCAAGCTTTCTTGAAGAAGAAGATGATGAAGAAGAAGAAAGAATATGATAAGTGTTCAATTAAAATGAAAATAAATCAATACTTATCATAAGCTAACTAAATAAGTGTAGAGAATAGACCATGGTAAGTGGGAATGGTTAGGGTTAAGCATGAAGACAAATGGTCTCTTTAGTCAAAGCTTCATGAAGCTTCAACAAGCTTCATGATAAAAAGAAACCATTTTCTTTTCTTTTATCTATTTAAATAAATAAAGAATGGATAAATAAATAGATGAATAACACAAAACCCGAACCATTATCATAACCATGGTTTAATTCTTTGCACAAACCCAAGTAAGTATGTATCATCAAACATGATACAATCAAGTGCACACAAAAGCATATCATATATACAATGTGCACTTCAAGTGAGAAAATCCTTTTAAAATGAACCAATACTAGTTAATGCAAATTAATATATCAAATATACAATTATACATTAAATCATTAAATCAACACTTGATTCAATGATCCGGTCATGTCGCACATAACCGACCAGTATACAATGTATCGATTTATCGAATCAATGATTCGATAACTAGGTTATATCGCATACAACCAATCGAAACATTCATCGCGAGAATGAAATACGGTATCATATACACGCATTATTCTCGGTCCCGCACATATCTCATATGCGCTCCTATTTCGTTTCGCTTGAGCCAGGAAACCTCTGTGTAGGACTCTAAAGACTCGTCAATACGCCGGTAGCTGATGATGATCATATCGAGCACCCACAAGCCGCAAGAGGTCTGCTAAACGTAACGGCCATCCGGGTATTGAGCGATCAGAAGATCGACGAGCTAGCCCGCTCACACTCCTGTGAATCCAACCAGTAACACTTACCGTACAGTCCGGTCTGTTCGTCTGATATGTCGCATATCAAGTCTAGGGATGGTATACGTCAGACCCCAATAACCGATAAGTCGTGCCGATGTGAGGCTCATAACGGGTCGAGAAACTACTGGTAACACTTACCAGCAAATCTCTGATCAGCCCTGGCCAGGGACTTCCCTGTTACGGCCAATCGAGCACAGCGCAACATCAACCCCCAATACCGGGAGAGACGAAACCCCTCCTATCGCTCATTGCCTCCATGTGACTCGGGACTGTACCCAAAGACCACCGTTTTGCACGCCCTCATGGACGTGGTAAGATGGAGATCAAAGCACAGTGGGAATCACACAAGACTCTATGACGATCTCGGGTCTACAGACTAACCTGCACAAGTGTCACCTAAAAACTGCCATCTGACGTGAGGTATAATACCATCTGGGAGTTCTCGGCGAGTCCGTCCAGTGTACCTAGTCTCCACTGAGCACCCGTATACCATCTCTGATGTCAAACACCAATGGATATGGGATCATCCATCGCCCATCTCATGGGTCGAGAAACGTATACGCTAGTATACACTGGTATATCGATGCCCCGTCTCGATACACCCACGACTAGTGACCTTGAAGGATATACTTATGGACTACCATGTCCCCACTAGTATGATCTGCATCAAAGTCCAGGTAGTCAAGTACACATCCTAAGGGCTTTATCAACATGTAACTATAAGACAGTTTAAAGAGACAAGTGTACATGTTAAGATAAAGAGCAACCAGATAGCATACTATCATATCGAGCAAGAAAGTCATCTCTATATATGTCCAAGCATCCAATATAATATATATCATCTGTACAATACTGTCCTCTAGGGCATACATACAACTAACAAAAATGACAAGTCAACAAAAGCAGCAAAGCACATACCTCATTTTGACTTAAAACCATTTTATTCCGCTCATTTTTAATTTTCTTTTCCTTCTAACCTTTACAAGTGGGGAAATTTAGGGGAGGGGCAGCCAAGGGGCTCGGCCACATGGGGATGGGGATGTGTGGTTATGTGTGTAATTTTCCCAAGTCAAGAAAACCCCTTCAAAACTCATTATTGCATCTTACATCAATCTTTTCCATTTAATTTTATTTTTCAGTTAACTTTTTCCCCTAGAGTTCTCTAGAACAATGGAGACCATTTGAGAAAAAAAGAACATACCATAAACTTGTTATGATGTTTCCATGGTTCACAAACATGTAATTAACCCATTCTCATTTGTAATTATCACTAATTAAATGTATTAGAGAAAACTTAAAATAATATTTAAATAATTAATTACGGAAAATATTTTAGTAAACTAGCAATTTTATGAGTGACCCATTAAATACCTAATGCTAGCAATTACATAGCTAGAATAGGCGTATTTAAGTCTATATTGAAAAATAATTATATCTTGGTTTTTACGGAAAACACCAGTTATTTTACCGATTATCCGAAATTTCACCTAATTGATTTTCAAAACGTTACAATCTTTCCCCCTTAAAGAAATTCGGTCCCCGAATTGAAATTTAAAACTCCCCCAAATACTAAAACATTTCAGTAAAGTACTCAAATCGACGGGGCTCCGAAATCTTAAATACTTAAGACACATCTCAGCGCAATGCATGTGCATAAAAAATGAGTATATAACTCAAAAACAAAACTCCGTCAAGTATCACGCAATCATCGGAGTTATAGTGAAGATATCAATGTCAAAGTCCAATACGAAAACCAACATGATGTACTCAAAACTATAACATGTACATAGTACGCATCGTTGTAAACTTGTCAAAACGTCTGAAAAGAAATACATGCCAATTTTTTTTCAAGCCGCTGTGCGATGCGCGTATCACAACCCAAGTAGCGGACGTTTATTGTAAGAAAAATAACTATATACATATATATATCCTTTGTTTAACATACACGTCCTGCCATTTTTGAAAATAATTTGGAAGGGTTTCCTTTATAAAATGTTTCGTGTCATCTCGGACACGTAGGAAAAATATCGAGACTGTAGCTCATTTTTGGAAATCCCTTCGATAACTATCGATGCATGCAAAAACACCTAGGTACTGTTCTCAGAACAGCCCTGCTCGGTTACTAACCCAAATAGTAAATATCATAAAAACATACTGTTCAAAGGAAATCATACTCCATAGAATATGCAATAATGCCACGGGCGTCTGGTGCGCACAGAAATCGAAATCAATGAATGTGCCATACACGTGCACAGAAACAAAATCTAAGTGCAATGGGTGTGCACGAAAACACCTGTCAAGGGTAATGGGTGTGCATGATAACAATATCAGGTGCATTGGATATGCACGAAAAATCCCGATTTAGTGCATCTGGTGTGCACCAAAATCTTATCAAGTGCGCCAAGCATGCGCAAGAATCGAAATCAAGTGCATAAAGTGCACGAAAGCAAATATCGAATATCACAATCGAAATCGATGGTATACAACATACCTCAATCCAAATCAGGTATACCGTGGTAAATAAACTCATAAACGCATGCATCTGCATGCACAAAATCAAATCGAAGTACTAAAAGTGCATGAAAACTACACCGAAAGTATAAGTCAAATCACATACATACCATAGGCATGAAATTAAAATCAAACATCTCGAACGACATCAAATCGAAATCGAGTGCAACTGTGGTGCACGAAAACTAAATCACGCAAATAAATCGCCGAAAATACCGAAATCCAAAATTGTCACGACCCGAAGGTACGGAACGTGACCGGCACTTAAATTACGAAATGTTTAGAGGCGTAACGTAATCTAAGCAAGTCGAAGCCCAGAAATCTAAACCATTAAAAGAAGTAGTAAAGAAAAACGTTTTTAAAAGCAACATCAAATTTTCTCAAAAATTTCGGCATAATCTCCTTTATAAAAACTGGTCCCAAATGGGTACAAATAAGAATATACACATAAGCAATAATAAAAAGGCATTCCCAAGCGGGAGCTAGCTCTACGCCAAATGGCGGAAACAACCACACAATGCGCTATAATATACAACGCCGAAGGGCGAGGCTCAAAACTCAAAAGAAAACCAAGTCCACCAGAAACCATAAGAATACAAGCGTGACTCTAAGGCCGAAATAAAACAACTGGTCTTCTAAATCTATCAGTAATACAAGTCTGGTTGATGGAGCTTATTAGATACAAATGAAATAATAAAAGTACAACGGCGGTCCAGATACAAGTGAACCAACCTACCAAGCAAATCACCCTGAATGAAATGATGCCAGCAAGCTGCCAAGGAAACCTGTACATCGAAACCTGTAAGAAAATTTGGCACAACGGGGGTGAGTATCCAACTCATGAGTAGAAGAAATCTGCGAGTAGAAATCGCATGCACGACGCTCTCCTAAGTCATAATAATATACTTAATATAACACTAGTCATCTAGTAGTGGCAGGGTAATAATCTATGCGTAAGTGCAATGCTTAGTGCTCGTATCAGTTCCTCAAGTAGTAACATATCATATGTATGAGTATGCATATACCATGAATGTAAAATAATCATCCACGAAATCTGGATATATCTGTATAAGAAATCTTTAACTTTTATCATAGTAAAATTTGTATGGTAATCTGAAACAACATCAATGAAATCCATGGAAATCCGTGTCATGTATCGACGCAAAACATGTAAATCTCTAAGTCTCAATACCTCATAGTCTCAATATCTCATAGTCTCAATATCTCGGGCTCCGTCAGTCTGGATCGGCCCATATCATCAAATCACACGACAACGGTCGGTATCCTCCGGATATCCGCCGTGCCAGACATCACCGGTAGGAAGTCTTCCCCAGCCAGGCTCATCGTCATCCCCAAAAAAACACTCTCGCCCCGGGGTACCGTACCGAGCCCATCATGTACCCGAGACGGTTCCTCCACTCCTCGAATCGGGTCTCGAAATCCAACAGAAAACATGAAAACTTATAGTGGACGACCCATACATCACGAGAAAACCGCAACATGTATTTTAAAATGAGAGGGAGAGAGAGAGAAGTTTTTTATATGTGTTCTTGTGGTTTTTCCCAAAATCCAGAAATCTCATAGAAATCCAAAATACCAAAGTCATGAGTAAGTAAATAATGAGTGTCAGTATAAGCTCCACAATACTGCATGATAATATGAATATGTGAATGCATGAAGTGTCTATGTAATAAATGCAATGTCTAAACTAGCACATGAGAGTAATCACACAATATTATATTAAACTAACTTTTAGCTGATTATATCAATAAGAGATAATATGTTCTAAAGTGTACGTGACATGGCAATTACCAATGATGATGTGTGTGAGCCGGCAAATAAGTGTACACGGAACATGCGCATCATCGGTAATACTGCTGGTGTCCTAACAGGCAGAGATTCATATTAGCTAAAGATGTTAGTGCATGTTGCATACTCCCACAACTCTTGTGAGGCGGTGGAAGCGATCAACGAAAATTTTCTTTGCATACAACACGCACTTTTCCTAAGATCTTTTCTAAACTATAACTAGAAAAAACCAAACTAGAGATCTTATCTACTATGTTAGGGATTATAGCTCAATGATACGGTCCTTCGGGTCTTCTCTTTGGTGAAACTCCTTTCCTCCTTGCCACTCCTTAGCTCCTTTGGATGTTGCCGATGTTCTCGATCTCCAGCCGCCCCAAGACCTAGATAATCCACGCGAGAGTTGTCGTGCAAGCTAGAAATTCTTCATAAGAGCTTAACCTAGAGACCAAGTTTGCTAGAAGAGGTCACTAGGATCATGTAGAGATTAGGGTATTGGATTATCTTTAATCCTAAACTTTTGTTTCACAACACATGTGAAGGGTAAAGCTTAGGATGAAGGAGGGGAAGAGAAGAACGAGAGAGAAAGTGTTTGTGATAATGAGAGAGTTCAAGCATGATAAAATGATATATTTTAAATGAAATAATTGAAGCATATAATATAAAATTAGCACCATGCTTCAATAATAATTCCAAAACAATATAAAATTAAATAACCCATTCTTGCAACCATGCTTGGACTTTCTTATTTCCACCTCATTTATTTATTTTCATAAAATAAATAATGTCATTATGAGGTGGCACCTTTTAGAAGGTATTCTTGTAACAATTACAAGAATACCCCTCCTCCGTATAACGTATACCATATACCGTATACCCGTATCCGAATTCCAAAAAATACGAATACTATTAATCCAATAATATAATACCGGTATCCGGCTTAAACCAAAGCCTACCAGTATTATTGTTCCGATTATTATTCCTGTAACAATTACACGAACATAATCGAAATCCTGTCGTAACACCTTACGGCTGCCGTAACAATTTATGGTCTCTACATCTTTCGCCTGAACGAGAGAACCCTCTGTGTGGGACTCTAAAGACTCGACAGTACGCTGGCAGTGGGTTTAACCACAAACGCGTCAGCGGCACTAGCTGCGCGTAACGGTTACCCAGGCACATGACGAAAAAGTGGCTGACGAGCGAACTCATCACAACCCCGACGAGGGAACTTATCACACTTACCGTACAGTCCGGTCTCTTCGTCTGATACGTCGCATATGAAGTCTAGGGGTTGTAAATGTCAGACCCCAGTAATTTTATAAGTCATGCTGATTTGCGGCCCATAACGGTTAAAGAAACTACTGATAACACTTATCAGTAAATCTCGAGAACCCTGATCAGGGATTTGATATTATGGCCGATCAAGCATAGCGCGACACCAACTCCTTATACCGGGAGAGAAGAAACCTCTCCTATCGCTCACTGTCTCCATGCGATTCAGGACTGTACCCAAAATCTACCTGTTTGCATGACTCAGCAGAGTCGTGTTAGGGAGGAAATCAAAGCACAGTTGGAATCCCACAAGACACTATGACGATCTCGGGTCTACAGACTAACCTGTATAAGTGTCGCCAGAGAACTGCTATCTGACAATTGGTATATATACCATCTAGGAGTTCTCGGTGAGTCCTGTTCGGTGTACCCATTCTCTAATGAGCACCTGTGTACAATCTTTGATGTCAAACACCAATGGTTGTGAAATCAACCATCGCCCCCCAGGGTCAGGAAACGTACACAGTAGTCTAACTTTGTAATACCGATACCCTGTCTCGATATACCCTCGACTAGGAACTATTAAAGGATATACTTATAGACTATCCAGGCCCCACTAGTATGATCTCATCATAATCCTGGTAGTCAAGCATAATCCTAAGGGCTTCATCAACATGCATATAAAGATATGAAATATAACACAATTTAAGATGAAGATAAACCAGATAGCATACTATCATTTCGAGCAAAGATTGTTTCTGCACATATACATGCCTAGCATCCTATACAATTCGGGCCTCTAGAGCATACATATCTAACAATCTCCCACTTGCACTAAGGCCTGTAGTTGATGCAATAAGTACCAACTGTCTTTACTAGAACCAGTTGCCTGCGTACTGCATGCCTAACAGCTCGAATAGTTTCTCAAACTGGACTTGAGGGATGGCCTTCGGGAATGGATCTGCTGTGTTGTCCTTTGTGTCTACTCTTCGTACCTCGAAGTCCTGGCGATCCATTATCTCCCTGATGAGGTGATACCGCCTCAAGAGATGTCTGGATTTCTGATGGGACCTCGGTTCCTTTGCCAAAGCCATGGCTCCATTGTTATCGCAATACAGAGGTATTGGATTAGCAATGGATGGAACCACTTGAAGTTCAGAAATGAACTTTCTCATCCAGACTGCCTCTTTTGCGGCATTATTAGAAGCAATATACTCAACTTCCATTGTGGAGTCAGCGACAGTATCTTGTTTGGAACTCTTCCAACATTCCGCTCCTCTGTTTAGGGTAAATACAAACCCTGAGATGGACTTACTATCATCCTTGTCGCTCTGGAAGCTGGAGTCGGTAAATCCCTCCATTTGGAGATCTCCGTTACCATACACCAAGAACATTTCTTTCGTTCTTCTCAAGTACTTCAGAATGTTCTTCACAGCAGTACAGTGTTTCTCTCCTGGGTTGGATTGATACCTGCTTACTGCACTCAGTGTATAAGCTACATCTAGGCGAATACACAACATCGCATACATTATAGATCCTACTGCTGATGCGTAGGGAATAATACTCATGCGAGCCCTCTCTTCATCAGTCTTTGGAGATATCTCTTTGGAGAGAGTGATCCCATGACAAGCGGGTAAATTACCCCTCTTAGAATCTTCCATACTAAACCTCTTTAGTATGGTATTAATGTATCTCGATTGGGACAATCCCAATAATTTCTTAGATCTATCTCTATAGATCTTAATCCACAGAATGTACGAGGCATCGCCTAGGTCTTTCATGGAGAACCATTGCGATAAAAATAGTTTGACCGATTGTAGCATAGGAATATCATTTCCTATTAAAAGAATGTCGTCCATGTACAATACGAGGAATGTAACTGTACTCTCTACAATCCTTTTATAAATGCATGGTTCATCCACATTTTTGATAAAACTAAACTCTTTGATTGTATCATCAAAGCAGATGTTTCAACTCCGTGATTCCTGCTTTAATCTATAGATGGATTTAAGCAGCCTGCATGCTTTTCCGCTGCTCCCACTATCAATGAAGCCTTCTGGCTGATCCATAAAAACGCATTCTTCTAAATCACCATTTAGGAATGCCATTTTAACATTCATCTGCCAGATCACATAATCATAGTGAGCAGCTATAGCAAGCAGGATCCGAATGGATTTGAGCATCGCGACTGGTGAAAATGTTTCATCATAGTTCAGTCCTGGTCTTTGACGAAATCCTTTTGCTACCAGCCTAGCTTTATAGGTCTCCACCTGACCATCCACACCGATCTTTCTTTTAAACATCCATTTGCACCCTATGTGTTTTACTCCAGAAGGTGAAACCTCCAAAGTTCATACTTTGTTGGTGTGCATGGATTCCATTTCGGATCTCATGGCATCCAGCCACTTCACTGAGTCACCACTCGTGAAAGTTTGATGAAAACTAGTAGGGTCATCATCATCCATGATACAATCTTCTCTATCACCATCAATTAGAAAACCGTAGTATCTATCAGGTGGGCGAGAAGTCCTACTAGATCTACGGAGTGGCTAAGGTTCGTCAGGTTCAACCAAATCATCGGTAATTGTTTGTGTATCTAGAATTTCTTCTAGTTCTACCGCATTGCCAATAATATCATTTGCAAAAAATTCATTTTCTAAAAATGTGGCATACTGAGAAACAAACACCCTTTGTTCCTCCTTGTGGTAGAAGAGATATCCATACGAGTGTTTTGGATATCCCACAAATCTACACAAAACCGATCGTGTCTCGAGTTTGTCCGGATTCTGCTTTTTCACAAAAGCCGGACAACCCCATATCCTAAATCTTTTAAGAGATGGTCTCTTCCCATACCATATCTCATATGGAGTGGTAGACATGGTTTTGGTCGGCACCTTGTTCAAAAGATGAATCGCAGTCTCTAATGCGTGCCCCCAGAATGATATTCGTAACTCAGCATCACTCATCATAGATCGTACCATATCTAATAGGGTGCGATTCCTCCTTTACGATACTCCATTGGGCTGTGGTGTGTACGGAGGAGTGAGCTGAGAGAGAATCCCATTCTCTTTTAGGAAATCTAGAAACTCTGAGCTCTGATACTCACACCTGAAGTGGAAGCTTCACCCTGCTTCTTCTTCTTGAGGTCGGCCAAGTATCCAACGCAGTTTCTCTTCCAGTGACCAGTCTGGTGGCAGTGGAAACATTCCACTCGTCCTGTCATAGCAGCCCCTTTCTTGTCCCTTCCCGGTGCCTTTTTCACTCTACCTCTCTTCTTGATGGGATTCTTCTTCTTCTTTCCCTTTGCGTTGGATTTGGCTTTTGGGATGGAGGAAGAAGATGGCCCAGTAATAAGAGCGGGAGTTTTCGCTACCTTTAGTGTGCTCTCTGCACTCCTCAACATATTGAGGAGTTCAGGCAAAGACTTCTCCATGTTGTGCATGTTGAAGTTTACAATGAATTGAGCAAAGGCAGGGGAAAGGGACTATAGAACAATATCAACATACTGCTCGTTCTCCAGGGTCCAACCCAGGTCCTCAAGTTCTTTGATAAGTCCAATCATCTTCAATACATGGTCACTTACAGACGTGCCAGCAGCCATTCGCATCTGAAACAACTTTCGAGATGCCTCGTATCGGAGAGTACGAGATTGCTCTCCATACAACTCCTTTGTATGGAGAAAGATGGATTGAACATCCATCTTCTCGTGCAGCTTCTGATGTTCATTGTTCATAGAAGCAAGTACGAGGCACTTGGCTGTGGCACAGTCTATATCCCATATATTGTGGATTTCTTTATCCGCAACTGAAGAATCAGGGCCTGGGATAGTAGGGGCTTGAGTAGTCAGGACGTATCCGACCTTATCATAGGTCACATTCCTTAGCCAATCTTTGTAATTCGGTCCCGTGAGTTTATTTTTGTCTAATAAAAGCTTAAGTCCCGTCATAGGTATCTGCCATTAGGAGAGAGAAAAGAAGACACTCAGCGATTGCTCTTGCATAATTAGATAGGTTATTAATCTTATCTAACTGATGTCTCCCACTGCTTTTTATCAAATTTTCCTTCAAACCTTTCAAAAAGAAAATTAGCCAAGATTAATTGCAATCTGCAAGTTCGCTAACCGGTCAGCCAGGCCAGTGCCGGTACTTCGAGGGAGGTTCCCCGTGCTTTCGTACGGAGCTAATTAAAGTAAACCTCGTTTTCCTAGAGGCGTAACCCCATTGACACCTTTCTAGACACCTACTGGATTAGCTAATTGTAAAGTGCAAAACTCTCCCGGGAGTAACTCTTACTCACAGTGGGATCGGGATCCAACCATCAAATAGAAGGTATGCAATCTCATTTCAAATTTCAACTCTTGAAATTCCCGATTTGATTTTTACCCCTAGTGTCTTATGACCTTAACTATGGTCAACAAATCATAAGCACTAGTCAAGTTCTACCCGCCATTTCGGGATTGATTTAGACCTACCCACAATACCCTTAGCTATGGTCAACAAAGTCATACGAATGTCTTAATCGATCGCATCAAATGCTTTGTAGGAAGACATTACTTAGCTACCGTACACCATGCCTTAACTATAGTTAACAAACGTGGCACGAATACTAAGTACTCTGCTTCCTAAAATGGCGGAGGGCAACGGATGGTTTTTGTGAAAACCTTTGACGTCTTTGAACTTAATATCGTTGTAGAATCGAGTGAAAAGAGAGGTTTAAGCTCCAGTTTTAAAAATCGAATGGTTTTGTAGTATCTTTCTAATTTTGCTAAAGAGGTCACTCTCGGTGAAAGGATCTCGGCTCTTTCCTCATCGAATGAGGTGCAGGATATTCATGAATACCACGATGCAAAACAAAAGTTAGATCAACTATAAAGACAATCAAGTTCTTTATAACATTTGCTAGTTTCGCTAAAGGGGTCACTCCCGGTGAATGGATCTCGGCCCTTTCCTCATCGAATGAGGTGCAGGATATTCAAGAATACCACTATGCAAAGAAAAAACTAGAGTTACCCATTTTAAAAAATTTGATACTACAACATCTTTAGGTTTCTTTTTCTTCACATTAATCACATTAATATTGTCCCATCATTTACGTTTCCTAAACATCACAGAAAAGAAACGAAAATAGAGCGTACGCTTATGCCATCCGCATTCGCCACTGGGCCCCGTCATGCACCGTTAGGTTACTTAACTAACGGCAGAGCGGGGGCTGGACTAGCGCGGGTGCAAAACATAAGCAACGTTTATTATATATCTCATATATAAATATAGCCATTACAGATCACAGATGAATACATTGGATATGCTACGAATTCCGCATTTCATTCAAGCCTTAATGAAAGATGGGTTCCACGGTCGTGATGAATAGCAAAAACCCCACCCTAAACCCCTACGGGTGCGGCAAACTACCCGCCAAATTCCCGAAGTGGAGCAACCTCCCTCAACAAAGTGAGTAGGCCACTCGGCACTTCGAAAACCCAGTAGTTTGTGCACCCCACCTTGGGTCTATCCTAAGAGCAAAAACAGTAAAAAGAAATTATACAATGGTGGCTACAATCTCAACCCGGATGTGCCCCGAAAAATAATATTATATTGCTTTTTACAAATTACATTGAATGAAAGAAAAGAAAAACGCTCTTCTCGCATCCTCCGGCCATTCATCACGACGATCGAGCATATTCATATACACATACCATCTCATGATATCATTACAGAAGTGTGCAACCCTGACTTATCGACTTATAGCAATTAGTCGACGTTTCAAACACACATATCATTAACCAAGAAGACCCATTTAGCCAAGCACTTTAGAATTTCGATCGATAATTTTAAACCATGCCAACACTTGTCATAATCAAGAGCACAATCAACTTTGTGTAAATTCCAGATATCCCAGAAACACTATTTTCTTAATCTAAACAAACTGCTGAAAAACGAGTCAACTCGGCCATGACTCGGCTGCGGATCGGCGGCCAAACACTGAGTTTGGCCGCGGACCCGCGGCGTTCCTTGCGAGTTAGAATCTCGTTTTTCTACAGTGTGCTTAGCAAACCCTGCATGTATTTTTAAGGTCACTGAAATGATTTTTTGAACACTTTAAAATTCGACAGAAAACGGGGACAGAAAATGTGTTTTTCCGGGAAAAATTCGTCGATCAAAGTTCTAACTTTTAGCTAATAATCTAATTATGGTTTAGTTAGGCTCTGATACCATGTTAGTGCATGTTGAATGCTCCCACAACTCTTATGAGGCGGCGGAAGCGATAAACGAAAATTTTCTTTGCATACAACACGCACTTTTTCTAAGATCTTGTCTAAACCATAACTAGAATAAACCTAACTAGAGATCTTATCTACTATGTTAGGGATTATACCGCAATGATACGGTCCTTCGGGTCTTCTCTTTGGTGCAACTCCTTTCCTCCTTGCCACTCCTTAGCTCCTTTGGATGTTGCCGATGTTCTCGATCTCCGACCACCCCAAGACCTAGATGATCCACGCGAGAGTTGTCGTGTAAGCTAGAAACTCTTCATAAGAGCTTAACCTAGAGACCAAGTTTGCTAGAAGAGATCACTAGGATCATGTAGAGATTAGGGTATTGGATTATCTTTAATCCTAAACTTTTGTTTCACAACAGATGTGAAGGGTAAAGCTTAGGATGAAGGAGGAGAAGAGAAGAAAGAGAGAGAAAGTGTTTGTGATAATGAGAGAATTCAAGCATAAGAAAGTGATATATTGCAAATGAAATAATTGAAGCATATAATATAAAATTAGCACCATGCTTCAATAGTAATTCCAAAACAATATAAAATTAAATAACCCATTCTTGCAATCATGCTTGGAATTTCTTATTTCCACCTTATTTATTTATTTTCATAAAATAAATAATGTCGTTATGAGGTGGCACCTTCTAGAAGATATTCTTGTAACAATTACAAGAATATCCCTCCTCCATATACCGTATACCCGTCCGAATTCCGAAAAATACGAATACTATTAATCCAATAATATAATACCGGTATCCGGCTTAAACCAAAGCCTACCAGTATTATTGTTCCGATTATTATTCCTGTAACAATTACACGAACATAATCGAAACCCTGTCGTAATACCTTACGGCTGCCCTAACAACTTACGGCCTCTACATCTTTCGCCTGAACGAGGGAACCCTCTGTGTAGGACTCTAAAGACTTGACAGTACGCTGGCAGTGGGTTTAACCACAAGCACGTCAGCGGCACTAGCTGTGCGTAACGGCTACCCAGGTACATGACGAAAAAGTGGCCGATGAGCGAACTCATCACAACCCCAACGAGCCTGCAAGCAACATTTACCGTACAGTCCGGTCTCTTCGTATGATACGTCGCATATGAAGTCTAGGAGTGGTAAATGTCATACCCCAGTAACTTTATAAGTCATACTAATTTACGGCCCATAACGATTCGAGAAATTACTGATAACACTTATCAGTAAATCTCGAGAACCCTGGCCAGGGATTTGATGTTATGGCCGATCAAGCATAGCGCGACACCAACTCCCTATACCGGGAGAGATGAAACCCCTCCTATCGCTCACTGTCTCCATGCGATTCAGGACTGTACCCAAAATCCACCTGTTAGCATGACTCGGCAGAGTCGCGGTAGGGAGGAAATCAAAGCACAGTGGGAATCACACAAGACACTATGACGATCTTGGGTCTACAGACTAACTTGTACAAGTGTCGCCAGAAAACTGCTATCTGACAATTGGTATATATACCATCTAGGAGTTCTCGGTGAGTCCTGTTTGGTGTACCTATTCTCCAATGAGCACTTGTGTAGAATCTATGATGTCAAACACCAATGGTTGTGGAATCAACCATCGCCCCCCAGGGTCAGGAAACGTACACACTAGTCTAACTTGGTAATACCGATACCCTGTCTCGATATACCTTCGACTAGAAACTATTAAAGTATATGCTTATAGACTATCCAGGCCCCACTAGTATGATCTCATCATAATCCTGGTAGTCAAGCATAATCCTAAGGGCTTCATCAACATGCATATAAAGATATGAAATATAATATAAGTTAAGATGAAGATAAATATAAGTTAAGATGAAGATAAAGCAGATAGTATACTATCATTTCGAGCAAAGATTGTTTCTGCACATATATATGCCTAGCATCCTATACAATACAGGCCTCTAGGGCATACATATCTAACAAAAGAAACATATGTGTGAACATGCAATGCGATGAATACAACATGAATATAACAGTGAATGTGTAGTAAACGCACAACTAGAGAATACATACTAATTACAAGTCAAACAGTTTGTTGTTTGAAAAGCACGAATCGTGGTTTTTAGAAAATTAGGGGCTATATGGTTTTTATGAAATGATATGTCCATTCAAACATCCGCAGTATCCCTCACCCTGTCTTTAAAAATGCGCACGATTTGTTAGTTTTGAAAATAAGTATGACTCGAGTCTAAACTAAGATCTACCTAACCAACTTTGGAACTAACTAAAGACACTAGTCGAAAGGTAAGAAGAATCCTCCTAAAATCTGAGTCGATATCTATAGCAGTCGGCGATCCAGCCTCAATAGCGTTACGTACATAGTACGACTTTCTCGAGTCAAGAGTGTGGATCAATCATCACATCTATGCCTCGTACAGTAAAATCCATCCTACGGCATCCCAAAATCAGGGTACGGGTCAACTATCATATATACACATCATCGTTCGTATAGTATCATAATCAAACAATATCATGATCAAGTTGTAAGTCCATGCTACCTCTCCCGGTACTTTCGGGAATGCGGAATTTGGTAAAAAACGATTTTTACGGAGGTGGTAACATGGACCTAAAACCCGGATCTTGGTTAAACATCTATCTAGCAACCTAACTACGAGTTTCTAGCTACTCGGTTAGGGGGTTATACCTTGCTTGTCTTGAACTCCTTCGTCTTCAAACTCCGATGGTGGTCTGGATTGGCTTCTTCCCGTCGTCTCCGTACGCCGAAGATAGATCCACCTGAAAGCTCCAACCTTTAGCTCCTTCTTCGTTCTTTGAAGAAACTAGTTCACTTGGTTTGCTAAACCTAGTGAACTAGAATGAGTAGAGAAGAGTTTGTATGGGATTTTATCTATGGTTCTTGATTCTCAACTCATGAGACAAGAGAACCATAGAATCAAGAGAGGGAGCAAGAGGTTGAGGGTGAGAGCAAAACAAGAGAGCTCAAGAACAAGAGAGAGAATGAGCAAGAAAGAATGAGGCTCTCTTTTGTCTTTCACCCTCTCATAATCCAAAGTCATGATAACTCATCATATCAAAAAAAAGTCTTATGTGATGGTTGAAGCAACCATAACCATATCATTTCATGCACTCATTTTACACAAATGAGCAAGCAAGTAAAATTCTTTGCCATGAAATGATGGCTATGGTTATCATGATGGTCAACTAGTCAAGCCTAGTCAACCGGTCAACAAAGTCAACAAGTCAACAAAGTCAACAAAAGTCAACAACCATGTCACCATAATACTTAATTAATATAATAGTTAATCACATATCATATTCTCATTAGGGTTGAGCAAAAAGTCAAATAGTCAACGGTCAACTGTCAACAACCCTAATGAGAATCCGCTGCCTCTGTCTCCCTGTCAACTGTGCATACGCACCCGCATCTGCGTTCCGAGGAACACGAATGCACACTGGATAAATACAATCCCAAAAGGTACACTAGGATCTGGCTTAAACCAAAGCCCGCTAGTGTAAACTGTCCGGACACTGTACGTGCACAAGTGCACGGATGTGACCGAACCCTGTCGCAAAACCATGCGACCTGTCGCAATACCATGCGACCTCTACTCTTTTGCCTAAAGGCGAAAAGCTTTCTGTGTGGGACTCTAAAGACTCGACACTACGCTGGCAGTGGGTTTAACCACAGACCGCAAGCGGCACTAGCTGTGCGTAACGGTCCCCAGGTAGTGCCGACAAGAAGACCGACGAGGCGAAACCCATCTGAACTCCTACTGAGCCTGAGTGTGACATTCTCCGTACAGTCCGGTCTGTTCGTCTGATACATCGCATGGCGGGCCTAGGGGGCGGTAAACGTCAGTCCCCCAATAGCGGTACAAGTCGTGCCGGAGCGAAGCCCAAAACACCCTGAGATAACACTGGAAGCCTACCAGTATATCTCGTTTGCCCTGGCCAGGGACTACTCGTGTAATGGCTCTCCTAGACACAGCGCGATGTCAACCCCCAATACCGGGAGAGACGAATCCTGTCTAACCGTCACTGCCTCCAAGTGCTTCGGGACTGCACCCAACCACTACCTGTTTGCACGACTCCTTTGAGTCGTGGTAGGGTAGTGATCAAAGTACAGTGGGAACACACTCGAGGCGAAGTGACAGTGTCAAGTCAGCGGATTAAGCTGTACTCATGTTACCTGGGAACTGATAACTGACGATAGGCATAATACCAACTAGTCAGTTCCCGACGAGTCCTGTCCAGTGTACCCGTAACCTAACGAGCACCCGCATACTATCTCAAGTACGACGTACTGACGGCTGTGGGACAGACCGTCTCCCACACTGGGATGAGAAGCGCATGCGCTGGTCTACTCCGGAGTATCGATGCCCTGTCTCGATAGTCCTGCGACCAGGGACCTGCATAAGGATGTGCTTATAGATTACCCAGCCCCACTAGTGTGATGGCCATCACATCGCTGGTAATCAAGCAAAGATCCAAGGGCTCCACTAATGTGTATAGGCGATATACTAAAATAAACACATGTACACATTGAAGTAGAAACAAGCCAAGTAGCATACTACTATTTTGAGCAAGATTGTATATACAAGGTGAATATCCCAAGCTTCCATTAAGTAATATACAAACTAGTATGATACAGTAATGGCCTCTAGGGCATATACACTAACAATCTCCCACTTGCACTAAGTCCATGTACTGGCGTATCGAAGACCTATCATCTCGATCAGCCACTCGAACTGAGTCTGGGGCAGGGCCTTGGTGAATGGATCTGCAGTGTTATCTTCTGAAGCGACTCTCCGAACCTCGATCTCCTGGCGATCTACGATCTCCCTGATCAGGTGATACCGCCTCAAGATGTGCCTGGATCTCTGATGGGACCTGGGTTCCTTCGCTAAAGCTATAGCCCCGTTGTTGTCGCAATACAGAGGTATTGGATCAACAATGGACGGAACCACCTGAAGTTCTTTCAAGAACCTCTTCATCCAGACAGCTTCTTTTGCGGCATCAGATGCAGCGATGTATTCCGCTTCCATCGTCGAGTCTGCAACGGTTTCCTGTTTGGAACTCTTCCAACACACCGCCCCTCCATTGAGGGTAAAGACAAAACCCGACATGGACTTGGAATCATCCTTGTCACTCTGAAAGCTGGAGTCAGCAAAGGCCTCGATCTGGAGGTCTTTTCCGCCATACACCAAGAACATCTCCTTCGTCTTTCTCAGGTACTTGAGAATGTTCTTTACCGCTATCCGGTGTTTCTCCCCAGGGTTTGACTGATACCGGCTTACCACACTCAGTGCATAAGCTACATCCGGTCTGGTACACAACATCACATACATTATAGAGCCTACCGCAGAAGCGTAGGGTATAATAGACATGCGATCCCTCTCCAAATCAGTCTTGGGAGACATCTCTTTAAAGAGGGTGATCCCGTGACAAGCCGGTAGGTTACCGCGCTTGGAATCTTCCATACTGAATCTTTTCAGTACGGTGTCGATGTACCTGGACTGTGAAAGTCCTAATATCCTCTTGGATCTATCACGATGGATCCGGATCCCCAGGATGTATGAGGCATCACCCAGGTCTTTCATGGAGAACCTGTGCGACAAGAACCCCTTGACAGATTGTAGCATAGGAATGTCATTTCCTATTAAGAGAATGTCATCCACGTATAAAACGAGGAATACTACAGTTCTCGCTACAAATCTACTATAGATGCATGGTTCATCTGGATTTTTGATAAAGCCAAATTCTTTGACCGTCTTATCAAAGCAGATGTTCCAACTCCGCGATGCCTGCTTTAGCCCATAGATGGACTTAAGCAACTTGCACACCTTTCCGCTGCTCCCACTCTGAATGAAACCCTCTGGCTGGTCCATATAGACACACTCCTCTAAATTTCCATTTAGAAAAGCTGTCTTTACGTCCATTTGCCAGATCTCATAATCGTGGAAGGCAGCAATGGCAAGAAGGATCCGAATGGATTTCAGCATGGCTACTGGAGAAAAGGTTTCGTCATAGTCCAAGCCAGGTCTTTGACGAAAACCCTTTGCTACCAGCCTAGCTTTATAGGTCTCAACCTGTCCATCTACACCAATCTTCCTTTTGAAGATCCACTTGCATCCTACGGGTTTTACCCCGTCTGGAGCAATGTCCAACGTCCATACCTTGTTGGTGTACATGGACTCCATTTCGGTCCGCATTGCATCCAGCCATTTAACTGAGTCAACGCTCTGAACGGCCTGCTGGAAGCTAGTAGGCTCATCATAATCTATGATGCAATCCTCTCTATCCCCGTCTATGAGAAAATCGTAGTATCTCTCGGGCGGATGAGTCTGCCTACTACTCCTGCGGAGCGGCGTAGGAATGTCCTGTTCTTTTGAACCCTCTGGTTCCACTAACCTTTCAGTAATAGTCTGTGGTCCTGGAATTTCTTCCAGTTCTACTGCGCTCCCACTGATTTCCTTTTCCAAGAACTGGTGTTCTAGAAAGTGGGCATTACGAGAAATAAGGACTTTTTGTTCCTCTGCGTAGTAGAAAAGATACCCCCTGGTGTTCTTTGGGTATCCCACAAACTTGCACAGTACTGAGCGTGCCTCGAGTTTGTCCGCATGCTGCTTTTTGACAAAAGCTGGACATCCCCAGATCTTCAGATATTGAAGATAGGGTTTCTTCCCACTCCACATTTCATATGGTGTGGTAGGCACAGTCTTAGTCGGAACTCGGTTCAAAAGATATGCGGCTGATTCTAGCGCATATCCCCAGAATGATCGCGGCAACTCAGCGTTACTCATCATGGACCGCACCATATCCAATAGGGTGCGGTTCCGTCTCTCCGATACACCGTTATGTTGCGGGGTGTATGGAGGAGTAAGCTGAGAGAGAATTCCGTTCTCTTTTAAATAGTCCAGGAACTCGGCACTTAAGTATTCTCCACCTCGATCCGATCTTAGAATCTTAATACTTTTGCCGGTCTGGTTTTCTACTTCATTCTTATACTCCTGGAATTTTCCAAAGGTTTCGGACTTATGTTTCATTAAGAAGACATGACCGTACCTTGAGAAGTCATCCGTAAAAGTAACGAAGTAAGAATAACCGCTTCGCGCATGTGTAGACATTGGACCGCACACGTCACTGTGTACGAGTCCCAAGAGCTCGCTCGCTCTTACTCCATGTCCTGTAAACGGAGTTTTTGTCATCTTTCCTTTGAGACAAGATTGACAAGTGGCATACAATTGATATTCGAACGCATTCAAATATCCTTCTGTATGTAACTTAGTCAACCTTCTCTCATTGATGTGACCCAGTCTACAATGCCACAAGAAAGTCTGATTTATTTCTGGAGACTTTCTTTTGTGTGTATTCTGGACATTGAAAATCTGTGGTTGGTTCAATACGTATATACCATTACTCAATGTACCTGACCCAATCAAAACTTGATTAAGGCGAATGTTTACAACATTACTTACAAACGCAAATTCATAACCTTCTTTAGAAACTAAAGATACATAAATGATATTACAAGTTGCGTTGGGTACAAAAAAGCAATTACGCAAAACCAAAACATGTCCATCTGACATTCCCAGGTGATAGTCCCCCACGGCTTTAGCATCCATGCTAGCTCCATTCGCAACTCTGAGGGTCATGTCACCAGCTTTCAAAACACTACGGTTTCTCAACGCCTGCAAAGAATTACAGATATGAGATCCTGATCCGGTATCCAATACCCAGGAAGTAGAGTTTATTGAAAGACAGTTTTCAATAACATACACACCTGAAGCTAAAGCTGCAACCTGCTTCAATTCCAGTGTTCTGGCCTTCCAGGCCCTGCAATCATTCTTCCAGTGTCCTTTCTTATGACAATAGAAGCATTCTTCCTTATCCACAAGCTTCCCCGCTATCTTTGTTGCTTTGGCCTTTCCCTTCGTATCCACTTTACTAACACCGCCCCTTGGTTTGGCGGGGGCTTTCTTCTTCTTTCCCTTGGCTTTCGCCTTGGACCTAGAAGAAGATGATCCTCCTACAAACAAAGTGGATGTTTCCCTACCTTTCTGTAGGGTGCCCTCTGCGCTCCTCAGCATGTTGAGGAGCTCTGAAAGTTCAACCTCTTTTTCTTGTAAGTTGAAGTTCAGTATAAACTGGGCGTAAGTGGAAGGAAGGGACTGGAGAACTATATCCGTATACAGTTCACTCTCCAATGTGATCCCTAGGTCCGCGAGCTCCTCAATGTAGCCGATCATCTTTAGCACGTGCTCGGCTACTGATGATCCGACGGCCATTCTTGTCGAAAATAACTTTTTCGACGCTTCGTATCTTGCGATACGAGATTGCTCTCCATACAGTTCTTTTGTATGAAGCAATATGGATTCCAAGTCCATATTCTCGTGCCTCCTCTGATGTTCATTGTCCATAGAGGCAAGTACGAGGCATTTGGCCTTCGCGCTATCAATCTCCCAAGCCTTACGGATTTCCTTATCCGCGACGCTGGAAGTGGGACCAGGGACAGGGGGAGCTTTGGTGGTAAGAAGATACCCCAGCTTGTCGTAAGTGATTGCTATCTTGACATTCCTGAGCCAATCTTTGTAGTTTGGCCCTGTCAGTTTGTTTTTATCTAGGAGTAACTTAAGTCCAGTCATGTCGATTTGGTCGCTGCAATTAGGAGAGAGAAGAAGAAACACTCAGCATGATGCTCTTGCAAGTTTAGAGTGGTTTTTAGTTTGTCTAAACAGGATGGCTCCCACTGTTTCTCGAATCCCTCCTCAAACCATACAGGAAGAATTAGTCGGGATCAATCCCACCGCACAATACTTGCTTAACCGTTCAGCCAGGCCGGTGTCGGTACTTCGAGGGAGGTTTTCCAACGCTTTCGCGAAGTTCCTTAATTAAAGAACCTCTTTTCCCTGGGGACGTAGCCCCGCTAACACCTTTCTAGGCACCTACTAGGTTTATAGCATTGATCGATTAGTGAGAAATTTCCCGAGGAGTAGCATATACTCACAGTAGGATCGGGATCCAAATATCATTGCGTGACGAAACTGAAGGAATCCTACCAGAATCATCACACTCCAAATGGTATGCAAATCTAGCAAGTTTCAGTACTTATGAAACTCCCGATGTGGATTTTTGCCCCATGCTCTTTTGACCTTGGCTTGAGGTCAAAATGTCATAAGTCACATGTCAAGTTCTTCCCATCATTATCCAGGTTAATTTGAATCCACCCGTACCTACCCTTGACGTAGGCCAAAATGGTAGTACGACTGTCCCAAACCAACGCATTCTATCTATGCAACAGATAAATATCCGGCAGCTACCAATCACTATGCCTTGGCGTGAGGTCAAAATACATAGCTTGAATACTACCGAATATTTAACTGAAATGATGGAGGGCTACGAATGGTTTTGGCTAAACCGTGAATGTAGTGAACTTGATATAGTCGATGGAACGAGATAGCTTTTAAAAGGAGTGGCTCAAGCTCCGCATTTAAAAGTTGTTTTGAAAAGAACCGAGTGGTTTTTCAAAAGTGTTCCAACGACTTTAACTTGGTTTATTATCTTGCATTAGTTCTTTTAATGCGTGATATTCTTGCATTAGTTCTTTTAATGCGTCCCATCATTTAATCCTACCATTGCAGAAAACAACCAAAATATGACGTACGCTTATGCCATTCGCATTCGCCACGGGGCCCCGTCATTACCCGTTAGGTTACTTAACTAACGACAGAGCGGGGGCTGGGCTAGCGCGTCTGTAAAACATAAGCAACGCCTAAATAATATCATATATAGATATACTGCAATGATAAACATTTCAGATAACAGATGAATACATTGGATATACTAGGAATCTGTAATTCGCACGAGCCTGTAACGAAAAACAGATTACACGGTCGCGGTGAATAGCCAAATACCCCACTCAAGACCCCTACGGGTGCGGCAAACTACCCGCCAAGTACCCGAAGCGTAGTAACCTCCCTCATCTCCATGAGTAGGCCACTCGACACTTCGGCATACCCGGTAGTTTGTGCACCCCCTCCATGGGTCTATCCTAGGAGCAAAAACAGTAAAAAGAAATTATACAATGACGGCTACAACCCCAACCCGGTTGTGCGGCCATACAAATAATTATTACATCAATTTACAAATTTACATGAATTGAAAGAAAAGAAAACTCTCGTCTCACAACCCCCGGCTATTCACCCGCGACAATCCAACATATTCATATACACATTCCAGCAACATTACAGATCACAGATTTGTATAACCCCCATTAATCGACATATAGCGATTAGTAGACGTTCAATACAAATATCACATTACAGAAAAACCCGTTAGCTAAAGTCTTTTAGAAGTTCGATCAAAAATACGGATTTTCAGGACCCCAAAGTAAATTTTTCGTTCTGGAAAATCTGGGTTGAAAATATATATTCCAAAAATCCCAAAATACCCCCAGAATAACACTGCACCAAAAATTGACCTCGGCCGAGTCAACTCGGCCGCGGATCCGCGGCGGGAGCGTGCTCCCGCCGCGTTTCCGCGGCGCTTTGACTCGATCGTTGGACCATTTTTGGTGCTTATTCACAGAAAAGCCTGAGCCGATTTTAGGTGTGAAAATAATCAACTTTTGAACAGTATAAAAATCGACAGAAACTCGAATTTTTGGGGTTTTGTTTTCGGGACTTTTTCTTTGATCGATCTTCTAGTTACTTGCTAACATGTTAGATAGAGTTTAACCTGGCTCTGATACCACTGTAAGTCCATGCTACCTCTCCCGGTACTTTCGGGAATGCGGAATTTGGTAAAAAACGATTTTTACGGAGGTGGTAACATGGACCTAAAACCCGGATCTTGGTTAAACATCTATCTAGCAACCTAACTACGAGTTTCTAGCTACTCGGTTAGGGGGTTATACCTTGCTTGTCTTGAACTCCTTCGTCTTCAAACTCCGATGGTGGTCCGGATTGGCTTCTTCCCGTCGTCTCCGTACGCCGAAGTGGATCCACCTGAAAGCTCCAACCTTTAGCTCCTTCTTCGTTCTTTGAAGAAACTAGTTCACTTAGTTTGCTAAACCTAGTGAACTAGAATGAGTAGAGAAGAGTTTGTATGGGATTTTATCTATGGTTCTTGATTCTCAACTCATGAGACAAGAGAACCATAGAATCAAGAGAGGGAGCAAGAGGTTGAGGGTGAGAGCAAAACAAGAGAGCTCAAGAACAAGAGAGAGAATGAGCAAGAAAGAATGAGGCTCTCTTTTGTCTTTCACCCTCTCATAATCCAAAGTCATGATAACTCATCATATCAAAAAAAAGTCTTATGTGATGGTTGAAGCAACCATAACCATATCATTTCATGCACTCATTTTACACAAATGAGCAAGCAAGTAAAAGTCTTTGCCATGAAATGATGGCTATGGTTATCATGATTGTCAACTAGTCAAGCCTAGTCAACCGGTCAACAAAGTCAACAAGTCAACAAAAGTCAACAAGTCAACAAAGTCAACTAAAGTCAACAACCATGTCACCATAATACTTAATTAATATAATAGTTAATCACATATCATATTCTCATTAGGGTTGAGCAAAAAGTCAAATAGTCAACGGTCAACTGTCAACAACCCTAATGAGAATCCGCTGTCTCTGTCTTCCTGGCAACTGTGCATACGCACCCGCATCCGCGTTCCGAGGAACACGAATGCACAATGGATAAATCCAATCCCAAAAGGTACACTAGGATCTGGCTTAAACCAAAGCCCGCTAGTGTAAACTGTCCGGACACTGTACGTGCACAAGTGCACGGATGTGACCGAACCCTGTCGCAAAACCATGCGACCTGTCGCAATACCATGCGACCTCTACTCTTTTACCTAAAGGCGAAAAGCTTTCTGTGTAGGACTCTAAAGACTCGACACTACGCTGGCAGTGGGTTTAACCACAGACCGCAAGCGGCACTAGCTGTGCGTAACGGTCCCCAGGTAGTGCCGACAAGAAGACCGACGAGGCGAAACCCATCCGAACTCCTACTGAGCCTGAGTGTGACATTCTCCGTACAGTCCGGTCTGTTCGTCTGATACATCGCATGGCGGGCCTAGGGGGCGGTAAACGTCAGTCCCCCAATAGCGGTACAAGTCGTGCCGGAGCGAAGCCCAAAACACCCTGAGATAACACTGGAAGCCTACCAGTATATCTCGTTTGCCCTGGCCAGGGACTACTCGTGTAATGGCTCTCCTAGACACAGCGCGATGTCAACCCCCAATACCGGGAGAGACGAATCCTGTCTAACCGTCACTGCCTCCAAGTGCTTCGGGACTGCACCCAACCACTACCTGTTTGCACGACTCCTTTGAGTCGTGGTAGGGTAGTGATCAAAGTACAGTGGGAACACACTCGAGGCGAAGTGACAGTGTCAAGTCAGCGGACTAAGCTGTACTCATGTTACCTGGGAACTGATAACTGACGATAGGCATAATACCAAATAGTCAGTTCCCGACGAGTCCTGTCCAGTGTACCCGTAACCTAACGAGCACCCGCATACTATCTCAAGTACGACGTACTGACGGCTGTGGGACAGACCATTTCCCACACTGGGATGAGAAGCGCATGCGCTGGTCTACTCCGGAGTATCGATGCCCTGTCTCGATAGTCCTGCGACCAGGGACCTGCATAAGGATGTGCTTATAGATTACCCAGCCCCACTAGTGTGATGGCCATCACATCGCTGGTAATCAAGCAAAGATCCCAAGGGCTCCACTAATGTGTATAGGCGATATACTAAAATAAACACATGTACACATTGAATTAGAAACAAACCAAGTAGCATACTACTATTTTGAGCAAGATTGTATATACAAGGTGAATATCCCAAGCTTCCATTAAGTAATATACAAACTAGTATGATACAGTAATGGCCTCTAGGGCATATACACTAACACAAGTGTACTGTACAAAAATCGCATACATTCTAATATCATCAAACATATATCATCGTCTGTGTAAATATACATCGTCAAATGATCCACTAAAATATCATGTCATATATCATATCGTGATTAAGTCATATATTACGATCTGGTTCTTATTCTAGAGTCGCGTTCATTTCAATGTCACCTACACATATCATCGTTTATATATATATATATATCTTTTTTCATTACCCAACGATCCGCTAATATCATAACACATTTCATATCATATCTCGATCATATATCCAATATCTCACGGCATCATGCAGGATAATATCGACTCATCCCCAAGCATCATATAATATCTTCATATCACATGTATATGTTGTATATATATATATATATATATATATATATATATATACCTACACACATTCCTATATATATACACACACACATATACACCAAGTCAAGTTTATGTGTGTGCGTGTGTGTGTCTACATGAAACCTACGAATTCCCTCCAGGGCAATCATCCTCTGGTTAAGTCTTTCTAAATCAGTCTAATCTAAATTAAAGTCTTCAATAATACTCTACTCGTCAAGATTCTAAGGCCACGTCCGACTTCCTAATAATAGTACAAAATAACCTTATTCTACGTTTGCGGGGGTGCTAAACGCCATCCACCCGACTTCTCCCGTAGATATACATCTACTCACCTGGTCCTTGTCTGCCGAAGTCGATACCGCTATCCTCTTCTTCATCGTCCGAATTCCACGTGAGGGGTACCTAAACGCAAACATATATAATATCGTAAACCGAAATCGCGGACAAAACCAAAACGGCGCACGAAACGCGCATAGCTTAAAACCTATGCCCCGCTCATGCAAAAGAACCCAGTAATCCTCAACATCGACGTACAAATGCCGATTGTTCGAGAAAAACCCAAGCACACCAATCGTGGTTTCACAAATCACTAATTATAATATGAAATAGATTGCAACTCATCAAAATCTCAAAATAAATCAAATCGATTTATTTCTGAAAACCTAGAAAACACTTAATTATCGTTTTAATTCGAAACTTTATGTTTTAACAAAACTAATGGCCATAATATTCACTAAATATCATAACTAAGTCATACAAACCGTCACCATAATTTAATTTTATCAATTTGTATTAAATCCAAAATTCTAGTTTGTAAAAATATCAAATTTTAACACTTTTTAAAGCAAAATTCACTATTCAACAACTAAGCTAGATTTTACATATTTTAAATTGTTAAACCATTCATGAAAACCTTAATGATGTGCTATAAATCCTAACTAGATTTTAATCCCACATTTTAAATTAATTTCTAAAAACCTAGTTAGCAAAATAGCATAATTATCACAATTTTTAAACTAACAATTAGCAACAAGTAACCAAATTAGGTTTTGCATTCAATTAATATGTTAATCTCATCATTAAAACTATGAATAATTAATAAAAATTCTCACTAGAATTTTATCTCACCTATATACATATTCTACAAAAACCTAGTTTGCACAATTTTTCCTAATTTTAACAATTTTAAAGTAACACCTAACATGTTAACAATTAGATTAAGTTTTCCATGTCTCAACATGTTAAACTACAGATTGTAAACATAATTGAGTGATAAAACCCTAACCTAATTTAAAACCCCTTCTCTTGAAAATTTAAATCTTGAAATTAAAACCATAATTAAACACCTAATTAGCTTAAATTAAAGTATTTATCCAACAATTAAGCTATAGGTTAAGATTTATATCTCACAACATGATGTATAGTATGCTCACATAGCCTCCCAAATGGCTCTCTTGCCTCAAGAATCCAAGCTAGAATGAGCAAAGAATAATGGGTAGGAATTGGATTTGGAATTTGAGATTTTATTTTGGATTTTTGTTGAATTTTTTGAAGAATTTTTGATGAGAAAAGAGCTAGGGAAAAATTGGGGCTGCCATGGGGGAATTTCGGCCACTTTTAGAGGAGAGGGAGAGAGAGTGAGGCTATGTAGAAAGTTCCCAAATTATGGCACCAATTAAGTCTTTTCAATAATTTATTTAATTTTATTTATTTTCTTTTCTAAACCAATCCTAGAAAGCTCTAGAATTTTGAAGAAATTTCAAGAAGAGGAGCATGCAACAAACTTAATTCTAATATGTCATAGCTCACTTTGTAAAATTAACCCATTTTTAATTTGAAATTTGCACTAATTTAATGTATAATTAAAAGCTTATGTAAATATTTGAATTTAATTAATTACGGAAAATATTTTAGTAAACTAATAATTTATAAGTCACTAAATAAACACCATTTACTAGTAATTACATAGTTAAAATAGGCGTATTTAAATCTATATTGAAAAATAATTATAATTAAGTTTTACGGAAAATATGGTTTATTTTACCGATTATCAGAAAATTCACCTAAAGGATTTTATTTATTTATCTATTTATTTATTTATTTTTAAAACGTTACAATCTTCCCCCCTTAAAAAAATTCGGTCCCCGAATTTAAATTAAAACTCCCACAAATACTATAACATTTAGCAACACTCAAATCGTCGGGGCTCCGAAATCATCAATACATAAAGCACCACTTAGGCAATCATCGGAGTTATGGTGAAAAAACAATGTCAAAGTCCAATACGAAAACCAACATGATATACATTAAAACTATAACTTGTACATATAGTACGCATCGTAGTACAATCGCCCAAACATCTGAATAAAAAAGCATGCAATAACCCCTTTTAAAAATCACCGGGCGATGCGCGTTTCACGGCATAAGTAGCGGACGTTCATTTTAAAAAAATAGCTATACATATATATCTTTTATTTAACATACACGTCCCGCCTGGTTACTAAACCAAATAGTAATTATCATAAAAACATGCTGCTCAAAATAAAATCAATCTCAAATACAGTATACAAATACTTCGTGCGTCCGATGCGCACAAAAATCGAAACCAAATACAAAAGCCATGAATATGCACCGAAACAAAATTGAGTGCAACGGGTGTGCACCAAAAACATTTGTCAAGTGCAACGGGCCTGCACGACAACAATATCAGGTGCATCTAATCTGCACAAATCCCGATTTAGTGTATCTGGTGTGCACAAAATCGCATCAAGTGCGCCAAGTGTGCGCAAGAATCTCAATCAAGTGCACATGATGCACGAAAACATATACCGAATATCAAAATCGAAATCACAGTACGAAAAGTGCATGAAAACTGTGCGAAGCATGTGTCAAAATCATGTGCAACCCATATGCACGAAATCAAATCAATATCTCAAAATGTAAAAAACCAAATCGAGTGCACTGGGTATGCACAAAACAAATCAATTCATCTGATACATGGAACACGAATCGAGTGAAACGAATGAGTACATAAGAAAACCAATCATAAAATGAAATCCTCAAAATACCAAAACCCAACAACGGAGATGTGATACTCGAATCACCAGATCGCAACTCGTAACACCGACGTCAATAGGCTCCTTTTTCCTCTGGTGTCGACTGATTCGAACTCGTCTCTTCGTAGCTGTATGAACGGCGCTACAAACGGCTATACTCATATCTAGAGTATCCCAAGTAATGTATCTCATTACATGATATCCGGAATACGTTAAACTATTTGATCGATTCATCAAAGTCCCAAAAATTCCCGAGAGCTCAACACTCAAGTACAGTTTAAAATATCCAGTACATGCCACAGCACCTGCAGACCAGCCATAGAAGGGCAAACCCATGCCTCACTAATGGCACCGCGGAACTGCCGTAAACCCTAAGGTTCAAAGGCGTTCTCATGGTTATTATGTCGAGTTAGGGTTTCATTCTTCTAGAGGGTCCATAGAAATACCTTAAACTTGGGAAAATAGGTTTCTGACATTCGTTCGAACCTTTTAACTTCATCTAGACGACATGTGAATACCCTTCGTCCAAACGCTAAACAATGCTTCAATGCTCAAGAATAGATGATACCCTAACGGTCATCGCATTCGAGCCACAGCTCCCTCTGCCCGTGCGACCATAGTAATAGAAACCACCATCCGATATCGACGAAGATAGATCAAAGGAACGAATAGAATACGGTGGAAAAAAATGTACATCCTAAGGTTTCTTAAGTAGAGTAGCGTATCGTAAGTATGCCGCGGATCATACCCACAGTACGTCACTCTACCTAAGTCACCTACTCCATCAACCAAGGTCGACCTAGACCCGGACAAGGTAAAATCTAGCGCTCTGATACCAACTTTGTTATGACCGGAAGGTACGAAACGTGACCGGCACTTAAATTACGAAATGCCTAGAGGCGTAACGTAATTTAAGCAAGCCGAAGCCCAGAAATCTAAACTTTAAAAAAATTGTAAAGAAAAACATGTTTAAAAGCAACATCAAATTTTCTCAAAAATTTCGGCAGAGTCTCCTTTGTAAAAACTGGCCCCAAACGGGTACAAATAAGAATATACACATAAGCAATAATAAAAAGGCATCCCCAAGCGGGAGCTAGCTTTACGCCAAATGGCGGAAACAACCACACAATGCGCTATAATATACAACGCCGAAGGGCGAGGCTCAAAACTCAAAAGAAAACCAAATCCACCAGAAACCATAATAATACAAGCGCGACTCTAAGGTCGAAATAAAACAACTGGTCTTCTAAATCTATCAGTAATACAAGTCTGGTTGATGGAGCTTACTAGATACAAATGAAGTAATAAAAGTACAACGGCGGTCCTGATACAAGTGAACCAACCTATCAAGAAAATCACCCCGAATGGAATGATGTGCCAGCAAGCTGCCAAGGAAACCTGTACATCGAAACCTGTAAGAAAATTTGGCACAACGGGGGTGAGTTGCCAACTCGTGAGTAGAAGACATCTGCGAGTAGTAATCGCATGCACGACGCTCTCCTAAATCATAATAATATACTTAATATAACACTAGTCATCTAGTAGTGGCAGGGTAATAATCTATGCGTACGTGCAATGCTTAGTGCTCGTGTCAGTGCCTCAAGTAGTAACATGTCATGTGTATACGTATGCATGCACTATGAATGTAAAACAATCATCCACGAAATCTGGATATATCTGTATAAGAAATCTTTAACTTTTATCATAGTAAAATTTGTATGGTAATCTGAAACAACATCAATGAAATCCATGGAAATCCGTGTCAAGCATCGACGCAAAACATGTAAATCTCTAAGTCTCAATACCTTATAGTCTCAATATCTCATAGTCTTAATATCTCGGGTTCCGTCAGTTCGGATCGGCCCATATCATTAAATCACACGACAACGTTCGGTATCCTCCGGATATCCACCACGCCAAACATCACCGGTAGGTAGTCTTCCCCAGCCAGGCTCATCGTCATCCCCATAAAAACACTCTCGCCCCGAGGTACCGTACCGGGCCCACCATGTACCCGAGACGGTTCCTCCACTCCACGAATCGGGTCTCGAAATCCAACAGAAAACATGAAAACTCATGGTGGGCGACCCATACATCACGAGAAAACTACAACTTGTATTTTGAAATGAGAGGGGGAGAGAGAGAGAGAAGTTTTTTTTATATATATTCTTGCGGTTTTCCCCAAAATCCAGAAATCTCAAAGAAATCCAAAATCCCAAAGTCATGAGTAAGTAAATAATGAGTGTCGGCATAAGCCCCACAATACTGCATGATAATATAAATATGTGAATGCAAGAAGTGTCTAAGTAATAAATGCAATGTCTAAACTAGCACATGAGAGTAATCACACAATATTATATTAAACTAGCTTTTAGCTGATTATATCAATAAAAGATAATATGTTCTAAAGTGTACGTGACATGGCAATTACCGATGATGATGTGTGTGAGCCGGTAAATAAGTGTACGTGGAACATGCGCTTCATCGGTAATGCTGCTAGTGTCCTAACAGGCAGAGTTTCATATTAGCTAAAGAAACATATGTGTGAACATGCAATGCGATGAATACAACATGAATATAATAGTGAATGTGTAGTAAAGGCATAAGTAGAGAATACATACTAATTACGAGTCATACAGTTTATTGTTTGAAAAGCACGAATCGTGGTTTTTAGAAAATTAGGGGCTACGGGGTTTTTATGAAAAGTATGTCCTTTAAAAAATCCGCAGTATCCCTCAGGATGTCTTCAAAAATAGGCACGATTTGTTAGTTTTGAGAATAAGTATGACTCGAGCCTAAACTAAGATCTACCTAACCAACTAAGGAACTAACTAAAGATACTAGTCTAAAGGTAAGAAGAATCCTCCTAAAATCTGAGTCGATATCTCTAGCAGTCGGCGATCAAGCCTCAATAGCGTCACGTACATAGTACGACTTCCTCGGGTCAAAAGTGCAGTTCAATCATCACATCTATGCCTCGTACGGTAAAATCCATCGTACGGCATCCCAAAATCAGGGTACGGGTCAACTATCACATATATACATCATCGTTCGTATAGTATCATCATCAAGTGTACTGTACTAAAATCGCATACATTCTAATATCATCAAACATATATCACTGTCTGTGTAAATATATATTATCAAATGGTCCACTAAAATATCATGTCATATATCATATCGTGATTAAGTCACATATTACGATCTGGGTCTTATTCTAGAGTCTCGTTCATTTCAATGTCACCTACACATATCATCGTTTATATATATATCTTTTTCCATTACCCAACGATCCGCTAATATCATAACACATTTCATATCATATCTTGATCATATGTCCAATATCTCACGGTATCATGCCCGATCATATCGACTCATCCCCAAGCATCATATAATATCCTCATATCACATGTATATGTTGTGTGTGTGTGTGTGTGTGTGTGTGTCTACACACATTCCTATATATATACATACACACATATACACCAAGTCAAGTTTATGTGTCTGCGTGTGTGTGTGTCTACATAAAACCTACGAATTCCCTCCAGGGCAATCATCCTCTGGTTAAGTCTTTCTAAATCAGTCTAATCTAACTTAATGTTTTCAATAATACTCTACTCGTCAAGATTCTAAGGCCACGTCCGACTTCCTAATAATAGTACATAATAACCTTATTCTACGTTTGCGGGGGTGCTAAACGCCATCCACCCGACTTCCCCCGTAGATATACATCTACTCACCTGGTCCTTGTCTGCCGAAGTCGATGCCGCCATCCTCTTCTTCATCGTCCGAAGTCCACGTGAGATGTACCTATACGCAAACATACATAATATCGTAAACCGAAATCGCGGACAAAACCAAAACGGCGCACGAAACGTGCATAGGTTAAAACTTATGACTCTCTCATGCAAATGAACCCAGTAATCCTCGACATCAGCGTACAAAAGCCGATTGTTCGAGAAAAAGCCAAACACACCAAACGTGGTTTCACAAATCACTAATTATAATATGAAATAGATTGCAACTCATCAAAACCTTAAAATAAATCAAATCGATTTATTTCCGAAAACCTAAAAAGCACTTAATTATCATTTTAATTCGAAACTTGATGTTTTAACAAAACTAATGGCTATAATATTCACTAAATATCATAACTAAGTCATACAAACCGTTACCATAATTTAATCTTATCAATTTGTATTAAATCCAAAATTCTAGTTTGCAAAAATATCAAATTTTAACACTTTTTAAAGCAAAATTCACTATTCAACAACTAAGCTAGATTTTGCATATTTTAAATTGTTAAACCACTTATGGAAACTTTAATGATGTGCCAAAAATACTAACTAGATTTTAATCCCACATTTTAAGTTAATTTCTAGAAACCTAGTTAGCAAAACAGTATAATTATCACAATTTTTAAACTAACATTTAGCATCTAGTAACCAAATTAGGTTTTGCATTCAATTAACATGTTAATCTCATCATTAAAACCATGAATAATTGATAAAAATTCTCATTAGAATTTTATCTCACCTATATACATATTCTACAAAAACCTAGTTTGCACAATTTTTCCTAATTTTAACAATTTTAAAGTAACACCTAATAAGTTAACAATTAGATTAAGTTTTCCATGTCTCAACATGTTTAACTAAATCTTGTAAACATAATTGAGTGATAAAACCCTAACCTAATTTAAAACCCCTTCTCTTGAAAATTTAAATCTTGAAATTAAAACCATAATTAAACACCTAATTAGCTTAAATTAAAGTAATTATCCAACAATTAAACTATAGGTTAAGATTTATACCTCACAACATGATATATAGCATGCTCACATAGCCTCCCAAATGGCTCTCTTGCCTCAAGAATCCAAGCTAGAATGAGCAAAGAATAATGGGTAGGAATTGGATTTGGAATTTGAGGTTTTATTTTGGATTTTTGTTGAATTTTTTGAAGAATTTTTGATGAGAAAAGAGCTTGGGAAAAATTGGGGGTGCCATGGGGGAATTTCGGCCACTTTTAGAGGAGAAGGAGAGAGAGTGAGGCTATGTAGAAAGTTCCTAAATTATGACACCAATTAAGTCTTTTCAATAATTTATTTAATTTAATTTATTTTCTTTTCTAAACCAATCCTATAAAGCTCTAGAATTTTGAAGAAATTTCAAGAAGAGAAGAGCATGCAACAAACTTAATTCTAATATGTCATGGCTCACTTTGTAAAATTAAACCATTTTTAATTTGAAATTTGCACTAATTTAATGTATAATTAAAAGCTTATGTAAATATTTGAATTTAATTAATTACGGAAAATATTTTAGTAAACTAATAATTTATAAGTCACTAAATAAACACCATTTACTAGTAATTACATAGTTAAAATAGGCATATTTAAATCTATATCGAAAAATAATTATAGTTAAGTTTTACGAAAAATACGATTTATTTTACCGATTATCAGAAAATTCACCTAAAGGATTTTATTTATCTAATTATTTATTTATTTATTTTTAAAACGTTACAAAAATGATGGACACGTGATATTCGAATCACCAAATTGCAAATCGCAAATGTTGTCTTCGATATGTCCTTCCTTCAAAGTCGAGAAAGTGTCGGTGCTTCCAAAGCTAGCAGAGCAAGATATTTACTTGTCTCATGTTCATGGTCTGTCGCTTTGTTGCCTTAGGCTCTCGTCTCTCACTGCGAATTTCCAGTTACCTAACTCCTCGGCTCAACGGCCCAATATGGAATGATGACGGCAACAGTGCCGCTCTGGCACATGCTCTAAAGATCTCCGGCTAATTATCATGGTCACTCATAACATGTCTCGTCGATGATGCCGAACTTTGGCCTACTGGGTGTGCGTAATACGACCGACCCTGGGTCCAAATCTTCTCGTGTAGTATCCCTCAAAGATTCTGTCGGGGTCTCTCCCAATTCTCGTTTCTGCCGAACTGCCCGGAAGTTATCACCCTTTACTAAATCCATTTCTTGTTCCGGTACAGCTGTATACTCATCAAGACTCCTTCTGAAAGATATATCTATATTCAATGCCTATGCATGCATATCACATCTCTGATATCAACACAGTGGAACGTCATCTCATCAAAATCCCGTGGCAACCGATCAACCGAGACTAAATTGCTAGATTTATAAAATTCAAATTAGTTTTCTTATGGATTCCAAGTATTGTATCCTATCACATGATATCCGGATGACGTTAGACTTTTCGATCGATTCATCAAAGTCCCATAATTCCTCGAGAGCTCAACACTTGAGCACAGTTTAATAATACCCAGTACATGCCACAGTACTTATGGACCAGCCGTAGAAGGGCAGACCCAAGCCTCATTAATGGCATCGTGGAACTGCCGCGAACCCTAAGGTTCAAAAGCGGTTCCATAGTCATTATGTCGAGTTAGGGTCTCATTCTTCTAGAAGGGTTCACAGAATTACTTGCATGTTTTTCCGAATACCTTAAACTTGGAAAATGGGTTTCTGACATTCGTTCGAACTTTTTAATTTCGCCTAGACAACATGTGAATACCCGTCGTTCGCACGCTAAACAATGCCTCAATCCTTAAGGATAGATGATACATTAACGGTCATCACATTCGAGCCGGCCTCTAGCAGTGGCCCAATCCTCTGGTGCTGATCTGAACGTTCGAGAAATCTCAGTAAAAATAATCCATCAAGATGCTCAAGTCACGAAAAACACAATAAAACGACACATCTATACAATCGTGTCTCACTGGAATTACGCCCTGTTCAGTCTTCATCCAAGACGAGCTCATGCTGACCGCAACTCTAGCCGCAGCTCCTTCTGCCCGTGCAACCATGGTAGCAAAACCCACCATCCGACATCGATGAGGATAGATCGAATGAACAAATAGAATACGGTGCAAAGAAATGTACATCCTAAGGCTTCTTAAGCTGAGTAGCGATCGTAAGTATGTCGCGGAACATACATACGGTACGTCACTCTACTTAAGTCACCTACTCCATCAACCAAGGTCAACCTACGCGACGAAAGTTTGGGTCTAATACCCCCTCGACCAAGTCTAGGTTCCGTAAGATCAAGCCTAGGTTCCGAATATATATATATATATATACGCCCTATACTCCGCATAGTCAAACCTAGACTCGAACCACGGTTAAACCGAGCGCTCTGATACCAACTTTGTCATGGCCCGAAATGGCACGTGACCGGCACTTGAATCATTTGAAGTCTATAGGACCCCACCTAATTCAAGTAAGCCAACAGCCCAGAAATCTAAACCGTTTTTAAGGAAAAGAGTGAAGGAAAACTTGTTTTAAAGCAAGTTGTTTTAACAAAATAAGGAATTAAACATTTTAAAAGCAACATCATATTTTCCTGAAAATTTCGGCAGAGTCTCCTTTGTAAATACAGGTCCCCAAATGGGTACAACACATGAAATACATAATAATGAATAAAGGCATCTCCAAGGGAGAGCTAGCTCTTCGCCAAATGGCGGAAACCACCACGCAAGCAATATAATATACAACGCCGAAGGGCGAGGATCAAAACTCAGAAAGAAAACCAACATCCTCAAGAAAACCAGAGAAGAACCCCAATAATACAAATGCGCGACTCTAAGGTCGAAATAACACACAACTGGTTTTCTAAGTCTATCAAATAATACAAGTCTGGTTGATGGAGTTTACAAGATACAACTAAAATAAATAAAGTACGACGGTGGTCACGATGCGAGTGAACCCACTTACCAAAGCAATCACCCGGAAGGAAGCAGTGTGCCAGCAAGCCGCAATGAAACTTATACGGCCAAACCTGCAAGAATCTGTGGCACAACGGGGATGAGTTGCCAACTCGTGAGTAGAAAATATCATCAAGAAGAAATCGCATGTATGACTCTCTCCTAGGTCATACCAATAAATACACAATACTACTACAAGGGTGACAACATATCATAAGTGTGATATCAAAGTAATCGTGTCTGTGTCATGAGTAATAATATATCGATGCGAGACATGTAATAATGCACCATCCAACGTGTGTCCAGCAACGACACACAAATCATGATAAAACCCGAGTGCCCAGTATCGGCACTCAAAACATGTCGAAATCCGTGTCCGACAGCGACACATAATAATCAAATCTCGGGCTCCGTTAGTCCGGATCGGCCCATGGGCTCCGTCGGTCCGGATTGGTCCATAAATCCATCTCTCTCATAACTCCGAACGGAATCCTCTGGATATCCGTCGAGTTTCCATACAATCACCGGTAGGTAGTGCCCCCTGCCAGGCTCATCATCCTCTATGAAATCACTCTCGCCCCGGGGTATCTCACCGGGTCCACCATGTACCCGTAGACGGTTCATACTCCTCCTCGAATCGGGTCTTGAAAACCAACTCAGAACCGAGAAAAACATCATGGTGGACGCTACTCATCATATCAAGGAAAACCACATCTTTCTCTTTTAAAATAATCATAAGTTTATAAATATTCACATGCGGTTTTCCAAATCCAGAAATCTCATGAAAGATCCGAAATCTCAAAATCACGAGTCGGTGAATAGTGAATATCGGCATAAAGCTCCAGAATGGTACATAACCGAATGAATATATGAATGCACCGGTATCAAGTAAGGAATGCAATAACTAAACTAGCATATGAAAGCAATCGTACTAGTACTTTGTTACAACTATACTTTGTTACAACTACCAGCTAGCAATTTATACTTATGAAGTAATGTTTTCTAATGTGTACGTGACATGAAAATTACCGATAATGATGTGTGTGAGCCGGCAAGCAAGTGTACGTGGAGCATACGCATCATCGGTAATGGTGCTGGTGTCCTGACAACAAGGATTCATAATAACTAAAGAAAACGCATTTATAAGCATGCAATGCGATGAGAATAGCATGAAATACGGAAAATGATGTAGTAACCGCAACATTGAAGAGTATACATTTCCAAACTATGAGACATACAGTTTTTGGTGTTTGAAAAAGCATAAATTGTGGTTTTAGAAAAATAGGGGCTACGGGGTTTTTGAGAAAAGATACGCCTTTTGAAAAATCCGTAGTATGCTTCGGCCTGTCTTTTAAAAATACCCACGATTCTTTAGTTTTATAAAATAAGTATGACTCGAGCCCAGTCGAAAGGGTAAGGAAATCCACCTAAAATCCGAGTCGATATATCTAATAGTCGGCAATCCCGCCTCAATAGCATCACGTACGGTAAAATATATATAGTACGACATCCACGAATCAAGAGTGTGGATCAATCATCATATCTATAACTCGTACGGTAAAATCCATCGTATGGCATCCCAAAATCGGGATACGGGTCAAATATCACATGTATCTCATTATCCATATAGTATCATTATCGATAAATCAAGAATTAGGGGTACCATTCTAAAATCTAGTACATTCCCATATCAACAACATATATCCTCATGTGTATGAAAGCACATCACCCAATGATTCACTATAATATCATGTCGTATCATATCACGACCCAATCACATATCACAATCTCACGGCATCATGCCCGATCATATCGGCTCATCTTTAAGTATCATATACTAGGCTTATCATCCGTATATACATACATGTGTGTGTGTGTGTGTGTGTGTGTATATATATATATATATATATATATATATATATATATATCAACGGGCACGCGCGCGCGCGCACACACACATATATATACATATAAACATATACACCCAAACATATCACGTGTGTGCATATGTGTGTGTGTGAACCTTTACTCTAGGGTTTCGCAACTAAGAAACTAAACTGAAAGTACATTCCTCCAATTACACTAAATACAACCCATGGTCTCCTAAGGCCTTTCTTGCTAAGGATTCATATCTCGCAATAACACATATGTATGTATATATATATATATATATATATATATATATAACATAACACATCATATCCTACGAAATTGCAGGGGTGCTATATGCCATCCACCCGACTTTCCCCATAGATATATATCTACTCACCTGGACGCCTCGGCTAAACTTCTCCAATTTCAGCTCTGTTCTTTCCGCGCCACATCCGACGCCTCTGCACCCGATCTTAGAAATATATACAAGGAAAATAAGAGAATAAATATAAATAGTCACGGATGCAACCAATACAAGTCAACCACGCGCATTAACTCGACGCGCACATACTTGGTGCACGAAACGCGCCGCGACAACGCCACAAACTACAATTAGGGTCACTATACGTGAAAATCCCCAAACCTAAAACCCAAACGTACCAATCGTGGTTTCACAACACACTAAAATATATATGAAATAGAAAGCAAACCACCAAAATCTCAACTTAAATCAAATCGATTAAAGCCAAAAAAACTTGTAAGCGACAATTACCTGTTTTAGCACAAATCTAAATGTTTTAACAATTTTACTGGCCACAAGATTCACTTAATATCTCAAATAGTTCACACAAATACGAACTAGATTTTAATCTCACTTATTTAAATTAATTATAAAAATCTAGTTTGCAAATTATATAATTTGGACAATTTTAAATGTAACAATTTAGCAACTATATTAGGTTTTCCAAGTCTTAAGAGGTTAAACTACATATTGTAACCTTAAACAAGTGATAAAAACCCTAATTGAATTCAAACGCTATTCATGAATTTTCCAATTTGCAAAATAGAACCATATTAACACTTAATTACTTTTGATTAAGGAAATTAACCAACAAGGTAAGTATTGTGTTAAGACTTATACCTCACAAAAAAAAGAGATCAAACTTAAAATCTAGCCTCCCAAAATGGTCTTCTTGCTCCAAGATCCTTACTATAATAGGCCAAGGAGAAATGGGTAGTGATTGGATTTGGAGTTTGTGAGGTTCTTTATTGATTTTTGATGGCTTTTTGTGTGATTTTTGATGAGAAAAGAAGGTGGGGAAAATGAGGGGCTACTGCCATGGTGTGGTCGGACAAGGAAAGGGAGAGGGGAAAGAGAGTGAGGTGGACAAAAATGACAAGTCAACAAAAGCTGCAAAGCCCATACCTCATTTTGACTTAAAACCATTTTATTCCTCTCGTTTTCAATTTTCTTTTCCTTCTAACCTTTTCAAGTAGGGAAATTTTGGGGAGGGGCAGCCAAGGGGCTCGGCCACATAGGGATGGGTGTGTGTGGTTGTGTGTGTAATTTTCCCAAGTCAAGAAAACCCCTTCAAAACTCATCATTGCATCTTACATCAATCTTTTCCATTTAATTTTATTTTTCAATTAACTTTTTCCCCTAGAGTTCTCTAGAACAATGGAGACCATTTAAGAAAAAAAGAATATACCATAGACTTGTTATGATGTTGCCATGGTTCACAAATATGTAATTAACCCATTCCCATTTTTAATTATCACTAATTAACTGTATTAGTGAAAGCTTAAAATAATATTTAAATAATTAATTACGGAAAATATTTTAGTAAACTAGCAATTTTATAAGTGATCCATTAAATACCAAATACTAGCAATTACATAGTTAGAATAGGTGTATTTAAGTCTATGTTGAAAAATAATTATATCTTGATTTTTACGGAAAACACCAGTTATTTTACCGATTGTCCGAAATTTCACCTAAACGATTTTCAAAACGTTATACTATGACACTCATAGAACCTGCCGCCATGTTTATTCGGATGTGTTTTGCATACACACTCGCTAGAACACTTTGCACAAATTAGTAATAATTATCATGAGGCATCGTCACAGACTCATATACTACACGTACAAATCATTAGTAATTATCATGACACGTATTAATCTTGTCATGATTCTTCGTGTTGTAGTTATATCCATGCTAGTATCATATATTGATTATTATATTCTCATTATGTTGATACCATTACTCAATACATGCTTATATTTTAGCCTCCGCTGTTGCAAAGTTAATTATGTGTTGTTCTTATGAACTTTTGTTATGCTCCGCTTCTCAAAATACACAAAAATGCAGAACGCGACTCGGCTAGTCATGCTACCTACGGTTTGAAATCATCTTTCTATAGTCACATTAAGGCTGTCATGCAGTAATCAAGCACAATATAATATATCTATTTAACCATATCAAATTTACCACAATAAAACAATAACAATAATCAACAATCAAGTGTCAATAGAGGAAGCAATAATAATGATCAGGTCTCAAAGATCCAAGAAAGAATAAGAATAACAGTACCAATACTCGGCCTTTATGGGCTCACAATAAAATCCAATAAAAATGAAATACTACAAACGAAACCTATGTTGGATATAGTTCTCTCAAGGCAATTGTTGTAATTGCAGGCCGATGATTATGATGATTGAGAGTGGACCTATACGGATAGAACAATCTCACTCGAGATGATAGTATGCTATATGATTTGACTTTATCATCATGTACATGTCATGTGTGGTATTGCATATCACTATTACATGTTGATAGAATCCGGAGGATTTATGCTTGATTACTAGGGTTATTGTGGTGATCAAACTTGTGAGAACTGGGTAGTCCATAAGCACATCTTTAAATGTCCCTAGTTGTGGGAATATCGAGACTGGGCATCGATATTCCAGAATAGACTAGTGTATACATTTGCTTGACTACCAGCGTTGTGCTAGTCAGTCACCGAGATTGTATACATGTGCTCATTGGGTTATAAGTTACACTGGACGGACTCGCCGAGATTATGCTAGATGGTATTATACCTATCATCAGGTAGCAGGTCTCTGGTGGCCTTAATACGGGTTAGTCTGTCGAACCAAGATCGTCATTTGTCCTGTGTGAGTTCCCACTGTACTTTGATTACTACCCTACCACGACTCAAACGAGTCATGCAAACAAGTTTTAGTTGGGTACAGTCCCGAGCCATATAGAGGCAGTGAGCGGGTTGCAGGGATTTGTTTCTCTCGGTATTGGAGGTTGAAGTCGCGCGGTGCCCGGTTGGCTATCACTATTAAACCTGCCAGGAAGATGAAATTTACCGATTTGGATCAGTAGTTTCTCAGATGGTGATGGGCTTGATATCAGCACGACTTATTGCATTATTAGGAGTCTGACGTTTACCACCCTCTTAGAGCAGATATATGACAGTCTCTGACAAACAGACCAGACTGTACGGTGTATGTCACTTACAGGCTCGGTAGGGGTTTGGACATCTTTCCTGTCGACCGTCCTCTCGCTCAATACCTGAGTAGCCATTACATACAGCCAGTGCCTGTAAGTCGACGTTAGACACCCCACATGATGCGGGGAGGCGGAATAGGTAAAACAATCATTTTGTTCAAGTTAACATCGACTAACTTTACGGATCTTTGCTAAACCCTAACTAACAACTATTTAGAAGTGCTAAACTACTATGATAGATGATTATACCTCAAGATACTAGTTCTTCTTGTTCTTGTTGTTCACCTCCTCGTCGGCCTCCTCGTTGTGATAGAAGATCCACCCGAGAGTTCCTCCTCCAAGCTTTAACCTCTTACTTGAGGTAACTAAGTGACTAGGATTGCTAATCTAAGTGACCTAGAAGATATAGAAGTGGATTAAGAATCTATTAGTCTTGCTAACCCTTGGGATCTCAACACGTGAAAGGATTAGGGTTAGTTTGAAGAAGAGGAGAGCTTGAGGAGAGAGAGTGTGTATGTGAGAATGAAATGAAATATGTCTCAATTCTATATATATTATGAAGCATAAAGATTATTAAATAAAACATATATGTTAATTACAACCATGCTTCATTTAATACATTCAATGAATCATCACATGATTCATTAAGCAATAAATGATTCATTAACTCATTTGGATGAATCATCTCATGAGTCACTAATTCATTTAATGCATTTAACACCTAAGCTCTCCACCTCACCTTTTTTCTAGAAGCTTCTCGACTAATTACGAGAATGCCCCTCCCATCCGTAAAAACACGGAAATATTGAGACTGTATAAATCCAATAATCCAATACTAGAATCTGGCTTAAACTAAATCCCGCTAGTAAAATCTGTCCGAACATCATACGTGAACAAGTACACGTATATGTCCGAACCTTGTCGTAAAACCATACGACCTCTATATCGTTTCGCCTGAAGCAGGGAAACTCTCTGTTTGGGACTCTAAAGACTCGACACTACGCTGGCAGTGGGTTTAACCACAGGCCGCAAGCGGTACTAGCTCTACGTAACGGTCCCCAGGTAGATGTCGATAAGAAGGCCGATGAGGAAACCCATCCGAACTCCTACTGAGCCTGATGTGACAATCTCCGTACAGTCCGGTCTGATCGTCTAAGACTATCGCATATCGGGCCTAGGGAGGCAGCAAGTGCCAGTCCCCTAAAAGCTGTATAAGTCATGTCGGAGCGAAGCCTATTACACCTTGAGAAGCTACTGGAAATCCTACCAGTAAATCTCGTTTGCCCTGGCCAGGGACTTTGCGTAATATCAACTCCCAATACTGGGAGAGACGAATCCTATCTAACCGCCACTGCCTCCAAGAGCTTCGGGACTGCACCCAACTGTTACCTGTTTGCACGACTCCTTTGAGCCGTGGTAGGGTAGCAATCTAAGAACAGTGGGAACACACTCGAGACGAAGCAGCAGTGTCAAGTCTGCGGACTATGCTGTACTCATGTCACCTGGGAACTGCTAACTGACGACGGGTATAATACCAACCGACAGTTCCCTGCGAGTCCTGTCAAGTGTACCCGTAACCCAATGAGCACCTGCATACTATCTCCAGTACAACGTACTAATGGCTGTGGAATAGACCATCTCCCATGCTGGGATGAGAAGCGTATACACTAGTCAACTCTGGAGTATCAATGCCCTGTCTCGATAATCCTATGACTAGGGACCTGACAAAGGATGTGCTTGTAAACTACCCAGCTCCCACTAGTGTGACTGCCATCACAACGCTGGTAGTCAAGCAAGATCGTAATGGCTCTATTAATATGTATTCGCGATATGCTAATAGAAACATATTAAGATAGATATAAACCAAGTAGCATACTACTATGTTGAGCGAGACTGTTAATATAACTGCGAATATCCCAACCTTCCATTAAATAATATACAAACTAGTATGATACAATAATGGCCCCTAGGGCATATACACTGACAATCATCCACTTGCACTAGGGCCATGTACTGGCGTATCGGAGACCTATCTTCTCGAGTAGCCTCTCGAACTGTATTTGAGGTAAGGCCTTAGTGAATGGATCTGCAGTGTTCTCCTCTGTAGCAACTCTCCAGACCTCGATCTTCTGGCGATCTATGATCTTCCTGATCAGGTGATATCGCCTCAAGATGTGTCTAGACTTCTGATGGGACCTGGGTTCCTTCGCTAAAGCTATAGCGCTGTTGTTGTCACAAAACAGCGGTATTGGATTAACAATGGTAGGAACCACCTGAAGTTCTGTTAGGAACTTCTTCATCCAGACTGCTTCTTTTGCGGCATCGCAAGCAGCTATATACTCCGCTTCCATCGTCGAGTCAGCAAAGGTATCCTGCTTGGAACTCTTCCAGCACACCGCCCCTCCATTGAGGGTAAAGACATAACCAGACATGGACTTGGAGTCATCCTTGTCACTCTGGAAGCTGGAGTCAGCAAAAGCCTTGATCTGGAGGTCTTTTCCACCATAAACCAAGAACATATCCTTAGTCCTTCTCAGGTACTTGAGAATGTTCTTTACTTCTATCCAGTGCTTCTCCCCTGGGTCTGACTGATATCGGCTTACCATGCTCAGTGCTTAAGCTACATCTGGTCTGGTACACAACATCGCATACATTATAGAGCCTACCACAGTAGCGTAGGGTATAACTGATATGCGATACCTTTCCAAATCAGTCTTGGGAGACATCTCTTTGGAGGGGGTGATTCCGTGAAAAGCCGATAAATTACCGTGCTTAGAATCTTCCATACTGAATCTTTTCAGTATAGTGTTGATATACCTGGACTGCGAAAGTCCCAACATCCTCTTAGATCTATCACAATAGATCTGGATCCCCAGAATGTAAGAGGCATCACCCAGGTCTTTCATGGAGTACCTGTGTGACAAGAATCCTTTGACAGATTGTAGCATAGGAATATCATTTCCTATCAATAGAATGTCATCTATGTACAAGACGAGGAATATGACAGTTCGTGCTACAATTTTACTATATATACATGGTTCATCTGGATTTTTGATAAAGTCATATTCTTTAACCGTTTCATCAAAATAGATGTTCCAACTCCGCGATGCCTGTTTTAGTCCATAAATGGACTTAAGCAACTTGCACACTTTCCCGCTGCTCCCACTCTGATTGAAACCTTCTGGCTGATCTATATAAACCCACTCTTCTAAATTACGATTTAGAAGAGCCATCTTTACGTCCATCTGCCAGATCTCATAATCATAGAAGGCGGCAATGGCAAAAAGGATCCGAATGGATTTAAGCATAGCCACTGGAGAAAAAGTTTCGTCATAGTCCAAACCAGGTCTTTGACGAAAACCCTTTGCAACAAGTCTAGCCTTATAGGTTTCTACCTGTTCATCTACACCAATCTTTTTCTTGAAGATCCACTTGCATCCTATGGGTTTTACCCCATCTGGAGCAAAGTCCAAAGTCCATACTTTGTTGGTGTACATGGACTCCATCTCGGTCCGCATTGCATCCAGCCATCTTACCGAGTCGCCGCTCTGGATGGCCTGCTGGAAGCTAGTAGGTTCATCATTATCAATGACGCAATCCTCTCTATCCCTGTCTATGAGAAAACCGTAGTATCTCTCAGGCGGATGAGACGGCCTACTACTCATGCGGAGGGGTGCGGGAATGTCCTGTTCTTCTGGAACTTCTGGCTCTACCAAACTTTTAGTAGTATTTTGTGGTTCTGGAATTTCTTCCAGTTCTATTGCGCTCCCACTTGTTTCCTTTTCTAAAAACTGCTGTTCTAGAAAATGGGCATTACGAGAAACAAAAACCTTTTATTCCACTGCGTAATAGAAAAAATACTCCTTGGAGTTCTTTGGATATCCCACAAACTTACACTGTACTGAGCGTGCCTCGAGTTTGTCCGCATACGCTTTTTAACAAAAGCTGGACATCCCCATATTTTCAGATACTGAAGATAGGGTTTCTTCCCACTCCACATCTGATATGGTGTGGTAGGCACAGTCTTGGTAGGAAACCTGTTCGAAAGATATGCAGCTGATTCTAGTGCATAACCCCAGAAAGATCGCGGTAACTCAACATTACTCATCATGGAACGTACTATATCCAATAGGGTTCGGTTCCGTCTCTCCGATACACCATTATGTTGTGGAGTGTATGGAGGAGTAAGCTGAGAAAGAATTCCTTTCTCTTTTAGGTAACCTAGGAACTCGGCAATTAAGTATTCACCACCTCGATTAGATCTCAGTGTCTTGATACTTTTGCCGGTTTGGTTTTCTACTTCATTCTTATATTCTCGGAATTTCTCAAAGGCCTCGGATTTATGTTTCATCAAGAAAATGAATCCATACCTAGAGAAATCATCCGTAAAAGTAATGAAATATGAAAAACCGCCTCTTGCATGTGTAGATATTGGACCACATACATCGCTGTGTATGAGTCCTAAGAGCTCGCTCGCCCTTACTCCATATCTAGTGAATGGAGTCTTTGTCATCTTTCCTTTGAGACATGATTGTCAAGTGGCATAAGATTGATATTCGAACGGATGTAAATATCCTTCTCTATGTAACTTAGTTAACCTTGTCTCATTGATGTGACCCAGTCTACAATGCCATAAGAAAGCCTAATTTATATCTGGAGACTTTCTTTTTAGTGTGTTCTGGACATTGAAAATCTGTAATTGGTTTAACACGTATATACCGTTATCTAGTGTACCGGACCCAATCAAACCATGATTAAGGTGGATGTTAACAACATCGCTTACAAATGTGAAATCATAACCTTCTTTTGATAACAACGATACTGATATGATTTACACGTTAAACTAGGTACACAAAAACAGTTGCGCAAAACAAAAATATATCCACTCGTCAATCCAAGGTGATAATCCCCTACGGACACAACATTCAAGCTAGCTCCGTTAGCAACCTGGAGGGTCATATTACCAACCTTCAGCACTCTACGGTTTCTCAATGCCTGCAATAAATTGCATATATGAGATCCTGATCCGGTATCCAATACCCAGGAAGTAGAGTTGATTGACAGATAATTTTCAATTACAAACACACCTGAAGCCGAAGCCACAACTTGCCTCGGGTCCTGGTTCTTGCCAATCCAAGCTTTGCAATCCTTCTTCCAATGGCCTTTCCTACGATAGTGGAAGCATTCGTCCTTTGCCACTACTGGCACCATAACTTTTGCCTTTTCCTTAACTCCCACCTTACTAACACCACCTCTCGGTTTGGTAGCGGCCTTCTTCTTCCTTCCTTTGTCCCTTGCCTTGGACCTGGAAGAGGAAGTACCACGAACAAACATAGTGGGTGTTCCCCTTGCCTTCTGAAAGATGCCTTCTCCACTCCTCAACATGTTAAGGAGTTCTGGAAGTTCAACTTCTTTACCTTGAATGTTGAAATTCAAGATAAACTGGGCGTAGGTGGAAGGAATGGACTGGAGAATCAAGTCTGTATATAGCTCATTCTCTAATGTTGTCCCGAGGTCTGCGAGCTTTTCAATATAGCCAATCATCTTAAGGGCATGTTCCCCTACAGATGATCCGGCGGCCATCCTCGACTGAAACAAGTTCTTCGAGGTCTCGAATCTAGCTATACGAGATTGCCCTCCATACAGTTCCTTGGTGTGGAGAAATATGGATTTTAGATCCATGTTCTCATGCCTCCTCTGATGTTCATTATTCATAGAGGCAAGCACGATGCACTTGGCCTTCGCACAGTCTAACTCCCAGGTCTTGCGGATTTCCTTATCCGCGACACTGGATTCAGGGGACGGTAGGGGCCTTTGTAGTAAGGACATACCCCAATTTGTTATAGGTAATAACCATCTTAACATTCTCGAACCAATCTTTATAGTTTGACCCTGTCAAAATATTTTTATCTAATAATAACTTAAGGCCTGTCATGTTCTGGGTCGCTGCAATGAGAGAGAGAGAGGGAACACTTTAGCATGATGCTCTTGCAAGTTTAGTGTGGTTTTTAGTTTATCTAAACATGATGGCTCCCACTGTTTCTCGAATCCCTCCTCAAACCGTAAAGGAAGAACTAGTCAGGACTATTCTCATCGTATAATACTTACATAACCGTTCAGCCAGGCCGGTGTCGGTACTTCGAGGGAGGTTTTACGACGCTTTCGCGAAGTTCCTTAATTAAATAACCTCTTTTCTCTGGGGGCGTAGCCCCGCTGACACCTTTCTCGACAGCTACTTGGTTTATAGCAATGATCGTTAAGTGAAAGAATCTCCTGATGAGTAGCATATACTCACAGTAGGATCGGGATCCAAATATCATCGTGTGATAAAACTGAAGGAATCCTACCAAAATTATCACACTCCAAATGGTATGCAATCTCTTAGCAAGTTTCAGTTTCTTTAGAAACCCCTGATATGGATTTCTGCCCCATGCCCTTATGACCTTGGCGTTGGTCAAAATGTCATAAGTCACATGTCAAGTTTTACCCATCATTATCTTGTTAATTTGAATCCATCCGTACATATCCCTGACGTTGGCTAAATGGCAGTACGACTGTCCCAAACTAACTCATCTATCTATGCAACAAATGAATACCCAGCAGCTACCAAACACTATGCCTTGATGTTTGTCAAAATGCATAACTTGAATACTACTAAATACCCAAATGAAATGACGGAGGGCTACGAATGGTTTTGGCGAAACCGTGAACGTAGTGAACTTGATATGATCGAAGGAACCTGATAGCTTTTAAAAGGAGTGGTTTAAGCTCCGCAATTAAAAAAATATATTCTGTTTTTAAAATAACCGAGTGGTTTCTTGTAAACTGTTCCAACGATTCAACTTTGGTTTATTTTCTTTGCATTAATATAATGCGTCCCATCAGTTAACCTATCATTGCAGAAAACAACGAAAATACAACGTCCTCTTATGCCATCCGCATTCGCCACTGGGCCCCGTCATTCACCCGTTAGGTTACTTAACTAACGACAGAGCGGGGGCAGGGCTAGAGCGGGTGCAAAACATAAGTGACGCCTACTAGATATCATATATAGATATTGTACATTCGTCAGACGCAATAATAGGCATTCCAGATCACAGATGAACATATTGGATTTTCTAGGAATCCACATTCCTTTTCAGCCTGCAAAGAAAGACGGATTGCATAGTCGCGATGAATAGCCAAAACCCCACCCTAGACCCCAACGGGTACGACAAACTACCCGTCAAGTACCCGAAGTGAAGCGGTCTCACTCAACGACGTGAGTTGGCCACTAAACACTTCAAAGTACCCGGTAGTTTGTACACCCCATCTTGGGTCTATCCTAGGAGCAGAAAACAGTAAATGAAATAATACAACGGTAGCTATAACCTCAACCTGAATGTGCCCCGCAAAAGAATATTATAACAAATTACAATTTACATTTGAATGAAAGAAACACTCGTCTCACATTCCCGACTATCCATTCACGACAATCCAACAAGTCCTCATTCACAAACCAGTAAAAACCATTACAGAAATGTGTAACCCCCTGCTAACCGACATACTAGCAGTTAGGGGAGGTTTATGAACACATTAAACACATCACAGATATAATCCAGTTAGCCAAACATCTTAGAATTTTGATCAAGCAATACTTATGAATCCACTCCAAACAATTCTTTGTGCACATAAAACCTGAGCAGAAACAAAACATCCCAGAAAATACAATATCAACACAGAAGAATAACTGAGCAAATTTGGGTTGACTCAGTGTCAACTCGGCCGCGGATCCACGGCGGATCGCTTGGATCGGCGGCGGTTCCACGGTGGTATGGTCGAGTCACGATCCCAAATTTCTTCATAATTCTTAAAAAAACCCTGCTTGTATTTTAAAGGGTGCCTGAAAAATTTTTAGACCCCGTTTTAAAATCGGCAGAACCTAAGTGAAAACATCGTATTTTCAGGTTCGTTTTGCGATCGAATTTCTAAAGACTTTGCTAACATGTTAGTTATGGTTTAGCTAGGCTCTGATACAACTGTAAGTCGACGTTAGATACCCCACATGATGCGGGGAGGCGGAATAGGTAAAACAATCATTTTGTTCGAGTTAACATCGACTAATTTTACGGATCTTTGCTAAACCCTAACTAACAACTATCTAGAAGTGCTAAACTACTATGATAGATGATTATACCTCAAGATACTAGTCCTTCTTATTCTTGTTGTTCATCTCCTCGCCGGCCTCCTCGATGTGATAGAAGATCCACCCGAGAGTTCCTCCTCTAAGCTTTAACCTCTCACTTGAGGTAACTAAGTGGATAGGATTTCTAATCCAAGTGACCTAGAAGATATAGAAGTGGATTAAGGATTTATTAGTCTTGCTAACCCTTGGGATCTCAACACATGAGAGGATTAGGGTTAGGTTGAAGAAGAGGAGAGAGAGTGTGTATGTGAGAATGAAATGAATTATGTCTCAATTATATATATATTATGAAGCATAAAGATTATCAAATAAAACATATATGATAATTACAACCATGCTTCATTTAATACATCCAGAATCATCACATGAGTCATTAAGCAATAAATGCTTCATTAACTCAATTGGATGAATCGTCTCATGAGTCACTAATTCATTTAATGCATTTTACACCTAAGCTCTCCACCTCACCATTCTTCTAGAAGCTTCTCGACTAATTACGAGAATGCCCCTACCATCCGTAAAAACACGGAAATACTGAGACCGTATAAATCCAATAATCCAATACTATAATCTGGCTTAAACTAAAGCCCACAAGTAAAATCTGTCCGAACATCATACTTGCACAAGTACACGTATATGTCCGAACCTTGTCGTAAAACCATACAAGCTCTATATCATTTCTCCTGAAGCAGGGAAACTCTTTGTGTGGGACTCTAAAGACTCGATACTACGCTGGCAGTGGGTTTAACCATAGGCCGCAAGCGGTACTAGCTGTACGTAACGGTCCCCAGGTAGATGTCGATTAGAAGGCCGATGAGAAAACCCATCTGAACTCCTACTGAGCCTGATGTGATAATCTCCGTACAGTCCGGTCTGTTCATCTAAGACTATCGCACATCGGGCCTAGGGGGCGGCAAGCGCGAGTCCCCTAAAATCTGTATAATTCGTGTCGGAGCGAAGCCCATTACACCTTGAGAAGCTACTGGAAATCCTACTAGTAAATCTCGTTTGCCCTGGCTAAGGACTTTGCGTAATGGCTCTCCAAACACAGCGCGATATCAACTCCCAATACCGGGAGAGACGAATCCTATTTAACCGCCACTGCCTCCAATAGTTTCTGGACTGCACCCAACTGCTACCTGTTTGCACGACTCCTTTGAGCCGTGGTAGGATAGAAATCTAAGAACAGTGGGACCACACTCGAGACGAAGCAGCAGTGTCAAGTCTGCGAACTATGCTGTACTCATGTCACCTGGGGACTGTTAACTGACGACGTGTATAATACCAACCAACAGTTCCCTGTGAGTCCTGTCCGGTGTACCCGTAACCCAACGAGCACCTGCATACTATCTCCAGTACAACGTACTTAATGGCTGTGGAACAGACCATCTCCCCTACTGGGATGAGAAGCGTATACACTAGTCTACTCTGGAGCATCGATGCCCTGTCTCGATAATCCTATGACTAGGGACCTGAAAAAGGATGTGCTTGTAGACTACCCAGCTCCCACTAGTGTGACTGCCATCACAACGCTGGTAGTCAAGCAAGATTCTAAGGGCTCTATCAATATGTATTCGCGATATGCTAAAAGAAACATATTAAGATAGATATAAACCAAGTAGTATACTACTATGTTGAGCGAGACTGTTAATATAACTGTGAATATCCCAAGCTTCCATTAAGTAATATAAAAACTAGTATGATATAATAATGGCCCCTAGGGCATATACAATAACAGTGCCATTGACGTGCTTGTGGTTAAACCCACTGCCAACGTATTGTCGAGTGTTTAGAGTCTTACACAGAGGTTTTTTCGGCTCAAGGAATATGATGTGGATGTGCACATTAGATGCGTATCGGAGTCCGATTAAAACTTGTGTATTGGATACACTAACGGTAATTGGATGCTTGATAATACTAGCTGGTCTTGTATCAGACGGATATTAAATCCAGTGTGGATTTAATATATATATATATATATATATATATATATATATATATCTTATGTCACTATTTTTATTGTCTCATTCGTGTATTTTATACACATTGGAAATACATAGAATTATATGTATACATGTATATATTATTTTAGGTATATATATGTACGTATATATTGTTAGTTATATGTATGCCCTAGAGGCCATTACTGTACATACGATGTATATTGTAGTGGATGCTTGGACATATATATGGAGGACTTTCTTGCTCGACATGATTGCATGCTATCTGGTTGCTCTTTATCTTAACATGTACTCTGATAGTCTCTATGTTACAGGTTGATAAAGCCATTAGGATGATTACTTGACTACCAGGATTATGATGCAGATCATACTAGTAGGGACAGAGTAGTCGTTAAGTACGTCCTTCAAATGTTCCTAGTCATGGGTGTATCGAGACAGGGCATCGATATACCAGAGTAGACTAGCGTATAGCTTCTCGACCCATGTAGATGGGCGATGGATGATCCCATATCCATTGGTGTTTGACATCAAAGACAGTATACGGGTACTCAGTGGAGACTGGTTACCCTAGACGGACTCGTCGAGAACTCCTAGATGGTATTATACCTCACGTCAGATGGCAGTTCTCTGGTTACACTGGTACATGTTAGTCTGTAAACCCGAGATCGTCATAGAGTCTTGTGTGATTCCCACTGTGCTTTGATTTCCACCTTACCACGTTCAAGAGAACGTGCAAAACGGTGGCTTTTGGGTACAGTCCCGAATCATATGGAGGCAATGAGCGATAGGAGGGGTTTCGTCTCTCCCGGTATTGGGAGTTGATGTTGTGATGTGCTCGATTGGCTATAACAGGAAGTCCCTGGCCAGGGTTGCTTTAGAGATATACTGGTAAGTGTTATCAGTTGTTTCTCAACCTGTTATGAGCCTCATATCGGCACGACTTATCGAGTTACTGGGGTCTGACGTTTACCACCCCTAGACGAGATATACGACATATCAGACGAAGAGACTGGACTGTACGGTAGTGTTACTGATTGGATTCGCAGGAGTATGGATAGGCTAGCTTGTTGATCATCTGATCGCTCAATACCTGGGTGGCTTACGTTTAGAAGACCGCTTGCGGCTTGTGCGTGTTTGATATGATCATCACCTACTGCCGGCGTATTGACGAGTCTTTAGAGTCCTACACAGGGGTTTTCTGGCTCAAGAGAAACGGAGTAGGAGCACGTATGTGAAATGTGCGGGAACGAGATTAATACGATATGAGATACCGTACTCTATTCTCGCGATTTGTCACATTGGTCGGTTATATGAGATATAGCCGGGTTATCGGATCAAGTGTTTATTCGATAAGTTGTTACATATGATATTAGTCGGTTCTATGTAATATAGCCGGATTATTAAATCAAGAGTTGATTTAATAATTTAATGTATAATTATATATTTGATATATTATATTACATTAACTAATATTAAGCTCACTTATGATTTCTTTTTCTCACTTTGTGCATAAGTATATATGTGATATATATAAGTGTACATGTATTGTGTCATGCTTGATGATACATGCAAGATAGGTGTATGAGACTTATACCATGCTAAGGTTAAGTTAGGGTTTATAATTTATTCAAAGTTAAGCAAATTAGTAGAGAATTAGTTTAATGTTCAAAGCTTGTAGAAGCTTGTATGAACTTTTGACTAAGTCCACTCTTTTGTCTAGCTTAGGATATTTGTTAACCCAACTCTTAACCTTAGTCCTTGGTTTATTCTCGACATGAGTTAGGCATGAGAGCTTAACTCACCCATGGTTGCAATAATTCATTTGTATTAATTTTCATAAGAGTTCATTCATCTTCTTCTTCCTCTCAAGCTTTTCTCGCTTCCATGGAAATGATGAAAACTTGTGAGAAAATTAAATCTAAATTGAGCCCACTTCCTACTTCATCATCCTCTACTACTTGACTTTTAGTATAGGGTGTTTTCTTCACTAATTCCGTAATTATTGAAGAGATAGCTTGGGTTAGTGTCTCCTCGACGTAGATCTTCTTCGGCCTCGAAGACTTTGAAGAAAGCATGTTCGTTTCTTCATGGGAGCCTCTCTAGAGTCCAGAGTTCACGATCGCAGCGGAGGGACTACTACACGGAGCTATTGAAGTGGAGGACCGGTCTATAAAGATTGTATTCCTTTCTCACTTAGTATGTAAAATGTTTACATATGTTATTCCGTCGATTTCTAATTAACGATTCTTATTTAGGGTTAGCTAGAACGGCAAAGTTTTGAATTTGGCATGGACGATGCCTCCCGAAACCTTGCTGCCGTCTCAGGTAACCCTTATATATATCATGATTTCATGTATTTATTTTTCTTTACATGGTTCTCTTTTGCTTATATTGTTCTTATAGAACACTATATGCATTAGGGTTTTTCCTTGGGTGGCACTTGGAAGCAAGAAAAAGAGGTTGCCACATGGTTATTTGATGAACTTAAATGGTTGAGATCTATTCTCATTTGAGGAAAAGAGACCAAATAATTTTAGAAAAGAAAAGAAGTTTTTATTTTTGCTAGCTTCATCATCTCCTAGCTCAAGTTCTACCCACTTCCTTTTCATCCATTTTCAAAAGTGAACAAAGTAAAGGAAAAGGAAAATGAGACTATATTTGTAGTGACCCTTGTATCCACATCCTCCTCAACTCTTTCCTAGCAAGCTAGGGCTTGTCGGTTTCTACACTTGAAGCATGTAGCTAATGGTGGAGATGGAGCTAGAGTTCGGTCTCCTCAAGGTAGATCGTCTTCGACATGGGGAGGTCCTCACCAAGCCCATCCCCTTACCAAGGATCCTAGCTAGAGTCCAACATTGGAGCTCTTAAAGATAGCTTGAGGATATGAGTATTCTGCAGGCTTCCTTAGGGTCGCCGCTGGGTTTCAGGAGGCATCGTCCATGCCGTTTTTAAAAATTTGGCACGCTAAAGAACCCTAACCTAGAATCTTAACTAGAGAATTAGAAGAAACTAGAATGTAAACATCTTTACATCTAAGTGAACAAGGAATACAAGCTTTGTAGACCGGTCCTTCACTTCAATAGCTCAGTGTATTAGTCCCTTCGCTCCAAGTAGTGAACTCCCGGACTCTAGAAAGGCTCCATAAGATGAAAGGAACAAGCTTACTTGAAGTCTTCGAAACCGAAGATGATCCACGTCGAGGAGACACCAACTCAAGCTAGCTCTTCACTGATATGGAATTAGTGAAGAAACACCCTAAACTAAATGGCTAATCTACTAGAGGATGATGAAGTAAGAATTTTTCTCACTTTATAAATATTTTTCTCACTCATTTTCTTCACCTCCTAAATTGCAAGAGAGGTATAGGAAGGAGATGAAGAAAAGCAACCATGGAAAAGGTCAAGTGTAGAATGGAAACCATGGGTGAGTTAATATCATATATTAACTCTTGTAGAGACTAAACCATGGCTAATCATAATGGTTGGGTTAATAAATATCTTAAGTAAAACAAAATTAGTGGACCCGGTCAATGGTTCCACAAGCTTCCACAAGCTTCAACCATGTGACTAGTTTCCATTTAATTTTGATTTACTTTAAATAAACAAAACCCTTCATTATGTTAAGCATGCTGTGAGTCTTATACACCCATATCTCATGTATAATTTAGCATGATACAAAAAATGTACATTAATATATATCACATAAATACTAAGTGTACACAAGTGAGAAAAAGAAATCTTAAGTGAGCTAATATTAGTTAATGTAAGATAGTATATCAAATATATAATTATACATTAAATTATTAAATCAACACTTTATTTAATAATCCGACTATATCACATACAACCGACTAATACCAAATGTATCAACTTATCGAATCAACACTTGATTCGACAACCCGGCTATATCACATATAACCGACCGATATCACATATCGAGAGAATAGAATACGGTATCACAAACTCATATTAATCTCGGCCCCGCACACATCATATATGTGCTCCTATTTCATTTCTCCTGAGCCAGGAATCCTCTGTGTAGGACTCTAAAACTCGTCAATACGCCGGCAGTAGGTGGTGATCATATCAGCCACCCACAAGCCGCAAGCGGTCTGATAAACGTAACTGCCACCCGGGTATTGAGCGATCAGAAGATCAACAAGCAAGCCTGCTCATACTCCTGTGAATCCAACCAGTAACACTACCGTACAGTCCGGTCTCTTCGTCCGATATGTTGCATATCTCAGCCTGGGGTTGGTAAACGTCAGACCCTAATAGCCTGATAAGTCATGGCGATATGAGGTTCATAATGGTTCGAGAAACTACTGATAACACTTACCAGTAGATCTCAGCAACCCTGACCAGGGATTTCTTGTTATGGCCAATCGAGCATAGCGCAACATCAACCCCCAATACCGGGAGAGACGAAATCCCCTCCTATCGCTCATTGTCTCCATGTGACTCTGGATTGTACCCAAAAACCACCATTTTGCACGATCTCTAGAATGCGGTAAGGTGGAAATCAAAGCACAGTGGGAATCACACAAGACTCTATGACGATCTTAGGTCGACAGACTAACCTGTACTTGTGTCACCAAAGAACTGCTATCTGACGATAGGTATAATACCATCTAGGAGTTCTCGGCGAGTCCGTTCAGTGTACCCAGTCTCCACTGAGCACCCATATACCTTCTCTGATGTCAAACACTAATGGATATAGGATCATCCATCGCCCATTATATGAGTCGAGAAGCGTATTCGCTAGTCTACTCTGGAATATCGATGCCCCGTCTCGATACTCCCACAACTAGAAACATTTGAAGGATGTACTTACCGACTAGTTCTGCCCCACTAGTATGATCTGCATCATAATCCTGGTAGTCAAGTTCTCATCCTAAGTGCTTTATCAACATTTAATAGAGAGACAATAAGTGTACAAGTTAAGATAAAGAGCAACGAGATAGCATACTATCATGTCGAGCAAGAAAGTCCTCCCTATATATGTCCAAGCATCCACTATAATATACATCACATGTATAATAATGGCTTCTATTGCATACATATAACTAACAATCTCCCACTTGCACTAAGGCCATTTGTTGTAGTATCTCATACTCAACGCTCCATGAAAGTCTCTCTAGGGAAAGGCCTCTATGAGTGGATCCGCCGTGTTATCCTTCACGTCAACTCTCCTTACCTTGATTCCTTAGAGATCAACCATCTCCCTGATCAGGTGATACTATCCTCAGAATATATCTGGATCGCTGATGGGACCGGCGTTCCTAGGCCAAAGCCATAACTCCATTGTTGTCACAATAAAAGTTTTTGGATGCTCAATGGTAGGAACCATGTTCATCTCATGAACAAGAATTATCCAGACATCCACTTTGGAAGCATTGTTGGTAGCGATGTATTCAGCCTTTATCGTCTCGTTTGCCACGGTATCCAGCTTTAAACTCTTCCAACATATCGTCCCTCCACTGAGGGTAAAGACAAATCCCGAGACTGACTTTCAGTCGACTTTATCACTCTGGGAGCTGGAATTGGTAAAGGACTCCTACTGGAGTTGACCGTTACCAAACACCAAGAACACTTCATTAGTGCATCTCAAGTACTTAAGAATATCCTACATAGCTATCCAGTGATTCTCCCAAGATCCGATTGATTCTTTATCACTACACCTAGTGAGTTAGCTACATCTGGTCTGGTACATAACATCGCATACATGATAGAGCCTGCTGCCGAAGCATAGGATATCCCTTGCACGCGAGCTCTTTCTAAATCAGTCTTGGAAGACATCTTTTTGGAGAGAGTGATTCCTGAGTAAGTGTGCGAACCACCACGCTTAGAATCATCCATACTAAACCCCTTTAGTACGGTGTTAATGTACCTGGATTTGGGAAACTACGAACATCCACTTAGATCTATCACCATAGATCATTATCCACAAGATGTAGTAGGTATCATCCAGATCTTACATGGAGAATCCTCATGATAAAAGGAGCTTGACCGAGTTTAGCATAGGAAACCATTTCCTATCAAGAGTATGTCATCTACGTACAATATGTGGAAGACAACCTTACTCTCTACAACCTTCTTGTATATACAAGGTTCATTTATCTTTTTGATGAAGTCAAACTCTTTGACTGCCACATCAAAACAGATGTTCCAACTCCGCGATGCGTGCTTTAATCCTGATGGACTTAAGCATAGCTACTGGAGAAAATATTTCATCATAAACCACACCTGGTTATTGACGATAGCCTTTTACTACAAGTCTAGCTTTGAAAGTCTCAACTTTTCCATTTACACCAAGAATCTTCTCAAGATCCATTTGCTCCCAATGGGTTTTACCCCTTCAGGTGCAACATTCAAAGTCATACTTTGTTGGTGTACATGGATTCCATCTTTGATCGCATAGCATCCAGCCTTTTTACAGAGTCCCCACTCGTGATGGCCTACCTGAACCTGGTTGAGTCATCATCTAGCATGATGCAATCATCGCTCCCATCGTCACTGAGGAAACCATAGTATCTCTCAGGTGGATGAGGAACCCTACCAGATTCGCGGAGAGGCTGAAGTTCGTTGGAGACTATTGAATCCTTTGGTTTCACCAAATCATCAGCTCTTAGTTTGTCCAGCTGGAACTCCTTCCAGTTCTAACTCACGACCACAAATTTCTTCATAAAAAATTTCTTTTCTAAAAAGGTGGGCATGCTGAGAAACAAAACACCTTTTGCTCCTCAGTGTGGTCAAAGATATTCTCTCACAAATGTTTGGGATATCCTAAAAAACTTATACAGAACTGACCTTGCCTCGAGCTTGTCCGGATTATGCTTTTCAACATAGCCCGGACAATCCCATATCTTAACTCGTTTAAGACATGGTCTCTTCCCATTCTATATCTCATATGGAGTGGTAGGCACTGATTTGTTGTTATGCAACTTCTCAAGCACATAATTCCAAAAGGAAACAGGTAACTCAGCAGTACTCATCATAGAGCGCACCATATCTCATAGGGCACGATACCTCCGCCCTGATACACCGTTGTGCTGTGGTGTATACGAAGGAGTAAGCTGAGAGAGAATCCCATTCTCCGTTTAGAAAATCCAGGAATTCCATGCTCAAGTATTCGTCTCCTTAATCACATCGAAAGACTTAATACTTTACCCATCTGGTTCTCAACTCCAACCTTATATTCCTTGAATTTCTCAAAACTTTTAGACTCGTGTTTCAACAGGAACACATGTCCGAATCTTGAGAGATCGTCGATGAATGTAATGAAGTACAAAGATCCAACCCTGGTATTTGTAGACATAGGACCGTATACATCACCATGTATCAGTCCTAAGAGTTCAGCAACTCTTTCTCCGTTTCCAGTAAACGGAGTTTTGGTCATTGTACCTTTGAGACAAGACTGGCAAGTATCATAAGATGAAAATTCGAACAGATTCTAATATTCATCCTTATGTAACTTAGCTAGTTGTGTCGCAATGATATGACCTAGTCTACAATGCCATAAGACGGATTCGTTCATTTCTGAACTACTCCTCTTGTGTGTGTTCTAGATATTTTGAACTGTGGTTTGATTTAGAACGTATATGCCATTACATAACGTGCCTGATCCAATCAACTCTTAATTAAGGAAAATGTTCAAAACATTATCCTGTAATACAGAATTATATCCTTCTTTAACTTAATAAAGAAACTGATGTAATGTTGTATATCAGGTTCGTTATATAATAACATTTGTTCAGAATCAATGTATTTACCACTTGGTAATACAAGGTAATATCTGCCAACTGATTTTGCTGCAACAATTTTACCATTCTCTAACACTTAGAGACATATCACCCAATCCCAGTTCTCTACCTTTCTGTAGCCTATGTAACAAATTACATATGTGGGATCCTGATCCGGTATCTCATACCTAGGACGTAAAGGATACTGAGAAACAGTTCTCGGTAACGAACACACCCGAAGAATATGCATCAACATGCTTATTCCTCGTTTTGGTGGCGTAGGAATCCGGATATTCCCCTGTTTCCTGCTCGGACTTATAACAATTATAAGATTGAGCGGAACCGACGTTCCCCAGCTCAGTATAATAAGCAGGTTCGGTCAATGCATCCATATTATTATCTTGATTAAGGCGTGACATGGTCGCTACCAGGAGAGAGAGAGAGAAGAAAACACTTTATGTATGCTCTTGCAAGATCAGATTGGTTATTATTTTATCTAATAAGGATGGCTCCCACTGTTTTTATCAAATCTTCCTTCAAACCCTAAAAGTTAAGACTAGCCGGGATTAATTACACCCTACAAGTTCACCAATCTTTCGGCTAGGCCAGTATCGGTACTTTGAGGGAGGTTCTCCGTGTTTTCGCACGGACCTAATTAAAATAAACCTCATTTTCCCAGGGGTTTAACCCCGTTAACACATTTTTAGACACCTACTTGATCGGCTAATTGTAATGTGTAAAACTCTCCCAGGAGTAACTTTTACTCGCAATGGGTTTCGGAATCCAACTATCTCATAGAAGGTATGCAATCTCATTGCAAATTTCAATACTTGAAATTCCCAATAATGTTTTTACCCATAGTGACTTATGATCTTAACTATGGTCAACAAATCATAAGCACTAGTCAAGTTCTACCCGTCATTTCGTGGTTAATTAGACCCACCCACATGACCCTTAACTATGGTCAACAAAGTCACATGACTGTCCTAATTAATTGCATCATATGCTGTGTAGGAAGACATCATCTAGCTACCGCACACTACGCCTTAACTATGGTCAACAAACGTAGCACGAATACTAAGTACTCTACTTCCTAAAATGACGGAGGGTCTGCGATTGGGTTTTATGAAAACCTTTAACGCTTTGAACTTGATCTCGTTGTAGAATGGAGTGATTTTGAAAAGTAGTGTTTTTGAGGCTTTTACTAGTTTTGCTAAAGAGATCACTCCCGGTGAAGGGATCTCGGCTCTTTCCTCATCGAATGAGGTGCTGGATATTTCACAAATACCTCAATGCAAAGCATGAACTAAAAAAGCAGTAAAAAACCAAACCGAGTGGGTTGTAGCATCTGCCAGTTTCGCTAAAGAGGTCACTCCTGGTGAAGAGATCTCGGCTCTTTCCTTATCGAATAAGGTGTTGGATATCCTACAAAGAATACCGCTATGCAAAGCAAGAACTACAGCTACCAGTTTTTAAAACAAGATTCGACAACATCTTTAGGTTTCTTTTATTTCATTAATCTCATTAATGAAGTCCCATCAATTATGCTTTCTAAGCATCACAGAAGAAACGAAAGCAGCAATATTTATTATATATCATATATATAATATAAGCATTCGTCTCAACATATCAAGTGATCACATCATAGAATATCAACAGCAGAAGAACACATATGAAATATTGGATTTACTAGGAATTCCGTGTTTTATATTAAGCCAGTAAAAAACGTGGATTCTACGGTCGTGATGAATTGCCAAACCCACATCCCTAGACCCCTACGAGAGCGGCAAGAAACCCTACCAATTTTAGAGTTAGAAGACCCGGTCTCGACTTCTTGAGATGGTCTCCTACTGGACCCTAGAACCCGGTTACTTGTGCTCCCCTTCTTGGGTCTATCCTAATGCGGAAAAGTAAATAATATACATCAATGGTGACATCATCCTCAACCCGGAAGTGCCCCAATAAAAGAATATTACATACAAGTTTTACATGAATGAAAATAAAACCTCTCATCTCACGCAAAACCCCGGCTATTCAAAACACGACGATCCAATATAATATATCACAGCAACACATAACATCAGATGTCATCAACGTAAGTAAATATGCGTATCCCAATTGTCGTTGACATATAAAAACGAAACCGGTGATACACCACATATTACACTTACAGTCACAAAAAAGAAAGTGAAAAACTACAACAATTGGAATCCGCAACCAGCTTAGACATCATAAACCCAATGTACCACATACTTTGGATTTCATGCCCAACCAAATAAATTTCTTAGACATCGTATGCCTAACAATTATAAACCCCGCATTTTAGTTTCGACATTGAAAACACTTTTCAATAACCAGTCGGGTAATTCAACAAGATTACCGACAACCTGATCGAATGCTCGTCGAAAACTTTTGTAGACGGCTGCACGTCCGATGCCGTCGACGTAGTGCACTTAGGCGGAACACCGCAGTCGCGAGCACCCGAATGGATGCTTTTATCAACGGGGTTCTCCTATAGTCACTTGGTCGGGGCTAGGGCGTGACTATCTAGTAAGGTTACCCAGCGAGTATCCACGTACGCTACGTGATTGCGACGGACTTTTGATCCACATCAAAATCCCATGGCAACCGATCAAATGAGACTGAATTGCTAGATTTATAAAATTCAAATTAGTTTTCACAAAACTAAATCTTGTGGATTCCAAGTATTGTATCACAATCACAGATAGCTAGACGATGTTAAACTTTTCGATCTAATCAACAAACACCCAAAATTTCCCAAAGAGCTCAACACTTAAGCGGAGTTTAAAAAGTACCCAGAACATGCCACAGCACCTATGGATCAACCGTAGAAGGTGTTGGCTATAGTGCCCTCAAGGCAATTATCGTAGTCGCAGGCAGGTGATTATGATGATTGAGGGAGGACCTATACCGGTAGAACAGTCTTACTCGAGATGATAGTATGCTATCTGGTTTGTCTTTATCATCACTATTACATATTGATAGAGCACATAGGATTCTTGCTTGACTGCCAGCATTATGATAGCGATCATATATGTGGGAGCTGGGGGTCTATAAGCAAATCCTTAAATGTTCTTAGTCGTTGGAGTTTCGAGACTGGGCATCGATACTTCAGTATAGACTAGTGTATACTGATCGAGACCCCGACAAGGGCCGGTGGTCAGGTTTCATAAGCCATTGGTGTTAGTTTGTTCACCTAAGATAGTATACAGGTGCTCATTGGGTTATGAGTACACTGGATGGACTCGCCGGGAACCTGCTAGTTGGTATTATACCTATTGTCAGATAGCAGTTCCTAGGTGACATGTATACAGGTTAATCTGTCGACCTGAGATCGTCATTTGTCTCGTGTGAGTTCCCATTGTGCTTTGATTACTACCCTTTCACGGCTCAAAGGAGTCGTGCAAACAGGTTTTAGTTGGGTACATTACCGAGCCATATGGAGGCAGTGAGCGGATCGTTAGGGATTCGTCTCTCCCAGTATTGGGATTGATGTCGCGTTGTGCATGGGTGGCCATCACCAGAAATCCTCGGCCGGGGTAGATGAGAATTACCGATCCAGGATCGATAGTTTCTCAAGTGGTGATGGGTTTCATACCGATACTAAATATCGCGTTATTAGGGGTCTGACTTTATTCACCTCCTAGACTCGATATGCGATAATCTTAGACGAACAGACCGGACTGTACGGATATTGTCACTATCAGGCTCAGTAGGGGTTTGGATGAGTTTGCTCGTCGGCCTTTCTTTCGCTCAATACCTGGGTAGCCGCTACATATAGCTAGTGCCGCTGACGTGCTTGTAGTTAAACCCACTGCCAGCGTATTGACGAGTCTTTAGAGTCCTACACAGAGGGATTTCACGGTTCATGCAATATGGTGTAAATGACATATGTTGGTACATACAGTATAGTATTGCTTGGCACGAAAGCAAGGTTTCGGGAGGCATCGTCCATGCCATTTTCTAAATTTTGCCATGGTAAACAATCCTAACCCTAGAATCTTAACTAGAGATTTAGACAATACAACATGTAAACTACTTTACATCCAGGTGAATATGGAATACAACCTTTGTAAACCGGTCTTTCACTTCAATAGCTCCGAGTTGTAATCCCTTCGCTCCAAGTAGTGATCTTACGGACTCTAGAACGGCTGCACAAGATGAAAGGAATGAGCTTGCACGATGTCTTCGAGGTCGAAGATGATCTACGTCGAGGAGACACTAACCTAAGCTATCTCTTCACTAATTAGGGATTAGTGAAGCTAACACCCTAAACTAAATTGCTAATCTAGTAGAGGATGATGAAGTAGGATTTTTGCTCACTTTAGAATTAATTTTCTCACTAATTTTATTCTCCTCTCAAAAACCTAGAGAGCTCTCTCATGAGCTTGAAGAAGATGAAGCAAAATAATAGATGAGAGAGTGAATGACAACCATGGGTGAGAAATAACTCATATCACTCATGTAGAGACTTAACCATGAGTTTAGATAATGGTTGGGTTAATAAATATCTAGTGTAAGACAAAACTAGTGGACTAAGTCAATAGGTCTCCAAGCTTCTACAAGCTTCATGCCATGTGACCAATTTCCAACTAATATTTTATTTACTTTAAATAAATAAACCCTACATTATCATTAGCATGGTGTAAGTCTCATACATCCATGTAGTGTGTATCATCAAGCATGACACATAAAAGAAAACACAAATAATATATATATCACACTCACACACACACACACACACACACACACACACACACACATATATATTAAGTGTGCACATGTGAGTAAAAGAAAAGCTTAAGTTAGCTAATATCAGTTAATGTAAATCAATATATCAAATATATAATTATACATTAAATTATTAAATCAACACTTGATTTAATAATCCGGCTATATCTCATATGACCGACTAATATTATTTGTATCAACTTATCGAATCAATAATTGATTCGATAACCCAGCTATATCTCATATAACCGACCGATACAGTATCGACTTATCGAATCAACACTTGATTCGATAACTCGACTATATCTCATATAACCGACCGATAACTTAAATCGCGAGAATAGAATACGGTATCACATACTCGTATTAATCTCGGTCCCGCACATATCACATATGTGCTCCTACTTCATTTTTCCTGAGCCAGTGAAACCTCTGTGTAGGACTCTAAAGACTCGTCAATATGCCGGCAGTAGGTGATGATCATATTAGGCACCCACAAGCCGTCAGCGGTACTAGCTGGACGTAACGTCTACCTGGGTATTGAGTTATCCGATGATCGACAAACATGCCTGCTCATACTCCTGTAAAGCCTGCCAGTAACACTACCGTACAGTCCGGTCTTTTCGTCTGATATGTCCCATATCTAGTCTAGTGTTGGTAAATGTCAGACCCCAGTAACCGATAAGTCGTGTCGATGTGAGGCTCATAACGGATCGAGAAACTACTGATAATACTTATCAGTAAATCTCCGTATCAGCCCTGGCCAGGGACTTCCTGTTATGGCCAATCGAGCACAGCGTAACATCAACCTCCATTACCGGGAGAGACGAATCCCCTCCTATCGCTCATTGCCTCCATGTGATTCGGGACTGTACCCAAAAGCCACTGTTTTGCACGTTCTCTTGAACATGGTAAGGTGGAAATCAAAGCACAGTAGGAATCAGATAAGACTCTATGACGATCTCGGGTCTACAGACTAACCTGTACCGGTGTCACTAGAGAACTGCTATCTGACGATAGGTATAATACCATCTAGGAGTTCTCGGCGAGTCCGTTCAGTGTACCCAGTCTCCACTGAGCACCCGTATACCATGTTTGATGTCAAACACCAATGGATGTGGGATCATCCATCGCCCATCGTATGGGTCAAGATGCGTATACGCTAGTCTAATCTGGAATATCGATGCCCTGTCTCGATACACCCTCGACTAGGAACAATTATAGGGTGTACTTATGGACTACCCTCGGCCCCACTAGTATGATCTCCATCATAGTCTTAGTAGTCAAGTACACATCCTAAGGGTTTTATTAACATGTGAGAGCAAGACAGCATCACTTATACAAGTCAACATGTTAATACAAAGAGCAACCAGATAGCATACTATCATGGCGAGCAAGAAAGTCCTCTCTATATATATCCAAGCATCCACTATAATATACATCACATGTACAATAATGGCCTCATGGGCATACATATAACTAACAATCTCCCACTTGCACTAAGGCCAGTCGTTGTTGTATCTCATACCCAATATCCTGAAGAGTCTCTCAAATTGTATCTGGGGTATGGCCTTGGTGAGTGGATCTGCCGTGTTGTCCTTCATGTCAACTCTCCTGACAATCAACTATCTCCCGGATCAGGTGATACCACTTCAGAATATGCCTGGATCGCTGATGGGTCCTGGGTTCCTTGGCCAGTCCACGACTCCATTGTTATCGCAATACAAAGGTATTGGATGCTCAATGGACGAAACCACTCCAAGTTCAGTTATGAACTTCTTCATCCAGACAGTCTCTTTGGCAGCATCATTGGCAGCGATGTATTCAGCCTCCATCGCGAGTATGCCACGGTTTCCTGCTTGGAACTCTTCCAACAAACCGCCCCTCCATTGACAGTAAAGACAAATTCTGAGACCGACTTAGAGTCGTCCTTATCACTCTGGAAGCTTAAATCAGTAAAGGACTCCACTCGGAGATCACCGTTACCATACACCAAGAACATCTCTTTAGTCCTTCTTAAGTACTTGAGAATGTTCTTCACAACTGTCCAGTGATACTCTCCTGGATCTACTTGATACCTACTCACTTCACTTAGTGAGTATGCTAAATCGGGTCTGGTATATAGCATCGCGTACATGATAGAGCCTACTGCCGAAGCATATGGTATCTCTTGCATGCAAGCTCTCTCCAAATCAGTTTTTGGAGACATCTTTTTGGAGAGAGTGAGTACTGTGATCGTGGGTAAATTCCTACACTTGGATTCTTCCATACTAAACCTCTTTAGTATGGTGTCAATGTACCTGTGTTGGGACAATCCCAGTATCTGTTTAGATCTATCTCTATAGATCTTAATCCCCAAGATGTAGGAGGCATCACCTAGATCTTTCATTGAGAATCTTTGTGATAAGAAGAGCTTGACCGAGTGCAGCATAGGAACATCATTTCCTATCAAGAGTATGTCATCCACGTACAATACGAGGAAGACTACCTTACTCTCTGCCACCTTCTTGTATATACTAACACATCAAAACAGATGTTCTAACTCCGCGATGCCTGCTTTAACCCGTAGATGGATTTAAGTAGCTTGCACACCTTTCCGCTGCTCCCACTGTCTATGAAGCCCTCTGGCTGAGTCATGTACATGCACACTTCTAAATCACCATTTAGAAATGCTGTCTTAACATCCATTTGCCAGATTTCGTAGTCATGGTATGCAGCAATTGCAAGTAGGATCCGGATGGACTTAGCATAGCCACTGGAGATAAGGTTTTGTCATAGTCCACACCTGGTCGTTGACGAAAACCTTTTGCAACAAGTCTAGCTTTGAAAGTCTCAACTTTTCCATCTACATAAAGTTTCTTCTTAAAGATCCATTTGCTCCCGATGGGTTTTACCCCTTCAGGAGCAACTTCCAAAGTCCATACTTTGTTGGTGTACATGGATTCCATCTCAGATCGCATTGCATCCAGCCATTTCACAGACTTCCCATTCGTGACGGCTTGCTCGAAGCTAGTTGGGTCATCATCTTCCATGATGCAATCCTCGCTCCCATCATCAACGAGAAAACCATAGTATCTCTCAGGTGGATGACGAACCCTAATAGATCGGCGGAGAGGCTGCGGTTCGTTGGGGACTATCGAATCCTCTAGTTCCTCTAAATCTTCAGTTGTAGTTTGTGCTGCTGGAACTTCTTCCAGCTCTACCTCTTCGCCACTAATTTCTTTTGTAAGAAATTCCTTTTCTAAAAATGTGGCATGTCGAGAAATAAACACCTTTTATTCATCGCTGTGGTAGAAAAGATATCCATGTGAATATTTATGTCACGACCCAGAATTCGGCCCGTGACCGGCACTTGACCACGTAACGTCTACAGGCGTAACACGATTAAGTAAGCCGAAACCCAGATATCAAAACCATTAAATGTAGCGAGTGATGAAAACATTGGTTTAAAACATTTAGAAAACTCGAGTAAAAATCTTTAAAGTTTAAGTTATTTTCTTAAAAATTCCGGCAGCACCTTTTTTGTAAAAACCAGCCTCGAAAACGGGTACATCACATGATATAAGTAAAATGACATATATAAGAAAGTAAAGCATCCCCAAACGGGAGCAATCACGCCCAACGGCGGAAAAAAAACCACAAGAATAATATACAACGCCGTAGCGAAGAAATGGACAATAAATGAAAAATAGCAATAAAGATAAAAACTGCATAAATAAGTCGGCTCACACGAGCTCGACATCCAGAGTACAAAATAATATACAACATCGTCCTCACAATTGGTCTCTAAGTCAATACATGAAATCGTAGATGGAGAGTACTAGATACAATAAAGTGTACAAATGGAAAATAAACGGATACCGCAAAACCCACCTATAAAGAAGACGGCTCACATGCCAACTGTAGTGGTATCCGCAGCAAAAAGATATAAAGAGGTAGCCCTGCCGCAACTACTCTGATGGTCGACCTGCAAACACTGTGGCACAACGGGGGTGAGTTGTCAATTAATGAATAGTAAATAACATATAAAGATAATCGCGAGTATGCACGTACTGCGATACTCTAACATGTGCAATCTGATAACATCAATGTGATGAACTGGGTATGCAATAATCATGCACAGTACTCTATCAAGTACAACAACTACATGATGCAATGTATATCAATAAATGCTGAGCATGTGATGGAATATCATCTACATGAATCATCATCGTGGAAAAACCCGGTGTCTGCCAAATACACCCCAAAACCCTAAAAAACTCAGGCCCCGTTAATCTTATCGGCCCTCATATCCTGTAAATCTCATATGAACGGAGTGCCCAACATCGGCACTCAAAAATCTTAAGAAATTCTCGTGTCCAACATCGACACACAAATCCTCATCTATCAGACTTCGTCAGTCCGGATCGGCCCACGGGCTCCGTCTGTGAAATCGGCCCTCGGGCCCCTGTAGGACGGGTCGGCCCATATCCATCTCTCGACTCTGGTCAGTATCCTCCGGATAACCGCCAGGTCCAACCAATCACCGGTAGGTATGTAGTCCCTCTGTCAGGCTCACCGTCTACTGCACAACAAATCCGTTCTTGCCTCGGGATACCATACCGGGTTCACCATGTACCCGCAATCGGCCTTATCCAACTCCTCGAATCGGGTTTCACATGTCACACGTTTCAGAACCGAGAAAACGCATGGTGGACATACTGAAATATCATATCAAGACAAACCGGGTTTTTAAAATAGTACATACTTTCTTTTGAAATAGCCACGGTTCTCAAATGCAGAAATTTCATGAAAACAACATATCTCAATGCGTAAAATCATAAAGCATGATATATGCGACATATGATAAAATGTAAGCATCTCCAAATATCATGCAACATGGAATAGTGATATGAAATTTTAAGGGGGAAAACCGCTCTTTTAAATGGATCCAGTTTTGAAAATATCTCATGCGGTCCCCAATTCTCCAAAACCAAAGCCAGCATCATCTATGTATGTGTAATAAGTATGTATGTAAGTATGGATGCACAAGTGGTATATACGCATGTATGAGTGTATAATATGTATGTGCACCAATATGGATGTACAAGTGGAATATACGTATGTATGAGTGTACAGTATGTATGTGTGCCAATATGGATGTACAAGTGGTATATACGCAAGTATGAGTATACAATATGTATGTGTGCTAATATTGATGTACAAGTGGTATATACGCATGTATGAGTGTACAATATGTATGCACACAAAGGAACAGAATCATGTCTAAATCATCAAGGATGAGGTAAGCTAAACGAGGTATGGTTCATAGCAATTCTATAGTGCGAGTGTCATGGCAATTACTAACGGTGTGTGTGAAACATACAATTAGTGCTCGTGCAGCATGAACCGTTAGTAACAGTGCGGTGTCTCATACTACTATGTCCATATGCAACAAGAGAGGGGTATGCAACTATGGTACATATGCACAACCTATAAATATATGAATATAACATGCGGCTATAACACCCTATCAAGCCCTGACGCATAACGCCATACGGGCGATTTCCACTTAGATGTTAAATCTACTCACCGGTGATCTCGAGCTAAGCATATCCGACCACCTGCTTCCCGTTCTTCGCGGGGTCCGAAGTCCCCACCTGCGAACTTAAAATTTACACGAGCAACACACATAAGGCTAAAATCCTGCAAAAACGCGATATCAAGATTATACAAGAAACTAGCGTCGCAAGCTAAATGCGTGTGTATACGTACACCAGAACGTGTGTGCAAACGTCAAAAACCACCCCGACACGCTGTGACACACAGCAACACCAAACCCTTCTCGTATCGCACGTGTCGCATAAGTCCTGCTACACAGATTATAGGTAAACGGTCCCAGATTTTATCTGGAGCAAAAACAAGAAAAATAAACAAGACCAAATCTCTTATAATACTTACAGACAGCTACCTGCAATGTTTCAACATGATCCAACTAAAATGGGTCGGCCACTATACGGGTGATCTCGGCCAAATTCAGGTGAAAATGGTCCAGTTTTGTACACTACACTCCTATCACCAAGTATAGTCTAATGTACATGTTTTCCCATCAAGAAAATAACCCCAGAAACAGCAGATACTCTGTATCCTAAAGCACGTTTATAAAAACGTTTTAAAACACTAAATTGCTATATCAGGGTACCTTTATGTAATCAGGTGAAAAGGCTTTGATTAATTGACACCAACAACACATAATAGCTAATCTAACCATAAAACTCTAACTTAACTTAATCTCCACCTAAACCACAAAATTATTATAAAAACCCACAAAACACTAAAACTAACTAAACTATCCCTGATTTAGCCCACTGCAAAAACACAAAACCCAAACAATACCCAACAGCTTAAAATCACTGGAGAAAGAAACCCACCAAGTTACAACTCCAAATTACCCACGACGGTCGATCTCGCCGGATTTGGACCCCTAGTCGCCGGCCAAAACCGCCCAGGTTGGGCTCGAACTTTGGGTATCTACTCAAGTTAGCTAGCACAACACTACTACATTGTTTAGGTTTATCAAAAAGTCTCTGGGTCACAGCAGATTACAGTAGTACCAAAATGACACTAAAACACGATATCGGTACCAAACTATGACTTTAAGTTTCTAAACTGGAGCTACAATGTAACACAACATAAAAACTAGCTAATTAACAGTTAGGGGTTATACCTATACCAACTTTCTCCAAAATCCAATCTTTCCTAGCTCCATGGGTTAATTTGGGGTGTAGGATCAATTTTTTTGAAAGAAGTAATGAATTTTGATGAGGTGAGGTGGGGATCTTGAAGAATTTGGGTTGAGGTTTGACTTGAGGGCTGAAGTGCTTCAGTTTTGAGAGAGAGAAGAGGAAAATTTTAGAGAAAGAAATTAGAATTTCAAATAATTGAGAGAGAGTGAGAGGGGTGTATTATGGGAGCAAGCATGCACCTCTCTCTCCCCTCATTTAATCCTAAGCATGCTTATCCCCCCATGCTCAACCTCATCATTCCCTCTCTCTCTTCTTCTCTCCTCAAGTCAACCCCTAAATAAACCATTTGTAATTTAAATTATTTTATTTTTTAAAACTGATTAATTGCTAATTAACATAATATAATTAGCAGGATGGTTAATACCCCATGGCCACATAACCATGGTTTAACCCCAAAATTTTCCATAGTTTACATGCACATGTGTGTGCAAGCCCAAATTAAATTCTAATAAAATATTCATTAATTTTTATAAATTATTTAAAAACCATTTTGGTAAACCTTTTTACTAAAAACCATATTTTCTCTTAATTAACCACTAAACGCATTCTAAGGTGTTACAATTTTCCCCCTTAAAGAAATTTATCCCCGAATTTAAAACTTTTTTTACTACGCGTGCCTTCAAAGAGATGAGGGAATTTCTTTCACCTCTCGCCCTCGGCCTCCCAAGTGATTTCCTCACCATTTGGGCTGTGCCAAAGAACCTTCACAGATGGCAAGACCTTTGATCGAAGTTTCTTCACCTGCCGGTCCAATATCACTACTGGTTGCTCAGTGAACGAAAGATCGCGCTCAAGCTGAACGGTCTGGTGCTGAATCATGTGAGAAGGGTCATGAAGGTATCTGCGAAGCACCGACACGTGGAATACGGGGTGAACATCCGGAAAGTCGGGTGGAAGAGCCAAACGATATGCAACCGCGCCCACACGCTCGAGGATCTCGAAAAGACCTATAAATCTGGGACTAAGCTTCCCTTTCCGCCCAAATCTCATCACGCCTTTCATCGGAGAGACCCTCAGAAAAACATGATCGCCAACTGCGAACTCGAGTCTGCGACGGCGTCTTCCAGCATACGACTTCTGCCTACACTGATCTGTCCTCATCCGATCTCGAATCAACTTTATCATCTTGATCGTCTCCTGTACGATCTGCGGCCCCAAAATAATGCTCTCGCTGAGCTCTGTCCAACAGACGGGCGATCGACATCTCCTCCTATATAAGGCCTCGAAAGGTGCCATCTGAATCGTATCCTGGAAGCTATTATTGTAGGAGAACTCTACCAAGGGAAAATGACGGTCCCAGCTGCCACTGAAATCTAGAATACAAGCTAGAAGCATGTCCTCAAGAGTCTGAATAGTCCACTCTGACTGGCCGTCGGTCTGCGGATGGAATGCTGTGCTGAAACTCAAGCGGGTGCCCAAAGCCTCCTGAAGTCTCTGCCATAGTCGGCTGGTGAACTGGGTACCTCGGTCGGACACGATACAAGTCGAGACGCCATGCAACCGTATGATCTCGTCGATGTAAATCTGGGCATACTGAGAAAATCCAAAAGTGGTCTTGACTGGCAGAAAGTGAGCCGCTTTTGTCAATCGATCCACGATCACCCAAATGGAGTCGTACCCTCGACTGGTCCTTGGTAGACCCACAATGAAGTCTATAGAAATCTGCTCCCATTTCCACTCCGGAATGGGCAACGGCTGTAGCTCTCCCACGGGCCTCTGGTGCTCGGCCTTAACTTGCTGACAAGTCAGGCACTTCGAAACGAAGTCTGTGACGTCCCTCTTCATCCCTTCCCACCAGTAAACATCTCTAAGATCATGGTACATCTTGGTGGAACCTGGATGAATGCTGTATATCGATCTACATGCCTCCTCGAGAATCTCACGCCTCAGCCCCTCAGAATCTGGTACGCACAATCGAGTCCCAAAGCGTAGTACCCCATGATCATCGATCATGAACTCGGAATCTCTGCCCTGCCTAACCTGCTCCATGATCTCTGAAAAATGGTCATCACTGGACTGTACCTCTCGAATACGGTCAAGCAACTGCGGACATGCACGAATATGCGCAAGATGCCTCCCAGTCGGAGTGAACTCGAACTGCACTCGGCTATCGCATAGAATCAGCCAATCTGCTGACGACTGCCTCTGCACGGCGCTCAAACAAGATAAACTACCTCCGGGCCTCCGACTCAAAGCATCGGCCACTACGTTCGCCTTGCCCGGATGTTAAAGGATTTCACAATCGTAGTCCTTCACTAGCTCCATCCAATGGCGCTGTCTCAGATTCAGGTCTCGCTACTGAAATATGTATTTCAAGCTCTTGTGGTCCATGAATATCTGGCACGACTCGCCGTATAGGTAATGTCTCTAGATCTTGAGTGCAAACACTACTGCAGCCATCTCCAAATCGTGAGTAGGATAATTCTGTTCAAGTGTCTTCAGCTGTAGAGAAGCATACGCGATAACCCTGTCGTGTTGCATCAATACGCAACCCAGTCCCACTCGAGAAGCGTCGCAATAAACCACAAATCCGCCCAATCCCGAAGGCAATGATAACACTGGTGCAGTAGTTAGATGAGTCTTCAACAGCTGGAAGATATGCTCGCACGCTTCGGTCCAATCAAAAGGAACTCCCTTCCGGGTCAACTCGGTCAACGGTGCAGCAATACGGGAGAAGTCCTGGACAAATCGTCGGTAGTAGTCGGCCAGGCCTAGGAAGCTGCGGATCACTGTAACTGATGCTGGTCTGGGCCAATGCTTAACGGCCTCGATCTTCTTCGGGTCCACACATATACCATCTCTCGTAATCACGTGACCCAAGAAATCAACGCTGTCATGCCAAAATGCGCACTTGGAGAATTTCGCGAACAGCTGGTGCTCTCTCAAAGTCTGCAATGTGATCCGCAGGTGCTGCTCGTGCTCCTCTCGGCTCCGGGAATACACCAAAATGTCGTCAATGAAGACGATGATGAACAGGTCAAGACACTTCCTGAAAACGCGGTTCATCAAGTCCATAAACACTGATGGGGTATTGGTGAGTCCGAACGACATCACCAAAAACTCATAGTGCTTGTAACGCGTGCGAAAAGCTGTCCTCGAAATATCCTCCTGCTGAATCCGCAACTGATGGTAGCCTGATCACAATTCAATCCTTGAAAAGTATCCCGCACCCTGAAGCTGGTCGAACAAATCATCGATACGTTGTAAGGGATATCAGTTCCGTACGGTAATCCTGTTTAGCTGGCGGTAATCAATACATAAGCGCAAACTGCCGTCCTTCTTCTTGCTGAACAGGACTGGAGCACCCCAAGGAGACACACTAGGTCAAATAAGCCCTTTATCCAGCAAATCTTGCACTGACCCTTCAACTCTCTAAGCTCCGCCGGGGCCATCCGATAAGGTGGTATGGAAATAGGCCCCGTGCCGGGAATCAAGTCAATGCAGAACACAATATCGCGCTCAGGCGGTAGCCCAGGCAGCTTATCAGGGAAAACAACAGGGAACTCACTAACAATCGGGACCCGGTCCAAAGGAACCTCTGCAGCTCTAGTATCGCAAACATAGGCTCGAAATCCCTGACATCCCTTCCTCAAAAGCTGTCCAGTGCGAAGAGAAGAAATCAAACTGTGAGGGGCGGCATCACGGTCCCCCTGCATAACAAAAACCGACTCTCCGGGAAAACAAAACCTATCTGTCTTCTCGCGGCAGTCCACAGATGCATAGCATATATCTAGCCAGTCCATGCCTAGGAGAATATCGAAGTCCAACATCTCAAGAAGGATCAAGTAGACATGAAACTCTCTCTCGCCAATACGGACAACACACGATCGAAATACGTGCCTCGCAACAAACGACTCGCCAATGGGAGTGGTCACAACAAGCGGCTGGTCAAGCAAACCCGACTCTCTGCCTAATCTCGGCGTGAAGTGTGTAGAGATATATGAGTGTGTAGATCGCGGATCAAACAACACATGTGCGTCAAAAGAACATACTGATAGGGTACCTGAAACCACTGCATTGGACGCCTGCGCGTCCTGATGCCTCAAGGCAAACACCCGTGCCTACCCTCTACCTGCAACTGGCCGTCCTCTGCCAGAAACTGGCTGTCCTCTACCTTGGTCACCCCATCCTCTCTGAATAAACCTTTCGCGACCCTGACCTCTCGGTGCATAAGTCTGATGCCAAGCAACAACGGGTGCAAGAGGCAACGCTCTCTGAGGTGGTGAAGGTGGGAAGGTAACATGTGGTGCGGCCACCTCGCCCTCTCGTGGCTCAGGACAATATCGAACACGATGATAAGAACTCCCGCATCAGGAACATCCCGACAATGACCGCTGACCCTCCTGGGGATAAGTGCTGAACAACCGGCCTCGCCCCAAGTCCCTGCTACCAGCAAGACATCTGTTATGGTGTCTAAACGGTTGTCTCTATGCTGATGTATCAGTACGAAATCTTTTCGGCTCCGAAACTACTGAAGTCTCAGCAAGGCGCTCCTCGACTAATAGGGTTGCATCTACAGCTGCTGCATAAGTCTCGCAATGCTGTGCGCTGATCGCAAGAAACAACGGGGTAAGTAGGCCTCGAACAAACCTCTTGACCCGAATCTCCTCAGTACCTACTAAATGTTAGTTGTATGTATGCCCTAGAGGCCAGTATTGTACAGATGATGTATATTATATTGGATGCTTGGACATATATAGAGAGGACTTTCTTGCTCTATATGATAGTATGCTATCTGGTTGCTCTTTATCTTAACATGTATACTTGTCTCTTGATACTGTCTTATAGTTACATGTTGGTAAAGCCCTTAGGATGTGTACTTGACTACCTGGAATATGATGCAGATCATACTAGTGGGGCCATGGTAGTCCATAAGTACATCCTTTAATGTTCCTAGTCGTAGGTGTATCGAGACAGGGCATCGATATACCAGAGTAGACTAGCGTATACGCTTCTCGACCCATGAGATGGGCGATGGATGATCCTATATCCATTGGTGTTTGACATTAGAGGTGGCATACGGGTGCTCGGTGGAGACTGGGTACACTGGACGGACTCGCCGAGTACTCCCAGATGGTATTATACCTCACGTCAGATGGCAGTTCTCTGGTGACACTTGTGCAGGTTAGTCTGTAGACCCGAGATCGTCATAGAGTCTTGTGTGATTCCCACTGTGCTTTGATTTCCACCTTACCACGTCCAAGAGGGCGTGCAAAACTGTGGTTTTTTGGTACAGTCCCGAGTCACATGGAGGCAATGAGCGATAGGAGGGGTTTCGTCTCTCCCGGTATTGGGGGTTGATGTTGCGCTGTGCTCGATTGGCCGTAACAGGGAAGTCCCTGGCCAGGGCTGATTTAGAGATTTACTCGTAAGTGTTACCAGTAGTTTCTCGACCCGTTATGAGCCTTACATCGGCACGACTTATCGGTTATTGGGGTCTGACGATTACCACCCCTAGACTTGATATGCGACATATCAGACGAGGAGACCGGATTGTACGGGAAGTGTTACCGGTAGGCTTTTACAGGAGTTGGAGCAGGCTTGCATGCTGATCTTCTGATCGCTCAATACCCGGGTGGCCGTTACGTCCAGCTAGTACCGCTGATGGCTTGTGGGTGCTTGATGTGATCATCACCTACTGCCGGCGTATTGACGAGTCTTTAGAGTCCTATACAGAGGTTTTACTGGCTCAGGCAAAACGAAATAGGGGCACGTATGTGATATGTGCGGGACCGAGAATACTGCGTGTATGTGATACCGTATTCTATTCTCGCGACTTTTTGTATCGGTCGGTTATATATGATATGGCCGGGTTATCAAATCAAGTGTTGATTCGATAAGTCGATACAATGGATGTTAGTCGGTTATATGAGATATGACCGGATTATTAAGTCAAGTGTTGATTTAATAATATAGTGTATAATTGTATATTAGATATACTAGTTTACATTAACTAACACTTGTTCACTTAAGGATTTTTCTCACATGTGCACAACTTTAATATATATGTGATATTTATTAAAATGTGTTTTCTTTTTGTATCATGGTTGATGATACACTTGACATGGGTGTGTAAGACATACACCATTCTATTTATTACGGTGGGTTATAATTATTTAAGTTAATTACAAAATTAGTGTAATTTTGGAAAGAGCATGAAGCTTGTAGAAGCTTGCTTTGCTTTGATAAAGTCCACTAGCTTTGTCTTTACTTTAGATTTTTGTTAACCTAACCATTTGGATTAGCTATGGTTATGTCTCTACATGAGTTAGTATAGGATACTCACTCACCATGGTTAGCTTTCTGACTTGATCATTATCTTTCTCATTTTCATTTCTTCATCTTCTTCTTTGAGCTAAAAAGCTCTCTAGGGTTTGATCCAAAGTGAGAAGCATTGTGAGAAATAAAATTCTAAAGAGAACCCACTTCCTATTTCTCCATCCTCTACTAGACTAGCACTTTAGTTTAGGGTGTTTGCTTCACTAATTCTCTAGTTAGTGAAGTAGTAGCTTAAGTCGGTATTCCCTCGACGTACATCATCTTCGGCCTCGAAGACTTCAAGCAAGGACACATCTTTCGCCTCGTGAAGCCATTCAGGAGCCCTGGAGAACCATGATCGCAGCGAAGGGACTACGACAAGGAGCTTTTGAAGTGAAGGACCGATCTACAAAGGTTGTATTTTGTATTCTCATAGAAGTAAAGTTGTTTGCTTGCTATTAGTTTCGCCTAATCTCTAGTATACGATCTTGCTTAGGGTTGTTCGGCATATAAAAATTTGATTTTGGCATGGTAGATGCCTTGTAGAACCTTATTAGAGTGCCTAGTTACCCTGAAGTGGTAACAGAGCCTAGCTAGAGCATTAGGCGACGTGTATACGAAGTTAAAACTCCGAACGAACACCGAAACGTCAATTTAAACCCTTCTCTGAACAATTTTTAAAACTGTGTTATTTTTAGAATTAAAAATACCTAAAAAATTCTGCCGGTAATTTTAAGCATTACTGTGAAATTCGATGACGTAATCCGTACGTAACGCAGCGGAACCGCAGCCGTACCCTGCTTGGGCCGCGGATCCGCGACCGTACAGTAAGAATTTTCTTTGGGGTTTGCACAGTAATACTTGTATCTGTTGTTAATATTTTCTGGGTAGTTTTAATCTGACTTAAGTGTTGAGTGTTCTAGGGTTTATTTTGTAATCGTTGATTCGATCGGAAAAATTTAAATTCGTTATGTTTTCCGGATAATTTGGAAAGTATTAAAATGTTCGAACGGATATCATTAACTCATTTTTTCCCGGCACGAAAAAATTTCAAGTGTTGAATTTTTTCTTGAGTTTAAATCTTTCGGAAAAACGTACATGTAACGCGATGGACCCTCTAGAAGACAACAAACCTTAACTCGATTATGTGACCGTCTTGAACTGCCTTTTGAATATTAGGGTTTGGGGCAATACGGCGTGCCACATGTGAGGCGTTGGCTTGACCCTTCTACGGCTGGACCGTTGCTACTGTGATGTATTCTGGAATTTTTTTTGAACTCCGCTCAAGTGTTGAGCTATTAAGGAAATCTTGGGTATTTGATTATTCGATCGGAAAGTTTAATATTGTTTATTTATCTGGAATATGATACAACATGTGGATTTCATATAGTTAGGCATGAAATGCGAAGTATGTGATATTTCGGATTTACGATGTCTAAAGAGATTGTGGATTCCAAATGTTGTAGTTTTACACTTTCTTTTCTGCGACCGTAAGTGTAATATGTGATATCGCCGGTTTCGTTGCTATATGTCAATGACAATTGGGATGCGCATATTTACTTATGTTGATGACATGTGATGTTATGTGTTGCTGGATATGTTATATTGGATCGTCGCGTTTTGAATAGCCGGGTTTTTTTTTATGTGAGATGAGGTTTTTTTTATTTTCATTCATGTAAAATTAAATGTATGTAATTTTCTTTTATTGGGGCACTTCCGGGATGAGGTTGATTTCGCCATTTGTATATTATTTACTTTTCCGCACTAGGATAGACCCAAGAAGGAGAGCTTAAGTAACCGAGTTCTAGAGTCCAGTGGGAGACCAACTCGAGGAGTCGAGTCCGGGTCTCCTAACTCTAGAATTGGTAGGATTGCTTGACGCTCTCGTAGGGGTCTAATGGTGTGGGTTTGGCTATTCATCGCGACCGTGGAATCCGTGTTTTATAGATGCTCAAAATAAAACACGGACGTCCTAGTATATCCAATGTTTCATATGTTTCTTCTGCTGCGATATCTGTGATGTGATCATTTGATATAATGTGATAAATACTGTATATAGTATATATGATATATTATATAGACGTTACTTATGTTTTATACCCGCGCTAGCCCTGCCCCGCTCTGCCGTTAGTTACCTAACCTAACGGTGCACGAGGGGACATCGAGGCGAATGCGGATGGCATAAGTGTACGTCGTATTTATCTGTGATGTTTAGGTGATTTAAATGATGGGACTTCATTAATATGATTAATGAAAGAAAAGAAATCTAAAAGATGTTGTAGAATCAAATTTTCAAAAAGGGTAGCTACAGTTTTTGCTTTGCATAGCGATATATATGATATATCCTGCACCTTATTCGATGAGGAAAGAGCCGAGATCCCTTTACCGGGAGTGACCTCTTTAGCAAAACTGGCAGATGCTACAACACTCGGTTTGTTTTTTATTGCTTTTGGAGTTTTTGCTTTGCATAGCGATATATATGATATATCCTGCACCTTATTCTATAAGGAAAGAGTCGAGATCCCTTCACCGGGAGTGACCTCTTTATCAAAACCAATAAAAGCCTCAAAATCACTCCATTTCAAAATTCACATGATTCTACAACGATATCAAGTTCATTACGCTATAGGTTTTCAGAAAAACCTGTCGTAGCCCTCCGTCATTTCAGATAAGTTGTATATAATATTCATGCTGCATTTGTTGGCTTTCATCAAGGTGTAGTGTGCGGTAGCTATATGCTGCTTATCTGCTGCATATGATGCGGCTGGATTAGGGTAGTCGTACGGCTTTGTTGGCTTTCGTCAAGGGTCGTGCGGGTGGGCTTAATTCAGTCAAGAAATGTATGGGTTGAACTTGACTAGCGCGCTATGGTTTGTTGGCTTTCATCAAGGTCATAGCACGTTAGGGGAAAAATATTATCGGGAATTTCAAGTGTTGAAATTTGCAATGAGATTGCATACCTTCTATGAGATAGTTGGATCCCGATACCCACTGCGAGTAATTGTTACTCCTGGGAGAGTTTTACACAGGACAATTAGCCGATCAAGTAGGTGTCTAAGAAAGGTGTCAACGGGGTTACGCCTCTGGGAAAACGAGGTTTACTTTAATTAGGTCCGTGCGAAAGCACGGGGAACCTCCTTCAAAGTACCGACACTGGCCTGGCTGAAAGATTGGCGAAATTGTAGGGTGTAATTAATCCCGGCTAGTCTTTCCTTTTAGGGTTTGAAGGAAGATTTGATAAAAACAGTGGGAGCCATCCTGATTAGATAAAATAATAACCAATCTGATCTTGCAAGAGCATACCCTAAAGTGTTTTCTTCTCACTCCCTCCAAGTAGCGACCATATCATGCCTTAATAAAGATAATAATATGGATGTATTAACCAAACCCGTATGTTTTACTGTGCTGGGGAACGTTGGATCCGTTCTTTCTTATAAAAGTTATAAGACTGAACAGGATATAGGGGAATGCCAGGATTCCCATGCCACCCGAATGAAGAAAGTACATGTTGATGCATTTTTTTCGGGTGTGTTCGTTACAGAGAACTATTTCTCCATTTGCTCTACGTCCTGGGTATTAGATACCGGGTCAGGATCCCATATATATAATCAGTTACATGGGCTTAGAAAAGATAGAGAACTTGGAGAAGGTGATAAAGACATAAGGGTTGGAAATGGTGCAATTGTTGCAGCTAAAACCGTCGGGGAATATCACCTTGTATTGCCAACTGGTAATACATTGATTCTGAACGAATGCTATTACATGTCGAACCTGATATGCAACATTATATCAGTTTCTTTACTAAGTAAAAAGGGATATAATTTTGTATTACAGGATAATGTTATGAACATTTTCCTAAGCCAAAAGTTGGTTGGATCAGGCACGTTGTGCAATGGTATTTATGTTCTAAATCAATCAACAGTTCTGAGTATAACAAACACACACAAGAGGAAGAGTTTAGAAATGAACAAATCCTTCTTGTGGTATTGTAGACTTGGTCATATAAATGCGACATGACTAGTTAAGTTGCATAAGGATGGATATTTGAAACCGTTTGAATTTTCATCTTATGACACTTGCCAGTCATGTCTCAAAGGCAAGATGACCAAAACTCCGTTTACGGGATACGGAGAAAGTGTTACTGAACTCTTGGGACTGATACATAGTGATGTATGCGGTCCCATGTCTACACATGCCAGGGATGGTTCTTCGTACTTCATTACATTCACTGATGATCTCTCAAGATATGGACAAGTGTTCTTAATAAAACACAAGTCTGAAGCTTTTGAGAAATTTTGAGAATATAAACAAGAAGTCGAGAACCAAACAGGGAAAAGTATTAAAATCCTTCGATCAGATCGAGGAGGTGAATACTTGAGCAATGAATTCCTGGACTTCCTAAAAGAGAATGGGATTCTCTCTCAGCTGACTCCTCCATATACACCACAGCACAACGGTATATCAGAACGGAAGAACCGCACCCTATTAGATATGGTGCGCTCTATGATGAGCACAGCTGAGTTACCTATTTCCTTCTGGGGGTATGCATTAGAAAAAGCCATACATCTATTGAATATGGCCCCCACCAAATCTGTGCCTACCACTCCATATGAGATATGGAAAGGGAAGAGACCATGTCTTAACTATGTAAAGATATGGGGTTGTCCAGCCTATGTCTAACGAAAAAATCCGGACAAACTCGAGGCACGGTCTGTTCTATGCAAATTTATAGGATATCCCAAGAATTCATAAGGGTATATCTTCTAACACACTGAGGAACAAAGGGTGTTTGTTTCTCGGCATTCCACCTTTTTAGAAAAGGAATTTCTTGCAAAAGAGATTAGTGGTCATGAGGAGAATTGGAAGAGGTTCCAGCTACAAAAGCTGCAACAGAAGATCTAGTGGAACCAGAGGATTCCATAGTTCCTGATGAACCCCAGCCACTCCGCTGATCTAGTAGGGTTCCTCATCCACCAGAGAGATACTACGGTTTTCTCATGGATGCTGGGAGCGAGGATTGCATTATGGTTGATGATGACCCTACTAGCTTCGAGGAGGCCATCACGAGTGGGGACTCTGTGAAATGGCTGGATGCAATGCGGTGCGAGATGGAATCCATGTACACCAACAAAGTATGGACTTTGGAAAATGCTCCTGAAGGGGTAAAACCCATTGGGAGCAAGTGGATCTTCAATAAAAAACTTGGTGTAGATGGGAAAGTGGAGACTTTCAAAGCTAGACTTGTTGCAAAGGGTTTTCGTCAAAGACCAGGTGTGGACTATGACGAAACCTTTTCATAAGTGGCTATGCTTAAATCCATCCAGATCATACTTGCCATTGCTGCATATCATGACTACAAAATCTGGCAAATGGATGTTAAGACCGCCTTTCTAAACGGTGATTTAGAAGAGTGCGTGTACATGACTCAGCCAGAGGGCTTCGTAGATAGTGGGAGCAGCGGGAAGGTATGCAAGCTGCTTAAATCCATTTATGGATTAAAGCAAGCATCGCGGAGTTGGAACATCTGCTTTGACGTCGTTATCAAAGAGTTTGATTTTGTCAAAAACGTAGATGAACCTTGTATCTACAAGAAGGTGGCAGAGAGTAAGGTTGTCTTCCTCGTATTCTACGTGGACGACATACCCTTGATAGGAAATGGCATTCTTATGCTGAAATCGGTCAAGCTCTTCTTATCACAAAGATTCTCAATGAAAGATCTAGGTGATGCCTCCTGCATACTGGGAATTATGATCTATAGAGATAGATCTAAAAGGATATTGGGATTGTCCCAATCCAGGTATATTGACACCATACTAAAGAGGTTTAGTATAGAAGAGTCCAAACGTGGGTTTTTACCCACGATCTCAGGGCTCATTCTCTCCAAAGAGATGTCTCCCAAGACTGATTTGGAGAGAGCTCTCATGCAAGGGATACCCTATGCTTCGGCTGTAGGCTCTATCATGTACGCGATGCTATATACCAGACCCGATGTAGCATACTCACTAAGTGTAGTGAGTAGGTATCAAGCTGATCCTGGAGAGAGTCACTGGACAGCTGTGAAGAGTATTCTCATGTACTTGCGAAGGACTAAAGAGATGCTCTTGGAGTATGGTAACGGAGAACTCCAAGTGGAGTCCTTTACCGATTCGAGCTTCCAGAGTGACAAGGACGACTCTAAGTCGCACTCGGGATTTGTCTTTACCCTTTACGGAGGGGCGGTTAGCTGGAAGAGTTCCGAGCAGGAAACTGTGGTAGACTCGACGATGGAGGCTGAATACATCGCTGCCAACGATGCTGCCAAAGAGGCTGTCTGGATCAAGAAGTTCATTACTGAACTTGGAGTGGTTCCATCCATTGAGCATCCAATACCTTTGTATTGTGATAACAATGGAGCGGTGGCTTTGGCCAAGGAACCCAGGTCACATCAGCGATCTAGGCATATTCTAAAGCGGTATCACCTGATCCGGGAGATAGTTGATCACCGGGAGATCGAGGTTAGGAGGGTTGACACGAAGAACAACACTGCGGATCCACTCACGAAGGCCATTCCCCAGATACAGTTTGAGAGACTCTTCGGGATGCTTGGTATGCGATACTACAGCAGCTGGCCCTAGTGCAAGTGGGAGATTGTTAGTTGTATGTATGCCCTAGAGGCCAGTATTGTACAGATGATGTATATTATATTGGATGCTTGGACATATATAGAGAGGACTTTCTTGCTCGATATGATAGTATGCTATCTGGTTGCTCTTTATCTTAACATGTATACTTGTCTCTTGATACCGTCTTATAGTTACATGTTGGTAAAGCCCTTAGGATGTTTTCTTGACTACCTGGACTATGATGCAGATCATACTAGTGGGGCCATGGTAGTCCATAAGTACATCCTTTAATGTTCCTAGTCGTAGGTGTATCGAGACAGGGCATCGATATACCAGAGTAGACTAGTGTATACGCTTCTCGACCCATAAGATGGGCGATGGATAATCCCATATCCATTGGTGTTTGACATAAGAGATGGTATACGGGTGCTCAGTGGAGACTGGGTACACTGGACGGACCGCCGAGAACTCCCAGATGGTATTATACCTCACGTCTGATAGCAGTTCTCTGGTAACACTTGTACAGGTTAGTTTGTAGACCCAAGATCGTCATAGAGTCTTGTGTGATTCCCATTGTGCTTTGATTTCCACCTTACCACGTCCAAGAGGGTGTGCAAAACGGTGGTTTTTGGGTACAGTCCCGAGTCACTTGGAGGCAATGAGTGATAGGAGGGGTTTCGTCTCTCCCGGTATTGGGGGTTGATGTTGCGCTGTGCTCGATTGGCCGTAACAGGGAAGTCCCTGGCCAGGGCTGATTTAGAGATTTACTGGTAAGTGTTACCAGTAGTTTCTCGACCCGTTATGAGCCTCACATCGGCACGACTTATCGGTTATTGGGGTCTGACGATTACCACCCCTAGACTTGATATGCGACATATCAGACGAGGAGACCGGACAGTACGGGAAGTGTTACCGGCAGGCTTTTACAGGAGTTGGAGCGGGCTTGCTTGCTTATCTTCTGATCGCTCAATACCCGGGTGGCCGTTACGTCCAGCTAGTACCGCTGACGGCTTGTGGGTGCTTGATGTGTCATCACCTACTGCCGGCGTATTGACGAGTCTTTAGAGTCCTACACAGAGGTTTTACTGGCTCAGGCAAAACGAAATAGGGGCACGCATGTGATATATGCGGGACCGAGAATAATGCGTGTATGTGATACCGTATTCTATTCTCACGACTTTTTGTATCGATCAGTTATATATGATATGGCCAGGTTATCGAATCAAGTGTTGATTCGATAAGTCGATACAATGGATGTTAGTCGGTTATATGAGATATGACCGGATTATTAAGTCAAGTGTTGATTTAATAATATAGTGTATAATTGTATATTAGATATACTAGTTTACATTAACTAACACTTGTTCACTTAAGGATTTTTCTCACATGTGCACAACTTTAATATATATATGATATTTATTAAAATGTGTTTCCTTTTTGTATCATGGTTGATGATACACTTGACATGGGTGTATAAGACATACACCATTCTATTTATTATGGTGGGTTATAATTATTTAAGGTAATTACAAAATTAGTGGAATTTTGGAAAGAGCATGAAGCTTGTAGAAGCTTGCTTTGCTTTGACAAAGTTCACTAGCTTTGTCTTTACTTTAGATTTTTGTTGACCTAACCATTTGGATTAGCCATGGTTATGTCTCTACATGAGTTAGTATATGATACTCACTCACCATGGTTAGCTTTCTGACTTGATCATTATCATTTTTTCATCTTCTTCCTTGAGATAAAAAGCTCTCTAGGGTTTGATCCAAAGTAAGAAGCATTGTGAGAAATAAAATTCTAAAGAGAACCCATATCCTATTTCTCCATCCTCTACTAGAATAGCACTTTAGTTTAGGGTGTTTGCTTCACTAATTCTCTAGTTAGTGAAGTAGTAGCTTGAGTCGGTATTCCCTCAACGTAGATCATCTTCGGTCTCGAAGACTTCAACCAAGGACGCATCTTTCGCCTCGTGAAGCCATGCAAGAGCCCAGGAGAACCATGATCGCAGCGAAGGGACTACGACAAGGAGCTTTAGAAGTGAAGGACCGATCTACAATGGTTGTATTTCGTATTCTCATAGAAGTAAAGTTGTTTGCTAGCTATTAGTTTCGCCTAATCTCTAGTATACGATCTTGCTTAGGGTTGTTCGGCACATAAAAATTTGATTTTGGCATGGTAGATGCCTTGTAGAACCTTATTAGAGTGCCTAGTAACCCTACACTAAATACGGGGCATAAACAGATAGCTCGGTGAACTGCACATCATACTCTGCCACCGTCATATCCGGCGTCTGGCGTAATGACTCGAACCTGCGCGCTCTAGAATCTCTGACACTCTTTGGAAGGAAACAGGAAAGAAACACTGTCACGAACTTAGTCCAGGTCATAGGAGGAAGACCTGCTGCTCTGCCCTTCTCTTCCGACTCGCACACTTCTGCGCAAGACCATCCAGGCGAAAGCTCGCAAACTCCACCCATCTCGCATTGGAGCATCTTAGTGAACGGCATATCCTGGCCATCTGATCGATAAAATACTGTAGATCCTCGGCTGCATCGGTGCCTGTGAAAACCAGAGGCTTCAGCCTCATAAGCTCAGATAGCGATACTGTGATAACTTCTGTTGCTGCAGGTGCAATGCCTGCACCGTAGGTACCATCGCGGTCCCTGCAAAGGGTGGAACTACCTCCCGTCTCTGCGCTCAAAGGGCCTCAACTAACGACCCCATCATCTGGCGCATCTCCTGCATACCGGCCCCTAACATAGCAATCTGGTCTGTCGAAAGGGGAACAGTCCGCTCCGGTACAACGGGCGTACCGCCCTGGTCGGCCCTCATCTCGGACGAGTCAACTCGGATTTTGGCTCTCGCGGCCGCTCTCTGCACCCTCATAGTCTTCGGCGGCATAATGGCTGGAAATGAAACAAGATTCGATAAGAATACGGAAATCGAATCACAAGAATGTATATAATAACGAAGGAATATCAACCAATAAGCCCTAAGGCCACTTAGGCGGAGTACCGTGTTGTGAGTATGCCGCGGAACATACACACGCTACGCCACTCTGCTTCAGCTACATACTCCATCATACCAAGGTCATCCTACACTCCGAAAGGTAAAACCTACGCTCTGATACCAACTTTGTCACGACCCAGAATTCGGCCCGTGACCGGCACTTGACCATGTAACGTCTACAGGCGTAACGCGATTAAGTAAGCCGAAACCCAGAAATCAAAACCATTATAAGTAGCGAGTGATGAAAACATTGGTTTAAAACATATGGAAAACTCGAGTAAAAATCTTTAAAGTTTAAGCTATTAACAGTGTGGTGTCTCATACTACTATGTCCATATGCAACAAGAGAGGGGTAAGCAACTACGGTACATATGCCCAACCTATAAATATATGAATATAACATGCGGCTACAACACCCTATCAAGCCCTGACGCATAACGCCATACGGGCGATTTTCCCGTAAATGTTAAATATACTCACCGGTGATCTCGAGCTAAGCGTATCCGACCACCTGTTTCCCCTTCTTCGCGGCGTCCAAAGTCCTCGCCTGTGAACCTATAATTTACACGAGCAATACACATAAGGCTAAAATACTGCAAAAACGCGATATCAAGATTATACAAGAAACCAGCATCGCAAGCTAAACGCGTGTATACGTAACACCGGAACGTGTATGCAAACGTAAAAAACCACCCCGACACACTGTGACACACAGCAACACCAAACCCATCTCGTATCGCATGTGTCATGCAAGTCCCGCTACACAGATTATAGGTAAATGGTCCCAGATTTTATCTGGAGCAAAAACAAGAAAAATAAATAAGACCAAACCTCTTATAATACCTACAGACAGCTACCTGCAAAGTTTCAACATGATCCAGCTAAAATGGGCTGGCCACTATAGGGGTGATCTCGGCCAAACTCAGGTGAAAATGGTCTAGGATTTTACACTACACTCCTAGCACCAAGTATAGTCTAATGTACATGTTTGCTCATCATGAAAATAACCCCAGAAACAGCAGATACTCTGTATCCTAAAGCTCGTTTTTAAAAACGTTTTAAAACATTAAATTGCTATATTAGGGTACCTTTATGTAATCAGGTGAAAAGGTTTTGATTAAGTGACACCAACAACACATAAAAGCTAATCTAACCATAAAACTCTAACTTAAGTTAATCTCCACCTAAACCACCAAATTATCATAAAAACCCATAAAACACTAAAACTAACTAAATTATCCCAGATTAAGCCCACTGCAAAAACACAAAACCCAAACAATACCCAACAGCTTAAAATCACCGCAGACAGAAACCCACCAAGTTACAACTTTAAACTCCCCATGATGGCCGATCTCGCCGGATTTGGACCCTAGTCGCCTGCCAAAACCGTCCAGGTTGGGCTCGAACTTTGGGTATCTACTAAAGTTAGTTAGCACTACAATACTACATTGTTTGGGTTTATCAATTAGTCTCGGGGTCACAGCAGATTACAGTAGCATCAAAACGACACTAAAACACAATATCGTTACCAAACTACGACTTTAAGTTTCTAAACTGGAGCTACAATGCAACACAACATAAAAATTAGGTAATTAACAGTTAGGGGTTATACCTATACCAACTTGCTCCAAAATCCAAGCTTTCCTAGCTCCATAGGTTAATTTGGGGTGTAGGATCAATTTTTGTTAAAGAAGTGATGAATTTTGATGAGGTGAGGTGGGGATCTTGAAGAATTTGGGTTGAGGTTTGACTTGAGGGCTGAAGTGCTTCAGTTTTGAGAGAGAGAGAGGAGGAAAATATGAGAGAAAGAAATTAGGATTTCAAATAATAGAGAGAGAGAGAGTGAGAGGGGTGTATTATGGGAGCAAGCAGGCACCTCTCTCTCCCCTCATTTAAAGCTAAGCATGCTTGTCATGTTCAACCTCATCATTCCCTCTCTCTCTTATTCTCTCCTTAAGTCAACCCCTAAATAAACCCTTTGTAATTTAAATTATTTTATTTTTGAAAACTAATTAATTGCTAATTAACATTATATAATTAGCAGGATGGTTAATACCCAATGGCCACATAACCATGGTTTAACCCCAAAATTTGCTCTAGTTTACATGCACATGTGTGTGCAAGCCAAAATTAAATTCTAATAAAATATTCATTAATTTTTATAAATTATTTAAAAACCATTTTGGTAAACCTTTTTACTAAAAACCATATTTTCGCTTAATTAACCACTAAACGCATTCTAAGGTGTTACAGCTTAGGATATCCCACAAACTTGCAAAGAATTGACCGTGCCTCGAGTTTGTCCGGATTTTGCCTTTTGACATAGGCCGGACAACCCCATATCTTAACTCGTTTAAGACACGGTCTCTTCCTACTCCATATCTCATATGGTTTGGTAGGTATAGATTTAGATGGAACTTGATTCAATAGGTATGCAGCTGTCTCAAGCGCATAACTCCAAAAGAAAATAGGTAACTCAGCGGTGCTCATCACAGAGCGCACCATATATAATAGGGTGCGATTCCTCCGTTCTGATACACCGTTGTGCTGTGGTGTATACGGTGGTGTAAGCTGAGAGAGAATCCCATTCTCTTTTAGATAGTCCAGGAACACATTGTTCAGGTATTCTCCTCCTTGATCAGATCGAAGAATTCTAATAATTTTTCCCATCTGGTTCTCAACTTCATGCTTATATTCTTTTAATTTCTTAAAAGTTTTAGCTTTGTGTTTCAACAGGAACACATGTCCGTATCTTGAGAGATCGTTAGTGAATGTAATGAAGTACGAGAAACTATTCCTGGTATGTGTAGACATGGGACCGCATACTTCACTATGTACGAGAAACGAATCCTCTTGCAAAATTAGATTGGTTATTATCTTATCTAATTAGGCTGGCTCCCACCGTTTTAATCAAATCTTCCTTCAAACCATAAAAGGTAAGACTGATCGAGATAAATTACACCTTACAAGTTTGCCAATCTTTCGGCCAGGCCAATGTTTGTACTTTGAGGGAGATTCCCCGTGCTTTCGCACGGACCTAATTAAAATAAACCTCATTTTTCCAGGGGCGTAACTGTTAGTAATGTATATGCCCTAAAGGCCATTGTTGTACATATGATGTATATTATAATGGATGCTTGGATATATATAGAGAGGACTTTCTTGCTCGTCATGATAGTATGCTATTTGGTTTCACTTTATCTTAACATGTTGACTTGTATTGGTTTACTGTCTTACTCTCACATGTTGATAAAGCCCTTAGGATCTGTACTCGACTACTGGGACTATGATTAGATCATACTTCTGGGGCCACGGTAGTTGATGAGTACATCCTATAACTGTTCCTAGTCGAGGGTATGTCGAGACAGGGCATCGATACACCAGCGTAGACTAGCATATACGCATCTTGACCCATATGATGGGCGATGGATGATCCCATATCCATCGGTGTTTGGCATCAAGGATAGTGTACGGGTGCTCAGTGGAGACTGGGTACACTGGACGGACTCGCCGAGAACTCCCAGATGGTGATATACCACACGTCAGATGGCAGTTCTCCGGTGACACTGGTACAGGGTAGTCTGTAGACCCGAGACCGTCATAGAGTCTTGTGTGATTCCCACTGTGCTTTGATTTCCACCTTACCACGTCCAAGAGGGAGTGCAAAACGGTGGCTTTTGGGTGCAGTCCTGAATCACATGGAGGCAATGAGCGTTAGGAGGGGATTCGTCTCTCCCGGTATAGGGAGTTGATGTTGTGCTGTGTTCGATTGGCTATAACTAGAAGTCCCTGGCCAGGGTTAATATAGAGATTTACTGGTAAGTGTTACCGATAGTTTCTCGACCCGTTATGAGCCTCACATCGACACGACTTATTGCTTACTGGGGTCTAACGTATACCACCCCTAGACTTGATATGCGACATATCAGACGAAGAGACCGGACTGTACGGGAGTGTTATTGATTCGATTCATAAGAGAACGTACAGGCTAGCTTGTTGATCTTCTGATCGCTCAATACCTGGGTGGCTGTTACGTTTAGCTGACCGCTTGCAGCTTGTGGGTGTTTGATATGATCATCACCTGCTACCGGCGTATTGACGATTCTTTAGAGTCATACGCAGAGGTTTCTTGGCTCAGGCAAAACGAAGTAGAGGCACATATGTGATATGTGCAGGACCGAGCATAATGCGATATGAGATACCGTATTATACTCTCGAGATATTTAGATATGAACCGGGTCATCGGATCAAGTGATGATTCGATGAATCGGTATATGATATATTAGTCGGTTATATTCGATATAGCCGGATCGTCGGATCAAGTGTTGATTTGATGATTTAATGTATAATAATATATATGATATATTGTATTACATTATCTAATATTGGCTCGCTTTATTATTTCATTTTCTCACCGGGTAATACATTGATATATATGCGATATATGTTAATTGTATTATTTTCTTTTGTTACAAATATATAATATATATGTGATATATATTATTGTGACACGATATGATTAATAATGGAACATGTTTAGTGGAGATTAAACAAGGTTAGGGTTTGATTAGGGTTAGTTGCTTCTTGCACCTTCTAGAAGCTTTCCTTTTGTCATGAGTTAGATATTATGGTTGATATTTATCCATGACTCATTCTTTAACCCAACCAAACCCTAACCCTAGTTAATTCTCTACAAAGGTTATCCTTGTCATCCTAAACCATGGTTGCATTATTAATTCATATATTCATTTCATTATTCATCATAAAAGGATTAACTGATTTTTCATCATCTTCTTCTCCCTTGAGCTTTGAGAAAGCTTACTAGTTTTTCCTTTTGTGACGTTTTCATGTGAGAATTTGATATAAAAAGATAGCATAAATACTACTCCATCATCCTCATCTAATCTTGCCTATTAGATTAGGGTGTTCACCTCATTAGAGTGATAGAGCTTGAGTTATAGCAACTTCGACGTAGATCATCAGAGAAAAGGAACACTACAAGCTAGCATAGATCGTTTGAGTCGTGGAGCCTCTCTTGAGTCCGGGAGATCGTGGATCGCGGCGAAGGGACTTCTACTCGGAGCTTATGAAGCGAAGGAGCGGACTACAAAGGTTGTAATCCCTCACACTTAGTTGTAAAGATGTTTACTTGCATGTTAAACCCTAATAATCTAGCAAAGATCCCGGCTTTGGGTTGTTCGGCACGTCTAAAATTTTATTCGGGCATGGTTGATGCCTTATGAACCCTCACAAGAGTGCATAGGAACCCTACAGTGGTATCAGAGCCTAGCTAGAGCATTAGGCGACGTGTATACGAAATTAAAACTCCGAACGAACCCCGAAACGTCAAAATGAACCCCTCTATGGACTTTTTTCAAAAACTGTGATTTTTCTGAATTAAAAATGCCTAAAAAATTCAGCAGGGGAAATCTAAGTATTTCTGTGAAAAAACGATACCATATTCCGTACAAACCGCCGTGTAACCGCGGCCAGACCCTGCTTGGGCCACGGATCCGCGGCCGTACTGAAACAATATTTTATCATTTTTGCACAGTAATGTCCACTGCTGCATGTTTAGTTTTCCGGGTATTTTTAATCTGACTCAAGTGTTGAGTATTCTGGGGTTTATTTTGTATTCATTGATTCGATCGGAATATTTAATTTTGTTATGTTTTCCGGATATTTAGAAACTGTTAAAATGTTCGAGCGGATATCATTAACTCACTTTTTCCCGGCACGAAAAACTTTCAATTGTTGAATTTTTCTCGGGTTTAAATCTTTCGGAAAACCGTGCAAGTGACGCGGCGGTCCCTCTAGAAGAACACAAACCTTAACTCGATTATGTGACCGTCTTGAACTGCCTCTAAACCTTAGGGTTTGGGGCAGTACGGCATGCCACATGTGAGGCGTTGGCTTGACCCTTCTACGGCTGGACCATAGGTACTGTGACATATTCTGGGATTATTTGAACTCCGCTCAAGTGTTGAGCTATTTAGGAAATCTTGGGTATTTGATTATTCGGTCGGAAAGTTTAATACTGTCTATTTATCTGGAATGTGATACAATATGTGGAATTCATATAGTTAGGCATGAAATGCGAAGTATGTGATATTTCGGATTTATGATGTCTAAAGTGATTGTGGATTCCAAATGTTGTAGTTTTACAATTTATTTTCTGTGACCGTAAGTGTAGTATGTAGTTGTATTGCCGGTCTTCATTGCTATACATCAACGGCGATCGGTGTATGCATACTTACTTACGTTGATGATATGAGATATTATGTGTTGCTGTGATATGTTATATTGGATCGTCGTGTTTTGAATAGCCGGAGGTTTTATTTGAGATGAGGGTTTTTATTTTCATTCATGTAAAATTCATTTGTATGTAATATTCTTTTATTGGGGCACTTCCGGGCTGAGGATGATGTCCCCATTGTATATTATTTACTTTTCCGCATTAGGTAGACCCAAGGAGGGGAGCACAAGTAACCGGGTTCTAGGGTCCAGTGGGAGGCCGTCTCGAGGATTCGAGACCGGGTCTCTTAACCTATAACTGGCAGTGTTACTTGCCGCTCTCTTAGGGGTCTAGGGATGTGGGTTTGGCTATTCATCGCGACCGTAGAATCCGTGTTTTATACCGGCTCGTATTAAAAACACGGACATTCTAGTATATCCAATGTTTCATATATGTTCTTCTGCTGCAATGTTCTGTGATGAGATCATATTACTGCCTGAGACGAATGCTTATACTATATATATGTTGATATATAAATATTACTGCTTTTGTTTCTTCTGTGATGCTTAGGAAGCATAAGCTGATGGGATTTTTATTAATGAGATTAATAAAAGAAAAGAAACCTAAAAGATGTTGTAGAATCAAAACTTTATAAAAATGGTAGCTACAGTTTTGTTTTGCACAGCGGTATATATGATATACTCTGCACCTTATTCGATGAGGAAAGAGCCGAGATCCCTTCACCGGGAGTGACCTCTTTAGCGAAACTGGCAGATGCTATAAACTCACGGTTTAGTTTTTGACAGCTTATATAGTTCTTGCTTTGCACAGCGGTATATATGATATACCCTGCACCTTATTCGATGGGGAAAGAGCCGAGATCCCTTCACCGGGAGTGATCTCTTTAGCGAAACTAGATAAGCCTCAAAAACACTCCTTTTCAAAAATCACTTGATTCTACGACGATATCAAGTTCATTACGCTCATGGTTTTCTTAAAAACCTGCGTAGCCCTCCGTCATTTCAGATAAGTTCTACTTAGTATTCGTGTGCGGTAGTTTTGCCTTCGTCAAGGTGTAGTGTACGGTAGCTAACTAGTGCTTATCTGCAAAGCATATGATGCGATTGGATTAGGGTATTCGTACGGCGTAGTTTGGCCTTCGTCAAGGGTCGTACGGGTAGGTTTAATTCAATAAAGAAATGAACGGGTTGAACTTGACTAGCGCCCTATGGGTAGTTTGGCCTTCATCAAGGTCATGGGACGCTAGGGGTAAAAGCATTATCGGGAATTTCAAGTGTTGAAATTTGCAATGAGATTGCATACCTTCTATGAGATAGATGGATCCTGATACCCACTACGAGTAAGAGTTGCTCCTGGGAGAGTTTTACAAAGGACAATTAGCCGATCAAGTAGGTGTCTAGAAAGGTGTTAACGGGGTTATGCCTCTGGGAAGACTTAATTAGGTTCGTGCGAAAGCTCGGGGAACCTCCTTCAAGTACCGACACTGATCTGGCTGAAAGATTGACGAAATTGTAGGGTGTAATTAATCCCGGCTAATCTTACCTTTTAGGGTTTGAAGGAAGATTTGATAAAAACAGTGGGAGACATCCTGATTAGATAAGATAATAACCAATCTAATCTTGCAAGAGCATACGCTAAAGTGTTTTCTTCTCTCTCTCTCTCCAGGTAGCGACCATGTCAGGCCATAATCAAGATAATAATATGGATGTATTGACTGAACCTAGTTATTATACTGAGCAGGGGATCGTTGGTCCCGCTCTTTGTTATAAGAGTTATAAGACTGAACAGGAAACAGGAGAAAATCTAGATTCTCGCTCCGCCCAAACGAAGATCAAGCATGCTGATGCATCTTCTTCGGGTGTATTAGTTATTGAGAACTGTTTCTCAGTTCACCCTACGTCTTGGGTATTAGATACCGGATCGGGATCCTACATATGTAAATTGTTACATAGGCTAAGGAAAGATAGAGAACTGGGAAAAGATGATCATTCCGTTCAAGTAGGGAATGGTGCAAGTATTGTAGCCAAAGCAGTTGGCGAATATCGCCTAGTATTACCAAGTGGTAATACACTGATTCTGAAAGAGTGTTATTATATACCGAACATGATGTGCAACATTATATCAGTTTCTTTATTAAGTAAAGAAGGATATAATATTGTAGTAAAGGATAATGTTATGAACATATTCCTAGATTAAAAGTTGATTGGATCAGGCTCGTTACATAATGGCATATTCATTCTCAATCAAAATGCAGTCCTTAATATACAAAACACACACAAGAGGAAAAGTTCAGAAATGAACGAATCCTTCTTGTGGCATTGTAGACTTGGTCATATCAATGCGACACGACTGGCTAAGTTACATAAGGATGGATATTTGAATCCGTTCGAATTATCATCTTATGATAGTTGCCATTCATGTCTCAAAGGAAAAATGACCAAAACTCCGTTTAGTGGACACGGAGAAAGAGTTACCGAACTCTTAGGACTGGTACATAGTGATGTATGCGGTCCCATGTCTATCCATGCCAAGAACGGTTCTTCCTACTTCATTACATTCACTGACAATCTCTCTAGATACGGACATGTGTTCCTGATGAAACACAAGTCTGAAGCTTTTGAGAAATTCAGAGAATATAAGCACGAAGTAGAGAACCAAACAGGTAAAAGAATTAAGATCTTTCGATCTGATCGAGGAGGAGAATACTTGAGCAATGATTTTCTGGATTATCTAAAAGAGAATGGGATTCTCTCTCAGCTTACTCCTCCATATACACCACAGCACAACGGTGTATCGGAATGGAGGAATTGCACCCTATTAGATATGGTGCGCTTTATGATGAGCACTGCTGAGTTACCTATTTCCTTTTGGGGATATGCACTGGAAACAGCTGCATACCTATTGAATAGAGTTCCAACCAAATCAGTGTCTACCACTCTATATGAGATATGGAAAGGGAAGAGACCATGTCTTAATTTTATTCAGATATGGGGTTGTCCGGCCTATGTAAAAACACAAAATCCGGACAAACTCGAAGCAAGGTCTGTTCTGTGCAAGTTTATTGGATATCCCAAACATTCGTGAGGGTATAACTTCTACCACTCAGAGGAACAAAAAGTGTTTGTTTCTCGACATGCCACCTTCTTAGAAAAAGGTTTTCTTATGAAACAAGTTAGTGGAAATGAGGTAGAACTGGAAGAAGTTCCAGCAACACAAACTACAACAGAAGATTTGGTAGAACCAGAGGATTCAGTAGTACCCGACGAATCCCAGCCTCTCCGCTGATCTAGTAGGGTTTCTCATCCACCTGAGAGATGCTACGGTTTTCTCATTGATGGTGGAAGCGAGGATTGCATTATGGAAGATGATGACCCTACTAGTTTCGAGCCATCACGAGTGGTGACTCTGTGAAATGGCTGGATGCAATGCGATCTGAGATGGAATCCATGTACACCAACAAAGTATGGACTTTAGATAATGCTCCTGAAGGGGTAAAACCCATTGGGAGCAAGTGGATCTTTAAAAAGAAAATTGGTGTAGATGGAAAAGTTGAGACTTTCAAAGCTATACTTGTTGCAAAAAGTTTTCGTCAACGACCAGGTGTGGATTATGACGAAACCTTTTCTCCAGTGGCTATGCTTAAGTCTATCTGGATCTTACTTGCCATTGCTGCATACCATGACAACGAAATCTGGCAAATGGATGTTAAGACAGCCTTTCTAAACGGTGATTTAGAAGAGTGCATGTACATGACTCAACCAGAGGGCTTCGTAGATAGTGGGAGCAGCGGAAAGGTGTGCAAGCTGCTTAAATCCATTTATGGGTTAAAACAAGCATCGCGGAGTTGGAACATCTGTTTTGATGTTGTAGTCAAAGAGTTTGACTTCATCAAAAATATAGATGAACCTTGTATTTATAAGAAGGTTGCAGAGAGTAAGGTTGTATTCCTCATATTGTACGTGGATGACATACTCTTGATAGGAAATGTTGTTCCTATGCTGCAATTAGTCAAGCTCTTCTTATCACAAAGATTCTCTATGAAAGATCTAGGTGATGCCTCCTGCATATTGGGAATAATGATCTATAGAGATAGATCTAAACGGATACTGGGATTGTCCCAATCCAGGTACATTAACACCATACTAAAGAGATTTAGTATGGAAGAATCCAAGCGTGGGAACCCACCCATGATCTCTGGACTGACTCTCTCAAAAGAGATGTCTCCCAAGACTGATTTGGAGAGAGCTCGCATGCAAGGGATACCCTATGCTTCGGCAGTAGCCTCTATCATGTATGCGATGTTATGTACCAGACCCGATATAGCATACTCACTAAGTGTAGTGAGTAGGTATCAAGCAGATCCAAGAGAGAGTCACTGGATAGCTGTGAAGAACATTCTCAAGTACTTGAGAAGGACTAAAGAGATGTTCTTGGTGTACGGTAACGGAGAACTCCAGGTGGAGTCCTTTACCGATTTGAGCTTCCAAAGTGATAAGAATGACTCTAAGTCACACTCGGGATTTGTCTTTACCCTCAATGGAGGGGCGGTGTGTTGGAAGAGTTCCAAACAGGATACCGTTGCAGACTCGACGATGCTGCCAAAGAGGCTGTCTGGATAAAGAAGTTCATTAATGAACTTGGTGTGGTTCCATCCATTGAGCATCCAATACCTCTGTATTGCGATAACAATGGAGTTGTGGATTTGGCCAAGGAACCCAGGTCCCATTAAAAGTCCAGACATATTCTGAGGCGGTATCACCTGATCAGGGCGATAGTTGATCGCCGGGAGATCGAGGTCAGGAGTGTAAATACAAAGGACAGCACTGCGGATCTATTCACGAAGGCCATCCCCAGATACAGTTTGAGAGATTATTCGGGATGCTAGGTATGAGATACTACAGAAGCCGGCCTTAGTGCAAGTGGGAGATTGTTAGTTATGTATATGCCCTGGAGGCCATTGTTGTACATATGATGTATATTATAATAGATGCTTGGATATATATAGAGTGGACATTCTTGCTCGTCATGATAGTATGCTATTTGGTTTCACTTTATCATAACATGTTAACTTGTATTGGTTTACTGTCTTACTCTCACATGTTGAAAAAGCCCTTAGGATCTGTACTCGACTACTGGGACTATGATGAGATCATACTAGTGGGGCCACGGTAGTCGATGAGTACATCCTATAACTTTTCCTAGTCGAGGGTGTGTCGAGACAGGGCATCGATACACCAAAGTAGACTAGCGTATATGCATCTTGACCCATATGATGGGCGATGGATGATCCCATATCCATCGGTGTTTGACATCAAGGATGGTGTACGAGTGCTCAGTGGAGACTGTGTACACTGGACGGACTCGCCGAGAACTCCCAGATGGTGATATACCACACGTCAGATGGCAGTTCTCCGGTGACACTGGTACAGGGTAGTCTGTAGACCCGAGATCGTCATAGAGTCTTGTGTGATTCCCACTGTGCTTTGATTTCCACCTTACCACGTCCAAGAGGGCGTGCAAAACGGTGGCTTTTAGGTGCAGTCCCGAATCACATGGAGGCAATGAGCGATAGGAGGGGATTCGTCTCTCCCGGTATAGGAAGTTGATGTTGTGCTGTGTTCGATTGGCTATAACTGGAAGTCCCTGGCCAGGGCTGATATAGAGATTTACTGCTAAGTGTTACAAGTAGTTTCTTGACCCGTTATGAGCCTCACATCGACACGACTTATCGGTTACTGGGGTCTGATGTATACCGCCACTAGACTTGATATGCGACATATCAGACAAAGAGACCGGACTGTACGGGAGTGTTAATGATTGGATTCACAGGAGAACGTACAGGCTAGCTTGTTGATCTTCTGATCGCTCAATACCTGGGTGGCTGCTACGTTTAGCTGACCGCTTGCAGCTTGTGGGTGTTTGATATGATCATCACCTACTACCGGCGTATTGACGATTCTTTAGAGTCCAACACATAGGTTTCTTGGCTCAGGAAAAATGGAGTAGAGGCACATATGTGATATGTGCAGGACCGAGGATAATGCGATATGAGATACCATATTATATTCTCGCGATATTTAGATATGAGCTGGGTCATCGGATCAAGTGTTGATTCGATGAATCGGCACATAATATATTAGTCGGTTATATTCGATATAGACGGATCATCGGATCATGTGTTGATTTGATGACTTAATGTATAATAATATATATGATATATTGTATTACATTATCTATTATTGGCTCGCTTTATTATTTCATTTTCTCACCGGGTAATACATTGATATATATGCGATATATGTTAATTGTATTATTTTCTTTTGTTGTAAATATATAATATATATGTGATATATATTATTGTGACATGATATGATTAATAATGGAACATATCTAGTGGAGATTAAACAAGGTTAGGGTTTGATTAGGGTTAGTTGCTTCTTACACCTTCTAGAAGCCTCCTTTTGTCATGAGTTAGATATTATGGTTGATATTTATCCATGACTCATTCTTTAACCCAACCAAACCCTAGCCCTAGTTAATTCTCTACAAGGGTTATCCTTGTCATCCTAAACCATGGTTGCATTATTAATTCATATATTCATTTCATTATTCATCACAAAAGGATTAACTAATTTTTCATCATCTTCTTCTCTCTTGAGCTTTGAGAAAGCTTACTAGTTTTTCCTTTTGTAATGTTTTCATGTAAGAATTTGATATAAAAAGATAGCATAAATACTATTCCATCATCCTCGTCTAATCTATCCCATTAGATTAGGGTGTTCACCTCATTAGAGTGAGAGAGCTTGAGTTATAGCAAGTTCGACGTAGATCATCAGAGAAAAAGAACACTACAAGCTAGCATGGATCGTTCGAGTCGTGGAGCCTCTCTTGAGTCTGGGAGATCGTGGATCGCGGCGAAGGGACTTCTATTCAGAGCTTATGAAGCGAAGGAGCGGACTACAAAGGTTGTAATCCCCCAATCTTAGTTGTAAAGATGTTTACTTGCATGTTAAACCCTAATAATCTAGCAAAGATCCCGGCTTTGGGTTGTTCGGCACGTCTAAAATTTTATTCGGGCATGGTTGATGCCTTATGAACCCTCACAAGAGTGCCTAGGAACCCTACAGTAACCCCGTTAATACCTTTCTAGATACCTACTTGATTGAATAATTGTGATGTGTAAAACTCTTCCGGGAGTAACTCTTACTCATAGTGGGTATCGGGATCCAACTATCTCATAGAAAGTATGCAATCTAATTACAAATTTCAACACTTGAAATTTCCGATAATGCTTTTTCCCTTAACTTCCAATGACCTTGACAAAGGCCAACAAACCATAGGATGCTAGTCAAGTTCAACCCGTCATTTCCTGACAGAACTAAACCCACCCGTACGACCCTTGACAAAGGTCAACAAGGTCATACAACTACCCTAATCCAATCGCATCACATGTATAAACAGATAAGTACTAGTCAGCTACGACACTCTACGCCTTGACAAAGGCCAACAAATGCAGCACGAATACTAAATAGTCTTTATCTGAAATGACGGAGGACTACGCAGGTTTTTAAGAAAACCATGAGCGTAATGAACTTGATATCGTTGTAGAATTGAGTGATTTTTGAAAAGGAGTGTTTTTGAGGCTTCTTAATAGTCTTGCTAAAGAGGTCACTCCCGGTGAAGGTGTAAGTTTACGGTAGCACCCCGGTCGTCTGTCCGAGGCCAAAATGCGGAAACGAAAACTTTTCAAAACTTGAAACCGGCTCTATCGCTGACTTTATATCCGGATTGAACCATTAACCTATAACTAGCAACTAGAGAAAGGGCTGGAAAGCTATACCGATCGATCCGTGTCCTTCGGTCTTTGGCCACCATCCCAAGCTCTTCACGGCATCTCCGATCTCGATTTATTCGTCGGAAAGGGTACCACATCATCGAGTCTTTTTACGGGCTCCCGCTTCTTCCGAAGCAACTCGTGCACGAAGATCGCTAGCCGACGTGTCTAAGGTGAAGTAGAGAATGTGTGTCATCACTTTGTCTCTTGAGGATTTATTGGATGCCATTAGTGAGGAGATAATCAGCTCAAGAAAGAGGAGGAAGAAGAAGCTTTCCTCTCATTTTCTTTTATGTTGAGATCAAATGAGAGTGAGAGTGTAATGAAATAATACAAGAGCAAACATATCTATCAAGGCTGCCCTTTTCTCTCTTCTACTCATTTCATCACTCAAATCCATCACAAAATGTGACATATGCACAATAAAAGAGACCATGAGTCACTAGCTTGCATATGTCACAATAAATGCACCTCATGATGGTTTTGAGCTCATTTTTTTCATATGCAAACATTAATCCAAATGTTTGCAATAATAAAAAGAGAATGGCATCTATTAAAGTAAACTCATGACGGATCACAAGAGTACCCCTCACCTGTATATACATACCTGCATCCGCATTCTGACTGAATGCGAATGCGATGAGACTAAAGTAATCCAACTAATCTAATACTAGGATCCGGCTTAAACCAAAGCTCACTAGTATGATCCGTCCGATCATGATCCGTGCACTACTGAATGTATATGACCGGACGCTGCCATATATCATACGACCTCTACAACGTTTCGCCCGAAACTTGAGAAACTGTATGTGGGGGACTCTAAAGACTCGTCAATACATTGGCTGTGGATTTAACCACTCGCACGTCAGAGGTACTAGCCTTACGTAACGGGCTACCAGGTATTGACCAAAAGGGAGGTCGATGAGCGAACTCAACCTGACACCCTACTGAGCCTGTCAGTGACAATATCCGTACAGTCCGGTCCGTTCATCTATGAGCATCGCATGGCGGGCCTAGGGGGTTGGTAAATGTCAGACCGCCAAAAGCGGTACAAGTCGTGTCGGAGTGTAGCCCAGAACACCCTGAGATACTACAGGAATACCTACCAGTAAATCTCCTGCCTTGGCCAAGGAATTCGTGTAATGGCTCTCCTAGACACAGCGCGACCTCACCCCCAATACCGGGAGAGACGAAACCCCTGCCGATCCGCTCACTGCCTCCATATGGCTCGGGACTGTACCCAACTAAAACCTGTTTTCACGACTCCTTTGAGCCGTGGTAGGGTAGTAATCAAAGCATAGTGGGAACTCACACGAAACAAATGACGATCTCAGGTCGATGAACTAACCTGTACACATGTCACCAGGGAACTGCTATCTGACGTCATGTATAATACCAACTAGCATGTTCCCGGCGAGTCCTGTCCGGTGTACTCATAACCCAATGAGCACCTGTATACATCTTAGGTGAACCAACTGACACCAATGGCTTGTGAGACCGGCCACGGCCTCTCGTCGGGGTCTCCACTATATACACTAGTCTACTAAGGAGTATCGATGCCTTGTCTCGAACACTCCCACGACTAGGGACACTTTAAGGATGTGCTTATAGACCCCAGCTCCCACGTATATGATCGCCATCATATTGCTGGCCGTCAAGCAAGAATCCTAAGGGCTCTATATGTTAGTTATATGTATGCCCTAGAGGCCATTACTATACATAGGATGTATATTGTAGTGGATGCTGGGACATATATAGGTAGGACTTTCTTGCTCGACTTGATAGTATGCTATCTGGTTGCTCTTTATCTTAACATGTATACTTTCTGTCTCTCTGATTACATGTTGATAAAGCCCTTAGGATGTGTACTCGACTTCCAGGACTATGATGCAGATCATACTAGTGGGGCCTGGGTAGTCAATGAGTACATCCTTCATTGTTCCTAGTCGAGGGAATATCGAGACGGGGCATCGATATTCCAGAGTAGACTAGCGCATATCTTCTCGACCCATGCGATGGGCGATGGATGATCCCATATCCATTGGTGTTTGACATCGAAGATGGTATGCGGGTGCTCAGTGGAGACTGGGTACACTGAACGGACTCGCCGAGAACTCCCAGATGGTATTATACCTCACGTCAGATGGCAGTTCTATGGTGACACTAGTACAGCTTAGTCTGTTGACCCGAGATCGTCATAGAGTCTTGTGTGTCTCCCACTGTGCTTTGATTTCCACCCTACCACGGCTCTACTGAGTCGTGCAAACAGGTGGTTTTTGGGTACAGTCCCAATTCACATGGAGGCAATGAGCGATAGGAGGGGATTCGTCTCTCCCGGTATTGGGGGTTGATGTTGCGCAATGCACGACTGGCCATAACAGGAAATCCCTGGCCAGGGTTGGAGTGATATACTGGTAAGAGTTATCAGTAGTTTCACGAATGTCATGGACCTCAAGTCGGCATGACTTATCGAGCTATTGGGGTCTGACGTTTACCACACCTAGGCGAGATATGCGACATATCAGACGAACAGACCGGACTATACGGTAAGTGTTACTGGTTGGATTCACAGGAGTGTGAGCGGGCTTGCTCGTCGATCTTCTGATCGCTCAATACCCGGGTGTGTAAGTCGATGTACAACACCCCAATACTTGTGGGGAGGCGGAATTTTCAAAAACGAACTTGTTTAGTGAACAAACATCGACTAACCGCTTAAATCGAAGCTAAACGATAACTAACCAAACACATAGTTGTTCTAAACTACTATGCTTAGGGATTATACCTATGGAACCAAGTCCTTCGGCTTTACGATCTCCTCGTCCTCCTCGGCCTTCTCGATGTAGTAGATGATCCACCCGAGAGCAAAACTCCAAGCTTAGCCTCTAAACTTGAGGCAACTAACCTTCTTGGATTGCTAATCAAAGAAGATAGATGAGATAGAGTGAGGGTTATGGATTGTTTAGTCTAACTAATCCTTGTTCTCAACACATGAGAGGTGAGGATTAGGGTTTGAAGAGAGAGAGCTTGAGGAGAGAGAATGTGAATGATATTATCAAATGAGAATAGTAAGTTATCATAATATATATGAAACTTTAAAATTCATCAATAAAAGAAAAACAAATGATGAATAATCAAGTTTCATAAATATCTAATGGTGATTCATAACCATGACTCATTAATCATTTATTGTGCATTAATGATATGGATGAATCACTCTCATGACTCACTAAACTCATTCAATGCATATGACACCTAAACCTCCTTAGTCACCATCTTCTAGAAGCTTCTCGCACAATTACGAGAACGCCCCTCCAATCCGCAAAAATACGGAAAAACTTTAGACTGTATAAATCCAATAACCGGATACCAGTAACTGGCTTAAACCAAAGCCGACTGGTAAAAACTGTCCAAAAGTCGTACGTGCGTAAACACACGTATGCGTCCGAACCCTTTGTCGTAAAACCATACGACCTCTATATCGTTTCGCCTGGAGTAGGAAACTTTCTGTGTGGGATTCTAGAGACTCGACTACTACGCTGGCAGTGGGTTTAACCATAGACCGCAAGCGGAACTAGCTGTACGTAACGGTCCCCAGGTAGTTGTCGATAAGAAGGCCGATGAGGAAACCCATCCGAACTCCTACTGAGCCTGCTGTGACAATCTCCATACAGTCCGGTCCGTTCGTCTTAGACTATCGCATATCGGGCCTAGGGGGGCGGCAAGCGTCAGTCCCCTAATAGCGGTATAAGTCGTGTCGGAGCGAAGCCCATTACACCCTGAGAAACTACCGGAACCTACCAGCAAATCTCGCTTGCCCTGGCCAGGGACTTTGCGTAATGGCTCTCTGACACAGCGCGATATCAACTCCCAATACCGGGAGAGACGAATCCTGTCTAACCGCCACTGCCTCCAAGTGCTCGGGACTGCACCCAACTGCTACCTGTTTGCACGACTCCTTTGAGCCGTGGTAGGGTAGCAATCTAAGAACAGTGGGACACACTCGAGGCGAAGTAGCAGTGTCAAGTCTGTGAACTATGCTGTACTCATGTCACCTGGGAACTTTTCACTGACGACTGGTATAATACCAACCAACAGTTCCCTGTGAGTCCTATCCGGTGTACCCGTAACCTAACGAGCACCTGCATACTATCTCCAGTACGACGTACTGACGGCTGTGGGACAGACCATCTCCCCAACTGGGATGAGAAGCGTACACACTAGTCTACTCCGGAGTATCGATGCTCTGTCTCGATAATCCAACGACCAGGGACCTGAATAAGGATGTGCTTGTAGACTACCCAGCCCCCACTAGTGTGACTTCCATCACAACGCTGGTAGACAAGCAAGATCCTAAGAGCTCTATCAATACATACACTCACATATTAAGATAGAAAAACCAAGTAGCATACTACCATGTTTAGCAAGACTGTTATATACATGTGAATATCCCAAGCTTCCTTTAAGTAATATACAAACTAGTATGATACAGTAATGGCCTTCTAGGGCATAAACACTAACAATCTCCCACTTGCACTAGGGCCATGTACTGGCGTATCGTAGACCGATGATCTCTAGTAGCCTCTCGAACTGAATCTGAGGTAGGGCCTTCGTGAATGGATCGGCAATGTTCTCTTCAGAAGCAACTCTCCGAACCTCGATCTCCTGACGATCAATGATCTCCCTGATTAGGTGATACCGCCTTAAGATGTGTCTGGACTTCTGATGGGACCTTGGTTCCTTCGCTAAAGCTATAGCTCCGTTGTTGTCACAATACAGAGGTATTGGATCAACTATGGTAGGAACCACCTGAAGTTCTGTTAGGAACTTCTTCATCCAGACTGCTTCTTTTGCGGCATCGCAAGCAGCTATATACTCCGCTTCCATCGTCGAGTCAGCAACGGTGTCCTGCTTGGAGCTCTTCCAGCACACCGCCCCTCTATTGAGGGTAAAGACATAACCTGACATGGACTTGGAATCGTCCTTATCACTCTGGAAGCCGGAATCAGCAAAGGCCTCCAACCTGAGGTCTTTTCCGCCGTAAACCAAGAACATCTCCTTAGTCCTTCTCAGGTTCTTGAGAATGTTCTTTACTGCTATCCAGTGCTTCTCCCTGGGTCTGACTGATACCGGCTTACCACGCTCAGTGCGTAAGCTACATCTGGTCTGGTGCACAACATCGCATACATTATAGAGCCTACCGCAGAAGCGTAGGGTATAATAGACATGCGTTCCCTTTCCAAATCAGTCTTAGGAGACATCTCTTTGGAGAGAGTGATTCCGTGACAAGCCGGTAGATTACCGCGCTTAGAATCTTCCATACTGAATCTTTTCAGTACAGTGTCGATATACCTGGACTGCGAAAGTCCCAACATCCTCTTGGATCTATCACGATAGATCCGGATCCCCAGAATGTAAGAGGCATCACCCAGGTCTTTCATGGAGAACCTGTGTGACAAGAATCCTTTGACAGATTGTAGCATAGGAATGCCATTTCCTATCAATAGAATGTCATGCACGTACAAGACGAGGAATACGACACTTCTGGCTACAACTTTACTATATATGCACGGTTCATCTGGATTTTTGATAAAGTCATATTCTTTGACTGTCTCATCAAAACAGATGTTCCAACTCCGTGATGCCTGCTTTAGTCCATAAATGGACTTAAGCAGCTTGCATACTTTCCCGCTGCTCCCACTCTGATTGAAACCCTCTGGCTGATCCATATAGACGCTCTCTTCTAAATTTCCATTCAGAAAAGCCGTCTTTACGTCCATCTGCCAGATTTCATAATCATGGAAGGCAGCAATAGCAAGAAGGACCCGAATGGATTTGAGCATAGCCACTGGAGAAAAAGTTTCGTCATAGTCCAAACCAGGTCTTTGACGAAAACCCTTTGCAACAAGTCTAGCCTTATAGGTTTCTACCTGTCCATCTACACCAATCTTTTTCTTGAAGATCCATTTGCATCCTATGGGTTTTACCCCATCTGGAGCAAAGTCCAAAGTCCATACTTTGTTGGTGTACATGGACTCCATTTCGGTCCGCATTGCATCTAGCCATCGTACCGAGTCGCCGCTCTGGATGGCCTGCTGGAAGTCAGTAGGTTCATCATCATCTATGATGCAATCCTCTCTATCCCCATCTATGAGAAAACCGTAGTATCTCTCAGGCGGATGAGACGGCCTACTACTCCTGCGGAGGGGTGCGGGAATGTCCTGTTCTTCTTGAACTCCTTGTTCTACTAAACTTTCAGTAGCAGTTTGTGGTTCTGGAATTTCTTCCAGTTCTATTTCGCTCCCACTTATTTCCTTTTCTAAAAACTGATTTTCCAGAAAATGGGCATTACGAGAAACAAAAACCTTTTGTTCCTCTGCGTAATAGAAATAATATCCCTTGGAGTTCTTTGGATATCCCACAAACATACATTTTACTGATCGTGCCTCGAGCTTGTCCACATGCTGCTTTTTAACATAAGCTGGACATCCCCAAATCTTCATATGTTGAAGATGGGGTTTCTTCCCAGTCCACATCTGATATGGAGTGGTAGGCACAGTCTTGGTAGGAGCCCTGTTCAAAAGATATGCCGCTGATTCTAGCGCATAACCCCAGAAAGATCGCGGTAACTCAGCATTACTCATCATGGATCGTACCATATCCAATAGGGTTCGATTCCGTCTCTCCGATACACCGTTATGCTGTGGAGTGTATGGAGGAGTAAGCTGAGAGAGAATTCCTTTCTCTTTTAGGTAACCTAGGAACTCGGTACTCAAGTATTCACCACCTCGATCAGATCTAAGTGTCTTGATACTTTTGCCGGTTTGGTTTTCTACTTCATTCTTATACTCTCGGAATTTCTCAAAAGCCTCGGATTTATGTTTCATCAGATAAATGAATCCGTATCTTGAGTAATCATCCGTGAAAGTAATGAAATAGGAAAAACCACCTCTTGCATGTGTAGACATCGGACCGCATACATCACTGTGTATGAGTCCTAAGAGCTCGCTCGCTCTTACTCCTTGTCCAGTAAATGGAGTCTTTGTCATCTTTCCTTTGAGACAAGATTGACAAGTGTCATAAGTTTGATATTCGAACGAGTCCAAATATCCTTCTCTATGCAACTTAGTCAACCTTCTCTCATTGATGTGACCCAGTCTACAATGCCATAAGAAAGCTTTATTTAAATCTGGAGACTTTCTTTTTAGTGTGTTCTGGACATTGAAAATTTGGAGTTGGTTTAAAACATATATACCGTTATTTAGGGTACCGGACCCAATCAAACCATGATTAAGGTGGATGTTAACAACATCTCTTACAAACGTGAAATCATAACCTTTATTTGATAACAAGAAAACTGATATGATATTACACGTTAAGCTTGGTACAAAATAACAGTTATGTAAAACCAAAATGTGTCCACTCGTCAATCCTAGGTGATAATCCCCGACGGACGCAGCTCCCACGCGAGCTCCGTTAGCAACCTTTAGGGTCATATCACCTTCCTTCAGCACTCTACGGTTTCTCAGTGCCTGCAATGAATTGCAAATATGAGATACTGATCCGGTATCCAATACCCAGGAAGTAGAGTTGATCGACAGACAATTCTCAATTACAAACACACCTGAAGTCGAAACCACAGCTTGCTTCGGATCCTGGTTCTTGGCATTCCACGCCTTGCAATCCTTCTTCCAGTGCCCTTTCCTGTGACAATGGAAGCACTCATCCTGGCCCACTACCGGTACCGCAAACTTTTTCTTTTCCTTCCCTCCCACCTTACTGACACCTCCTCTAGGTTTGGGTGCGGCCTTCTTCTTCCTTCCTTTAGCCCTAGCCTTGGACCCGGAAGAAGATGCACCGCCAACAAACATAGCGGGTGTTTCCCTTGCCTTCTGCAAGGTGCCCTCTGCACTCCTTAACATGTTCAGGAGTTCCAGAAGTTCAACTTCTTTTCCTTGAAGGTTGAAGTTCAGGATAAACTGGGCGTAGGTGGGAAGAAGGGACTGGAGAATAAGGTCTGTATACAGCTCATTATCCAAAGTCGTCCCAAGGTCTGCGAGCTCTTCAATATAGCCGATCATCTTTAGGACATGTTCACCTACCGATGACCCGACAGCCAACCTCGCTCGAAACAAGTTCTTAGAGGTCTCGTATCTTGCTATACGAGATTGCTCTCCATAAAGTTCCTTTGTATGGAGAAATATGCCATCTAGGGTCATATCCTCGTGCCTCCTCTGATGTTCATTGTTCATTGAGGCAAGCACGATGCACTTGGCTTTCGCGCAATCTAAATCCCAGGTTTTGCGGATTTCCTTATCCGCATTGCTGGATTTGGGACCAGGGACAGCAGGTGCCGTAGCGGTGAGGATGTACCCCAATTTGTCATAGGTCAAAGCCATTTTGACATTCCGCAGCCAATCTTTATAGTTTGGCCATGTCAGTATATTTTTATCTAAAAGTAACTTAAGTCCAGTCATTTTCAGGGTCGCTGCAATTAGGAGAGAGAGAAGAAAACTCTTTAGCATGATGCTCTTGCAAGTTTAGAGTGGTTTTTAGTTTATCTAAACTGGATGGCTCCCACTGTTTCTCGAATCCTTCCTCAAACCATAAAAGAAGAATTAGCCAGGACTATTCTCACTGTACAATACTTGCTTAACCGTTCAGCCAGGCTGGTGTCGGTACTTCGAGGGAGGTTTTCCAACGCTTTCGCGAAGTTCCTTAATTAAATAACCTCTTTTCTCTGGGGCGTAACCCCGCTGACACTTTTCTGGACACCTACTTGGTTTATAGCATTGATCGTTAAGTGACGAATATCCTGATAAGTAGCATATACTTACAGTAGGATCGGGATCCAAATATCATCGTATGATAATGTTGACGGAGTGCTACCAACATTCATCAAACTCCAAATGGTATGCATCTCTTTGCAAATTTCAGTTTCTTTAGAAATTCCCGATATAAGTTTTTGCCCCATGCTCTTATGACCTTGGCTTTGGTCAAAATGTCATAAGTCACATGTCAAGTTCTACCCGTCATTATCTTGTCAATTTGAACCCATCCGTATATACCCCTGACTTTGGTCAAATGGTAATACGACTGTCCCAAACCAACTCATCTATCTTATACAACAAATGAAAACCCAGTAGCTACCAAACACTATGCCTTGACTTTGGCCAAAATGCATAGCTTGAATACTACTGAATACCCAAATGAAATGACGGAGGGCTACGAATGGTTTTGGCGAAACCGTGAACGTAGTGAACTTGATATAACCGAAGGAACCTGATAGCTTTTAAAAGGAGTGGTTAAGTCTCCGCATTTAAAAATATCTGTTTTAAAATTAACCGAGTGGTTTCTTTTAAATTGTTCCAACGATTTAAACTTTGGTTTGTTTTTCTTAGCATTATAGATAATGCGTCCCATCATTAACCTATCATTGCAGAAAACAACGAAAATACAACGTCCTCTTATGCCATCCGCATTCGCCACGGGGTCCCGTCATTACCCGTTAGGTTACTTAACTAACGACAGAGCGGGGGCTGGGCTAGCGCGGGTGTAAAGCATAAGTGACGTCTAAATAGCTATCATATATATAGATATTTTACATTCGTCTGACGCAATGATATACATTCCAGATCACAGATGAACTTAATTGGATTTGCAAGCAATCCGTGTTTGTTTTGAGCCTGCAACAAAATACGGATTACACAGTTGTGATGAATAGCCATTACCCCACCCTCGACCCCTACGGGTGCGGCAAACTACCCACCCGGCAGTTTGTGCACCCTACCTTGGGTCTGTCATAGGAGCAAAAACAGTAAAATGAAATAATACAACGGTGGCTACAACCGCAACCTGGATGTGCCCCGCAAAATAATATTACAACAAATTACATTTACATCAAATGAATTAAATAACAACCCATCACATAACCCCGGCTATACATCACAACAGTCCAACACAGTTCATATGCACAAACAGATAAAATCCATTTCAGAAATGTGCAACCCCCTGCCAACTGACATACTAGCAGTTAGGGGAGGTTTACGAACACATTATACAATCACAGATATAATCCAACAAGCAAATACTGTATAATTTCGATCGATTAAACATTTTTAATATTGCTCCAATACTGCTCTGTAAACTTGAAACCTGAGCAAAATTAAAATATTCCAGAAAATCCCAAATATTACAGAGAACCAACACAAGAAAAATGGGTCCCTGGATCGTCAAATCGGCGGCGGAAGCGCGGCGGGATCTGTGTTAGCCGCCGCGGATCCGCGGCGCCGTAGGCGATTCAGGGGACCAAATTTTTTTTGTGTTCTACTACTGTCATTTTCAGCTTTCTGAACATCCCTGAAAAATTTTTGGACTTCATTTATAAATCGACAGAAACTGAAGTTTTCGGGCATTTCCGGTTTCTTTTTTTTTCGTTCGAAATTCATACAAATTTGCAAAAAAGTTATTTATTGTTTAGCGAGGCTCTGATACCACTGTAAGTCGATGTACAACACCCCAATACTTGTGGGGAGGCGGAATTTTCAAAAACGAACTTGTTTAGTGAACAAACATCGACTAACCGCTTAAATCGAAGCTAAATGATAACTAACCAAACACATAGTTGTTCTAAACTACTATGCTTATGGATTATACCTATCGAACCAAGTCCTTCGGCTTTACGATCTCCTCGTCCTCCTCGGCCTTCTCGATGTAGTAGATGATCCACCCGAGAGCAAAACTCCAAGCTTAGCCTCTAAACTTGAGGCAACTAACCTTCTTGGATTGCTAATCAAAGAAGATAGATGAGATAGAGTGAGGGTTATGGATTGTTTAGTCTAACTAATCCTTGTTCTCAACACATGAGAGGTGAGGATTAGGGTTTGAAGAGAGAGAGCTTGAGGAGAGAGAATGTGAACGATATTATCAAATGAGAATAGTAAGTTATCATAATATATATGAAACTTTAAAATTCATCAATAAAAGAAAAACAAATGATGAATAATCAAGTTTCATAAATATCTAAAGGTGATTCATAACCATGACTCATTAATCATTTATTGTGCATTAATGATATGGATGAATCACTCTCATGACTCACTAAACTCATTCAATGCATATGACACCTAAACATCCTTAGTCACCATCTTCTAGAAGCTTCTCGCACAATTACGAGAACGCCCCTCCAATCCGCAAAAATACGGAAAAACTTTAGACTGTATAAATCCAATAACCAGATACCAGTAACTGGCTTAAACCAAAGCCGACTGGTAAAAACTGTCTGAAAGTCGTATGTGCGTAAACATACGTATGCGTCCGAACCCTTTGTCGTAAAACCATACGACCTCTATATCGTTTCGCCTGGAGTAGGAAACTCTCTGTGTGGGACTCTAGAGACTCGACTACTATGCTGGCAGTGGGTTTAACCACAGACCGCAAGCGGCACTAGCTGTACGTAACGGTCCCCAGGTAGTTGTCGATAAGAAGGCCGATGAGGAAACCCATCCAAACTCCTACTGAGCCTGCTGTGACAATCTCCATACAGTCCGGTCCGTTCGTCTTAGACTATCGCATATCGAGCCTAGCGGGGCGGCAAGCGTCAGTCCCCTAATAGCGGTATAAGTCGTGTCGGAGCGAAGCCCATTACACCCTGAGAAACTACCGGAACCTACCAGCAAATCTCGCTTGCCCTGGCCAGGGACTTTGCGTAATTGCTCTCTGACACAGCGCGATATCAACTCCTAATACCGGGAGAGACAAATCCTGTCTAACCGCCACTGCCTCCAAGTGCTCGGGACTGCACCCAACTGCTACCTGTTTGCACGACTCCTTTGAGCCGTGGTAGGGTAGCAATCTAAGAACAGTGGGACACACTCGAGGCGAAGTAGCAGTGTCAAGTCTGCGGACTATGCTGTACTCATGTCACCTGGGAACTGTTCACTGACGACTGGTATAATACCAACCAACAGTTCCCTGTGAGTCCTGTCCGGTGTACCCGTAACCTAACGAGCACCTGCATACTATCTCCAGTACGACGTACTGACGGCTGTGGGACAGACCATCTCCCCAACTGGGATGAGAAGCGTACACACTAGTCAACTCCGGAGTATCGATGCTCTGTCTCGATAATCCAACGACCAGGGACCTGAATAAGGATGTGCTTGTAGACTACCCAGCCCCCACTAGTGTGACTGCCATCACAACGCTGGTAGACAAGCAAGATCCTAAGAGCTCTATCAATACGTACACTCACATATTAAGATAGAAAAACCAAGTAGCATACTACCATGTTTAGCAAGACTGTTATATACATGTGAATATCCCAAGCTTCCATTAAGTAATATACAAACTAGTATGATACAGTAATGGCCTTCTAGGGCATAAACACTAACAGGGTGGCCGTTACGTTTGGCAGACCGCTTGCGGCTTGTGGGTGTTTGATATGATCATCATCTGCTGCCGGCGTATTGACGAGTCTTTAGAGTCCTACACAGAGGTTTCCTAGCTCAAGCGAAACGAAATAGGAGCGCATATGAGATATGTGCGGGACCGAGAATAATTCGTGTATGTGATACCGTATTCCATTCTCGCGATGAATGTATCGATTGGTTATGTACGATATAACCTAGTTATCGAATCAAGGATTGGTTCGATAAGCCGATGCATAGGATACTAGTCGGTTATGTGCGACATGACCGGATCGTTAAATCAAGAGTTGATTTAATGATTTAATGCATAATTATATATATATGATATATTAGTTTGCGTTAACTAGTATTGGTTCACTTAAGATTGATTTTCTCACTCGGATGTGCGCATTATATATGTGATATGATTTTGTGCACTTGCTTGTATCATGTTTGATGATACATGCTTTTTGGTTAAGTGTAAAGTATTAAACCTTGGTCAATGAAATGGTTAGGGTTTATTATTTGTTATTCATTTATCTTATTTAATTATCCATTTATTTATGATAAATGAATAAAAGAAAATGAAATGAAATGGTGGCTTTCATTTGTTGTTTTCATGAAGCTTCATGAACACTTTGACTAAGTGACCCTTTTGTCTCTAGCTTGACCCTAACCATTCCTTTAACCATGATTGATTCTCTACACATTACCATGGTTAATGATATGATAAGTACTCATTTTTATTATTCCTTTTAATTAACTTATCATAAGAATTATCATCTTCCTCTTCTTCTTCTTCTTGAAGAAAACCTTTCTTCATCAATGGTGATTGATGAAGATGAGTGAGAAATCCAATTCTAAAGTCTACCCACTTCCTATTTCTTCATCCTCTACCTCTTGCCAAGTAGTAGAGTGTGTTTCCTTCAAAGTTTTCATGGCTTGGTGAAGGTGGAGCTTGATCTAGCGATGCCTCGACGTAGATCATTTTCGGCATGGACATCGACGACCTAGCCCGCCTATTCTCCGATGAAGCCGATGCTAGAGCCCGGGAATTCACTTGGACAGCAAGGGGAATTTGTTGCGGAGCTATGGAGGTGGAGCACCGGATCTACAAAGGTTGTATTTCCGTATAAAGCTTAGTTAAGTCGTTAACTAGTTTACTTTTCGCCTAGAAATCTAGCCAACGATCCGTTCTAGGGTTTCTCGGCACCGTTTATATTTGAAATTGGCATGGTTAATGCCTTGTGAGACCTCACTTGTGTGCCTAGGAACCCTACAGTGGTATCAGAGCCTAGCTAGAGCCTTAGGCGAAGTCTAGACGGAGTTTGAAGTCCGAACGACCCGAAAACCCAAACCTAATCATGCTCTCTGGACTTTTTCGTAAAATGTGGATTTTTGTAGATTAAAAATTTTCAGAAAAATAAGCAGGAAGTTATAAGGGTTACTGCAAAATTCGAGGTCCTAATTCCATAATATCGCCGCGGATCCGCAGCATGAGCATGCTCATGCGGCGGTTCCACGGCGCTCATGCGGCGGTTCCACGGCCAACTTGTCATTTTATGCATCGAAATTTGCACCTTAATTCTTATTTATCAGTTCTGGTTTTCCTGGGTATTTTTAATAATTTTTCCAGAGTTTTAATTTTCAGGGTTGTTTTGGGGATTCGTATGTTCGATCGGATTATCAAATTTTGTCTGTGTGGCTTTCCGGATAAATTTTAGAATATGTTAAAAAGTTCGACCGGATATAAATACCCAATTTTTCCCCTGTCGGGAAATTTCCAAGTGTTGGATTTTTCCGTAGTTTAACGACGTTCTAAGTAGTGCAAGTAACGCGATGGTCCCTCTAGAAGACAACAAACCTTAACTCGATTATGTGACCGTCTTGAACTGCCCTTTGAACCTTCGGGTTTGGGACAGTACGGCGTGCCACATGTGAGGCGTTGGCTTGACCCTTCTACGGCTGGACCGTTGGTACTGAGGCACGAACTGAATGTTGTTAGACTTATTTCATGTGTTGATCTATATCGGGAAAACTTGGGTGTTCGAATGTTCAATCGGAAAGTTTAACATTTTCTGTTTATCCGGAATGTGATACAACAATTGGAATTCACAAAAGTTATGTGATAACTGAATGAATGTTATAAACATAGCAGTTTAGTCTCACTTGATCGGTTGCCACGGAATTTTGATGTGATCAAAAGTCCGTCGCAATCACGTAGCGTACGCGGATACTCGCCGGGTAAACTTAATAGACAGCCTCACTCCATAGCCCCGACCAAGTGACTGTAGGAGAACCCCATCGCCGAAAGCATCCGTTCGGGTGCTCGCGGAAGCGGTGTTCCGCCTTAGTGCACTTCGTCGACAGCATCGGGGGTGCGGCCGCCTACTAAAGTTTGCGACGAGCATTCGATCAGGATGTCGGGAATCTTGTTGAATTGCCCGACTTGATATTGAAAAGTGTTTTCGATAATGAGACTAAAATGCGGGGTTTATAATTGTTAGGCATGCGATGTCTTAGGAATTCATTTGGTCAGGCATGCGATGTCTGAGGTGGTTGCGGATTCCAACTGTTGTAGTTTTACACTTTCTTTTCTGTGACCGTAAGTGTAATATGTGATATCGCCGGTTTCGTTGCTATATGTCAACGACAATTGGGATGGACATATTTACTTACGTTGATGACATGTGATGTTATGTGTTGCTGGATATGTTATATTGGATCGTCGTGTTTGAATAGCCGGGAGTTTTTATGTGAGATGAGTGTTTTTCATTATCATTCATGTAAAAACTTGTATGTAATATTCTTTTATTGGGGCACTTCCAGGTTGCGGATGTTGTCACCATTTGTATATTATTTACTTTTCCGCATTAGGATAGACCCAAGGAGGGGAGCACAAGTAACCGGGTTCTGGGGTCCAGTGGGAGACCAACTCGAGGAGTCGAGTCCGGGTCTCCTAACCCTAGAATTGGTAGGGTTGCTTGCCACTCTCGTAGGGGTCTAGGGGTGTGGGATTGGCTATTCATCACGACCATGGAATCCTTGTTTTATACTGGCTCGTATTGAAAACACGGACGTCCTAGTATATCCAATATTTCATATGTATCTTCTGCTGTGATTTATCTGTGATCATGTGATGTTCTGTGACAGATATTATATATAGTATATATGATATATTATATAGACGTTGCTTATGTTTTACACCCGCGCTAGCCCTGCCCCGCTCTGCCGTTAGTTACCTAACCTAACGGTGCAGACAGGACATCGAGGCGAATGCGGATGGCATAAGCTTACGTTATATTTATCTGTGATGTTTAGGTGGACTTAAATGATGGGATATTCATTAATGAGATTAATGAAAGAAAATAAACCTAATTGATGTTGTGGAATCGAATTTCAAAATAAAAACAGGTAGCTACAGTTCTTGCTTTGCATCGCGGTGTTCATTATAGAACATCCTGCACCTTATTCGATGAGGAAAGGACCGAGATCCCTTCACCAGGAGTGACTCCTTTAGCAATAACTGGCAGATGCTACAACCCTCGGTTTGTCTTTTGATAGCTTCTATAGTTTCTTCTTTGCACAGTGATATATATGATATATCCCGCACCTCATTCGACGAGGAAAGGGCCGACGATCCCTTCACCGGGAGTGACCCCTTTAGCAAAACTAGAAAAGCCTAAAAAACATTCCATTTAAAAACCATTTGATTCCGCAACGAGATCAAGTTCAAAGCGTTAAAGGTTTTCACAAAAACCATTCGCAACCCTCCGTCATTTTAGGAAGTAGAGTACTTAGTATTCGTGCTGTGTTTGTTGACCATAGTCAAGGCACAGTGTACGGTAGCTAAGTGATGTCTTCCTACACCGCATATGATGCGATTAGTTAGGACAGTCGCGTGACTTTGTTGACCTTAGTTAAGGGTCATATGGGTGGGTATAATTAATCACGAAATGACGGGTAGAACTTGACTAGTACTTATGATTTGTTGACCATAGTTAAGGTCATAGGTGCTAGGGGTAAAAACCTTTATCAGGAGTTTCAAGTGTTGAAATTTGCAATGAGATTGCATACCTTCTATATGATAGTTGGATCCAGATACCCACTGCGAGTAATTGTTACTCCTGGGAGAGTTTTGCACTTTGCAATTAGCCGATCAAGTAGGTGTCTAGAAAGGTGTCAACGGGGTTACGCCTCTGGGAAAATGAGGTTTACAGTAATTAGGTCCGTGCGAAAGCACGGGGAACCTCCCTCAAAGTACCGACACTGGCCTGGCTGAAAGATTGGCGAACTTGTAGAGTGTAATTAATCCCGGCTAGTCTTTCCTTTTAAGGTTTGAAGGAGGATTTGATAAAAACAGTGGGAGCCATCCTGATTAGATAAAATATATAACCAATCTGATCTTGCAAGAGCGCACGCTGAGTGTTTTCTTCTCTCTCTCTCCTGGTAGCGACCATATCACGCCTTAATCAAGATAATAAAACGGATGTATTGACCGAACCCGCTTGTTATACTAAGCTAGGGAACGTTGGTCCCGCTCCAACTTATAATTGTTATAAGACAGAGCAGGAAATTGGGGAATACCAGATTTCCCATGCCGCCCAAACGAAGAGAGTGCATGCTGATGCATCATCTTCGGGTGTGTTCATTAGAAAGAACTGTTTCTCAGTATCCTCTACGTCCTGGGTATTTGATGCCGGATCAGGATCCCAGATATGCAATCTGTTACATAGGGCTACAAAAGGGTAGAAAAACTGAGAACGGGTGATAAGTTTCATGAGACAGAAAACGGGGCAAGTGTTGCAGCCAAGTCTGTTGGTCACTGTCACCCTGTATTACGAATACATTGATTCTGAACAAATGCTATTAGATACCGAACCTGATATACAAAATCATATCAGTCTCTTTATTAGTAAAGAAATGATATAATTTTGTATTGTTGGATAATGTTTTGAACATTTCCTATATCAAAAGTTGATCGGTTCATGCACGTTATCTAAAAGCATTGACGTTCTAAATCAAACTACAGTTCCTTGTATACAGAACACACACAAGAGGAAGAGTTCAGAAATGAACGATTCGTTCTTGAGGCATTGTAGACTAGGTCATATCAATGCGACCCGACTGGCTGAAGTTACATTTTAGATGCATATTTAAATCAGTTTGAATTTACATCTTATGAAACTTGCCAGTCATGTCACAAAGATATAATGACACTAGCTCTATTTACTGGAAGCAGAGAAAGAGTTAGTAAACTCTTGGGACTGATACATGATGATGTATGTAAGGTCTCCTGTCTACACATGCCAGGACTGGTTCTTTATACTTCATTATATTCTCTGATAATCTCTCAAGATTCAGTCGTATGTTCCTGTTGAAACATAAGTCCGAAGCTTTTGAGGTATTCACAGAATATAAGTTGGAAGTAGAGAACCAAAATACGGGTATAAGTATTATGTCCTATGATAAGATCAGGAAGGAGAATACTTGTGCATGGCATTCCTGGACCATTCTAAAGGAGAATGAGATTCTCTCTCCGTATTACTCCTCTGAATACACCACAGCACAACGGTGCATCAGGGCGGATCAATCGCACAATATTAGATATGGTGTGCTCTGTGATGAGTATTACTGAGTTACCTATTTCCTTTTTGGGTGTTATGCGCTTGAGAAGCTGCATACCTATTGAATTAGGTTCGAATCAAATCACCGCCTACCACTTCATATGTGATATGGAAAGGGAAGAGCCCATATCTTAAGTAAGTTAAGGTTTGGGATTGTCCGGCCTATGTCAAAAGCTAAATCCGGACAAGATCGAGGCAAGATCAGTTCTGTAGAACTGGAAAGGTTCCAGCTGTACAAAACTGCTAATGATTTGATAGAACCAAAGGATTCAATAGTTTCCGACGAACCTCAGCCTCTCCGCCGATCTAGTAGGGTTCCTTACCCACCTGAGAGATACCTCGGTTTCTCGATGACAGTGGGAGCGAGGATTGCATCATGAGATGATGACCCAACCAGTTTCGAGCAGGCCATCAAGAGTAGGGACTCTGTAAGAATGGCTGGATGCTTAGTGATCTGAGATGGAATCCTTATACACCAACAAAGTATGGACTTTTGGTTGCTATATCTGAAGGGTTAAATCCCCATCAGGAGCAAGTATATCTTGAGAAGATTACTTGGTATAGATGGAAAAGTTGAGACTTTCAAAGCTAGACTTGTTAAAGCTTTTCGTCATCGACCAGGCGTGGATAATGATGAAACCTTTTCAAGTAGCTATGCTTAAGTCCATCCAGATCCTACTTGCCACGGCTACATACCATGACTAAAATATCTGGCGGTTGGGTGCCATGACTGCTTTTCTAAATGATGTTTTAGAAGAGAACGTCTATAAGTACACAGCCAGAGGGCCTCGTAGATAGTGGGAGCAGCGGAAACGTGTGCAAGATGTTTTATAGGATAAAGCAGGCATCGCGGAGTTGGAACGTCTGTTTTGATGAATTAGTCAAAGAAGTTGACATCATCAAAATGGTAGATGAACCTTGTATAAACAAAAAGGTAGTAGGGAGTATGGTGACGATCCTCGTAGAGTACGTGGATGGCATACTCTTGATAGGGAAGGAGTTTCCTATGCTACGCTCGATCAATCTCCGTTTATCACAAAGATTCTCCACGTAAGATCAAAGTGATACCTACTAAATCCTGGAATTTGGATCTATGAGATAGATCTAGTTGGATATTAGGACTCTCACTAGTTGTAGTGAGATGGTATCAATCGATCCTGGGGAGAATCACTGGAAGTGTTCCAGGGTGATAATGACGACTGAGTGTCAGTCACAGGCATTGTCTTTACCCTCAGTAAAAGGACGGTATGTTGGAAGAGTTCCAAGCTAGATACCATGACATACTAGACGATAAAGGCAGGATACATCGCTACTTAAGATGCTACCAAAGAGGCTGTTTGGGTGTATATTGGTTCATGAGATGAACTACGTTCCTTCCATTGTATGACAATGGAGTTGTGGCTTATGCCAAGGAACGCCGGTCCCATCAGTGATCCAGACATATTCTAAGGCAGTATCACCTGATCATTGAGATGGTTGATCTCCAGGGGATCGAGGTCAGGAGAGTAGACTCAGAGGACAACACAGCGGATCCACTCACAAAGGCCTGTTCCCAGAGAGAGATTTTTATGGGATGGTTGAGTATGAGATACTACAACCACTGCTATCAGATGGCCCTAGTGCAAGTGGGAGATTGTTAGTTATATGTATGCCCTAGAGGCCATTACTATACATAGGATGTATATTGTAGTGGATGCTGGGACATATATAGGTAGGACTTTCTTGCTCGACATGATAGTATGCTATCTGGTTGCTCTTTATCTTAACATGTATACTTTCTGTCTCTCTGATTACATGTTGATAAAGCCCTTAGGATGTGTACTCGACTTCCAGGACTATGATGCAGATCATACTAGTGGGGCCTGGGTAGTCAATGAGTACATCCTTCATTGTTCCTAGTCGAGGGAATATCGAGACGGGGCATCGATATTCCAGAGTAGACTAGCGCATATCTTCTCGACCCATGCGATGGGCGATGGATGATCCCATATCCATTGGTGTTTGACATCGAAGATGGTATGCGGGTGCTCAGTGGAGACTGGGTACACTGAACGGACTCGCCGAGAACTCCCAGATGGTATTATACCTCACGTCAGATGGCAGTTCTCTGGTGACACTGGTACAACTTAGTCTGTTGACCCGAGATCGTCATAGAGTCTTGTGTGTCTCCCACTGTGCTTTGATTTCCACCCTACCACGGCTCTACTGAGTCGTGCAAACAGGTGGTTTTTGGGTACAGTCCCGATTCACATGGAGGCAATGAGCGATAGGAGGGGATTCGTCTCTCCCGGTATTGGGGGTTGATGTTGGGCAATGCACGACTGGCCATAACAGGAAATCCCTGGCCAGGGTTGCAGTGATATTTTGGTAAGTGTTATCAGTAGTTTCACGAATGTCATGGACCTCAAGTCGGCATGACTTATCGAGCTATTGGGGTCTGACGTTTACCACCCCTAGGCGAGATATGCGACATATCAGACGAACAGACCGGACTATACGGTAAGTGTTACTGGTTGGATTCACAGGAGTGTGAGCGGGCTTTCTCGTCGATCTTCTGATCGCTCAATACCCGGGTGGCCGTTATGTTTGGCAGACCGCTTGCGGCTTGTGGGTGTTTGATATGATCATCATCTGCTGCCGGCGTATTGACGAGTCTTTAGAGTCCTACACAGAGGTTTCCTAGCTCAAGCGAAACGAAATAGGAGCGCATATGAGATATGTGCGGGACCGAGAATAATTCGTGTATGTGATACCGTATTCCATTCTCGCGATGAATGTATGGATTGGTTATATACGATATAACCTAGTTATCGAATCAAGGATTGGTTCGATAAGCCGATGCATAGGATACTAGTCGGTTATGTGCGACATGACCGGATCGTTAAATCAAGAGTTGATTTAATGATTTAATGCATAATTATATATATTTGATATATTACTTTGCGTTAACTAGTATTGGTTCACTTAAGATAGATTTTCTCACTCGGATGTGCGCATTTTATATGTGATATGATTTTGTGCACTTGCTTGTATCATGTTTGATGATACATGCTTTTTGGTTAAGTGTAAAGTATTAAACCTTGGTCAATGAAATGGTTAGGGTTTATTATTTGTTATTCATTTATCTTATTTAATTATCCATTTATTTATGATAAATGAATAAAAGAAAATGAAATGAAATGGTGGCTTTCATTTGTTGTTTTCATGAAGCTTCATGAACACTTTGACTAAGTGACCGTTTTGTCTCTAGCTTGACCCTAACCATTCCTTTAACCATGATTGATTCTCTACACATTACCATGGTTAATGATATGATAAGTACTCATTTTTATTATTCCTTTTAATTAACTTATCATAAGAATTATCATCTTCCTCTTCTTCTTCTTCTTGAAGAAAACCTTTCTTCATCAATGGTGATTGATGAAGATGAGTGAGAAATCCAATTCTAAAGTCTACCCACTTCCTATTTCTTCATCCTCTACCTCTTGCCAAGTAGTAGAGTGTGTTTCCTTCACAAGTTTTCATGGCTTGGTGAAGGTGGAGCTTGATCTAGCGATGCCTCGACGTAGATCATCTTCGGCATGGACATCGACGACCTAGCCCGCCTATTCTCCGATGAAGCCGATGCTAGAGCCCGGGAATTCACTTGGACAGCAAGGGGACTTCGTTGCGGAGCTATGGAGGTGGAGCACCGGATCTACAAAGGTTGTATTTCCGTATAAACCTTAGTTAAGTCGTTAACTAGTTTACTTTTCGCCTAGAAATCTAGCCAACAATCCGTTCTAGGGTTTCTCGGCACCGTTTATATTTGAAATTAGCATGGTTGATGCCTTGTGAGACCTCACTTGTGTGCCTAGGAACCCTACACTATCAACATGCTATAGCGACCTGTAAGGTCACCTAAAGTATGTACACAATGATAAAGATAAACAAGATAACATACTATCATCTCAAGTAAGACTGTCCTACCGGCATATGTCCTCCCTCAATCATTGCAATCACGTGCCTGTGATCCAATAATTGACTTAGAGGACACTATATCCAACAATCTCCTACTTGCACTCAAGGCTAATTATTGCGATGTCGCATACTCACAGCCCGTGTGATACTGAACACCCAACTCTTCTACTAATCAGTTTCACAAAGTCCATTTGCGAAACTATTGTGTTCGAGGAACAGCCTTAGTGAGAGGATCCGCCCTAATGTTTCTTTCTATGTCTCTTTTTATCTCAAGTTCGCAGAGAAAGCCATCTCCCGAAATGAGCAATACCTGTCTTAGAATATGTCTGGATATCTGATAGGACCTAGTTCATAAATGAACTCCAAATCCAAACTTCTTAGACTGTATCATCAACTGAACTTAATCAGTATCCTGCGCTATATCTCCCTCAGTATCCGCTTGGACCACCTGTCCAAAATACTGCCCCTCGTCAGAGGGAAAACTATAACTCTGACAGCCACTCTGTCATCCAGGTCACCTTGGAAGCCTGGAATGATAACTGTTTCCTGAAAGAGGCCGTCGTTATCATATCCCTAGAACATCCACTTATGTTCTAAAACTGCTTCCGAACGTTTCTCCTGGATAGGATTAATATCACAACTTATTGCATCTTATGAAAAAACAACATCTGGTGTGGTACTTGACATCTCATGATTGACTCAATTGCCTAAGCAAGTGATATGTTAATCATGCACATCCCTCTTCCCTTTAGTCTGTAAGACACCTTTAGAGAGGGTGACTCCATCACCTGCAGGTACACCACCATGCCAGGAGTCGTCCATTCTAAAATACCTTTAGAATGTTGTCTAAGTGCCCAGATTGGGTAACTTCCCAAATCTAGATCTAAAACCATAGATCTAGTAACCAAAATGTCTGATATAATATCCAAGTCCTATGTGGAGAAAACATTGTATGACAACCAAAGTATAACCGATCGTAGTATAGGAATTTTACTTCCTACTCTGTGTATGTCATCCAAATACCAGGACATTACACCCTACTACCTTTTTAACAGATCCATCTCCTATTCTGACGAAGTCAAACCTATGACTGTTACATCAGAAATAGATGATCTATCTCCGCTATATCTGCTTTAGTCTATAAATAGACATAAGCTACTTGTCCACTATGCTTCCTCTGCTCCCACTGACTACGACAACCCTCTGGCAGAGTCATATACACGTACACTTCTAAAGCTAGTTTAGAACGACGCTATATTCATCCTCCTACCGAGTCTTACAGTCTGGAACAACAACAATGGTAAGTCTGGGTAAACAAGAACCTCCCTGTCACTGTCCTTGAGGCTACCAGAGTACCTCTCGGGTGCCTGAGGTTACCCACCATATCCACGGAGTGGCCATTGGAATGTCAAACCAGATTGAATGTTTAGGTCCTATTAAATTTTCGGTAATCGTTTGCGGTTCTGGAATCACTTCCAGTTCTACCATACTCCTACTACTGTTTTCTAAAAAACAATCCATTTTACTAAAACTGTGGCAAGTCAAGAACAATATCACTATTGATCTTCCAGATGGTAGAAAGTCAACCCTCGTCATAGCTCGGGTTAAACCACAAACAGCCATTACAGAAACGTGCCTTGAGTTATCCAGAGTCTGGTTTTAAGCATAAGCCGGACAACACCCCATACCTTAACATTGTTAAGATATGAACTATTCTATATCCAATATAGAAACAGAGGCACTGATTTAATTGGAACCAGATTCAAATCATGCAGCTGTCTCCAGTGCATTTCAACTAAATGGAGAGAGGCCGATCAGCATTACTCAACTTAGGAGTGCTTCCAATTATGAGTAACCTGAAAGAGAAGCAAGTTCTCTTAATCATTACTATTAACTGAATACCATACACAAGTATCTACATCTTCGATCACCTTGAAGAATCCTGATACTTGCAACGCCTGGTTCTCTACTTTATTCTTATACCTATAACTTCTCAAAACTTGGACCTTGCATTTCTACGAAACACATGTCTAAGAACTAGAGAAGTCATTAGTAAACAGAATATAGTACGAGTACCAACCCCTCTGTCCTTATGGACATTGGACAATATACAATACTCTGTATAAGTCTCTTAAGTCTAATAACTCATTCCCTGTATGTCGTAGGTTGAAAACTGTACTTATGGTTAAGAAGAATTACACCGCTATTTAATGCTCCTTACTTAACCATCCACTGATATAAGTAAATGTCATGGACATAATTTCAAAAAGTTATATATCACTTTATAAAAATAAACGTACAGATATATCAATTTGAAATTGGTGCATAACAACGGATATTCAAAACCAAAAATTTGCCGTCCGGCAAACAACCCAGGCGATTTCCTCAAATATCACCAATTACAACGAATCCCGATATAATGAGGATGATCACCCAATTCCCAATAGCTTACTCCCACTCATCATCTGTAAAACCATACAGATGTGAGAATCAAACCTGGTAAATACAAACCCTGGAGCAAGGGCTAATTGGGAAATCAGTTTTCTTTTAACAATACACAGTGAAACTGAAACATGTAAATGTTTTGGAGGGGTATCCGGGTATTCCTAGTAATGCCTCTTCCATTATCAGATTCACAACTGTAATCGTATATTTCTTTGCCATCTCTCCAAATCCCTTTATATGTCTTTAGTCATTACCTTCTGCACACCCCTTTAGGCTAAATAGTTTTCTTCCTTCGCTACCGTTCGGCACCAGCCTATGGTTTGGAAGAAGACTATCCAATAAGCATAATGGGTGTACTCTCCTAATCCTAGGAGCACTCGCAACCCGAAAGAAGGTAAAGATAAAAGACAACTGAATAAAACCTTATTCCTATTTCTCCTGAACCAGAATCCATCCCCGAACTGGAACAAGTTCCTTCGAGTTCGTATATAACCATATGATGGAGTATCCAAATAACTGTGGATCTTCATAGTGATACGGAGTGTCCTGGAGAAATACAAAGGTGAAGTAGGAGTGGCGATGAAATGTTTGGTCGTGAATAGTAGTCTCAGTTAACTTTGCCCTCTTACTAATCCCTTTATTTATCTTAACTTATTACCTTCTGTACAACATCGTTAGGCTAATTGGTTTTCTTCATTCCCTACCGTTCGGCACCTGCCAATGGTTTAGAAGAAGACTATCCAATTAGCATAATAGGTATACCGTCCAAGGAGCACTCGCAACCTGAGAGAAGGTAAAAGAAAAAGACAACTGAATAGTCCTATTCATTTTCTCCAGAATCGAAAACCATCCTTGAATCTGGAACAAGTTTCTTCGAGTTCGTATATAACCATACGATGGTTTTATCTAATGGAAGTGGATGTTCGTAGTAATACAGGGTGTTCTGGAGAAAAAGGGTAAAAGTAGGAGTGGCAATGAGGTATGCAACTCTGACAATTCAAAAGCCAGTGTTTTAAGAAAATTCGGTTAACTTGGTCACTGAGTTATAGTCAAGGGTCGGGTCATGGTCGCTGCCAAAGAGAGAGAGAAAAGAAACACTCTGCGTGCACTCTAACATAGATCAGAATGGTTATCAATTTATCTAATCAGGAAACCTTCCACTGTATCGTCAAATTCTTCTCCAAACCTAAAAGAAGAATTAGTCGGGATCACCCTAGGAGTAAACCAACTCATCAGTAGGAATCAGGATCCAACTACCATCGCATGATAACGTGATGGAATCCACTCTCGTTATCACACTCCAGAAGGTATGGGCATGCCTGGCAAGTTTCAGTTTCTTTAGAAACCCCCGATGTGATTTTTACCCCTTGCTCTTATGACCTTGACTTTGGCCAAGAAATCACATGTCAAGTTCTACCCGTCATTATCCAGGTTAATTTGAACCCACCCGTACCTATCCTTGACTTTGGCCAACAAAGCAGTACGACTGTCCCAAACCAACGTATCTATCTATGCAACAGAAAGGTAATAAATAGCTGCTATACACTATGCCTTGACTTTGGCCAACAAACATAGCATGAATACTAAGTGCTACCCATCTGAAATGACGGACGGTACGAATGGTTTTTGGCGAAAAACCTTTAACGTAATGAACTTGATATCGTTGAAGGAACCGGATAGCTTTTTATAAAATTATAGTGGCGAAAACCTTTGCTAAAGAGGTCACTCCCGGTGAAGGGATCTCGGCTCTTTCCCCATAGAATGAGGTGCAGGATATTCCAACTGAATACCATGATTCAAAGCAAAAAGCAATCGACTATAGTGAAGTTATTACCCTGACGCAAACTTCTGTCCAAGGGGTCACTCCCGGTGAAGGGATCTCGGCCCTTGCCTCGTCGACTGAGGTGCTGGATATTCATAACCGAATACCACTGTGCAAAACAAAAGAAAACGTCCTTGCAATAATAGCTTTTTGAAAAGTGTTTCAACAACATCAGAATATGTTTGTTTAGCTTGCATTGATCCGAATCAATGCAGTCCCATCAATTAATCACACCACAAAAGAACGAAAATATGACGTACGTATATGCCATTCGCATTCGCCACTTGGTCCCGTCATCACCCGTTAGGTTACTTAACTAACAACAGAGCGGGGACTGGACTAGTGCGGGTGTAAAACATATACAACATCTACTAGTGTATATATCAATATATAATATTCGCTCATGGCATTATAGAATGCAACATCACAGAAATGTAATAAGCATCACAGAACAATACAGATAATCTGGGATCCCCGGGTTTCATAGAGCCACTACTGAAACCCGACGTTCCCCTGGTCGTGTGGATAGCCTGTGCAATGAAATCCTTCAACCCTACGGGCGCGGCAAGTTACCCGCCAAAACTTGAAGCGAGGCATCCCCCTACAGCAAAGTGAATGGACCACCCAGCACTTCATGGAATCCAATAACTTGAGCACCCTTCCTTGGGGCAACCTATACCCCCTACGAGTGCGGAGAATAGCCCGCCAATTCTAGAGTGAAGCCCCCTCCGTCTCAAAGCCATGAGGTGCGGGCCTGTTGCCCTCTAGAACCCGGCTATCCGTGCACCCTACCTTAGGGTAATCCTAGTACAGAAAGTAAAATATATACAACGGGTACATCGACCTCAGCCAGATCGCGCCCCAAAAGAATTATATACAAACAGGCAGTGACGGCAGTCCACAAGTCGGAAGCTCGCCCCGCAATATCAAATGTACAAATACAACCAAACTGTACTACCATTGCATCCTGGCTATCGACCACAACAAAGCCGCAACATCACAGCACAACACAGAACATCAACGTGAATGTCACGTTCACAAATCCGTTTAAAAGAGCTATACCAATTAGACAAGATTTACCGATCAAATGACATTCACGGTCGCAGATATAATGTAAATACTGTGAACTAACATGTTTAAAATTTTCGATCGACAAAATTTCCCGAAGCGGGCCCCAAGCACAATACCAGTACTCAAACAAATCTGGGCCCAAACAAAAAATACTAGAAACCCTAATTCCAACTCAGAGACTACTGTAGAAATTTTGGTGCCCTAATGCTACAGTAGTGCGGCGGAACCGCGACCAAAACAAGGGTCATGCCGCGGTTCCGCGGCGCTACAGTGAGCTCAGGCAACCAATTTTCTGTAGTGGTCTTAGAAAAGCCTGCATGATTTTTTGACGTACTCAAAAAAAATTTCAGATCGAAGGATTTTAATACTTTTTTCCGTCTGGTTCTCAACTTCATACTTATATTCTTTTAATTTCTTAAAAGTTTCAGACTTATGTTTCAACAGGAACACATGTCCGTATCTTGAGAGATCGTTAGTGAATGTAATGAAGTACGAGGAACCATTCCTGGCATGTGTAGACATGGGAGCGCATACATCACTATGTATCAGTCCCAAGAGTTTTGTAACTCTTTCTCCATGTCCAGTAAACGGAGTTTTGGTCATCTTTCCTTTGAGACATGAATGGCAAGTTTCATAAGATGATAATTCGAACGGATTCAAATATCCATCCTTATGTAACTTAGCTAGGCGTGTCGCATTGATATGACCAAGTCTACAATGCCACAAGAAGGATTCTTCATTTCTGAACTCTTCCTCTTGTCTGTGATCTGTACATTAAGAACTGTGTTTTGATCCAGACCATATAACCCGTTACATAACGCTCCATATCCAATCAACACTTGATTTAGGTAAATGTTCATAACATTATTCTCTACTACAAAGTTATATCCTTCTTTATTTAATAAAGAAACTGATATTAAATTGCATATCATAGAGGGCAAATAATAACATTCGTTTAAAATCAAGGTATTGCCATTTGGTAATACAAGGTGATAGTCACCAACTCCTTTGGCAGCAACACTTGCACCATTCCCTACTTTTAGTAAATGATCACTTATTCCTAGTTCTCTACCTTTTCTTAGCCCAAGTAATATATTACATATGTGGGATCCTGATCCGGTATTTAATACCCAGGACGTAGAGTGTACTGAGAAATAGTTCTCGGTAACTAACACACCTGAAGAAGATGCATCAATAAGCTTATTCTTCGTTTGGGTGGCGTGAAAATCCGGATATTTTCCTATTTCCTGTTCGGACTTATAACAATTATAAGTTGGAGCGGAACCAACGTTCCCTTGCTCAGTATAACAAGCTGGTTCGGTCAATACATCCAAATTATTATCTTGATTAAGTCCTGACATGGTCGATACCTGGAGAGAGAGAGAGAAGAAAACACTTAGCGTATGCTCTTGCAATATTAGATTGGTTATTATCTAATCTAATTAGGACGACTCCCACTGTTTTTATCAAATCTTCCTTCAAACCCTAAGAGGTAAGTCTGGTCGGGATAAATTACACCTTACAAGTTTGCCAATCTTTCGGCCAGGCCAGTGTTGGTACTTTGAGGGAGGTTCCCCGTGCTTTCCCACGGACCTAATTAAAATAAACCTCATTTTTCCTTGGGCGTAACCCCGTTAACACCTTTCTAGACACCTGCTTGATTGACTAATTGTGATGTGTAAAACTCTTCTAGGAGTAACTCTTACTCACAGTGGGTATCGGGATCCAACTATCTCATAGAAAGTATGCAATCTAATTGCAAATTTCAACACTTGAAATTTCCGATAATGCTTTTTCCCCTAACTTCTAATGACCTTGACAAAGGACAACAAACCATAGGATGCTAGTCAAGTTCAACCCGTCATTTCCTGACAGAATTAAACCCACCCGTACGACCCCTGACAAAGGTCAACAAGGTCGTACACCTACCCTAATCCAATCACATCACATGTATAAACAGATAAGTACTAGTCAGCTACCGCACACTACGCCTTGACAAAGGCCAACAAATGCAGCACGAATACTAAATAGTCTTTATCTGAAATGACGGAGGGCTACGCGGGTTTTTAAGAAAACCATGAGCGTAATGAACTTGATATCATTGTAGAATCGAGTGATTTTTGAAAAGGAGTGTTTTTTAGGCTTTTTAATAGTCTTGCTAAAGAGGTCACTCCCGGTGAAGGTGTAAGTCTACGGTAGCGCCCCGGCCATCTGTCCGAGGCCAAAATACGGAAATGAAAACTTTTTCAAAACTTGAAACCGGCGCTATCGCAGACTTTAAATCCAGATCGAACCATTAACCTATAACTAGCAACTAGAGAAAGGGTTGGAAAGCTATACCGATCGATCCGTGTCCTTCGGTCTTTGGCCACCATCCCAAGCTCCTCGCAGCATCTCCGATCTCGATCACCTTGTCAGAAAAGGCACCACATCATCGAGTCTTTTTACGGGCTCCCGCTTCATCCGAAGCAACTCGGGCATGAAGTTCGCTAGCCGACGTGTCCAAGGTGAAGTAGAGAATATGTGTCATCACTTTGTCTCTTGAGGATTTATTGGATGCCATTAGTGAGGAGATAATGATCTCAAGAAAGAGGAGGAGGAAGAAGAAGAAGCTTTCCTCTCTTTTTCCTTTGTGTTGAGATCAAATGATAGTGAGAGTGTAATGAAATAATACAAGAGCAAGCATATCTATCATGGCTGCCCTTCTCTCTCTTCCTCTCATTTCATCACTCAAATCCATCACAAAATGTGACATATGCACAATAAAAGAGACCATGAGTCACTAGGTTGCATGTGTCGCAATAAATGCACCTCATGATGGTTTTGAGCTCATTATTTCCATATGCAAACATTAATCCAAATGTATGCAACAATAAAAAGAGAATGACATCTACTAAAGTAAACTCATGATGGATCATAAGAGTACCCCTCATCTGTATATACAAACCTGCATCCGCATTCCGACTGATTGCGAATGCGATGAGACTAAAGTAATCCAACAAATCTAATACTAGGATCCGGCTTATACCAAAGCCCACTAGTATGATCCGTCCGATCATGATCCGTGCACTACTGCACGTATATGATCGGACCCTGCCATATATCATACGGCCTCTACAACGTTTCGCCCGAAACTTGAGAAACTGTCTGTGGGGGACTCTAAAGACTCGTCAATACTTTGGCTGTGGATTTAACCACTAGCATGTCAGAGGTACTAGCCGTACGTAACGGGCAACCAGGTATTGACCAAAAGGGAGGTCGATGAGCGAACTCATCCTGACACCCTACTGAGCCTGTCAGTGACAATATCCGTACAGTCCGGTCCGTTCGTCTATGAGCATCGCATGGTGGGCCTAGGGGGTTGGTAAAAGTCAGACCCCTAAAAGTGGTACAAGTTTTGTCGGAGTGTAGCCCAGTACACCCTGAGATACTACTGGAGTACCTACCAGTAAATCTCCTGCCTTGGCTAAGGACTTCATGTAATCGCTCTCCTAGACACAGCGCGACCTCATCCCTAATACCGGGAGAGACGAAACCCCTGCCGATCCACTCACGCCTCCCTGTGGCTCGGGACTGTAACCAACTAAAACCTATTTTCACGACTCCTTTAAGCCGTGGTAGGGTAGTAATCAAAGTACAGTAGGAACTCACACGAGACAAATGACGATCTCAGGTCGATGAACTAACCTGTACACATGTCACCAGGGAACTGCTATCTGACGTCAGGTATAATACCAACTAGCATGTTCCCGGTGAGTCTTGTCCGGTGTAATCATAACCCAATGAGCACCTGTATACATCTTAGGTGAACCAACTGACACCAATAGCTTGTGAGACCGGCCACCGCCCCTCGTCGGGGTCTCGACTGTATACACTAGTCTACTAAGGAGTATCGATGCCCTGTCTCGAAAACTCCCACGACTTGTGACACTTTAAGGATGTGCTTATAGACCCCTGCTCCCATGTATATGATCGCCATCATACTGCTGGCCATCAAGCAAGAATCCTAAGGGCTCTATCAACGTGCAATAGCGACCTGTAAGGTCACCTAAAGCATGTCCACGATGATAAAGATAAACCAGATAGTATATTATCATCTCGAGTAAGACTGTACTACCAGCATAAGTCCTCTCTCAATCATTGCAATCACGTGCCTGTGATCCAATAATTGACTTGGAGGGCACTATATCCAACAGAAGGGATCTTGGCTTTTTCCTTATCGAATAAGGTGCAGGATATTTCACAAATACCGCTATGCAAAGCAAGAACTAAAAGAAGCAATCAAAAGACAAAACCGAGTGGGTTATAGCATCTGCTAGTTTCGCTAAAGAGGTGTCAGGACCCGAAATTTATTTCGTGACCGGCACTTAAATCACGCCACGTCCAAAAGCGTAAAGTAAATTAAGTAAGCCGAAGCCCAGAAATCTAAACCTTTTTAAAGAAAATAAAAGAGGTGAAGTTTGAAATAAAGGTATGATGAAATCAAATGATTTCTTAAATGCATAGATAAAGGGGACGTGAAAAATGCAAGTTGATTTTACTAGTTGAAAAACATGTTTCGTCTTTTAAAAATTTGGGTAGCACCTCCCTTGTATATTTTGATCCAAAACCATATATACATGATAATATAAATGGCATCCCCAAGTGGGAGCTAGCTCTTCTCCAATCGTCATAATCACAACCACGCAAGACAGAAATATATGTATATGACGCCCAACGACGAAGATCAACAAAAAAGGATAATGTAAAGTAAGACATCAAACCCACCAAGCGAACATATAACCCCTCGCTCTAAGTCTCGTAACCACAAGTCTCTTCTAAGTCTTGCTACTTGTACAAATACTAGTTTCTGATTGATGGAGTGAACTAGATACAACGGAATAGTAAATACAAGAGTGGTACGATCCAACATATACCACCTACCAAAGAAAATCACCCGAATGCCAGCTGGGTGCCGGCGATGCCGTTACTGATCCATGCAGTCAACCTACAAGAACTGTGGCATAACGGAGTGAATTGCCAACTCGTGAGTAGAAAACATCATCAGGTAGAAATCGAATAAAACAACGATTTTCTAGGTCAACTATATCATAAAGGTAATACAATGATATCTAGGGTGACCGTGTCTTCATAAATGCCAACAATAATCAATGCCTGTATGCATGTGGATCTCGTCCAACAATATAATCAATGTCTGTATGCATGTGGATCTCGTCCAACAATATAATCAATGCCTTTATGCATATGGATAACATCTACATGTCCATCAATGACACCACAAAATCATGCAAGTAAATATCATAAAAACATATGCTTGTAAATATGAGGATATCAATCAACGTGTGTCCATCAACGACACATCAAAATCATGGAACCTGAGTGTCCAACATCGACACTCAAAATCATGAAACCCGTGTCCAGTATCGACACGTAAATCCTCATATCTCAGGTGCCGCATCCTTAAATTGGCCCTCAGGCGCCGCATACTCTGGTCGGCCATCATATCTATCTGACGATTCCGGTCGATATCCTTCGGATAACCGCCGAGTATAAATACTATCATTGGTAGGTAGTGTTCCCTCCGCTAGGCTCATCGGCTACGCCACGAAAATCATTTCTTGCCCCGGGGTACCTTACTAGGTCCACCATGCACCCGCAGACGGTGCCTACAGCTCCTCGAATCGGGTTTCACATATCAATCTCAGAATCGAGAAAACATATGGTGGACGTCTCGAAATATCATATCAAGAGAAACCGGGTTTTTAAAACAATACATCATTTCCTTTGAAATATAACCACGGTTCTCAAATCCAGAATCTCATGAAAACAACATCTCAATGCGTAATATCATAAAGCATGATGTATGCAAACATATAACCGAAATGTAAGCATATCAAGTGTATCATGCGACCAAGTATAGTGATGTGAGTATAGCAAGTATATCATGCAACCAAGTATAGTGATGTGATCATAGCAAGTATATCATGCAACGAGTCATGTGACAATACTGAACAATCAAGAGTAGTAGCATGTTGCTGCAATTCTACTGTGTAAGTGACATAGCAATTTTCGATGATAAAGTGTGTGAGCCAGCCAATCTGTGTAAGTGTAACATACGAATCATCGATAATGGTGTAGGTGTACTAGCATAGGTATATGTAATGCAATGACAATGACATGAACGTAGCATAAGGTACATCGTAAGCGAAATTCTAAAAGGTATACGTATCTATAACATATCCGAGTCGATGAATCTATCAATCGGCATCCAGCCTCTCAACATCACATACGGTATAATCCATCATACGCCATCCTCTAGTCAAGAGTATGGATCAATCATCAGATACACTCATCACGTACGATAATTCATCGTACGACGGCATTAAACAATTAGGGGTTCTATCAACCAATAAGACAAATGAGGGTACAGACCTAACTTCTCGTACGGCATATCACTCATGATCCACAACATTATCCATATATATATATATACCTATTTCTCAGGTCTCATCCGTATCATTCTCATATCTTAGGACAGGCAAAGGTATCAATTATCTCATATCGACTCGCATCCGTATAACGACATATCAAACCAAGTCATCATATCTCATCATATACTCTTTTCATCACATCAATATCTCACATCAAATCATCTTATAAACCTCATGTTTATTCTCTTGCAACTACATATCTATATATCGTGATTCACATTCAATTTTCATATCCTAATGTATCAATTCGAGACATCATTTCTATAATATCAAGTCAAAGAGTCATATCCCTATAGCTTTCATCTCATATCTCGATATATATATTCAATCATTCATATAATCTTTACCTACCCCTTTTAACCATATCCATAGTTTTCTAATATAGGTTTCCTTAACCATATTCTATATATCGGTTTATATCAAAATTTACGGGGGTGCTATACGCCATCCACCCGATTTCCCCCGTAGATATAAATCTACTCACCTGCGGAACTCCTTGTTCAGCCGTAGTCGATGTGCTTCATCGTCTCGGAATACACGCGAAAATACCTACAAATCAACACATATCGCCACGTTATGAAAACCAAATCCGGAAAACCGATACAACACACGATGCGCTCATAGGTTAGAACCTATAAGCCACGCATGCAAAAACGACCAAAGAACCCTCGTCGTTGACCTACAAACATCAAATGACTAAATCTCATAACTAATATCAAAACCAAGAATATACGTCCACAAGATAAGACACAATGTGCACTTAGTGCACAAAACGCGTACGACATCGCCACAACCTCAACTACGATCTCTGAACGACACAACCACCAAGCCTAGAACCCGATCGTCCCGATAGCACATTCACAACACACTAAATATTATATGAAATAGGTTGTATATTAGCAAAACCTAAAACTTAATCAAAATCGATTTATTCCAAAACCTAGTAAGCATTGATTAACCATTTTAGTCCAAAACTAAATATTTCAACAAAACTAGTGGCCACAATAATCACATAATAGCTTAATTAAGCCACACAAACCCTTGCTAAAATTTTAATCTCACCCGTTTTAGATTTAGTTAAATTTAGGTTGCAAAAATTTTAGTTTAGACAATTTGGAAAATAACAATTTACAATTTAACAATTAGGCTAGATTTTGCATGTCTAAACATGTTAAATTACACACATAACTATATCCAATTAATAAAAACCCTAACTTGATCTCAAACCCTCTTCTAGAAATTTCTAACTTCCAACTAACACCATATTTAAACACTTAATAAGCTAGATTAAATTAATTAACTAACAATTAAACGTTATGGTTAGGATTTATATCTTTCAAACTTGATAACAAACTTGCAAATTTGACTCCCAAAATGGCCTCCAAAATGCTAACTTGCTCCTTGATCCAAGCAAGATTAGGCCAAGGAATAATGGGTAAGGATTTGATTTAGAGTTTGTGGGATTTTGTATTGATTTTTTTGATGGATTTTTGGAGCTTTTTGAGTTGGAAATGGAAGTGGGGAAAATTTGGGGCTGTTGAAGGGGGGCTCGGCCAAGTGAGGAGAGAGGAGAGTGTTGTGTCTGTGTGTAGAAAATTCTAGATTAAGTTAACCCTTAAGCCTCCATTAATTCACCTCACTTCAATCTTATCTCTAATTAGTTTTTTTTTCTATTTTCCTTAATCTTAGAAAAGTCTAGAACCATAGATTTAATTGGAGAAAAAGAAAAACAATTTGTAAACTTTTATTTAAGTGACATGGTTCACATTTGTATATTTAACCCATTCCAATTTTTAATTACCACTAATTAAATGTTTAGTTAAAGCTTATAATAATATTTGAAATAATTAATTAAGGAAAAAAATATTTAAGTGAACTAATAATTGTAAGTGACTAAATAAATACCACATACTAGCAATTTTATAGTTAAATTAGGTGAATTTAAGTCTATATTGAAAAATAATTATATCTTGATTTTCACGAAAACACAAATTATTTTACCGATTAACGGAAAACTCGCCTAAACGATTTCTAAAATGTTACAATCTTCCCCTCTTAAAGAAATTCGGTCCCCGAATTTAAATTTCAAACTCCAAATACTAACACATTTCTATAATCAGCTCAAATCACGGGACTCCGAAATCACGGAAGATACAGAAATACCAGAGCGCATCGTGTGCGCCTGAAAACGAGTATGAAACTCAAAATCGAACTCCGTCAAGCGTAACGCAATCATCGAAGTTACAATGGAGATACAGATTTCGAAATCCACTACTGAGATCCAATATACACTAGTCGAATACTATAATACGTATATAGTACGAATCCTTGGAAAATCTCCTAAAACTGAATAAAACACATGCAAAATATTTTCTAAATCGCCGTGTGATGCGTAACTCACGGCACAAGTGACGGACACTCATTTGTAATGTAATAAATATATGTTCATATGTGTTTTGCTCAAATATACGTTCCGCCGTTTTGAAATATCCCAAAAGGTTTTCTTTTATAAACGTTCGTATCGCTCGCGGACACGTAGAAAATAGCGAGACTATAGCTCCCCTTTTTTTGAAACGCTCTTGTTAAACTTTTAATACATGCAAAGTACTCAGGTACTATCCTCAGATCAGTCCTGTTCGTCCACTATATACTATAGTGCCCATCATGAAAACAAAGTGCTCAAGAGCAAAATCAGCATCAAAAGGTTTATCCGACAATCACGTGCGTCTGGTGTGCACAGAAATAAAAGCCAAAAACAAGTGCTACGAATGTGTACAAAACCAAACTAAGTGCAATAGGTGTGCACAAAAGCATCTATCAACTGCAACGGGTGTGCATGACAACAACATCAAGTGCACCCAGAGTGCACGAAAATCTCAATCCAGTACAAACCTACACGAATGAAAATCCTAATCGAGTGCATCCGGTGTGCACAAAATCACATCTCATATCATACGCCCAACATGCGCGAAAATCCAAATCAAGTGCATCTGTCATGCATGAATGAAATCTAAATCAAGTGCATCCAACCCAAGCGTGGCAAGTCCGTATAAATCATCTAGTGTAGTCGCATGCATGAAACCGAACGTCAAGTGCGAACGCGCAAAAAACATAAATCTGGTAAAACAATTGCTCAAGACATAAATTGGGTGCAACCAATGTACGGGGTATAGATGTAGTGCAACCAATGCACAAAATATAAATCCAGTGCAACAAATGCACGAAATACAAATCGGGTGCAACAAGTGCATGGAAACTGTTAGTTATATGTATGCCCTAGAGGCCATTACTGTACATACGATGTATATTGTAGTGGATGCTTGGACATATATAGGGAAGACTTTCTTGCTCGACATGATAGTATGCTATCTGGTTGTATTTTATCTTAACATGTACTCTGATTGTCTCTATGTTACATGTTGATAAAGTCTTTAGGATATGTACTCGACTACTGGGATTATGATGAGATCATACTAGTGGGGCCACGGTAGTTGACGAGTACATCCTATAACTGTTCCTAGTCGAGGGTGTATCGAGACAGGGCATCGATACACCAGAGTAGACTGGCGTATACGCATCTTGACCCATATGATGGGCGATGGATGATCCCATATCCATCGGTATTTGACATCAAGGATGGTGTATGGGTGCTCAGTAGAGACTGGGTACACTGGACGGACTCGCTGAGAACTCCCAGATGGTATTATACCTCACGTCAGATGGCAGTTCTCTGGTGACACTGGTACAGGTTAGTCTGTAGACCCGAGATCGTCATAGAGTCTTGTGTGATTCCCACTATGCTTTGATTTCCATCATACTACGTCCAAGAGGGCGTGCAAAAAGGTGGCTTTTGGTTACAGTCCCGAATCACATGGAGGCAATGAGCGATAGGAGGGGATTCGTCTCTCCCGATACAGGGAGTTAATGTTGCGCTGTGTTCGATTGTCTATAACTGGAAATCCCTGGCCAGGGTTGCTGAGATTTACTGGTAAGTGTTATTAGTAGTTTATCGAACTATTATAGACCTCATATCAACACGACTTATCAAGCTACTGGCGTCTGACGTTTACCACCCCTAGGCGAGATATGCGACATATCAGACGAAGAGACCGGACTGTACGGGAGTGTTACTGATTGGATTCGCGAGAGAAAGTACAGGCTTGCTTGTTGATCTTCTGATCGCTCAATACCTGGATGGCTGTTACGTTTAGCTGACTGCTTGCAGCTTGTGGGTGTTTGATATGATCATCACCTACTGCCGTCGTATTGACGATTCTTTAGAGTCCTACATAGAGCTTTCTTGACTCAGGCAAAATGGAGTAGGAGCACATATATGATATGTGCGGGACCGAGAACAATACGTGTATGTGATACCGTATTAGATTCTCACGATATGAGATATCGGCCGGGTATATGTGATATAGCCGGGTCATCGAATCAAGTGTTGATTCGATGAAATGATACAGATTATATTAATCAGTTATTTGTGAAATAGCCGGATTATCGGATCAAGTGTTGATTCGATAATTTAATGTATAATTATATATTTGATATATTAAATTACATTAACTGATATAATCTCACTAAAAGATTCTTTTTCTCACTCGGGTAATACATTGATATATATGCGATATATGTTAATTGTATTATTTTATTTTGTTGCAATAAATATTGTATATGTGATATATAATATTGTAACATGATATGATTACTAATGCAACATGTTTAGTGGAGATTAAACAAGGTTAGGGTTTGATTTGGGTTAGTTCTTTCTTGAACCTTCTAGAAGGTTTCCTTTTGTTTCTTCCAAAGATATTATGATGGATATTTTGTGAGATATTTTCCTTACCCAAACCACACCCTTAACCCTAGTTAACTCTCTACATGGGTTAGCCTTCTCATATTCAACCATGGTTACATTATTAATTATTATGATAATTTTCATTATTGATCACAAAAGGTTTTTTCCTTCTTCTTCATCTTCCTTGAGCTTTGAGAAAGCTTTCTAGGTTTTCTTTATGTGATGATTTAGTGTGAGAAACAGAAAATAAACGAGAGCATAAATCCTACTTCATCATCCTAATCTATCCTAGCCATTTAGATTAGGGTGTTCACTTCATTTAGTGAGTGAGAGCTTGTGTTAAAGAAACTTCAAGGTAGATCATCTTAGTTATCGAAGATCGGAAGCAAGCTTGCATCTTTCTCTTCGTGGAGCCTCTCTAGAGTCCGGGAACATGATGATCGCAGTGAAGGGACCTCAACATGGAGCTTTTGAAGTGTAGGACCGGACTATAAAGGTTGTAATCCCAAACTCTTAGGGTTAAAGTGTTTAACATGCATTGTTTCGCCTAATCTCTAGTTTAAAGATCTTGGTTAGGGCTGTTCGGCACGTCTAAATTTTAAATCGGGCATGGTTGATACCATGTAGACCCTTGTGAGAGTGCCTATAAACCCTGCAGAAACTCATCAATAACTCAAATGCGTATAAAACAACACCGAGTGTAACAAGGTGTATAAAAATCATAAGCATGTGCAACAGCGTGCACAAAACACGTATCAATGCACTGCAAGCATATATAAGCCATACCGAGTGCAAAAACCAAATCGATCGCGTATCATATGCACAAAATCAAATTGATAGTATCGAAATCCATAATCCTAAGTACGTGCAGCAAAGGCACAAAATCAATATCATGTGCAATTGATATGCACAAATCGCATACCGATGTAGCGGTGTATAAATATAAATCAAGTGCAATAACTGTGCACAAAAGAATTATCCATAGGTGCAGCCATGGTGCACGAAAACAATACCATGAAATTCAATCATCAAAACTCAATCCCAGCGATATAAACGTGATACTAGGATCACAAAGCACAAATCACAATAAATGACATTGAGGTACACTTCCTACAATGTCGAAAAATATGTCGGTGAGCCCAAAACTGGCGGAACAAGAACATCTGCTTGTCTCCTGCTCACGGTCTGGCGTCCTCTTTCTTTGGGTCCTCATTTTCTCCGTGGATTACCAATCTCGCAATCCATCGGCTCGTCGGCCCGGTCAGGTGTGCTAACGGAAACAATTCCGCTCTGGCACTCCTCTGGTCATCTCTCAGCCAATTAGCATGACCACTCGTAAAGCAGTACGTCACTGGCGTCTGCCTCTGGCCCTTTGAATACACGTGACACAATTGATTCTCGGTGCAACTCTTATCACAGCAGTGTCTTGGAAGGCACCTGCTCAAAGTCTCTTCCGATCTCGCCTATGCCGAACTGTACGGAGGGTGGTACTTTTACATAATCTTTTCTCGTTTTCTAGACATCTGCGTTCTCAGCACAACATTTCCTCAGGAACTGGCCGCATCCCAATGCCTCTATATATATATCAGATCTCTAACCTCAACTGGGAGTAACAACAGCTCGTTAATATCTCACACGAACTTCTTGTTCCACCCATCTTTATTTTCGTCCACTTCGACGTCACGTCTTGCTATCTGTGTGCTGCAATTGTTCTTGGTTACAGTCAATCTGGAGTCTCTCACACATACTCGAAGTTACGAAATCGGTATCTTCATCACTCTATAGAAGATATCTAGCCGAACACGTCCTCAGAAACTTGTCCAAATCATCGGAGGAATACTCCATATTCAACCGCTCTCGATCAACTCACAACACATCTGGGTGAGGTCCTTTATCTGAAGCTAGTCAACTTACTGATCTCCTATAGGATCATCCAACGAACAACGTCATCTCTGGATTGATCTACTCTAGATCTGAGTAAGATTCTCCACACTGGAAATCTTCAACTCCACTGGGCCTGCGTCGGTGCATCAAATCAAATGAATCATCTCAGTCGCTCAACTCAACTCAAGATAGACTAGCTATCATCTGTCGCATCTCTGCCTGGAAGCTCCAGCGATCTCAGCTCATAAGCTCTGGAAGAGACATCCCATCAACCTCAGCAATAGATGGGTCATTTGTCTGCATGGTAGACAATATCACGATCTCTGAGGTAGGCTGTACATCAACAGTACTTTCACAACAGGCAGCCTCTATCAGTGGCCCGATCATCCGGTGCAAAACCGAACACTCGCCTTAAACGAGATGTCACAACACAAACACTAAATCGATACGTTCCGATGTCACTAGAAAACACGATGGTCAGTCCTCGTCCATGACGAGCTCGCCCTGACTGCATCACTAGAAGCAGCTCAATCTGCGCTCAAACCATGGTGACAGGAACCTCGAGCATGTATTAATGAAGATAGATCAAAGGGGTGAAAAGAATCAACATATCCCAAAATGGATACATGATCATAAGGAGGAACGGAATCAATTAGAATATGATCATGAGAACGAATAGAATCAAGGATCTCAAATGGAGGTATGATCAAGGGAACGAAGAGAATCACAAGTCTTAAGATATGTACATCCTAAGGTCACTTAAGCGGAGTATCGTATCATAAGTATGCCACGGAACATACGCACGGTGCGTCACTCTACTTGAGTTACCTACTCCATCAATCAGGGTCAACCTATGTAACGAAAATTCGGGTCTAATTCCCCCCTGTTCAATTCTAAGTTCCGTAAGGTCAAGCCTAGATTCCGGAATAGATTACGCCCCAGACTCCATATAGTCAAACCTAGAATCGAACCAAGGTTAAACCTAGCGCTCTGATACCAACTTTGTCACGACCCGAAATTTAGTTCGTGACCGGCACTTAAATCACGCCACGTCTGAAGGCGTAACGTAAATTAAGTAAGCCGAAGCCCAGAAATCTAAACCATTTTAAAGAAAATAAAAGAGGTGAAGTTTGAAATAAAAGTATGATGAAATCAAATGTTTTCTTAAATGCATAGATAAAGGGGACATGAAAAATACAAGTGGATTTTACTAGTTGAAAAACATGTTTCGTATTTTAAAAATTTGGGCAACTCCTCCTTTGTATATTTTTATCCAAAACTATATATACATGATAATATAAAAGGCATCCCCAAGTGGGAGCTAGCTCTTCGCCAATCGGCAGAATCACAACCACGCAAGACAGAAATATATGTATACGACGCCCAACGGAGAAGATCAACACAAAAGGATAATGTAAAGCAAGACATCAAACGCACCAAGCGAACATATAACCTCTCGCTCTAAGTCTCTCAACCACAAGTCTGTTCTAAGTCTTACTACTTATACAAATACTAGTTTCTGATTAATGGAGTGAACTAGATACAATGGAATAGTAAATACAAGAGTGGTACGATCCAACATGTACCACCTACCAAAACAAATCACCCAAATGCCAGCTGGGTGCCAGCGATGCCGCTACTGATCCATACGGTCGACCTGCAAGAACTGTTGCACAACGGGGGTGAGTTGCCAACTCGTGAGTAGAAAACATCATCAGGTAGAAATCGAATAAAACAACGATTTCTTAGGTCAGCTATATCATAAAGGTAATACTATGATATCAAGGGTGACCGTGTCTGCATAAATGCCAACAATAATCAATCCCTGTATGCATGTGGATCTCTTCCAACAATATAATCAATGCCTGTATGCATGTGGATCTCGTTCAACAATATAATCAATGCCTGTATGCATATGGATAACATCTACGTGTCCATCAATGACACCACAACATCATGCATGTAAATATCATAAAAGTATATGCTTGTAAATATGAGGATATCAATCAACGCGTGTCCATCAACGACACATCAAAATCATGGAACCTGAGTGTCCAACATCGACACTCGAAACATCATGAAACCCGTATCCAGCATCGATATGTAAATCCTCATATCTCAGGCGCCGCATCCTCAGATCGGTCCTCAGACGCCGTATACTCTTGTCGGCCCTCATATCCATCTCACGACTCCAGTCGATATCCTACGGATAACCGCCGAGTCCAAATACTATCACCGGTAGGTAGTGTTCCCTCGGCCAGGCTCATCGGCTACTCTACGAAAATCATTTCTTTCCCCGGGGTACCTTACCGGGTCTACCATGTACTCGCAGATGGTGCCTACCACTCCTCGAATCGGGTTTCATATATCAATCTCAGAACCGAGAAAACACATGGTGGACGTCTCGAAATATCATATCAAGAGAAACAGGGTTTTTAAAACAATACATAATTTCCTTTGAAATATAACCATGGTTCTCAAATCCAGAATCTCATGAAAATAGCATCTCAATGCGTAATATCATAAAGCATGATGTATGCAAACATATAACCGAAATGTGAGCATATCAAGTATATTATGCAACCAAGTATAATGATGTGAGTATAGCAAGTATATCATGCAACGAGTCATGTGACAATACTGAACAATCAAGAGTAGTAGCATGATGCTGCAATTCTACTGTGTAAGTGACATAGCAATTATCAATGATAAAGTGTATGAGCCAGCCAATCTGTGTAAGTGTAACATACGCATCATCGATAATGGTGTAGGTGTACTAGCATAGATATATGTAATGCAATGAGAATTACATGAACGTAGCATAAGGTACATCGTAAGCAAAATGCTAAAAAGTAAACATATCTATAACATATTCGAGTCGATGAATCTATCAATCGGTATCCAGCCTCACAACATCACATACGGCATAATCCATCGTACGGCATCCTCTAGTCAAGGGTATGGAACAATCATCAGATACACACATCACGTACGGTAATCCATCATACGGTGGCATTAAACAATTATGGATTCTATCAACCTATATGACAATGAGGGTACGGACCTAACATCTCGTACGGCATATCACTCATGAACCACAACATTATCCATATATATATACCTATCTCTTAGGTCACATCCGTATCATTCTCGTATCATGGGACCGGCAAAGGTATCAATTATCTCATATCGACTCACATCCGTATAACAACATATCAAACCAAGTCATCATATCTCATCGTATACTCTTTTCATCACGTCAATATCTCACATCAAATCATCTTATAAATCTCATGTTTATTCTCTTGCAACTACATATCTATATATCGTGATTCTCATTCACTTTACATATCCTTATGTATCAATTCGAGAAATCATTTCTATCATATCATGTCAAAGAGTCATATCCCTATAGCTTTCATCTCATATCTCGATATATATATTCAATCATTCATATAATCTCTAACTACCCCTTTTAACCATATCCATAGTTTTCTAATATAGGTTTCCTTAACCATATTCTATATATCGGTTTCCATCAAAATTTGCGGGGGTGCTATATGCCATCAACCCGACTTTCCCCATAGATATAAATCTACTCACTTGCAGAACTCCTTGTTCAGCCGTAGTCGATGTGCTTCGTCGTCTTGGAATCTACGCGAAGGTACCTACAAATCAACACATATCGCCATGTTATGAAAACCAAATCCGGAAAACCGATACGGCACACGGTGCGCTTATAGGTTAGAACCTATAGCCCACGCATGCAAAAATGACCGAACAACCCTCGTCGTTGACGTACAAATATCAAACGACCAAATCTAATAACTAATATCAAAACCAAGAATATATGTCCACAAGATAGACACATTGTGCACTTAGTGCACAAAACGCGTACGGCATCGCCACAACTCAACTACGATCTCTAAACAACACACTTACCAAGCCTAGAACCCGATCATACCGATCGCGCATTCACAACACAATAAATATTATAAGAAATAGGTTGTATATCATCAAAACCTAAAACTTAATCAAAATCAATTTATTCCAAAACCTAGTAAGCATTGATTTACCATTATAGTTCGAAACTAGATATTTCAACAAAACTAGTGGCCACAATAATCACATAATAGCTTAATTAAGCCACACAAACCCTTACTAAAATTTTAATCTCACCCATTTTAGATTTAGTAAAAGTTAGTTTGCAAAAATCTTAGTTTGGAAAATTTGGAAAATAACAATTTACAATTTAACAACTAGGCTAGATTTTGCATGTCCAAACATGTTAAAGTACACACTTAACCTTATCCAATTAATAAAAACCCTAACTTGATCACAAACCCTCTTCTTGAAATTTCTAACTTCTAATTAACACCATATTTAAACACTTAATAAGCTAGATTAAACTAATTAACTAACAATTAAAGCTTAGGGCTAGGATTTATACCTCACAAACTTGATGTCAAACTTGCAAATTTGACTCCCAAAATGGCCTCCAAAATGCTAACTTACTCCTTGATCCAAGCTAGATTAGGCTAAGGAATAATGGGTAAGGATTTGATTTAGAGTTTGTGGGATTTTGTATTGATTTTTTGGATGGATTTTTGGAGCTTTTTGAGTTGGAAATGGAGGTGGGGAAAATTTGGGGCTGTTGAAAGGGGGCTCGGCAAAGTGAGGAGAGAGGAGAGTGTTGTGTGTGTGTGTGTGGAAAAATCTAGATTAAGTTAACCCTTAAGCCTCCATTAATGCAACTCAATTCAATCTTATCTCTAATTCATTTTCTTTTCTATTTTCCTTAATTTTAGAAAAGTCTAGAACCATAGGGTTAATTGGAGAAAAAGAAAAAAAAACTTGTAAGTTTGTATTTAAGTTGACATGGTTCACATTTGTATATTTAACCTATTCCAATTTTTAATTACCACTAATTAAATGTTTAGTTAAAGCTTATAATAATATTTGAAATAATTAATTAAGGAAATAAATATTTAAGTGAACTAACAATTGTAAGTGACTAAATAAGTACCACATACTAGCAATTTCATAGTTAAACTCGGTGCAATTTAGTCTATATTGAAAAATAATTATATCTTGGTTTTCACGGAAAACACAAATTATTTTACTGATTAACGGAAAATTCGCTTAAACGATTTCTGAAACGTTACAAGAGGTCACTCCCGGTGAAGAGATCTTGGCTCTTTCCTCATCGAATGAGGCGCTGGATATTCTAAAAGAAATACCGCTATGCAAAACAAAAACTAGAGCTACCCTTTTTGAAAATATGATTCTACACCATCGTTTTAGGTTTCTTTCTTTTTCATTAATCTCATTAATGAAATCCCATCATTTATGCTTCCTAAGTATCATAGAAGAATCGAAAATACAACGTACGCTTATGCCATCCGCATTCGCCACAGTGTCCCGTTATACACCGTTAGGTTACTTAATTAACGGCATAGTGGTGCGGGACTAGCGCGGGTGCAAAACATAAGCAACGTTTATTATATATCATATATACAATAATAAAGCATTCTTCTCACGCATATAAAGTGATCACATCACAGAATATCAGCAACAGAAGATAACATATGAAATATTGGATATACTAAGAATTTTGTGTTTTAAATTAAGCCAGTATAAAACACGGATTCCACGGTCGCGATGAATAGCCAAACCCACATCCCTAAACCCATACGAGAGCGGCAAGCATCCCTACTAATACTAGAGTTAGGTGACCCAGTCTCGACTCCTTGAGATTGTCACCCACTGGACCCTAGAACCCGGTTACTTGTGCTCCCCTCCTTGGGTCTATCCTAATGCGGAAAAGTAAATAATATACAACAATGGTGACATCATCCTCAACCCGGATGTGCCCCAATAAAATAATATTACATACATTGAATTTTACATGAACGAAAATAAAAACTCTCATTTCACATAAAACCCCCGGCTATTCAAAACACGACGATCCAATATAACATATCACAGCAACACATAACATCACATGTCATCAACGTAAGTAAATATGCGTATCATAATTGTCGTTGACATATAGCAATGAAAACGGTGATACACCACATATTACACTTACGGTCCCAGAAAATAAAATATCAAACTACAACATTTGGAATCCACAATCATCTTAGATATCATAAACCCGAAATATCACATACTTCAGATTTCATGCCTAACTATATGAATTCCAAATATTGTATCACATTCCACAAATAACTAGACGATGTTAAACATTTCGATCGAATCAACAAACCCCCAAAATTTCCCAAAAAGCTCAACACTTGAGTGTAGTTTAAAAGTACCCATCACATGCCACAGTACCTATAGACCAACCGTAAAAGGGTCAACCCTTGCCTCACCTATGGCGCCGCGGAACTACCGCAAACCCTAGGGTTTGGCGGCTGTTCTTATGGTCATAGAATCAAGTTAGGGTTTTGTTCTTCTAGAGGATCCATCGAATCACTTGCATGATATTTGAATGTTTCAACCTTGAAAAAAAATCCAACACTTGGAAAATTTCCAGTGGGGGTTAAAGTAGGTATTTGATATCCGTTCGAACTTTTTAACACTGTTTAAATAACCCGAAATAAAGTTAGAATTACGACTACGAAACATTCCGAATTGCCTTTAAAGAAAGTTAACATCTCATGCAATTTTAGTAAAAACCAGTAACACCTGAAACACTAAAACCCAGAGACCAGAACACCAGACAAATACGAACCAGAACAGAGCACATGGTGTAAGTGCACGGCAGCGCCCTGGCCGTCTGAACGAGGCCAAAATGCGGAATACAAAACTTTTCTAAAAACTAGAACCGGCACTACCGCGGACTTTTAAACCCGGATCGGGCCATTAACCTACTCCTAACAAACTATAGAAGGGGTAGAGAGAAACACCGAGCGATCCGTGTCCTTCGGTATTCTCGTCGTTGTCCCGATCTCCCCGCGGAATCTCCGGTCTTCATCTCCTCGTCGGAATGGGCACCACATCGCCGGGTTCTTTTACGGGCTCCCACCTCTGGACCGAGGCAACTCGGGCACGAAGTTGGCAAGTCGACATGTCCAAGAATGCTGTAGGATAGTGTAGTATTCTTTGTCTCAAGGGGTTTGAAGAAGTTGCCATATGAATGTGGAGATGTAGTTGTAAACTTTTTTGGATGAACTTAGGAATTTTTAGCAAGCATAATGAGAACAAAATCCCCCTCCAAAATTTGGACAGCTCCCTTCCACAAGTTGTGGCCGACCATGATATAATGAGGGGAGAAAGTGAGTGGGAAAAATAATACAAGAGAGAGAAAGGGTGATGATGAGAAATAATGATCACAACCAAGTCTCCACTCCATCACCTAATCATATCCCAAAAGTCAAGCAATCATGAACAATCATGAACCAAGAAGTCAATGTATGGTAGAACCATCATGAAGCAACAAGTTACAAAGACCACCCTCCACAATGCCAATTTGCATGCTTGCAAATAAGCCCTCCTCCACCAAATTTCAGCCAAGGAAATAATCAAAGGAAAATGGCCGAAACGGAAAGCAAACTGTCAACTTCAAAAAAACTGATCCCGTAATAAATTACAGGAAAACCCCCGACTATATATAAATACCCGCATTTGTATTCTGACCGAATACAAATGTAATGAGACAAAATCTACACTGTACAATACTAGGATCCGGCTTAAACCAAAGCCCGCTAGTATTATCCGTCCGATCATGATCCATGCAATACCGCACATATACGATCGAGCCCTGCCATATCTCCCTACGGCCTCTACAGCGTTTCGCCCGAAACTTGAGAAACGGTCTGTGGGGGACTCTAAAGACTCGTCAATACTTTGGCTGTGGATTTAATCACTAGCACGTCAGAGGTATTAGCCATACGTAACGGGCTACCAGGTATTGAACAAAAGGGACGTCGATGAGCGAACTCATCCCGACACCCTACTGTGCCTGTCAGTGACAATATCCGTACAGTCCGGTCTGTTCGTCTATGAGCATCGCATGGCGGGCCAAGGGGGTTGGTAAAAGTCAGACCCCCAAAAGCGGTACAAGTCGTGTCGGAGTGTAGCCCAGAACACCCTGAGATACTACTGGAATACCTACCAGTAAATCTCCTGCCTTGGCCAAGGACTTCGTGTAATGGCTTTCCTAGACACAGCGGGACCTCACCCCAATACTTGGTGAGACGAACCCCTGAAGATCCGCTCACTGCCTCCATGTGGCTCGGGATTGTACCCAACTAAAACCTGTTTGCACGACTCCTTTGAGCCGTGGTAAGGTAGTAATCAAAGTACAGTGGGAACTCACACGAGACAAATGATGATCTCAGGTCGATGAACTAACCTGTACATATGTCACCAGGGAACTGCTATCTGACGTCTGGTATAAGACCAACTAGCATGTTCCCGGCGAGTTCTGTCCGGTGTACTCATAACCCAATGAGCACCTGTATACATCTTAGGTGAACCAACTGACACAAGTGGCTTGTGAGACCGGCCACCACGTCGGGGTCTCGACTATATACACTAGTCTACTCTGGAGTATCGATGCCCTGTCTCGAAACTCCCATGACTAGGGACCTTTTAAGGATGTGCTTATAGACTACCAGCTCCCACATATATAATCTCCATCATACTGCTGGCTGTCAAGCAAGAATCCTAAGGGTACTATCAACGTGCAATAGTGATCTGCAAGGTCACCTAAAGCAGTACACAATGATAAAGATAAACCAGATAGCATACTATCATCGTGAGTAAGACTGTTCTAACAGTATAGGTCCTCCCTCAATAATTGCAATCATGTGCCTGTGATCCAATAATTGACTCTGAGGGCACTATCTCCAACAATCTCCCACTTGCACTCAAGGCTAATTATTGCGGTGTCGCATACTCACAGCCCGTGTGATACCGAACACCCAACTCCTCTACTAATCGGTCTCACAAAACCAGTTTGCGAAACTAATGCGTTCGAGGAATAGCCTCAGTGAGTGGATCCACCCTAATGTTTCTTTCTATGTCTTTCTTTATCTCAAGTTCGCGGAGAAAGCCATCTCCCGAAATGAACAATACCTTGTAAGTCGATGTACAACACCCCACGAGTTGCGGGGAGGCGGAAATATGAAAAACGATCTTGTTCTTTGCTTAAACATCGACTAACCGCATGAATCGAAGCTAAACGATAACTAACATCAAACATAGAAGTTAACAACTACTATGTAAAGGGATTATACCTAACGAATCGTGTCCTTCGTCTTTACGAACTCCACATCCTCCTCTGCCTTCTCGAAGTAGTAGACGATCCACCCGAGAGCTTTACTCCAAGCTTAGCCTCTAAACTTGAGGCAACTAACTTTCTTTAAGTGCTAATCAAAGAAGCTAGGTGATATAGAGTGAGGGTTATGGTTTAATTAGTCTAACTAATCCTTGTACTCAACACATGAGAGGGGAGGATTAGGGTTTGAAGAGGGAGAGCTTGAGGAGAGAGAAGATGAAGATAATAATGAAGTGAGAATAATGATTTATGATAATATATATCAAGCATTTCTTTTTATCAAGAAAAGAAAATAAAACAATTTAACAACCATGCTTGATAATATCTAGTGATGATTCATCTCCATGAGTCATTAAGCAATTATGAAGCATTAATGACATGGATGAATCATCCATATGACTCACTAATCACATTCATTGTATATGCCACCTAAACATCCTTAGTCACCACCTTCTAGAAGCTTCTCGTGCAATTACGAGAACGCCCCTCCTTTCCGCAAAAATACGGAAAAACTTTAGACTGTATAAATCCAATAACTGGATACCAGTAACTGGCTTAAACCAAAGCCGACTGGTAAAAACTATCCGAAAGTCGTACGTATGTAAACACACGTATGCGTCCGAACCCTTGTCGTAAAACCATACGACCTCTATATCGTTTCGCCTGGAGAAGGGAAACTCTCTGTGTGGGACTCTAGAGACTCGACTACTATGCTGGCAGTGGGTTTAACCACAGACCGCAAGCGGCACTAGCTGTACGTAACGGTCCCCAGGTAGATGTCGATAAGAAGGCCGATGAGGAAACCCATCCGAACTCCTACTGAGTCTGATGTGACAATATCCGTACAGTCCGGTCCGTTCGTCTAAGACTATCGCATATCAGGCCTAGGGGGGCGGCAAGCGTCAGTCCCCTAATAGCGGTATAAGTCGTGTCGGAGCGAAGCCCATTACACCCTGAGAAACTACTGGAACCTACCAGCAAATCTCGCTTGCCCTGGCCAGGGACTTTGCGTAATGGCTCTCTGACACAGCGCAATATCAACCCCCAATACCGGGTGAGACGAATCCTTTCTAACCGCCACTGCCTCCAAGTGCTCGGGACTGCACCCAACTGCTACCTGTTTGCACGACTCCTTTGAGCCATGGTAGGGTAGCAATCTAAGAACAGTGGGACACACTCGAGGCGAAGTAGCAGTGTCAAGTCTGCGGACTATGCTGTACTCATGTCACCAGGGAACTGTTCACTGACGACTGGTATAAAACCATCCAACAGTTCCCTGTGAGTCCTGTCCGGTGTACCCGTAACCCAACGAGCACCTGCATACTATCTCCAGTACGACGTACTGACGGCTGTGGGACAGACCATCTCCCCAACTGGGATGAGAAGCGTACACACTAGTCTACTCCGGAGTATCGATGCCCTGTCTCGATAATCCAACGACTAGGGACCTGAATAAGGATATGCTTGTAGACTACCCAGCCCCCACTAGTGTGACTGCCATCACAACGCTGGTAGTCAAGCAAGATCCTAAGAGCTCTATCAATACGTATACTCACCTATTAAGATAGAAAAACCAAGTAGCATACTACCATGTTTAGCAAGACTGTTATATACATGTGAATATCCCAAGCTTCCATTAAGTAATATACAAACTAGTATGATACAATAATGGCCCCTAGGGCATATACACTAACAATCTCCCACTTGCACTAGGGCCATGTACTGGCATATCGAAGACCGATGATCTCGAGTAGCCTCTCGAACTGAATCTGAGGTAGGGCCTTTGTGGATGGATCAGCAATGTTCTCTTCAGAAGCAACTCTCCGAACCTCGATCTCCTGACGATCAATGATCTCCCTGATCAGGTGATGCCGCCTTAAGATGTGTCTGGACTTCTGATGGGACCTTGGTTCCTTTGCTAAAGCTATAGCTCCGTTGTTGTCGCAATACAGAGGTATTGGATCAACTATGGTAGGAACCACCTGAAGTTCTGTTAGGAACTTCTTCATCCAGACTGCTTCTTTTGCTGCATCGCAAGCAGCTATATACTCCGCTTCCATCGTCGAGTCAGCAACGGTGTCCTGCTTGGAGCTCTTCCAGCACACCGTCCCTCCATTGAGGGTGAAGACATAACCCGACATGGACTTGGAATCGTCCTTATCACTCTGGAAGCTGGAATCAGCAAAGGCCTCCAACCTGAGGTCTTTTCTGCCGTAAACCAAGAACATCTCCTTAGTCCTTCTCAGGTACTTGAGAATGTTCTTTACTGCTATCCAGTGCTTCTCTCCTGGGTCTGACTGATACCGGCTTACCACGCTCTGTGCGTAAGCTACATCTGGTCTGGTGCACAACATCGCATACATTATAGAGCCTACCGCAGAAGCGTAGGGTATAACAGACATGCGTTCCCTTTCCAAATCAGTCTTGGGAGACATCTCATTGGAGAGAGTGATTCCGTGACAAGCCGGTAGATTACCGTGCTTAGAATCTTCCATACTGAATATTTTCAGTACAGTGTCGATATACCTGGACTGCGAAAGTCCCAACATCCTCTTGGATCTATCACGATAGATCCGGATCCCCAGAATGTAAGAGGCATCACCCAGGTCTTTCATGGAGAACCTGTGTGACAAGAATCCTTTGACAGATTGTAGCATAGGAATGTCATTTCCTATCAATAGAATGTCTTCCACGTACAAGACGAGGAATACGACACTTCTGGCTACAACTTTACTATATATGCACGGTTCATCTGGATTTTTGATAAAGTCATATTCATTGACTGTCTCATCAAAACAGATATTCCAACTCCGCGATGCCTGCTTTAGTCCATAAATGGACTTAAGCAGCTTGCATACTTTCCCGCTGCTCCCACTCTGATTGAAACGCTCTGGCTGATCCATATAGACGCATTCTTCTAAATTTCCATTCAGAAAAGCCGTCTTTACGTCCATCTGCCAGATTTCATAATCATGGAAGGCAGCAATAGCAAGAAGGACCCGAATGGATTTGAGCATAGCCACTGGAGAAAAAGTTTCGTCATAGCCCAAACCAGGTCTTTGACGAAAACCCTTTGCAACAAGTCTAGCCTTATAGGTTTCCACCTGTCCATCTACACCAATCTTTTTCTTGAAGATCCATTTGCATCCTATGGGTTTTACCCCATCTGGAGCAAAGTCCAAAGTCCATACTTTGTTGGTGTACATGGACTCCATTTCGGTCCGCATTGCATCTAGCCATCGTACCGAGTCGCCGCTCTGGATGGCCGGCTGGAAGTCAGTAGGTTCATCATCATCTATGATGCAATCCTCTTGTAGGGTTCCTAGGCACTCTCAAGAGGTCTCACAAGGCATCAACCATGCCAATTTGAAAAATTACGGTGCCGAGAAACCCTAATACGGATCGTTGGCTAGAAGTTTAGGCGAAAAAGAAACTAGTTAACAACTTAACTAAATGGTAAACGGAAATACAACCTTTGTAGATCCGGTTCTCCACCTCCATGGCTCCGCGATGAAGTCTCCTCGCTGTATAAATCGGATCTTGGGCTCTAGCGTCGGCTTCATCGGAGAAAAAGCGGGCTAGGTCATCGACGACGATGCCGAAGATGATCTACGTCGAGGTATCGCTAGATCAAGCTCCAACTTCACCAAGTCAAGAAAACTTGTGAAGGAAACACCCTATACTACTTGGCAAGAGGTAGAGGATGAAGAAATAGGAGGTGGGTTCACTTTAGAATTGGATTTCTCACTCAATTTCTCAAAAGTTGCCATTGATGAAGCAAACTTTCTTCAAGTGAAGAAGAAGAAGAAGATGATAAAAGTTATGATAAGTATTTTCAAAATGAATAATAAAATCAATACTTATCATATGGCAACCATGATTAGGTGTAGAGAATAGACCATGGTTAATTGCAAGGGTTAGGGTTAAACATGAAGACAAAATGGTCACTAAGTCAAAGCTTCAAGAAGCTTCAAAAACAAACAAAGAAAGCCACCAGTTTCTCTTCATCATTTTCTTTTGCTAAAATAAACAAAATGGATAAATAAATGAATAAATGAAGTAAAAGAAACCCTAACCATTGACCAACCATGGTTTAATCCATACACCAAACTATCATGTATCATCAAACATGATACAATCAAATGCACAAAAGTATATCATATATACAATGTGCACATCAAGTGAGAAAATCCTTTTTAAGTGAACCTATATTAGTTAATGTAAAGTGATATATCAAATATATAATTATACATTAAATAATTAAATCAACACTTGATTTAACGACCCGGTCATATCGCATATAACCGACTAATATCAATAGTAACAACTTATCGAATCAACACTTGATCCGATAACCCGGCTATAACGCATATAACCGATCAATGTTACAAATCGCGAGAATGGAATACGGTATCACATACACGCATTATTCTCGGTCCCGCACATATCTCATATGCGCTTCTATTTCGTTTCGCTTGAGCCAGGAAACCTCTGTGTAGGACTCTAAAGACTCGTCAATACGCCGGCAGCAGGTGATGATCATATCAAACACCCACAAGCCGCAAGCGGTCTGCTAAACGTAACGGCCATCCGGGTATTGAGCGATGAGAAGATCGACAAGCAAGCCCGCTCACACTCCTGTGAATCCAACCAGTAACACTTACCGTACAGTCCGGTCTGATCGTCTGATATGTCGCATATCTCGCCTAGGGGTGGTAAACGTCAGACCCCAATAGCTCGATAAGTCGTGTCGATATGAGGTCTATAACAATTCAAGAAACTACTGGTAACACTTACCAGTAAATCTCAGCAACCCTGGCCAGGGATTTCCGGTTATAGCCAATCGAACACAGCGCAACATCAACCCCTATACCGGGAGAGACGAATCCCCTCCTATCGCTCATTGCCTCCATGTGATTCGGGACTGTACCCAAAAACTGTTGCGCCACGGCAGCGCTCCGGCCGTCTTACCGAGGCCAAAATGCGGAATCAAAAATTTTCCTTACTTGGAAACTGGCGCTACCGCGGACAATGAAAACCCGGATCGTTAACCATTAACCTATACTAGCTAACAAGAGATGGGAAGAGAAGTATACCAAGTGATCCGAGTCCTCCGGTCTTCTCGTCATCGTCCCGATCTCCCGCGGAAAGTCTTGTCTCCATATCGCCGCCTCCTCGCCGGAAGGGCACCACATCGCCTGCGTCTTTTACGGGCTCCTGCCTCAATACCGAGGCAACTCGGGCATGAAGCCGGCAACTCGACATGCCCAAGAATTGCTGTAGAAAGTGTAGTGTAGAGGCTATGTCTCATTTGGGGTTTATGTTGCCTTGAAGGATGGAGGAAGAGGTAAAGAAAATTGGTGCTTTCAATTTTCTAGCAAGAAGAAGATGGAATGAACTCTCTCATTCTTTTTCTCTCAAGTGAAGCTTCTCTCATCTAGTGAGAATGGTGGAGGAATAACCATATGAAACCATAACAAGAAGGGAGGTTAGTGTAGGAGAAAGAGAATGGTGACCATATCAAAAGCAAAACTTACATCAACCATTCTCATCACTTCTAATCACATAAAGCAAATGAGGTGATGGAAAAAGAATATAATCATGAAAAGCTATCATGATGCCACCAATATGCAAGATACCCCCTCCCCAAAAGTAATTTGCGAAACTGCAAATTACCCCCTCCATCGGAAAAGTCCGGCCGGGAAAGAACAAAGGAAAACCGGCCGGAACGGAATGCAAACTGGCAACTTCAGAAAACTGGTCCCGTAATAAATTACAGGAAAACCCCGATACTGTGCATACACACCCGCATCTGTATACCGACCGGATACAAATGCAATGAGACAAAATCTACACTGTACTAAACTAGGATCCGGCTTAAACCAAAGCCGGCTAGTAAAATCCGTTCGATCCTGATCCGTGCAATACCGCACGTATCTGATCGAACCCTGCCATATATCCATACGGCTACTAGTACAAACCGTCCGATCCTGATCCGTGCAATACCGCACGTATCTGATCGGACCCTGCCATATCTCCATACGGCCTCTACAGCGTTTCGCCCGAAAGCTTGAGTAACTGAAAGTGTGGTGGACTCTAAAGACTCGTCAATACTATGGCTGTGGATTTAACCACTAGCACGTCAGAGGTATTAGCCAATACGTGAAGGGCCACCAGCTATTGACCAAAAGGGACGTCGATGAGCGAACTCATCCTGACACCCTACTGAGCCTGTCAGTGACAATATCCATACAGTCGGGTCCGTTCGTCTATGAGTATCGCATGGCGGGCCTAGGGGGTTGGTAAAAGTCAGACCTCCAAAAGCGGTACAAGTCGTGTCGGAGTGTAGCCCAGAACGCCCTGAGATACTACTGGAATACCTACCCGTAAATCTCCTGCCTCGGCCGAGGGCTTTGCGTAATGGCTCTCCTAGACACAGCGCGACCTCACCCCCAATACCGGAAGAGACGAACCCCTGAAGATCCGCTCACTGCCTCCATGTGGCTCGGGACTGTACCCAACTAAAACCTGTTTGCACGACTCCTTTGAGCCGTGGTAGGGTAGTAATCAAAGCACAGTGGGAACTCACACGAGACAAATGACGATCTCAGGTCGATGAACTAACCTGTACACATGTCACCTAGGAACTGCTATCTGACGTCTGGTATAATCCCAACTAGCAGGTTCCCGGCGAGTCCTGTCCGGTGTACTCATAACCCAATGAGCACCTGTATACATCTTAGGTGAACCAACTGACACCAGTGGCTTGTGAGACCGGCCACCGCCCCTCGTCGGGGTCTCGACTGTATACACTAGTCTACTAATGGAGTATCGATGCCCAGTCTCGAATCTCCCACGACTAGGGACCTTTTAAGGATGTGCTTATAGACCCCAGCACCCACGTATATGATCGCCATCATACTGCTGGTTGTCAAGCAAGAATCCTAGGGGCTCTATCAACGTGTAATAGCGACCTATAAGGTCACCTGAAACAGTACATGATGATAAAGGTAAACCAGATAGCATACTATCATCTCGAGTAAGACTGTTCTACCGGGATAGGTCCTCCCTCAATCATTGCAATCACGTGCCTGTGATCCAATAATTGACTCTGAGGGCACTATCTCCAACAATCTCCCACTTGCACTCAAGGCTAATTATTGCGATGTCGCATACTCACAGCCCGTGTGATACCGAACACCCAACTCCTCTACTAGTCAGTCGCACAAAGCCTGTTTGCGAAACTATTGCGTTCGAGGAAAAGCCTCAGTGAGTGGAACCGCTAAGATGTTTCTTTCTATATCTCTCTATATCTCAAGTTCGCGGAGAAAATCATCTCCCGAAATGAGCAATACCTGTCTTGGAATGTCTGGATGTCTGATGGGACCTAGTTCATAAATGAACTCCAAATCCAAACTTCTTAGACTGTATCGTCAACTGAACTTAATCAGTATCCTGCGCCATGCCTCCCTCAGTATTGCCTTGGATCACCTGTCCAAAATACTGTCCCTCATCAGAGGGAGAACTAAAACTCTGACAACCTCCTTGTCGTCCATGTCACCTTGGAAGCCTGGAGTGATAACCGTCTCCTAAAGGAGGCAGCCATTATCATATCCCTAGAACGTTCACTTATGTTCTAAAACTGCTTCCGACTGTTTCTCCAGGATTGGATTAATATCAACTTATTGCATCTAGTGCAAGAACAACATCTGGTGTGGTACTTGACATATCATGATTGACTCAATTGCCTAAGCAAGTGATCTGTCAATCATGCGTATCCCTCTCCCCTTTAGTCTGTAAGACACCTTTAGAGAGGGTGACTCCATTACCTGCAGGTACACTACCATGCCAGGAGTCGTCCATTCTAAATACTTATAGAATGCTGTCAAGGTACCCAGATTAGGAAACCACCCAAATCTAGATCTAAAACTATAGATCTAGTAACCAGAATGTCAGATATAATATCCAAGTCCTGTGTGGAGAAAACACTGTGTGACAACCAAAATATAACCGATCGTAGTATAGGAATATCACTTCCTACTCTGTGTATGTCATCAAATACCAGGACATCACACCCTACTACCTTCTTAACAGATCCATCCCCTATTCTAATGAAGTCAAACCTATGACTTCACATCAGAAATAGATGATATATCTCCGCTATATCTGCTTTAGTCTATAAATAGACATAAGCCTGATGTCCACCAATGCTTCCGCTGCTCCCACTGACTACGACAACCCTCTGGCAGAGTCATATAGACATGCACTTCTAAAGCTAGTTTAGAACGACGCTATACTCATCCTCCTGCCGGGTCTCGCAGCCTGGAACAACAACAATGGCAAGTGTGGGTAAACAAGAACTTCCCTGTCAACGTCCTTGAGGCTACAGGAGTACCTCTCGGGTGCCTGAAGTTACCCACCTTATCTGCGGAGTGGCCAATGGAATGTCAAACCAGATTGAATCTTTAGGTTCCTTATCAAATTTTCAGTAATCGTTTGCGGTTCTGGAATCGCTTCCAGTTCTACCATACTCCCACTTCTGTTTTCTGAAAAATAACCATTTCTTTTTAAAATGTGGCGAGTTAAGAACAATATCACTATTGATCTTCCAGATGGTAGAAAGTCAACCCTCGTCATAGCCTGGGTCAACCCACAAACAGCCATTACAGAAACGTGCCTTGAGTTGTCCAGTGTCTGGGTTTAATCATAAGCCGGACAACTCCCCGTACCTTAACATCGTTAAGATATGAACTGTTCTATATCCAATATAGAACCAGAGGCACTGATTTAAATGAACCAGATTCAAATCATGCAGCTATCTCCAGTGCATGTCAACTAAATGGAAGGAGGCCGATCAGCATTACTCAACTTAGGAATGCTTCCAATTATGAGTAACCTGAAAGAGAAGCAAGTTCTCATTACTATCAACTGAATACCATACACAAGTATCTACATCTTCGATCATCTTGAAGAATCCCGATACTTGCTATACCTGGTTCTCTACTATATTCAAATACCTATAACTCCTCAAAACTTAGACCCTGTGTTTCTACGAAACACATGTCTAAGAACTAGAGAAGTTAAAAGTAAACAGAATATAGAACGAGGACCAACCCCTCTGTCCTGATGGACACTGGACGACATACAATACTCTGTATAAGTCCCTTGAGTCTGATAACTCATTCACTGTGTGTCGTAGGTTGAAAACTGTACTTATGGTTAAGAAGAATTACACCGTTGTTCAATACTCCTTACCTAACCATCCACTGATATAGGTAAATGTCAAAGAAATAATTTCAAAAGGTATATCTCACTCTATAAAAATAGACGTATAGATATATCAATTTGAAATTGGTGCATAGCAACGGATATTCAAAACCAAATATTTGCCAACCGGCAAACAACCCAGGTGGCTTCCTCAAATATCACCAATTACAACGAATCCCGATATAATGAGGATGGTCACCTAATTCCCAATAACTTACTCCCACTCATCATCTGTAAAACCATACAGATGTGAGAATCCAACCTGGTAAATACATACCCTGGAGCAAGTGTCTAATCGGGAAATCAGTTTTCTTTTAACATTACACAGTGAAAATGAAACATTGAAATGTTTCGGTGGGGTATCCTGGTATTCCTAGTAATGCCTCTTCCATTATCCAGATTCACAACTATAACCGTATAATTCTTTGCCACGTCTCCAAATCCCTTTATATGTCTTTAGTCATTACCTTCTGTACACCCTTTTAGGCCAATTGGTTTTCTTCCCTCCCTACCGTTCGGCAACAGCCTATGGTTTGGAAGAAGACTATCCAATAAGCATAAAAGGTGTACTGTCCTAATCCTAGGAGCACTCGCAAAGCGAGAGAAGGTGAAGATAAAAGACACCTGAATGTACTTTATTCCTATTTCTCCTGAAGTAGGATCCATCCCCGAACTGGAACAAGTTCCTTTCGAGTTCGTATATAACCATACGATGGATTATCCAATAAACTGGGATCTTCGTAGTAATACGGAGTGTCCTGGAGAAATACAAAGGTGATTTAGGATTGGCGAAGAAATACTTGGTTCGGTCGTGAATAGCAGTCGCAATTTACTTTGCCCTCTTACTAATCCCTTGCTTTGTCTTAACTTAATACCTTCTGTACACCATCGTTATGCTAATTGGTTTTCTTCATTCCCCACCGTTCGGCACCTGCCTAAGGTTTGGAAGAAGACTATCCAATTTGCGTAATAGGTGTACTATCTCCTAAACCAAGGAGTACTTGCAACCTGAGAGAAGGTAAAAGGAAAAGACAACTGAATAGTCCTATTCGTTTTCTCCAGAACCAGAAACCATCCTCGAAGTCCTTCGAGTTCGTATATAACCATACGATGGTTTTGTCCAATGGAAGTGGACGTTCGTAGTAATACGGGGAATCCTGGAGAAAAGGGTAAAAGTAGGAGTGGCAATGAGGTCTGCAACTCTGACAATCCAAAAGCCAGTGTTAAGAAGGTTCGGTCAACTTGGTCACTGAGTCATAGTCTAGGGTCGGGTCAAAGGTCGCTGCCAAAGAGAGAGAGAAAAGAAACACTCAGCGTGCACTCTAACCTAGATCAGAATAGTTATCAATTTATCTAATCAGGAAACCTCCCACTGTACCGTCAAATTCTCCTCCAAACCTGAAAGAAGAACTAGTCGGGATCACCCGAGGAGTAAACCAACTCATCAGTGGGAATCGGGATCCAACTATCATCGCATGATAACATGACGGAATCCACTCACATCACCACACTCCAGAAGGTATGCGCATGTCTGGCAAGTTTCAGTTCTTTTGAAACTCCCGATGTGATTTTTACCCCAAGCGGTTCATGACCTTGACTAGGTCAACAAACCATAAACCGCCAGTCAAGTTCAACCCGTCATTGTTCTGGATTGCATTAAACCCACCCGTACGTGCCCTTGACTAGGTCAACAAGGCCGCACGACTGTCTTAACCAATCCCACTTATGCAACAAACAAGTACCACTTAGCTACCGAACACTACGTCTTGACTAGGTCAACAAACGCAGCACGAATACCAAATAATACCTGTAGGAAATGACGGAGGGCTACGAATGGTTTTTGGCGAAAAACATTTAACGTAATGAACTTGATATCGTTGAAGGAACTGCATAGCCTTTTATAAAAAATATAGTGACGAAAACCTTTGCTAAAGAGGTCACTCCCGGTGAAGGGATCTCGGCTCTTTCCCCGTAGAATGAGGTGCAGGATATTCCAACTGAATACCACGATGCAAAGCAAAAGTAATCGGCTATAGTGAAGTTAATGCCCTGACGCAAACTTCTGTCCAAGGGGTCACTCCCGGTGAAGGGATCTCGGCCCTTGCCTCGTCGACTGAGGAGCAGGATATTCCAAATGAATACCACGATGCAAAACAAAAGTGAACGTCCTTGCAATAACAGCCTTTTTGAAAAGTGTTCCAACAACATCAGAATAGGTTTGTTTAACTTGCATTGATCCGAATCAACGCAGTCCCATCAATTGATCACACCACAAAGAACGAAAATATACTGACGTACGTATATGCCATCCGCATTCGCCACTGGGTCCCGTCATCACTCGTTAGGTTAGCTAACTAACGGCAGAGCGGGGACTTGACTAGCGAGGATGAAAAACATATACAACATCTACTAATATATATACCAATATATAGTATTTCGCTCAAGGCGTGAATAAAATGCAACATCACAGAAATGTACAGCATCACAGAACAATACAGATATCTGGAAGCCCCGGGTTTCACAGAGCCGCTGCTGAAACCCGACGTTCCCCTGGTCGTGTGGATAGCCTGTGCAATGAAATCCTAGACCCCTACGGGCGCGGCAAGTCACCCGCCAAAACCTGAAGCGAGGCAGCCCCTTTCAGCACCGTGAATGGACCACCCAGCACTTCACGGAATCCGGTAACTTGGGCACCCCTCCTGGGTCAACCTGTACCCCCTACGAGTGCGGCGAATAGCCCGCCAATCCTGGAGTGAAGCCCCCTCCGTCCCAATGCCATGAGATGCGGGCTTGTTGCCCTCCAGAACCCGGCTATCCGTGCACCCACCGCGGGGCAATCCTAGTACAGTAAGTAAAATATACATACACCGGGTACATCGACCGCAACCAGGTCGTGCCCCAAAAGAATAATACAAACAGGCAGTGACGGCAGTCCACATGTCGGACGCTCGCCCCGCAATATCAAATGTACATAATACAACAAAACTGTACTAGCATTGCATCCAGGCTATCCCCCACGACCGATCCGCAACATCACAGTAAAACACAGAACATCAACATGAAAGTCACGTTCGCAAATCCATCTAACCGGGCTATAGTAGTTAGACCGGATTTACCGATCGAGTGACATTCACGGTCGCAGATATAATGTAAATACTGTGAAATAATGTGTTTAAAATATCCAATCGATCAAAAATTAACAAGTGGGCCCCCAAGTAATACTGTAGCACTCACAGAAATTCTGGGCCCAATTTTAATATTCCAAAACCCCTATCTTAAGCCCAAAAGCCCACTGCAATGAAATGGTAAAATGAAGGGAACATCCTGCGGCGGAACCGCGGCAAAAGAGGGGTCATTGCCGCGGTTCCGCGGTCCTCTGGAAGGATCATCTTACCAAATTTTTGCAGTTTTCTTAGAACTTCATGTACATCAATTTTCTACAACCTGAAAAATTTTTCGAACCCGGAAAAAATCGATAGAAAACTGATGCATGCAAAACGCGGTTTTTGGAATTTTGGTCGATCGGATAAGTAAAACACATTAGAACAAGCTAGACAAGGTTAATGGCGTGGCTCTGATACCATGTTGCGCCACGGCAGCGCCCCGGCCGTCTTACCGAGGCCAAAATGCGGAATCAAAAATTTTCCTTACTTGGAAACTGGCGCTACCGCGGACAATGAAAACCCGGATCGTTAACCATTAACCTATACTAGCTAACAAGAGATGGGAAGAGAAGTATACCAAGTGATACGAGTCCTCCGTTCTTCTCGTCATCGTCCCGATCTCCCGCGGAAAGTCTTGTCTCCATAACGCCGCCTCCTCGCCGGAAGGGCACCACATCGCCTGCGTCTTTTACGGGCTCCTGCCTCAATACCGAGGCAACTCGGGCATGAAGCCGGCAACTCGACATGCCCAAGAATTGTTGTAGAAAGTGTAGTGTAGAGGCTATGTCTCATTTGGGGTTTATGTTGCCTTGAAGGATGGAGGAAGAGGTAAAGAAAATTGGTGCTTTCAATTTTCTAGCAAGAAGAAGATGGAATGAACTCTCTCATTCTTTTTCTCTCAAGTGAAGCTTCTCTCATCTAGTGAGAATGGTGGAGGAATAACCATATGAAACCATAACAAGAAGGGAGGTTAGTGTAGGAGAAAGAGAATGGTGACCATATCAAAAGCAAAACTTACATCAACCATTCTCATCACTTCTAATCACATAAAGCAAATGAGGTGATGGAAAAAGAATATAATCATGAAAAGCTATCATGATGCCACCAATATGCAAGATACCCCCTCCCCAAAAGTAATTTGCGAAACTGCAAATTACCCCCTCCATCGGAAAAGTCCGGCCGGGAAAGAACAAAGGAAAACCGGCCGGAACGGAATGCAAACTGGCAACTTCAGAAAACTGGTCCCGTAATAAATTACAGGAAAACCCCGATACTGTGCATACACACCCGCATCTGTATACCGACCGGATACAAATGCAATGAGAAAAAATCTACACTGTACTAAACTAGGATCCGGCTTAAACCAAAGCCGGCTAGTAAAACCCGTTCGATCTTGATCCGTGCAATACCGCACGTATCTGATCGAACCCTGCCATATATCCATACGGCTACTAGTACAAACCGTCCGATCCTGATCCGTGCAATACCGCACGTATCTGATCGGACCCTGCCATATCTCCATACGGCCTCTACAGCGTTTCGCCCGAAAGCTTGAGTAACTGAAAGTGTGGTGGACTCTAAAGACTCGTCAATACTATGGCTGTGGATTTAACCACTAGCACGTCAGAGGTATTAGCCAATACGTGACGGGCCACCAGCTATTGACCAAAAGGGACGTTGATGAGCGAACTCATCCTGACACCCTACTGAGCCTGTCAGTGACAATATCCGTACAGTCCGGTCCGTTCGTCTATGAGTATCACATGGCGGGCCTAGGGGTTGGTAAAAGTCAGACCCCCAAAAGCGGTACAAGTCGTGTCGGAGTGTAGCCCAGAACGCCCTGAGATACTACTGGAATACCTACCAGTAAATCTCCTACCTCGGCCGAGGGCTTTGCGTAATGGCTCTCCTAGACACAGCGCGACCTCACCCCCAATACCGGGAGAGACGAACCCCTGAAGATCCGCTCACTGCCTCCATGTGGCTCGGGACTGTACCCAACTAAAACCTGTTTGCACGACTCCTTTGAGCCGTGGTAGGGTAGTAATCAAAGCACAGTGGGAACTCACACGAGACAAATGACGATCTCAGGTCGATGAACTAACCTGTACACATGTCACCTGGGAACTGCTATCTGACGTCTGGTATAATCCCAACTAGCAGGTTCCCGGCGAGTCCTGTCCGGTGTACTCATAACCCAATGAGCACCTGTATACATCTTAGGTGAACCAACTGACACCAGTGGCTTGTGAGACCGGCCACCGCCCCTCGTCGGTGTCTCGACTGTATACACTAGTCTACTAATGGAGTATCGATGCCCAGTCTCGAAACTCCCACGACTAGGGACCTTTTAAGGATGTGCTTATAGACCCCAGCTCCCACGTATATGATCGCCATCATACTGCTAGTCGTCAAGCAAGAATCCTAGGGGCTCTATCAACGTGTAATAGCGACCTGTAAGGTCACCTGAAACAGTACACGATGATAAAGGTAAACCAGATAGCATACTATCATCTCGAGTAAGACTGTTCTACCGGGATAGGTCCTCCCTCAATCATTGCAATCACGTGCTTGTGATCCAATAATTGACTCTGAGGGCACTATCTCCAACAAAACCACCGTTTTCCACGCCCTCTTGGACGTGGTAAGGTGGAAATCAAAGCACAGTGGGAACCACACAAGACTTTATGACGATCTCGGGTCAACAGACTACTCTGTACCAGTGTCACCTGAGAACTGCCATCTGACGTAAGGTATAATACCATCTGGGAGTTCTCGGCGAGTCCGTCCAGTGTACCCAGTCTCCACTGAGCACCCGTATATCATCTCTGATGTCAAACACCAATGGATATGGGATCATCCATCGCCCATCTGTATGGGTCGAGAAGGTATACGCTAGTCTACACTGGTATATCGATGCCCCGTCTCGATACACCCACTACTAGGGACTTTGAAGGATGTACTTATGGACTACCATGTCCCCACTATTATGATCCGCATCATAGTCCAGATAGTTAAGTACACATCCTAAGGGCTTTACCAACATGCAACAGAGAGACATTCAGTATACACGTTAAGGTAAAGAGTAACCAGATAGCATACTATCATGTCGAGCAAGAAAGTCCTCCCTATATATGTCCCAGCATCCACTACAATATACATCCAATGTACAGTAATGGCCTCTAGGGCATACATATAACTAACAATCTCCCACTTGCACTAGGGCCATCTGATAGCAGTGGTTGTAGTATCTCATACTCAACCATCCTATAAAAGTCTCTCTCTCTGGGAATAGGCCTTCGTGAGTGGATCCGCCGTGTCGTCCTCTGAGTCTACTCTCCTAACCTCGATCCCTTAGAGATCAACCATCTCCATGATCAGGTGATACTGCCTTAGAATATGTCTGGATCACTGATGGGACCTGCGTTCCTTGGCACAAGCCACAACTCCATTGTCTCACAATGGTAGGAACGTAGTTCATCTCATGAACCAATTTACACCCAGACTGCCTCTTTGGTAGCATCTTTAGTAGCGAAGTATCCTGCCTTTATCGTCTAGTATGTCACGGTATCTAGCTTGGAACTCTTCCAACATACCGTCCCTTTACTGAGGGTAAAGACAATGCCTGCGACTGACATTCAGTCGTCTTTATCACCCTGGAACCCTTCCAGTGATTCTCCCCAGGATCAACTGATACCATCTCACTACGACTAGTGAGTATCCTAACATCCATTTAGATATATCTCATAGATCCAAAACCCAGGATTTAGTAGGTATCACTTTGATCCTATGTGGAGAATCATTGTGATAAGCGGAGATTGATCGAGCGTAGCATAGGAAAATACTTCCCTATCAAGAGTATGTCATCCACGTACTCTACGAGGATCGTCACCATACTCCCTACTACCTTTTTGTTTATACAAGGTTCATCTACCATTTTGATGATGTCAACTTCTTTGACTAATCCATCAAAACGGATGTTCCAACTCCGCGATGCCTGCTTTATCCTATAAAGCATCTTGCACATGTTTCCGCTGCTCCCACTGTCCACGAGGCCCTCTGGCTGTGTACTTATAGACGCACTCTTCTAAAACTTCATTTAGAAAAGCAGTCATGACACCCAACCACCAGATATCGTAGTCATGGTATGTAGCCGTGACAAGTAGGATTTGGATGGACCTAAGCATAGCTCCTTAGAAAAAAGGTTTCAACATAATCCATGCCTGGTCAATGATGCAAACCTTTAACAAGTCCAGCTTTGAAAGTCTCAACTTTTCCATCTACACCAAGTAATCTTCTCAAGATATACTTGCTCCTGATGGGGATTTAACCCTTCAGATATAGCAGCCAAAGTCCATACTTTGCTGGTGTATAAGGATTCCATCTCAGATCACTAAGCATCCAGCCATTCTTACAGAGTCTTACTCCTGATAGCCAGCTCGAAGCTAGTTGGGTCATCATCTCATGATGCAATCCTCGCTCCCACTGTCATAGAGAAACAGAAGTATCTCTCAGGTGGGTGAGGAACCCTACTAGATCGGCGGAGAGGCTGAGGTTCATTGGAATTTACTGAATCCTTTGGTTCTATCAAATCATCAGCTGCAGATTGTATAGCTGGAACATTTCCAGTTCTATATTACAGACCTTGCCTCGAGCTTTTCCAGATTTTGCTTTTAGACATAGGCCGGACAACCCAAATCTTAACTAGCTCAAGACATGGGCTCTTCCCTTTTCATATCACATATGAAGTGGTAGGCAACTGATTTGATTTGAACCCTTTTCAATAGGTATGCAGCTTTTCAAGTGCATAACTCCCAAAAGGAAATAGGTAACTCAGTAGTACTCATTATAGAGCACACCATATCAAATAGGGTGTATCTGCTCCATCCCGATATACCATCGTGCAATGGTGTATACGGAGGAGTAATGCTGAGAGAGAATCTCATTCTCCTTTAGAATAGTCCAGGAATTCCATGCACAAGTATTCTCCTCCCTGATCTCATCATAGGATATAATACTTATACCCGTATTTTAGTTCTCTACTTCTAACTTATATTCTGTGAATATCTCAAAAGGTTCGGACTCATGTTTCAAAAGGAACATATGACTGAATCTTGAGAGATTATCAGAGAATGTAATGAAGTACAAAGAACTGGTCTTGGCATATGTAGACAAGGGACTTACATACATCAACATGTATCATCCCAAGAGTTCACTAACTCTTTCTCTGTTTCCAATAAACGGAGCTATGGTCATCTTATCTTTGTGACATGAATGGCAAGTTTCATAAGATGTAAATTCAAACTGATTTAAATATGCATCTATATGTAACTTCAGCCAGTAGGGTCGCATTGATATGACCTAGTCTATAATGCCTCAAGAAGGATCCGTTCATTTCTGAACTCTTCCTCTTGTGTGTGTTCCGTATACTAAGAACTGTAGTTTGATTTAGAACATTAATGCTTTTAGATAACGTGCCTGATCCGATCAACTTTTGATATAGGAAATGTTCAAAACATTATCCAACAATACAAAATTTTATCATTTCTTTACTTATAAAGAGACTGATATGATTTTGTATATCAGGTTCGGTATCTAATAACATTCGTTCAGAATCAATGTATTGGTAATACAGGGTGACAGTGACCAACAGACTTGGCTGCAACACTTGCCCCGTTTTCTGCCTCATGAAACTTATCACCCGTTCTCAGTTTTCTACCTTTTTGTAGCCCTATGTAACATATTACATATCTGGGATCCTGATCCGGTATCATATACCCATGACGTAGAGGATACAGAGAAATAGTTCTTTGTAATGAACACACCCGAAGATGATGCATCAGCATGCACTCTCTTCGTTTGGGCGGCACGGGAAATCTGGTATTCCCCAATTTCCTGCTCTGTCTTGTAACAATTACAAGTTGGAGCGGGACCAACGTCCCCCTGCTCAGTATAACAAGCGGGTTCGGTCAATAATCCGTATTATTATCTTGATTAAGACGTGATATGGTCGCTACCTGGAGAGAGAGAGAAGAAAACACTCAGCGTGCGCTCTTGCAAGAATAGATTGGTTATTATTTTATCTAATCAGGATGGCTCCCACTGCTTTTTATCAAATCTTCCTTCAAACCCTAAAAGGAAAGACTAGCCGGGATTAATTACACACTACAAGTTCGCCAATCTTTCAGCCAGGCCAGTGTCGGTACTTTGAGGGAGGTCCCCCGTGCTTTCGCACGAACCTAATTAATGTAAACCTCGTTTTCCCAGAGGCATAACCCCGTTAACACCTTTCTAGACACCTACTTGATCGGCTAATTGTAATGTATAAAACTCTCCCAGGAGTAACTCTTACTCGCAGCGGGTATCGGGATCCAACTATCTCATAGAAGGTATGCAATCTCATTGCAAATTTCAACACTTGAAATTCCCGATAATATTTTGCCCCTAACCTCCTATGACCTTGACAAAGGCCAAAAAACCATAGGATGCTAGTCAAGTTCAACCCGTCATTTCCTGATTGAATTAAACCTACCCGCACGGCCCTTGACAAAGGCCAACAAGGTCGCACGACTACCCTAACTCAATCTGCATCATATGCATAAGCAGATAAGCACCAGTCATCTACCGCACACTACGCCTTGACAAAGGCCAACAAACGTAGCACGAATACTAACTACTACTTATCTGAAATGACGGAGGGCTACGACAGGTTTTTCTGAAAACCTATTGCGTAATGAACTTGATATCGTTGTAGGATCGAATGAATTTTGAAATGGAGTGTCTTTGAGGCTTTTCTAGTTTTGCTAAAGGAGTCACTCCTGGTGAAGGGATCGTCGGTCCTTTCCTCGTCGAATGAGGTGCGGGATATATCGTATATATCACTGTGCAAAGCAAAAACACTTAAAAGCAATCAAAAGACAAACCGAGTGTGTAGCATCTTCCAGTTATTGCTAAAGGAGTCACTCCCGGTGAAAGGATCTCGGTCCTTTCCTCATCAAATAAGGTGCAGGATATATCATATATACCGCTGTGCAAAGCAAGAACTGTAGCTACCTGTTTTATTTTTGAAATTCGATTCTACAACATCTTAGGTTTCTTTTATTTCATTAATCACATTAATGAAGTCCCATCATTTAAGTTACCTAAACATCATAGATAAATACGATGTACACTTATGCCATCCGCATTCGCCTCGATGTCCCCTCGTGCACCGTTAGGTTAGGTAACTAACGGCAGAGCAGGGAAGGGCTAGCGCGGGTGTAAAACATAAGTAACGCCTATATAATATATCATATATACTATATACTGTATCTATCACAGAACATTACATGATCACATCACAGATATCGCAGCAGAAGAAACATATGAAATATTGGATAAACTAGGACGTCCGTGTTTTCAATACGAGCCAGTATAAAACACGGATTCCACGGTCGTGATGAATAGCCAAACCCACACCCCTAGACCCCTACGAGAGCGGCAAGCAACCCTACCAATTCTGGAGTTAGGAGACCCGGACTCGACTCCTCGAGTTGGTCTCCCTCTGGACTCCAGAACCCGGTTACTTGTGCTCCCCTCCTTGGGTCTATCCTAGTGCGGAAAAGTAAATAATATACAAATGGTGACAACATCCGCAACCTGGAAGTGCCCCAATAAAAGAATATTACATACAAGTTTTTACATGAATGAAAATGAAAAACACTCATCTCAGATAAAAACCCTCCGGCTATTCAAACACGACGATCCAATATAACATATCCAGCAACACATAACATCACATGTCATCAACGTAAGTAAATATGCGCATCCCAATTGTCGTTGACATATAGCAACAAAACCGGCGATATCACATATTACACTTACGGTCACAGAAAAGAAAGTGTAAAACTACAACAGTTGGAATCCGCAACCACCTCAGACATCACATGCCTGACCAAATGAATTCTTTAGACATCGCATGCCTAACAATTATAAACCCCGCATTTTAGTCTCATTATCGAAAACACTTTTCAATATCAAGTCGGGCAATTTAACAAGATTCCCGACATTTTGATCGAATGCTCGTCGCAAACTTTAGTAGGCGGCCGCACCCCCGACGCCGTCGACAAAGTGCACCAAGGCGGAACACCGCTGCCGCGAGCATCCGGACGGATGCTTTCGGCGACGGTGTTCTCCTACAGTCACTTGGTCGGGGCTATGGAGTGAGGCTGTCTATTAAGTTTACCCGGCGAGTATCCGCGTACGCTACGTGATTGCGACGGACTTTTGATAACATCAAAATTCCGTGGCAACCGATCAAGTGAGACTAAAGTGCTATGTTTATAACATTCATTCAGTTATCTCATAACACATTGTGAATTCCAATTATTGTATCCCATTCCAGATAATTAGAAAATGTTAAACTTTCCGATCGAACATTCAAACACCCAAGTTTTCCCGATACAGATCAACACATGAAACAAGTCTAAAAACATTCAGTCCGTGCCTCAGTACCAACGGTCCAGCCGTAGAAGGGTCAAGCCAACGCCTCACATGTGGCACGCCGTACTGCCCCAAACCCTAAGGTTCAAAGGGCAGTTCAAGACGGTCACATAATCGAGTTAAGGTTTGTTGTCTTTTAGAGGGTCCATCGCGTTACTTGCATTACTTAGAAAGTCATTAAACTACGGAAAAATCCAACACTTGAAAATTTTCCGGCAGGGGAAAAGTTGGGTATTTATATCCGGTCGAACTTTTTAACATATTCAAAAATTATCCGGAAAGCCAAATAGACAAAGTTAAAGTAATCTGATCGATTCATCGAGTCCCCAATACAACCCCAGAACACTCAACTCTAGAATCAAATTAAAAATTCCCAGAAAATACAGCATTAAAATGTAAGAGTTACTGTGCAAAAAGTACTGGGAGAAGGGACAAAAGTGCCGCGGAACCGCCGCATTAGCCAACTAATGCCGCGGTTCCGCCGCACTGTAGTGGAATCATGATCTCGTTTTTCACAGTTCTTCTTAGAAAACCCTGCTGAATTTTCTGCATATTTTTAATATTGAAAAATCAACATTTTCAAAAATTGGACAGAGAGTGGTCTCGGATTAGGGTTTCGGGTTCGTTCAGGTTTCAAACTTCTTCTATGCATCGCCTAAGGCTCTAGCTAGGCTCTGATACCACTGTAGGGTTCCTAGGCACTCTCAAGAGGTCTCACAAGGCATCAACCATGCCAATTTGAAAAATTACGGTGCCGAGAAACCCTAATACGGATCGTTGGCTAGAAGTTTAGGCGAAAAAGAAACTAGTTAACAACTTAACTAAATGGTAAACGGAAATACAACCTTTGTAGATCCGGTTCTCCACCTCCATGGCTCCGCGATGAAGTCTCCTCGCTGTACAAATCGGATCTTGGGCTCTAGCGTCGGCTTAATCGGAGAAAAAGCGGGCTAGGTCATCGACGACGATGCCGAAGATGATCTACGTCGAGGCATCGCTAGATCAAGCTCCAACTTCACCAAGTCAAGAAAACTTGTGAAGGAAACACCCTATACTACTTGGCAAGAGGTAGAGGATGAAGAAATAGGAGGTGGGTTCACTTTAGAATTGGATTTCTCACTCAATTGCTTAAGTTGTCATTGATGAAGCAAGCTTTCTTCAAGTGAAGAAGAAGAAGAAGATGATAAAAATTATGATAAGTATTTTCAAAATGAATAATAAAATCAATACTTATCATATGGCAACCATGATTAGGTGTAGAGAATAGACCATGGTTAATTGCAAGGGTTAGGGTTAAACATGAAGACAAAATGGTCACTAAGTCAAAGCTTCAAGAAGCTTCAAAAACAAACAAAGAAAGCCACCATTTTCTCTTCATCATTTTCTTTTGCTAAAATAAACAAAATGGATAAATAAATGAATAAATGAAGCAAAAGAAACCCTAACCATTGACCAACCATGGTTTAATCCATACACCAAACTATCATGTATCATCAAATATGATACAATCAAATGCACAAAAGTATATCATATATACAATGTGCACATCAAGTGAGAAAATCCTTTTTAAGTGAACCTATATTAGTTAATGTAAAGTGATATATCAAATATATAATTATACATTAAATCATTAAATCAACACTTGATTTAACGACCCGGTCATATCGCATATAACCGACTAATATCAATAGTAACAACTTATCGAATCAACACTTGATCCGATAACCCGGCTATAACGCATATAACCGATCAATGTTACAAATCGCGAGAATGGAATACGGTATCACATACACGCATTATTCTCGGTCCCGCACATATCTCATATGCGCTCCTATTTCGTTTCGCTTGAGCCAGGAAACCTCTGTGTAGGACTCTAAAGACTCGTCAATACGCCGGCAGCAGGTGATGATCATATCAAACACCCACAAGCCGCAAGCGGTCTGCTAAACGTAACGGCCACCCGGGTATTGAGCGATGAGAAGATCGACGAGCAAGCCCGCTCACACTCCTGTGAATCCAACCAGTAACACTTACCATACAGTCCGGTCTGATCGTCTGATATGTCGCATATCTCGCCTAGGGGTGGTAAACGTCAGACCCCAATAGCTCGATAAGTCGTGTCGATATGAGGTCTATAACAATTTGAGAAACTACCGGTAACACTTACCAGTAAATCTCAGCAACCCTGGCCAGGGATTTCTGGTTATAGCCAATCGAACACAGCGCAACATCAACCCCCTATACCGGGAGAGACGAATCCCCTCCTATCGCTCATTGCCTCCATGTGATTCGGGACTGTACCCAAAAACCACCGTTTTGTTCGCCCTCTTGGACGTGGTAAGGTGGAAATCAAAGCACAGTGGGAACCACACAAGACTCTATGACGATCTCGGGTCAACAGACTACTCTGTACCAGTGTCACCTGAGAACTGCCATCTGACGTAAGGTATAATACCATCTGGGAGTTCTCGGCGAGTCCGTCCAGTGTACCCAGTCTCCACTGAGCACCCGTATATCATCTCTGATGTCAAACACCAATGGATATGGGATCATCCATCGCCCATCTGTATGGGTCGAGAAGGTTTACGCTAGTCTACACTGGTATATCGATGCCCCGTCTCGATACACCCACGACTAGGGACTTTGAAGGATGTACTTATGGACTACCATGTCCCCACTATTATGATCCGCATCATAGTCCAGATAGTCATGTACACATCCTAAGGGATTTACCAACATGCAACAGAGAGACATTCAGTATACACGTTAAGGTAAAGAGTAACCAGATAGCATACTATCATGTCGAGCAAGAAAGTTCTCCCTATATATGTCCCAGCATCCACTACAATATACATCCAATGTACAGTAATGGCCTCTAGGGCATACATATAACTAACACCTCTCTATCCCCATCTATGAGAAAACCGTAGTATCTCTCAGGCGGATGAGACGGCCTACTACTCCTGCGGAGGGGTGCGGGAATGTCCTGTTCTTCTTGAACTACCGGTTCTATTAAACTTTCAGTATTAGTTTGTGGTTCTGGAATTTCTTCCAGTTCTATTTCGCTCCCACTTGATTCCTTTTCTAAAAACTGATGTTCTAGAAAATGGGCATTACGAGAAACAAATACCTTTTGTTCCTCTGCGTTATAGAATAGATATCCCCTGAAGTTCTTTGGATATCCCACAAACTTACACTTTACTGATCGTGCCTCGAGCTTGTCCACATGCTGCTTTTTAACAAAAGCTGGAAATCCCCAAATCTTTATATACTGTAGATGGGGTTTCTTCCCGCTCTACATCTGATATGGAGTGGTAGGCACAGTCTTGGTAGGAACCATGTTCAAAAGATATGCCGCTGATTCTAGCGCATAACCCCAGAAAGATCGCGGTAACTCAGCATCACTCATCATGGATCATACCATATCCAATAGGGTTCGATTCCGTCTCTCCGATACACCGTTATGCTGTGGAGTGTATGGAGGAGTAAGCTGAGAGAGAATTCCTTTCTCTTTTAGGTAACCTAGGAACTCGGCACTCAAGTATTCACCACCTCGATCAGATCTAAGTGTCTTGATACTTTTGCCGGTTTGGTTTTCTACTTCATTCTTATACTCTCGGAATTTCTCAAAAGCCTCGGATTTATGTTTCATCAGATAAATGAATCCGTATCTTGAGTAATCATCCGTGAAAGTAATGAAATAGGAAAAACCACCTCTTGCATGTGTAGACATCGGACCGCATACATCACTGTGTATGAGTCCTAAGAGCTCGCTCGCTCTTACTCCTTGTCCAGTAAATGGAGTCTTTGTCATCTTTCCTTTGAGACAAGATTGACAAGTGTCATAAGTTTGATATTCGAACGAGTCCAAATATCCTTCTCTATGCAACTTAGTCAACCTTCTCTCATTGATGTGACCAAGTCTACAATGCCATAAGAAAGCTTTATTTAAATCTGGAGACTTTCTTTTTAGTGTGTTCTGGACATTGAAAATTTGGAGTTGGTTTAAAACATATATACCGTTATTTAGGGTACCGGACCCAATCAAACCATGATTAAGGTGGATGTTAACAACATCTCTTACAAACGTGAAATCATAACCTTTATTTGATAACAAGGAAACTGATATGATATTACACGTTAAGCTTGGTACAAAAAAACAGTTATGTAAAACCAAAATGTGTCCACTCGTCAATCCTAGGTGATAATCCCCGACGGACGCAGCTCCCATGCTAGCTCCGTTAGCAACCTTTAGGGTCATATCACCTTTCTTCAGCACTCTACGGTTTCTCAGTACCTGCAATGAATTGCAAATATGAGATCCTGATCCGGTATCCAATACCCAGGAAGTAGAGTTGATTGACAGACAATTCTCAATTACAAACACACCTGAAGTCGAAGCCACAGCTTGCTTCGTTTCCTGGTTCTTGGCGTTCCACGCCTTGCAATCCTTTTTCCAGTGCCCTTTCCTGTGACAATGGAAGCACTCATCCTGGCCAACTACCGGTACCGCAAACCTTTTCTTTCCCTTCCCTCCCACCTTACTAACACCTCCTCTAGGTTTGGTGGCGGCCTTCTTCCACTAGTAAAATAATGGGTTGCCCCTACGGATAATATCATCCGTAGGGGCAATAAAAGTTTGGCCCTACGGATTAATACGTAGGGCAAAGTGGTTGCCCCTACGGTCGTTCAATATTTATTTAAAAATTATTAAATCTTAAAGTGTTTTTTGCCCCTACGGTGGCGCAAACCAAGTACCTACGGGTATATCCGTAGGGACAACTAAATAGCGATTTAAGTAATCGTTCCCTACGCTGATTATTTCTTATTTCCTTTAATTTACGCGCGAACCCAAATCCCCAAACCTTGACGTTCCCGCCGATCGCCGTTCTCGTCATCGCCAGCGCCGGCCGAATCGTCGTCGCAACCGCCTGCAGTGATCTCGTCGTCGCCACCGCCGGCCGAATCGTCGTCGCCACCGCCTGCAGTGATCTCGTCGTCGCCACCGCCCTCGTCGTCGCCGATTGCGTCTCCGTCGTCTCCTCCACCGCCTAGCCTACAGGTTAGTTAAACATTATTTTAATGATGTTAGGGTAGCGATGAGGGTTATGGTTAGGTATCGGTTGTGGTTAGGGTTAGGATTAGGGTTAGGGTACGGGTTCGATCGGTTGAGGTTCGACTGGTGTTGGGGTTGGGGTTAGGGTTAGGGTTCGGTTGGGGTTTGGTGTTGGGGTTGGGGTTCGGCTGGGGCTGGGTTGGGGTTAGGGTTTGGTGTTGGGTTGGGGTTCGGCTCCGGCTGGGTTGGGGTTAGGGTTTGGTGTTGGGTTGGGGTTCGGCTGGGGCTGGGTTGGGGTTAGGGTTAGGCCGGGTTAGGGTTTGGTGTTGGGTTGGGGTTCGGCTGGGGCTGGGTTAGGCTTAAAAAGGTGAAATTTTAGGGGATTGATCTGGAAAATAGTGAAAGTCGATACTGTTTATTTGTGAATAACACAGTCCATGATTTTTATATGAGAAAATGGTCCATGAAAGTCTATGGGATTTATCTAAAAAACGCTGAAAGTTCATGTATTTATTTGTAAACAACAAAATTCATGGTATTTATCTGGAAAACGTTGGAGGTCAATGGTATGTATTTGTAAACAACAAAATCTATGAAAATTATGTGAAACGTTAAAACTTCATGGTATTTATTTGTAACAAACAAAGTCTATGGTATTTGTTTGATAAATATTGAAAGACCATGACATTTATATGTAATGGGTCAAAGTCATTTGGGTTATGTCAATCTTATTGGCGATACTTTCTTTTTGTGCATATCCAAAAACTTTGAAAGTTCTTGGTACCTATTAGAAAATATAAAGGGTTTTGTAGTGAAAGGAAAGAATTGGATTTAGAAAAACCGTGTGTAACTTTTAGAAATTCTATACACTCAAGTATATAGAAAAGGGTTAATTGCGGATACAGCCTATGTACTATGGGGATCAAGCACTTATAACCTCTGAAGTATAATAATAAGCACTTTTGTTTGTTTTTCATTAGTGATTAATTTTTAGTTTGCTATTTATTCTTTTTCAGTATGGATACTTGATAGAATTATAATTGCTTTATTATTGTTTGCCTTTTTCCTTTTGTGTAGAAAATATATCCATTGTGTCATATGGACACTATTAATTTCACATCGATTCAAGGGAAAAATTAAGGAAGATTGTGTTTGTTATATCAAAAACCTTTCTGTTGAACCCAACAGGTGAAACTTTAGAGTTGTTATAGATAGCTCTACATGTTTAATGCATGTACCATTGTTAAGAGAGTGCAAGGTGGAGAACAATAATTTGTTTCAACGGCACGTTTTTCAAGTTATAACCAATATATGATACTCGATGATAATATGAAACCTTCATATTCCCATCGATACCCATATATGAAACTAAAAGCGCCACTTAGTTCCCGTCTATCGGTTAACATACGTGCGATGCTCGTCGTGACCTAGAACTATACGAAGGTTGTTAAATATCGGACAGTATAGCTCGATACTAACAACCGTCGTATAGTCTACGCAACGAGAAAATTCAATCGTATGGTAACCCATAGATTTGTCCCGTGTGGACAAGTTAAGAATGTATAAAGTAAACGCCTTCATTCACTTGTGTTTTCATCCGTTTCGAGATATTTCGTCGGTACCTTTCCGCTGGTTCTCCGTGTACAAAGATAGATTAGATGTTCATTTCAACGTTGTTTCACAGCTTTGAAATGATTATCTATTCTATTACAGTGTACTCGGAGAACAGCGGGGAGGTGCTGCCGAAATTTACTCGAAACGGTTGAAAGCACAAGTGATGGGCGTTCGCTCTATACACTCTTAATGGGATAGAAGCCTACCCCCGACAGCCGGAACACATACATACAAACGCATAATCAGAGAGCGACTCGAGATGTTCGGGTTAAAACCAATATATGATACTCGATGATGATATGAAACCTTCATATTCCCATCGATACCCGTATATGAAACTAAAAGCGCCACTTAGTCCCCGTCTATCGGTTAACATACGTGCGATGCTCGTCGTGACCTAGAACTATACGAAGGTTGTTAAATATCGGACAGTATAGCTCGATACTAACAACCGTCGTATAGTCTACGCGACGAGAAAATTCAATCGTATGGTAACCCATAGATTTGTCCCGTGTGGACAAGTTAAGAATGTATAAAGCAAACGCCTTCATTCACTTGTGTTTTCATCCGTTTCGAGATATTTCGTCGGTACCTTTCCGCTGGTTCTCCGTGTACAAAGATAGATTAGATGTTCATTTCAACGTTGTTTCTCAGCTTTGAAATGATTATCTATTCTATTACAGTGTATTCGGAGAACAGCGGGGAGGTGCTGCCGAAATTTACTCGAAACGGTTGAAAGCACAAGTGATGGGCGTTCGCTCTATACATTCTTAATGGGATAGAAGCCTACCCCCGACAGCCGGAACACATACATACAAACGCATAATCAGAGAGCGACTCGAAATGTTCGGGTTAAAACCAATATATGATAATATGAAACCTTCATATTCCCATCGATACCCATATATGAAACTAAAAGCGCCACTTAGTCCCCGTCTATCGGTCAACATAACGTGCGATAATTTATTCTTTTCAACGACAAACGCACACACAAAGCATATACATGAATTTTCTTCTTTGTCAGTAACTATCCCGTTCTTATATTTCTCAATATAGTCAGCATAACCTACAATTTATATGTTATTCAGTCTAACATGGCCCATGAGTACGTCAGAGTTAAGGACTGGATGTATGTGGATTGGAAACAACGTATGCAATCTAAGTTTGTCGCAGGAGTTGCTGCTTTCCTTGAATTTGCACGAGCACATAATAAGATCATAATAGAGAAGATTCTTTGTCCGTGTGATAGATGTGGCAATAAGTACTGGCGGAAGGTAGAATTGGCAGAGCTTCATATTGTAAAATATGGGTTTACTAGACTTTATTCAATTTGGAAATATCACGGGGAAGGAGAAGAATGCAGTACTGCGGTAGAAGAAGGAGAACACGATAATGCGGCAGGAGAAGAAGAAGAATTCGGTAATACGGCAGGATACGGAAATTTATTTCCATCAGAAGAAATGGAGGATATGGTAGAGGCTGCCCTAGGTGAATCTATTCGTACCGAAGATGACATTCCTTCCGGTCAAGGACCGCGTGCGGATAAATATGAAAATTTCATGAATGATGCTAGGAAACCAATTTATGAGAATGCGAAGTATTCCACCCTATCATGGTTCGTCCAACTTTTCCAAATTAAGTGCCTAAATGGATGGAGCAACAAGTCATTCACAATGCTTCTTTCGTTCTTGAAAGATTCTATGCCTCCGGGAAATAATGTGCCCGAAAGCTGGTACGAAGCCCAGAAAATGATGTCTGATTTGGGTCTAAAGTGCGAGAAGATTCAAGCATGTCCTAAAAATTGCGTGTTGTACCGGAAAGAGAATTCAGATTTGAAAGAGTGTCCAACATGCGGAGAGGCCAGGTATAAGCCGAAAGATTCTGATAAGAAGCCTGATATACCTGTGAAGATAGCACGATATTTTCCCATAACACAGAGGCTACAGAGGCTATTTAGGTGCAAGAAAACAGCCGAGGCAATGATTTGGCATCACCGTGCTCCTCCAAGCGAAAATGGAAAAATGAGCCATCCAAGAGATTCACCGGCATGGAAGGATTTCGATAGGAGGCACGCAATATTCAGTAGCGATCCTCGCAATGTCCGGCTCGGACTGGCTGCCGATGGCTTCTGCCCATTCAACTATATGGCTGGAAGTCACAGTACATGGCCCGTTGTAATGATAATTTATAATCTGTCGCCTTGGTTGGCTATGGACCAATCATACTTTATGATGCCTCTTCTTATCGACGGACCAAACTCACCGGGGAACAATATCGACGTCTATCTCCGACCTCTGATTGAGGAGCTGAAAACTTTGTTCATTGATGGTGTAGAGACATATGATTCAAACACAAATACAACCTTCATACTGCGTGCGGCTTTAATGTGGACAATTAATGACTTTCCTGCGTATGGAATGCTTTCAGGTTGGTCCGTACATGGTCACAAAGCATGTCCTCATTGCCATGAACACACAACATCAAAATTTTTGAATTTTAGCAGGAAGGTTTGTTATTGCGGCCATCGACGTTTTCTGCCTCCAGACCATCCCTATAGGTTAGACACGGTTCACTTTGATGGTCATCAGGAGCTTCTTGGGCCTCCATCCCCATTGTCCGGAGAGGACGTGACTGCTAAATGGGATGGTTACAATAACGTGACCTTCGGGATGGATCCGACGAGACAGGTCAAACCACAATATTGGAACAAGTTAAGCATTTTCTTCGAGCTTCCGTACTGGTCTACAAATTCAGTGCGTCATTGTCTGGACGTCATGCATATAGAGAAGGGAGTATCAGAGCACATACTTAACTTGCTTCTGTGTAAAGACGGGAAATCGAAAGACAACATGAATGCCCGGATGGATCTACAAGAGTGGGGAATAAGAAGTGAACTGCACCCTAAACCGGTAGCGGGTAAACCGGGCAAGTTTGTACTTCCCAATGCCGCTTATCATATGTCACAACTGGAGAAGAAAAGATTCCTGCAGGTGTTGCATGATTTGAAAGTCCCCACAGGCTTCTCAGGATCATTCAGCAAGAAAATAAAAATTGTGAAGGGCAAGATCGATGGGCTGAAAAGTCATGACCACCATGTTATCGTGGAGCACCTTCTTCCATTAGCCCTCAGGACTTCTCTCCCCGACTCGGTTGGTCTGGTAATCAACGACCTATGTTGTTTTTTCAGGGAGTTGTGTGCTAAAACGCTGGAGGTTGCGACGCTGGATAAACTAGAAAATTCTATTGCGTTGATACTTTGCAAGTTTGAGCGTATTTTCCCACCGTCATTCTTCGATATCATAATACACTTGACGGTTCATCTTGCAACTGAGGCGAAATTAGCCGGACCGGTACAATATCGATGGATGTATCCCGTCGAGAGGTACGTTAAATTTTTCGTTTCGCGCAATTTATAAATTTATTTTTGTCATGTATGCCCGTGTTTATTTATTCAACATATTCTCATTAGGTACCTTTACACTCTTAAGAAGTATATACGCAATAAAAATCGACCAGAGGGTTCTATCATGCAAGGTTATCTTCTTGATGAAGCAACCACATTTTGTTCCCGCTATCTGGACGAGAACATTGAGACAAGGCTTAACCGACCACGAAGAATTCAAGACGGGCCATATGGTAAAGCCGAGTATAAGAGGGTAGACACTATGTTTATCAACAAGATATACCGGTTTATCTTGCTTAATTGCGTATGTCTTGAACAAATTAGAGAGTAAGTTCTTTTGGATTAATTGTTATATCTGTGTTTGTGTATGAAATGACATAATATTAATGTCACAATTATTTGTCGAAAACAGAACTCATTTTATCGAGGTACGTGAGGGGCATCCTGATTGGAACGAAGAGCGTTTGGAAAAATACCATCAGGATAATTTTTGTGATTGGGTCACAGAGCATGTAAGTTATTCGAATTACATTTTATTGCTATCGGTTTTAATCTAAACTTGTATCGTTCTGTATTTATCGTAAAATTTGTTTTGTTAGATCCACGATCCGAACTTGTCTGCATCATTTGAGAGTGATTCAAGATGTTTAGCTCAATTTCCTAGTATGGAAGTTGCACATTACAAAGGATTTGGTGTCCTTGGATACAAATTCGAAGTTAAGGACATAGAAACATCTAGAATCACTCAGAACAGTGGGATTGCGACGGTAGGATCGGACGGTGTGATTTACTATGGGTACTTAAATTGTATACTCGGCATCCACTATCCCGGACGATCAGAACCCTTTTATATATTCCACTGTACTTGGTACGATCCGCGAACCGATACAGACAAGTGGAGAAGCAGTCTTGGGACCTGGAAAGATGAATATGGATTGACAAGTGTGAACACACTTCGATTTTACGGTCAGGACGATCCGTTTATCTTTCCGAACCAAGCGTTCCAAGTATACTACTCACAGTGCTTGAAGCATCCGGGGTGGAGTGTTGTATGTCGATGGAAACCTAGAGATGTCTACGATGTCCCAGAATACGAGGACAGCGATGAGGACGAAGAAGAGAGAAGGCTTAAAGTGCTCCGACCGTCTGTTTCGAAGGACGGGTTGTCTTCGACCGATCATGAAGTTACGTGGGTTAGAAATGACATCGACGATGAAATCCAAGTAGATATGTATGATGCGCCCACGAAACGAAAAAGGTTATCAGTAATGTTATATTATTACTTCACATTTTACGCTCTAGATCATATATAGTCAATACTTTTAATGATTGTCTAATGCGTCCACGAACCGTTTATCTAGATTTGATGACGATGTCGGGAGCAGCGAGGGGCGGCAGGAGCTCCAGCCGCGGCAGAGGCAGAGGCAGAGGCAGAGCGGTTCTGCCGCCCGGAGAGCTCCGTAGGGAGCTTCAGAGGGCCGGTCTTGCACCCAGATCGGAGACCCCTTCGGATGCCTCCTTCCGTGTTGATTTGGCCACACCTCCAGGTATACTGCACGCATATCCATTTTGAATGTAATATTACAGATATTCATGCATGTTTATGTAAAAATTACTTATATTGTCAATGTTTGATTGTCTAGTTGTTGGTGATGCGTCCACATCTGGGACAGAGGCCACCCCCGCTCCTCCAGGTATGTTTATATATCATATAGTGTATGTATATTGATTTAGAATGCTATATCATAAATATACACATTCCTTTTGCTCTTACTTAGCAATTTTTATTATTGTCTAGCTGTAGGTGGTGACACCACCGCACCTGCGGGTATGTTTATATGTCCTATAGTGCATGCATATTGATTTAGAACGTTATATTATTGATCTACACATTCTTTTTGCAATTACTTATAAAATCTATTTTTAATTGTCTAATTATAGGTGGTGCGTCCACACCTTCCACAGGGGCCACTCCTGCCGCTTCCATACCCTCCGCATCGTCTGCAGGTTAGTATGAATAAATTTAAAATATTTATTTATTTTACATATGCTCTATAGAATAAATATGAACTTCATGGAGATTTAGCGTCGATGTTTATTTTACAGTTGGAGGGGATGCGTCCGGGACCCCGGTTGTTCCTCACCGGAGGAACTATCGTCCCGCTCGTGCTGCTGCTCGGGCCCAGGCTCGTGCGCTATTCACCGGAGGTATATATCACACTTGAATTCTTAATACAACTTTGTCTTATTATTGATTGTCTTGATATTTCGTGCAGACGCAGGGCCTCTCCACCCCCAGAGGGGGACTCGAGGCCCGAATCAGTCCCATAGGCTGAGGCCTGATAGAGCTAGGGGGGAGGCAGCATTCCCCCTATTTTTTACCCTTGACTATCGCTATACCGGTCCTTATGCCGAGAGGTTCGGCCGGTATTTGGGGGACGAGAGCCGGATCGTGAAGAACTATCCACTTCACGTTGAGTGGGGCGAGCAGCACCAGCGCTCATTCGCCCTCTTCTTTGAACAGGCTCAGGTATGTATTAATATATATTTTCATTTGATCTATCCAATATATTTATTATTAACACTTGCAATCTAATAACAATGTTTTTTTGTATTTTCAGTTGGATTACGATTTTCAGCCTGTAGCCGACCCTGATCACCCGGGGAGGGTGCTCGACCTTCATGCTCTGTACAATGGCCTGATGAAGAACATGCAGGCCAAGATCCGATACAACAGGAATGAGCTGAAGGCCGACTGCTACTCCCTGTGGATAGCGACCCCCGAGGCAGAGAGAGCGGCCCTCCTATCTACTCCGGCGTTTGCGAGAGTCGACGTAGAGACATGGCCTATATTGTGCGCTTATTTCGACTCCGAACGCAAACGAGTATGTATTTTAAATTTAATTCATTATTTATGATATAATTTATTTCTTTGTGTTTCTTAATTAGAAAACTAAATGTTAATGCGTTGTGCAGAAACAGGCCGCTCAGAATACGGAGAACAGGAAGTCGGCGAAGAGGGGTCGCCCCACTTACACAGGTGGCTCGAGGAACATTACTCGAGCCATGGAGTTATCGGTAAATTAAGAGTTATTCTCTAATATTCTGCAATATTAAGAGTTATTCTCTAACATTTCTAATATTAAGAGTTACTTTCTAATATTGCAGACAGCTCGGACCGTGGCGTCAGGTGGTACACCGAGCGTGCTGTCCGCATATCTTGCCGTCCACGGCACCTCGACAGATCCCGCCACGGGCGAGCTTCGATGTCCCGACGTCGCTACCCAGGAGTACTGCGTAAGTGTTAATATTTTTTCTACCCAAATTTGAAATTTTAGTTTTGGAAGGTTCAAGTTTAAATTTTATACTTATACTTTACTGCTTAATGTGGGTGTAGGAGCGGGTGGTTGAGCAGGCCCAGGCCTCGGGGATCGATTTTACCGGACAGAACGATCCGAGGCTGCTGACCCCAGTTCTGGACGCCGCACACGGAGGGCACCACGGAGGTTGGGAGAGAGGCCGGGGATTGGGCCCCAGCAGGGCCCATATGAGGTTGGACTCCACCCCGGCGGTTACTTCCTCCGTCTCCAGTGGCCGGCATGTCCATCAGGAACTGGATAGCTTGAGGGCCACCGTTCAGGAGTTGAAGGAGATGCTGGTATGTATACTACTTTATAGTAAAATATCATTTTATATTATATACATATCAACATATCCATAATTAGTACGTAGCTTGAGCTTATTTGGTTTTAGAATTAAGTTTGATTAATCATACATACATATGTAATTAAAATAAACAACGCTTTTCCAAACTAGATATCCAAACAGGGTTTCGAAATAACTTAATAATGAAACGAATTCGAATAATACACAGTTCTTACACGTTTCTTACACACGTTATGTCCAGACGCGACAGGGTAGATCGGCCGAGCCTCCACATGCATCTCCTTCGGCTGCGGCTCCGCAAGCCACTACATCGGCTGCGGTACCGCAGACAGCTCCTGTAGCTCCACCGCCCACTCAGACTCCCGCAGCCGCGGCTCCGCAAGCGACTACCTCGACGGCGGCTGCGCAGACCACAACGCCAGCTCCACATGCCGCTCAGACTCCCTTATCTGTAGCATTGGAGAGTGTATTTACCGAGGAGCAGGCGCGCGTTATTTTAACGTTATTCGGAGGTGGAGCTGGACCGAACTAGGGTAGATTTTTGGTTTTTATTTTTTGAAACATGTATTTATTTATATCACATTGTACTACATTTTGAAACGATATTGATATTGGTTTGAATTTATATCATATTCAGTTTTTGGGTTTCTTTTGTATATTATATATATGCGTGGGATGTGATTATGAATACTGCAATATATGATTTGATTGATGTATATAGTATTGTGCACAGGGCGGGAAAAAATCTAGCAGCCCTTTTTTAAAAAAAAATACAGACAAACTGTACCTACGGATTAATCCGTAGGTATATATGTTGCCCCTACGGCGTTAGCCGTAGGGGCAAACTATCAGGAAACCTGATATTTTCCCACCTGATATCAGTGCAGGGTGTTGGGGATGCCCCTACGGATATGTACGTAGGGGCCACTGTTTATCCCCTACGTATATAACCGTAGGGGCAAAATATCAGGTTATCCTGATATTTTCCCCCCGATCTCAGTGCAGTGTGTTGGGAGTGGCCCCTACGGATATATTTGTAGGGGCTACTTTATATCCCCTACGGCTGTAGCCGTAGGGGAACTAATAGGACCTACAGATATAGCCGTAGGTACAGACAATATATTCAAAAAAAAAAATTAAATATATGATTTTATTACCCCTACGGGGTACTGCGTAGGGGCTATAGCACCTACTGAGTTATCCGTAGGGGCATAAATTTATCCGTAGGGGCACGTTCGGGGCCTCAACTTGCACCTGCGGCCTTTGCACCTACGGGGTATTTTTTAGCCCCTACGGATATATCCGTAGGGGCAGTGGGTTGCCCCTACGGATAAATCCGTAGGAGCAACCCATATTTGTAGTAGTGTTCTTCTTTCCTTTGGCCTTTGCCTTGGACCCGGAAGAAGATGTACCGCTAACAAACATAGCGGGTGTTTCTCTTGTCTTCTGCAAGGTGCCCTCTGCACTCCTTAACATGTTCAGGAGTTCCGGAAGTTCAACTTCTTTTCTTTGAATGTTGAAGTTCAGGATAAACTGGGCGTAGGTATGAGGAAAGGACTGGAGAATAAGGTCTGTATAGAGCTCATTATCCAAAGTCGTCCCAAGGACTGCGAGCTCTTCAATATAGCCGATCATCTTTAGGACATGTTCTCCTACCGATGACCCGACAGCCAACCTCGCTCGAAACAAGTTCTTAGAGGTCTCGTATCTTGCTATACGAGATTGCTCTCCATAAAGTTCCTTTGTATGGAGAAATATGCCATCTAGGTTCATATCCTCGTGCCTCCTCTGATGTTCATTGTTCATCGAGGCAAGCACGATGCACTTGGCTTTCGCGCAATCTAAATCCTAGGTTTTGCGGATTTCCTTATCCGCATTGCTGGATTTGGGACCAGGGACAGCAGGTGCTGTAGCGGTGAGGACGTACCCCAATTTGTCATAGGTCAAAGCCATTTTGACATTCCGCAGCCAATCTTTATAGTTTGGCCCTGTCAGTATATTTTTCTTTAAAAGTAACTTAAGTCCAGTCATTTTCAGGGTCGCTGCAATTAGGAGAGAGAGAAGAAAACTCTTTAGCATGATGCTCTTGCAAGTTTAGAGTGGTTTTTAGTTTATCTAAACTGGATGGCTCCCACTGTTTCTCGAATCCTTCCTCAAACCATAAAAGAAGAATTAGCCAGGACTATTCTTACTGTACAATTCTTGCTTAACCGTTCAGCCAGGCTAGTGTCGATACTTCGAGGGAGGTTTTCCAAAGCTTTCGCGAAATTCCTTAATTAAATAACCTCTTTTCTCTGGGGGCGTAACCCCGCTGACACCTTTCTTGACACCTACTTGGTTTATAGCATTGATCGTTAAGTGACGAATTTCCTGATAAGTAGCATATACTCACAGTAGGATCGGGATCTAAATATCATTGTATGATAATGTTGAAGGAATCCTACCAACATTCATCAAACTTCAAATGGTATGCAACTCTTTGCAAATTTCAGTTTCTTTAGAAATTCCCGATATATATATTTCTGCCCTATGCTCTTATGACCTTGGCGTTAGGTCAAAATGTCATAAGTCACATGTCAAGTTCTACCCATCATTATCTTGTCAATTTGAACCCATCCGTATATATCCTTGACGTTCGGCCAAAATGATAATACGACTGTCCCAAACTAACTCATCTATCTATGCAACAAATGAATACCCAGTAGCTACCAAACACTATGCCTTGGCGTTAGGTCAAAATACATAGCTTGAATACTACTGAATACCCAGATGAAATGACGGAGGGCTACGAATGGTTTTGGCAAAATCGTGAACGTAGTGAACTTGATATAACCGAAGGAACCTGATAGCTTTTAAAAGGAGTGGTTAAAGCTCCGCATTTAAAAATATTTGTTTTAAAATTAACCGAGTGGTTTCTTTTAAATTGTTCCAACGATTAAACTTTTTGGTTTATTTTCTTTGCATTATAAATAATGCGTCCCATCATTAACCTGTCATTGCAGAAAACAACGAAAATACAATGTCCTCTTATGCCATCCGCATTCGCCACGGGGTCCCGTCATCACCCGTTAGGTTACTTAACTAACGACAGAGCGTGGGCTGGGCTAGCGCGGGTGTAAAACATAAGTGACGTCTAAATAGCTATCATATATAGATATTGTACATTCGTCAGACGCAATAATAGGCATTCCAGATCATAGATGAACTTTATTGGATTTGCAAGCAATCCGTATTTGTTTTGAGCCTGCAACAAAAGACGGATTACACAGTTGTGATGAATAGCCATTACCCCACCCAAGACCCCAACGGGTACGGCAAACTACCCGCCCGGTAGTTTGTGCACCCCACCTTAGGTCTGTCCTAGGAGCAAAAACAATAAAATGAAATAATACAACGGTGGCTACAACCGCAACCTGGATGTGTCCCGCAAAATAATATTATAACAAATTACATTTACAACAAATGAATTAAATAATAACCCATCACATAACCCCGGCTATACATCACAACAGTCCAACACAGTTCATATCCACAAACAGTAAAACCCATTACAGAAATGTGCAACCCCCTGCCAACCGACATACTAGCAGTTAGGGGAGGTTTACGAACACATTATACAAACACAGATATAATCCATCAAGCAAATACTGTATAATTTCGATCGATTAAACACTTTTAATTTTGCTCCAATACTTCTCTGTAAATCTGAAACCTGAATAAAAATAAAATATTCCAGAAAATACCAAATATCACAGAGAAGCAACACAGGAAAATTGGGTTCCTGAATCGCCAACTCGGCGGCGGAATCGCGGCGGATCGGTGGGATCCGCCGCGGTACCGCGGCGCTTTAGGCGATTCAGGGGCCCAATTTTCTTGGGTGTTCTTCTACTGTCTTTTCAAGCTTTCTGAACATCCTTGAAAAATTTTTGGACTTCATTTAAAAATCGACAGAAACTTGTGATTTCGGGCTTTTCCGGTTTCGTTTTTTCCGTTCGAAATTCATACAAATTTGCAAGTAAGTTATTTATTGTTTAGCGAGGCTCTGATACCACTGTAAGTCGATGTACAACACCCCACGAGTTGCGGGGAGGCGGAAATATGAAAAACGATCTTGTTCTTTGCTTAAACATCGACTAACCGCATGAATCGAAGCTAAACGATAACTAACATCAAACATAGAAGTTAACAACTACTATGTAAAGGGATTATACCTAACGAATCGTGTCCTTCGTCTTTACGAACTCCACTTCCTCCTCGGCCTTCTCGAAGTAGTAGACGATCCACCCGAGAGGTTTACTCCAAGCTTAGCCTCTAAACTTGAGGCAACTAACTTTCTTTAAGTGCTAATCAAAGAAGCTAGGTGATATAGAGTGAGGGTTATGGTTTAATTAGTCTAACTAATCCTTGTACTCAACACATGAGAGGGGAGGATTAGGGTTTGAAGAGGGAGAGCTTGAGGAGAGAGAAGATGAAGATAATAATGAAGTGAGAATAATGAGTTATGATAATATATATCAAGCATTTCTTTTTATCAAGAAAAGAAAATAAAACAATTTAACAACCATGCTTGATAATATCTAGTGATGATTCATCTCCATGAGTCATTAAGCAATTATGAAGCATTAATGACATCGATGAATCATCCATATGACTCACTAATCACATTCATTGTATATGCCACCTAAACATCCTTAGTCACCACCTTCTAGAAGCTTCTCGCGCAATTACGAGAACGCCCCTCCTTTCCGCAAAAATACGGAAAAACTTTAGACTGTATAAATCCAATAACCGGATACCAGTAACTGGCTTAAACCAAAGCCGACTGGTAAAAACTGTCCGAAAGTCGTACGTGTGTAAACACACGTATGCGTCAGAACCCTTGTCGTAAAACCATACGACCTCTATATCGTTTCGCCTGGAGAAGGGAAACTCTCTGTGTGGGACTCTAGAGACTCGACTACTACGCTGGCAGTGGGTTTAACCACAGACCGCAAGCGGCACTAGCTGTACGTAACGGTCCCCAGGTAGATGTCGATAAGAAAACCCATCCGAACTCCTACTGAGTCTGATGTGACAATTTCCGTACAGTCCGGTCCGTTCGTCTAAGACTATCGCATATCAGGCCTAGGGGGGCGGCAAGCGTCAGTCCCCTAATAGCGGTATAAGTCGTGTCGGAGCGAAGCCCATTACACCCTGAGAAACTACTGGAACCTACCAGCAAATCTCGCTTGCCCTGGCCAGGGACTTTGCGTAATGGCTCTCTGACACAGCGCGATATCAACCCCCAATACCGGTAGAGACGAATCCTTTCTAATCGCCACTGCCTCCAAGTGCTCGGGACTGCACCCAACTGCTACCTGTTTGCACGACTCCTTTGAGCCGTGGTAGGGTAGCAATCTAAGAACAGTGGGACACACTCGAGGCGAAGTAGCAGTGTCAAGTCTGCGGACTATGCTGTACTCATGTCACCTGGGAACTGTTCACTGACGACTGGTATAAAACCATCCAACAGTTCCCTGTGAGTCCTGTCCGGTGTACCCGTAACCCAACGAGTACCTGCATACTATCTCCAGTACGACGTACTGACGACTGTGGGACAGACCATCTCCCCAACTGGGATGAGAAGCGTACACACTAGTCTACTCCAGAGTATCGATGCCCTGTCTCGATAATCCAACGACTAGGGACCTGAATAAGGATGTGCTTGTAGACTACCCAGCCCCCACTAGTGTGACTGCCATCACAACGCTGGTAGTCAAGCAAGATCCTAAGAGCTCTATCAATACGTATACTCACATTTTAAGATAGAAAACCAAGTAGCATACTACCATGTTTAGCAAGACTGTTATATACATGTGAATATCCCAAGCTTCCATTAAGTAATATACAAACTAGTATGATACAATAATGGCCCCTAGGGCATATACACTAACATACCTGTCTTAGAGCATGTTCGGATGTCTGATGGGACCTAGTTCATAAATGAACTCCAAATCCAAACATCTTAGACTGTATCGACAACTGAACTTAATCAGTATCTTGCACCATGCCTCCCTCAGTATCCACTTGGACCACCTATCCAAAATACTGCCCCTCGTCAGAGGGAAAACTATAACTCTGACAGTCACTCTGTCGTCCAGGTCACCTTGGAAGCCTGGAATGATAACCGTCTCCTGAATGAGGCTGATGTTATCATATCCCTAGAACATCCACTTATGTTCTAAAACTGCTTCCTGAACGTTTCTCCAGGATTGGATCAATATCACCTTATTGCATCTAGTGCAAAAACATCTGGCGTGGTACTTGACATCTCATGATTGACTCAATTGCCTAAGCAAATGATTTGCCAATCATGCACATCCCTCTCCACTTTAGTCTGTAAAACACCTTTAGAGAGGGTGACTCCATTACCTGCAGGTATACTACCGTGCCTGGAGTCGTCCATTCTAAATAACTTTAGAATGCTGTCTAAGTACCCTGATTGGGACACTTCCTAAATCTAGATCTAAAGCCATAGATCTAGTAACCAGAATGTCTGATATAATATCCAAGTCCCTTTGTGGAGAAACCACTGTGTGACAACCAAAGCATAACCGATCGTAGTTGATCAGTCGAAAATAATGTATTTTTAACACGTCAATTTCCCTATCTTTTGCATTCATCTAGAGGTGTTCGGTTTGCATATTACACATATTAGCAAAACAATAGTAAAATACCGAATTACCTATGTTGTACACTAAAACCGGCATTTTTAGGGAAATTGACTGTTTATCATGGCATCGCATCATTCTTGTAGCGCAACACTTGTTTCGAAGTCTGTGCAGGAAATTCCAGAAACCGAGCCAAATTGTCAAAAGTGCTGATAAAAATTACACCAATTCTAAGTCTGGTTATCTGGCAGTAAACAATAAGGTGTAAAACTATTCCAGAAATTTATTCAAGGCCATTGGGCGCTTCCCGCCGCGGATCCGCGGCATGATGACGTCAGCAGAGAAACATATTTTCCCTATGTGCTTATTTCTAACGGCAAAGCTTCCAGAACACTGCAGAAACTCCCCGTGGCTTCATCTAGAAGGCTTGGCCTAACAACCTAGTTCTAGAAGCTTCCTTCCAACTAACTTCATCAAGAAGCCTCCTTATAACAACCTTCTTCTAGAAAGCTTTCTCCAACAACCTTCTTCTAGAAGCCTCCTTGTAACAAGCTCATTCTAGAATATTCCCTCCAACAAACCTCTTCTAGAAGATTCTTTCTAACAACCTCATTTTGGAGGGAAAATTCAAATGAGGTGGTTCATTTTGGAGGGAAAAGTTGTTCATTTTGGAGGGAAATTTGAAATTTGAATTCTAGATCTAAGATTATGAGGTTTATAAAAGGAAACCTAGATCTAGGGTTAATGGTGGTTCTTCTTCTTCTCCTCTCTTCATCTTCCACTTACAAGTTGAGTGACACAATTTGTAAACCCTAACCCTAATTCTAAATTCCAATCCAAGATCAAGAATTCCGAGTTCAATCAAAGCAAGAAGCCTAGATCCTTTTGGAGCGAAGCCGATCTTCATCCGAGCAAGTGATCCAAGCCGATCCGCGACTCACGGAGACGATGCGACGCCAGATTCGACGATCTCGTTCCCTTCTCAATTTCTTGTAGTCTTTGAGCAAAGTGTAACAAATTGTTGAATAATAAAGGTGATAATTCTTTTATCTTGGTAATCTTTTGAATTCAAGCATTATGATTCAATCTAGATTCTTGAATGTTTGCTTTGTGATAATGTTTGAGTAAAACTCCGCTCGTAAAGGAGTCGAGACGATCGATAGAATGATGATGATTTAGATTCTTTTACAATTCTTAAATCCTATAACGTTTGTAAATTCTTGTAAATCGAATGATCGATGACCTAGTTTCGATGCGATGATTTCTTGATTGTGTTCGCTCAAAACTAGAGATCAACGATCGATCATTTGATTTTCTTGAAGCTAGTTTGTGAATGAGATTCATCGAAAGGAAAAAGGATAAGATGAGGAAACCCTAGCTTCTTCGCAAGATCCTTAACCTCGATAAATCGTCATCGATCTAGTATCAATTCGTTAATGGATAAGAGTATGTAATCATTAGATCTCATCACATCTATAGATCCGATCTACTCCGACGAGCACACTTCGAATCTTGATTGTTGGCTTGGAAATCATCACATCTCAATTCTTGATTTTAATGTTTTCTTAGATCTAGATTTTTCTAATTCTTGAACTTCAATTTACAAATCAAGAATTGTTTGTTTTCTTTTCTTTAAAGTTTCAACTCATCTAAATCGAAACACGAACGATTACACTTTCCCTGTGGACGATCCGCACTTACTAACGCGCTATATTCAACACCGTTATTGATTGCGGTCAAATAATTTTTGGTTGTGATTTCTATATACATTTTCTACCTACACAACAATAATTCTCATCAATCAAATGGCACCGTTGCCGGGGATAGTGCGCTAATTGTTCGTATTTTGAAATTTGAGTTGAAAAGTTTAATCCATCTATATTTTTAGATCTAAATTCGCACAAACCCTAAACGTGTTGTTGTGATTTGTTTCGAGGAAATCTGGAATCATTGGAGCTTGAGAAATTTTTTTCAGAGCATTCCAGAGAGCTGTGTATCTGAACAGGAGCATCTGTAAAAGAATTTGTGCAGTGATCCCCTGAAAGCGCCGCGATTCCGCGGCATTAGAAAGCATATGCGGCGGATCCGCCGCGTTTCTACTTCATCTCTGTACAAAATTTCTAAGGTGAATTCTATACTTTCTTATCTCCTCCTTCAACTGCTCCAATTAACAATTTGCTGCAGGTTTCTTTGCAAATAAATCGCAGCGCCGCAAAAAGCAAAATAAATTGTGCGTGTTTTTGATTTTTGGTTGTTTGCATATTAATACGGAAATTAAGGGGCACGGCCAAATTCAGTTTAGGTGGGGAGTTCATTACCGTTCCTAAGCCCCAAAAATCACAAACTTGCATCCTTATTTACCCTCATTAACTAAAAAAGATATAGAGATGACTCTAAGGACTGTCACGCTCACTTAGGACAAGAGAAGGCCGTGGGTAATTCATTACTTATCCGCGTTTCTTTTGTGGTTTCTAAGGCAAGTGTGTCTAAGGCAAGTGGTTATTAATTAGGCCCACTACTTACGTAGTGGATTACCTTCCCACTTACCTGGCCACAGGGGAGACAAAGAGGCAGTGGAGGATTGATCCTGCGACTGGTCTTTTGGCAGTTAGGAGCGGTCTAGAGCTTTGACCTAGGTGACCACTAGATTTTAGGGTTTTGCTTGTTGCATTTGTTGTGATCGCATCATTTTTTCAAAAATTCGTATCTTTTTCAAAACAAACACCAATCTCATCTTTTCCCCTAATTTTAATTCACGTTGCCACTTGTACTAACCCTTTTTAGTGCAAGATAGGCTGGACACGGGATTCTAGTGTCCGTTTAGTCCGCGTCCCCTCGATCGACCCTAAAGTCGGTATTTCTATATTTACCTTTTCTTTACCCACCACCACCCCCACATCGATGGATCCGTCTCCATCGAACTTCTTTACCACTACTTTGCCGCCGTCCGTTGGTGCCCAGAATCCACCTCGCATCTCTCTCCAAGAGAGGTGCTATCCTATTCGAGGTCCTCTTTCGACCTGTCTCTCCATTCCACCAGCCAATGGGGACAATTTTCAAATAAAACCCCAATACATCAACCTTCTACCAAAATTTCACGGTCTCGAGTCTGAAGACGCATATGTCTTTATCACCAAATTTGAAAATGTATGCGCAATGATGGGTACCTCACAGCTTTCTGTGGATGCTATGTGTCTTTGTCTTCTCCCATTTACCTTGTACGATATAGCCGAGAAGTGGCTGTATAACACTACCACACATTCCATTTCAAATTGGGAAGAATTCGTCAAAGCATTCCTTAAGAAATTCTACCCACATCATAAGACAGCTCGAGTCTGTAGCGAAATAAATCAATTCACCCAGCTTCCAAATGAACCATTTTCAAAATGTCTTGAACGCTTCAAGGATCTGTTAGTCCAATGTCAACATCATGGAATCCCTAGATGGGAACTGTGCCGAATCATATATCAAGGCATTAATCCTAACACAAGACAGACCCTTGAATCCATGTGTTAAGGCAACTTCATGACCAAAGATGATGGGGAAGCCTGGAAATTCCTAGAAGATTTCGCGGAAAAATATTTACAGTGGGAGGGTGTGAGTCAATCGTCTAGGGGTGACAACAACCAATCGGATGTTTCCATAGGAGTTAGAGCTGAAATTTCAGCTATAAATAAGAAACTCGAGACTATGGAAAACAAATTTTTAACTGCCGCCCTAAATCAAATGTCACTCTCGAAAACTGTATGTGGATGTTTTTCTGATCCTTCTCATTTGACGGAAGAATGTCCATTGAATTCTCCGTTTCAAGGTCATGAGCATACCAATGCAGCATTTCAAAGACCTAAAAACGATCCATTTTCTTCCACTTATAATCAGGGTTGTAGGAATAACCCTAACTTTGCTTAGAACCAATCACAATCTCAAAACACGGTTTAAACCCAAAACAATTTCCAAAGGGTCCCTCCACCACAACAGCAACCACCACAATTAAGTCAGCACCCTTTTCAAGCACAAAACTTCCAAAATCCGGTTAACACACCTGCACCGTCTAATCCTTTGCAGTTGACCGGTACTAATGAATCCTCTTCATTCATGAACTTGCTTTTGACAATAAAGACTTCCGTCGATGATATAAAGAAAAATTCCACCTCCCAGGCGGAGAGTATTAAATCGGTGGAAGAAGAAATTGCAAGATTAAAAGCCGAAATGAGTGCAAGAGAGAAAGGGAAACTTCCAGCTCAACCTTTACCCAATCCTGGCTATTCACATCATGTGAAAGCAATCACGTTGAGATCTGGAAGAGTGCTTGACAATCACGTTGGGGAAGAGATTGATGACACTGAAAAATCTATCAATGATACCCCGGCTGAGACCTTTCCTTCCACTTCTACTTCTAATTTTGACCTCAGTTCTTTTACCCCACCACCTTCTTGCGAGCCTATTCTTCGTTTCCCACAAGGCTCGCCACCTCAGCCCACCTCTTCTAGTTCTCCACGGATGATCCCCACTTCTATTCTAGGATCGGGTCCACACACACTTCCTTCTCCTATGATGGACCCAGCGCTTATTGCTAAAGCACCTTATCCTAATCGGTTAAGGGCTAACAAATCGAGTCCACACATGGAGAAGATTACGGACATGTTTAAGCGAGTTAACATCAACATCCCTCTCCTAAATGCCATCCAACAAGTTTCGTCCTTTGCGAAAACTCATAAGAACTTGTGCACTAGGAAGAGGAAGACTCAAGTGCCCAAGAAGATATACACGGCAAAGACTGTAGACACGGCTTCCCCCAACAAGTACCACGGAAACGTAAGGACCCTGGCTGTCCTACTATTTCTATTTCTATTAGGGAAAAACACATCAACCGTGCTCTACTAGACCTTGGCGCTAGTGTTAACTTGCTTCCATATTCAGTCTATGTGCAACTAGGTATCGGAGTGTTCAAGCCCTCGAGCATAACTCTTCAGATGGCAGACCGATCAATCACCAAACCTAGGGGTGAACTGGAGGCTGTGTTAATAAAAATCGGGGAATTCGTATTCCCTTTGGATTTTATTGTACTTGATACACAGCCTGTAGCAAACCCACGGAATCAAATTCCGGTGATTTTAGGTCGCCCCTTTTTGGCCACTTCCAACGCTATCATCAACTGTCGTAATGGTTCTATGACCCAATCTTTCGAGAATAGGTCAATTGAGCTAAACATTTACAAGTTGAAAAGTGTACACTCCGAACCTACTGCTCAGGTCTGTTCTGTCGACTTAATGGATGTCGACAGCAGCGAATTTGACGATCCTCATGATACTGATCTTGACTCTTTTCATACGTTATTGTTTGACCCAACTATGTATCATACACATACGGACTCTTCCACCGAGATGTCCGGGTCAACAACTAAGACTGATTATGAACCGTTCTTAGAGTCTGAAGATCATCCCGCACTTTGTGATGACATTATTCATCGGGGTATTGATGAAACTTTTGAGGAAATCTTCGCTGATGAACTCGCATTTTTGAATGACACGGGTGTTGAGGTGAATCATCTCCCAATCAATGAAATTGAACCTCCACCCCTTTTTCTGAATTGTAAAAAGAATGCGAGCAATCCATCACATTCACTGCACCGTCTCTCCAAAATGAGACGCACACACATTCTATTCCACCCCTTACCCTTTCCCCACTTCTTCTTCCACCAACCAGAGCACTGCATTGATAAAATTTTCGAATGGTTGGTGTTAACTTTTGGTCTTTGCAACGCTTGGTATCGACCAATGATTCTTGACCCCCTCATGTGATTTTCAAAAATTAATATGGCTTAACTCAAGTTTGGGGGGGTATAATCTGGCTCATGAAAAGAAATTTTTTACAAAGTTTTGAGCCAAAAATAAGTTTGGGGGAGGTTCATCACTTAAATATTTTGCCCCCATTAATAAATTCCTCCCAAGCTTACATGTTTTTCGAGATTTAGAGGATGACAACGTGAGGACGCTGTTGAAAACAAGTTTGGGGGAAGTTTGTGCTTATTTTCCCATCATTTGCATATCACTTTGCATAAGCACAAAACATTTTTGAAAACCTATAAAAATTTAAAAATTTTCAAAATAAAAATATAAATATTTTTGTACATAAATTAGATAATAAAAGATTAGATAGTGAAAAATTACATCCAAAAGGTTGGAAAAATTTAAGAAAACCAAGAAAATTAGAAGTTTTCTTATACGAACTAGTAATAAGTAGTTATGTGCCGTTGTCACAAGGGTTCGTAAGATGATGGAAGTCACTAATCTGAGGATAAAAATAAGTCTGAAAAATAGTTCCTATTCTGGAAGCCAAACATTTTGAACGTGGACACCCTACTATTCGCACTTATACACGTCTTGAAACTCGGGATAGTAGAGGATACCTTGAAATGCTCTTGTCTAAAAGCCAAAGTATGAAAGAAATAAAAAAAAATGAATAAAATATAAAATGGTGAGAAAAATAGACACTGGTTTTGTTATCGCCAAGGCAGCAATAAAAAAATAAAGCGATCGTGCCTCTTCACCTAGTGCCCTAAGGCCAACTGGTCTGGGAGTCACTGCTAAGCCTTAGGTTGTGCAAGACGAGGAAAATACACCGTATAAGCAAGCACATGAGTAAACGGTCGGTAAGTACCTCGAGAAGTATTAATGGTCACATGAAAGTGTGTGAGCAAATTCATCTAAATATTCATTAAAAAAAGTACTGAGGCAGATGGACAAGAGTATGATAGCTTGAATTGAATTCTCCGGGTGTAGGGATGTCTTTACACACACGTAGGGTTATATGATCGATGTTTGGAAGAACGATAGGAATGAAGAATAAGTCGATGTTTTATTGAGGGAGGACGTGATTTCTGACATTTTTTCATGACTATTAAGATAGGGCTCATGACAATCGAAAAGCTAGCTTAGTTGGAAACCCTAATTTTCAAGGCTTTTCTTTTACGATTCTTATCTTTAAATGTAATATTCATGATCTTCCTTTTATTATTGGATTTTGTGGGTGCAATCCGCTGAAAACCCTCAGGAGACAACACTCCTCCTACTAGGGACACCTAGAGGTTTAAAGGCTTGTTGCACGTGCTCAGTGCAATCGTGTTTCCTACGAAAGTGTGCTAGTTAGTTTTTCTCTTTCTTTATTTTCTCCTTCTATTTTTAAATAAAACAGTTCGCTCGAGACAACCGAAAATAAGTTTGGGGGAATTTGATCAGTCGAAAATAATGTATTTTTAACACGTCAATTTCCTTAGCTTTTGCATTCATCTAGAGGTGTTCGGTTTGCATATTACACATATTAGCAAAACAATTGTAAAATACCGAATTACCTGTGTTGTACTCTAAAACCGGCATTTTTAGGGAAATTGACTGTTTATCATGGCATCGCATCATTCTTGTAGCGCAACACTTGTTTCGAAGTCCGTGCAGGAAATTCCAGAAACCGAGCCAAATTGTCAAAAGTGCTGATCAAAATTACACCAAGTCTAAGTCTGATTATCTGGCAGTAAATAATAAGGTGTAAAACTATTCCAGAAATTTATTAAAGGCCAATGGGCGCTTCCCGCCTCGTATCCGCGGCATGATGACGTCAGCAGAGAAGCAGATTTTCCCTATGTGCTTATTTCTAACGGCAAAGCTTCCAGAACTCTCCAGAAACTCTACGTGGCTTCATCTAGAAGGCTCGGCCTAACAACCTAGTTCTAGAAGCCTCCCTCCAACTAACTTCTTCTAGAAGCCTCCTTATAACAACTTTCTTCTAGAAAGCTCTCTCCAACAACCTTCTTCTAGAAGCCTCCTTGTAACATCCTCATTCTAGAATATTCCATCCAACAAACTTCTTCTAGAATATTCTTTCTAACAACCTTATTTTGGAGGGAAAATTCAAAAGAGGTGGTTCATTTTGGAGGGAAAATTCAAATGAGGTTGTTCATTTTGGAAGGAAAGGTTATGAGGCTTATAAAAGGAAACCTAGATCTAGGGTTAATGGTGGTTCTTCTTCTTCTCCTCTCTTCATCTTCCACTTACAAGTTGAGTGACACAACTTGTAAACCCTAACCCTAATTCTAAATTCCAATCCAAGATCAAGAATTCCGAGTTCAATCAAAGCAAGAAGCCTAGATCCTTTTGGAGCAAAGCCGATCTTCATCCGAGCAAGTGATCCATGCCGATCCGCGACTCACGGAGACGATGCGACGCTAGATTCAACGATCTCGTTCCCTTCTCAATTTCTTGTAATCTTTGAGCAAAGTGTAACAAATTGTTGAATAATAAAGGTGACAATTCTTTTATCTTGCTTATCTTTTGAATTCAAGCATTATGATTCAATCTAGATTCTTGAATGTTTGCTTTGTGATAATGTTTGAGTAAAACTCCGCTCGTAAAGGAGTCGAGACGATCGATAGAATGATGATGATTTAGATTCTTTTACAATTCTTAAATCCTATAACGTTTGTAAATTCTTGTAAATCGAATGATCGATGACCTAGTTTCGATGCGGTGCTTTCTTGATTGTGTTCGCTCAAAACTAGAGATCAACGATCGATCATTTGATTTTCTTGAAGCTAGTTTATGAATGAGATTCATCGAAAGGACAAAGGATAAGATGAGGAAACCTTAGCTTCTTCGCAAGATCCTTAACCTCGATAAATCGTCATCGATCTAGTATCAATTCGTTAATGGATAAGAGTATGTAATCATTAGATCTCATCACATCTATAGATCCGATCTACTCCTAAGAGCCACACTTCGAATCTTGATTGTTGGTTTGGAAATCATCACATCTCAATTCTTGATTTTAATGTTTTCTTAGATCTAGATTTTTCTAATTCTTGAACTTCAATTTACAAATCATGAATTGTTTGTTTTCTTTTCTTTAAAGTTTCAACTCATCTAAATCGAAACATGAACGATTATACTTTCCCTGTGGACGATCCGCACTTACTAACGCGCTATATTCGACACCGTTATTGATTGCGGTTAAATAATTTTTGGTTGTGATTTCTATATACATTTTCTACCTAGACAACAAGAATTCTCGTCAATCAAATGGCGTCATTGTCGGGGATAGTGCGCTAATTGTTCGTATTTTGAAATTTGAGTTGAAAAGTTTATTCCATCTATATTTTTAGATCTAAATTCGCACAAACCCTAAACGTGTTATTGTGATTTGTTGCGAGGAAATCTGGAATCATTGGAGCTTGAGAAAAAATTTTCAGAGCATTCCAGAGAGCTGTGTATGTGAACAGGAGCATCTGTAAAAAAATTTGTGCAGTGATCCCATGAAAGCGCCGCTATTCCGCGGCATTAGAAAGCATATGCGGCGGATTCGTCGCATTTCTACTTCATCTCTGTACAAAATTTCTAAGGTGAATTCTATACTTTCTTATCTTCTCCTTCATCTGCTCCAATTAACAATTTGCTGCAGGTTTCTTTGCAAATAAATCGCAGCGCCGCAAAAAGAAAAATAAATTGCGCGTGTTTTTGATTTTTGGTTGTTTGCATATTAATACGGAAATTAAGGGGCAGGGCCAAATTCAGATTAGGTGGGGAGTTAATTACCCTTCCTAAGACCCAAAAATCACAAACTTGCATCCGCATTTACCCTCATTAACTAAAAAAGATCTAGATATGACTCTAAGGACCGTCGCGCTCACATAGGACAAGAGAAGGCCGTAGGTAATTCATTGCTTATCCGCGATTCTGTTGTGGTGTCTAAGGCAAGTGTGTCTAAGGCTAGTAGTTATTAATTAGGCATACTACTTACGTAGTGGAGTACCTTCCCACTTACCTGGAATTACCTGGCCACAGGGGAGACAAAGAGGCAGCGGAGGATTGATCATGCGACTTGTCTTTTGGCAGTTAGGAGCGGTCTAGAGCTTTGACCTTGGTGACCACTAGATTTTAGGGTTTTGCTTGTTGCATTTGTTGTGATCGCATCATTTTTTCAAATATCCGTATCTTTTTCAAAGCAAACACCAATCACATCATTTCCCCTAATTTTAATTCACGCTGCCACTTGTACAAACCCTTTTTAGTGCAAGATAGGCTGGACACGGGATTCTAGTGTCCGTTTAGTCCGCGTCCCCTCGATCTACCCTAAAGTCGGTATTTCTATATTTACCTTTTCTTTACCCACCACCACACCCACATCGATGGATCCGTCTCCATCGAACTTCTTTACCACTACTCTGCCGCCGTCCGTTGGTGCGCAGAATCCACCTCGCATCTCTCTCCAAGAGAGGTGCTATCCTATTCGATGTCCTCTTTCGACCTGTCTCTCCATTCCACCAGCCAATGGGGACAATTTTCAAACAAAATCCCAATACATCAACCTTCTACCAAAATTCCACGGTCTCGAGTCTGAAGACGCATATATCTTTATCACCAAATTTGAAAATGTATGCGCAATGATGGGTACCTCACAGCTTTCTGTGGATGCTATACGTCTTCGTCTTCTCCCATTTACCTTATGCGATATAGCCGAGAAGTGGCTGTATAACACTACCGCACATTCCATTTCCAATTGGGAAGAATTCGTCAAAGCATTCCTTAAGAAATTCTACCCACATCATAAGACAGCTCGAGTCCGTAGCGAAATAAATCAATTCACCCAGCTTCCAAATGAACCATTTTCAAAATGTCTTGAACGCTTCATGGATCTTATAGTCCAATATCCACATCACGGAATCCCTAGATGGGAACTGTGCCGAATCATATATGAGGGCATTAATCCTAACACAAGACAAACACTTGAATCCATGTGTCAAGGCAACTTCATGACCGAAGATGATGGGGAAGCCTGGAAATTCCTAGAAGATTTCGCTGAAAAATCTTTACAGTGGGAGGGTGTAAGTCAATCGTCTAGGGGTGGCAACAACCAATCGGATGTTTCCATAGGAGTTAGAGCTGAAATTTCAGCTATAAATAAGAAACTCGAGACTATGGAAAACAAATTTTTAGCTGCCGCCCAAAATCAAATGTCACTCTCCAAAACTGTATGTGGATGCTGTTCTGATCCTTCTCATTTAACGGAAGAATGTCCATTGAATTCTCCGTTTCAAGGTCATGAGCATACCAATGCTGCTTTTCAAAGACCTAGAAACGATCCATTTTCTTCCACTTATAATCAGGGTTGGAGGAATCACCCTAACTTTGCTTAGAACCAATCACAATCTCAAAACACGGTTCCAACCCAAAACAATTTTTAAAGGGTCCCTCCACCACAACAGCAACCACCACAATTGAGTCAGCACCGCTTTCAAGCACAAAACTTCTAAAATCCGGTTAACACACCTGCACCGTCTAATCCTTTGCAGTTGACCAGTACTGATGAATCCTCTTCATTCATGAACTTGCTTTTGACAATAAAGACTTCCGTCGATGATATAAAGAAAAACTCCACCTCCCAGGCGGAGAGTATTAAATCGATGGAAGAAGAAATTGCAAGATTAAAAGCCGAAATGAGTGCAAGAGAAAAAGGGAAACTTCCAGCTCAACCTTTACCCAATCCTGGCTATTCATATCTTGTGAATGCAATCACGTTGAGATCTGGATGAGTGCTTAACAATCACGTTGGGGAAGAGATTGATGACACTGAAAAATCTATCAATGATACCCCGGTTGAGACCTTTCCTTCCACTTCTACTTCTAATTCTGACCCCAGTTCTTCTACCCCACCACCTTCTTGCGAGCCTATTCTTCGTTTCCCACAAGGCTCGCCTCCTCAACCCACCTCTTCTAGTTCTCCACGGACGATCCCCACTTCTATTCTAGGATCGGGTCCACACACACTTCCTTCTCCTATGATGGACCCAGCGCTTATTGCTAAAGCACCTTATCCTAATCGGTTAAGAGCTAACAAATCGAGTCCACACATGGAGAAGATTATGGACATGTTTAAGCGAGTTAACATCAACATCCCTCTCCTAGATGCCATCCAACAAGTTCCGTTCTATGCGAAAACTCTTAAGAACTTGTGCAATAGGAAGAGGAAGACTCAAGTGCCCAAGAAGATATACACGGCAAAGACTGTAGACACGGCTCCCAACAAGTACCATGGAAACGTAAAGACCCTGGCTGTCCTACTATTTCTATTTCTATTGGGGAAAAACATATCAACCGTGCTCTACTAGACCTTGGCGCTAGTGTTAACTTGCTTCCATATTCAGTCTATGAGCAACTTGGTATCGGAGTGTTAAAGCCCTCGAGCAAAACTCTTCAGATGGCTGAACGATCAATCACCAAACCTATGGGTGAACTGGAGGATGTGTTAATAAAAATCGGGGAATTCGTATTCCCTGTGGATTTTATTGAACTTGATACACAGCCTGTAGCGAACCCAGGGAATCAAATTCCGGTGATTTTAGGTCGCCCCTTTTTGGCCACTTCCAACGCTATCATCAACTGTCGTAATGGTTCTATGACCCTATCTTTCGGGAATAGGTCAATTGAACTGAACATTTACAAGTTGGGAAGTGTACACTCTGAACCTACTTCTCAGGTCTATTCTGTCGACTTAATGGATGTCTACAGCAGCGAATTTGCCGATCCTCATGATACTGATCTTGACTCTTTTCATACGTTATTGTTTGACCCAACTATGTATCATACACATACGGACTCTTCCACCGAGATGTCCGGGTCAACAACTAACACTGATTATGAACCGTTCTTAGAGTCTGAAGATCACCCCACACTTTCTGATGACATTATTCATCGGGCTATTGATGAAACTTTTGAGGAAATTTTCGCTGATGAACTCGCATTTTTGAATGACACGGGTGTTGAGATGAATCATCTCCCAATCAATGAAATTGAACCTCCACCCTTTCTTCTGAATTGTAAAAAGAATGCGAGCAATCCATCACATTCACTGCATCGTCTATCCAAAATGAGACGCACACACATTCTATTCCACCCCTTACCCTTTCCCCACTTCTTCTTCCACCAACCAGAGCACTGCATTGATAAAATTTTTGAATGGCTGGTGTTAAGTTTCGGTCTTTGCAAAGCTTGGTATCGACCAATGATTCTTGACCCCCTCATGTGATTTTCAAAGATTAATATGTCTTAACTCAAGTTTGGGGGGAGGTATAATCTGGCTCATGAAAAGAAAATTTTTACAAAATTTTGAGCCAAAAATAAGTTTGGGGGAGGTTCTTCACTTAAATATTTTGCCCCCACTAATAAATTCCTCTCAAGCTTACAGGTTTTTCGAGATTTAGAGGATGGCAACAGTGAGGACACTGTTGAAAACAAGGTTAGGGGAGGTTTGTGCTTATTTTCGCATCATTTGCATATCACTTTGCATAAGCACAAAACATTTTTGAAAACCTATAAAAATTTAAAAAGTTTAAAAAATAAAAATAAAAATATTTTTGTATATAAATATGATAATAAAAGATTAGATAGTGAAAAATTACATCCAAAAGACTGGAAAAATTTAAGAAAACCAAGAAAATTAGAACTTTTCTTATACAAACTAGTAATAAATAGTTATGAGCCGTTGTCCCAAGGGTTAGTAAGATGATGGAAGTCACTAATCTGAGGATAAAAATAAGTCTGAAAAATAGTTCCTATTCTGGAAGCCAAACATTTTGAACGTGGACACCCTACTATTCGCACTTACACACGTCTTGAAACTCGGGATAGTAGAGGATACCTTGAATTGCACTTGTCTAAAAGCCAAAGTATGAAAGAAATAAAAAAAATGAAGAAAATATAAAATGGTGAGAAAAATGGACACTGGTTTTGTTATCGCCAAGGCAGCACTAAAAAAATATAGCGAGGGTGCCTCTTCACCTAGTGCCCTAAGGTCAACTGGTCTGGGAGTCACTCCTAAGCCTTAGGAGGTGCAAGACGAGGAAAATACACCGTATAAGCAAGCACATGAGTAATCGGTTGGTTAATACCTCAAGAAGTATTAATGGTCGCATGAAAGTGTGTGAGCAAATTCAACTAAATATTCATTAATTAAAAAGTACTGAGGCAGATGGACAAGAGTTTGATAGCTTGAATTGAATTCTCCGGGTGTAAGGATGTCTTTACACACACGTAGGGTTATATGATCGATGTTTGGAAGAAAGATAGGAATAAAGAATAAGACGATGTTTTATTGAGGGAGGACGTGATTTCTGACATTCTTTTATGACTATTAAGATAGGGCTCATGACAACCGAAAAGCTAGCTTAGTTGGAAACTCTAATTTTCAAGGCTTTCTTTTACGATTCTTATCTTTAAATGTAATATTCATGATCTTCCTTTTATTTTTGGATTTTGTGGATGCAATCCGCTGAAAACCCTTAGAAGACAACACTCCTCCTACTAGGGACACCTAGAGGTTTAAAGGCTTGTTGCACGTGCTCAGTGCAATCGTGTTGCCTACGGAAGTGTGCTAGTTAGTTTTTCTCTTTCTTTATTTTCTCCTTCTATTTTAAAATAAAACAGTTCGCTCGAGACAAACGAAAATAACTTTGGGGGAATTTGATCAGTCGAAAATAATGTATTTTTAACACGTTAATTTCCCTATCTTTTTCATTCATCTTGAGGTGTTCGGTTTGCATATTACACATATTAGCAAAATAATAGTAAAATACCGAATTACCTGGGTTGTACTCTAAAACCGGCATTTTTAGGGAAATTGACTGTTTATCATGGCATCGCATCATTCTTGTAGCGCAGCACTTGTTTCGAAGTCTATGCAGGAAACTCCAGAAACCGAGCCAAATTGTCAAAAGTGCTGATCAAAATTGCACCAAGTCTAAGTCTGGTGATCTGGAAGTAAACAATAAGGTGTAAAACTATTCCAGAAATTTATTCAAGGCCAATGGGCGCTTCCCTCCGCGGATCCGCGGCATGATGACGTCAGCAGAGAAGCAGATTTTCCCCATGTGCTTATTTCTAACGGCAAAGCTTCTAGAACTCTCCAGAAACTCCACGTGGCTTCATCTAGAAGGCTCGGCCTAACAACCTAGTTCTAGAAGCCTCCCTCGAACTAACTTCTTCTAGAAGCCTCCTTATAACAACCTTCTTCTAGAAAGCTCTCTCCTACAACCTTCTTCTAGAAGCCTCCTTGTAACAACCTCATTCTGGAATATTCCCTCCAACAAACTTCTTCTAGAAGATTCTTTCTAACAACCTCATTTTGGAGGGAAAATTCAAATGAGGTGGTTCATTTTGGAGGGAAAATTCAAATGAGGTGGTTCATTTTAGAGGGAAATGTTGTTCATTTTGGAGGGAAATTTGAAATTTGAATTCTAGATCTAAGGTTATGAGGCTTATAAAAGGAAACCTAGATCTAGGGTTAATGGTGGTTCTTCTTCTTCTCCTCTCTTCATCTTCCACTTACAAGTTGAGTGACACAACCTGTAAACCCAAACCCTAATTCTAAATTCCAATCCAAGATCAAGAATTCCGAGTTCAATCAAAGCAAGAAGCCTAGATCCTATTGGAGCGAAGCCGATCTTCATCCGAGCAAGTGATCCAAGCCGATCCGCAACTCACGGAGACGATGCGATGCTAGATTCGACGATCTCGTTCCCTTCTCAATTTCTTGTAATCTTTGAGCAAAGTGTAACAAATTGTTGAATAATAAAGGTGACAATTCTTTTATCTTGCTTATCTTTTGAATTCAAGCATTATGATTCAATCTAGATTCTTGAATGTTTGCTTTGTGATAATGTTTGAGTAAAACTCCGCTCGTAAAGGAGTCGAGACGATCGATAGAATGATGATGATTTAGATTCTTTTACAATTCTTAAATCCTATAACGTTTGTAAATTCTTGTAAATTGAATGATCGATGACCTAGTTTCGATGCGATGCTTTCTTGATTGTGTTCGCTCAAAACTAGATATCAACGATCGATCATTTGATTTTCTTGAAGCTAGTTTATGAATGAGATTCATCGAAAGTACAAAGGATAAATGAGGAAACCCTAGCTTCTTCGCAAGATCCTTAACCTCGATAAATCGTCATCGATCTAGTATCAATTCGTTAATGGATAAGAGTATGTAATCATTAGATCTCATCACATCTATAGATCCGATCTACTCCTACGAGCCACACTTCGAATCTTGATTGTTGGTTTGGAAATCATCACATCTCAATTCTTGATTTTAATGTTTTCTTAGATCTAGATTTTTCTAATTCTTGAACTTCAATTTACAAATCATGAATTGTTTGTTTTCTTTTTTTAAAGTTTCAACTCATCTAAATCGAAACACAAACGATTACACTTTCCCTGTGGATGATTCGCACTTACTAACGCGCTATATTCGACACTGTTATTGATTGCGGTCAAATAATTTTTTGTTGTGATTTCTATATACATTTTCTACCTACACAACAAGAATTCTCATCAATCAAATGGCGCCGTTGCCGGGGATAGTGCGCTAATTGTTCGTATTTTGAAATTTGAGTTGAAAAGTTTGTTCCATCTATATTTTTAGATCTAAATTCGTACAAACCCTAAACGTGTTGTTGTGATTTGTTGCGAGGAAATCTGGAATCATTAGAGCTTGAGAAATTTTTTCAGAGCATTCCAGAGAGCTGTATATGTGAACAGGAGCATCTGTAAAAAAAATTGTGCAGTGATCCCCTGAAAGCGCCGCGATTCCGCGGCATTAGAAAGCATATGCGGCGGATCCGCCGCGTTTCTACTTCATCTCTGTACAAAATTTCTAAGGTGAATTCTATACTTTCTTATCTCCTCCTTCATCTGCTCCAATTAACAATTTGCTGCAGGTTTCTTTGCAAATAAATCGCAGCGCCGCAAAAAGTAAAATAAATTGCGCGTGTTTTTGATTTTTGGTTGTTTGCATATTAATACGAAAATTAAGGGGCAGGGCCAAATTCAGATTAGGTGGGGAGTTCATTACCCTTCCTAAGCCCCAAAAATCACAAACTTGCATTCGTATTTACCCTCATTAACTAAAAAAGATCTAGAGATGACTCTAAGGACCGTCGCGCTCACTTAGGACAAGAGAAGGCCGTGGGTAATTCATTGCTTATCCGCGATTCTTTTGTGGTGTCTAAGGCAAGTGTGTCTAAGGCTAGTGTTTAATAATTAGGCCCACTGCTTACGTAGTGGAGTACCTTCCCACTTACCTGGCACTTACCTGGCAACAAGGGAGACAAAGAGGCAGTGGAGGATTGATCATGCGACTTGTCTTTTGGCAGTTAGGAGCGGTCTAGAGCTTTGACCTAGGTGACCACTAGATTTTAGGGTTTTGCTTGTTGCATTTGTTGTGATCGCATCATTTTTTCAAAAATCCGTATCTTTTTCAAAGAAAACACCAATCACATCATTTCCCCTAATTTTAATTCACGCTGCCACTTGTACTAACCCTTTTTAGTGCAAGATAGGCTGGACACGGGATTCTAGTGACCGTTTAGTCCGTGTCCCCTCGGTATACCCAAAAGTCGGTATTTCTATATTTACCTTTTCTTTACCCACCACCACACCCACATCGATGGATCTGTCTCCATCGAACTTCTTTACCACTACTCTGCCGCCGTCCGTTGGTGCGCAGAATCCACCTCGCATCTCTCTCCAAGAGAGGTGCTATCCTATTCGAGGTCCTCTTTTGACCTGTCTCTCCATTCCACCAGTCAATGGGGACAATTTTCAAATAAAACCCCAATACATAAACCTTCTACCAAAATTTCACGGTCTCGAGTCTGAAGATGCATATGTCTTTATCACCAAATTTGAAAATGTATGCGCAATGATGGGTACCTCACAGCTTTCTGTGGATGCTATGCGTCTTCGTCTTCTCCCATTTACCTTGTGCGATATAGCCGAGAAGTGGTTGTATAACACTACCGCACATTCCATTTCAAATTGGGAAGAATTCGTCAAAGCATTCCTTAAGAAATTCTACCCATATCATAAGACAGCTCGAGTCCATAGCGAAATAAATCAATTCACCCAGCTTCCAAATGAACTATTTTCAAAATGTCTTAAACGCTTCAAGGATCTGTTAGTCCAATGTCCACATCACGGAATCCCTAGATGGGAATTGTGTTGAATCATATATGAGGGCATTAATCCTAACACAAGACAGACCCTTCAATCCATGTGTCAAGGCAACTTCATGACCAAAGATGATGGGGAAGCCTGGAAATTCCTAGAAGATTTCGCTGAAAAATCTTTACAGTGGGAGAGTGTGAGTCAATCGTCTAGGGGTGGCAACAACCAATCGGATGTTTCCATAGGAGTTAGAGCTGAAATTTCAGCTATAAATAAGAAACTCGAGACTATGGAAAACAAATTTTTAGCTGCCGCCCTAAATCAAATGTCACTCTCCAAAACTGTATGTGGATGCTGTTCTGATCCTTCTCATTTGACGGAAGAATGTCCATTGAATTCTCCGTTTCAAGGTCATGAGCATACCAATGCTTCTTTTCAAAGACCTAGAAACGATCCATTTTCTTCCACTTATAATCAGGGTTGGAGGAATCACCCTAACTTTGCTTGGAACAAATCACAATCTCAAAACACGGGTTTAACCCAAAACAATTTCCACAGGGTCCCTCCACCACAACAGCAACCACCACAATTGAGTCAGCACCCCTTTCAAGCACAAAACTTCCAAAATCCGGTTAACTCACCTGCACCGTCTAATCCTTTGCAGTTGACCGGTACTGATGAATCCTCTTCATTCATGAACTTGCTTTTGACAATAAAGACTTCCGTCGATGATATAAAGAAAAACTCTACCTCCCAGGTGGAGAGTAATAAATCGATGGAAGAAGAAATTGCAAGATTAAAAGCCGAAATGAGTGCAAGCGAGAAAGGGAAACTTCCAGAACAACCTTTACCCAATCCTGTCTATTCACATCATGTGAATGCAATCATATTGAGATCTGGAAGAGTGCTTGACAATCACGTTGGGGAAGAGATTGATGACACTGAAAAATCTATCAATGATACCCCGGCTGAGACCTTTCCTTCCACTTCTACTTCTAATTCTGACCCCAGTACTTCTACCCCACCACCTTCTTGCGAGCCTATTCTTCGTTTCCCACAAATCTCGCCACCTCAGCCCACCTCTTCTAGTTCTCCACGGACGATCCCCACTTCTATTCTAGGATCGGGTCCACACACACTTCCTTCTCCTATGATGGACCCAGCGCTTATTGCTAAAGCACCTTATCCTAATCGGTTAAGGGCTAACAAATCGAGTCCACACATGGAGAAGATTATGGACATGTTTAAGCGAGTTAACATCAACATCCCTCTCCTAGATGCCATCCAACAAGTTCCGTCCTATGCGAAAACTCATAAGAATTTGTGCACTAGGAAGAAGAAGACTCAAGTGCCTAAGAAGATATACACGGCAAAGACTGTGGACACGGCTTTCCCCCAACAAGTACCACGGAAACGTAAGGACCCTGGCTGTCCTACTATTTCTAATTCTATTGGGGAAAAACACATCAACCGTGCTCTACTAGACCTTGGCGCTAGTGTTAACTTGCTTCCGTATTCAGTCTATGAGCAACTAGGTATCGGAATGTTAAAGCCCTCGAGCATAACTCTTCAGATGGCTGACCGATCATTCACCAAACCTAGGGGTGAACTGGAGGATGTGTTAATAAAAATCGAGGAATTCGTATTCCCTTTGGATTTTATTGTACTTGATACACAGCCTGTAGCGAACCCACGGAATCAAATTCCGGTGATTTTAGGTCGCCCCTTTTTGACCACTTCCAACGCTATCATCAACTGTCGTAATGGTTCAATGACCCTATCTTTCGGGAATTGGCCAATTGAGCTGAACATTTATTAGTTGGGAAGTGTACACTCCGAACCTACTACTCAGGTCTGTTCTGTCGACTTAATGGATGTCGACAGCAGCGAATTTGACGATCCTCATGATACCGATCTTGACTCTTTTCATACGTTATTTTTTGACCCAATTATGTATCATACACATACGGACTCTTCCACCGAGATGTCCGGGTCAACAACTAACACTGATTATGAACCGTTCTTAGAGTCTGAAGATCACCCCGCACTTTGTGGTGACATTATTCATCGGGGTATTGATGGAACTTTTGAGGAAATAATCGCTGATGAACTCGCATTTTTGAATGACACGGGTGTTGAGATGAATCATCTCCCAATCAATGAAATTGAACCTCCACCCCTTCTTCTGAATTGTAAAAAGAATGCGAGCAATCCATCACATTCACTGCATCGTCTCTCCAAAATGAGACGCACACACATTCTATTCCACCCCTTACCCTTTCCCCACTTCTTCTTCCACCAACCAAAGCACTGCATTGATAAAATTTTCGTATGGTTGGTGTTAAGTTTAGGTCTTTGTAAAGCTTGGTATCGACCAATGATTCTTGACCCCCTCATGTGATTTTCAAAGATTAATATGGCTTAACTCAAGTTTGGGGGGTATAATCTTGCTTATGAAAAGAAAATTTTTACAAAATTTTGAGCCAAAAATATGTTTGGGGGAGGTTCTTCACGAAAATATTTTGCCCCCACTAATAAATTCCTCCCAAGCTTACAGGTTTTTCGAGATTTAGAGGATGGCAACAGTGAAGACACTGTTGAAAACAAGTTGGGGGGAGGTTTGTGTTTATTTTCGCATCATTTGCATATCACTTTGCATAAGCACAAAAAAATTTTGAAAACCTATAAAAATTTAAAAATTTTCAAAAAAAAATTAAAAATATTTTTGTACATAAATAAGATAATAAAAGATTAGATAGTGAAAAATTACATCCAAAAGATTGGAAAAATTTAAGAAAACCAAGAAAATTAGAAGTTTTCTTATACGAACTAGTAATAAGTAGTTATGAGCTGTTGTCCCAAGGGTTAGTAAGATGATGGAAGTCATTAATCTGACAATAAAAATAAGTCTGAAAAATAGTTCCTATTCTGGAAGCCAAACATTTTGAACGTGGACACCCTACTATTCGCACTTACACACGTCTTGAAACTAGGGATAGTAGAGGATACCTTGAAATGCTCTTGTCTAAAAGACAAAATATGAAAGAAATAAAAAAAAATGAAGAAAATATAAAATGGTGAGAAAAATGGACACTGGTTTTCTTATCGCCAAGGCAGCAATAAAAAAATATAGCGAGGGTGCCTCTTCACCTAGTGTCCTAAGGCCAACTGGTCTGGGAATCACTGATAAGCCTTAGGTGGTGCAAGGCGAGGAAAATACACCGTATAAGAAAGCACATGAGTAATCGGTCAGTTAGTACCTCAAGAAGTATTAATGGTCGCATGAAAGTGTGTGAGCAAATTCATCTAAATATTCATTAATTAAAAAGTACTGAGGCAGATGGACAAGAGTATGATAGCTTGAATTGAATTCTCCGGGTGTAGGGATGTCTTTACACACACGTAGAGTTATATGATCGATGTTTTGAAGAAAGTTAGGAATGAAGAATAAGACGATGTTTTATTGAGGGAGGACGTGATTTCTGACATTTTTTCATGACTATTAAGATAGGGCTCATGACAATCGAAAAGCTAGCTTAGTTGGAAACCCTAATTTTCAAGGCTTTTCTTTTACGATTCTTATCTTTAAATGTAATATTCATGATCTTCCTTTTATTATTGGATTTTGTGGGTGCAATCCGCTGAAAACCCTTAGGAGACAACATTCCTCCTACTAGGGACACCTAGAGGTTTAAAGGCGTGTTGCACGTGCTCAGTGCAATCGTGTTGTCTACGAAAGTGTGCTAGTTAGTTTTTCTCTTTCTTTATTTTCTCCTTCTATTTTTAAATAAAACAGTTCGCTCGAGACAACCGAAAATAAGTTTGGGGGAATTTGATCAGTCGAAAATAATGTATTTTTAACACGTCAATTTCCTTAGCTTTTGCATTCATCTAGAGGTGTTCGGTTAGTATATTACGTATATTAGCAAAACAACAGTAAAATACCGAATTACCGGTGCTGTACTCTAAAACCGGCATTTTTAGGGAAATTGACTGTTTATCATGGCATCGCATCATTCTTGTAGCGCAACACTTGTTTCGAAGTCTGTGCAGGAAATTCCAGAAACCGAGCCAAATTGTCAAAAGTGCTGATCAAAATTACACCAAGTCTAAGTCTGGTGATCTGGCAGTAAACAATAAGGTGTAAAACTAATCCAGAAATTTATTGAAGGCCAATGGGCGCTTCCCGCCGCGGATCCGCGACATGATGACGTCAGCAGATAAGCAAATTTTCCCCATATGCTTATTTCTAACGGCAAAGCTTCCAGAACTCTCCAGAAACTCCACGTGGCTTCATCTAGAAGGCTCGGCCTAACAACCTAGTTCTAGAAGCCTCCCTCCAACTAACTTCTTCTAGAAGCCTCCTTATAACAACCTTCTTCAAGAAAGCTCTCTCCAACAACCTTCTTCTAGAAGCCTCCTTGTAACAAGCTCATTCTAGAATATTCCCTCCAACAAACTTCTTCTAGAAGATTCTTTCTAACATCCTCATTTTGGAGGGAAAATTCAAATGAGGTGGTTCATTTTGGAGGGAAAATTCAAATGAGGTTGTTCATTTTGGAGGGAAAATTCAAATGAGGTGGTTCATTTTGGAGGGAAAAGTTGTTCATTTTGGAGGGAAATTTGAAATTTGAATTCTAGATCTAAGGTTATGAGGCTTATAAAAGGAAACCTAGATCTAGGGTTAATGGTGGTTCTTCTTCTTCTCCTCTCTTCATCTTCCACTTACAAGTTGAGTGACACAACTTGTAAACCCTAACCCTAATTCTTAATTCCAATCCAAGATCAAGAATTCCGAGTTCAATCAAAGCAAGAATCCTAGATCCTTTTGGAGCGAAGCCGATCTTCATCCGAGCAAGTGATCCAAGCCGATCCGCGACTCACGGAGACGATGCGACGCTAGATTCGACGATCTCGTTCCCTTCTCAATTTCTTGTAGTTTTTGAGCAAAGTGTAACAAATTGTTGAATAATAAAGGTGACAATTCTTTTATCTTGCTTATCTTTTGAATTCAAACATTATGATTCAGTCTAGATTCTTGAATGTTTGCGTTGTGATAATGTTTGAGTAAAACTCCGCTCGTAAAGGAGTCGAGACGATCGATAGAATGATGATGATTTAGATTCTTTTACAATTCTTAAATCCTATAACGTTTGTAAATTCTTGTAAATCGAATGATCGATGACCTAGTTTCGATGCGATGCTTTCTTGATTGTGTTCGCTCAAAACTATTGTTCAACGATCGATCATTTGATTTTCTTGAAGCTAGTTTGTGAATGAGATTCATCAAAAGGACAAAGGATAAGATGAGGAAACCCTAGCTTCTTCGCAAGATCCTTAACCTCGATAAATCGTCATCGATCTAGTATCAATTCGTTAATGGATAAGAGTATGTAATCATTAGATCTCATCACATCTATAGATCTAATCTACTCCTACGAGCCACACTTCGAATCTTGATTGTTGGTTTGGAAATCATCACATCTCAATTCTTGATTTTAATGTTTTCTTAGATCTAGATTTTTCTAATTCTTGAACTTCAATTAACAAATCGTGAATTGTTTTTTTTCTTTTCTTTAAAGTTTCAACTCATCTAAATCGAAACACGAATGATTACACTTTCCCTGTGGACGATCCACACTTACTAACGCACTATATTCGACACCGTTATTGATTGCGGTCAAATAATTTTTGGTTGTGATTTCTTTACAATTTTCATACTACACAATCCGAAATCGTTTCAATCAGTAGTATAGGAACTTCACTTCCTACTCTGTGTATGTCATCAAAATACCAGGACATCACACGCTACTACCTTTTTAACAGATCCATCCCCTATTCTGATGAGGTCAAACCTATGACTGTCACGTCAGAAATAGATGATCTATCTCCGCTATATCTGCTTTAGTCTATAAATAGACATAAGCCACTTGTCCACTATGCTTCCGCTGCTCCCACTGAGTACGACAACCCTCTGGCAGAGTCATATAGACGTACACTTCTAAAGCTAGTTTAGAACAACGCTATACTCGTCCTCCTGCCGGGTCTCACAGTCTAGAACAACAACAATGCCAAGTCTGGGTAAACAAGAACATCCCTGTCACCGTCTTTGAGCATACCGAAGTACCTCTCGAGTGCCTGAGGTTACCCACCATATCCGTGGAGTGGCCAATGGAATTTCAAGTCAGATTGAATCTTTAGGTTTTTATCAAATTTTCAGTAATCGTTTGCGGTTCTGGAATCACTTCCAGTTCTACCATACTCCCACTACTGTTTTCTGAAAAAAGAATCCATTTTACTTAAAACTGTGGCGATTCTAGAACAATATCACTATTGATCTTCCAGATGGTAGAAAGTCAACCCTCGTCATAGCCTGGGTCAACCCACAAACATCCATTACAGAAACGTGCCTTGAGTTATCCAGAGTCTGGTTTTAAGCATAAGCTGGACAACTCCCCGTACCTTAACAATGTCAAGATATGAACTGTTCTATATCCAATACAGAAACAGAGGCATTAATTTAATTGAACCAGATTCAAATCTTGCAACTGTCTCCAGTGCATGTTAACTAAATAGAAAGAGGCCGATCAGCATTACTCAACTTAGGAGTATTTCCAATTATGAGTAACCTGAAAGAGAAGCAAGTTATCTTAATCATTACTATCAACTGAATACTATACACAAGTATCTACATCTTCGATCACCTTGAAGAATCCCGATACTTGCAACACCTGGTTCTCTACTTTATCCACATACCTATAACTTCTCAAAACTTGGACCCTGTGTTTCTACGAAACACCTGTCTAAAAACTAGAGAAGTCATAAGTAAATCGAATATAGTACGAAAACCAACCCCTCTGTCCTCATGGACGGTGGACAACATACAATACTCTGTATAAGTCCCTTGAGTCTAATAACTCATTCCCTGCGTGTCGTAGGTTGAAAACTGTACCTATGGTTAAGAAGAATTACACCGTTGTTTAATGCTCCTTACCTAACCATCCACTGATATAGGTAAATGTCATGGACATAATTTCAAAAAGGTATATCTCACTCTATAAAAATAGACGTACAGATGTATCAATTTGAAATTGGTGCATAACAGCGGATATTCAAAACCAAATATTTGCCGTCCGGCAAACTACCCAGGCGATTTCCTCAAATATCACCAATTACAACGAATTCTGATATAATGAGGATGATCACCTAATTCCTAATAACTTACTCCCACTCATCATCTGTAAAACCATACAGATGTGAGATTCATACTTGGTAAATACATACCCTGGAGCAAGTGTCTAATTAGGAAATCAGTTTTCCTTTAACAGTACACAGTGAAACTGAAACATTGAAATATTTCGTAGGGGTATCCTGGTATTCCTAGTAATGCCTCTTCCATTATCCAGATTCACAACTGTAACCGTATATTTCTATGCCATCTCTCCACATCTCTTTATATGTCTTTAGTCATTACCTTCTGCACACCCCTTTAGGCCAAATGGTTTTCTTCCTTCCCTACAGTTCGGCACCAGCCTATGGTTTGGAAGAAGACTATCCAATAAGCATAATGGGTGTACTGTCCTAATCCTAGGAGCACTCGCAATGCGAGAGAAGGTGAAGATAAAAAGAAACCGAATAAACCTTATTCCTATTTCTCCTGAACCAGAATCCATCCCCGAACTGGAACAAGTTCCTTTCGAGTTCGTATATAACCATACGATGGAGTATCCAAATAACTGTGGATCTTCGTAGTAATACGGAGTGTCCTGGAGAAATACAAAGGTGAAGTGGGAGTGGTAATGAAATACTTGGTTTGGTCGTGAATAACAGTCGCAATTTACTTTTCCCTCCTTCTAATCCCTTTATTTGTCTTAACTTTATACCTTCTGTACACCACACTTAGGCTAATCGGCTTTCTTCATTCCCTACCGTTCGGCACCAGCCTAAGGTTTCGAAGAAGACTATCCAATAGGCGTAACGGGAGTACTATCCCCTAATCCAAGGGGTACTCGCAACCTGAGAGAAGGTAAAAGGAAAAGACAACTGAATAGTCCTATTCGTTTTCTCCAGAACCGGAAACCATCCTCGAATAAATTCTTTCGAGTTCGTATATAACCATACGATGGTTTTATCCAATGGAAGTGGACGTTCGTAGTAATACGGGGTGTCCTGGAGAAAAGGGTAAAAGTAGGAGTGGCAATGAGGCATGCAACTCTGATAATCCAAAAGCCAGTGTTATAAGAAGGTTCGGTTAATTTTGGTCACTGAGTCATAGTCAAGGGTCGGGTCATGGTCGCTGCCAAAGAGAGAGAAAAAAGAAACACTCAGCGTGCACTCTAACCTAGATCAGAATGGTTATCAATTTATCTAATCAGGAAACCTCCTACTGGAACGTCAAATTCTTCTCCAAACCTGAAAGGAGAATTAGTCGGGATCACCCGAGAAGTAAACCAACTCATCTGTGGGAATCGGGATCCAACTATCATTGCATAATAATGTGATGGAATCCACTCACGTTATCACACTCCAGAAGGTATGCGCATATCTGGAAAGTTTCAGTTTCTTTAGAAACTCCTGATGTGATTTTTCCTCCATGCTCTTATGACCTTGACGTAGGCCAAAATCTCGTAAGTCACATATCAAGTTCTACCCGTCATTGTCTAGGTTAATTTGAACCCACCCGTACATACCCTTGACGTAAGACAAAATAGTAGTACGACTGTCCCAAACTAACGCATCTATCTATGCAACAGATAAATATCCGGTAGCTACCAATCACTATGCCTTGGCGTAGGTCAAAATACATAGCTTGAATACTACCGAGCATTTAACTGAAATGATGGAAGGCTACGAATGGTTTCTGGAGAAAAACCTTTAACGTAATGAACTTGATATCGTTGAAGGAACTGGATAGCTTTTAAAAGTATACTGGCGAAAACCTTTGCTAAAGAGGTCATTCCCAGTGAAGGGATCTCGGCTCTTTCCCCGTAGAATGAGGTGCAGGATATTCCAACTGAATACCACGATACAAAGCAAAAGTAAACGACTATAGTGAAGTTATTGCCCTGACGCAAACTTCTGTCCAAGGGGTCACTCCCGGTGAAGGGATCTTGGCCATTGCCTCGTCGACTGAGGTGCTGGATATTCATAACCGAATACCACTGTGCAAAACAAAAGAGAACGCCTTCGCAATAACAGCATTTTGAAAAATGTTCCAACAACATCAGAATAGGTTTTTTTAGCTTGCATTGATCCGAATCAATGCAGTCCCATCAATTGATCACACCAATAAAGAACGAAAATAATGATGTACGTATATGCCATCCGCATTCGGCACTGGGTCCCGTCATTACTCGTTAGGTTACTTAACTAACGACAGAGCGTGGATTGGAGTAGCGCGGATGCAAAACATATACAACATCTACTAGTATATATATCAATATATAATATTCGCTCAAAGCGTGATAAAATGCAACATCACATAATTGTAATAAGCATCACAGAACAATACAGATATCTGGGATCCTTGGGTTTCACAGAGCCGCTACTGAAACCCGACGTTCCCTTGGTTGTCTGGATAGCCTGTGCAATGAAATCCTAGACCCCTACGGGCATGGGAAGTTACCCGCCAAAACCTAAAGCGAGGCAGCCCCCTTCTGCAACGTGAATGGACCACCCAGCACTTCACGGAATACGGTAACTTGGGCACCCCTCCATGGGTCAACCTGTACCCCCTACGGGTGCGGCGAATAGCCCGCCAATTCTAGAGTGAAGCCCCATCCGTCTCAACGCCATGAGATACGGGCCCGTTGCCCTCTAGAACCCGGCTATCCGTGCACCGCACCGCGGGGTAATCCTAGTACAGAAAGTAAAATATACATACAATGGGTACATCGACCTCAGCCCGGTCGTGCCCCAAAAGAATAATATACAAACAGGCAGTGACGGCAGTCCACTGTTAGTTATATGTATGCCCTAGAGGCCAGTATTGTACAGATGATGTATATTATATTGGATGCTTGGACATATATAGAGATGACTTTCTTGCTCGATATGATAGTATGCTATCTGGTTGCTCTTTATCTTAACATGTTTACTAGTCTCTTTAAACGGTCTTATAGTTACATGTTGATAAAGCCCTTAGGATGTGTACTTGACTACCTGGACTATGATACAGATCATACTAGTGGGGACATGGTAGTCCATAGGTACATCCTTCAAGGTACCTAGTCGTGGGTGTATCGAGACGGGGCATCGATATACCAGTGTAGACTAGCGTATACGCTTCTCGACCCATGAGATGGGCGATGGATGATCCCATATCCATTGGTGTTTGACATCAGAGATGATATACGGGTGCTCAGTGGAGACTGGGTACACTGGATGGACTCGCCGAGAACTCCCAGATGGTATTATACCTCACGTCAGATGGCAGTTCTCAGGTGACACTTGTACTGGTTAGTCTGTAGACCCGAGATCGTCATAGAGTCTTGTGTGATTCCCACTGTGCTTTGATCTCCACCTTACCACGTCCATGAGGGCGTGCAAAACGGTGGTCTTTGGGTACAGTCCCGAGTCACATGGAGGCAATGAGCGATAGGAGGGGTTTCGTCTCTCCCGGTATTGGGGGTTGATGTTGCGCTGTGCTCGATTGGCCGTAACAGGGAAGTCCCTGGCCAGGGCTGATCAGAGATTTGCTGGTAAGTGTTACCAGTAGTTTCTCGACCCGTTATGAGCCTCACATCGGCACGACTTATCGGTTACTGGGGTCTGACGTTTACCACCCCTAGACTTGATATGCGACATATCAGACGAACAGACCGGACTGTACGGTAAGTGTTACTGATTGGATTCACATGAGTGTGAGCGGGCTAGCTCGTCGATCTTCTGATCGCTCAATACCCGGGTGGCCGTTACGTTTAGCAGACCGCTTGCGGCTTGTGGGTGATTGATATGATCATCATCTGCTACCGACGTATTGACGAGTCTTTAGAGTCCTACACAGAGGTTTCCCGGCTCAAGCGAAACGAGATAGGAGCGCATATGAGATATGTGCAGGACCGAGAATAATGCGTGTATGTGATACCGTATTCCATTATCGCGATGAATGTTTCGATTGGTTGTATGCGATATAATCTAGTTATCGAATCATTGATTCGATAAATCGATACATTGTATACTAGTCGGTTATGTGCGACATGACCGGATCATTGAATCAAGTGTTGATTTAATGATTTAATGTATAATTATATATTTGATATATTACTTTGCATTAACTAGTATTGGTTCACTTTAAAGGGATTTTCTCACTTGTATAGCACATTGTATATGTGATATATTTTGTGTGCACATGATTGTATCATGTTTGATGATACATTCTCACTTGGATTTGTGTAAAGACTTAAACCATGTTTAGTGAATGGTTAGGGTTTCTTATTTTCACTTAATTATTAATCTTTTCCTTTTTGAGAAAAAGATATAAGAAAACAAAATGGTTTCTTTTTATCATGAAGCTTGTTGAAGCTTCATGAAGCTTTGACCAAGTGACCACTTTGTCTTCTTCTCCTAACCCTAACCACTCATCTAAACTATAGTTAACTCTCTACACTTGACCAAGGTTAGGATATGATAAGTATTTCATTTTCATTATTCTTTTAATTCAAGACTTATCATATTCTTTCTTCTTCTTCATCATCTTCATCAAGAAAGAAAGCTTAAGCCCATCAATGGTAACTTGAGCAAAAGTGTGAGAAATCCAATTCCAAAGTGAACCCACCTCCTATTTCTTCACCCTCTACCTCTTGCCAAGTAGTATAGGGTGTTTTCTTCACAAGTTTCACAACTTGGTGATGTTGGAGCTTGATCTTGTGCAACCTCGACGTAGATCATCTTCGGCATCGTAGCCGACGACTTATCCGCTTATTTCTCCGATGAAGCCGATGCGAGAGTCCCGGATCCGAGATGGACAGCGAGGGGACAACTACGAGGAGCTAAGGAAGTGGATAACCGGATCTACAAAGGTTGTAGTTTCCTACTTTTAGTTAAAATGTTAACTAGTTTTTTTTCGCCTAAAATTCTAGTTAACGATCCGTATTAGGGTTTCTCGGCACCCATAAGCTTTAAAATTGGCATGGTTGATGCCTTGTGAGACCTCTTGAGGGAGCCTAGGAACCCTACAGTGGTATCAGAGCCTAGCTAGAGCCTTAGGCGATGTGTAGACGACGTTTGAAATTCGAACGAATCGAAACCCTAATCCCAAACTTGCTCTCTGGACTTTTTTCAAAAACTGGGTTTTTTCCATATTAAAAATATGAAGAAAAATCAGCAGGTGATTGTAAGAGTTACTGTGAAATTCGATAGCCTAATGCCATGAAAGCGCGGCGGAACCGCGGTATTAGCATGCCTAATGCGGCGGTTCCGCGGCCATCTAGTCTCCTCTGTCGTTCAATTTTGCACAGTAATTCCTATGTTGCAGTGTTGGTTTTCCTGGGAATTTTTAATCTGAACTCAAGAGTTGAGTTTTCTGGGTTGTATTAGGAGTTCGTAGATTTGATCGGATTATCAAACTTTGTCTATGTGTTTTTCCGGATAATTTTATAATATGTTAAAAAGTGCGACCGGATGTAAATACCCAATCTTTCCCCTGCCCGGAAATTTCCAATTGTTGGACTTTTCCATAGTTTAATGACGTTCTAAGTAGTGCAAGTAACGCGATGGTCCCTCTAGAAGACAACAAACCTTAACTCGATTATGCGACCGTCTTGAACTGCCCTTTGAACGTTCGGGTTTGGGGCAGTACGGCGTGCCACATGTGAGGGGTTGGCTTGACCCTTCTACGGCTGGACCGTTGGTACTGAGGCATGAAGTGAATGTCTTTGAACTTATTTCATGTGTTGAACGGTTTCGGGAAAACTTGGGTGTTCGAATGTTCGATCGGAAATTTTAATATTTTCTATTTATCCGGAATGGGATACAATAATTGGAATTCACAAACAGTTATGAGATAGCTGAATGAATGTTATAAATCTAGCGGTTTAGTCTCACTTGATATTGAAAAGAGTTTTTGATAATGGGACTAAAATGCGGGGTTTATAATTGTTAGGCATGTGTTGTCTAAGTATTTCATTTGATTAGGCATGCGATGTCTAAAGAGGTTGCGGATTCCAACTGTTGTAGTTTTACACTTTCTTTTCTGTGACCGTAAGCGTAATATGTGATATCGCCGGTTTCGTTGCTATATGACAACGACAATTGGGATGCGCATATTTATTTACGTTGATGACATGTGATGTTATGTGTTGCTGGATATGTTATATTGGATTGTCGTATTTGAATAGCCGGGGTTTTTTATGTGAGATGAGTGTTTTTCATTTTCATTCATGTAAAAAATCTTATATGTAATATTCTTTTATTTGGGGCACTTCCAGGTTGCGGAAGTTGTCACCTTTTGTATATTATTTACTTTTCCGCATTAGGATAGACCCAAGGAGGGGAGCACAAGTAACCGGGTTCTAGGGTCCAGTGGGAGACCATCTCGAGGAGTCGAGTCCGGGTCTCCTAACCCTAGAAATGGAAGGGTTGCTTGTCGCTCTCGTAGGGGTCTAGGGGTGTGGGATTGGCTATTCATCACGACCGTGGAATCCGTGTTTTATACTGGCTCGTATTGAAAACACGGACATCCTAGTATATCCAATGTTTCATATGTTTCTTCTGCCGCGATATCTATGATGTGATCATGTGATGTTCTGTGATAGATACAGTATATAGTATATATGATATATTATATAGACGTTACTTATATTTTGCACCCGCACTAGCCCAGCCCTGCTCTGTCGTTAGTTATCTAACCTAACGGTGCATGAGGGGACATCGTGGCGAATGCGGATGGCATAAGTGTACGTCGTATTTATCTGTGATGTTTAGGTATTTAAATGATGGGACTTCATTAATGTGATTAATGAAAGAAAATAAACCTAAGATGTTGTAGAATCAAATTTTAAACAAAACAGGTAGCTACAGTTCTTGCTTTGCATAGCGGTATATATGATATACCCTGCACCTTATTCGATGAGGAAAGGACCGAGATCCCTTCACCGGGAGTGACTCCTTTAGCAATAACTGGCAGATGCTACACACTCGGTTTGACTTTTGATTGCTTCTATAGTTTCTGCTTTCCACAGTGATATATATGATATATCCCGCACCTCATTCGACGAGGAAAGGGCCGACGATCCCTTCACCGGGAGTGACCCCTTTAGCAAAACTAGAAAAGCCTCAAAATCACTCCATTTCAAAACTTCATTTGATCCTACAATGATATCAAGTTCATTACGCAATAGGTTTTCAGAAAAACCTGTCGTAGCCCTCCGTCATTTCAGATAAGTAGTAGTTAGTATTCATGCTACGTTTGTTGGCCTGCATCAAGGCGTAGTGTGCGGTAGCTAACTAGTATTTATCTGCTTATGCATATGATGCGGATTGGATTAGGGTAGTCGTGCGGCTTTGTTGGCCTGCGTCAAGGGTCGTGCGGGTGGGTTTAATTCAATCAGGAAATGACGGGTTGAACTTGATTAGCGCGCTATGGTTTGTTGGCCTGCGTCAAGGTCATAGGACACTAGGGGCAAAATATTATCGGGAATTTCAAGTGTTGAAATTTGCAATGAGATTACATACCTTCTATGAGATAGTTGGATCCCGATACCTACTACGAGTAAGAGTTACTCCTGGGAGAGTTTTACACATTGCAATTAGCTGATCAAGTAGGTGTCTAGAAAGGTGTCAACGGGGTTAAGCCTCTGGGAAAATGAGGTTTACATTAATTAGGTTCGTGCGAAAGCACGGGGGACCTCCCTCAAAGTACCGACGCTGGCCTGGCTGAAAGATTGGCGAACTTGTAGTGTGTAATTAATCCCGGCTAGTCTTTCCTTTTAGGGTTTGAAGGAAGATTTGATAAAAACCAGTGGGAGCCATCCTGATTAGATAAGATAATAACCAATCTGATCTTGCACGAGCATACGCTAAAGTGTTTTCTTCTCTCTCTTTCCAGGTAGCTACCATTTCATGCCCTAATCAAGATAATAATATGGATGTATTGACTGAACCCGCATGTTATACTGTGATGGGGAACGTTGGTTCTGTTCTTTCTTATAAGAGTTATAGGAATGAACAGGATATAGGGGAATACCAGGATTCCCATGCCACCCGAATGAAGAAAGTACATGTTGATGCATTTTCTTCGGGTGTGTTCGTTACAGAGAACTGTTTCTCCATTTGCTCTACGTCCTGGGTATTAGATACCGGGTCAGGATCCCATATATGTAATCAGTTACATGGGCTTAGGAAAGGTAGAGAGCTTGGAGAAGGTGATAAAGACATTAGAGTTGGAAATGGTGCAATTGTTGCAGCTAAGACTGTCGGGGAATATCACCTTGTATTACCAACTGGTAATACATTGGTTCTGAACGAATGCTATTACATGCCGAACCTGATATGCAACATTATATCGGTTTCTTTATTGAGTAAAGAAGGATATAATTTTGTATTACAGGACAATGTTATGAACATTTTCCGTAACCAAAAGTTGGTTGGATCAGGCATGTTGTGCAATGGCATTTATGTTCTAAATCAATCAACAGTTCTGAGCATAACAAACACACACAAGAGGAAGAGTTCAGAACTAAACGAATCCTTCTTGTGGCATTGTAGACTGGATCACATCAATGTGACACGACTGGCTAAGTTGCATAAGGATGGATATTTGAATCCATTCGAATTTTCATCTTATGACACTTGCCAGTCATGTCTCAAAGGCAAGATGACCAAAACTCCGTTTACGGGACACGGAGAAAGAGTTACCTAACTCTTGGGACTTATACATAGTGATGTATGTGGTCCCATGTCTACACATGCCAGGGATGGTTCTTCGTACTTCATTACATTCACTGACGATCTCTCTAGATTCGGATATGTGTTCCTGATGAAACACAAATCAGAAGCTTTTGAGAAATTTAGAGAATCTAAACAAGAAGTCGAGAACCAAACAGGAAATAGTATTAAAATCCTTCGATCTGATCGAGGAGGAGAATACTTAAGCAATGAATTCCTGGACTTCCTAAAAGAGAATGGGATTCTCTCTCAGCTGACTCCTCCATATACACCATAGCACAACAGTGTATCAAAACGGAGGAACCGCACCCTATTAGATATGGTGCGCTCTATGATGAGCACAGCTGAGTTACCTATTTCCTTCTGGGGATATGCACTGGAAACAACTGCAGACCTATTGAATATGGTTCCCACCAAAACCATGCCAACCACTCCATATGAGATATGGAAAGGAAAGAGACCATGTCTTAATTATGTTAAGATATGGGGTTGTCCGGCATATGTAAAAACGCAAAATCCGGACAAACTCGCGGCAAGGTCCATTTTGTGTAAGTTTATTGGATATCCCAAACATTCATGCGGGTATATCTTCTACCACACCGAGGAACAAAAGGTGTTTGTTTCTCGACATGCCACCTTTTTAGAAAAGGAATTTCTTGAAAAAGAGATTAGTGGCAAGGAGGTAGAACTGGAAGAGGTTCCAGCAATACAGACTACAACAGAAGATTTGGTTGAACCAGAGGATTCAGTAGTTCCCGATGAACCTCAGCCTCTCCGCCGATCTAGTAGGGTTCCTCGCCCACCTGAGAGATACTACGGTTTTCTCATGAATGGTGGGAGCGAGGATTGCATCATGGAGGATGATGACCCAACTAGCTTCGAGCAGGCCATCATGAGTAGGGACTCAGTGAAATGGCTGGATGCTATGCGGTCCGAGATGGAATCCATGTACACCAACAAAGTATGGACTTTGGATGTTGCTCCTGAAGGGGTAAAACCCATTGGGAGCAAATGGATCTTCAAGAAGAAACTTGGTGTAGATGGGAAAGTGGAGACTTTCAAAGCTAGACTTGTTGCAAAGGGTTTTCGTCAAAGACCAGGTGTGGACTATGACGAAACCTTTTCTCCAGTGGCTATGCTTAAATCCATCCGGATCATGCTTTCCATCGCTGCATATCATGACTACGAAATCTGGCAAATGGATGTTAAGACCGCCTTTCTAAATGGTGATTTAGAAGAGTGCGTGTACATGACTCAGCCAGAGGGTTTCGTAGACAGTGGGAGCAGCGGGACGGTGTGCAAGCTGCTTAAATCCATTTATGGATTAAAGCAAGCATCGCGGAGTTGGAACATCTGCTTTGACGTCGTTATCAAAGAGTTTGATTTCGTCAAAAATCCAGATGAACCTTGTATCTATAAGAAGGTGGCAGAGAGTAAGGTTGTCTTCCTCGTATTGTACGTGGACGACATACTCTTGATAGGAAATGATATTCCTATGCTGCAATCAGTCAAGCTCTTCTTATCACAAAGATTCTCAATGAAAGATCTTGGTGATGCCTCCTGCATATTGAGAATTAGGATCTATAGAGATAGATCCAAACGGATTTTGGGATTGTCCCAATCCAGGTACATTGACACCATACTAAAGAGTTTTAGTATGGAAGAATCCAAGCGTGGGAACTTGCCCATGATCTCTGGAGTCACTCTATCCAAAGAGATGTCTCCCAAGACTGATTTGGAGAGAGCTCGCATGCAAGGGATACCCTATGCTTCGGCTGTAGGCTCTATCATGTACGCGATGCTATGTACCAGACCCGATGTTGCATACTCACTAAGTGTAGCGAGCAGGTATCAAGCTGATCCTGGAGAGAGTCACTTGACAGCTGTGAAGAGCATTCTCAAGTACTTACGAAGGACTAAAGAGATGCTCTTGGTGTATGGTAATGGAGAACTCCAAGTGGAGTCCTTTACCGATTCGAGCTTCCAGAGTGATAAGGACGACTCTAAGTCGCAGTCGGGATTTGTCTTTACCCTTTACGGAGGGGCGGTTAGCTGGAAGAGTTCCAAGCAGGAAACCGTGGCAGACTTGACGATGGAGGCTGAATACATCACTGCCAACGATGCTGCTAAAGAGGCTGTCTGGATCAAGAAGTTCATTACTGAACTTGGAGTGGTTCCATCCATTGAGCATCCAATACCTTTGTATTGCGATAACAATGGAGCGGTGGCTTTGGCGAAGGAACCCAGGTCCCATCAGCGATCCAGGCATATTCTGAGGCGGTATCACCTGATCCGGGAGATAGTTGATCGCCGGGAGATCGAGGTCAGGAGGGTTGACACGAAGAACAACACGGCGGATCCACTCACGAAGGCCATTCCCCAGATACAGTTTGAGAGACTCTTCGGGATGCTCGGTATGCGATACTACAGCAGCTGGCCCTAGTGCAAGTGAGAGATTGTTAGTTGTATGTATGCCCTAAAGGCCAGTATTGTACAGATGATGTATATTATATTGGATGCTTGGACATATATAGAGATGACTTTCTTGCTCGATATGATAGTATGCTATCTGGTTGCTCTTTATCTTAACATGTTTACTAGTCTCTTTAAACTGTCTTATAGTTACATGTTGATAAAGCCCTTAGGATGTGTACTTGACTACCTGGACTATGATACAGATCATATTAGTGGGGACATGGTAGTCTATAGGTACATCCTTCAAGGTCCCTGGTCGTGGGTGTATCGAGACGGGGCATCGATATACCAGTGTAGACTAGCGTATACGCTTCTCGACCCATGAGATGGGCGATGGATGATCCCATATCCATTGGTGTTTGACATCAGAGATGATATACGGGTGATCAGTGGAGACTGGGTACACTGGACGGACTCGCCGAGAACTCCCAGATGGTATTATACCTCACGTCAGATGGCAGTTCTCAGGTGACACTTGTACTGGTTAGTCTGTAGACCCGAGATCGTCATAGAGTCTTGTGTGATTCCCACTGTGCTTTGATCTCCACCTTACCACGTCCATGAGGGCGTGCAAAACGGTGGTCTTTGGGTACAGTCCCGAGTCACATGGAGGCAATGAGCGATAGGAGGGGTTTCGTCTCTCCCGGTATTGGGGGTTGATGTTGCGCTGTGCTCGATTGGCCGTAACAGGGAAGTCCCTGGCCAGGGCTGATCAGAGATTTGCTGGTAAGTGTTACCAGTAGTTTCTCGACCCGTTATGAGCCTCACATCGGCACGACTTATCGGTTACTGGGGTCTGACGTTTACCACCCCTAGACTTGATATGCGACATATCAGACGAACAGACCGGACTGTACGGTAAGTGTTACTGATTGGATTCACACGAGTGTGAGCGGGCTAGCTCGTCGATCTTCTGATCGCTCAATACCCGGGTGGCCGTTACGTTTAGCAGACCGCTTGCGGCTTGTGGGTGATTGATATGATCATCATCTGCTACCGACGTATTGACGAGTCTTTAGAGTCCTACACAGAGGTTTCCCGGCTCAAGCGAAACGAGATAGGAGCGCATATGAGATATGTGCAGGACCGAGAATAATGCGTGTATGTGATACCGTATTCCATTCTCGCGATGAATGTTTCGATTGGTTGTATGCGATATAACCTAGTTATCGAATCATTGATTCGATAAATCGATACATTGTATACTAGTCGGTTATGTGCGACATGACTGGATCATTGAATCAAGTGTTGATTTAATGATTTAATGTATAATTATATATTTGATATATTACTTTGCATTAACTAGTATTGGTTCACTTTAAAGGGATTTTCTCACTTGTATAGCACATTGTATATGTGATATATTTTGTGTGCACATGATTGTATCATGTTTTATGATACATTCTTACTTGGATTTGTGTAAAGACTTAAACCATGTTTAGTGAATGGTTAGGGTTTCTTATTTTCACTTAATTATTAATCTTTTCCTTTTTGAGAAAAAGATATAAGGAAACAAAATGGTTTCTTTTTATCATGAAGCTTGTTGAAGCTTCATGAAGCTTTGACCAAGTGACCACTTTGTCTTCTTCTCCTAACCCTAACCACTCATCTAAACTATAGTTAACTCTCTACACTTGACCAAGGTTAGGATATGATAAGTATTTCATTTTCATTATTCTTTTAATTCAAGACTTATCATATTCTTTCTTCCTATTCATCATCTTCATCAAGAAAGAAAGCTTAAGCCCATCAATGGCAACTTGAGCAAAAGTGTGAGAAATCCAATTCCAAAGTGAACCCACCTCCTATTTCTTCACCCTCTACCTCTTGCCAAGTAGTATAGGGTGTTTTCTTCACAAGTTTCACAACTTGGTGATGTTGGAGCTTGATCTTGTGCAACCTCGACGTAGATCATCTTCGGCATCGTAGCCGACGACTTATCCGCTTATTTCTCCGATGAAGCCGATGCGAGAGTCCCGGATCCGAGATGGACAGCGAGGGGACAACTACGAGGAGCTAAGGAAGTGGATAACCGGATCTACAAAGGTTGTAGTTTCCTACTTTTAGTTAAAATGTTAACTAGTTTTTTTCGCCTAAAATTCTAGTTGACGATCCGTATTAGGGTTTCTCGGCACCCATAAGCTTTAAAATTGGCATGGTTGATGCCTTGTGAGACCTCTTAAGAGTGCCTAGGAACCCTACATCCACATGTCGGACGCTCGCCCCGCAATATCAAATGTACATAATAAACCAAACTGTACTACCATTGCATCCAGGCTATCCACCACGACAATACGCAACATCACATCACAACACAGAACATCAACGTGAATGTCACGTTCGCAAATCCGTCTAAAAGGGCTATAGGAGTTAGATAGGATTTACCGATCAAGTGACATTCATGGTCGCAGATATAATGTAAATACTGTGAACTAACATGTTTAAAATTTTCGATCGACTGAATTTTCCGAAGTGGGCCCCAAGCACAACTGTAGCACTCAAAGAAAATCTTGGCCCAAACAGAATATTCCAAAAATCCCAATTTCAACTCATAAAGCTACTGTAGAAATTTGGTACGGCAATGACATCTTACAGCCGCGGAACCGCGGCCAGAACAGGGGTTTGGCCGCAGTTCGGCGGTCCTACTGTAGGATCACTGTATCGAATTTCTACAGAATGCTTAAAAAACCCTGCACGAATTTTTGACATGCCCAGAAAAATTTTTGGAGCACAAAAAATTTCGACATAAAACCGATGCACATGAAATCGTGATTTTGGAAAAATTGTTCGATCGAAGTTCTAAACATATTAGAGCTAGCTAGACTAGGTTAATGGCGTGGCTCTGATACCAGTGTAAGTGCACGGCAGCGCCCCGGCCATCTGAACGAGGCCAAAATGCGGAAAACAAAACTTTTCTAAAAACTAGAACCGGCGCTACCGCGAACTTTTAAACCCGGATCGGGCCATTAACCTACTCCTAGCAATCTACAGAAGGGGTAGAGAGATATACCGAGCGATCCGTGTCCTTCGGTCTTCTCGTCGTCGTGTCGATCTCCCCGCGGAATCTCCGGTCTTCATCTCCTCATCGGAAAGGGCACCACATCACCGGGTTCTTTTACGGGCTCCCACCTCTGGACCGAAGCAACTCGGGCACGAAGTTGGCAAGTCGACGTGTCCAAGAATGTTATAGGATAGTGTAGTATTCTTTGTCTCAAGGGGTTTGAAGAAGTTGCCATATGAATGTGGAGATGGAGTTGTAAACTTTTTGGATGAACTTAGGAATTTTTAGCAAGCATAATGAGAACAAAATCCCCCTCCAAAATTTGGACAGCCCCCTTCCACAAGTTGTGGCCGGCCATGATATAATGAGGGGAGAGAGTGAGTGGGGAAAATAATACAAGAGAGAGAAAGGGTGATGATGAGAAAAAATGATCACAACCAAGTCTCCACTCCATCACCTAATCATATCCCAAAAGTCAAGCAATCATGAACAATCATGAACCAAGAAGTCAATGTATGGTGGAACCATCATGAAGCAACAAGTTACAAAGTTCACCATCCACAATGCCAATTTGCATGCTTGCAAATAAGCCCGCCTCCACCAAATTTCAGCCAAGGAAAGAAACAAAGAAAAATGGCCGAAATGGAAAGCAAAATGGTAACTTAAAAAAAACTGATCCCATAATAAATTACAGGAAAACCCCCGACTGTATATACATACCCTCATTTGTATTCCGACCGAATACAATTGTAATGAGACAAAATCTACACTGTACAATACTAGGATCCGGCTTAAACCAAAGCCCGCTAGTATTATCCGTCCGATCATGATCCGTGCAATACCGCACGTATATGATCGAGCCCTGCCATATCTCCATACGACCTCTACAGCGTTTCGCCCGAAACTTGAGAAACGGTCTGTGGGGGACTCTAAAGACTCGTCAATACATTGGCTGTGGATTTAACCAATAGCATGTCAGAGGTATTAGCCATACGTAACGGGCTACCAGGTATTGACCAAAAGGGACGTCGATGAGCGAACTCATCCTGACACCCTACTGAGCCTGTCAGTGACAATATCCGTACAGTCCGGTCTGTTCGTCTATGAGCATCGCATGGCGGGCCTAGGGGGTTGGTAAAAGTCAGACCCCCAAAACCGGTACAAGTCGTGTCGGAGTGTAGCCCAGAACACCCTGAGATACTACTGGAATACCTACCAGTAAATCTCCTGCCTTGGCCAAGGACTTCGTGTAATGGCTCTCCTAGACACAGCGCGACCTCACCGCCAATACCGGGAGAGACGAACCGCTGAAGATCCGCTCACTGCCTCCATGTGGCTCGGGACCGTACCCAACTAAAACCTGTTTGCATGACTCTTTTGAGCCGTGGTAGGGTAGTAATCAAAGTACAGTGGGAACTCACACGAGACAAATGAAGATCTCAGGTCGATGAACTAGCTTGTACACATGTCACCAGGGAACTGCTATCTGACGTCTGGTATAAGACCAACTAGCATGTCCCGGCGAGTCCTGTCCGGTATACTCATAACCCAATGAGCACCTGTATACATCTTAGGCGAACCAACTGACACCAGTGGCTTGTGAGACCGGCCACCGCCCCTCGTCGGGGTCTCGACTGTATACACTAGTCTACTCTGCAGTGTCGATGCCCTGTCTCGAAACTCCCACGACTAGGCACCTTTTAAGGATGTGCTTATAGACTACCAGCTCCCACATATATGATCGCCATCATACTGCTGGCTGTCAAGCAAGAATCCTAAGGGCTCTATCAACGCGCAATAGTGACCTATAAGGTCACCTAAAGCAGTACACGATGATAAAGATAAACCAGATAGCATACTATCATCTTGAGTAAGACAGTTCTAACGGTATAGGTCCTCCCTCAATCATTGCAATCACGTGCCTGTGATCCAATAATTGACTTTGAGGGCACTATCTCCAACACATGGGTCTGGCTTACTCGGTTTTTAGGTGAATGTGGCTGTGTCAAAACCGTCCAATTGGGTTCGTTTTTGTCCAGTGTTCATGTTACATCTCATATAACATTCTGCAGTTGCTAAATTTTTTCGACGACTTTAAAATTTTCACAGAATATAGGTTTTGGTTTCGAGTGTTTCGGAGTTGTTTCGGTTTCGTAATTCTACAAATATCGTCTAAATACCTAGCTTGGCTCTGATACCACTGTAGGATTTCTTGGCACGACAACAAGGTTTCAGGAGGCATCGTCCATGCCATTTTCTAAATTTTTCCATGCTAAACAATCCTAACCCTAGAATATTAACTAGAGATTTAGACAATACAACATGTAAACTACTTTACATCTAGGTGAATATGGAATACTACCTTTGTAGACCGGTCCTTCACTTCAATAGCTCCGAGTTGTAGTCCCATCGTTCTAAGTAGTGATCTTGCGGACTCTAGAACGGCTCCACAAGGTGAAAGGAACGTGCTTGCCCGATATCTTCGAGGTCGAAGATGATCTACGTCGAGGAGACACTAAACCAAGCTATCTCTTCACTAATTAGGGATTAGTGAATCTAACACCCTAAACTAAATTTCTAATCTAGTAGAGGATGATAAAGTAGGATTTTTGCTTACTTTAGAATTAATTTTCTCATTAATTTTATCCTCCTCTCAAAAACCTAGAGAGCTCCCTCATGAGCTTGAAGAAGATGAAGCAAAATAATAGATGAGAGAGTGAATGACAACTATGGGTGAGAAATATCTTATATCACTCATGTAGAGACTTAACCATGAGTTTAGATAATGGTTGGGTTAATAAATATCTAGTGTAAGACAAAACTAGTGGACTAAGTCCATGGGTCTCCAAGCTTCTACAAGCTTCATGCCATGTGACCAATTTCCAACTAATATTTGATTTACTCTAAATAAATAAACCCTACATTATCATTAGCATTGTGTACGTCTCATACACCCATGTAGTGTGTATCATCAAGCATGACACATAAAAGAACACAAATAATATATCACACACACACACACACACATATTAAGTGTGCACATGTGAGAAAAAGAAAATCTTAAGTGAGCTAATATTAGTTAATGTAAAATAATATATCAAATATATAATTATACATTAAATCATTAAATCAACACTTAATTTAATAATCTGGCTATATCTCATATGAACGACTAATATTATTTGTATCAACTTATCAAATCAACACTTGATTCGATAACCCGGCTATATCTCATATAACCGACCGATATAGTATCGACTTATTGAATCAATACTTGATTCGATAACTCGGCTATATCTCATATAATCTCCCGATAACTTAAATCGCGAGAATAGAATATGGTATCACTTACTCGTATTAATATCGGTCCCGCACATATCAAATATGTGCTCCTACATCGGTTTTCCAGAGCCATTGAAACCTCTTTGTAGGACTCTAAAGACTCGTCAATACGCTGGCAGTAGGTGATGATCATATCAGGCACCCACAAGCCGTCAGCGGTACTAGCTGGACGTAACGGCTACCCGGGTATTGAGTGATCAGAAGATCAACAAGCAATCCTACTCATACTCCTATAAATCCTGTTAGTAACACTACCGTACAGTTCGGTCTTTTCGTATGATATATCGCATATCTAGTCTAAGGGTGGTAAACGTCAGACTCCAGTAACCGATAATTCTTATCGATGTGAGGCTCATAACGGGTCGAGAAACTACCGATAACACTTATCAGTAAATCTCCGTATCAGCCCTGGTCAAGGACTTCCTGTTATAGCCAATCGAGCACAGCGCAACATCAACCCCCAAAACCGGGAGAGACGAATCACCTCCTATCGCTCATTGCCTCCATGTGATTCAGGACTGTACCCAAAAGCCACCGTTTTGCACGTTCTCTTGAACGTGGTATAGTGGAAATCAAAACACAGTGGGAATCACACAAGACTCTATGATGATCTCGGGTCTACAGACTAACCTGTACCAGTGTCACCAGAGAACTGCTATCCGACGATAGGTATAATACCAGCTAGGAGTTCTCGGCGAGCCCGTTCAGTGTACCTAGTCTCCACCGAGCACCCGTATACCTACTTTGATGTCAAACACTAATGGATGTAGGATCATCCATTGCCCATCATATGGGTCAAGATGTGTATACGCTAGTCTACTCTGGAATATCGATGCCCTGTCTCGATACACCCTCGATTAGGAACAATTATAGGGTGTACTTGTGGACTACCCATGGCCTCAGTAGTATGATCTCCATCATAGTCCTAGTAGTCAAGTACACATCCTAAGGGCTTTATCAACATGTGAGAGCGAGACAGCATCACTTATACAAGTCAATATGTTAAGACAAAGAGCAACCAGATAACATACTATCATGTCGAGCAAGAAAGTCCTCTCTCTATATATCCAAGCATCCACTATAATATACATCACATGTACAATAATGGCCTCTAGGGCATATATATAACTAACATACAGGTGTCCGATTAAATATGTGTACAGGCTGCATAGAATTTAATCGGACGGTTGATAATACTAGTGGCTTAGGATTAAGCCGGATTATTAAATCAGGTTTTGATTTAAAAATTTATATATATGTATTCTAGTATTATTGTTCACTATTCATTTTCTCTCTTGGCTATGCATATTTTTGTATGAATACGCGTATATGTATTTCGATACGTGTACCGGGAAGTATTCTATATTTATACGGAATATCTTCTAGAAGATGGCCACCTCATTATTGATTTTCTTTTTAGAAAATCATTTTGGAAATGAGGTGGAGGGTGAGTTTGCATGAGCATGGGATATGGTTTACATTTGTTTATAGGTAAAATGAAAAGAGATATTTTGTATGTGCATGATTGAGAGGGAGGGGGGCAGCCACTTTTCTTGGGTTGATCCTTGCTCATTTTTTTTATTCAATTGATTCCTCACTTGCTTCATTTACTCTTTCTCATTCTCACTTGGAAAAATTTTAGCCATTTCTTTAGGTGCTCATGCCACATGTTTCCTCACCTCCTCTTCATCTTCTTGAGTTGTTCTTGGAGCATTTGTGATGAGAGAAAAATCATAGTGACACATTCCTACACCTCGACTCTCCATTGCTAAAAACCTTGGAGCGTCGGTTGTCTCGCTTGGCGATGCTGGAGCATACGCCGTTTCCCTTAGGTGGATCATCGTAGATGGAGGAAGATCGGTAACCAAATTCGATCAAGCAGCCTCTAGGAACTTGGGATGATGGTGCAAGACCGAAGGACACGGATCAACTCGGTATAACCATCTAACTCCTAGTTTTACATTTTGCTGTTATAGGGTTTAGGGTAGATCCGGGCATCGGGTCATGGTAGCGTCAGTTTAGAAAAATTTTGTTCCACATTTGGCTACGGTTTGATAGCCAGGGCGCTGCCGTAACCCAATAGAAGGGTCAACCCTTGCCTCACCTATGGCTTAGCGGAACTACCGCAAATCCTAGGGCTTGGTGGCGGTTTCGACGGTCACAGAATCGAGATAGGGTTTCATTCTTCTAGAGGGTCCATAGAATCACCTGCATGATTTTCTGAAGATTTTAAACTTGGAAAAATCCAACTCTTGGAAAATTTACAGCGAGGGAAAAAATGAGTTATTGATATCCGTTCGAACTTTTTATCGTCATCTATATAACCCGAAACAATGTTAGAATTATGACGACGAAACACACCGAATTACTTTTTGCAGAAATATAAGACCATATGCAATATCAGTAAAAACAAGCAATACCTGAAACACCAAAGCCCAGAGCCAAGAACACCAGAGAAAATTCAACCCAAACAACACAGAAAAACCGAGCAGGCCGTTTTTTATTGCAATATGGCCGGTCAAAATCCAGCGGGGAGGCTAAATTTTCTGTGGTGTTCATATTACATCATACGTAACACTCTGCAGTTGCTTAAAAAAATTTTATAGCCTTTTAAAAAAATCGACAGAAACGATGGGTTTCGTTTCGATGTTACGGAGTTGTTTCGGTTTCGTAATTCTACAAACATCGTCTAATTCTCTAGCATGGCTCTGATACCACTTCCAGGGTTCCCTAAGTCGCCGCTGGGTTTCGGGAGGCATCGACCATGCCATTTTTTAAAAATTGGCATGTTAAAGAACCCTAATCTAGAATCTAAACTAGAGAATTAGACGAAAATAGTATGTATCCGTCCTTACAACCAAGTGAATAAGAAATACAACCTTTGTAGACCGGTCCATCATTTTAATAGCTCTGTGTAGTAGTCCCTTCGCTCCAAGTAGTGAACTCCTGGACTCTAGAAAGGCTCCACAAGATGAAAGGAACAAGCTTGCTTGAAGTCTTCGAGGCCGAAGATGATCTATGTCGAGGAGACACCATCTCAAGCTACCTCTTCACTAATATGGAATTAGTGAAGCAAACACCCTAAACTAAATGGCTAATCTATTAGAGGATGATGAAGTAGAAATTTTACTCACTTTAGAAATATTTTTCTTACTCATTTTCTTCACCTCCCAAATTGCAAGAGAGCTAGAGGAAGGAGATGAAGAAAAGCAACCTTGGAAAAGGTCAAGTGTAGAATGGAAACCATGGGTGAGTTAATATCATATACTAACTCTTGTAGAGACTAAACCATGGCTAATCATAATGGTTGGGTTAATAAATATCCCAAGTAAAATAAAATTAGTAGACTTGGTCAACGGTTCCACAAGCTTCCACAAGCTTCAACCATGTGACTAATTTCCATTTAATTTTGATTTACATTAAATAAACAAAACCCTTCATTATGTTAAGCATGGTGTGAGTCTTATACACCCATCACCTATGTCTCATGTATCATTTAGCATGACACAAAAATGTATATTAATATATATCACATATATATTAAGTGTACACAAGTGAGAAAAAGAAATCTTAAGTGAGCTAATATTAGTTAATGTAAAATAATATATCAAATATATAATTATACATTAAATTATTAAATCAATGTTAAAGTATCGAAACCGAAACAACCACGAAACAGTACACTGCACATTTCAGTTTTTGTCGATTTTTCAAAGTGTTCAAATTTTTTTTAAGCAACTGCAGAAGACTACTTTGATGACAACTAGAACACCCTACAAAAACGAGCACCATCCGCCGGATTTGACCCGGCAAGATTTGCGAAAAAACGGGTGAGGCCGGTTTTTTAGTGGAGTTTGGACTTGAATTTGTAGGGTGGTCTAGTCTCTGGAATATTGGTGCAGCGGTATTATTTGTTTTGCCTAGTTTGGATATTTTGTTATCTATTGTTCAGGGGCAATTCGGGGTGTTTTGAAGTCGATAATTTAACACTGTTTAAATGTTCATAGTACACGCATTAATATCTGTGACCGTGAATGTCATTCGGACGGTATAACTTGTCTAATTGCTATATGTTCTTTTAGACGAGTTTGCGAACACGACATTCACGTTGATGCTCTGTGTTGTGTTGTGCTGTGGTTGGATCGTCATGGTGGATAGCATGGGTGCAATGATAGTACTGTTTAGTTTCATTTGTACATTTGATATCGCGGGGTGAGCGTCCGACATGTGGACTGCCGTCAGTGGCAGTTTGTATATTATTTGTTTGGGACACCACCGGGTTGAGGTCGATGTCACCTTTGTATATTATTTTCTATTTTGTACTAGGATTACCCCACGATGGAGTGCATGAATAGCCGCATTTTAGAAGGCAACGGGTCCGCATCTCATGGCGTTGAGACGGAGGAGACCTTACTCTAGCATTGGCGGGCTATTCACCGCACTCGTAGGGGGTATAAGTTGACCCACGGAGGGGTGTCTAAGTTACCGGATTCCGTGAAGTGCTGGGTGGCCCATTCACATTGTTGATTGGGGTTGCCTCGGTTCTAGGATTGGCGGGTAAGTTGCCGCACTTGTAGGGGTCTAGGTTTTCATTGCACAGGCTATCCACACGAAAAGGAACGTCGGGTCTCATTTGTGGCTCAAGTGATACCTGGGGCTCCGGGATTATCCACCACTCTGTATTGCTTAGCTGAGATTCTGTGATGTTTCTTTATATCATGCCTGAGATGATTGTTATATATATTTATATATATACTAGTAGATGTTGTATATGTTTTGCACCCGCGCTAGTCCAGCCCCCGCTTTATCGTTAGTTAAGTAACCTAACGGGTAATGACGGGGATAAGTGACGGATGTGGATGGCATATACGTACAATTTTCATTTTTTTCTGGTGTGTTTAATTGATGGGACTGCGTTGATTCTGATCAATGCAATGAAAACAAACCTATTTGATGTTGTTGGAACCGAGTTTTTTAAAACTGACATTACAGACGTTATCTTTTGCTTTGCACAGTGATATTCGGTTATGAATATCTAGCACCCCATTTGACGAGGCAAGGGACGAGATCGCTTCATCGGTAGTGACCCCTTGGGCAGAAGTTTGCATCAACGTAATAACTACACTATAGTCTATTCTTTTGCTTTGCATCATGGTATTCAGTTTGGAATATCCTGCATCTCATTCGACGAGGAAAGAGCCGAGATCCCTTCACCGGGAGTGACCTCTTTAGCAAAAGTTTTCGCCACTATATATTTGAAAAACCACTTGGATTCCTTCAGCGATATTGAGTTCATTACGTTAAAGGTTTTTCGCCAAAAACCAGCTGTAGCCCTCCGTCATTTCAAACGGGTAGCGCTTAGTATTCATACTATGTTTGTTGGCCTTCGTCATGGCATAGTGTATGGTAGCTATGTGTTACTTTTCTGTTGCAAGGATTTGCATTAATCTAGGACAGTCGTACAACTTTGTTGGCCTTCGTCAAGGGTGAGTACGGGTGGGTTTAGATTAATCTGGACAATGATGTGACTTATGATTTGTTAGCCTTCGTCAAGGTCATAAGTGTTAGTTATTGTTGGCTATAGTGCCCTCAAGGCAATTATCATAGTCGCGGACTTATGATTATGATGATTGAGGTAGGACCAATACCGATAAAACAGTCTTATTCAAGATGATAGTATGCTATCTGGTTTGTCTTTATCATCATGTACGTGTTGATAGAGCCCTTAGGATTCTTGCTTGACTGCCAGCAGTATGATGGAGATCATATAAGTGGGAGCTGGAGTCTATAAGCACATCCTTAAATGTCCCTAGTCGTAGGAGTATCGAGACCGGGCATCGATACTCCAGTGTAGACTAGTGTATACTGATCGAGACCCCGACGAGGGGCGGTGGCCAGGTCTCACAAGCCATTGGTGTTAGTTTGTTCACCTAAGATAGTATACAGGTGCTCATTGGGTTATGAGTACACTGGACGGACTCATCGGGAACCTGCTAGTTGGTATTATACCTATTGTCAGATAGCGGTTCCCAGGTGACATGTGTACAGGTTAGTCTGTCAACCTGAGATCGTCATTTGTCTCGTGTGAGTTCCCATTGTGCTTTGATTACTACCCTACCACGGCTCAAAGAAGTCGTGCAAACAGGTTTTAGTTGGGTACAGTCCCGAGCCATATGGAGGCAGTGATCGGATCATTGGGGATTCCTCTCTCCCGGTATTGGGGGTTGATGTCGCGTTGTGTATGGATGGCCGTCACCATAAATCCGTGGCCACGGTGGACGAGAATTATCGATCCTGGATCGATAGTTTCTCAGGTGGTGATGGGTTTCATACCGACACTAAATATCGCGTTTTTGGGGGTCTGACTTTATCCACCCCCCTAGACTCGATATACGATACTCTTAGACGAACAGACCGGACTGTACGGATATTGTCACTGTCAGGCTCAGTAGGGGTTCAGGATGAGTTTGCTCGTCAGCCTCCCTTTCGCTCAATACCTGGGTAGCCGTTACGTACAGATAGTGCCGTTGACGTTCTTGTGGTTAAACCCACTGCCAGCGTATTGACGAGTCTTTAGAGTCCCATACAGAGGGTTTTCACGGTTCAGGCGATATGGTGTACATGAAGTATGTTGATACATACAGATGTTCGATTAAATATGTGCACTTGCTGCGCAGACTTTAATTGGACGGTTGATAATACTAGCGGATTAGGTTTAAGCCAGTTTATTAAATCAGGTTTTGATTTAATAATTTACATATGTATTTATATATATGTGTATTCTAGTATTATTGTTCGCTATTTATTTTCTCTCTTGGCTATTCGTATTTTTGTACGAATATGCGTATATGTATTTCGATACATGTACCGGAAAGTATTCCGTATTTTATACGGAATAGCTTCTAGAAGGTGCCACCTCATTTATATGTGATTTTCTATTTATGGAAATTCATTTGTTTTTCTTTAATGACGTGGAAAAAGGTGAGTCAAAGGCATGGGAATGAGTCATGCATAGTGTATGGTATGGTTGTGATTTATTTGCTTTGTTTTTTGGGAAATGATGGGGGAGAGAGAGGAGGCCGGCCACATTGGGGAGGGAGGGATTTCATTTGGTGATTGATGATTTTATCACAACACTTGCAAGCCTCCTCACTCTCTCACACTCATCCATACAAAACACTTAGCATTATTTTTGCTCATGCCAAAGCTTCATCACCTCCATCATCTTCTTCTTGAGTTGCTCCATGGAGCACATGGGTGAGAGAAAAATTATAGTGACATTAACATACACCCCCACCCTCCATCGCTAGCGACTTTGGAGCGTCGGTTATCTCGTTCGACGAGGTTGGAGCTTGCGCCGTTTCCCTCGGGTGGATCATCGGAGATGGAGGAAGACCGGCAACCAAACATCATCAAAGGATCGCTAGGAGCTTGGAATGAAGACCGAAGGACTTGGATCATCTCGGTATAAAAATTCTAACTCTTAGTTTAATTTGCTAGTTTAGGGTTTAAGGTCGATCCGGAAATCGGGTAGCGGTAGCGCCGGTTTAGAAAAATTTTGTTCCGCATTTTGGCCGCGTTTTGATGGCCGGGGCGCTGCCGGGACCCTTCATGGTATCAGAGCCACCCTTTAAACCCCTTACTAGCTTGTTTAAACGTGCTTCAAAGATCGATCGACGAAAATTTCCAAAATCACGTTTTCAATGTTCTGTTCTCTGCCAATTTTCAAAAGTGTTCAAAAAATTATTTGCAGTAGCTTAAAAATCCGAGCAGGAAATTCTAAGGGTACAGAAAAAATTGGAGCCCCTGAAGCATCTAAAGCGCCGCGGAACCGCCGCACTAACCCCCCATTGGCGGTGGAGCCGCGACCATTTAGTGGCGACGGGCTTCCAAAATTTTTCTGTAGCCCCGTGATGTGAAATTGTGATTTTTGTGATATCCTGTTTTGGCCCAGGTTTCTGTGCAGTATTGTTTTTGCTATTGGGTCCAATTTGGAACTTTGTCGATCGATATTTTAAGCGTGCGTTTGACAGTACATACATTATACTCTGCAACCGTGAATGTCATTTGATCGGTAAACCCGTCTAACTGCTATATGTCTTTTAGATGGGTTTGCGAACGTGACATTCACGTTGATGTTCTGTGTTGTGTTGTGATGTTTGTTAGATCGTCGTGGTGGATAGCAACGGTGCAATGTTAGTACTGTTTAATTTCATTTGTACATTTGATATTGCGGGGTGAGCGTCCGACATGTGGACTGCTGTCACTTCCAGTTTGTATATTATTCTTTTGGGGCACGACCGGGCTGAGGTCGATGTCACCCTTGTATATTATTTTCTTTTCTGTACTAGGATTACCCCGCGGTGGGGTGCACGAATAGCCGGATTCTAGAGGGCAACCGATTCACATCTCATGGCGTTGGGATGGAGGGGACCTTACTCTAGAATTGGCGGGCTATTCGCCGCACTCGTAGGGGGTATAGGTTTCATTGCACATGCTATCAACACGACAGGGAACGTCGAGTCTCACTTGCGGCTCAAGTGAAACTCGAGGCTCCAGATTATCCACCATTCTGTATTACTTCTATGATTTTTCTGTGATGTTGCTTATTTCATGCCTGGGACGAATGTTATATATATATTTATATATACTATTAGATGTTGTATATGTTTTGCACCCGCGCTAGCCCAGTCCCCGCTTTGTCGTTAGTTAAGTAATCTAACGGGTGATGACGGGACCCAGTGGCGAATGCAGATGGCATATACGTACATTTAATTTTCGTTCTTTCCTGGTGTGATTAATTGATTGGACTGCATTGATTCTTATCAATGCAAGGATAAACGAACCTATATTTGATGTTGTTGGAACCAAGTTTTTAAAAACTGACATTACAGACGTTTTCTTTTGCTTTGCATCGTGGTATTCATTCGGAATATCCTGCACCTCATTCGACGAGGCAACGGCCGAGATCCCTTCATCGGTAGTGACCCCTTGAGTAAAAGTTTGCGTCAACGTAATAACTTTACTTTAGTCGATTATTTTTGCTTTGCATCGTGGTATTCAGTTTGGGATATCTTGCACCTCATTCGGCGGGGAAAGAGCCGAGATCCACCGGGAGTGACCTCTTTAGCAAAAGTTTTCGCCGCTATATATTTATAAAACCACTTGGATTCCTTCAACGATATCAAGTTCATTACATTAAAGGTTTTCGCCAAAAACCAGTCGTAGCCCTCCGTCATTTCAGATTAGTATTGCTTAGTATTCGTGCTACGTATGTTGACTGTGTCAAGGCATAGTGTGCGGTAGCTCTGTAATGCTTTTCTGTCGCATAGATATGTGGATTGGTTAGGACAGTCGTACGGTCATGTTGACTGTGTCAAGGACTTGAAAGGGTGGGTCTAATGCAGTCAAGATAATGACGGGTTGAACTTGACTAGGACCTTTTGATATGTTGACTGTGTCAAGGTCACTTGGGTCTTAGGGGTAAAAATCATATCGGGAGTTTCAAACATAAAGGAAACTTGCCAGGCTTGCCCATACCTTCTGGAGTGTGGTAACTTGAGTGGCTTCCATCAAGTTTTCATGCGATGATAGTTTTATCCCGATTCCTACTGATGAGTAGGATTACTCCTCGGGTGATTCCGACTAATTCTCCTTTTAGGTTTGGAGGAGAATTCGAGGATACAGTGGGAGCCATCCAGATTAGATAAAATGATTAACCATTCTAATCTAGGTTAGAGTGCACGCTGAGTGTTTCTTCTCTCTCTCTCTCTGGCTGTGACTATAACCTGACCTTTGACTAAAACTCATGAAACCAAGTTGACTGAACCTTCTTGAAACACTTTGGCCTTTGGAATGTCACGATATCGCATACATCATTGCCATTTCTATATCACCTTTTGCATTTCTCCAGAACACCCCGTATTATTACGAACATCCACTTCCATTAGATAAATCCATCGTATGGTTATATACGAACTCGAAGGAACTTTTTCGAGGATGGATTCTGGTTCTGGAGAGATTGAATAGGATTATTCGGTTGTCTTTTCTCTTTACCTTCTCTCAGGTTGTGAGGGCTCCTAGGATTAGGAGAAGGTACATGTTCAGTTGATAAAACTACACATTTGTTATTATATTTTTCCTACTAATTCCATATTAAAAAAGGTCTTTATTATAATATATCATACATATGAGGGTTTATGTGTAAAAATACTATTTTCCATGTGTTGATATATTATAATTAGCATTTGGTAGGAAAATGTATATAATATTATTGACCTAATCCTAGTAGAACTAAGTCTACTAAATATTATTTAAGTTGTTGTGCAGAATTTTCAGGTCTTAAATCAAGGAAATCAAGTTGTTAAAGCTAACCTGCCTAATTAAGAAATCAATTCTGGCAGAAGAAAAGAAAAGATTTCCAAATTCTTAAGGTTCCAAGGATCGCCACATGCCACAAGGAGCAAGCCCCAGAAAATTGATCAACGGAGGAGATCATCAGGCCACGGATCCGCGGCCCGAGCCCCTTGATGCCGCGGATCCGCCGCGTAGAAGTGGAGTTAAGGGCTGCAACTTTTCTGGTGGGATTGTAACTACCATTCCCCAATTTAGGCATCTAACTTTCTGGTTTTGGGACTATAAATAAAAACCGAGAGCCTCTTGAAAATTTTATCAAGCCGACGCGATCACGAAGTCCCAGACGGCTCACGCATCCAGGCTGATCATCAACTGTTCGTCTGCCTCCTTAGAAGAGATCGAGAAGCAACTAGAAATTGTAATCATTTTCTAAGGAATCAAAGTGTAATGAATATTGTTGATTAATAAAGATATCTTTCTTTTTCTTATTCTATTTCTTCGTAGTTTAATAATGCATTTCCTCTCCATCTCTTTTTCTCCCAACATGCGTGAGTAATTCTCCGCTTGTTAGGGTTCGTAGGATTAGGGTGGACTAATGGATGATGAAAATCCCTAAACACTTTTTAAGTCCTATAAAGTTTATTAACTTTATCAAAAGAATCATTAACATCCTAATCGGGCGCGCTACCAATCATTGTTAGCCGCTACCGCGATTAGAGATTAGATTAATGATTGTTTTGGTAAAGGCTAGATATGAACGGAGTTCCGTGTCGAGATAGGGGTTAAGAGTGGGATTCCTTTTCCCTCCAGAAACCCTAATCTACACGCATCACTGTCGTTCTAGTTTTAAATCTATTAATGGATAGAATGAGTAATTTTTAATTAATCATCCATAACTACTAAATCCTAATGAACCCTACAAGCCCTCTTCTTATATAAACTTACATTCATAAATAATCTAGATCTATATTTTGTATTAGTGCTTAACGTAGATCTAGAAACCATTCTACAATATTCTTTATCCCTCCTCTCTTTTTCAACACATCTAAAGTAAGAGTAAAATGTTCCACGTTTCCTAGAGGACGACCCGTACTCATCTCGGTCTAGCTACACGCGACACCGTTATTGATTGCGGTTATTCTACAAACACACTCTTTCGTATCAATCAAATGGCGCCGTTGCCGGGGATACGTGCGTAATTTTTTATTCTTACTATTTTTGTTGAATTCTTATACGATCTATATCATAATAAAAACAACACTGCAAATTGCATATTTAACGATTTGTGCGTGAACTTTTGCAAGGAGATCTGGAGTCACAGACTTGAGGAAACAGGAGACAGAGACATTCTTAGAGATCCAGAGGAGCACAGAAGGGAACAGAGAAAATTTCATCAACAGAACTTTCCTTCTTGCGGCGGATCCGCGGCAAAGGAGGCTTATCCGCGGCGGAAGCGCGGCGGGCTAGGAGATCTACTGTTCCAAACTTCTCTGGTATCTATCTCAACTCCTTCTCTCTCCTCTCAAGTCTAATAAAATCTATTTTCTGCAGGATTCTTTGCAAAATAGCGCCGCTCAAAAATCTTTTTGCAGAAGTTTTGTGATTCGTTTTGTTTTGCATATTTTAATTCGGACTTTAAGGGCCAAAGACCAAATCAAGATTAGGTGGGGATTTCATCACCTTTCCTAAGCCCCACAAATCATAAACCGAGCATCTAGATCAACCCTTCATTAATTTAAAAAATATCTAGACCAGACTCTAAGGACTGTCGCGCTCAATAAGGACAGAGGAAGGTCGTGGGTAATCTATCGTTTATCCGCATTACTTTTGTAGTGCCTAGGCAAGTGTGTCAAAGGCTATTGGTTTTTAATTAGGCCCACTACTGTGGTTCCTTCCCACTTACATGGCACTTACCTGGCTACAAGGGTAGTATGGAGGCGGTAGAGGATTGATCCTGCGGCTTGTCCTTTGGAAGTCTAGGAGCGGTCTAGAGACTGGACCTAGGTGACCTTAGTTCTAGGGTTGCTTGTGCATTTTAGAGTGATTTGTCTTGAGTCCCACTTTTTTCAAAACAGACCAATTTTAAATCACACACACCCTGCCACTTGCACTAAACCCGCTTAGTGCATGCTTGGCTCGACACGGGATCCTAGTGCCCGTCTTGTCCGCGTTCCTACTATCGACGCCGAAGTCGGTACTTCTTCATCTTCTTTTCCCCAACCACACACCACGACCGAGATGGACGGCACTCCATCAGAATATAACACCATGCTGCCACCGCCCGTAGGTGCGCAGAATCCACCGCGCATCTCTCTCCAAGAGAGATGCTATCCTATCCGTGGTCCTCTTCCCACTTGTCTATTTCATCCACCAGCTAACGGGGATAATTTCGAAATTAAACCCCACTACATCAATCTGTTGCCCAAATTTCACGGGCTTGAGTCGGAATACGCGTACGTTTTCATCACCAAATTCGAAAACCTATGCGCAATGATGGGTACTTCAAAGTTTACTTTAGATGCTATGCGCTTACGTCTTCTCCCATTCACACTGTGCGACTTGGCAGAAAATGGCTTTACAATACTGCCGCACACTCTATCACTAATTGGGATGAATTCGTCATAGCATTTCTTAAGAAGTTTTACCCAAACCATAAAACTGCCAATATTAGGAGCGAGATCAACCAGTTCACCCAGCTTCCCAATGAACCATTTTGGAAGTGTTTTGAACGTTTCAAGAATCTGCTTGTCCAATGTCCTCATCATTGAAAACAAAGATGGGATTTATGTCGAATTATATATGAGGGCATTAATCCAGCGACAAAGCAGATGCTTGAAACAATGTGTCAATGCAATTTCATGTCTAAAGATGACGGTGAAGCATGGAAATATCTGGAAGATCTCGCAGAAAACACTTTGCAGTGGGAAAGCATAAGACCACCTACATCTAAAGGAGGTATTCACCAGCTTGATGTTTCTATCGCAGTAAAAGCTGAAATGACAGCGATACACAAAAAACTCGACGCTATTGAGAACAAATTCTCATTATTCTCCCTAAATCAGGTCACGCTTCCTAAGACCGTCTGTGGTTGCTGTTCAGATCCTTCACACTTAACGGAAGAATGTCCTATGAATGCATCGTTTCAAGCTAATGCTGCTTTTCAGCAGCGACCTAGAAACAACCTTTATTCTTCCACGTACAATCAAGTATGGAGGAATCATCCTAACTTTGCTTGGAACCAAAACCAACAAAGCAATTATCAAAGACCTCCTCCACAGCAACCACAACCATAGAATCAGCCCCCTTTCAGTCACAGAATTTCCAAAATCCGGCCAACATTTCTACACCACAAGTGGCCGGTACTGACAACTCACTTGCACAAACTTTGGATATGTTCATGAAACAATCCATGCAATTGTCGGCTGAGATGAAATCCTCTATTGATACCATAACGAAAAACTCCGCCTCCTATGGTGAGAGTATTAAATCATTAGAAAACCAAATCGCACAGTTAAACGCCGCAATGAGTGCGAGAGAGAAAGGAAAACTCCCATCTCAAACCCTACCGAATCCTGGCCATTCACAAAATCATAATGTGAATACCGTTACTACGTTGAGATCAGGGAGAGTGCTGAATAACCGAGTGGGTGAGCAATCTGATGTTAGTGACACATTTGATACCCCAGTTTCTTCTTCTTCTTCTTCCCCTAATTCGTCTAGTCTCCCACCTTCATCAGAGCCTATTCTCCGTTTTCCCTAAGGCTCAAAAATTTCGCCAAATCTATCTAAGTCGATTCCCACTCCAATTTTTGGATCGAATCCTTCCCCACAGTCTTCTCCATAAACGTTGGACCCAAAACTTATTGATCAAGCTCCATTTCCAAACAGATTAAGGGCCAACAGACCAAACCCGCAAATGGAGAAGATTGTGGAAATGTTCAAGAAAGTTAGCGTGAATATTCCTCTCCTAGATGCTATTCAACAAGTCCCATCTTATGCAAGAATCCTTAAAGACTTGTTCACTAGGAAGACAAAAACTCAAGTGCCTAAGAAGCTTTTCATGACGAGTAATGTTAGCACCGCTTTTACCCAACAAATACCAAAGAAACGTAAGTACCCCGGCTGTCCTACAATCTCTATTTCTATTGGGGGTAAAAATATTAATCGTTCTTTACTCGATCTAGGCGCTAGCGTTAACTTGCTTCCTTATTCAGTAGACGAGCAGTTAGGAATTGGAGAGTTAAAACACGCCCATTGTACTCTTCAGATGGCATACCGATCTATCACCAAAACTCGGGGCGAACTAGAGGATGTGTTAATTAAAGTCGGGGAATTCATATTTCCCGTGGACTTTATTGATTTAGATACACAACCTGTGGCAAACCCACGCAATCAAATCCCAGTGATACTTGGTCGACCCATCCTAGCAACATCTAACGCTGTAATTAATTGTCGTAACGGTTCTATGAACTTATCCTTCGGGAAAATGACAATTGAACTTAATATTTAAAAGCTAGGAAGTCAGCCATCAGAACCTTCTGCTCATTTGCTGGATGTTTGTTCCATCCACGAGATAGCTTCCGAAAGCTGCATGGATGAGGAACTTTGCTTTGATGTTCTCGACAACATTAATGAGACATCGTTTGATCTTGCACCACTTCACAGTGAGGATATGTTCAATGAGTCCGACCTTGAGATTGAACCCGTTGACTCGTTGCAAAAGTCAGCAGCTCTTTCCGAGTCAATATCTTATGCAAGTTTTGAACCTCTAAGGGAGTCCGAATATCATTCCCTTACCCCACCTTCTATAGTCTCTCCGCCAATTCTTAATCTCAAACCGCTACCTTCTCATCTTAAATATGCATATTTAGGAGAGAATGAGACTTTGCCAGTGATTATTTCCGCTTCTCTAGCCTTAGAGCAAGAGAATGCACTTTTGGCAGTGTTGAGATCGAATCGGCAAGTATTTGGTTGGACACTGGCCGACATCAAAGGGATTAGGCCCTTAATTGTTGAACATTACATACATCTGATGGATGAAGCCAAACCAACCCGAGACCCACAAAGACGGTTAAATCCTATTATGAAGGAGGCGGTAAAGAAAGAAATAGTCAAGTGCCTTGATAGTGGAATAATTTACCCCATATCTGATAGCCAATGGGTAAGTCCAATTCATGTGGTCCCTAAAAAGTCTGGCATCATGGACATCACTAATGAGGCTAATGAGTTCATCCAAACACGCACCCAAACTGGGTGGCGCGTATGTATTGATTACATGAAACTCAATGCCGCGACGAGCAAAGATCACTTCCGTCTACCTTTCATTGACCAGATGTTGGAACGATTATCGGGACACGAATACTATTGTTTCTTGGACGGATACTCTGGCTATAACCAGGTCCCCATCGCCGAAAAGGATCAAGATAAAACAACTTTTACTTGTCCTTTCGGAACTTTTGCTTATAGACGCATGCCCTTTGGGTTATGCAACGCTCCCGCTATATTTCAGCGGTGCATGATGGGGATATTTTCTGATATGGTGGAAAATTTTGTAGAAATTTTTATGGACGATTTCTCCATTTTTGGGGACTCTTTTGAGGACTGCCTTCGTAATCTTGACGCGGTTCTTACCCGCTGTAAGGATAAGAACTTGACTTTGAATTGGGAAAAATGCCATTTTATGGTCCAAGAAGGTATTGTACTTGGACATGTAATTTCACGGAAAGGTATTGAGGTTGACAGAGCTAAAATAGATGTCATTCAAAACCTCTCTCGTCCCAACTGCGTCAAAGATATATGATCCTTCCTTGGCCATGCAGTATTTTATAGGAGATTTATTAAGGACTTTAGCAAAATTGCTAGACCCTTAACCCTTCTATTGGCCAAGGACACTACTTTTCACTTCGATTCGGATTGTGAGGCTGCTTTTGAATCGCTTAAAGAATCACACACTACAGCCCCCGTTCTATCATCTCCGGATTGGAACCACCCGTTCGAGCTTATGTGTGATGCATCAGATTTTGCTATTGGTGCTGTCTTAGGACAGCACATTGATAAGATGCCACATGTAATTTACTATGCAAGAAGGACCTTGAATGATGCACAAATAAATTACACAACTACCGAGAAAGAACTCTTGACAGTTGTATTTGTAATAGAGAATTCAGGCCCTACTTGATCGGCTCGCCTATTGTGGTTTATACAGTGTAAGTCTACGGTAGCGCCCCGGCCGTCTAACAGACGCCAAATGCGGAACAAAAACTTTTAACTGGCGCTATCGTATACTATAACCCAGATATGCCATTAATGCTAAACTAACTAACTGTAAAGAGAGTAGAAAGGTTATACCGAACGATCCGAGTCCTTCGTTCTTTAACCATCACCCCATGCTCCGTTGCGGCTGCTCCGATCTCGTCGATCTCCGATCTCCTTGTCCAGGTGGCACCACGTCAACGATTCTTTAAACGGGCTCCCGCCTCTGACTCGAGGCAACTCGGTCGTCAAGTTTGCTAAAAGAGACGACCAAGATTGATGTAGAGAATAAGTAGATTACTTTGTCTCATTTCGTCCAAAGCCGTGGATGATCGGTTAATGAAGTTGCCACTCGAATCGGGTGATGGAATGAAATGAGCTATGAAATTTCCATACACCCCAAAAACTATCATAATCTTTTAAACAAATCAAGTGAGAGAGAGAGTCTTAGAGAGGGGGAAGGGGCCGGCCATACATAAGGAGGTGGGGGGTGAGTGTAGGAGAGAGGAGAGTGACCACAAGAGAAATATCTAGTGTGAGCACAAAGTATGAACACAATAAATGAAAAAGATGATTCACTTAACCTAGTCACCTTGCATTAATTGAATCATTAATGCAATCATGAGTCACTAATCCTTGTCACCACCTTCTAGATGCTTCTAGAAACTTCCACACTCATCCAAGAAAAGATAAATCCGTATTTAACCAAATGTTAAATACGGCTGATAGAAAACTGGAAACTGGCAACTTCCAAAAGCGATCCCGAAACGAATTTCAGGATAACCCCGTAACAGTATAAACATACCCGCATTTGTGTTACGACCGAATACAAATGCAACTGAGACAAAGATATTATATCTACACAGTGTAATACTCGGATTTGGCTTAAACCAAAGCCCACCAGTATTATCTGCCCGAAATATGACACGTGCGTAAACGCACGTGCATTTTCCGAACCCTGCCATGAAACCATACGGCCTCTACAACGTTTCGCCCGAACTTGTGAAACTGTCTGTGGGGAACTCTAATGACTCGTCGGTACCCTGGCAGTGGGTTTAACCACAAGCCGTCAGCGGCACAAGCTGTGCGTAACGGCTGTCCATGTACTGACCTCAAGGGATGCCGATGAGCGAAATCATCCGGAAACCCTACTAAGCCTAACAGTGACAATGTATATACAGTCCGGTCCGTTCGTCTATGAGTATCGCATATCTGCCTACGGGGCTAGTAACGTCAGACCCCCAATTGCAGTATAAGTCGTGTCGGAGTGTAGCCTAATAACATCCTGAGATACTGCTGGAGTACCAACCAGTAAATCTCCTGCCACGGCCGTGAGCTTTGTGTAATGGCTCTCCTAGACACAGCGCGATCTCACCCCCAATACTAGGAAAGACGAATCCCCCGCCGATCCACTCACGTGCCTCCATATGGCTCGGGACTGTACCCAAAAACTACCTGTTTGCACGACTCCTTTGAGCTGTGGTAGGGTAGAAATCAAAGCACAGTGGGAACTCACACAAGACAAATGACGACCTCAGGTCGATGAACTAACCTGTACACATGTCACCAGGGAACTGCTATCTGACGATATGTATAATACCAACTAGCAGATTACCGGCGAGTCCTGTCCGGTGTACTCATAACCCAATGAGCACCTGTATACATCTTAGGTGATCCAACTGACACCAGTGGCTTGTGAGACCGGCCACCGCCCCTCGTTGGGGTCTCGACTGTATACACTAGTCTACTCCGGAGTATCGATGCCCTGTCTCAAAACTCCCACGACTAAGGACCACAATTAAGGATATACATATAAACCACCCAACTCTCACGTATATGATCGCCATCATACTGTTGGTAGTAAAGCAAGATCCTAAGGGCTCTATCAAAGTGTAACAGTGATCAGTCACCTGAACCTGTACACGACTGATAAAGGCAAACCAGATAGCATACTATCATTTCGAGTAAGACTGTCCTACCGGTATAGGTCCTCCGCAATCATTGCAATCACGTACCTGCGATCCAATAATTGACTCTGAGGGCACTATATCCAACAATCTCCCACTTGCACTTAAGGCTAATTATTGCAATGTCGACTACTCACAGCCCGTGTGAAACCGAACATCCAACTCCTCTACTAATCAGTTTCACAAAGCCCATTTGTAAAACTATTGTGTTCGAGAAATAGCCTCAGTGAGTGGATCCGCCCAGATGTTTCTTTCTATATCTCTCTTAATCTCAAGTTCGTGGAGAAAGCCATCTCCCGAATTGAGTAATACCTGTCTTAGAATATGTTTGGATATCTGATGGGACCTAGTTCATAAATGAACTCCAAATCCAAACTTCTTAGAGTGTATCGATCACTGAACCTAATTAGTTTCCGACACCATGCCTCCCACAGTATCCTCTTGGACCACCTGTCCATAATACTGTCCCTCGTCAGAGGGAAAACTATAACTCTGACAATCACTCTGTCTACCATGCCACCTTTGAAGCCTGGAATGATAACCGTCTCCCGAAGGAGGCTGCCTTTATCAAATCCGTAGAACATTCACTTATGTTCTAATACTGCTTCCTTATGTTTCTCCAGGATTGAATTAATACAAACTTATTGCATTTAGTGCAAAAACAACATCTGGAGTGGTACTTGACATCTCATGATTGACTCAATTGCCTAAGCAAGTGATCTGCCAATCATGCACATCCCTCTCCCCTTTAGTCTATACGACACCTTTAGAGAGGGTGACTCCATCACCTACAGGTACACCACCATGCCAGGAGTCAACTATTCTAAAAACCATTAGAATACTATCAAAGTACCCACATTGGGAAACTACCCAAATCCAGATCTAAAACCATAGATCTAGAAACCAGAATGTCAAATATTATATCCATATCCTGTCTGGAGAAACAACTGTGTGATGACCACAGTACAACCGATCGTAGTATAGGAATTTTACTTCCTACTCTGTGTATGTCATCCAGATACCATGACATCACACCCTACTACCTTCTTAACAGATCCATCCCCTATTCTGATGAAGTCAAACCCATGACTGTCACATCAAAATTAGATGATCTATCTCCGCTATAACTACTGTAGTCTAGAAATAAACATAAGCTACTTGCCCACTATGCTTCCGCTGCTCCCACTGACTACGACAAACCTCTGGCAGAATAATATACGTGCACTTCTAAAGCTAGTTTAGAATGACGCTATACTTATCCTCCTGCCTGGTCTCATAGTCTGGAACAACAGTAGTGTCAAGTCTGGGTAAGCAAGAACCTCCCTGTCACCGTCCTTGAGGCTACTGAAGTACCTCTCGGGTGTCTGAGGTTACCTAACATATCTGCGGAGTGGCTAATGGAATGTCAAACCTGATTGAATATATAGGTCCTATTAAATTTTCCGTAATCGTTCGCGGTTCTGGAATCACTTCTAGTTCTACCATACTCCCACTGCTGTTTTCTGAAAAATTCCATTTTACTAAAACTGTGGCGAGTCAAGAACAATATCACTATTGATCTTCCAGATGGTAGAAAATCAACCCTCGTCAAAGCTAGGGTCAACCCACAAACTGCCATTACAGAAATGTTCCCTGAGTTATCCAGAGTCTGGTTTTAAGCATAAGCTAGAAAACTCCCCATACCTTAACATCGTTAAGATATGAACCATTCTATATCCAATATAGAAACTTTGGCACTTATTTAACTGGAACCATATTCAATCATGCAGCTGTCTCCAGTGCATATCAACTTAATTGAAAGAGGCTAATCGGCATTACCCAACTTAGGAATCCATCCAATTATGAGTAACCTGAAAGAGAAACAAGTTTCTCAAAACCATTACTATCATCTGAATACCAATCACAAGAATCTACATCTTCGATCTCTTTGAAGAATCCCGATACTTGTGACATCTGGTTCTCTACTTTATTCTTATACCCACAACTTCTCAAAACTTAGACCTTGTATTTCTATGAAACACTTGTCTAAAAACTAGAGAAGTCATAAGTAAACAGAACATAGTACGAGGACCTACCCCTTTGTCCTGATGGACACTGGACAACATACAATACTCTGTATAAGTCCGCTGAGTTGAATAACTCAAAACCTGTGCGTCGTAGGATGAAAACTGTACCCAGGAGATTTCTTCAAATATCACCAATTACAACGAATTCCGATATAATGAGGATGATCACCTAATTCCCAATAACTTACTCCTACTCATCATCTGTAAAACCATACAGATATGAGAATGAAACCTGGTAAATACATACCCTTGGAGTAAGTATCTAATCGGGAAAACAGTTTTCCTTTAACAATGCACTGAAACATAAAAATGTTTCGTAGGGGTATCCTGGTATTCCTAGTAATGCCTCTTCCATAATCTAATTCATGACTTTAACAGTATATTTCTTTGCCTTCTCTCCAAATCCCTTTATTCATCTTTAGTCGTTACCTTCTGTACACCTTCGTTAGGCTAAATGGTTTTCTTCCTTCCATACTGTTCGGCACCAGCCTATGGTTTGGAAGAAGACTATCCAGTAAGCATAATAGGTGTACCCTTCTAAACCAAGGAGTACTCGTATCTTGAGAGAAGGTGATGATAAAAGACAACTGAATAATATCTTATTCTATTTCTCCCGAACTGGGGAAAAAAGCAAAGGTGAAATAGGAGTGGCGATGAAGTACGCGGTTTGGTCGTGAATGATATCAGTCGCAATTTACTTTGCCCTCTTTCTAATCCCTTTATTTTGTCTTTACATATTACCTTATGTACACCCTTCTTAGGCTAATTGGTTTTCTTCATTCCCTACCTTTCAGCACCTGCCTATGGTTTGGAATAAGACTATCCAATAAGCATAATAGGTGTACTCTCCTAAACCAAAGAGCCCTCGCAACCTGAGAGAAGGTGATAATAAAATATAACTGAATAAACCAATTCTATTTCTCTTGAACCTTGATCCATCCTCGAAGAAATTCCTTCGAGTTCGTATATAACCATACGATGGATCAATCCAACGGAAGTGGATGTCCGTAGTAATACGGGGTGTTCTGAGAAATGCAAAGGGTAAAAGAAGGAGTGGCAATGACTTATGCAACTAAGACAATCCGAAAGCCAGTATTTTAAGAAGGTTCGGTCAAATTGGTCACTGAGTCATAGTCTAGGGTCGGTCAAAGGTCGCTGCCAAAGAGAGAGAAAAAAGAAATACTCTGCGTGCACTCTAACCTAGATCAGAATGGTTATCACTTTATCTAATCCGGAAACCTCCCACTGTCCTGTCAAATTCTCTTCCAAACCTGAAAGAAGAATCAATCGGGATCACCCAAAGAGTAAACCAACTCATCAGTGGAAATCGGGATCGAACTCTCATCGCATGATAACGTGACGGAATCCACTCACGTTACTCACACTCCAGAAGATATGCGCATACTTGGCAAGTTTCAGTTTCTTTAGATACCCTCGATATGATTTTTGCCCCATGCTCTTATGACCTTGGCTTTGGTCAAAATGTCATAAGTCACATTCCAAGTTCTACCCGTCACTATCTTGTCAATTTGAACCCACCCGCACATGCCCCTGACTTTGGCCAATTGGCAGAACGACTGTCCCAAACCAACTCATCTATCTATGCAACAAATGAATACCCAGCAGCTACCAAACACTATGCCTTAACTTTGGATAAAATGCATAGCTTGAATACTACTGAATAGCCAAAAGAAATGACGGAGGGCTACGGCTGGTTTTTGGCAAAAAACCTTTAACGTAGTGAACTTGATATCGCTGAAGGAACCTGATAGCTTTTTATAAAAATATAGTGGCGAAAACCTTTTGCTAAAGAGGTCACTCCCGGAGAAGGGATCTCGGCTTTTTCCTCGTGGAATGAGGTGTAGGATATTCCACTGAATACCGCTATGCAAAGCAACTTGTAATCGACTATAGTGAAGTTATTACCCTGACGCAAACTTCTGCCCAAGGGGTCATTCCCGGTGAAGGGATATCGGCCCTAGCCTCGTCGAATGAGGTGCAGGATATTCACACCGAATACCGCTATGCAAAACAAAAGGAAACGTCTTTGTAATAACACCTTTTAAAATTATTCCAACAACTCCAAATAGGTTTGTATTCCTTTGCATTGATCAGAATCAACGCAGTCCTATCAATCAATCACACCAGAAAAGAACGAAAATAAAATGTACGTATATGCCATCCGCATTTGTCACTGGGTCCCGTCATCACCCGTTAGGTTACATAACTAATGACAGAGCGGGGACTGAACTAGCGCGGGTGCAAAACATATACAACATCTAATAGAATATATACCAATATACAATAATCGCTCCAGGCGTGATAATATGCAACATTACAGAAAAGTAATAAACATCACAGAACAATACAGATAATCTGGGATCCCCGGGTTTCACAGAGCCGCTGCTGAAACCCGACGTTCCCCTGGTCGTGTGGATAGCCTGTGCAATGAAACCTAGACCCCTACGGGTGCGGCAAGTTACCCGCCAAAACCTGAAGCGAGGCAGCCCCCTACAGCAAAGTGAATGGACCACCCAGCACTTCACGGAATCCTGTAACTTGAGCACCCCTCCTTGGGTCAACCTGTACCCCTTACGAGTGCGGCGAATAGTCTGCCAATTCTAGAGTGAGGCCCCTCTGCCTCTCAAAGCCATGAGATGCAGACCGGTTGCCCTCCAGAACCCGGCTATCCATGCACCCCGTCGCGGGGTAAACCTAGTACAGAAATAAATAATAGTACAACAGGTACATCGACCAAGACCCGGTCGTGCCCCAAAAGAATATTATACAACAGGCAGTGACGGCAGTCCACATGTTGGACGCTCGCCCCGCAATATCAAATGTACAAATAAATCCAAGCTGCACTACCATTGCACACTGCTATCCACCACGACAAATCCGCAACATCACAGCATAACACAGAACATCAACGCGAATGTCACGTTCGCAAACCCGTCTAAAAGAACTATAGCAATCAGACGTGGTTTACCGATCAAATGACATTCCCGGTCTGAGATATAATGTAAGTACTATAAACTAACATGTTTAAATTTCGATCAACCAAATATCACGAAGTGGGCCCCACGAGCATCTGCTGCACAGTAACAAAATCTGGGCCCAAAAGATATATACCAAAAACCACAATTTAACCAAAGGAAGCAACTGTACAAATTTGGATCAATGATCCCAAAGATTGGCCGCGGAAGAGCGGTCAAACCATAGGTTTGACCGCGATTCCGCGGCGGTCTTGAAGGGTCACGTGACCAAATTTCTACCACGTGCTTAGAAAAGCCTGCTGAATTTTCTGTGATGTATAAAATTATTTTTAGAACCATTTAAAAATCGACAGAAACTCAGAAATGAAAAGTTGTAGTTTTTGATATTCGGTCCGATCGATGTTTTAAATGCGTTAGCACAAGTTAGTAAAGCAAAATGGTGAGGCTTTGATACCACTGTAAGTCTACGGTAGCGCCCCGGCCGTCTAACAGACGCCAAATGCGGAACAAAAACTTTTAACTGGCCCTATCGTATACTATAACCCGGATCTGCCATTAATGCTAAACTAACAAACTGTAAAGAGAGTAGAAAGGTTATACCGAACGATCCGAGTCCTTCGTTCTTTAACCATTATCCCAGGCTCCGTTGCGGCTGCTCCGATCTCGTCGATCTCCGATCTCCTCGTCCAGGTGGCACCACGTCAACGATTCTTTAAACGGGCTCCCGCCTCTGACTCGAGGCAACTCGGTCGTCAAGTTTGCTAAAAGAGACGACCAAGATTGATGTAGAGAATGAGTAGATTACTTTGTCTCACTTCGTCTAAAGCCGTGGATGATCGGTTAATGAAGTTGCCACTCGAATCGGGTGATGGAATGAAATGAGCTATGAAATTTCCATACACCCCAAAAACTATCATAATCTTTTAACCAAATCAAGTGAGAGAGAGAGTCTTAGAGAGGGGGAAGGGGCCGGCCATACTTAAGGAGGTGGGGGGGTGAGTGAAGGAGAGAGGAAAGTGACCACAAGAGAAATATCTAGTGTGAACACAAAGTATGAACACAATAAATGAAAAAGATGAAGCACTTAACCTAGTCACCTTACATTAATTGAATCATTAATGCAACCATGAGTCACTAATCCTTGTCACCACCTTCTAGATGCTTCTAGAAACTTCCACACTCATCCAAGAAAAGATAAATTCGTATTTAACCAAATGTTAAATACGACTGATAGAAAACTGGCAACTTCCAAAAGCGATCCCGAAACGAATTTCAGGATAACCCCGTAACAGTATAAACATACCTGCATTTGTATTACGACCGAATACAAATGCAACTGAGACAAAGATATTATATCTACACAGTATAATACTCGGATCTGGCTTAAACCAAAGCCCACCAGTATTATCTGCCCGAAATATGACACGTGTGTAAACGCATGTACATTTTCCGAACCCTGCCATAAAACCATACGGCCTCTACAACGTTTCGCCCGAACTTGGGAAACTGTCTGTGGGGAACTCTAATGACTCGTCAGTACCCTGGCAGTAGGTTTAACCACAAGCCGTCAGCGGCACTAGCTGTGCGTAACGGCTGCCCATGTACTGACCTCAAGGGATGCCGATGAGCGAACTCATCCGGAAACCCTACTGAGCCTAACAGTGACAATGTATATACAGTCCGGTCCATACGTCTATGAGTATCGCATATCTGCCTAGGGGCTAGTAACGTCAGACCCCCAATAGCAGTATAAGTCGTGTCGGAGTGTAGCCTAATAACACCCTGAGATACTACTGGAGTACCTACCAGTAAATCTCCTGCCACGGCCGTGGGCTTTGTGTAATGGCTCTCCTAGACACAGCGAGATCTCACCCCCAATACCGGGAGAGACGAATCCCCTGCCGATCCGCTCACGTGCCTCCATGTGGCTCAGGACTGTACCCAAAAACTACCTGTTTGCAAGACTCCTTTGAGCCGTGGTAGGGTACAAATCAAAGCATTGTGGGAACTCACACGAGACAAATGACGACCTCAGGTCGATGAACTAACCTGTACACATGTCACCAGGGAACTGCTATCTGACGATATGTATAATACCAACTAGCAGATTCCCGGCGAGTCCTGTCCGGTGTACTCATAACCCAATGAGCACCTGTATACATCTTAGGTGATCCAACTGACACCGGTGGCTTGTGAGACCGGCCATCGTCCCTCGTCGGGGTCTCGACTGTATACACTAGTCTACTCCGGAGTATCGATGCTCTGTTTCGAAACTCCCACGACTAGGGACCACAATTAAGGATATGCATATAAACCACCCAACTCTCACGTATATGATCTCCATCATACTATTGGTAGTAAAGAAAGATCCTAAGGGCTCTATCAAAGTGTAACAGTGATCAGTCACCTAAACCTGTACACGACTGATAAAGGCAAACCAGATAGCATACTATCATCTCGAGTAAGACTGTCCTACCGGTATAGGTCCTCCGCAATCATTGCAATCATGTACCTGTGATCCAATAATTGACTATGAGGGCACTATATCCAACACACAGATCACTCGGCCCTACGACATCTTTTATCGAAGAAGGATGCGAAGGCCAGGCTAATACGTTGGATCCTATTGTTACAAGAATTCGATCTTGTCATCCGAGACAAGAGTGGATGTGAAAACGTTGTAGCCGACCATCTTTCACGCATCACTTCTTCGCCAACTTTGACCGTGCCGATAAATAACTCATTTCCTAACGAACAGCTCTTGACTGTATCCTACGAACTTTGGTTCGTGGATATCGTGAACTATCTTGCGACGAGACTTATTCCTAGCGATTGGTCGAAACAAGACAAACTTCGATTTCTATCCCAAGTAAAATATTTTTACTAGGATGAACCTTATCTATTCAAGTATTGTTCCGATCAAATCATTCGCAGGTGTGTCCCTAACGATGAATTCAAGAGCGTGTTATCATTTTGTCATGATCAGGCATGCGGAGGTCATTTTGGACCTCGAAAAACGGCGGAGAATGTTTTGCAATGTGGTTTTTATTGGCCAACATTATTTAATGATGCATTTAAACATTGCAAAACTTGTCCGCGATGTCAGCATTTGGGTCGGATTTCATGTAGGAACAAGATGCCGCTCCAACCTATATTGGTTGTGGAAATATTCGATGTGTGGGGTATTGATTTTATGGGCCCTTTTCCCAACTCCTTTGGGAATCTATATATCTTGTTAGCGGTTGATTATGTCTCGAAGTGGGTGGAAGCTATACCATGTCGCACTAATGACAACAAAGTTGTCATTAAGTTCCTTAAAGAAAATATCTTTTCGCGATTCGGAAACCCTTGCGCTATAATTAGCAACAACGGGACACATTTCTGCAATCGGTCTTTCGAGGCCTTGATGCGGAAATTTTCAATCACTCACAAGCTTTCTACGCCCTATCATCCCCAAACAAGCGGGCAGGCTGAGATCTAAAATAGGTAGATCAAACAGATATTGGAGAAGACGGTTTCGAAAAACTGTAAGGATTGGTCAACCAAATTGACGGATGCTCTTTGGGCATTCCGCACCGCTTATAAGACCGATCTTGGTATGTCTCCATACCGCCTTGTGTTTAGGAAGGCATGCCACCTTCCTGTCGAGATCGAACATAAAGCAATGTGGGCTATTAAAGAGCTTAATTTTGATCTTGATCATGCAGGCAGCTATCGGAAGCTGCAATTGAATGAGCTAAGCGAACTCCGTGATGAAGTTTACGATAATGCGGTGATAGTAAAGAACAGGACTAAAGTGTTCGACGATAAAAATCTTTTTAGAAAAACCTTCACATCGGGGCAACAAGTCCTTCTTTACGTTTCCCGTCTCCATCTTCATCCGGGTAAGCTTAAATCTCTTTGGAAAGGACCTTTTGTGGTGCGGTATGTACACCCGCACGGGGCAGTTGAAGTTGAAAATTTGAAAAACAGTTCAATTTTTAAAATAAATGGGCATAGATTAAAACCGTATTTTTTTGCTGACCCCGCGGAGGAGCTCCTGTTTTTACAGGAGCCGCTTTATCAAAAATAAATTTCCTCCGCCTCACCTCCATGTTTTTGTAACATTTTCTCATTTTAAGAATGTAGGTGAGTAAAAAAATGGATTTAATTGAATATCTGTGCGTGTCAAAGATCAAGTTTGGGGGTAGTTTTCATTTAACTATTATTTTACCCCTTGTATCTCTCTCCTAGTATACAGGTCTATGTTCTTAAAAGGCTACATCAGTGAGGACACTGCTGAAAACAGGTTTGGATGGAGGTTTGCATTCACTGAATTATCTTTGACACTTGGCATTAAATTTTTTTTATAACAAAAGAGTAGAATGTGAAAAAATTACATCCAAAAGATAGGAATAGTTTAAGAAAACCAAGAAAATTAGAAGTTTTCTTAAACGAACTAGTAATAAGTAGTTATGAGCTGTTGTCCCAAGGGTTAGTAAGATGAAGGAAGTCACTAATCTGAGGATAAAAATAAGTCTGAAAAATAGTTTCTATTCTGGAAGCCAAACATTTGAATGTTGATACTCTACTATATGCACTTACACGTGTCTTGAAACTCGGGATAGTAGAGGATACCATGAAATGCTCTTGTCTAAAAGCCAAAGTATGAAAGAAATAAAAAATGAAGAAAATATAAAAATGGTGAAAAGAAAAAAATGAACACTGGTTTTGTTATCGCCATGGCAGCAATAAAAAAATATAACGAGGGTGCCTCTTCACCTAGTGCCCTAAGGCCAACTGGTCTGGGAGTCACTGCTAAGCCTTAGGTGGTGCAATACGAGGAAAATATTATCACCGAATCAGCAAGCACATGAGTAATTGGTCGGTTAGTACCTCAAGAAGTATTAACGGTCGCATGAAAATGTGTGAGCAAATCCATAAATATTCATCAAGTTAAAAAGTACTGAGGTAGATGGACAAGAGTATGATAGCCTTAATTGAATTCTCCAAGTGTAGGGATGTCCATTACACACACGTAGGGTTATATGATCAATGTTTGGATGAAAGGTAGGAATGAAGAATAAAGACGATGTTTTATTGAGGGATAATGTGATTTCTAACATCTTTTCATGACTATTAAGATAGGGCTCATAGCAACTGAAAAGCTAGTGCAGTTGGAAACTTTTATTTTCAAAGTCTTTCTTTTATGGTTCTTATCTATATATGTAAATTTCACCATCTCTCTTTTGTTATAGGATTTTGTAGGTGTAATCCGCTGAAAACCCTCAGGAGACAACACTCCTCCTACTAGGGACACCTAGAGGTTTAACGGCTTATTGCACGTGCTCAGTGCAATCGTGTTTGCCTACGAAAGTGTGCTTAGTTTTCTCCTTTCTTTTTTCTCCTTCTCTTGAATAAACTAGTTTGCTCGGGACGATCAAAGATAAGTTTGGGGGTATTTGTTCAGTTGATAAAACTGCACATTTGTTATTACATTTTTCCTACTAATTCCATATTAAAAAAGGTTTTTATTATAATATATCATACATATGAGGGTTTATGTGTAAAAATACTATTTTCCATTTGTTGATATATTATAATTAGTATTTGGTAGGAAAATGTATGTAATATTATTGACCTAATCCTAGTAGAACTAAGTCTACTAAATATTATTTAAGTTGTTGTGCAGAATTTTCAGGTCTTAAATCAAGGAAATCAAGTTGTTGAAGCTAACCTGCCTAATTAAGAAATCAAAATTATGAAAACAATTCTAGCAGAAGAAAAGAAAAGATTTCCAAATTCTGAAGGTTCCAAGGATCGCCACATGCCACAAGGAGCAACCCCCAGAAAATTGATCAACGGAGATCATCAGGCCGCGGATCCGCGGCCCGAGCCCCTTGATGCCGCGGATCCGCCACGTAGAAGTGGAGTTGAGGGCTGCAACTTTTCTGGTGGGATTGTAACTACCATTCCCTAATTTAGGCATCTAACTTTCTGGTTTTGGAACTATAAATAAAGACCGAGTGCCTCTTGAAAAATTTATCAAGCCGACACGATCACGAAGTCCCAGACAGCTCACGCATCCAGGCTGATCATCAACTGTTCGTCTGCCTCCTTCGAAGAGATCGAGAAGCAACTAGAAATTGTAATCATTTTCTAAGGAATCAAAGTGTAATGAATATTGTTGATTAATAAAGGTAGCTTTCTTTTTCTTATTCTATTTCTTCGTAGTTTAATTATGCATTTCCTCTCCATCTCTTTTTCTCCCAACATGCGCGAGTAATTCTCCGCTTGTTAGGGTTCGTAGAATTAGGGTAGGCTAATGGATGATGAAAATCCCTAAACTCTTTTTAAGTCCTATAAAGTTTATAAACTTTATCAAAAGAATCATTAACATCCTAATCGGGCGCGCTACCAATTCATTGTTAGCCATTACCGCGATTAGAGATTAGATTAATGATTGTTTTGGTAAAGGCTAGATATGAACGGAGTTCCGTGTCGAGATAGGAGTTAAGAGTGGGATTCCTTTTCTCTCCAGAAACCCTAATCTACACGCATCACTGTCGTTCTAGTTTTAAATCTATTAATGGATAGAAAGAGTAATTTTTAATTAATCATCCATAACTACTAAATCCTAATGAACCCTACAAGCCCTCTTCTTATATAAACTTACATTCATAAATAATCTAGATCTATATTTTGCATTAGTGCTTAACGTAGATCTAGAAACCATTCTACAATATTCTTTATCCCTCCTCTCTTTTTCAACACATCTAAAGTAAGAGTAAAAGGTTCCATGTTTCCTAGAGGACGACTCATACTCATCTCGGTCTAGCTACACGCGACACCATTATTGATTGCGGTTATTCTACAAACACACTCTTTCGTATCAATCAGTACACCTATTGAGCTTATTGGATAGTCTTCCTCCAGGCCATAGGCAGGTGCCGAACGGTAGGGAAGAAAGAAAACCAACAAGCTTAACTGTGGTGTACAGAAGGTAATAAATAAAGACATATAAAGAGATTAAAATAATGGCAAAGGAAATTGCGATCGCTATCATTCACGACGAAGACCGTGTATACCCCTGCCACTCCTACATCCACTTTGCTTTTCTCTAGAACACTCCATATCACTACGGATATCTACTTCCATTGGATAAATCCATCGTATAGTTACATACGAACTCGAAGGATCATTATTCGAGGATGGATTCTGGTTCAAGAAAAATTGGATAGGATTATTCAGATGTCTTCTCTCTTTACCTTCTCTCAGATTGCGAGGGCTCCTAGGATTAGGAGAGTACACCTATTACTCTTATTGGATAGTCTTCTTCCAAACCTTAGACTGGTGCCGAAAGGTAGGAAATGAAGAAAACCAATTGGCGTAAAAGAGGTGTACAGAAGGTAATAAGTAAAGACATAATAAAGAGTATTACAGTGAGGGCGGTATAGTATATGGTTACTGTCGTGAATCTGGATAGTGGAAGAGGCGTTATTAGGAATACCAGTAAACCCCTTCGAAACATTTTCATGTTTCAGTTTCACCGTGCGATGTTAATTGATAACTGTTTTCCCAGTTAGAATCTAACTCCAGGGTATGTATTTACCAGATCAGTTTCTCACATTTGCATGTTATTATGGATAGTGAGTGGGAGTCAGATATTGGGAATTGGGTGATTAGATCCTCATTATATTGGAATTCGTTGTAATTGGTGATATTTGAGGAAATCATCTGGATTTTTTCCGGATGGCAAATATTTGGTTTTGAATATCCGTTGTTATGCACCAATTTCAAACTGATATATCTGTACGTTTATTTTATAAAGTGAGATATAACTTTTTGATATTGTGTCTATGACATTTACCTATATCGGTTGGTGATCAGGTAAGGTGCATTCAACAGCGGTGTAAATCTTCTTAACCATACTATAGTTTTTCAACCTACGACGCACATGGTTAGAGTTATTGAACTCAGAGGACTTATACAAAGTATTGTATGTTGTCCAGTGTCTATTAGGACAAAGGTGTTGGTACTAGCACTATATTCTGTTTACTCATGACTTCTCTAGTTCTAGGCATGTATTTCGTTGAAATGCAAGGTCCAGATATTGAGAAGTTATAGGTATAAGAATAAAGTAGAGAACCATCTGTTGTAAGTATCAACATTCTTCGAGGAAGTCGAAGATGTAGATACTTGTGTTTGGTATTCATTTAATAGTAATGGTCTTGAGAACTTGCTTCTCTTTCGGGTTACTCATAAATAGATACACTCCTAAATGAGTAATGTTGATTGTCCTCTTTCCATTTGGTTGATATGCACTGGAGACAGATGCATGTTTTTGAATCTGGTTCAAATTAGATTAGTGCTTTTGTTTCTATATTAGATTAATATAGAATCAATTTATATCATAACGATGTTAAGGTATAGGGAGTTGTCCGGCTGATGCTTAAAACCAGAATCCGGATAAACTCAAGGCACGTTTCAGTAATGGCTGTTTGTGGGTTATCCCGGGCTTTGACGAGGGTTAACTTTCTACCATCAGGAAGATCAATATTTATATTGTTCTTGAGTCGCCACAGTTTTAGCAAAATGGACTTTTTCAGAAAAACAAAAGTAGGAGTATGGTAGAATTGGAAGTTATTCTAGAACCACAAATGATTACTGAAGATTTAATAAAACCTAAGGATTCAATTGTTTTCAACGTTCCATTAGCCACTCCGCAGATTTTGGTGGGTAACCTCAGACACCCAAGAGGTACTTCGGTCTTCTCAAAGACGGTGACAGGGAGGTCCTTGTTTACCCAGACTTGCCATTGCTGTTATTCTGGACTATAAGACCTAGCAATAGGATGAGTATAGCGTCGTTCTAAACTAGATTTAGAAGTGTACTTATATATATGACTCTGCCAGAGGGTTGTTGTAGTCAGTGGGAGCAGCGGAAGCATAGTAGGCAAGTAGCTTATGTCTATTTATAGACTAAAGCAGGTATAGCGGAAATAGATCATCTAATTTTGATATGACAGTCATAGGTCTTGACTTCATCACAATGGGAGATGGATCTGGTAAGAAGGTAGTAGAGAGTGATGTCCAGGTATTGGGATGACATGCACTTAATAGGAAAAGATATTCCTATACTACGATCGGTTATACTGTGGTTGTCACAAAGTTGTTTCTCCACATAGGATATGAATATAATATCAGGTTTTCTGGTTAATAGATCTATGGTTTTAGATCTAGATTTATGAAGTATCCCAATTTGGGTACTTTGACATTAAATGGACGACTCCTGGCATGGTGGTGTACCTGCAGGTGATGGAGTCAACCACTCTAAAGGTGTCTTACAGACTAAAAAGGGAGAGGGATCTACATGATTAACATATCATTGGCTAGGCCAATTGAGTTAGTCATGAAATGTCGAGTACCACACCAGATATTGTTTTTGCACTAACCGTGGTAAACATATATAAATCCAATTCTGGAGAAATGTAACACCTTAGAATGTGTTTTGTAGCTAATTATATTTTAATGTGTGGTTTTTAATAAAAAGTTTACCAAATTGGTTTTTAATTATTTTATCCTATTTAATGAGTATTTTATTAGGATTTTTTTAGGCACACACACATTTGTGCATGTAAACTAGGGTGTTAAGTGTGGTTTAACCATTGCTTAATCTAGTTTTAATATTGTTTAGGTGCTTTGGGTTTTTACTTGTATATGGTTGTTCTTTTAAAAATGGAAAATGAATTTGAAAAAAAGGGTTTTATTTTGGTAAGAAATGTTGACTTTGTGTGAGAGAGAGAGGGCTTGGGAGCATGGTGTGAACCATGCCTCATTAATGAGGAAAGAGAGTGAGAAGGGGGAGGGGTCCTTGATGTTTTTCTCATTCTCCCTCTCATTTTCCATCTCTCATTCTCTCACACTCACAACACACACACACACTCATCAGCAGAAGAAGCTCCAGCAGCAGCTCCTAGTAGCAGCAACAACATCATCATCATCAGCAGCTACAACATCAGCATCTACAACATCAACATCAGCATAGCAAGCAGCAGCAGCAGCATCATCATCATCAGCAACAGCATCATCATCATCAGCAGCAACAACAGTAGCAGGAGCTCCAGCAACCTACAGCAGCTCTTCTCCACTTCTTCACCTGCTCTCTAGGGTTGTTTGGGTATATTTTCTGAACCCAATCTCCTAGTTGCTTGGTTTATGTGATAATTGGTGTCGGTTAGTGTTAATTAGCTAGTTTAGGGCTAATTATGGTGTTTTGGGAGATGTTGTGGCAAATTGATGATTGTGTTAGATAACCCTACCTATTTTAGTGTTAATAGGGTCACTTCAACTGAGAAATAGCCCAGATTACACTAAAATACCATAAGGTTTCTAAATTGTACAATTTGGTGTTTTTAAAGCGATATATAGGCTTTTTGTAATCTGCTTTTTACCCGGTGCCTTCAGGTTAAATTTGAGAATACTGGAGCATGTACACTAGGTCTAGATACCACCACCAGAACTCGAGCCACCCATCCCAAAACCTGGCCGCAGATTTATTCAGTTTGGCCGCAATTTGCGGCCAAGTGGGGGACTTGGGTGCTGGGGTTTTGTGTAGGGCTCTCTGCTGTGTTGTCTAGTGTTTTGGCTTGTCTAGTTTTGTAATATTTGACCTGTAGGAAAATCTGGGACTATATATCGCATTTGGTGTTCGTTGTGTTTGCGTGATACACGCGATACGTGAGAGGGTTCTGTGGTCCTGCGTATCGCGGCGTGTCGCGATGGTTTTAGACGCGTACACACACGTTTTAGCGTATCGTGCACACGCGCGTTTAGTTCGCGACGCGAGTTTCTCGTTTGGGTTCGATATCGCGTTTTGCAGAATATTTGGCTTATAAATGATTTCCATGTCTTATTTGCAGGTTTGCAGGCAGGGACCACGGACACTGCTACAGGGGGGAGCAGATGGTAGGATTCACCTAGCGTGGAGCGTAGGTGAGTAGATTTAACATCTACAGGAGAATCGCCCGCATGGCGTTATGCGTCTGGGCTAGGATTCTAATACATGTCGCATATTCTACGTCATTGTTAGAATTGCACCTTTACTGTATTTCCTTAGATGTAGTTGTACTGTGACTAGTAGCCGTAGGGCACTGCACACATTATTGACGGTTCATGTCGCACGAGCACGGATTGTATGCTATACACACACCGTCAATAATTGCCATGTCACACACTAACCATTATAGATACTTTTGCTTGTCACACATGACATCTAGCTTGTCGGTATACATATAGTGCATCATACCTTTAGTGATAGGTACATATACACCTTGCGATACAGCTACAGGTATACCTTGCACATATTTTAGTTTTACCGGGGGGGATATCCTACGTATTTTACTTATACCCAGGGGGGTATACGACATCAGTTCTTATAGGTAGATACCTATACTTTGCTACACCTGTATGTTACATACATATTCAGTTGCTGTCACATATTTACCATTACTGATGTTACTTAGCTGTACCTTATTGGTTTCACATACATCTGGTTTCAGCTACATATTCTCATTTATATGCTCGTATTTAAGATATATCGCATATATTTATTCCTGAATTTGCGCATTGTTATTGGGATTTTAGATGATGTTTTCTGGATTTGGGAACCGCGGGAGTTCATGAAATTATGCATACATTGAAAAACCCGTTTTCCTTGATATGATATTTGCGCACCCACCATGAGTTTTATCGGTGCTGATTTATATATACCCCTACGAGGAGGCGTCGAGGCCGTAGAGGGTAGATGGTGGGGCCCGGTATGGTTCCCCTCAGCAAGAAGATCGATGGATTTTGCCGATTGAGCCTGGAGGCGGGCTAGTACCTACCGGTGACAGTACTGATGACTCGGCGGGGGTCATGGAGACACCGTTGGGAGTCATGCACGTATGCATACGTCGAAAGGCGAGGGTCAGAGCTAGGCACTCGTGCTTTCAGGACAGCGTATGATACGTACCTATCAAGATTTCTGTGTCGATACTTGGCACATTGTTTTCATGATATTTCTTTAATACCTTTGTATATATAACAGGGGATTTAGCCGTTGTTATATATATCCTTACACCAATATTAGTGGAATGGGACGCTAATATATGTGTATTTCTCCCATCATATTTATTTCTGCAAATATATATACCTTTAGGATGTTAGAAACTTACTTGAGATTCGACTTGGGATATAGGTGATTCGATTGGATATTGGATATGAAAGAGATTGTTGATTTGTATATTCGAGATATAGGAGATTACTCTATATTGTACATTGAGATGACGTGAGACTTATATGATGTGAGAGCCCAGTTTGGGGGCTGATCTGAGGATTTGGGATTTGAGTGTCTTGATGGATTGTGATCCTGCCACGATGTCAGGTTTCCGTGGAAATGACATATTCCACCCCATACCTCACACTTATCTATTTTATGCACAGTTTCATATATTGGTAGTACCGTTAGTGTACCCTTATGATAGTTGCATATCTAAATTCTCATATCCCTATTGCATGGTTATTGCATACTATTGTCATGTTACTATTGCTTCACATATTGATTGTACATGCTACTGTAATTTCCTTAATTCAGCATTTGCATGACATGTTATTACTGTAATCGCATATCTTAGATTCATGCTGTACGTACATTCCTGCGATTACCTGCATACGTTATCTACTATTCACGAGTTGATAACTCACCCCCGTTGTGCCACAGGTGTTTCAGGTTGTTCTCTAGAGTAGTCGAGGCAGGCTATTCAGCTTTTCAGCTATAATCTTTTGCTACAGATACCGCATCAGCTCACAGTATTATTTTGCTTAGGTGGGTTTTGGTGGTCATCTGTATTTTGTATTGTACATTCGTTGTATCTTGTATCTCCATCTACTATTGTATTGTTGACTTAGAGACTTGGTGAGGACGCTATTGTATATTATTTATGGATTTGTTGTCTTTTATATACAGTTTTCTCTCTATTGTCTTTATTTTTTTTCGCTACAGCGTCATATTTTTGTATTGCATTCATCTTGGTTAGTTTTTACAAAAGGGGGGTGTTGCTAAAATTTTAAAGAAATAAAGTAGGACTTTTAAAGAATTTGGGTTGCGATTTTCAAAAACATATCTTATTTTTTCCGTATTTTTATGGTTTAGATTTCTGGGTTTTGGCTTTCTTTTACTACGTTACGTCTTAGGGCGTTGCGTAGTACTAGGGCCGTCACGTGCCAATTTCGGGTCGTGACAAAGTTGGTATCAGAGCGCTAGGTTTTACCTTTCGGAGTGTAGGATGACCTTAGTATGATGGAGTAGGTAGCTTAAGCAGAGTAACGTAGTGTGTGTATGTCTGCAGCATACCCACGATGCGGTACTTAGCCTTAAGTATCCTAAGTACAATTTGCTTGAAATTCCTTCCTTGATGATTCATATCCTTGAGATTCGATTCCTTATTCTCATCGAATCTTATATCTATTTATAGCCTTGCCTCCGATGACTATGGGGACTCAGAGTGATGCAGCGAGGGCCGAGGTCAGAGTTGGCTCGGGTGAGACCAGTACTGACCAGGATGGCACTCTAGTTGCACAGGGGCAGACGGATCAGCCTACGACATATACTATTGATAAACTTTTGGCAGAGATGCAGGACTTCCGCCAGACGATGAGTTCATTGCTTGATGTCGTTCGGGAGCTACGATAGGAGGTTGTCACCCCTGTTACTCAGTTGTCACTTGCGATCAGCATGCAGCAGTCCGTCACCTACATAGCACCAGTGGTTGCAGCTCCAGTTAATGAGGCACATATTCCAGGACAGTGGAGGACTCGTACCAGCGTACCAGCCCAGAGATAGAGGTTTGGTCATCGAGACAGATTTCGTGGCCGTCGCGGGAGTAGCAGAGGCTTAGGGTGTGGACAGTCGTTCAGCTCTCATCCCCAGGATGGTCAGCAGTCAGCGTGTGGATGTTTTCGATGCGGGAGCCTTCAGCACTTCGTCAGGGTTTGTTCCTTAGCACCTCATCAGAGTCGTATTCAGAGAGGCCATGGACGTAGAAGGTTTGCTCAGAGGGCTCAGTCTACCAGAGGAGTTCATCCAGCTGCGAGTAGAGGGCAGACACAGGAGCTTGCTTCTACTCATCGGGACGCGCAGACGTCCAATGCAGAGTCTTCAGGTATCCTTATTTCGCATGTTCTTTTGATGTGTTCGTTTGTTTTTCATGCTTGTACCATGGTTGGGTAGTTTAGTCGTAGTTGTGTTAACTTCTGTCAGAGATTCTTTTGTTGCGCGATACGTATTCAGTTGTGTGCCAATCGGATAGGAGATAGAGATTCGTCCATCGTTTCGATCCTTCTAGAGATGTTGGATTTGATGTTCTCCTGGGCACGGACTGTTTAGTTACGTGTTAGGCGTCTGTGGATGTCACGATCCGAAAGTATGGAACATGACCGGCACTTAAACTACGAACGTCTCGAGGCGTACGTAATCTAAGTAAACCGAAAACCCAGAAATCCAAACCAAAAAAAGTAGTAGAGTGCAGGAAAAACCAACTTAAAGCAAGTAGTTTCAATAGCATAAGCCGAATTATGCGGTTTTTAAAAACATCAAAAATTTACTGAAAATTTCGGCAGAGTCTCCTTTGTAAATACTGGCCCCCAAACGGGAGACAACATGAATAGTATACGAAATCAAGAAAAAGGCATCCCCAAGCGGGAGCTAGCTCTTCGTCAATCGACGGTCACAACCACACAAGCAATATAATATACAACGCCAACGGCGAGGATCAAAACTCAAAAGGAAACTCAAAACTCTAAGGTCGAAAGAATAAACAACACTGGTCTCTATCTCAATAAATACATGTTTGGTTGATGGAATTTACTAGATACAACTGAATAATATTATACAAGGTAATATGATGGGTACGATACAAGAGAAACCCACCTACTAGCAAGTCACCCGAATGAAACTGAGCCCGCAAAGCCGTAATGAAACCTGTACTGCAAAACCTGCAAGAAACTGGGGCACAACGGGGGTGAGCTTCCAACTCGTGAATAGAAAAACATCTACGCACAGAAATCGCATAAATAACGCAATCCTAGGTCAATGATCATAATATGTCCTCAAATATAGGAATAACACGTAGCCTATAACAAGGCTAGGGTAAATATCTAACCCGAGTGTAATCTCATGTGCCCGTGTCAGTGCCTCAGGTAGCAATATATCATATGAATGAGGTATGAATGCATGAAAACAGAATACATGTAAATGAAGAACTGTTTTCATAAATTAGTGAGATTTCCTTTGTATTTTTAAACTGAGGTATCATAAATGAAATCAGTATCAACAATGTCTAGCATCGACACAAAACATAAATCTCAATGTCTCGAAATATCAATGTCTCAATCTCAATATCTAGGGCGCCGTCAGTCCAGACCGGCCCTACCATCCATCTCAAGACCACGACGGTATCCTCCGGATATCCGACGTGTCGGGTAATATCACCGGTAGGTAGTGCTCCCCAGCCAGGCTCAACGTCAACACCACATTCCTCTTGCCCCGGGGTACCATACCGGGCCCATCATGTACCCGAAACGGTTCCTCCACTCCTCGAATCGGGTCTCGAAATCCATCAGCAAACTCATGGTGGACGACTCATACATCATGGAAAAACCGCACTTTTTATTTTAAAAGGGAGAAAAGGTTTATTTATGTTTTTGCGGTTTTCCTCCAAATCCAAGAAATCTCATGAAATCTGAATCCAAGTCATCAATAGCATGTAAACAGTGAATATAGGCATGAGAATCCATGAATGCGACACAACAGTGAATAATAACATGCATGAAGTAGTAGGCAATAACTACAATGTCTAACTAGCATATAAGGCAAGTACACTAATATCATGTCTAAACTATTAGCTAACAACCTATGTCAAATGAAATAGTATTTTCTAAAGTGTTCGTGACATGTCAATTACTGATGAAGATGTGTGTGAGCCGGCAAGTAAGTGTACGTGGTATATACGCGTCATCGGTAATGGTGCTGGTGTCCTAACAGCATGATATTAATAATGCAATAAGAAATTATAATATAAGTATGCGATGCGGAGCGAACAGTAAAAATGAGCGGGAGCTGAATACTAGACGCAACTATAACTAATCTGCACTAATCTAATATAAGTCCTACAAATGGTGCCTTTTGAAATAACACGAATCATGGGGTTTTGAAAATAGGGGCTACGGTGTTTTTAAGAAAAGATACGTTTTTTGAAATATCCGTAGAATCCCTTGACCTTTCTTTTAAAATACGCATGATTCGTAAGCTTTGAAATAGGTAAGAATCGAATCTAATCTAACAACTAAACTAAGCTAAAGGGCTAAGCTAACAAGCTGGACTACAGGTAAGGAAACCGCCTAACGTCTGAGTCGATACATATACATACCTGTATATATATTAGTCGGTGATCCCGCCTCAATAATATCATATCCGATACCATATCTATAATCAGACATCCCAAGTCAAGAGTGCGGATCAATCATCAAGATATAGCTCGTACGTAAATCCGTCGTATGGCATCCTCCAATTCTGGGTACGGGTCAAAATCACATTCATCATACTATTCACCTGGTATCCTCTTTATCAATATTATGATCTGGTACTGATCTACGTCTAGTACAATACTGATATCGCCTAAGTATGCATGCACGTGTGTAAAAACTACGTCAAGGACCCGCTACAACGTCATGTCGTATCTCAAATACGAACCCCGCTATATCACCGATCTCACGGCCTCAAATCAAATCTCATCGACTCATCATAAATCCCAAGTACTATCCTCAAATCCGTATGTGAACACACAGTCCCATACCTATGTGAACACATAACTATATATTCCCGAATAAGCACAAAAGAAAGAAGAAAGTATGCAAGTATGGGTGGGTGTGTGCAAGTGTGGTGCGACCGCTATTCTAGGGTTTCGCGACACTTAATCATCCAAGAACACCAAATATCCATATTTATCATCAATAACTCAAACAATATATAACCAATATATATATATGTGTGTGTATACGTGTCCGTATACATCACCATGAACTGCGGGGGTGCTATACGCCATCCACCCGACTTCTCCCCGTAGATATAAATCTACTTACCTGGTCCTCGCTCGCCGGTGCCGACGTCGCCACGCGCTTGCTGGTCGTCTTGAAGTCTACATGGGGTACCTACATATCATAACGCACCGTATCGCATTAAAACTAAATTCGAAATCGAAACGGCATACGAAAATCAAATCGGCACGCGTATCACGCATAGGTCCAAACCTATCGCCTACGCATGCAAGAATAGTCAAACCAACCCTCGATGTCGATGTACAAAACGTCAAACCATCGAGAAAAATCCAATCACACTCATTTGCACATTCCCGCACACTAATTTTAATATAAACTAGGTTAAAACTCACAAAAACCCCAAATTCACTTTAAAAGCCGTTTTTCCGAAAAACTAGCAAGCAAAATTACCCGTTTTAGTGCAAAACTCGATGTTTAAACAATTCTAGCGGCCATAATACTTATTAAATAACTTAAATAAGTCATAAAAACCATTTCCATAATTTAATCACATAAATTTGCATAATTTCCAAAATCCTAGATTGCAAAAATATCAATTTTAACACTTTTTATTGTAAAATTCACAATTTTACAATTAAACTTGGTTTTGTATATATTAAATGGTTAAACCACTCATGGAAACCTTAATGATGTGCTAAAAATCCTAACTAGATTTTAATCCCACGTTTTTATTTAATTTCTAAAACCTAGTTAGCAATTTAGCATAATTATCACCATTTTTAAACTAACAAATTAGCAACTAGTAACCAAATTAGATTTTGCATTCAATTACATGTTAATCCCCTCATTACAATCATAAGCTAATGATAAAGAACCTAATTTAATTCAAACCCTAGCTTCAATTCAAAATTCCCAATTGAATTTCCAAACATTCAATTAAACCCACAATTTAACACCTAATTAGCTTCATTAAGGAATTTAAATCAAAAAAATGAATAATGGGTCAAAAGTTATACCTCACAAACCATGATCAAACTTGAATTCTAGACCTCCATTTTGAAATCCTTGGACCAAGATCCATGCTAAAGGAGATGAGGGAAAATGCGTAGGAGGTGGATTTTGATTTGGATTTTTGCTTGATTTTTTGTGGATTTTTCAAGCATTTTTGAAGAACTTTTTTAAAGAGAAGGAGAAGAAGAATGAAGGGCTGTTGGGGTTCAGATTTTGGCCAGAAAATGAGTGGGGGAGGAGAGAGAGGGAGGTGGAGAAAAATGGGGAGAAAGTCAAAGTCAATTCAAGGTCAAAAGTCTAACTAATTTATCCATTTTCTTTTCTTTTCTTTCATTTCTTTTCCTTTGAAATTCAAGTGGGGAAAAAAATGGGGGCTGCTGAATTTAGCTAAGGGGAGAAGTAAGTGGGGGTGTGTGGGTGTGGGCACGGGTGTGGGGTGATGAAAAATGATAAATACAATACCCCAAACATCCATTTACGCTAAAAAAAAGCCTTTTTTCTTCAATAATTTCTAAGCCGTTTTGGCAAATGATTTCGTTCCAAAAACCACATGATAAATTTTTATTTAAAGTTTTATGATGCACAAAATTTGTTTCAACTCATTCCAATTTGTAATTTTCCCTAATTAAATGTATTAGTGACGGCTTAAAATAATAATAAAATAATATTTTTTTCAAAAAATTTGAAATTTCACCAGCGGCTCAATAAACACCAAATAATAGCAATTACATAGCTAGAATATGTATATTTAATTTTTATAATAAGATATTTGTATTTTGACTTTTTACAGAAAACCCCTTTATTTTACCGATTTTTCGAAATTTCACCGAAACGATTTTCAAAACGCTATAGTGGACTACCGTGAGGAAACAGTCAAGTTTGTTTTCCCGGCAAGTCAGTTCTTGTTGTGCAGGTGGATAGTTGTGCCGCCTCTCACAGCTTGAATTCAGCCTTTTTCGCTAGTCGGCTTTTGAGGAGATGTCGTGGATTCTTGGCGTTCATTCGTGATACCGTAGCCACAGAGGGTTTGTTGGACCGGGTTCTTTTCGTGCGAGAGTTTTTCCGACGTTGTTCCGGATAAGCCGACGAAGCTTAGGGAGCTTAAGGATCAGCTGCAGAGTTGTTGTTGGGGAGTTTTGGGAGTCTGAGTGTTTCGCTTTTGGAAGATCCTATTTCTGTTCGTCAAGGAGAAAGTTGGCAGTTTGAGGTTGTGTATCGACGGATCGTCAATTGAACCGGCTTATGGTGCGGATAGGTATCCTTCACCTCACCGTAACGATTTCCTCGATCAGCTCCAGAGTGCGAGACATTTTCTAAGTTTGCTTGGCATCAGGTCATCATTATTGCGGGTTCGGAGTGATGGCATTCCGAAGACTGCCTTGTCCGTGCTACGGGCTTTGTGTGTTTTGGTGTGTCACTGGACTCACCAGTGCCCTAGCAGCATTCGTAGATGTGATGAACCAGATTTCTTCAGGCCGTTCCTCGACCAGTTTTTGTTGTGTTATTTACGATATTCTGGTCTATCTAATGTGTCTTGAGGGACAGTAGTAGCACTTGAGGATTTGTTATGCAGATACTGGGAGAGTACCAGCAGTTTGCTAAATTCTCGGAGTGTTTCTTCAGGCTTGTTTTGTGTTGACTCCTAGGTCTTGTAGTCACGGGAGACGGTTTTGTATGGTCCCGAGGGAGATCGTGGCCGTACAGCTTAGGTCCAAGCATGTGTACAGGACGGAGATCCGCAGATTTTTGGGCTTAGCAGGTTCTTACCGCCGTTTCATGCAGGATTGCTAGAGTAGTGCTGCACCGTCGACTGAATTGACCAAAATGGAGATTTCTTTTCTTTGGACTGAGGCATGTGTGCGGAGTTTTCGGCAGTTGAAGATTCTGTTAAAAACTGCATCAGTTCTTTCTTTGCTTTTGGTTTGGGCGACCTTGTTGTTTAACTGTAATGTTTCTTGAGTAGGCTCGAGTGTGTACTGAGGTGACACTATAGAGTTATTGCTTTTGCTTTCCTACATTTGGAGGAAGTACGAGAAGGATATTCCACTCATGATCTGGAGATGGCCGCGGTTGTTTTGCGTTGGAGATTTAGAGACACTACTCGTTCGGGAGTCGTGTCAGATTTTCACGGACCACCAGAGCTTAATGTACATCTTCCCGCGGCGGATTTTGATGGTTGTGATAGTCTTCTGCAGATTTACAGTTCTTGTGTGATCGTCGAGTACAGTTTAAGTTCGTCTCTACAGAGGGGACAGCTTGCTCATGTCCGCGTCCGACCACTTTCCTTAAATCGTTTTCGCGAGACACTGCCCGCCGATACTCGTTCGTCAGTGATACTTGAGCATACTCGGCTGGGTAATGATTCGGAGACCTTGATTTGTGACAATGGTGTGCTAAGTTAGGGACGCGTTTGTGTACCTGGTATCATCAGGTAGAGACGTGAAATCCTAGAACATGCACATCTGTCAATTCTCTGTATGCGTTCAAGTTCCACCAACATTTAGCGTGACTTGTGAGATAGTTACGGGTGGACAGGGATGTAAAGAGAAGTTTCAGGTTTCGTTTCAAGGTGTCTGTCTTGTTGTGTGTTTGGGTTGAGCATCTGAGGCCGGCTGGAGAGTTGCAATCTTTAACCGTTCCGAAGTAGGAATGAGAGCAGATCTCCACGAATTTCGTTATGGTTTCTACCCAAGTTTAGTCAGGGTGTGACTCCATTCGGATTCTTGTCGTCCGGTTATACTCAATGTGCTCAGTTGTTTCTTGTTAAGTTGTGTGTTTGTTTTAATTGTTGTCAGTAGTTGGGGATCGTCACTCGCCATTGTTAGGGTTCTTCTTCGATAGCTGTTATCAGGAGACACTCCAATTGGCCACCCTTAGGTTTAGGGGTTAGGTCGTGTCGATCGCGAGTCTGTTGTCTTTCCGACTCTGCGTAAGTAGGACCTTGGACCCCAGCTAGTCTAGAGACTTCGGAGATGGTCCAGTTGTGTTAGATCAGGATGGGAATTGTCCATTGCGAACTGAGGTCTTATGCCGACTATGTTGATCATAGACTCGAGTTCGCAGGGACAGATCATGTATTCCTACAGACTTTCCGATGAATGACGTGTTGGATTTTGGGAAGCTTGTCCCAGGATTTAGGTCCTTCTGAGATCCTATAAGCGAGTTAGTTTAGTCACCTTTAATTTGGCTCTTCCGTCCAGATTATTGGATTTTCACCCCGTATTCCTTGTGATGATACTTTACAATTACCTTCTTGACCTTTCTCACATGTTTTAGCACCAGGCCATTTAAGCTTAGAAGCGATCTTTCGTTCGCCAGCAGCCAATTGTGCTAAGGGCTCGGCAGGTGGAGAAACGTCGGTCAAGGGTCTTGCCATCTGTGAAGGGTTTTTCTTGGACGTAGCCGTATAGTGAGGTAGTCACTTGGGAGGCTGCGAGCGAGATTTGAGGATTTTAATCTTCTCTTTGAAGGTACGCGTATCGGTATATTTTTAAATTCGGGGACGAATTTCTTTTAAGGGGGGAGATTGTAACACCTTAGAATGTGTTTTGTAGCTAATTATATTTTAATGTGTGGTTTTTAATAAAAAGTTTACCAAATTGGTTTTTAATTATTTTATCCTATTTAATGAGTATTTTATTAGGATTTTTTTAGGCACACAAACACTTGTGCATGTAAACTAGGGTGTTAAGTGTGGTTTAACCATTGCTTAATCTAGTTTTAATATTGTTTAGGTGCTTTGGGTTTTTACTTGTATATGGTTGTTCTTTTAAAAATGGAAAATGAATTTGAAAAAAATGGTTTTATTTTGGTAAGAAATGTTGACTTTGTGTGAGAGAGAGAGGGCATGGGAGCATGGTGTGAACCATGCCTCATTAATGAGGAAAGAGAGTGAGAAGGGGGAGGGGTCCTTGATGTTTTTCTCATTCTCCCTCTCATTTTCCATCTCTCATTCTCTCACACTCACAACACACACACACACTCATCAGCAGAAGAAGCTCCAGCAGCAGCTCCTAGTAGCAGCAACAACATCATCATCATCAGCAGCTACAACATCAGCAGCAGCTCCAGCATCAACATCAGCATAGCATGCAGCAGCAGCAACTAGCAGCAGCAGCATCATCATCATCATCAGCAACAGCATCATCATCATCAGCAGCAACAACAGTAGCAGGAGCTCCAGCAACCTACAACAGCTCTTCTCCACTTCTTCACCTGCTCTCTAGGGTTCTTTGGGTATATTTTCTGAACCCAATCTCCTAGTTGCTTGGTTTATGTGATAATTGGTGTCGGTTAGTGTTAATTAGCTAGTTTAGGGCTAATTATGGTGTTTTGGGAGATGTTGTGGCAAATTGATGATTGTGTTAGATAACCCTACCTATTTTAGTGTTAATAGGGTCACTTCAACTGGGAAATAGCCCAGATTACACTAAAATACCATAAGGTTTCTAAATTGTGCAATTTGGTGTTTTTAAAGTGATATATTGGATTTTTGTAATCTGCTTTTGACCCGGTGCCTTCAGGTTAAATTTGAGAATACTGGAGCATGTACACTAGGTCTAGATACCACCACCAGAACTCGAGCCACCCATCCTAAAACCTGGCCGCAGATTTATTCAGTTTGGCCGCAATTGCGGCCAAGTGGGAGACTTGGGTGCTGGGGTTTTGTGTAGGGCTCTCTGCTGTGTTGTCTAGTGTTTTGGCTTGTCTAGTTTTGTAATATTTGACCTGTAGGAAAATCTGGGACTATATATCGCATTTGGGTCTCGTTGTGTTTGCGCGATACGTGAGAGGGTTCTGTGGTCCAGCGTATCGCGGCGTGTCGCGATGGTTTTAGACGCGTACACACACGTTTTAGCGTATCGTGCACACGCGCGTTTAGTTCGCGACGCGAGTTTCTCGTTTGGGTTCGATATCGCGTTTTGCAGAATATTTGGCTTATAAATGATTTCCATGTCTTATTTGCAGGTTTGCAGGCAGGGACCACGGACACTGCTACAGGGGGGAGAAGATGGTAGGATTCACCTAGCGTGGAGCGTAGGTGAGTAGATTTAATATCTACAGGAGAATCGCCCGCATGGCGTTATGCGTCTGGGCTAGGATTCTAATACATGTCGCATATTCTACGTCATTGATAGAATTGCACCTTTACTGTATTTCCTTAGATATAGTTGTACTGTGACTAGTAGTCGTAGGGCACTGCACACATTATTGACGGTTCATGTCGCACGAGCACGGATTGTATGCTACACACACACCGTCAATAATTGCCATGTCATACACTAACCATTATAGATACTATTGCTTGGCACACATGACATCTAGCTTGTCGGTATACATATAGTGCATCATACCTTTAGTGATAGGTACATATACACCTTGCGATACAGCTACAGGTATACCTTGCACATATTTTATTTTTACCGGGGGGGATATCCTACGTATTTTACTTATACCCGGGGGGGTATACGATATCAGTTCTTATAGGTAGATACCTATACTTTGCTACACCTGTATGTTACATACATATTCAGTTGCTGTCACATATTTACCATTACTGATGTTACTTAGCTGTACCTTATTGGTTTCGCATACATCTGGTTTCAGCTACATATTCTCATTTATATGCTCGTATTTCAGATATATCGCATATATTTATTCCTGGATTTGCGCATTGTTATTGGGATTTTAGATGATGTTTTCTGGATTTGGGAACCGCGGGAGTTCATGAAATTATGCATACATTGAAAAACCCGGTTTCCTTGATATGATATTTGCGCACCGACCATGAGTTTTATCGGTGCTAATTTATATATACCCCTACGAGGAGGCGTCGAGGCCGTAGAGGGTAGATGGTGGGGCCCGGTATGGTTCCCCTCGGTAAGAAGATCGATGGATTTTGCCGATTGAGCCTGGAGGCGGGCTAGTACCTACCGGTGACAGTACTGATGACTCGGCGGGGGTCATGGAGACACCGTTGGGAGTCATGCACGTATGCATACGTCGAAAGGCGAGGGTCAGAGCTAGGCACTCGTGCTTTTGGGACAGCGTATGATACGTACCTATCAGGATTTCTGTGTCGATACTTGGCACATTGTTTTCATGATATTTCTTTAATACCTTTGTATATATAACAGGGGATTTAGCCGTTGTTATATATACCCTTACACCAATATTAGTGGAATGGGACGCTAATATATGTGTATTGCTCCTATCATATTTATTTCTGCAAATATATATACCTTTAGGATGTTAGAAACTTACTTGAGATTCGACTTGGGATATAGGTGATTCGATTGGATATTGGATATGAAAGAGATTGTTGATTTGTATATTCGAGATATAGGAGATTACTCGATGTTGTACATTGAGGTGACGTGAGACTTATATGATGTGACAGCCCAGTTTGGGGGCTGATCTGAGGATTTGGGATTTGAGTGTCTTGATGGATTGTGATCCTGCCACGATGTCAGGTTTCCGTGGAAATGACATATTCCACCCCATACCTCACACTTATCTATTTTATGCACAGTTTCATATATTGGTTGTACCGTTAGTATACCCTTATGATAGTTGCATATCTACATTCTCATATCCCTAATGCATGGTTATTGCATACTATTGTCATGTTACTATTGCTTCACATATTGATTGTACCTGCTACTGTACTTTCCTTTATTCAGCATTTGCATGACATGTTATTACTGTAATCGCATATCTTAGATTCATGCTGTACGTACATTCCTGCGATTACCTGCATACGTTATCTACTATTCATGAGTTGATAATGTAGGGTTCCTAGGCACGCTAATGAGGTCTCACAAGGCATCAACCATGCCAATTTCAAATTTTACGGGTGCCGAGAAACCCTAATACGGATCGTTAACTAGAATTTTAGGCGAAAACTAAACTAGTTAACAACTTAACTACGAGTATACGGAAATACAACCTTTGTAGATCCGGTCTTCCACCTCCATAGCTCCGCAATGAAGTCTCCTCGCTGTCCAAATGGAAACTCGGGCTCTAGCGTCGGCTTCATCGGAGAAATGGGCGGGCAAGGTCGTCGGCTTCGCGCCGAAGATGATCTACGTCGAGGCATCACTAGATCAAGCTCCCACTACACCAAGTCATGAAACTTGTGAAGAAAACACCCTATACTACTTGGCAAGAGGTAGAGGATGAAGAAATAGGAGGTGGGTTCACTTTAGAATTTGATTTCTCACTCAATTGCTCAAGTTGTCATTGATGAAGCAAGCTTCTTCTTGAAGAAGAAGAAGAAGAAGATGAAAAATGTTATGATAAGTATTTTTCAAAAAGAAAATAAAATGTATACTTATCATAATCCAACCATGGTCAAGTGTAGAGAATAAACTAAGGTTAGTTAAAGGGTTAGGGTTAAGCATGAAGACAAAATGGTCACTTAGTCAAAGATGCTTTGAAGCTTCAAGAAGCTTCAAGCAAAGAAAGCCACCATTTTCTCTTTTCTTTTGCCAAAAAGAAATAAATAAATAAATGAATAAATAAGTGAAAACCCTAACCAATATACAACCATGGTTTAATCTTTACACAAACTCTAGTGAGCTTGTATCATCAAACATGATACAATCAAGGGCACAAAAGTATATCACATATACAACTTGTGAACTTCAAGTGAGAAAATCCATTTAAAGTGAACCAATACTAGTTAATGCAATGTAATATATCAAATATATAATTATGCATTAAATCATTAAATCAACACTTGATTTAACGATCCGGTCATATCGCATATAACCGACTAATATACAATGTATCGATTTATCGAATCAATCCTTGATTCGATAACTAGGTTATATCGCATACAACCATATCGATACATTCATCGCGAGAATGAAATACGATATCACATACACGCATTATTCTCGGTCCCGCACATATCTCATATGCGCTCCTATTTCGTTTCGCTTGAACCAGGAAACCTCTGTGTAGGACTCTAAAGACTCGTCAATACGCCGGCAGCAGGTGATGATCATATCAAACACCCACAAGCCGCAAGCGGTCTGCTAAACATAACGGCCACCCGGGTATTGAGCGATCAGAAGATCGACAAGCAAGCCCGCTCACACTCCTGTGAATCCAACCAGTAACACTTACCGTACAGTCCGGTCTGATCGTCTGATATGTCGCATATCTCGCCTAGGGGTGGTAAACGTCAGACCCCAATAGCTCGATAAGTCGTGTCGATATGAGGTCTATAAGAATTCGAGAAACTACAGGTAACACTTACCAGTAAATCTCAGCAACCCTGGCCAGGGATTTCCGGTTATAGCCAATCGAACACAGCGCAACATCAACTCCCTATACCGGGAGAGACGAATCCCCTCCTATCGCTCATTGCCTCCATGTGATTCGGGACTGTACCCAAAAACCACCGTTTTGCACGCCCTCTTGGACGTGGTAAGGGGGAAATCAAAGCACAGTGGGAACCACACAAGACTCTATGACGATCTCGGGTCAACAGACTAATCTGTACCAGTGTCACCAGAGAACTGCCATCTGACGTAAGGTATAATACCATCTGGGAGTTCTCGGCGAGTCCGTCCAGTGTACCCAGTCTCCACTGAGCACCCGTATATCATCTCTGATGTCAAACACCAATGGATATGGGATCATCCATCGCCCATCTGTATGGGTCGAGAAGGTATACGCTAGTCTACACTGGTATATCGATGCCCCGTCTCGATACACCTACGACTAGGGACTTTGAAGGATGTACTTATGGACTATCTGTCCCCACTAGTATGATCTGCATCATAGTCCAGGTAGTCAAGTACACATCCTAAGGGCTTTACCAACATGTAACAGAGAGACAATCAGTATACACGTTAAGGTAAAGAGCAACCAGATAGCATACTATCATGTCGAGCAAGAAAGTCCTCCCTATATATGTCCCAGCATCCACTACAATATACATCATATGTACAGTAATGGCCTCTAGGGCATACATATAACTAACAATCTCCCACTTGCACTAGGGCCATCTGTAGCTGTGGTGCAGTATCTCATTCAACCATCCCATAAAAGTCTCTCTCTGGGAAAAGGCCTTTGTGAGTGGATCCGCCGTGTTGTCCTCTGAGTCTACTCTCCTAACCTTGATCACCCTGGAGATCAACTATCTCCATGATCAGGTGACACTGCCTTAGAATATGTCTGGATCACTGATGGGACGGGTGTTCCTTGGCATAGGCCACAACTCCATTGACACACAATGGAAGGAACTAAGTTCATCTCATGAAAAAATATACATCCAGACTGTCTCTTTGGTAGCATCTTAAGTAGCGATGTATCCAGCCTTTATCGTCTAGTATGCCACGGTATCTAGCTTGGAACTCTTCCAACATACCGTCCCTTTACTGAGGGTAAAGACAATGCCTGTGACTGACTTTCAGTCGTCCTTATCACCCTGGAACCCTTCCAGTGATTCTCCCCAGGATCGGTTGATACCATCTCACTACAACTAGTGAGAATCCTAACATCCAATTAGATCTATCTCATAGATCCAAAACCCAGGATTTAGGAGGTATCACTTTGATCCTATATGGAGAATCATTGTGATAAGCGGAGATTGACCGAGTGTAGCGTAGGAAACTCCTTCCCTATCAAGAGTATGTCATCCACGTACTCTACGAGGATCGTCACCATACTCCCTACTACCTTTTTGTTTATACAAGGTTCATCTACCATTTTGATGATGTCAAACTCTTTGACTACTTCATCAAAATAGACGTTCCAACTCCGCGATGCCTGCTTTATCCTATAAAACATCTTGCACACGTTTCCGCTGCTCCCACTGTCTACGAGGCCCTCTGGCTGTGTACTTATAGACGCATTCTTCTAAAACATCATTTGGAAAAGCAGTCATGACACCCAACCGCCAGATATCGTAGTCATGGTATGTAGCCGTGGCAAGTAGTATTTGGATGGACTTAAGCATAGGTACTGGAAAAGGTTTCATCATTATCCACGCCTGGTCGATGACGAAAACCTTTAATAAGTCTAGCTTTGAAAGTCTCAACTTTTCCATCTACACCAAGTAATCTTCTCAAGATTTACTTGCTCCTGATGGGGATTTAACCCTTCAGATATAGCAACCAAAGTCCATACTTTGTTGGTGTACATGGATTCCATCTCAGATCACTAAGCAATCAGCCATTCTTACAGAGTCCCTACTCTCGATGGCCTGCTCGAAACTAGTTGGGTCATCATCTCATGATGCAATCCTCGCTCCCACTGTCATAGAGAAACCGAAGTATCTCTCAGGTGGGTGAGGAACCCTACTAGATCGGCGGAGAGGCTAAGGTTCGTTGGTAACTATTGAATCCTTTGGTTCTACCAAGTCATCTGCTGTAATTTGTATAGCTGGAACCTTTCCAGTTGTACATAACAGACCTTGCCTCGAGCTTGTCCGGATTTTGCTTTTAGACATAGGCCGGACAACCCCAATTCTTAACTGACTTAAGAGATGGGCTCTTCCCTTATCATATCACATATGAAATGGTAGACAACTGATTTGATTCGAACCCTATTCAATAGGTATGCAGCTTCTCAAGCGCATAACTCCCAAAAAGGAAACAGGTAACTCAGTATTACTCATCATAGAGCACACCTTATCACATAGGGTGTTATTGCTCCGCCCCGATATACCATCGTGCTATGGTTTATACGGAGGAGTAATGCTGAGAGAGAATCATATTCTCCTTTAGAATAGTCCAGGAATTCCGTGCTCAAGTATTCTCCTCCTTGATCACATCAAAGGACATAATACTTATACCCGTATTGGTTCTCTACTTCTAACTTATATTCTGTGAATATCTCAAAAGGTTCTGACTTGTGTTTCAACAGGAACATAGGTCTGAATCTCGAAAGATCATCAGAGAATGTAATGAAGTAAAAAGAACCGGTCTTGGCAAGTGTAGACAGGGGACCTACATACATCAACATATATCATCCCAAGAGTTCACTAACTCTTTCTCTGTTTCCAGTAAACGGAGCTATGGTCATCTTATCTCTGTGACATGACTGGCAAGTTTCACAAGATGTAAATTCAAACTAATTTAAATATGCATCTATATGTAACTTAAGCTAGTCGGGTCGCATTGATATGACCTAGTCTACAATACCTGAAGAAGGATTTGTTCATTTCTGAACTCTTCCTCTTGTGTGTGTTCCGTATACTAGGAACTGTAGTTTGATTTAGAACTTCAATGCTTTTAGATAACGTGCCTGAACCGATCAACTTTTGATATAGGAAATGTTCAAAACATTATCCAACAATACAAAATTATATCCTTTCTTTACTAATAAAGAGACTGATATGATTTTGTATATCGGGTTCGGTATCTAATAACATTCTTTCGGAATCAATGTATTTGGAATACAGGATGACAGTGACCAACAGACTTGGCTGCAACACTTGCCCCGTTTTCTGTCTCATGAAACTTATCACCCATTCTCAGTTCTCTACCTTTCTGTAGCCCTATGTAACAGATTACATATCTGGGATCCTGATCTGGTATCACATACCCAGGACGTAGAGGATACAGAGAAACTGTTCTTTGTAACGAACACACCCGAAGATGATGCATCAGCATGCACTCTCTTCGTTTGGGCGGCACGGGAAATCTGGTATTCCCCAATTTCCTGCTCTGTCTTATAACAATTATAAGTTGGAGCGGGACCAACGTTCCCCAGCTCAGTATAACAAGCCGGTTCGGTCAATATTCCGTATTATTATCTTGATTAAGGCGTGATATGGTCGCTACCTGGAGAGAGAGAAGAAAACACTCAGCGTATGCTCTTGCAAGAATAGATTGGTTATTATTTTATCTAATCAGGATGGCTCCCACTGTTTTTATCAAATCTTCCTTCAAACCCTAAAAGGAAAGACTAGCCGGGATTAATTACACGCTACAAGTTCGCCAATCTTTCAGCCAGGCCAGTGTCGGCACTTTGAGGGAGGTCCCCCGTGCTTTCGCACGAACCTAATTAATGTAAACCTCGTTTTCCCAGAGGCGTAACCTCGTTAACACCTTTCTAGACACCTACTTGATCGGCTAATTATAATGTGTAAAACTCTCCCAGGAGTAACTCTTACTCGCAGCGGGTATCGGGATCCAACTATCTCATAGAAGGTATGCAATCTCATTGCAAATTTCAACACTTGAAATTCCCGATAATATTTTGCCCCTAGCGTCCTATGACCTTGACGGAGGCCAAACAACCCATAGTCCGCTAGTCAAGTTCAACCCGTCATTTCCTGATTGAATTAAACCCACCCGCACGACCCTTGACGGAGGCCAAACAACGCCGTACGAATACCCTAATCCAATCGCATCATATGCTAGCAGATAAGCACTAGTTAGCTACCGTACAGTACGCCTTGACGGAGGCCAAACTACCGCAGCACGAATACTAACTAGTACTTATCTGAAATGATGGAGGGCTACGACAGGTTTTTCAGAAAACCTATTGCGCAATGAACTTGATATCGTTGTAGGATCGAATGAATTTTGAAATGGAGTGTTTTTGAGACTTTTCTAGTTTTGCTAAAGGAGTCACTCCCGGTGAAGGGATCGTCGGTCCTTTCCTTGTCGAATGAGGTGCGAGATATATCATATATATCTCTGTGCAAAGCAAAAACTCTTAAAAACAATCAAAAGACAAACCGAGTGTGCAGCATCTGCCAGTTATTGCTAAAGGAGTCACTCCCGGTGAAGGGATCTCGGTCCTTTCCTCATCGAATAAGGTGCAGGATATATCACATATACCTCTGTGCAAAGCAAGAACTGTAGCTACCTGTTTTATTTTGAAATTCGATTCTACAACATCTTTAGGTTTCTTTTACTTTCATTAATCACATTAATGAAGTCCCATCATTTAAGTACCTAAACATCACAGATAAATACGACGTACACTTATGCCATCCGCATTCGCCTCGATGTCCCCTCGTGCACCGTTAGGTTAGGTAACTAACGGCAGATCGGGGCAGGGCTAGTGCGGGTGTAAAACATAAATAACGTCTATATAATATATTATATATACTATATACTGTATCTATCACAGAACATCACATGATCACATCACAGATATCGCAGCAGAAGAATCATATGAAATATTGGATATACTAGGACGTCCGTGTTTTCAATACGAGCCAGTATAAAACACGGATTCCACGGTCGCGATGAATAGCCAAACCCACACCCCTAGACCCTTACGAGAGCGGCAAGCAACCCTACCAATTCTAGAGTTAGGAGACCCGGACTCGACTCCTCGAGTTTGTCTCCCACTGGACTCCAGAACCCGGTTACTTGTGCCCTCCTCCTTGGGTCTATCCTAGTGCGGAAAAGTAAATAATATACAAACGGTGACAACTTCCGCAACCTGGAAGTGCCCCAAATAAAAGAATATTACATACAAGTTTTTACATGAATGAAAATGAAGAACACTCATCTCACATAAAAAATCCCGGCTATTCAAACACGACGATCCAATATAACATATCCAGCAACACATAACATCACATGTCATCAACGTAAGTAAATATGCCCATCCCAATTGTCGTTGACATATAGCAACGAAACCGGCGATATCACATATTACACTTACGGTCACAGAAAAAAAAAGTGTAAAACTACAACAGTTGGAATCCGCAACCTCTTTAGACATCGCATGCCTAATCAAATGAATTCCTTAGACATCGCATGCCTAACAATTATAAACCCCGCATTTTAGTCTCAAAATCGAAAACTCTTTTCAATATCAAGTCGGGCAATTCAACAAGATTACCGACATCCTGATCGAATGCTCGTCGCAAACTTTAGTAGGCGGCCGCACCCCCGATACCATCGACGAAGTGCACCAAGGCGGAACACCGCTACCGCGAGCACCCAAACGGATGCTTTCGGCGACGGGGTTCTCCTACAGTCACTTGGTCGGGGCTATGGAGTGAGGCTGTCTATTAAGTTTACCCGGCGAGTATCCGCGTACGCTACGTGATTGCGACGGACTTTTGATCGCATCAAAATTCCGTGGCAACCGATCAAGTGAGACTAAACTGCTATGTTTATAATAGTCATTCAGTTATCTCATAACTTTTTGTGAATTCCAATTATTGTATCCCATTCCGGATAAACAGAAAATGTTTAACTTTCCGATCGAACATTCAAACACCCAAGTTTTCCCGATACAGATCAACACATGAAACAAGTCTAAAAACATTCAGTTCGTGCCTCAGTACCAACGGTCCAGCCGTAGAAGGGTCAAGCCAACGCCTCACATGTTGCACGCCGTACTGCCCCAAACCCGATGGTTCAAAGGGCAGTTCAAGACGGTCACATAATCGAGTTAAGGTTTGTTGTCTTCTAGAGGGACCATCGCGTTACTTGCACTACTTAGAACGTCTTTAAACCATGGAAAAATCCAACACTTGGAATTTTTCCGGCAGGGGAAAGATTGGGTATTTATATCCGGCCGAACTTTTTAACATATTCAAAAATTATCCGGAATCACACAGAGACAAAATTAGACAATCCGATCGAATCTACGAATTCCCTAAACAACCCCAGAAAACTCAACTGTAGAATAAGTATTAAAATATTCCAGAAAATACAGCACTAGAAATTAGGAATTACTGTGCAAATGAAAAAGGCTGATGTGATTAGTTGGCCGCGGAACCGCCGCACAAGGCAGCTTGTGCCGCGGTTCCGCCGCACATTAGAAGAATCATGAGCACGTGCTCCACAGTAATTCATCAAATTCCATGCTGATTTTTCTGCATATTTTTAATTTCGAAAAAGATAAGATTTCAGAAAATGTACAGAGAGCATTCTTGAGTTAGGGTTTCGGTTCGATCGGACTTCTAACTCCGTCTGCGCATCGCCTAAGGCTCTAGCTAGGCTCTGATACCACTGTAGGGTTCCTAGGCATGCTAATGAGGTCTCACAAGGTATCAACCATGCCAATTTCAAATTTTACGGGTGCCGAGAAACCCTAATACGGATCGTTAACTAGAATTTTAGGCGAAAACGAAACTAGTTAACAACTTAACTACGAGTATACAGAAATACAACCTTTGTAGATCCGGTCCTCCACCTCCATAGCTCCGCAATGAAGTCTCCTCGCTGTCCAAATGGAAACTCGGGCTCTAGCGTCGGCTTCATCGGAGAAATGGGCGGGCAAGGTCGTCGGCTTCACGCCGAAGATGATCTACGTCGAGGCATCACTAGATCAAGCTCCCACTTCACCAAGTCATGAAACTTGTGAAGAAAACACCCTATACTACTTGGCAAGAGGTAGAGGATGAAGAAATAGGGGGTGGGTTCAATTTAGAATTGGATTTCTCACTCAATTGCTCAATCAAGTGTAGAGAATGAACTAGGGTTAAGTGGAATGGTTAGGGTTAAGCATGAGACAAAATGGTGACTTAGTCAAAGCTTCATGAAGCTTCAATATCAAACAAAGAAAGCCACCATTTTCTCTTTATCATTTTCTTTTGTCAAAATGAACAAAAGAAATAAATAAATGAATAAATAATTGAAAACCCTAACCAATATACAACCATGGTTTAATCTTTACACAAACCCTAGTGAGCATGTATCATCAAACATGATACAATCAAGTGCACAAAAGTATATCACATAAACAACTTATGAACTTCAAGTGAGAAAATCCATTTAAAGTGAACCAATACTAGTTAATGCAAAGTAATCTATCAAATATATAATTATGCATTAAATCATTAAATCAACACTTGATTTAACGATCCGGTCATATCGCATATAACCGACTAATATACAATGTATCGATTTATCGAATCAATCCTTGATTCGATAACTAGGTTATATCGCATACAACCATATCGATACATTCATCGCGAGAATGAAATACGGTATCACATACACGCATTATTCTCGGTCCCGCACATATCTCATATGCGCTCCTATTTCGTTTCGCTTGAGCCAGGAAACCTCTGTGTAGGACTCTAAAGACTCGTCAATACGCCGGCAGCAGGTGATGATCATATCAAACACCCACAAGCCGCAAGCGGTCTGCTAAACGTAACGGCCACCCGGGTATTGAGCGATCAGAAGATCGACGAGCAAGCCCGTTCACACTCCTGTGAATCCAACCAGTAACACTTACCGTACAGTCCGGTCTGATCGTCTGATATGTCGCATATCTCGCCTAGGGGTGGTAAACGTCAGACCCCAATAGCTCGATAAGTCGTGTCGATATGAGGTCTATAACAATTCGAGAAACTACAGGTAACACTTACCAGTAAATCTCAGCAACCCTGGCCAGGGATTTCCGGTTATAGCCAATCGAACACAGCGCAACATCAACTCCCTATACCGGGAGAGACGAATCCCCTCCTATCGCTCATTCCCTCCATGTGATTGTTGGAGATAGTGCCCTCAGAGTCAATTATTGGATCACAGGCACGTGATTGCAATGATTGAGGGAGGACCTATCCCGGTAGGACAGTCTTACTCAAGATGATAGTATGCTATCTGGTTTACCTTTATCATCGTGTACTGCTTCAGGTGACCTTACAGGTCGCTATTACACGCTGATAGAGCCCCTAGGATTCTTGCTTGACTGCCAGCAGTATGATGGCGATCATATACGTGGGAGCTGGGGTCTATAAGCACATCCTTAAAAGGTCCCTAGTCGTAGGAGTTTCGAGACAGGGCATCGATACTCCATTAGTAGACTAGTGTATATAGTCGAGACCCCGACGAGGGGCGGTGGCCGGTCTCACAAGCCACTGGTGTCAGTTGGTTCACCTAAGATGTATACAGGTGCTCATTGGGTTATGAGTACACCGGACAGGACTCGCCGGGAACCTGCTAGTTGGTCATATACCAGATGTCAGATAGCAGTTCCCTGGTGACATGTGTACAGGTTAGTTCATCGACCTGAGATCGTCATTTGTCTCGTGTGAGTTCCCACTGTGCTTTGATTACTACCCTACCACGGCTCAAAGGAGTCGTGCAAACAGGTTTTAGTTGGGTACAGTCCCGAGCCACATGGAGGCAGTGAGCGGATCTTCAGGGGTTCGTCTCTCCCGTATTGGGGGTGAGGTCACGCTGTGTCTAGGAGAGCCATTACGCAAAGCCCTCGGCCGAGGCAGGAGATTTACTGGTAAGTATTCCAATAGTATCTCAGGGCGTTCTGGGCTACGCTCCGACACGACTTGTACCGCCTTTGGGGGTCTGACTTTTACCAACCCCCTAGGCCCGCCATGCGATGCTCATAGACGAACGGACCGGACTGTACGGATATTGTCACTGACAGGCTCAGTAGGGTGTCAGGATGAGTTCGCTCATCGACGTCCCTTTTGGTCAATAGCTGGTGGCCCGTTACGTATTGGCTTATACCTCTGATGTGCTAGTGGTTAAATCCACAGCCATAGTATTGACGAGTCTTTAGAGTCCACCACACTTTCAGTTACTCAGTTTTCGGGCGAAATGCTGTAGAGGCCGTATGGAGATATGGCAGGGTCTGATCAGATACGTGCGGTATTGCACAGATCAGGATCGGACGGTTTGTACTAGTGGCCGTATGGATATATGGCAGGGTTCGATCCGATACGTGCGGTATTGCACGGATTAGGATCGAACGGATATTACTAGCCGGCTTTGGTTTAAGCCGGTCGTAGTTTAGTACAGTGTAGATTTTGTCTCATTGCATTTGTATCCGGTCGGAATACAGATGCGGGTGTGTATGCACAGTATTGGGGTTTTCCTGTAATTTATTACAGGACCAGTTTTCTGGAGTTGCCAGTTTGCATTCCGTTCCGGCCGGTTTTCCTTTGTTCTTTCCCGGCCGGACTTTTCCGATGGAGGGGGTTATTTGCAATTGTGCAAATAACTTTTGTGGAAGGGGTTTCTTGCAAATGTATTCATTATGATATGTTTAGCATCTTTCATCCATGCTTTTGCATTAATGAGATTTGATGTGAATAGAAGTTTTAAGCATGGTTGATGTTTTGTTTAAGGTCACCATTTGCTTTATCCTACACTTACCTCCCTTCATGATTTGCTTTTCCCTCCACCATTTCCTAGCTAAAGGGGCCGGCCACTATTGTGTGAGGAATGAGAGAAATTTCCATTTTAGTGTGACACAAATTTCTTCACCTCATTCTTCTAGTTTTGGAAAAATGAAAGCACCATTTTTCCATAACCTTATTCCTCCATCAAGGCAACTACAAACCCCAAATGAGACAAGCATCATCTACACTACATTCTACAGCAAATCTTGGGCACGTCGACTAGCCAGCTTCGTGCCCGAGTTGCCTCGGTATTGAGGTGGGAGCCCGTAAAAGATGCAGACGATGTGGTGCCCTTCCGGCAAGGAGGCGACGACCGGAGTTTCCGCGGGAGATCGGGACAACGACCAGAAGACCGGAGGACTCGGATCACTCGGTACATCTCTCACCCCATCTCTAGTTAGCTAGTATAGGTTAATGGTTTCGATCCGGGTATATTGTCCGCGGTAGCGCCAGTTTAAAGTTAAGAAAAATTTTGATTCCGCATTTTGGCCTCGGATAGACGGCCGGGGCGCTGCCGTGGCGCAACATGGTATCAGAGCCACGCCATTAACCTTGTCTAGCTTGTTCTAATGCGTTTTACTTATCCGATCGACCAAAATTCCAAAAACCGCGTTTTGTGTACATCAGTTTTCTGTTGATTTTTTTCTTGCTCGAAAAATTTTTCAGGTTGTAAAAAACTAATGTACTGGAAATTCTAAGAACACTGGGAAAATTCGACAACATGATCCCTCCGTACGACCGCGGAAGCGCGGCCATTACCACTCTCCAGGCCGTGGATCCGCCGCATGAATGAGGGATCATGTCATCATTTTTTTGCAGTGGGCTTGTGGGCTTAAAATAGGGGTTTTGGAATATTAAAATTGGGTCCAGAATTTCTGTGAGTGCTACAGTATTACTTGGGGACCCACTTGTTAATTTTTGATCGATCGGATATTTTAAACACATTATTTCACTGTATTTACATTATATCTGCGACCGTGAATATCACTTGATCGGTAAATCCTGTCTAACTGCTATAGCCCGGTTAGACGGATTTGCGAACGTGATTTTCACGTTGATGTTCTGTGTTTATGCTGTGATGTTGCGGATCGGTCGTGGGGGATAGCCTGGATGCAATGCTAGTACAGTTTTGTTTTATATGTACATTTGATTTTGCGGGGCGAGCGTCCGACATGTGGACTGCCGCCACTGCCTGTTTGTATTATTCTTTTGGGGCACGACCTGGTTGCGGTCGATGTACCCGTTGTATGTATATTTTACTTTCTGTACTAGGGTTACCCCGCGGAGGGGTGCACGGATAGCCGGGTTCTAGAGGGCAACGGGCCTGCCTCTCAGGGCATTGAGACGGAGGGGGCTTCAGTCTGGAATTGGCGGGCTATTCGCCGCACTCGTAGGGGGTACAGGTTGACCCAGGAGGGGTGCCCAAGTTACCGGATTCCGTGAAGTGCTGGGTGGTCCATTCGCGTTGCTGAAGGGGGCTGCCTCGCTTCAGGTTTTGGCGGGTGACTTGCCGCGCCCGTAGGGGTCTAGCTTTTCATTGCACAGGCTATCCACACGACCAGAGGAACGTCGGGTTTCAGCAGCGGCTCTGTGAAACCCGGGGCTTCCAGATATCCGTATATTGCTGTGATGCTGCATATTTCTGTGATGTTGCATTTTATTCACGCCTTGAGCGAAAATTATATATTGGTATATATATTAGTAGATGTTGTATATGTTTTTCATCCGCGCTAGTCCAGTCCCCGCTCTGCCGTTAGTTAGCTAACCTAACGGGTGATGACGGGACCCAGTGGCGAATGCGGATGGCATATACGTACGTCAGTATATTTTCGTTCTTTATGGTGTGATCAATTGATGGGACTGCATTGATTCGGATCAATGCAAGATAAACAAACCTATTCTGATGTTGTTGGAACATTTTTTCAAAAAGCTGTTATTGCAAGGACGTTCACTTTTGTTTTGCATCGTGGTATTCATTTGGAATATCCTGCTCCTCAGTCGACGAGGCAAGGGCCGAGATCCCTTCACCGGGAGTGACCCCTTGGACAGAAGTTTGCATCAGGGCATTAACTTCACTATAGCCGATTACTTTTGCTTTGCATCGTGGTATTCAGTTGAAATATCCTGCACCTCATTCTACGGGGAAAGAGCCGAGATCCCTTCACCGGGAGTGACCTCTTTAGCGAAGGTTTTCGTCACTATATTTTTATAAAAGGCTATGCAGTTCCTTCAACGATATCAAGTTCATTACGTTAAAGGTTTTTCGCCAAAAACCATTCGTAGCCCTCCGTCATTTCCTACAGGTATTATTTGGTATTCGTGCTGCGTTTGTTGACCTAGTCAAGAAGTAGTGTTCGGTAGCTAAGTGGTACTTGTTTGTTGCATAAGTGGGATTGGTTAAGACAGTCGTGCGGCCTTGTTGACCTAGTCAAGGGCACGTACGGGTGGGTTTAATGCAATCCAGAAAAATGACGGGTTGAACTTGACTGGCGGTTTATGGTTTGTTGACCTAGTCAAGGTCATAAACCGCTTGGGGTAAAAATCACATCGGGAGTTTCAAAAGAACTGAAACTTGCCAGACATGCGCATACCTTCTGGAGTGTGGTGACGTGAGTGGATTCCGTCACGTTATCATGCGATGATAGTTGGATCCCGATTCCCACTGATGAGTTGGTTTACTCCTCGGGTGATCCCGACTAATTCTTCTTTCAGGTTCGGAGGAGAATTTGAGGTACAGTGGGAGGTTTCCAGATTAGATAAAGTGATAACCATTCTGATCTAGGTTAGAGTGCACGCTGAGTGTTTCTTTTCTCTCTCTCTTTGGCAGTGACCATTGACCCGACCCTGGACTATGACTCAGTGACCAAGTTGACCGAACCTTCTTAATACTGGCTTTTGGATTGTCAGAGTTGCAAACCTCATTGCCACTCCTACTTTTACCCTTTTCTCCAGGACACCCCGTATTACTACGAACGTCCACTTCCATTGGACAAAACCATCGTATGGTTATATACGAACTCGAAGGACTTCGAGGATGGTTTCTGGTTCTGGAGAAAACGAATAGGATTATTCAGTTGTCTTTTCTTTTCACCTTCTCTCATTGCGAGTACTCCTTGGTTTAGGAGATAGTACACCTATTACGCAAATTGGATAGTCTTCTTCCAAACCTTAGGCAGGTGCCGAACGGTGGGGAATGAAGAAAACCAATTAGCATAACGATGGTGTACATAAGGTATTAAGTTAAGACAAAGAAAGGATTAGTAAGAGGGCAAAGTAAATTGCGACTACTATTCACGACTAAACCAAGTACTTATTCGCCAATCCTAAATCACCTTTGTATTTCTCCAGGACACTCCGTATCACTACGAAGATCCACAGTTTATTGGATACTCCATCGTATGGTTATATACGAACTCGAAAGGAACTTGTTCCAGTTCGGGGATGGATTCTGGTTCAGGAGAAATAGGAATAAGATTTATTCGGTTGTCTTTTATCTTCACATTCTCTCGCATTGCGAGTGTTCCTAGGATTAGGACAGTACACCCATTATGCTTATTGGATAGTCTTCTCCCAAACCATAGGCTGGTGCCGAACGGTAGGGAAGGAAGAAAACCATTTGGCCTAAGGGGTGTGCAGAAGGTAATGACTAAAGACATATAAAGGGATTTGGAGAGGTGGCAAAGAATTATACGGTTATAGTTGTGAATCTGGATAATGGTAGAGTCATTACTAGGAATACCAGGATACCCCATGGAAACATTTCAATGTTTCAGTTCACTGTGTAATGTTAAAAGAAAACTGATTTCCCGATTAGATACTTACTCCAGGGTATGTATTTACCAGGTATGATTCTCACATCTGTATGGTTTTACAGATGATGAGTGGGAGTAAGTTATTGGGAATTGGGTGATCATCCTCATTATATCGGGATTCGTTGTAATCGGTGATATTTGAGGAGATCACCTGGGCTGTTTGCCGGTCGGCAAATATTTGGTTTTGAATATCCGCTTTTATGCACCAATTTCAAATTGATATATCTGTACGTCTATTTTCATAGAGTGAGATATACCTTTCTGAAATTATGTCTACGACATTTACCTATATCAGTGGATGGTTAGGTAAGGAGCATTAAACAGCGGTGTAATTCTTCTTAACCATAAGTACAGTTTTCAACCTACGACACACTGTGAAAGAGTTGTTAGACTCAGCGGACTTATACAGAGTATTGTATGTTGTCCAGTGTCCATTAGGACAGAGGGGTTGGTCCTCATACTATATTCTGTTTACTTTTAACTTCTCTAGTTCTTAGACATGTGTTTCGTAGAAACACAGGGTCTAAGTTTTGAGGAGTTATAGGTATTTGAATAGAGTAGAGTACCAGGTGTAGCAAGTATCGGGATTCTTCAAAGTGATCGAAGATGTAGATACTTGTGTATGGTATTCAGTTGATAGTAATGATAAAGAGAAATTGCTTCTCTTTCAGGTTACTCATAATTGGAAGCATTCCTAAGTTGAGTAACGCTGATCGGCCTCCTTCCATTTAGTTGACATGCACTGGAGATAACTGCATGATTTGAATCTGGTTCAATTAAATCAGTGCCTCTGGTTCTATATTGGATATAGTACAGTTCATATCTTAACATTGTTAAGGTACGGGGAGTTGTCCGGCTTATGATTAAAACCAGACACTGGACAACTCAAGGCACGTTTCTGTAATGGCTGTTTGTGGGTTGACCCAGGCTATGACGAGGGTTGACTTTCTACCATCTGGAAGATCAATAGTGATATTGTTGTTAACTCGCCACATTTTAAAAAGAAATGGATATTTTTCAGAAAACAGTAGTGGGAGTATGGTAGAACTGGAAGCGATTCCAGAACCGCAAACGATTACTGAAGATTTGATAAGGAACCTAAAGATTCAATCTGATTTGACATTCCATTGGCCACTCCGCAGATATGGTGGGTAACCTCAGGCACTCGAGAGGCACTTCGGTATGCTCAAGGACGGTGGCAGGGAGGTTCTTGTTTACCCAGACTTACCATTGCTGTTGTTCCAGACTGTGAGACCCGGCAGGAGGATGAGTATAGCGTCGTTCTAAACTAGCTTTAGAAGTATACGTCTATATGACTCTGCCAGAGGGTTGTCAAAGTCAGTGGGAGCAGCGAAAGCATTGGTGGACAGGTGGCTTATGTCTATTTATAGACTAAAGCAGATACAGCGGAGATAGATCATCTATTTCTGACGTGACAGTCATAGGTTTGACTTCATCAGAATAGGGGATGGATCTGTTGAGAAGGTAGTAGGGTGTGATGTCCTGGTTTTGGATCACATACACAGAGTAGGAAAAGAAACTCCTATACTACGATCGGTTATACTTTGGTCGTCACACAGTGGTTTCTCCACAAAGGACTTGGATATTATATCAGACATTCTGGTTACTAGATCTATGGTTTTAGATCTAGATTTGGGTGGTTTCCTAATCTGGGTACCTTGACAGCATTCTATGAGTATTTAGAATGGACGACTCCTGGCATGGTAGTGTACCTGCAGGTGATGGAGTCACCCTCTCTAAAGGTGTCTTATAGACTAAAGTGGAGAGGGATACGCATGATTGACAGATCACTTGCTTAGGCAATTGAGTCAATCATGAGATGTCAAGTACCACACCAGATGTTGTTCTTGCAGTAGATGCGATAAGTTGATATTAATCCAATCCTGGAGAAACAGTCGGAAGCAGTTCTAGAACATAAGTTGATGTTCTAGGGATATGATAGCAGCTTTCTCTTTCGGGAGACAGTTATCATTCCAGGCTTCCAAGGTGACATGGACGACAAGGAGGTTGTCAGAGTTATAGTTTCTTCTTCCGACGAGGGGCAGTATTTTGGACAGGTGGTCCAAGGCAATACTGAGGGAGGCATGGCGCTGGATACTGATTAAGTTCAGTTATCGATACAGTCTAAGAAGTTTGGATTTGGAGTTCATTTATGAGCTAGGTCCCATCAGATATCCAGACATACTCTAAGACAGGTATTGCTCATTTCGGGAGATGGCTTTCTCTGCGAACTTGAGATATAGAGAGACATAGAAAGAAACATCACAGCGGATCCACTCACTGAGGCTATTCCTCGAACGCAATAGTTTCGCAAACGAGCTTTGTGAGACTGATTAGTAGAGGAGTTGGGTGTTCGGTATCTGTTCACACCATAATATTGCATTATTATATTCCTCACTCTTATTCTTTTTATAAATAAACAGGTGCTTTTGACGCATGTCTGCAACATATTACAGGTTACAGGTTCTTAGACAGAAAACAGTGAAAACGATGTAAAGACGATGAAAAAGTGGACTTTGACCAACAAATAGAAGACTCTTGATCAAGCCTACATCAAAGATAAAATTCACAAAGTACAAGGCAATGCAAGGTCCAAGATTACAAAGCGAACGGTTAAAAGTCCACCGCAATTATTCACTAGAAATCTGGAAGAAACATAGAAGCTATTTTAATAAAGAACCAAATAATAAGGAAGCCCAAAGATCCAAGGCCCAATACTTTCTTTTAAAGAGACATAAAATTTTACCAAAGCTTGAAGTCTAGTTTGACTAGGTCTTCCTAAGGATATTTTGGTAAATGTAGACATGCAAATCAATTGTAACCTAGGGTTTCTATCTCCTATAAATAGAAGCCCAAATCATTGTATTCTTTTCATGCCTCCCTTTAATGAATAAAATTTAGAAATCTTTTGGAGAGCATCGGTGTTTCTTCTCCATTCAGAAATTCAGATCTGACAACCCTGCATGGATGATTGGGGGGATGCATCTGTAAGTAATTTAATTTCTTGCCTTAGTATAGATTTAAATTCCTTGCCCTAGGTAGATTTAATTTCATGCCCTAGGAACTTGTTTAGGGTTTAGCTTTTGGGAAGGATTTTGAGAGATGAGATCTCTCATCCCTTTCTTACCCACCAAATATTTACAATAGGACTCCATGCATACATGCACATACCGCTCCCTACGGCACTCTATCCCTCGAGGTAGCGGTGCTACCGTGGTATAAAGGCCCGGGTGTGATGTTTTCCATGGAGGTTAGGGTAAGGATCTATAAAGGAAGGACAAGAACCTAGAGGAAGGAACACCTTCCCGAATGGATCTAATCCACTTTATTGATAATTACCATAACTCCTCATAGATCTTCATTCGGGTATTGAAAGCGGTGAGATTTAATTACATTTCCAAACCATCCCTAAACCTAGCCCTAGCAAGAGTAGATCTAGATAATTGACCTAGATTAATTAGGTTTTTAGATTTAATAATTAATCTGAACACCCTTCGGAATTAACTCGTAAGAACGAATCGGAAATTCACAACATCCCTATGGACCGACCCGTACTCACCGGCTAGCTGCAAAGCGACGCCGTTCTTGATTGCGGTTACAAATATTTTTGATCTATCTTTTAGAAAGCGCAAGCACGCTAAATCATTTCAATCAAATGGCGCCGTTGCCGGGGATGGCGTAGAATTTTCTTTTCGCAATTTCGGGTTAATCTTAAAATTTAAAAATTCATAAAAATCTAAAAAATCCAAAAAATATATATATTTTGTTATTTTTGGAAGGGATACTTTGTTGTTTTAATTTTGCAGGATTTACAAAGACGATCTGGAAATTTCCAGAAGGCGAAACAGAAATCAGAAGATCGAAACAGAAGGGGAATCAAATAACAGAACAGTGAAAATTTTTTGGAGACCCAATTCCCCCAACCCGCCGCGATTCCGCGGCCAAAACCCACCTTAGGCCGCGGAACCGCGGCCTTCTAGTGGAATCAGAGCGTCAAAATTTTTTTGGGGATTCGTGCTGATTAGACTGCCGCGAAAACGCGGCAATAACGCGTTTATACCGCGGAACCGCGCTCTTTTGGTGAGATCATCCTACGAAATTTGCATTGTAAGCTCTCTGTTATTTCTCCTCTGCAAATTTTAATATATTTTCTGAATAATGCCTGCAAGATTTTGTGTGCTTTAAAAATATATTCTCTTCCATATAACGAGTCTTGTGCAGGATTTGTAGGCCCCGCTCAAAATTAAAATTGATTGCAAGTAATCTTTTTTGTTGCATATCTTTTCTCGAATATCTTTTTGCAACAATTTTTTCCAAAGAAAGATTCTTGTGATATGCTTCAAATAATAACCAATTGCAAGTAATATTTTGCTGTTACATATCTTTTCTATAAAATATTTTGCTGTTGCATATCTTTTCTCTAAAATCTTTTTGCAACAAAAATTTTTCCAAATAAAGAGAAAGAAAAAAAAAGATCAATGAAAAATGAAAATAAAAAGGACAAATATTTTATAGAACTTGCAAAATGTTTTAGCCCCAAATAAATCCTTGCACCACCCAACCTTCCTTCTTGTCACCTTTCTTCTTCAAACATGGGTACCCCACACAATAAATCATTAGCCGAACTTTGGTATCCCGAACCTAATTTTGCGTCGTACGTTAATTTGTTCGGTCAATTTAAAAACGATCCCTCCTTGCCAAAAATATCTTTGAAAGATCAAATAGAGGCGTCTAGGAGAAATAGTTTGACTTTTCAACCCACTTTGTGTCAACCGAGTCAACCTTTACCACCTATATATGTTGATACCACTTCTTCAAGTCCTTCTGTCACTCCTAGGCCGATGTCCATTGCTGAGCATATTGCTCAATCTCGCAGTAGATCTTTCACCCCTCTCCACTCATCTAGTTCTAGGGATCCACACGACTATTCACCTTTTTATCCATATGTTGACCCTACCCCTGTCCAATCAACCACTTCCTACCAGTCCTACCCGACATTACCACCTTCACTAGACATTGATTCTACACAGCCTGTTGGGAGTTTTGCATATCCACACAATTTCGAATCTTTTCCCGAAACCCCCTTACCACCAAAGTCTAGTGTGGAAGAGGCGTTGAAGGCGTATATCGCAGCAACAAACAAAATGGTTAGGAATGTGGAAGCGTCCGTGGCCGTCCTTATGCAACCTGCTGAACCGGTAGCTAGTTTCCCGCTAGCACCAAATTTTTCAATGTATGAAGAGGTGGTTGGACAGAATGAGAATGAGAGAGGATTTCCAAATCACACCTACCCTTACCCAATTGAAGCCCACAACTCCAGTTTTCCATCGAATGTCCTAAATGATTCACAATTTCAAAATAAAAACGAGTTGTGTGACTTTGTAGTATTTGATTTGCCAAATTGTGAGGAACCCCCTTCGAGTGAAACAGCACCTAATCCGTTTGACCTTTACACTTCCACTCTAGAACCTACATTGATAGATATCCATGCTTTTGATGAGGTGTCTAAAGAAATTGATTTTCACTTGATTGAGGATATAGACGCCGGGAATATTTCGGATGATGAACCTGTCGATTTGCTTGAAATTTTATGTTCAAATCATCATTCTGAGTTATTAAATGTTTCTCCCGAATCTCATATGCGTCTAGATTTTGATGATAATGGCATGGATGAGTTGAATATTGAGGATAGTATTGAGGAGAGTCTTGAGGATAATATTGAGGTTGAATCATTTTTATTTGATGTGTCTGATTTTTCAATTCATCCTCCTGAACCTTTGACTGTTATATCACCCTCCCTCCTTCCCATCGTTCCGACCCCGCTTGAAGACTGTGAGCTTGAAAGATTTTCCTTTGAATCCGATACTGTTCTCACAGATGATAACACTTACGAGTGTTTCACTTTTTCGGACGATATTGATGACTCACCGCCCGAGTTTGAGTCCTTTACATTTTCAGATGAGCCATCAGACTCGGTTGATTATAGTAGTTTCGAACCATTAATGGAATCTTTCAAGTTCGAAACAGTTTACTACGATGAGAAAGATACTATCCCTAATTCACTCCCCTTCGTCTTTCCCATTGTTCCGACCGAACAAATGACCGTTACGCTTTCATCACCTATACCAAGTTCGGTGTACCCATATTTTCTTGCGAATCTTGAGGGATTTGACCCCATTTCCCGACGAGTTGATAAGTTAGTGCAATCGCTTTTAACACATCGGTCATCACATATTGCGCTAATTTATTCACTCAATTTACACCCTCAAGATCGTACTCCACTTCCTTCTTCTTTTCGCCATTCTTCTCCCCCACCGAGACCATATTCTACCATTCTTCTTTCCACACGGTCTCGCGTGCTTCTCAGTTTCTTACACCAACTATACCATTTCCACGATAAGATTTTTGAATGGTTGGTGCTAACTTTTGGCTTGTGCAAGGCCAAGCTTAAGTTTGGGGGAATCTTTGTATATATGTATATATTTTTTGTTTTCTTTTCTAGAAAAAAAATTAAAATTTTTTTTTCAAAGCATTAAAAATATAAAAATTATAAATAAATAAACAGGGGAGTGCCGGTATTTTGACCCTTTTGGTTTAGCATGACAGTGAGGACACTGTCAAGTTCAAGTTTGGGGGTATGCTCGGTACGTCTTCTTCCTTCGCATTCATTTGTACATATTTTTGCATTTGCATACTTATTTGAAAGCCTATAAAAATTAAAAAAATTTCAAAAATTATAAAAATTATTGTATTCAATTTTGGCTTATTTGACTAGAGTTTGACAGATAGGTTAACTAGCTAGGAACAACTAGATCTTTGACTTAGTAAATTAAAAACCCTAAAAATAACCTTCCTTAAATTTTAACGGTAGAAAGTATATGTCTTGTAGTTTATTTAGAAATAGGCAAATTTTGGGTTCACTTCTTGGGCTAAGTTGAAACAAAGGAAGAGTATTGATGTTCTTATTAGAGTATAAGTTTGAAAAATAGTTCCTAGCTTAAGTCTAGATTCTGAAAATGTATACCCTACAATTTACACAATCACGCACCTTGAAACTTGGAATAGTAGAAGAGACCTTGAAATGCTCTTATCTAAAGTCCTTAGTACAATGAAAATAAAAGAAAAAAAGTGAATAAAGAAAAAAATGGACACTGGTTTTTGTGATTACTTAAGGCTGTAAAAAAAATAGAAAAATATTTAGCAAGGGTGCCTTATCACCTAGTGCCTTAGACCAACTGGTTTGGGAGTCACTGCTAAAGCCTTGGGTGTTGCAAGACTAGGAAGTACGCTTTAAAGTGCAAACGCATCTTGTAATCGGTTGTTGGTACCTCAAGAAGTATTAACAGTTGCATGAAGGATGTGTGAGCAAAATTCAATTAAATTCACCAACTAATTAGTACTTTGGACAACGGACGAGAGTATGATTGCTTGATTTGAATTTCCAAGTGTAGGGGTGATCTATACACACACGTAGGGGATATGTGATTGGAGTTTAGATGAGAGAAAGGATTGAAGAATAGAACTTGTATCTTTAGTAGAGTTGATAAAAATTCCTAAGTGGAGAGGAAACTCTAGAAGGAAAACTTAAGAAATGCCGATAGCTAAGTAGATCTACAGGATATATATATAATCTTAAGTTAAATAATGAGGAAGTGTGAAGAATATGGGTGGATAATTTGCGGGTCGACGATAATAGAATTCCTTGTTAGAAAACCTAATTGGAGAACAAAAGTTAATGGGCCGAATTGATAGGATTTTGTGGGTAGTATCCGCTGAAAACCCTCAGGAGACAACACTCCTCCTACTAGGGACACCTAGAGGTTTAACGGCTTGTTGCACGAGCTCAGTGCAATCGCGTTTCCCTGCGAAAGTGCGGTTAGGATTTTAGTGAATAAAAATAAGTTTGCTCGAGGACGAGCAAAAGATAAGTTTGGGGGTATTTGTTCACACCATAATATTGCATTATTATATTCCTCACTCTTATTCTTTTTATAAATAAACAGGTGCTTTTGACGCATGTCTGCTACATATTACAGGTTACAGGTTCTTAGACAGAAAACAGTGAAAACGATGTAAAGACGATGAAAAAGTGGACTTTGACCAACAAATAGAAGACTCTTGATCAAGCCTACATCAAAGATAAAATTCACAAAGTACAAGGCAATGCAAGGTCCAAGATTACAAAGCGAACGGTTAAAAGTCCACCGCAATTATTCACTGGAAATCTGGAAGAAACATAGAAGCTATTTTAATAAAGAACCAAATAATAAGGAAGCCCAAAGATCCAAGGCCCAATACTTTCTTTTAAAGAGACATAAAATTTTACCAAAGCTTGAAGTCTAGTTTGACTAGGTCTTCCTAAGGATATTTTGGTAAATGTAGACATGCAAATCAATTGTAACCTAGGGTTTCTATCTCCTATAAATAGAAGCCCAAATCATTGTATTCTTTTCATGCCTCCCTTTAATGAATAAAATTTAGAAATCTTTTGGAGAGCATCGGTGTTTCTTCTCCATTCAGAAATTCAGATCTGACAACCCTGCATGGATGATTGGGGGGATGCATCTGTAAGTAATTTAATTTCTTGCCTTAGTATAGATTTAAATTCCTTGCCCTAGGTAGATTTAATTTCATGCCCTAGGAACTTGTTTAGGGTTTAGCTTTTGGGAAGGATTTTGAGAGATGAGATATCTCATCCCTTTCTTACCCACCAAATATTTACAATAGGACTCCATGCATACATGCACATACCGCTCCCTACGGCACTCTATCCCTCGAGGTAGCGGTGCTACCGTGGTATAAAGGCCCGGGTGTGATGTTTTCCATGGAGGTTAGGGTAAGGATCTATAAAGGAAGGACAAGAACCTAGAGGAAGGAACACCTTCCCGAATGGATCTAATCCACTTTATTGATAATTACCATAACTCCTCATAGATCTTCATTCGGGTATTGAAAGCGGTGAGATTTAATTACATTTCCAAACCATCCCTAAACCTAGCCCTAGCAAGAGTAGATCTAGATAATTGACCTAGATTAATTAGGTTTTTAGATTTAATAATTAATCTGAACACCCTTCGGAATTAACTCGTAAGAACGAATCGGAAATTCACAACATCCCTATGGACCGACCCGTACTCACCGGCTAGCTGCAAAGCGACGCCGTTCTTGATTGCGGTTACAAATATTTTTGATCTATCTTTTAGAAAGCGCAAGCACGCTAAATCAATCAATCAGTATCACACGGGCTGTGAGTATGCGACATCGCAATAATTAGCCTTGAGTGCAAGTGGGAGATTGTTGGAGATAGTGCCCTCAGAGTCAATTATTGGATCACAGGCACATGATTGCAATGATTGAGGGAGGACCTATCCCGGTAGGACAGTCTTACTCAAGATGATAGTATGCTATCTGGTTTACCTTTATCATCGTGTACTGCTTCAGGTGACCTTACAGGTCGCTATTACACGCTGATAGAGCCCCTAGGATTCTTGCTTGACTGCCAGCAGTATGATGGCGATCATATACGTGGGAGCTAGGGTCTATAAGCACTTCCTTAAAAGGTCCCTAGTCGTAGGAGTTTTGAGACAGGGCATCGATACTCCATTAGTAGACTAGTGTATACAGTCGAGACCCCGACGAGGGGCGGTGGCCGGTCTCACAAGCCACTGGTGTCAGTTGGTTCACCTAAGATGTATACAGGTGCTCATTGGGTTATGAGTACACCGGACAGGACTCGCCGGGAACCTGCTAGTTGGTCATATACCAGATGTCAGATAGCAGTTCCCTGGTGACATGTGTACAGGTTAGTTCATCGACCTGAGATCGTCATTTGTCTCGTGTGAGTTCCCACTGTGCTTTGATTACTACCCTACCACGGCTCAAAGGAGTCGTGCAAACAGGTTTTAGTTGGGTACAGTCCCGAGCCACATGGAGGCAGTGAGCGGATCTTCAGGGGTTCGTCTCTCCCGTATTGGGGGTGAGGTCGCGCTGTGTCTAGGAGAGCCATTACGCAAAGCCCTCGGTCGAGGCAGGAGATTTACTGGTAAGTATTCCAATAGTATCTCAGGGCGTTCTGGGCTACGCTCCGACACGACTTGTACCGCCTTTGGGGGTCTGACTTTTACCAACCCCCTAGGCCCTCCATGCGATGCTCATAGACGAACGGACCGGACTGTACGGATATTGTCACTGACAGGCTCAGTAGGGTGTCAGGATGAGTTCGCTCATCGACGTCCCTTTTGGTCAATAGCTAGTGGCCCGTTACGTATTGGCTTATACCTCTGACGTGCTAGTGGTTAAATCCACAGCCATAGTATTGACGAGTCTTTAGAGTCCACCACACTTTCAGTTACTCAGCTTTCGGGCGAAACGCTGTAGAGGCCGTATGGAGATATGGCAGGGTCTGATCAGATACGTGCGGTATTGCACGGATCAGGATCGGACGGTTTGTACTAGTGGCCGTATGGATATATGGCAGGGTTCGATCCGATACGTGCGGTATTGCACGGATTAGGATCGAACGGATATTACTAGCCGGCTTTGGTTTAAGCCGGTCCTAGTTTAGTACAGTGTAGATTTTGTCTCATTGCATTTGTATCCGGTCGGAATACAGATGCGGGTGTGTATGCACAGTATTGCGGTTTTCCTGTAATTTATTACAGGACCAGTTTTCTGGAGTTGCCAGTTTGCATTCCGTTCCGGCCGGTTTTCCTTTGTTCTTTCCCGGCCGGACTTTTCCGATGGAGGGGGTTATTTGCAATTGTGCAAATAACTTTTGTGGAAGGGGTTTCTTGCAAATGTATTCATTATGATATGTTTAGCATCTTTCATCCATGCTTTTGCATTAATGAGATTTGATGTGAATAGAAGTTTTAAGCATGGTTGATGTTTTGTTTAAGGTCACCATTTGCTTTATCCTACACTTACCTCCCTTCATGATTTGCTTTTCCCTCCACCATTTCCTAGCTAAAGGGGCCGGCCACTATTGTGTGAGGAATGAGAGAAATTTCCATTTTAGTGTGACACAAATTTCTTCACCTCATTCTTCTAGTTTTGGAAAAATGAAAGCACCATTTTTCCATAACCTTATTCCTCCATCAAGGCAACTACAAACCCCAAATGAGACAAGCATCATCTACACTACATTCTACAGCAAATCTTGGGCACGTCGACTAGCCAGCTTCGTGCCCGAGTTGCCTCGGTATTGAGGTGGGAGCCCGTAAAAGATGCAGACGATGTGGTGCCCTTCCGGCAAGGAGGCGACGACCGGAGTTTCCGCGGGAGATCGGGACGACGACGAGAAGACCGGAGGACTCGGATCACTCGGTACATCTCTCACCCCATCTCTAGTTAGCTAGTATAGGTTAATGGTTTCGATCCGGGTATATTATCCGCGGTAGCGCCAGTTTAAAGTTAAGAAAAATTTTGATTCCGCATTTTGGCCTCGGATAGACGGCCGGGGCGCTGCCGTGGCGCAACAGTGATTCGGGACTGTACCCAAAAACCACCGTTTTGCACGCCCTCTTGGACGTGGTAAGGTGGAAATCAAAGCACAGTAGGAACCGCATAAGACTCTATGACGATCTCGGGTCAACAGACTAATCTGTACCAGTGTCACCAGAGAACTGCCATCTGACGTAAGGTATAATACCATCTGGGAGTTCTCGGCGAGTCCGTCCAGTGTACCCAATCTCCACTGAGCACCCGTATATCATCTCTGATGTCAAACACCAATGGATATGGGATCATCCATCGCCCATCTGTATGGGTCGAGAAGGTATACGCTAGTCTACACTGGTATATCGATGCCCCGTCTCGATACACCTACGACTAGGGACTTTGAAGGATCTACTTATAGACTATCTGTCCCCACTAGTATGATCTGCATTATAGTCCAGGTAGTCAAGTACACATCCTAAGGGCTTTACCAACATGTAACAGAGAGACAATCAGTATACACGTTAAGGTAAAGAGCAACCAGATAGCATACTATCATGTCGAGCAAGAAAGTCCTCCCTATATATGTCCCTGCATCCACTACAATATACATCATATGCACAGTAATGGCCTCTAGGGCATACATATAACTAACAGATAACTCACCCCCGTTGTGCCACAGGTGTTTCAGGTTGTTCCCTAGAGTAGTTGAGGCAGGCTATTCAGCTTTTCAGCTATCATAATTTGCTACAGATACCGCATCAGCTCACAGTATTATTTTGCTTAGGTGGGTTTTGGTGGTCATCTGTATTTTGTATTGTACATTCGTTGTATCTTGTATCTCCATCTACTATTGTATTGTTGACTTAGAGACTTGGTGAGGACGCTATTGTATATTATTTATGGATTTGTTGTCTTTTATATACAGCTTTCTCTCTATTGTCTTTATTTTTTTTCACTACAGCGTCATATTTTTGTATTGCATTAATCTTGGTTAGTTTTTACAAAAGGGGGGTGTTGCTAAAATTTTAAAGAAATAAAGTAGGACTTTTAAAGAATTTGGGTTGCGATTTCAAATGTTTCAAAAACTTATATTATCTTTTCCGTATTTTTATGGTTTAGATTTCTGGGTTTTGGCTTTCTTTTACTACGTTACGTCTTAGGGCGTTGCGTAGTACTAGGGCCGTCACGGGCCAATTTCGGGTCGTGACAGAAACATCGGGAAGCAGTTTATGAACATAAATGGATGTTCTAGGGATAAGGTAACGGCAGCCTCCTTCAGGAGACGGTTATCATTTCAAGCTTCCCAGGTGACCTGGATGACAGAGTGACTGTCAGAGTTATAGTTTTTCCCTATTTTGAGGCACAGTATGTTGGACAGGTGGTTGTTCACACCAGAATATTGCATTATTATATTCCTCATTCTTATTCGTTTTATAAATAAAAAGGTACTTTTGACGCATGTCTGCTACATGTTACAGGTTACAGGTTCTTGGACAGGAAACAGTGAAAATGATGAAAAGACGATGCAAAAGTGGACTTTGACCAACAAATAGAAGGATCTTAATCAAGCCTACACAAAAGATCAGTACAAGGCAATACAAGGTCCAAGATCGCGAAGCCACGATTAAAGTTCACCACAATTGTGCACTGGAAGATCTGGAAGAAACCTAGAAGCCAAGTTGATAAAAGCACTGAAGAAATAGGAAGAATAAAATGACCAGAGCCAGCACACTGAATTTCATGAAACAACCCTACAGTTTGACCGCGGAACCACGGCCAAACCCTGGCTGAGGCCGCGGTTCCGCGGCGGGGTAAGGGAATCAGAGACTAAAAATTTTACCAAACATGGGTGCGGCGCTGACTAGTCAACCTAAGGGCTATTTTTGTAAATTTAGACATGCGGATCAAAATGTAACCTAGGGTTTCTATCTCCTATAAATAGAACTCTAAATCATTGTAAACCCTATGCCTCCTTTTAATAATAAAATACAGATTTCTTTATGGAGAGCATCGGTGCCTCTTTTCAATTCAGAAATTCAGATTTGACAAAGCTGCGTTGATGATTGGAGAGAGCCATCTGTAAGTAGATTTATTTAATTGCACTAGTTTAGATTTTAATTCTTAGCCCTAGGTAGATTTAATTCATTGCCGTAGATAATTGTTTAGAGTTATCTTTGGGGAAGGCTTTTGAGAGATGAGATCTCTCATCCTATTCTTGCCCATTATATATTTTCAATAGGACTCTATGCATACACGCAAAAACCGTGCCCTACGGCATCCTACCCCTCGAGGTAACGATGACACCGTAGTATAAAGGCCCGGTTGCGCGCGTTTTCCATGGTGGTTAGGGTAAGGATCTCTAAAGGAAGGACAAGAACCTAGAGGAAGGAACACCTTCCCGAATGGATCTAATCCCCTTTATTGATAATTACCATAACTCCTCATAGATCTTCATTCGGGTCTCGAAAGCGTTGAGATTTACTTGCATTTCCAAACCATCCCTAAACCTAACCCTAACAAGACTAGATCTAGATAATCGTAGTATAGAATAATTAGGTTTTTAGATTTAATAATCAATCCGAACACCCTTCGGAATTAACTCGTTAGCGCGATTAGGAGATTCACAACATCCCTGTGGACCGACCCGTACTCACCGGCTAGCTTCATGCGACGCCCTTCTTGATTGCGGTAATAGATAGATTTTGACATACAAATCAAATGGCGTCGTTGCCGGGGATGGCGTAGAACTTTCCTTTTTGCAATTTCGGGTTAATCTTAAATTAAAAAATCATAAAAATATGGAAATATATATATATATATATATATATAAATATATCAATTGTTATTTTTTGGAAAGGATACTTTGTTGTTTGAATTTTGCAGGATATACAAACTCGGATCTGGAAATCTACAGAGAGTGAAACAGAAAACCAAATATCAAAACAGAGGGTGATTTGAAAAACAGAACAGCAGAAAAAATTTGGAGCATTGAACCCCCTACCGCGTCGCTAAACCGCGGCCTAAACCTACCTTAGACCGCGGAACCGCGGCCTCCTTGACGAATCGTCGCGTGATAAAAATTTTGGGGATCCGTGCCGACTCCCCCGCCGTGAAACCGCGGTGGGAACCCTCTTTTTCCGCGGAAGGGCGGCGCGCTGGTGACATCATCTTCTGAAAAAATTTCTGTAAGATCCTCTGTTTGTGCTCTGGAAATATAGGTAAATTTTTTCTGAAAAATCCCTATAAAATTTTGTGCACTTTAAAAATATATTCCATTCCATATAACAATTTTGTGCAGGATTTTTTGGCGCCTCGCTTAAATTAGATTGCAAGTAAATTTTCTGTTGCATATTTTTTCTCGAAAATCTTTTTGCAACAAATTTTTTTTTTCAAATAAAGATAAAAAGAAAAAGGAAATTTTTTTATTAAAAACTTGCCAACTTTTGCAGCAAATAAATCCTTGCACCACCACCCAACTTTATTTCTTTCACCCTTTCTTCTTACAACATGGGTACCCCACATAATAAATCACTTGCCGAACTTTGGTATCCCGAACCTAATTTTGTGTCGTACGTCAATTTGTTCGGTCAATTTAAAGACGATCCTTCCTTGCCTAAAATATCTTTGAAAGATCAAATAGAGGCGTCTAGGAGAAACAGTTCGACTTTTCAACCCACTTTGTGTCAACCAAATCAACCTTTACCACCTCCATATGTTGATACCACTTTTTCAAGTCCTTCTGTCATTCCTAAGCCGATGTCCATTGCTGAGCATATTGCTCAATCTCGCAGCTGATCTTTCACCCCTCTCCCTTCATCTAGTTCTAGGGATCCGCACGATTATTCACCTTTTAATCCACATGTTGACCCTACCCCTGCCCAACCACCCACTTCCTACCAGTCCTACCCGACTTTCCCACCTTCACTAGACACTGTCCCTACACAGCCTGTTGTGAGTTTCACATATCCAAACAACTTCGAATCTCTTACCGAAACCCCCTCACCACCTATGTCTAGTTTGGAAGAGTCGTTGGAGGCGTATATCTTAGCAAAAAAAAAAATGACTAGGAATGTGGAATCGTCCATGGCCACCCTTATGCAACCTACTGAACCGGTAGCTAGTTTCCAACTAGCTTAAAAAATTTCAATGTATAAGGAGGCGGTTGGACAGAGTGAGAAAGAGAGGTTTTCCAAATCAAACCTACCCATACCCAATTGAATCCAACAACTCCGATTTTCAAACATGTGTCCAAAATGATGAGTTGTGCGACTTTGTAGTGCTTGATTTGCCAGATTATGAGGAACCCCTTTCGAGTGAAACCGCACCTAATCCGTTTGACCTTTACACCTCCACTCTAGAACCTAAATTCATAAATACCCATGCTTTTGATGAGGTGTCTAATGAAATTGATTTTCACTTGATTAAGGATATAGACGCCGGGAATATTTCGGATGATGAACCTGTCGATTTGATTGAAATTTTATGTCCAACTCATCGTCCCGAGTCATTAGATGTTTCTCCCGAACTTCATATGCGTCTTGATGTTGATGATAATGGCATGGATGAGTTGAATTTTGAGGAGAATTATAAGGAAAGTATTGAGGAGAGTTTTGAGGATAATATTGAGGTTGAATCATTTTTGTTTGATGTGTCGGATTTTCAAATTCATCCTCCCGAACCTTTAACTGTTATATCACCCTCCCTCCTTTCCATCGTTCTGACCACGCTTGAAGACTGTGAACTTGAAAAATTTTCTTTTGAATCCGACGCAGTTTTTACAGACGTTAACACTTATGAGTGTTTCACCTTTTCGGACGATGTTGATGACTCACCGCACAAGTTTGAGTCCTTTACATTTTCAGATGAGTTTGTTGAACCATCAGACTCGGTTGCTTACAGTAGTTTCGAACCATTAATGGAATCTTTCAAGTTTGAGATAGTTTACTGCGGTGAGAATGATACTATCCCTAATGCACATCCTTTCGTCATTCCTATTGTTTCGACCGTACAAGTGACCGTTACGCTTTCATCTCCAATACCAAGTTCGGCGTACCCATGTTTTCTTGCGAATCTTGAGGGATTTGACCCCATTTCTCGACGGGTTGATAGGATAGCGCAATCGCTTTTAACACATCGGTCATCACAAATTGCGCTAATTTATTCACTCGATTTACACGTTCAAGATCGCGCGACCCTTCTTTCTCCTTTCCGCCATTCTTCTCCTCCACCGAGACCATATTCCACTCTTCTTCCCATACGGTCTCGTGTGCTTCTCATTTCTCTTCTTTCCACTCCTTCCTTTCACCAACTATACCATTACCACGATAAGATTTTTGAATGGTTGGTGCTAACCTTTGGCTTGTGTAAGGCCAAGCTTAAGTTTGGGGGGAACCTTGTTGTATATATGTATATATATTTTTTTGTTTTCTTTTTCTATTAAAAAATAAAAATAAAAATAAAAAATTTTAAAACATTAAAAAAAATTATAAATAAATAAACAGGGGAGTACCGGCATTTTTGACCCTCTTGGTTTAGCATGACAGTGAGGACACTGTCAAGTTCAAGTTTGGGGTATGCTCGGTACGTCTTCTTCCTTCGCATTCATTTGTACATATTTTTGCATTTGCATACTTATTTGAAAACCCATAAAAATTGAAAATTTTTGAAAATTATAAAAATTATTGTATTCAATTTTGGCTAATTGACTTGAGTTTGACAAATAGGTTAACTGCTTAGGAACAACTAGATCTTAGACTTAGTAAATTAAAAACCCTAAAAATAACATTCCTTAAAGTTTAACAGTAGAAAGTATATGCCTTATAGTTTATTTAGAAATAGGCAAATTTTGGGTTCACTTCTTGGGCTAAGTCGAAACGAAGGAAAAGTAATGATGTTCTTATTAGAGTATAAGTTTGAAAAATAATTCCTAACTTAAGTCTAGACTCTGAAAATGTATACCCTACAATTTGCACAATCACGCATCTTGAAACTTGGAATAGTAGAAGAAACCTTGAAATGCTCTTGTCTAAGGTCTTTAGTATAATGAAAATTAAAAAAATATATATAAAAGTGTGAATAAAGAATTTAAAAAAATGAACACTGGTTTTTGTGATTACTTAAGGCTGTAAAAATAGAAAAATATTTAGCGAGGGTGCTTCATCACCTAGTGCCTTAGACCAACTGGTTTGGGAGTCACTGCTAAAAAGCCTTGGGTATTGCAAGACTAGATATTACGCTTCAAAAGTGCAAACGCATTTTGTAATCGGTCGTTGGTACCTCAAGAAGTATTAACGGTCGCATGAAGGATGTGTAAGCAAAATTCATTTAAAGTTCACCAATTAAGAAGTGCTTTGGACAACGGACAAGAGTACGATTGCTTGATTTGAATTTCCAAGTGTAGGGGTGATCTATACACACACGTAGGGGCATGTGATTGGAGTTTAGATGAGAGAAAGGAGTGAAAAATAGAACTTGTATCTTTAGTAGAGTTGATAGAAATTCCTAAGTGGAGATGGAACCCTAGAAGGAAAACTTAAGAGATGCCGAAAGCTAGGTAAGTCTATAGAACATATATAATCTTAAGTTAAATAATGAGGAAGTGTGAAGAATATGGGTGGATAATTTGCGAGTCGACGATAATAGAATTCCTTGTTAGGAAACGTAATTGGAAAACAAAAGTTGAAAAGCCAAATTGATAGGATTTTGTGGGTAGTATCCGCTGAAAACCCTCAGGAGACAACACTCCTCCTACTAGGGACACCTAGAGGTTTAACGGCTTATTGCACGTGCTCAGTGCAATCGCGTTTCCCTGCGAAAGTGTGGTTAGGATTTTAGTGAATAAAAATAAGTTTGCTCGAGGACGAGCAAAAGATAAGTTTGGTGGTATTTGTTCACACCAGAATATTGCATTATTATATTCCCCATTCTTATTCATTTTATAAATAAACAGGTACTTTTGACGCATGTCTGCTACATGTTACAGGTTACAGGTTCTTGGACAGGAAATAGTGAAAACGATGAAAAGACGATGCAAAAGTGGACTTTGACCAACAAATAGAAGGATCCTAATCAAGCCTACACAAAAGATCAGTATAAGGCAATACAAGGTCCAAGATCGTGAAGCCACGATTAAAGTTCACCACAATTGTTCACTGGAAGATCTGGAAGAAACCTAGAAGCCAAGTTGATAAAAGCACTGAAGAAATAGGAAGAATAAATTGACCAGAGCTAGCACACTGAATTTCATGAAACAACCCCACAGTTTGACCGCGGAACCGCGGCCAAACCTTGGCTGAGGCCGCGGTTCCGCGGCGGGGTAAGGGAATCGGAGACTAAAAATTTTACCAAACATGGGTGCGGCGCTGACTAGTCAACCTAAGGGCTATTTTTGTAAATTTATACATGCGGATCAAAATGTAACCTAGGGTTTCTATCTCCTATAAATAGAACTCTAAATCATTGTAAACCCTATGCCTCCTTTTAATAATAAAATACAGATTTCTTTATGGAGAGCATCGGTGCCTCTTTTCAATTCAGAAATTCAGATCTGACAAACCTGCGTTGACGATTGGAGAGAGCCATCTGTAAGTAGATTTATTTAATTGCACTAGTTTAGATTTTAATTCTTTGCCCTAGGTAGATTTAATTCATTGCCGTAGATAACTTTTTAGAGTTAGCATTGGGGAAGGCTTTTGAGAGATGAGATCTCTCATCCCTTTCTTGCCCACTATATATTTTCAATAGGACTCCATGCATACACGCACACACCGCGCCCTACGGCATCCTACCCCTTGAGGTAACAATGATACCGTAGTATAAAGGCTCGGTTGCGCGCGTTTTCCATAGAGGTTAGGGTAAGGATCTCTAAAGGAAGGACAAGAACCTAGAGGAAGGAACACCTTCCCGAATGGATCTAATCCCCTTTATTGATAATTACCATAACTCCTTATAGATCTTCATTCGGGTATCGAAAGCGTTGAGATTTACTTGCATTTCCAAACCATCCCTAAACCTAACCCTAACAAGACTAGATCTAGATAATCGTAGTATAGAATAATTAGGTTTTTAGATTTAATAATCAATCCGAACACCCTTCGGAATTAACTCGTTAGCGCGATTAGGAGATTCACAACATCCCTGTGGACTGACCCGTACTCATCGGCTAGCTTCATGCGACGCCGTTCTTGATTGCGGTAATAGGTAGTTTTTGACATACAAATCAGCGGTCCAAGCGGATACTGAGGCAAGGCAAGGCACAGGATACTGATTAAATTAAGTGGACGATACAGTCTAAGTAGTTTGCTGTATTTGGAGTTCATTTGTGAACTGGGTCTCATCAGATATCCAGACAGATTCTAAGAAAAGTATTGCTCATTTCAGGAGATAGTTTTCTCCGCGAAGTTGAGATTAAGAGAGATACAGAAAGAAACATTGGAGCGGATCCACTCACTGAGGCTATTTCTCAAACGCAATCATTTTCGCAAACAGGCATTGCGAAACTGATTAGTAGAGAAGTTGGGTGTTCGGTATCACACGGGCTGTGAGTATGCGACATCGCAATAATTGGCCTTAAGTGCAAGTGGGAGATTGTTGGCTATAGTGCCCTCAAGGCAATTATCATAGTTGCGGACTTGTGATTATGATGATTGAGGTAGGACCTATACCGATAAAACAGTCTTATTCAAGATGATAGTATGCTATCTGGTTTTTCTTTATCTTCATGAACGTGTTGATAGAGCACTTAGGATTCTTACTTGACTGCCAGCAGTATGATGGCGATCATATAAGTGGGAGCTGGAGTCTATAAGCACATCCTTAAATGTCCTTAGTCGTAGGAGTATCGAGACCAGGCATCGATACTCCAGTGTAGACTAGTGTAACCTGATCGAGACCCCGACGAGGGGCGGTGGCCAGGGCTCACATGCCATTGGTGTTAGTTTGTTCACCTAAGATAGTATACAGGTGCTCATTGGGTTATGAGTACACTGGACGGACTCGCCGGGAACCTGCTAGTTGGTATTATACCTATTGTCAGATAGCGGTTCCCAGGTGACATGTGTACAGGTTAGTCTGTCGACCTGAGATCGTCATTTGTCTCGTGTGAGTTCCCACTGAGCTTTGATTACTACCCTACCACGGCTCAAAGGAGTTGTGCAAACAGGTTTTTGTTGGGTACAGTCCTGAGCCACATGGAGGCGGTGATCGGATCATTGGGGATTCGTCTCTCCCAGTATTGGGGGTTGATGTCGCGTTGTGTACGGATGTTCATCACCATAAATCCGTGTCCATGGTGGACGAGAATTATCGATCCAGGATCGATAGTTTCTCAGGTGGTGATGGGTTTCATACCGACACTAAATATCGCGTTGTTGGGGTCTGACTTTATCCACCCCCTAGACTCGATATGCGATACTCTTAGACGAACAGACCGGACTGTACGGATATTGTCACTGTCAGGCTCAGTAGGGGTTCAGGATGAGTTTGCTCGTCAATACCTGGGTAGCCGTTACCTACAGCTAGTGCCGCTGACGTGCTTGTGGTTAAACCCACTGCCAGCGTATTGACGAGTCTTTAGAGTCCCACATGGAAGGTTTTCACGGTTCAGGCGATATGGTGTACATGAGGTATGTTGATACATACAGATTTCCGATTAAATATGTGCACTTGCTGCGCAGACTTTAATTGGACGGTTGATAATACTAGCGGCTAAGGATTAAGCCAGTTTATTAAATCAGGTTTTTATTTAATAATTTACATATGTATTTATATATATGTGTATTCTAGTATTATTGTTCGCTATTTATTTTCTCTCTTGGCTATTCGCATTTTTGTACGAATACGCGTATATGTATTTCGATACATGTACCGGGAAGTATTCCGTATTTTATACGGAATAGCTTCTAGAAGGTGCCACCTCATTTATATGTGATTTTCCATTTATGGAAATTTATTTGTTTTTCTTTAATGAGGTGGAAAAAGGTGAGTCAAAGGCATGGGCATGAGTCATGCATAATGTATGGTATGGTTGTGATTTATTTGCTTTGTTCATTGGGAAATGATGGGGGGAGAGAGGAGGCCGGCCACATTGGGGAGGGGAGGGATTTCATTTGGTGATTGATGATTTTATCACAACACTTGCAAGCCTCCTCACTCTCTCACACTCATCCATACAAAACACTTAGCATTATTCTTGCTCATGCCAAAGCTTCATCATCTTCTTCTTGAGTTGCTCCATGGAGCACATGGGTGAGAGAAAAATTATAGTGACATTATCATACACCCCCACCCTCCATCGCTAGCGACTTTGGAGCGCCGGTTACCTCGTTCGACGAGGTTGGAGTTTCCGCCATTTCCCTCGGGTGGATCATCGGAGATGGAGGAAGACCGGCAACCAAACATCATCAAAGGATCGTTAGGAGCTTGGAATGAAGACCGAAGGACTTGGATCATCTCGGTATAACAATTCTAACTCTTAGTTTAATTTTCTAGTTTAGGATTTAAGGTCGATCAGGAAATCGGGTAGCGGTAGCGCCAGTTTAGAAAAAAAAAATCCGCATTTTGGCCGCGTTTTGATGGCCGGGGCGCTGCCAGGACCCTTCAGTTATATGTATGCCCTAGAGGCCATTACTGTATTTGCGATGTATATTGTAGTAGGTGCTTGGACATATATAGGAAGGACTTTCTTGCTCGACATGATAGTATGCTATCTGGTTCCTCTATATTTTAACATGTACACTTATTGTCTCTCTATTATATGTTGATAAAGCCCTTAGGATGAGTACTTGACTACCAGGACTATGATGCAGATCATACTAGTGGGGACAGGGTAGTCAGTAAGTACATCCTTCAAATATTCCTAGTCGTGGGAGTATCAAGACAGGGCATCGATACTCCAGAGTAGACTAGCGTATACGCTTCTCGACCCATATGATGGGCGATGGATCATCCCATATCCATTGGTGTTTGACATCAGAGAAGGTACATGGGTGCTCAGTGGAGACTGGGTACACTGAATGGACACGCCGAGAACTCCTAGATGGTATTATACCTATCGTCGGATAGCAGTTCTCTGGTGACACTGGTACAAGTTAGTCTGTAGACCCGAGATCGTCATAGAGTCTTGTGTGATTCCCACTGTGCTTTGATTTCCACCAAACCATGGTCAAGAGATCGTGAAAAAGGTGGTTTTTAGGTACAGTCCCGAGTCACATGGAGGCAATGAGCGATAGGAAGGGATTCGTCTCTCCCTGTATTGGGAGTTGATGTTGCGCTATGCACGATTGGCCATAACAGGAAATCCTTGGTCAGGATTGCTGAGATCTACCGGTAAGTGTTATCAGTAGTTTCTCGAACCGTTATGGACCTTGCATCGGCATGACTTATCAGGCTATTGGGGTCTGACGTTATACCACCCATATACTGTGATATGCGACATATCAGATGAAGAGACCAGACTGTACGGTAGTTTTATTGATTCGATTCGCAGGAGTATGAGCATGCTTGCTTGTTGATCTTCTGATCGCTCAATAACCGTGTGGCCGTTACGTTTAGTAGACCGCTTGCGGATTGTGGGTGTTTGATGTGATCATCAGCAACTGCCGGCGTATTGATGAGTCATTAGAGTTCTACACAGAGGTTTCCTGGTTCATGCGAAACGAAGTAGGAGCACATATGTGATATGTGCGGGACCGAGATTAATGCGCTTATGTGATACCGCATTCTATTCTAGCGATATGTGATATCGGTCGGTTATATGTGATATAGCCGGGTTATCGTATCAAGTGTTGATTTGAAAGATTGTTACAATTGATATTAGTCGGTTGTATGTGATATAGCCGGATTATTAAATCAAGTGTTGATTTAATAATTTAATGTATAATTATATATTTGATATATTAAATTACATTAACTAATATTAGCTCACTTAATCATTTCCTTTTTCTCACTTGTGCATACATGATATATATGTGATATATATTGATGTATCATGCTAGGTTATATATGCAACTTGTGTGTATGAGACTTACACCATGACCATGATAATGTTTAGGGTTTTTAATTGATTAAGTAATTCAAAATTGCATGGATATTGGTCATGGCTAGAAGCTTGGAGAAGCTTGAATAACTATTGACTAAGTCCACAAAGTTTTGTTTTGCTTAAGATATTTATAAACCTACCCATAATCACTTAACCATGGTTTGTTCTCTGCATGGGTTAGTGTATGACACTAACTCACTATGGTTGCAATTCTAACCACACTCTCCCAATTCATCTCTTCATCACTTCTTCTTCTTCCTCATGAGAAAAAACTTGCTAGCTTTTTCTATATGATGAAATATTGTGAGAAAAACAAATCTAAAGTGAGCCCACTTCCTACTTCATCATCCTGTATTATTAGCCATTTAGTTTAGGGTGTTTTCTTCACTAATTTCACCATTAGTGAAGAGGTAGTATGAGCTCGAGTCTCCTCGACGTAGATCATCTTCGGCCTCGAAGACATTGAGAAAGCTCGTTCATTTCTTCTTGTGAACCCTCTCCAGAGTCTGGGAGTTCACTACTTGCAGTGAAGGGACTACTATACGTATCCTTAGAAGTGAAGGACCGGTTTACAAAGGTTGTATTTCGCATTCACTTAGATGTAAAGTGTTTACATGTTATATTGTCGGATTTTCTAGTTACGATTCTAGTGTTAGGGTTAGCTAGAACGGCAAATTTATTAAATTGGCATGGACGATGCCTCCCAAAACCCCGCTGCCGTGCTAGGTAACCCTACAGTGGTATCAGAGCCTAGTTAGAGATTACATGATGTTTGTTAGATTACGAAACCGAAACGAATCCGAAACTTGAAACCCTTTAACCTAGTTTCTGTCGAATTTGAAAAGTGCTCTAATTTTTTTTTAAACAACTGCAGAATATTATATGTGATGTAACATGAACACCACCAAAAATTGAAGCGATTTTTACGGATTATGGCTGGCTACAATAGGCATTTTTCCGAACTCACCGGGTGTTCTGTGGAATTTTGGATTCAAATTTTGGTAGCGTTCCAGTCTCTAGTTTTTGGGGTTTCAGGTATTGCTAGTTTTTGCTAAAATTGCATGTAATGTTAATTTTCTGCATAGGCAACTCGGACTGTTTCATATTCGTAATTCTAATGTTTGTTTTGGGTATTTTAGACGGTGATAAAAAGTTTGAACGGATATCAATAACCCATCTTTTTCCTTGCTGGAAATTTTCCAAGTGTTGGATTTTTCCTAGTTTAAAATATTCAGAAATTCATGCAGGTGATTCTATGAACCCTCTAGAAGAACGAAACCCTAACTCGATTCTGTGACCGTCGGAACTGCCACTAAACCCTAGGGTTTGTGGTAGTTCAGCGGTGCCACAGGTGAGGCATTGGTTGACGCTTCTACAGCTGGTTCATGGGTGTTGTGGCATGTTCTGAGTGCCTTTTTAGACTCCGTTCAAGTGTTGAGCTTGTTGGGAAATTTTGGGTGTTTGTTTATTCGATCGGAAAGTATAACATCATTTAATTATCTATGATTATGATACATTATTTGGAATCCACCAAATTAGTTATGTGATAACTAGTTTGAATTTTATAAATCTAGCTGTTTAGTCTCATTTGATCGGTTGCCACGGAATTTTGATGTGGATCAAAAGTCCGTCGCAATTACATAGTGTACGCGGATACTCGCCGGGTAACCTTAATAGATAGCCATGTCCTAAAGCCCCGACCAAGTGACTATAGGAGAACCCCGTCACCAAAAGCATTCGTTCAGCTGCTCGCGGTCGCGGTGTTCCGACTTAGTGCACTTCGTCGACGCCATTGGGGGTGCGGCCGTCTACTAAAGTTTCCGAGCATTCGATCAGGTTATCGGGAATCTTGTTGAATTACCCGACAGCTTATTGGAAAGTGTTTTCAATATCGGGACTAAAATGCGGGGTTTATAATTGTTAGGCATGTGATGTCCAAGGAATTCATTTTGTTAGGCATAAAATCTAAAGTGTGTGATATATTGGGTTTATGATGTCTAAGGTGGTCGCGGATTCCAAATGTTGTAGTTTTTCACTTTCTTTTATGCGAGCTTAAGTGTAATATATGGTGTATCGCCGGTTTCGTTGCTATACGTTAACAACAATTGGGATACGCATATTTACTTACGTTGATGACATATGATGTTATGTGTTGCTGTGATATGTTATATTGGATCGTCGTGTTTTGAATAACCGGTTTTTTTTATGTGAGATGAGAGTTTTTCATTTTCATTCATGTAAAATCTTGTATGTAATATTCTTTTATTGGGGCACTTCCGGGATGAGGATGATGTCACCATTGATGTATGTTATTTAGTTTTCTGCATTAGGATAGACCCAAGGAGGGGAGCACAAGTAACCGGGTACTAAGGTCCAGTGAGAGACCATCTTGAGGAGTCGTGACCGAGTCTCCTAACTCTAGAATTGGCAGGGTTGCTTGCCGCTCTCGTGGTGGTCTAGGGATGTGGGTTTGGCTATTCATCGCGACCGTGGAATCTGTGTTTTATACTGGCTTAATTTAAAACACGGAATTCCTAGTATATCCAATATTTCATATGTGATTCTTCTGCTGCTGATATTCTGTGATGTGATCACTTTATATGTTGAGATGAATGCATAAATTACATATATGATGATATATCATAAATATTGATGCTTTCGTTTCTTATGTGATGCTTAGGAAGCATAATTGATGGGAATTCATTAATGGGATTAATGAAATACAAGAAACCTAAAAGATGTTGTAGAAACTTGTTTAAAAATTGGTAGCTCAAGTTCTTGCTTTGCATATCGGTATTCCTTGTAGAATATCCAGCACATAATTCGATAAGGAAAGAGCCGAGATCCCTTCACCGGGAGTGACCACTTTAGCGAAACTAGCAGATGATACAACCCACTCGGTTTGTCTTTTGATTGCTTCTATAGTTTTTGGTTTGCATAGTGGTATTTGTGAAATATCCTGCACATCATTCGATGAGGAAAGAGCCGAGTTCCCTTCACCGGGAGTAACCTCTTTAGAAAAACTAGTAAAAGCCTCAAAAACACTCCTTTTAAAATTCACTCTGTCACGCCCCGCTTCCCGGTATACGGGCAGAGGACGCGACGAGGCCGCTACATATTTACTCTAAAGTAAATACGCTAGGCGTATCTAAGCAATACAAAAATAAGCACAAGAGACAAGAAATATAAACTGAACAGCAACTTTATTTATTAATATTCTTTTGTACAATGCACGAAAAATAAATACAACTGAATAAAAAGCAATGCCTAAACAATGACATAATAGAAAAGAAGAGTACTGAAATAGAAAATGTACAATGTACAAGAGCTCGGGGTCTTCACTGAACTGGTCCAAGTCTTCAGCGTTGGGATTGATCTCTGATGTGTCCAGATCACCTGACGACATTCAAAGAAGAATGAAAGAGAATGTCATCAGCGAACATGTCGCTCAGTAAGTCCCAAAGATAAGGGAGAAGTAGAATAGACAGAATAAGAAGGTATCTTTTAAAGTTGTATTATATTGTTGTAATGTTGTGTTAATGCTGTTGTTTGTAGCTTGGTACAGAAGAATGCCAGTGTATACGAGAGGAGTCTCTATATGCCAGAGACTAGAGGCAAGTATAGTACAAGGAACCATTTATGCCACGGTACAACAGCAACTGGATTCATGTTAGGTGTATTAAGTCTTACTGTCTCGAGCCACTTCTAACACCTTCTATACCAATCTACCCCTTAAACCCCGAGATGTCTTGTTTGTATTGTTTGTTTTGTAAATTGTATTGATTGTATAATTGATTGACTGACCGAAACCATGATATCAGTAAACGGATGTAACCGTAGAATCATATAAATGGATTAACTGGAGAATCATGTAAATGGAATGTATATCCATGGTTCGGTTAAGTCAAGTTGTATAGATTGATAATTGGATTCATGTTGAATTAGAATATTGTAGATTGTAGATTGTACTTGAATCATATTCAAGTCAAATTATAATGAGACTCAAATTGAGTCAGACAATTAGAAAAATAAATTGAAGTCCTAATTGTTTTGATGTTATCGGTAACCGCTGCATATGAGCGGCAGGATTTCTGTCTTTTTTAAAGACGATTACCGTATTGATAACACCATTGTTAAGTTGTGTACCTTAGATAGGCAAGCACCCACTTCTCCGGCTCCCTGAGGCTCAAGAGATTGGTCCCGCTTAAACCTATATTTACTAGGGTCCTTATGATAAATTAAAGAACTTGAGGGGGTTTTATGTAAAAATACTTTTATATACTTTTCAAAATACACCCCAAGTATTTATTAATCGTTTTTAGGGTTGTAATGAATGTAGATTTTATATTGTGATATTTCTAGTGAAAATATCATATTTTCATAATAAATGGTATTTATTGGTAATATTGGTTTTGTATGGAATTCATGGTATTTTAGTGTAAAATGATTCTTGTGATATTTTAGAAAAAGTGGAATATTTATATTATTACAAAATAGATATTTTAAGGATAAATATACATATATTTATATAAAAATAATATTTAATATATATAATATTCTACAAATCTCATTTTCTTTAGATGTCGTATTTTAAATCTTTCGAGACCGAATGCTCAGTGCGGAGGTTTGAATCTCACACTACTAAGCCCAGGGATGTGTGATAATCCGCACCATCCCAGTCGGGTTCCCCGAATTGGGTTGTAGCGGCGCTTTGCAAAGATTTGTATAAATACTAAATCATTTAGAAAATTGTTTTATTAAGTAAATGGTCTTTAAATGAAAATGTGTCGTTTTCCCGTATTCTATGTTCCCAAGGGTATGGTGCTATGTTGCATATGAGTGTCTGAGAAGGTAGGTCGTTACCTCGTGATCTACTTAAAGGTATAGCAATGTTTTGTGATGTTGAAGGTGGAATTGAAACTATGTGGTATTGACATGAAAAAACTGCGGTAAAATAAAATAGCAATTGTTTTGTGATATGAAACTTGACCAATTTTGTTGATTAGTGTTTAATAGTCAACATGAGAGAGTTTAAGCATAATTGTATTATGGAGAAGTGAAGTTTTTTAAAGAAACCGAATCGGAAATCGGATTTGTTCTGATTCCGTCGGGTTTTATAAATTCGTATTTTTGAAAAGAAAAGAGATGTAGAATTTAGGGACTTATAGGTTTCGATCAAAGATAAGAGGAAGGTGGATCGAGAGGAGTCGCCAGTGCGTCGTTTCATCTCCGAGAGTTCCTACGGTCGTTGTCGAAAATTCAGCCGAAGAATTCCCCTGAGCTTCGCCTTTCGCTCAATTCGATTGCACACAAGAGTTCTTGAGAATTTTAGAGAGTTGGCTTAGAGTTTGGGGTGAGAGGGTAGAGGGTAGGGGTGGTATTTATAGGGTTAGGCTAAGGTTAGGGTAGGTGAAAGGTTAAAATGAAAAATGTGATAAAATGTATTAAAAATGTATTAAAAGTGGAGTAATTAAGGTTTTTAAAGAGCTCTGAAAATGGTCTGAGGCTAAAATTTTGCAGGAGCATTGGGAATGTGAAAAGACACAATTTTCATGTTGGTGTCGTCGACGGAATCGGCCGACTCGGCCGTGACTCGGTCGGAAGACTGAGTCGGCCGAGTCGAGGCCGATTTGGCCTATTCCCGGCCGAGTCAGGCGGCCGGGATCCCCCCCGTCGATTCATATAACCCCTGAAAATCTTACATTTTTGAGTGTAATGGGTTTTTTGTGAGATATGCACGTGTTAACCTTTTGTATTCTAAAGGTTTTTAAAAAATTCAATATTAAAAATAATGTGGGGTATGGGATTTGAACTCTGGTGCCTTGGTTCAGCAGTGCAAGGTATTACCAATGAGCTACAAGCTCCTTCTTGTAATTATGGAGCTAATTAATTATTTAAAATAATAATAGTAAATGTAAATCCCCAAGTATACATTAATTTTTAAGCAAATTTTGTACACTAAAAATGGAGTTGTTACATTCTTTTAACTTGTAATTAAAAAGAAAAATAATTACTTATATCTTGTGCTCAGGCTAAAATACCCCTTTATGGATTTCGAAAAAATATTTGAAAAAAATTTGTATAGGAAAATTAAGGTTGTTATATTCTACCCCCCTTATAAAAATTTCGTCCTCGAAATTTGTAAAAGGAAAGTGGAACAAATTCAAGAAAAGTTTGGTGACTGGAGAATAGATAGTGTATAGCAAGATGGTGCAAGGGTTTTAATGAAAATGTGAAAAATGTGTGAAGGAATGAAAGAATGCGAAGGTTTTGGTATGATTGTAAAAGAGGTGAAGGAATTTTGGGTTATGACGGATTCAAAGTTTTTGAAATGATAAGATTCAAGAGGTCTGAATTGTAAAGAATGTTTTAGTTGTTGGTTCTTGTGTTTTATATTGCTTAGGGTTCTATACAGTTTCGACCTGCAAGGGCCACCAACAAAATTTATCACGCCCCGCTTCCCGGTATACGGGCAGAGGACGCGACGAGACCGCTACGTATTTACTCTAAAATAAATACGCTAAGCGTATCTAAGCAATGTAAAAATAAGCATAAGAGACAAGAGATATAAACTGAACAACAACTTTATTTATTAACATTCTTTTGTACAATGCATGAAAAGTAAATACAACTAAATAAAAAGCAATGCCTAAACAATGGCATAACAGAAAAGAAGAGTACAGAAATGGAAAATGTATAATGTACTAGAGCTCTGAGTCTTCACTAAACTGGTCCAAGTCTTCAGCGCTGGGAATGATCTCTGATGTGTCCAGATCACCTAACGACATTCAAAGAAGAATGAAAGAGAATGTCGTCAGCGAACAGGTCGCTCGGTAAGTCCCAAAGAAAAGGGAGAAGAAGAATAGACAGAATAAAAAGGTATCTTTTAAAGTTGTATTATATTGTTGTAATGTTGTGTTAACGCTGTTGTTTGCAGCTTGGTACAGAAGAATACCAGTGTATACGAGAGGAGTCTCTATATGCCAGAGACTAGAGGCAAGTATAGTATAAGGAACCGTTTATACCACGGTACAACAGCAACTGGATTCATGTTAGGTGTATTAAGTCTTACTGCCTCATGCCACTTCTAACACTTTCTGTACCAATCTACCCCTTAAACCCCGAGATGTCTTATTTGTATTGTTTGTTTTGTAAATTGTATTGATTGCATAATTGATTGACTGACCGAAGCCATGATATCAGTAAACGGATGTAACCGTAGAATCATGTAAATGGATGTAACTGGAGAATCATGCAAATAGAATGTATATCCATGGTTCGGTTAAGTCAAGTTGTATACATTGATAATTGGATTCATGTTGAATTGGAATATTGTATATTGTATATTGTAGATTGTACTTGAATCATATTCAAGTCAGATTATAATGAGACTCAAATTGAGTCAGACAATTAGAAAAGTAAGTTGAAGTCCTTATTGTTTTGATATTATCGGTAACCGCTGCATATGGGCGGCAGGATTTCTGTCTTTTTCAAAAACGATTACCGTATTGACAACACCAGTGTTAAGTTGTCTACCTTAGATAGGCAAGCACCCACTTCTCCGGCTCCCTGAGGCTCAAGAGATTGGTCCCGCTTAAACCTATATTTATTAGGGTCTTTATGGTAAATTAAAGAACTTGAGGGGGTTTTATGTAAAAATACTTTTATATACTTTTCAAAATACACCCCAAGTATTTATTAATCGTCTTTAGAGTTGTAATGAATGTAGATTTTATATTGTGATATTTCTAGGGAAAATATCCTATTTTCATAATAAATGGTATTTATTGGTAATATTGGTTTTGTATGGAATTCATAGTATTTTAGTGTAAAATGATTCTTGTGATATTTTTTGAAAAAGTGAATTATCTATATTATTACAAAATAGATATTTTAAGGATAAATATACATATATTTATATGAAATTTTTTTTTAATATATATAATATTCTAGAAATATAATTTTCTTTAGATGTCGTATTTTAAATCTTTCGTGACCGAATTCTCGTTGCGGAGGTCTGAATCTCGCACTAGTAAGCCCAGGGATGTGCAATAATCTGCACCATCCCAGTCGGGTTCCCCAAATTGGGTTGTAGCGGCGCTTTGTAATGATTTGTATAAATACTAAATCCTTTAGAAAACAGTTTTATTAAGTAAATGGTATTTGAATGAAAATGTGTCGTTTTTCCGTATTCTATGTTCCCAAGGGTATGGTGCTATGTTGCATATGAGTGTGTGAGGAGGTAGGTCGTTACCTTGTGATCTACTTAAAGGTATAACAAGGTTTTGTGATGTTGAAGGTGGAATTGAAACTATGTGGTATTTACATGAAAAAAATGCGGTAAAATAAAATAGCAATTGTTTTGTAATATAAAACTTGACCAATATGGTTGATTAGTGTTTAATAGTCAACATGAGAGAGTTTAAGCATAATTGTATTAACGAGAAGTGAAGTTTTATAAAGAAATCGAATCGGAAATCGGATTTGTTCCGATTCCGTCGGGTTTTGTAAATCCGTATTTTAGAAAAGAAAAGAGATGTAGAATTTAGAGACTTACAGATTTTGATCAAAGATAAGAGGAAGGTGGATCGGGATGAGTCTTCGGTGCATCGTTTCGTCTCCGGGAGTTCCTACGGTCGTTGCCGGAAATTCCGCCGAAGAACTCGTTGGAAATTCCGCCGAAGAATTCGCCGGAACTTCGCCTTTCGCTCAATTCGATTGCACACAAGAGTTCTTGAGAATTTTAGAGAGTTGGCTCAGAGTTTGGGGTGAGGGGTAGAGGGTAGGGTTGGTATTTATGGGGTTAGGCTAGGGTTAGGTAGGTGAAAGGTTAAAATGAAAAATGTGATAAAATGTATTAAAAGTGGAGTAATTGGGGTTTTTAAAGAGCTCTGAAAATGGTTCGAGGCTAAAATTTTGCAGGTGCATAGGGAATTTGAAAATACACAATTTTCATGTTGGGGTCGTTGCCGGAATCAGCCGACTCGGCCGTGACTCGGTCGGCGCACTTAGTCGGCCGAGTCTAGGACGATTTAGACGATTCCCGGATGAGTCAGGCGGCCGCGATCCCCCCTGACGGTTCATCTAACCCCTGGCAATGTTACATTTTTCGGTGTAGTAGGGTTTTTGTGAGATATGCACGTGTATACTTTTGGTATTCTAAAGGTTTTAAAAAAATCAATATTAAGAATAATGTGGGGTATGGGATTTGAAGTCTGGTGGCTTGGTTCAGCAGTGCAAGGTATTACCAATGAGCTACAAGCTCCTTCTTGTAATTATGGAGCTAATTAATTACTTAAAATAATAACAGTAAATGTAAATACCCAAGTATACATTAATTTTTAAGCCAATTTTCTACACTAAAAATGGAGTTGTTAGATTCATTTAACTTGTAATTAAAAAGCAAAATAATTACTTATTTCTTATGCTCAGGCTAAAATATCCCTTTATGGATTTTGAAAAAATATTGAAAAAATTTGTATTGGAAAATTATGGTTGTTACACACTCGATTCTACAATGATATCAAGTTCATTACGCAAAAGGTTTTCATAAAAACCTGTCGTAGCCCTCCGTCATTTCCGATAAGTGCTATTTAGTATTCGTTCTACGTTTGTTGGCCTGCGTCAAGGCGTAGTGTGCGATAGCTAACTAGTGCTTATCTGCTGTATATGATGCGATTGGATTAGGGCAGTCGTGCGACTTTGTTGTCCTGCGTCAAGGGTCGTGCGGGTGAGTTTAATTCAATCAGGAAATGTACGAGTTGAACTTGACTAGCGGACTATGGTTTGTTGGCCCGCGTCAAGCTCATAGGATGCTAGGGGAAAAAGTATTATCGGCAATTTCAAGTGTTGAAATTTACAATGAGATTGCATACCATCTATGAGATAGTTGGATCCCAATACCCACTGCGAGTAAGAGTTACTCCTGGGAGAGTTTTACACATTACAATTAGCCGATCAAGTTGGTGTCTAGAAAGGTGTTAATGGGGTTACGCCTCTGGGAAAATAAGGTTTATTTTAATTAGGTCCATGCGAAACTACGTAGAACCTCCCTCAAAGTACCGTCACTAGCCTGGCCGAAAGATTAGCGAACTTGTAGGGTGTAATTAATTCCGGTTGGTCTTACTTTTTTGGGTTTGATGGAAGATTTGATAAAGACAGTAGGAGCCATCCTTATTAGATAAAATAATAACCAATCTGATCTTGAAAGAGCGCACGCAGAGTGTTTTCTTCTCTCTCTCCTGGTAACTACCATGTCACGCTTTAATCAAGATAATAATATGGATGCATTGACCGAAACTGCTTATTATACTGAGCTAGGGAACGTTGGTTCCGCTCTAATCTTATAATTGTTATAAGTCTGAGCAGGAAATAGGGGAATATCCGGATCTCCACACGACCCAATCGAGGGATAAGCATGTTGATGCATATTCTTCGGGTGTGTTCATTACCAAGAACTATTTCTCAGTATCCTCTACGTTCTGGGTATATGATACCGGATCTTGATCCCGCATATGTAATATGTTATATAGGCTAAAGAAAGGTAGAGAACTGAGAATGGGTGATATATCTCTAAGTGTTAGAAAATGGTGCAATTTTTGCAGCCAAATGAGTTGGCAGATATCACCTTGTATTACCAAATGGTAAATACAATGATTCTGAACAAATGTTATTAGATACTGAACCTGGTCTATAATATGTTGGAGATAGTGCCCTCAGAGTCAATTATTAGGTCACAGGTACGTGATTGTAATGATTGATGGAGGACCTATCCCGGTAGGACAGTCTTACTCGAGATAATAGTATGCTATCTGGTTTACCTTTATCATCGTGTACTGTTTTAAGTGACCTGACACGTCGCTATTACACGTTGATAGAGCCCCTAGGATTCTTGCTTGACCACCAGCAGTATGAGGGCGATCATATAAGTGGGAGCTGGGGGTCTATAATCATATCCTTAAAAGGTCCCTAGTCGTGAGAGTTTCGAGACAGGGCATCGATTCTCCATAGTAGACTAGTGTATACAGTCGAGACCCCGACGAGGGGCGGTGGCCGGTCTCACAAGCCACTGGTGTCAGTTGGATCACCTAAGATGTATACAGGTGCTCATTGGGTTATGAGTACACCGGACAGGACTCGCCGGGAACATGCTAGTTGGTCATATACCAGACGTCAGATGGCAGTTCCCTGGTGACATGTGTACAGGTTAGTTCATCGACCTGGGGATCGTCATTTGTCTCGTGTGAGTTCCCACTGTACTTTGATTACTACCCTACCACGACTCAAAGGAGTCGTGCAAACAGGTTTTAGTTGGGTACAGTCCCGAGCCACATGGAGGCAGTGAGCGCATCTTCAGGGGTTCGTCTCTCCCGGTATTGGGGGTGAGGTCGTGCTGTGTCTAGGAGAGCCATTACACGAAGCCCTCGGCCGAGGCAAGGAGATTTACTGGTAGGTATTCCAGTAGTATCTCAGGGTGTTCTGGGCTAGACTCCGACACGACTTGTACCGCTTTTGGGGGTCTGACTTTTACCAACCCCCTAGGCCCGCCATGCGATGCTCATAGACGAACGGACCGGACTGTACGGATATTGTCACTGACAGGCTCAGTAGGGTGTCAGGCTGAGTTCGCTCACAGACGTCCCTTTTGGTCAATACCTGGTGGCCCGTTATGTATTGGCTTATACCTCTAACGTGCTAGTGGTTAAATCCACAACCAAGGTGTTGATGAGTCTTTAGAGTCCCCCACATTCTGTTACTCAGCTTTCGGGCGAATGGTTGTAGAGGCCGTATGGAGATATGGCAGGGTCCGATCAGATACGTGCGGTATTGCACGGATCAGGATCGGACAGTCTGTACTATAGGCCGTATGGTTATATGGCAGGGTTCGATCAGATACGTGCGGTATTGCACGGATCAGGATCGAACGGATATTACTATCCGGCTTTGGTATAAGCCGGATCCTAGTATAGTACAGTGGAGATTTTGTCTCATTGCATTTGCATTTCAGTGGAAATACAGATGCGGGTGTGTATGCACAGTTTCGGGGTTTTCCTGTAATTTATTACGGGACTAGTTTTCTGGAGTTGCCAGTTTGCTTTCCGTTTCGGCCGATTTCCATTGTTCCGTTCATTGGCCGAAGATTGGTGGAGGAGGGCTTATTTGCATTGTTGCAAATAAGTATTTGTGGAGGGGGTCTTTGCTTATTGGTTGGATCATGATGGTTTCTCCATTGACCTTGACTTCTTGACTTCTTCATGATGGCTTGACCATTTGGAGTCATCATGATTGCTTTGGAGTGTTTGTTTTTGTTTGTGATGATATTGTTTTGATCATCACTCATTATTCTTCCTTGCATGATAGCTCGCCCACTCCCTTGTCTTTCATTTGACTTCACTCCATTCCCACCTACCACCATCATGCTTGGCCGGCCACTAGTGAGGGTGGGGGTTTTTCTTTTGGTAGTGAGAAAAATGTCACTCTCATTCTTTGCATGATACATTTTTCCTCACCTCTCTCCAAGTTCTTTTTCCTCCACCACAAAGGCATCTCCATGAACCCCAAATGAGACTTGAGCTCTACTATACATTCTACAGCAATTCTTGGGCACGTCGAGTAGCCGGCTTCGTGCCCGAGTTGCCTCGGCATTGAGTTGGGAGCCCGTAAAAGAAGTAGGCGATGTGGTGCACTTCCGGCGACGAGGAGGAGACAGCACATTCCGCAGGAGATCGGGACGACGACGAGAAGACCGGGGGACTCGGATCTGTCGGTGTATCTCTTTCTCATCTTATAGTTAGCTAGGACTAGTTAGTGGTTCGATCCGGGTATTAGTGCGCGGCGGTTTGCCAGTTCAGTAAATTTTAAGTTTATCACCGCTTCCGCATTTGGCCGTCGGATTGACGGTCGGGGCGCCGCCGTGCACTCACAGTGGTATCAGAGCCTCGCCATTAACTTAGTCTAGCTTGGTGTAATGTTTTTTTCTGTTTCGATCGATCGAATGTTCCAAAAATGCATTTTAGTTCGCATCAGTTTCTGTTGAAATTTTTTGGTGTCCAAAATTTTTTCAGGTTGTAAAATAGTGATGTACTGGAATATCTAAGGGTGCTGTAAAAATTCGGTACAGTGATTCGTCTACGGGAGCGCGGAACCGCGGCCAAACCCCCCTTTGGGCCGCGGTTCCGCCGCACAATGATGAGTTGACTGCACCAAATTTCTACAGTATCTTTCTGGGCTGAAAATTGGGGTTTTGGAATATTAATATTGGGCCCAGAATTTCCTGATCTGCTGCAGTAATATTTTGGGGCCCACTTGTTAAAGTTTGATCGATCGGATATTTTAAACACATTATTTCACAGTATTTACATTATATCTGCGACCGTGAATGTCACTTGATCGGTAAATCCAGTCTAACTGCTATAGCCCGGTTAGACGGATTTGCGAACGTGACTTTCACGTTGATGTTCTGTTTTTGCTGTGATGTTGCGGATCGGTCGTGGGGATAGCCTGGATGCAATGCTAGTACAGTTGTGGTTGTATTATGTACATTTGATATTGCGGGGCGAGCGTCCGACATGTGGACTGCCGTCACTGCCTGTTTGTATTATTATTTTGGGGCACGACCTGGTTGCGGTCGATGTACCCGGTGTATATATATTTTACTTTCTGTACTAGGATTGCCCCGCGGAGGGGTGCACGGATAGCCGGGTTCTTGAGGGCAACAAGCCCGCATCTCATGGCATTGAGACGGAGGGGGCTTTACTCTAGAATTGACGGGCTATTCGCCGCACTCGTAGGGGGTACAGGTTGACCCAGGATGGGTGCCCAAGTTACCGGATTCCGTGAAGTGCCGGGTGGTCCATTCACGGCGCTGAAGGGGGCTGCCTCGCTTCAGGTTTTGGCGGGTAACTTGCCGCGCCCTTAGGGGTCTAGGATTACATTGCACAGGCTATCCACACGACCAGGGGAACGTCGGGTTTCAGCGGCTCTGTGAAACCCGGGGATCCCAGATATCTGTATTGTTTCTGTGATGTTGTACATTTTCTGTGATGTTGCATTTTATTCACGCCTTGAGCGAATATAATATATTGGTATATATATTAGTAGATGTTGTATATGTTTTGCATCCGCGCTAGTCCAGTCCCCGCTCTGTCGTTAGTTAGCTAACCTAACGGGTAATGACGGGACCCAGTGGCGAATGCGGATGGCATATACGTACATCAGTATATTTTCGTTCTTTGTGGTGTGATCAATTGATGGGACTGTGTTGATTCGGATCAATGCAAGTTAAAACAAACCTAATCTGATGTTGTTGGAACACTTTTCGAAAAGCTGTTATTGCAAGGACGTTCACTTTTGTTTTGCATCGAGGTATTCAGTTGGAATATCCTGCTCCTCAATCGACGAGGCAAGGGCCGAGATCCCTTCACCGGGAGTGACCCCTTGGACAGAAGTTTGCGTCAGGGCATTAACTTCACTATAGCCGACTACTTTTGCTTTGCACCGTGGTATTCAGTTAGAATATCCTGCACCCCATTCTACGGGGAAAGAGCCGAGATCCCTTCACCGGGAGTGACCTCTTTAGCGAAGGTTTTCGTCACTATATTTTTAAAAGCTATCCGTTCCTTCAACGATATCAAGTTCATTACATTAAAGGTTTTCGCCAGAAACCATTCGTAGCCCTCCATCATTTCAGTTAAATATTCGGTAGTATTCAAGCTATGTATTTTGACCTCATGCCAAGGCATAGTGTTTGGTAGCTGCCGGGTATTTATCTGTTGCATAGATAGATGCGTTGGTTTGGGACAGTCGTACTACTATTTTGGCCTACGTCAAGGGTATGTACGGGTGGGTTCAAATTAACCTGGATAATGATGGGCAGAACTTGACATGTGACTTATGATATTTTGACCTCACGCCAAGGTCATAAGAGCATGGGGCAGAAATCACATCGGGAGTTTCAAAAGAACTGAAACTTGCCAGATATGCGCATACCTTCTGGAGTGTGGTAGCGTGAGCGGATTCCGTCACGTTATCATGTGATGATAGTTGGATCCCGATTCCCACTGATGAGTTAGTTTACTCCTCGGGTGACCCCGACTAATTCTTCTTTCAGGTTTGGAGGAGAATTTGAGGTACAGTGGGAGGATTCCAGATTAGATAAATTGGTAACCATTCTGATCTAGGTTAGAGTGCACGCTGAGTGTTTCTTCTCTCTCTCTCTTTGGCAGTGACCATTGACCCGACCCTTAGACTATGACTCAGTGATCAAGTTGACCGAACCTTCTTTAACACTGGCTTTTGGATTGTCAGAGTTGCAGACCTCATTGCCACTCCTACTTTTACCCTTTTCTCCAGGACACCCCGTATTACTACGAACGTCCACTTCCATTGGACAAAACCATCGTATGGTTAGATACGAACTCGAAGGGATTTATTCGAGGATGGTTTCCGGTTCTGGAGAAAACGGATAGGACTATTCAGTTGTCTTTTTCTTTTACCTTCTCTCAGGTTGCGAGTACTCCTTGGTTTAGGAGATAGTACACCTATTACGCAAATTGGATAGTCTTCTTCCAAACCTTAGGCTGGTGCCGAACGGTAGGGAATGAAGAAAACCAATTAGCCTAACGATGGTGTACAGAAGGTATTAAGTTAAGACAAAGTAAGGGATTAGTAAGAGGGCAAAGTAAATTGCGACTGATATTCATGACCAAACCAGGTATTTCTTCGCCAATCCTAAAATCACCTTTGAATTTCTCCAGGACACTCCGTATCACTACGAAGATCCACAGTTTATTGGATACTCCATCGTATGGTTATATACGAACTCGAAAGGAACTTGTTCCAGTTCGGGGATGGATTCTGGTTCAGGAGAAATAGGAATAAGATTTATTCAGGTGTCTTTTATCTTCACCTTCTCTCGCATTGCGAGTGTTCCTAGGATTGGGACAGTACACCCATTATGCTTATAGGATAGTCTTCTTCCAAACCATAGGCTGGTGCCGAACGGTAGGGAAGGAAGAAAACCATTTGGCCTAAAGGGGTGTGCAGAAGGTAAAGACTAAAGGCATTTGAAGGGATTTGGAGAGGTGGCAAAGAATTATACGGTTACAGTCGTGAACCTGGAAGAGGCATTACTAGGAATACCAGGATACCCCAACGAAACATTTCAATGTTTCAGTTTCACTGTGTAATGTTAAAGGAAAACTGATTTCCCGATTAGGCACTTGCTCCAGGGTATGTATTTACCAGGTATGATTCTCACATCCGTATGGTTTTACAGATGATGAGTGGGAGTAAGTTATTGGGAATTGGGTGATCATCCTCATTATATCGGGATTCGTTGTAATCAGTGATATTTGAGGAAGTCACCTGGGTAGTTTGCCGGTCGGCAAATATTTGGTTTTGAATATCCGCAGTTATGCACCAATTTCAAATTGATATATCTGTACGTCTATTTTCATAGAGTGAGATATACCTTTCTGAAATTGTGTCTACGACACTTACCTATATCAGTGGATGGTTAGGTAAGGAGCATTAAACAGCGGTGTAATTCTTCTTAACCATAAGTACAGTTTTCAACCTACGACACACGGTGAATGAGTTTTCAGACTCAAGGGACTTATACAGAGTATTGTTTGTTGTCCAGGGTCCATCAGGACAGAGGGGTTGGTCCTCGTACTATATTCGGTTTACTTATGACTTCTCTACTTTTTAGACAGGTGTTTCGTGGAAACACAGGGTCCGAATTTGGAGAAGTTATAGGTATTCGAATAGAGTAGAGAACCAGGTGGAGCAAATATCGGGATTCTTCAAAGTGATCGAAGATGTAGATACTTGTCAATGGTATTCAGTTGATAGTAATGATTAAGAGAACTTGCTTCTCTTTCAGGTTACTCATGATTGGAAGCTTTCCTAAGTTGAGTAACGCTGATCGGCCTCCTTCCATTTAGTTGACATGCACTGGAGACAGTTGCATGATTTGAATCTGGTTCAATTAAATCAGTGCCTCTGGTCCTATGTGGGATATAGAACAGTTCATATCTTAACGATGTTAAGGTACGGGGAGTTGTCCGGCTTATGCTTAAAACCAGACACTGGACAACTCAAGGCACGTTTCTGTAATGGCTGTTTATGGGTTGACCCAGGCTATGACGCGGGTTGATTTTCTACCATCTGGATGAACAATAGCAATATTGTTCTAGACTCGCCACAGTTTTATTAAAAATGGATTTTTTCAGAAAACAATAGTGGGAGTATGGTAGAACTGGAAGTGATTCCAGAACCACAAACGATTACTGAAGATTTGATAAAGAACCTAAAGATTCAATCTGGTTTGACATTCCATTGGCCACTCTGCAGATAAGGTGGGTAACTTCAGGCACCCGAGAGGTACTACGGTAGCCTCAAGGACGGTGACAGGGAAGTTCTTGTTTACCCACAATTACCATTGCTGTTGTTCCAGGCTGCGAGACCCGGCGGGAGGATGAGTATAGCGTCGTTCTAAACTAGTTTTAGAAGTGTACGTCTATATGACTCTGCCAGAGGGTTGTCGTAGTCAGTGGGAGCAGCGGAAGCATTGGTGGACAGGTAGCTTATGTCTATTTATAGACTAAAGCAGATGTAGCGGAGATAGATCATCTATTTCTGATGTGACAGTCATAGGTTTGACTTCATCAGAATAGGGGATGGATCTGTTGAGAAGGTAGTAGGATGTGATATCCTGGTATTTGGATGACATACACAGAGTAGGAAAAGAAACTCCTATACTACAATCGGTTATACTTTGGTCGTCACACAGTGGTTTCTCCACAAAGGAAATGGATTTTATATCAGACATATTGGTTACTAGATCTATGGTTTTAGATCTAGATTTGGGTGGTTTCCCAATCAGGGTACTTGACAGCATTCTAAGAGTATTTAGGATGGACGACTCCTGGCACGGTAATGTACCTGCAGGTAATGGAGTCACCCTCTCTGAAGGGGTCTTACAGACTAAACTGGAGAGGGATGTGCATGATTGGCAGATCACTTGCTCAGGCAATTGAGTCAATCATGAGATGTCAAGTACCACACCAGATGTTGTTCTTGCACTAGATGCAATAAGTTGACATTGATCCAATCCTGGAGAAACGGTCGGAAGCAGTTTTAGAACATAAGTGGATGTTCTAGGGATATGATAACGACAGCCTCATTCGAGGAGATAGTTATCATTCCAGGCTTCCAAGGTGACCTGGACGATAGGGAGGTTGTCAGAGTTCTAGTTTTTCCTTCTGACGAAGGGCAGTATTTTGGACAGGTGGTCCAAGGCAATACTGAGGGTGGCATGGCGCAGGATACTGATTAAGTTCAGTTGAAGATACAGTCTAAGAAGTTTGGATTTGGAGTTCATTTATGAGCTATGTCCCATCAGACATCCAGACACATTCTAAGACAGGTATTGCTCTTTTCGGGAGATGGCTTTCTCCGCGAACTTGAGATTTAGAGAGACATAGAAAGGAACAACAAAGCAGATCCACTCACTGAGGCTATTCCTCGAACGCAATAGTTTCGCAAACGGGCTTTGTGAGACTGACTAGTAGAGGAGTTGGGTGTTCGGTATCACACGGGCTGTGAGTATGCGACATCGTAATAATTAGCCTTGAGTGCAAGTAGGAGATTGTTGGAGATAGTGCCCTCAGAGTCAATTATTAGGTCACAGGTACGTGATTGTAATGATTGATGGAGGACCTATCCCGGTAGGACAGTCTTACTCGAGATGATAGTATGCTATCTGGTTTACCTTTATCATCGTGTACTGTTTTAAGTGACCTGACACGTCGCTATTACACGTTGATAGAACCCCTAGGATTCTTGCTTGACCACCAGCAGTATGAGGGCGATCATATAAGTGGGAGCTGGGGGTCTATAAGCATATCCTTAAAAGGTCCCTAGTCGTGAGAGTTTCGAGACAGGGCATCGATTCTCCATAGTATACTAGTGTATACAGTCGAGACCCCGACGAGGGGCGGTGGCCGGTCTCACAAGCCACTGGTGTCAGTTGGATCACCTAAGATGTATACAGGTGCTCATTGGGTTATGAGTACACCGGACAGGACTCACCGGGAACATGCTAGTTGGTCATATACCAGACGTCAGATGGCAGTTCCCTGGTGACATGTGTACAGGTTAGTTCATCGACCTGGGGATCATCATTTGTCTCGTGTGAGTTCCCACTGTACTTTGATTACTACCCTACCACGGCTCAAAGGAGTCGTGCAAACAGGTTTTAGTTGGGTACAGTCCCGAGCCACATGGAGGCAGTGAGCGCATCTTCAGGGGTTCGTCTCTCCCGGTATTGGGGGTGAGGTCGTGCTGTGTCTAGGAGAGCCATTACACAAAGCCCTCGGCCGAGGCAAGGAGATTTACTGGTACGTATTCCAGTAGTATCTCAGGGTGTTCTGGGCTACACTCCGACACGACTTGTACCGCTTTTGGGGGTCTGACTTTTACCAACCCCCTAGGCCCGCCATGCGATGCTCATAGACGAACGGACCGGACTGTACGGATATTGTCACTGACAGGCTCAGTAGGGTGTCAGGCTGAGTTCGCTCACAGACGTCCCTTTTGGTCAATACCTGGTGGCCCGTTATGTATTGGCTTATACCTCTAACGTGCTAGTGGTTAAATCCACAACCAAGGTGTTGATGAGTCTTTAGAGTCCCCCACATTCTGTTACTCAGCTTTCGGGCGAAAGGTTGTAGAGGCCGTATGGAGATATGGCAGGGTCCGATCAGATACGTACGGTATTGCACGGATCAGGATCGGACAGTCTGTACTATAGGCCGTATGGTTATATGGCAGGGTTCGATCAGATACGTGCGGTATTGCACGGATCAGGATCGAACGGATATTACTAGCCGGCTTTGGTATAAGCCGGATCCTAGTATAGTACAGTGGAGATTTTGTCTCATTGCATTTGCATTTCAGTGGAAATACAGATGCGGGTGTGTATGCACAGTTTCGGGGTTTTCCTGTAATTTATTACGGGACTAGTTTTCTGGAGTTGCCAGTTTGCTTTCCGTTTCGGCCGATTTCCATTGTTCCGTTCATTGGCCGAAGATTGGTGGAGGAGGGCTTATTTGCATTGTTGCAAATAAGTATTTGTGGAGGGGGTCTTTGCTTATTGGTTGGATCATGATGGTTGCTCCATTGACCTTGACTTCTTGACTTCTTCATGATGGCTTGACCATTTGGAGTCATCATGGTTGCTTTGGAGTGTTTGTTTTTGTTTGTGATGATATTGTTTTGATCATCACTCATTATTCTTCCTTGCATGATAGCTCACCCTCTCCTTTGTCATTCATTTGACTTCACTCCATTCCCACCTACCACCATCATGCTTGGCCGGCCACTAGTGAGGGTGGGGTTTTTTCTTTTGGTAGTGAGAAAAATGTCACTCTCATTCTTTGCATGATACATTTTTCCTCACCTCTCTCCAAGTTCTTTTTCCTCCACCACAAAGGCATCTCCATGAACCCCAAATGAGACTTGAGCTCTACTATACATTCTACAGCAATTCTTGGGCACGTCGAGTAGCCGGCTTCGTGCCCGAGTTGCCTCGGCATTGAGGTGGGAGCCCATAAAAGAAGTAGGCGATGTGGTGCACTTCCGGCGACGAGGAGGAGACGGCACATTCCGCAGGAGATCGGGACGACGACGAGAAGACCAGAGGACTCGGATCTGTCGGTATATCTCTTTCTCATCTTATAGTTAGCTAGGACTAGTTAGTGGTTCGATCCGGGTATTAGTGCGCGGCGGTTTGCCAGTTCAGTAAATTTTAAGTTTATCACCGCTTCCGCATTTGGCCGTCGGATTGACGGCCGGGGCGCCGCCGTGCACTTACACAATATTACATCAAATTCTCTATTGAGTTAAAGAAAGATATAATTCTGTATTGGAAGATTATGTTGTGAACATTTTCCTTAATCAAGAGTTGATTGGGTTAGACATGTTATATAATAGCATATACGTTCTAAATCAAACTATAGTTCAAAGTATATAGAACACACACAAGAGGATTAGTTCAGAAATGAACAAATCCTTCTTATGGCATTGTAGACTAGGTCATATCAAATGTGACACGACCAGCTAAGTTACATAACGATGAATATGAGAATCTGTTCGAATTTTCATCTTATGATACTTTCCAGTTTTGTTTCAAAGATAAAATGACCAATACACCGTTTACTGGAAACAGAGGAAGAGTTACTGAACTCTTTGGACGAATACAAGATGATGTATATGGTTCGATGTCTACAAATGCCAGTGTTAGTTCTTTGTACTTCATTACATTCATCGACGATCTCTCAAGATTCGGACATGTGTTCCTGTTGAAACAAGAGTCTGAAACTTTTGAGAAATTCAAGGAATATAAGGTTGAAGTTGAGAAACAAACGTGTAGAAGTATTATAGTCCTTCAATGTGATCGAGGAGGAGAATACTTGCGCATGGAGTTCTTGGATTTTTTAAAGGATAATGTGATTCTCTCTCAGCTTACTCCTTCGTATACACCACAGCACAACGGTGTATCGGGGTGGAGGTATCGCGCTCTATGAGATAAGGTGCGCTCTATGATGAGTATTGCTAAGTTACCAGTTTTCTTTTGGAGTTATGCACTTGAGAAGCTGCATACCTATTGAATGGGGTTCCATCCAAATCAGTGCCTACCACTACATATGAGATATGGCAAGGGAAGAGACCATGTCTTAAACGAGTTAAGATATGGGGTTGTCCGGCCTACGTTGAATAGCAGAATCCGGACAAGCTCGAGGCAAGGTCAGTTCTGTATAAGTTTGTTGGATATCCCAAACATTTGCGAGGGAATATCTTGTTCCAATCTGAGGAACAAAAGGTGTTTTGTTTCCCAGCATGCCACCTTTTAAGAAAAGGAAATTCTTGTGAAGAAATTAGTGGTCATGAGGTAGAACTGGAAGAAGTTCCAGGTAGACAAACTAACAGCTGATGATTTGGTGAAACCGAAGGATTCAATAGTCTCCAACGAATCTCAGCCTCTCCGCGAATCTGGTAGGGTTCCTCATCCACTTGAGAGATACTACGGTCTTCTCGGTGATGGTGGGAGCGAGGATTGCATCATGGTAAGATGATAGCCTGACCAGGTTCAGGCAGGCCATCACGAGTGGTGACTCTGTGAAAAGGCTAGATGCAATGCGATCAAAGATGGAATCCATATACACTAACAAAGTATGACTTTGCATATTGCACCTGAAGGGGTAAAACCCATTAGGAGCAAATGAATCTTGAGAAGATCATTGGTGTAAATGGAAAAGTTGAGACTTTCAAAGCTATGCTTAAGTCCATCAGGATCAATGCACGCATCGCGGAGTTGGAACATCTATTTTGATGTGGCAGTCAAAGTGTTTGACTTCATCAAAAAGGTAGATGAACCTTGTATATACAAGAAGTTTGTAGAGAGTAAGGCTATCCTCCATGTATTGTACGCAAATGACATACTCTTGATAGGAAATGGTTTCCTATGCTGCACTCGGTCAAGCTCCTTTTATCACAAGGATCCTCTATAGAAGATCTGGATGATACCAACTACAACTTGTAGTTTATAATCTAAGTGGATGTTGGGAGTGTCCCAAATCCAGGTACATTAACACCATACTAAAGGGGTTTATTATAGAAGATTCTAAGCGTGGTGGTTCGCCCAATTACTGAGGAATCACTCTCTCCAAAAAGTTTTCATCCAAGATTGATTTTGAGAGAGCTTGCGTGTAAGGGATACCCTATGGTTCGGCAGCAGGCTCTATCATGTGTGCGATGTTATGTACTAGACCAGATGCAGCTAACTCACTAGGTGTAGTGATTAGGAATCAATCGGATATTGGGAGAATCGCTGGGCAGCTGTGAAGGACATTCTTAAGTACTTGAGAAGCACTAAAAAAAAGTTCTTAGTTTGAACTTCCATAGTGATAAGGTTGACTGAGAGTCAGTTACAGGAATTTTCTTTGCCCTCAGTGGAGGGACGGTATGTTGGAAGAGTTCCAAGCTAGATACTATGGCATACTAGACGATAAAGGCTAAATACAATGCGACCAACAATGCTGCCAAAGTGGCTGTCTGGGCATTTCTTGTTCATGAGATGAACATGGTTCCTACCATTGAGCCTCCAATAACTGTTATTGAGACTACAATGGAGTTGTGGTTTTAGCCTAGGAACACCGGTCCCATCAGCGTTCCAGACATATTCTGAGGCAAGTATCACCTGATCAGGGAGATGGTTGATCTCCAAGGGATCGAGGTAAGGAGAGTATATACGAAGGATAACACGGCGGATCCACTCACAAAGGCCTTACCCCTAGAGAGACTTCTATGGGATGGTTGAGTATGGGATACTACAACTACTGCTATATCATTGGGTATTGGATACTTAAACAGATGGCCTTAGTGCAAGTGGGAGATTGTTAGTTATATGTATGCCCTAGAGGCCATTACTGTATATGCGATGTATATTGTAGTGGGTGCTTGGACATATATAGGGAGGACTTTCTTGCTCGACATGATAGTATGCTATCTGGTTCCTCTTTATCTTAACATGTACACTTATTGTCTCTCTATTACATGTTGATAAAGCCCTTAGGATGAGTACTTGACTATCAGGACTATGATGCAGATCATACTAGTGGGGACATGGTAGTCGGTAAGTACATTTTTCAAATGTTCCTAGTCGTTGGAGTATCGAGACAGGGCATTGATACACGAGAGTAGACAAGCGTATACGCTTCTCGACCCATATGATGGGCGATGGATGATCCCATATCCATTGGTGTTTGACATCAGAAAAGGTACACGGGTGCTTAGTGGAGACTGGGTACACTGAACGGACTCGCCGAGAACTCCTAGATGGAATTATACCTATCGTCAGATAACAGTTCTCTGGTGACACTGGTACAGGTTAGTCTGTAGACCTGAGATAGTCATAGAGTCTTGTGTGATTCCCAGTGTGCTTTGATTTCCACCATACCATGGTCAAGAGATCATGCAGAAAGGTGGTTTTCGGGTACAGTCCCGAGTCACATGGAGGCAATGAGCGATAGGAGGGGATTCGTCTCTCCCGGTACTGGGAGTTGATGTTGCGCTATGCACGATTGGCCATAACAGGAAATCCCTGGCCAGGGTTGCAGAGATCTACCGGTAAGTGTTATCAGTAGTTTCTCGAACCGTTATGGACCTCGCATCGGCATAACTTATCAGGCTATTAGGGTCTGACGTTATACCACCACCAGGCTGTGATATGCGACATATCAGACGAAGAGACCGGACTGTACGGTAGTGTTATTGATTGGATTCGCAGCAGTATGAGCAGGCTTTCTTATTGATCTTCTGATCGCTCAATACCCTGGTGGCCGTTACGTTTAGCAGACCGCTTGCGGCTTGTGGGTGTTTGATGTGATCATCACCTACTGCCTGCATATTGATGAGTCTTTAGAGTCCTACACAGAGGTTTCCTGGTTCATGCGAAACGAAGTAGAAGCACATATGTGATATGTGTGGGACCGTGATTAATGCGCGTATGTGATACCGCATTCTATTCACGCGATATGTGATATCGGTCGGTTATATGTGATATAGCCGGGTTATCGTATCAAGTGTTGATTCGATAGATTGTTACATTTGATATTAGTCGTTTGTATATAATATAGCCAGATTATTAAATCAATTGTTGATTTAATAATTTAGTGTATAATTATATATTTGATATATTAAATTACATTAACTAATATTAGCTCACATAACCATTTCCTTTTTCTCACTTGTGCATACATGATATATATTGATGTATCATGCTAGGTTATATATGCAACTTGTGTGTATGAGACTTACACCATGTCCATGATAATGTTTAGGGTTTTTAATTGATTTAGTAATTCAAAATTACATGGATATTGGTCATGGCTAGAAGCTTGGAGAAGCTTGAATAACCATTGACTAAGTCCACAAGTTTTGTTTTGCTTAAGATATTTATAAACCTAACCATAATTACTTAGCCATGGTTTATTCTCTACTTGGGTTAGTGTATGACACCAACTCAATATGGTTGCAATTCAAACCTCACTCTCTCATTTCATCTCTTCATCACTTCTTCTTCTTCCTCATGAGAAAAAACTTGCTAGCTTTTTCTATGTGATGAAATATTGTGAGAAAAAGAAATCTAAAGTGAGCCCACTTCCTACTTCATCATCCTCTACTATTAGCCATTTAGTTTAGGGTGTTTGCTTCACTAATTTCACCATTAGTGAAGAGGTAGTATGAGCTCGAGTCTCCTCGACGTAGATCATCTTCGGCCTCGAAGACATTGAGCAAGCTCGTTCATTTCTTCATGTGAACCCTCTTTAGAGTCCGGGAGTTCACTACTTGCAGCGAAGGGACTACTACACGGAGCTTTAGAAGTTAAGGACCGGTCTACAAAGGTTGTATTCCGCATTCACTTAGATATAAAGTGTTTACATGTTATATCGTCGGATTTTCTAGTTACGATTCTAGTGTTAGGATTAGCTAGAATGACAAATATTTAAAATTGGCATGAATGATGCCTCCCGAAACCCCGTTGCCGCACTAGGTTACCCAATAATAAGAGCATAGGGCAAAAATCCACATCGGGAGTTTCTAAAGAAACTCAAACTTTCCAGGCATACGCATACCTTCTGGAGTGTGATAACTTGAGTTGCTTCCATCAAGTTATCATGCGATGATATTTGGATCCCAATTCCCACTGATGAGTAGGATTACTCCTCGGGTAATTTTAGATGATCCCGACTGATTCTCCTTTTGTGTTTAGAGGAGAATTCGAGGAAACAACGGGAGCCATCCTGATTAGATAAAGTGATTAACCATTATGATCTAGGTTAGAGTGCACGCTGAGTGTTTCTTTTCTCTCTCTCTCTTTGGTTGTGACTATGACCTGCCCAAAACTAAAACTCATGAACCCTATTAACCGAACCTTTTTAAAACACTTTGGCTTTTGGAATGTTATGGTGTCTCATATATCCTTGCCACTTCTATATCACCTTTGCATTTCTCCAGAATACCTCGTATCACTATAAACAACCACACCTATTGGATAAATCCATCGTATAGTTACATACGAACTCGAAGGAACTTTTTCCAGATTCGAGGATGGATTCTGGTTCTGCAGAGATTGAATAAGATTATTCGGTTGTCTTTTCCCTTTACCTTCTCTCAGGTTGTAAGGGCTCCTAGGATTAGGAGAGGGTACACCTATTGAGCTTATTGGATAGTTTTCCTCCAAACCATAGGAAGGTGCCGAACGATAGGGAAGGAAGAAAACCAATTAGCCTAAGTGTGGTGTACAGAAGGTAATAAGTAAAGACAATAAAGGGATTAGAATAACGACAAAGAAAATTGCGACTGCTATCATTCACGACAAAACCGTGTATACCACTGTTACTCCCACATCCACTTTGGATTTATCCAGAACACTTCGTATCACTACGAACGTCCATAATGCTTGGACATGCCATCGTATAGTTACATACGAACTCGAAGGAATTCGTTCCAGATTCGAGGATGGTTTCCGGTTCATGAGAAATAGAATAGGATTATTCAGATGTCTTTTCCCATTACCTTCTCTCAAGTTCTGAGGGCTCCTGGCATAAGGAGTGTAAACCTATTACGCTTATTGGATAGTCTTCTTCCAAACCTTAGGCTGGTGCCGAAGTGTAGGGAAGGAAGAAAACCAATTAGCTTAAAGAAGGTGTACAAAAGCTAATAAGTAAATCATAATAAAGGGATTGAAGTGAGAGGAGGTAAGTATATGGTTACTGTCATGTATCAGGATAGTGAAAGAGGTATTACTAGGAATACCAGGTTAACCCCTTCGAAACATTTTAATGTTTCAGTCCGACTATGCGATGTTAATTGAAAACTGTTTTCCCAATTGGAATATAACTCCAGGATATGTATTTACCGGATCAGTTTCTCACATCTGTATGGTGTTACAGATGGTGAGTGGGTGTAAGATATTGGGAATTGGGTGATTAGATCCTCATTATATAGGAATTCGTTGTAATTGGTGATATTTGAGGAAATCATCTGGTTTTTGCCGGATGGCAAATATTTAGTTTTGAATATCCATTGTTATGTACCAATTTCAAACTGATATATCTGTACATTTATTTTATAATGTCAGATATAACTTTTTGAAATTATGTCTATGACATTTACCAATATCAGTTGGTGATTAGGTAAGGTGCATTCAACAGCGGTGTAATTCTTCTTAACCATAGTACAGTTTTTAATCTACGATGCACAGGGTTTGAATTATTAATCTCAGTAGACTTATACAAAGTATTGTATGTTGTCTGGTGTCCATTAGGACAAAGAGGTTGTACTCGTACTATATTCTGTTTACTCATGACTTCGCCAGTTCTAGACAAGTATTTCATTGAAATCCAAGGTCCAGATATTGAGAAGTTATAGGTATAAGAATAAAGTAGAGAACCATTTGTATCAGGATTCTTCGATGTAGTTGAAGATGTTGATACTTGTGTTTGGTATTCCGTTGATAGTAATGGTTTTTTAGAACTTGCTTCTCTTTCAGCTCACTCATATATGGATGCACTTTTTGATGAGTAATGCTGATATGCCTCATTCCATTTGGTTCATATGCACTGGAGACAGCTGCATGATTTTGAATCTAGTTCCAATTAAATTAGTGCTTTTGTTTCTATATTGGATATATATAGAACCAATTTATATCTTAATGATGTTAAGGTATAAAGAGTTGTTCGGCTGATGCTTAAAACAAGAATCCGGATAAACTCAAGGCACGTTTCAGTAATGGCAGTTTGTTTGTTATCCCGGGCTTTGACGAGGGTTAACCTTCTACCATCAGGAAGATCAATAGTGATATTGTGCTTGACTCGCCACAGTTTTAGTAAAATGGAATTTTTTTTTGAAAACAAAAGTGGGAGTATGGTAGAACTAGAAGTGATTCCAGAACCATAAATGATCACTGAAGATTTAATAGAACCTAAGGATTCAATTGGATTTGACATTCCATTAGCCACTCCGCAGATTTGGTGGGTAACCTCAGGCACCCGAGAGGTACTTCGGTCTTCTCAGAGACGGTGACATGGAGGTTCTTGTTTACCCAGACTTTCCATTGCTGCTGTTCTAGACTATGAGACCCGGCAGGCGGATGAGTATAGCATTTTTCTGAACTAGCTTTAGAAGTGCACGTATATATGACTCTGCCAGAGGGTTGTTGTAGTCAGTGGGAGCAGCGGAAGCGCAGTAAGAAAGTAGTTTATGTCTATTTATAGACTAAAGCAGGTATAGCGGAGATAGATCGTCTATTTTTGATGTGACAGTCATAGAGCTTGACTTCTTCAGAATAGGAGATGGATCTGTTAAGAAGGTACTAGGGAGTGATGTATTGGTATTTGGGATGACATGCACTTTATAGGAAGTGAAATTCCTGCAGGGTTCCCTAGTTCGCCGCTGGGTTTCAGGAGGCATCGACCATGCCGTTTTCAAAAAATGGCACGCTAAAGAACCCTAACACTAGAATCTAAACTAGAGAATTAGACGAACAAGCATGTAAACATCTTTACATCTAAGTGAATGAGGAATACAATCTTTGTAGACCGGTCCTTCACTTCAATAGCTCCGTGTAGTAGTCCCTTCGCTCCAAGTAGTGATCTCCCGGACTCTAGTGAGGCTCCACAAGGTGAAATGAATAAGCTTGCTTGAAGTCTTCGAGGCCGAAGATGATCTACGTCGAGGAGACACTAACTCAAGCTACCTCTTCACCAAGTGATGAACTTGGTGAAGAAACAACCCAATCTAAATGGCTAGTAAAGAAGAGATTAATGAAGTAGGAATTTTTCTCACTTTAGAAATAATTTTCTCACTATTTTTCTTCATCTCCCATAAACCTAGAGAGCTAAGCTCTTGATGAAGAAGAAGATGAAGTGTGAATGGAATAATAAGTGAGAATAGCAACCATGGGTGAGTTAGTGTCATACACTAACTCATGTAGAGAATAAACCATGGCTAACAATAATGGTTAGGTTAATAAATATCTACAAGTAAAACAAAATTAGTGGACTTGGTCAATGGTTCCACAAGCTTCTATAAGCTTCAACCATGTGACTAATTTCCAACTAATTTGTTTTACTCTAAATAAATAAAACCCATCATTATTATAAATATGGTGTGAGTCTTATACACCCATGTAGCATGTGGCATCAAGCATGACACAAAATAATGTACATTAATATATATCACATATATACTAAATATACACAAGTGAGAAAAAGAAATCTTAAGTGAGCTAATATTAGTTAATGTAAGATAATATATCAAATATATAATTATATATTAACTTATTAAATCAACACTTGATTTAATAATCCGGTTATATCGCATACAACCGATTAATATCAAATGTATCAACTTGTTAAATCATCACTTGATTCGACAGCCCGGCTATATCACATATAGCCGACCGATATCGGATATCTTGAGAATAGAATACAGTATCACATATTCGTATTAATCTCGGTCCCGCACATATCACATATGTGCTCCAACTTCTTTTCTCTTGAACTAGGAAACCTCTGTGTAGGATTCTAAAGACTCATCAATACGCCGGCAGTAGGTGGTGATCATATCAGTCACCCACAAGCCGCAAGCGGTCTGCTAAACGTAACGGCCACCCGGGTATTGAGCGATCAAAAGATCAACAAGAAAGCCTGCTCATACTCCTGTGAATCCAATTCGTAACACTACCGTATAGTCAGGTCTCTTCGTCAGATATGTCGCATATCACAGCCTGGGGGTGGTATAACGTCAGACCCTAATAGCATGATAAGTCATGCCGATGCAAGGTCCATAATGGTTCGAGAAACTACTAATAATGTAGGGTTCCTAAGCACGATAGCAAGGTTTCGGGTGGCATCGTCCATGCCAAATTAAAATTTTGCCATGCTAAAAGAACCCTAATATTCATATCAGATTTTTGCATTTTTATACCGCCCATTTCTAATCACATTGCTTATAGGTAGGTACTCCTGATCCGTGTTTGCTAAATAATTACAGTTTACAGGTTCTCAGCTCTAAGCAGTGAAATTCATGGAAAATCGCGACAAATTCTGGATTACTGCCAACCACAGATAAAATACGGGTCTTCGCTCTCTATCCGTATGTTGCCGCACACCAGTTTAAGAGACAAAATGGCAAATCAATGGTCATTTTCATGAACAAAGCACAATGTCAACACAAGATCCAAGATATCTACACGAAGCTCAAGAAAATCATGGCAAAAGATCCACATCAAATCACCTTTTGACCCGCTGAAAATCTGGAAGAAATGTGAAGAGCTTCTGAGAAACCAAGTATACCATATTGAAGTACACATCAACATAGAGATCCCCAGAAAAAATGAGCCATCAATTCAACTAAATGGCCGCGGATCCGTGGCCAACATGGCGACTCGGCCGCGGATCCGCGGCCGAGTTAACTCAGTGAAAGATTCTTTTTTGGGGGCATTTTAGTAATATCATTCAGGGCCAGATTGTTGCACTAGGGTTTCAGTTTCCTGCCTATAAATAGCCCAGAACAATGCCTAGTGAAGGGTGCTTAATTCTTGTGTTAGATTTTAGGATATATTTTTTTGTTCTTCTTCCTCTTTTCATCTTTTCTCCAATAAAACTTTGTAGTGAGCTTTTATGAGTGAAGTAATGAATAAAAGAGTTCTTTTCTTTATTATGCTTGTCTTGTTATATTGTTAATTATAATTGCTTGTAATTTTCATTTGCTAATCTAGTTGTTGTTATTTGTTGTTTGTTTCTTTCTTGTTCTATTTTTCTTTATCCTTAACAACAATGATGCTTAAATTTGATTCTTGCCAAGGTGATGTCTCAAATAGCTAGTTGTAATCTTCTAACCTCTTTCTTTCTATCTTCCTCCTTTTTTTGTATTTTTCCTTTTTTTTGTAATGGGTGAGTAGTTTCTCACTTGTTAGGGTAGGATAAGGAAAGTTTGAGAGAAAGAAATCTCTCTCACTCTTTTCTTATCCAACATCTTAATTCGGACTCCCGTTAATTGAACCACAATCCGCTCCCTACGGCACCCTATCCTACATGATAGCGGTGATTCCTTAGTGAGACCGGTTGTTGTTGAAGTTACCGGAGGTTAAGGCTAAGAGCTAAGAATGGACGGGCAAGTTCCTTCCTCCTCGTGCGATCAAATGGCGCCGTTGCCGGGGAGACGGTAGTTTATTTCTTTGTGTAATTTCGGGTTAATTTGTGAATATAAATATAACCGAAAAACAAAACAAAAAAATATATTGTAAAAATCGTCTTGTTATTTTTGATTAGTTTTTGTGCAAGTGTGCAGGATAAAAAAGAAGGTCGAGTTCAGTGCCAAAGACGTGAGAAGTTAGACCCATAACTCGCGGCTACACCGCGGGTGATCGAGACGAAACCAACGGTCTACTATAAAATTCTGGAGCAAACCCAGTGAGCAAATCAAGATTCAGGGGCTCCAAACAAGAAGAGGACACCCAACCCAGCATATTCAAGAAATCTGAAGGTCCAACTCACCCATACCGCCGCGGATCCGCGGCATAAGGGGTTGTTTGGCCGCGGATCCGTGGTTCCTTGCTGGTATCAGCATCCTAAATTTTTTGTGAGTATTTCCACCCTCTTCCCCACTCCTCTGAACTCCACTGAACTGTTTTTTCTGCAGCATTCTTTGCGCAAACTCTCTTCCCCCTTCCAATAAAATTGATCTTGTGTAGGATTCTTTGCGCCGCGCTAAAAAATAAAAAAATTGATTGCAATTGATTGTTACTGCTTTGCATATTTTTAATCGGACTTTAAGGGGCTTGAAACCAATCCAGATTGGGTGGGGATTTCATCACCCTTCCTAGGACCCCAGAAATCACATAAGGCATATGCATTGACCATTATTTAATTTAAAAATACTGGACTCAGCCCTAAGAACGTCGCGCTCAATAGGACAGAGGACTAGTTGTAGGCATCGGTCGTTTATCCTAACCTGACTTTGTGGTGTCTAGGCAAGTGTGTCTAAGGCAAGTGTGTCTAAGGCAAGTAGTTACTTAATTAGGTCCACTACTTGTAGTGGAGAGCCTCCCACTTACCTGGCACTTACCTGGCCGCAATTGGCAGTGAAGAGGCGGTTTGAGGTCCTATTTGTAGCCTTTCAGAACAGTTAGGAGCTGTCTAGCTGACCTAGGTGACCCTAGATCTAGGTGTGATTATTCATATTTTGTCTGTGATTGTTTGAAGCCGTTAGTCCGTACATATTTCTGCAAAGCTCTTTCTAAAAAGAAAAAAAAAGGAAAAAAAACAGAAAACAAAAACTTTTATAAAAACTTGCCCTTTGTTGCCAGAATCCTATTTTTTCACCCACCTCCTATCGTATTTCTCCATTGACGTTTTCTTACCCTCACCTTCTCCGCTTTGACTACATTAAACTCGTTTAGTGTATGTCCGGTTGGACTCGGGACACTAGTGCCCGCCTAGTCTGCGTTACGTTAGTCGCTACCGACTACGCGATCGACTCAGACGTCGAAACTCCTTCCACGCCTCTTTCACCCTTACCTTTGCCGGCCAACTCCGACGTTGACCGGGATTCTGTTCATACATCCTCACCTTCACTATCACCAACCTCTTCTTCTGCGATGTCAGGATTTAATCCAAACATCCCTTTGACTCCCCCGGGATTGATTCCACCTCCTATGGATGCGAATAATCCACAACCACCGCCTGTTGTAGCGCCACAGCGAATCACGCTCCAGGATCGTTTCTATCCCACCCGCTCTGCACTTCCCACCTGTCTTTCCCTTCCACCGGCCAATGGGGATAATTTCGACATTAAGCCCACTTCATTAACATGCTTCCGAAATTTCATAGGCTTGAATCTGAAGATGCCTATATCTTCATCAACAAGTTTAAGAATGTTTGTGCCATGATAAAAATGACCCAGCTGTCTGACGATGCTATACGGCTACGGGTCATTCCGTTCACTTTGTACGATCTTGCTGAAAAGTGGCTGTATAACACTGCTTCCCACTCCATAACCAGTTGGGACGAGTTTGTGAAAGCGTTTCTGAAGAAATTCTATCCAAATCACAAAACTGCGAGGATCCGTAACGAAATCAACCAATTTTCCCAGCTTCCTACTGAACCTTTTTGGAAGTGCTTTGACCGATATACAGACCTTCTTGTTCAGTGCCCTCACCACGGTATTGAGAAATGGCAACTTTGCCAAACTTTATACGAGGGCCTGATTCCAGCAACCAAGCAGTTGTTGGAAACATTTGTCAAGGCCAATTCCTATCCAAATCTGACGAGGAAGCATGGCAATTCTTCGACGACTTTGCGGAACAAAAGCTTCAATGGGAGAGCACCAGACCAAGTACTTCTTCTTCTTCCTCTACTTCTACTGGTCAGTCTAGGGTAGGCATTCACCAACTCGATGTCTCTATTGCAATGAAAGCCGAAATGGCTGCAATAACGAGAAAACTTGAAGCGATAGAGTGCAAATTTTCATCTCTTACTCCTGCCCCTGTTCTTCCCCTTCGTACCATTTGTGCTTGTTGTTCCGATCCATCTCACCTAACCGAAGAGTGTCCTTACAATCCACCATCTCAAGGACAGGATCAGGTTAATGCTGCATTTCAGCAATGACCAAGAAATGATCCATACTCTTCCACTTACAATCTCGGTTGGAGGAACCACCCCAACTTCGCCTGGAATCAGAACCAGCATCAATTCCAAGGCAACAATTTCCAGAGGCCCCCTCCTCCGCAACAACAAGCTCAGCAACAAACTCAACATCAATTTCAGCAGCCCTTCCAACCCCAACCTTTTCAAAATCAGACGAACAACTTTGCACCAAACAATTCTTTTCCTCAAAACAACTTTGTTCCGTCAAACAACGATAAGGTTTCCTCGCCAGAACGAAGTCTGGAGGCGTTTATAAAGCAATCAACACAATCCACCGCCAACATCCAGTCTTCCATTCAGTCTTTGGTGCAACACACTGCCGCTCACGGGCAAAGCATCAAAACCATCGAAGCCCAGATAGCACAACTGAATGCGGCCTTAAGCGAGCGAGAGAAGGGGAAACTTCCAACTCAACCACTTCCAAATCCTGGTCACCCACATAATATACATTTTGCTCTTGAACAACAGAACCATAATGTGAGTGCCGTGACTACATTGAGATCTGGAAAGATGCTGCAAAACAACATTGGGACACGGATAGATGCTGACACCCCGGCCGCTTTTTCTTCTTCTTTTTCTTCTTCTTCTTCTTCTTCTTCGTCTTCATGTCTTCTTTTCCATCTCTTATTGTTAGGATTTAGTTTAGCTTTTTCTTCTTCTTCATGTCTTCCTCCATTAAAATGTAGTGAGAGTATTGAGTGGATGATGAAATGAAGATGAGGGTTATTTTGCTTATCTTGTATTTTTATTTCATTGTATTGTAATTTAATTTCTAGTGTAACTTTATTATTTGTTGTTAATTAGTTGATTTTATTTCTTTTCTTGCTCTTTTCCTTCTCTTCTCTTTTCCATATTATTTTCAAGCGATGATACTCGCCGGAGTTCCTTGCTAAGGTGAGGACCCAAGAGTTAGCTTGCTTCACTTGTAAAACCGAATTTTTCTCTTTTCTTCCTTCTTGTTTTGTTTTCTTTTCTTTTATGATGTGTGAATAATTTCCTCCTTGTTAAGGCTAAGGAAGGTGGTATGAGGGATGAAGAAATCCCTTGTGCTTCTCTTCGCCAAACATCTTGAAACGAACCCCGACCAAACAAACGCAACCCCCTCACTTAGGCGCGCTATACGTGACATGTAGCCGCGACCTAAGTCGAGAAGTCCTTTAAGCGCACTACAACGTGACATATAGTTGTGACTTATTTGGATACATGGTTGCGGGTGTTTGGTCGAGGGTTGGAAATAAGCGTATTTAGCGGACGGACAAGAGGCACTAGGAATGGATTTAGCGTTGGAAAGCTTGCTTAAACTCGCAAATCCCATTCCTATGTCCTCATAATCCCCGCTACTTTCGATTATCCCAACATCGTTTTAAGAATGGCAAAAGACAAGCACAAGACTAATCCTAACGCTACTAACCGACCTTAACCTTAACAAGCTTACTTGAACATAAATACGAACACTTAGGATAGACATGAACAAACATATACACAATCTTTATTGACTCGTCTAAGACTCGAACGGACATACAACCATCACTCTGTGGATCGACCCGTGCTCAACCGGCTAGCTGCATAGCGACATTGTCCTGATCGCGGTTATAACTTTAGAACTTTGAACATCCAACACGCTAAAATCGTGCGATCACCTAACCATGGATGTTTAACTAGAGAATCATACGATAACAAGGTGTAAACAACTTTACAACAAGTGAGTAGGGATTACAACCTTTATAATCCGTTCCTTCACTTCTATAGCTCCTTGTTCTGGTCCCTTTGCTGCGATCAACGAACTCCCGGACTTTTGAGAGGCTCCATAAGATGTATGATGCATGCTTGTTAGAAGTCTTCAAATTCTATGATGATCTACGTTTAGGAAACACGGACTCAAGCTATCATTTCACTAATATGGAATTAATGAAGCTAACACCCTAAACTATATAGCAAGTATAGAAGAGAATGATGAAGTAGGAATTTTGATCACTTTAGAATTTAAATTCTCACTATTTTCTTTATCTCCTCAAAACTAAAGAGAGAGCTTGAGAGAGATCAAGATGCTGCTTTTTTACAAAAGCTGGACATCCCCATGTCTTAAAGGATTTAAGACAGGGTTTCTTCCCACTCCACATCTGATATGGTGTGGTAGGCACTGATTTAGTAGGAACCTGGTTCAAGAGATGTGCAGCTGTTTCCAGTGCATAACCCCAGAAAGATCGCGGTAACTCAGCCTTACTCATCATGGACCGTACCATATCCAATAGGGTTCGGTTCCGTCTCTCCGATACACCGTTGTGTTGCGGAGTGTATGGAGGAGTAAGCTGAGAGAGAATTCCATTCTCTTTTAAGTAATTCAGGAATTCGGTACTTAAGTATTCTCCTCCTCGATCCGATCTTAGGATCTTGATACTTTTGCCGGTTTGTTTCTCTACTTCACTCTTATATTCCTGGAACTTTTCAAAGGCCTCGGACTTATGTTTCATTAAGAAGACATAACCGTACCTTGAAAAATCATCCGTAAAAGTAATGAAGTAAGAGTAACCGCTTCGCGCATGTGTAGACATTGGACCGCACACGTCACTGTGTACGAGTCCCAAGAGCTCGCTCGCTCTTTCTCCGTGTCCAGTGAACGGAGCCTTTGTCATCTTTCCCATGAGACAAGATTCACAAGTGGCATAAGACTGATACTCGAACGGATCCAAGTATCCTTCTTTATGTAACTTAGTCAACCGTGTCTCATTGATGTGACCTAGTCTACAATGCCACAAGAAAGCCTGATTAATATCTGGAGACTTTCTTTTATGTGTATTCTGGATATTGAAAACCTGTGGTTGGTTTAAAACGTAAATACCGTTGTTTAATGTACCTGACCCAATCAAAACTTGATTAAGGTGAATGTTCACTACATTACTTACAAATGAAAATTCATAACCTTCTTTAGATAATAAAGATACAGAAATGATATTACAGGTTGCATTTGGTACATAATAACAACTACGCAAAACCAAAAAGTGTCCATCTGATAATCCCAGGTGATAGTCCCCCACGGCCTCTGCATCCATGCTAGCACCGTTCGCAACTCTGAGGGTCATGTCACCTGTCTTCAAAACTCTACGCTTTCTCAACGCCTGCAAAGAATTACAGATATGAGATCCTGATCCGGTATCCAATACCCAGGATGTAGAGTTTATTGATAGACAGTTTTCAATAACATACACACCTGAAGCTGAAGCTGCAACTCGCTTCAAATCCTGTGTTCTGGCTTTCCAAGCCTTGCAATCTTGTTTCCAGTGGCCACTTTTGTGACAATAGAAGCATTCTTCCTTCCCCACTAGCTTCCCCGCTACCTTTGTTGCTTTACCCTTTCCCTTCGTATCCACTTTACCGACACCGCCTCTTGGTTTGGCGGGGGCTTTCTTCTTCTTGCCCTTGGCTTTCGCCCTGGACCTAGAAGAGGAAGATCCTCCTACAAACAAAGTGGATGTCTCCCTATCCTTCTGTAGGGTGTCCTCAGCAGTCCTCAACATGTTCAGAAGCTCGGCAAGTTCAACCTCCTTTCCTTGCATGTTGAAGTTAAGAATGAACTGGGCGTAAGTGGAAGGAAGGGACTGGAGAATTAGATCAGTATAGAGTTCATTCTCCAACGTGGTCCCAAGGTCCGCGAGCTCCTCTATGTAGCCGATCATCTTAAGCACGTGGTCCGCTACCGATGATCCGACGGCCAACCTTGCCGAAAAGAGCTTCTTCGACACTTCGTATCTTGCGATACGAGACTGCTCTCCATACAGTTCTTTTGTATGGAGAAATATGGACTCTAGGTCCATATTCTCGTGCCTCCTCTGATGGTAATTGTCCATCGAGGCTAGTACGAGGCATTTGGCCCTCGCGCAATCTATCTCCCATGTCTTACGGATTTCTACATCCGCGACGCTGGAGGTGGGACCTGGGACGGGGGGAGCTTTGGTGGTAAGTATATACCCCAGCTTGTCATAAGTGATAGCCATCTTGACATTCCTGAGCCAATCTTTGTAGTTTGGCCCTGTCAATATGTTTTTATCTAATAGTAACTTAAGTCCGGTCATCTTGAATGGTCGCTGCAATTAGGAGAGAGAAAAGAAACACTTTAGCATGATGCTCTTGCAAGTTTAGAGTGGTTTTTAGTTTGTCTAAACTGGATGGCTCCCACTGTCTCTCGAATCCCTTCTCAAACCATAAAGAAAAGGATTAGCCGGGATCATTCTCACCGTACAATACTTGCTTAACCGTTCAGCCAGGCCAGTGTCGGTACTTCGAGGGAGGTTTTCCAACGCTTTCGCGAAGTTCCTTAATTAAGTAACCTCTTTTCCCTGTGGGCGTAGCCCCGCTAACACCTTTCTAGGCACCTACTAGGTTTATAGCATTGATCGTTAAGTGAGAGTTTTCCCGAGGAGTAGCATATACTCACAGTAGGATCGGGATCCAAATATCATCGCGTGATAAAACCGAAGGAATCCTACCAGAATCATCACACTCCAAATGGTATGCAACGCTAGCAAGTTTCAGTACTTATGAAACTCCCGATGTGGATTTTTGCCCCATGCTCTTATGACCTTGACTAAGGCCAACAAATCATAAGTCACATGTCAAGTTCTACCCGTCGTTATCCAGGTTAATTTGAACCCACCCGTATCCACCCTTGACTATGGCCAACAAGGCAATACGACTGTCTCAAACCAACGCATTCTATCTATGCAACATATGAATACCCACCAGCTACCAAACACTGTGCCTTGACTAAGGCCAACAAACACAGCTTGAATACCGTTGATTATTCATATGAAACGACGGAGGGCTATGAATGGTTTTGGCGAAACCGTGAACGTAGTGAACTTGATATAATCGATGGAACGAGATAGCTTTTAAAAGGAGTGGTTCAAGCTCCGCGTTTAAAAGTTTAGTTTTTGAAAAAGAACCGAGTGGTTTTCAAAGTGTTCCAATCGACTTTTACTTGGTTTATTTCTTGCATTAGTTCTTTTAATGCGTCCCATCATTTAATCCTACCATTGCAGAAAACAACCAAAATATGACGTACGCTTATGCCATTCGCATTCGCCACGGGGCCCCGTCATCACCCGTTAGGTTACTTAACTAACGACAGAGCGGGGGCTGGGCTAGCGCGGCTGTAAAACATAAGCAACGCCTAAATAGTTATTATATATAAATATATAGCAATGATAGACATTACAGATCACAGATGAATACATTGGATATACTAGGAATCCGCAATGCGTTCGAGCCTGCAACGCAAAGCGGATTACACGGTCGCGGTGAATAGCCAATACCCCACCCAAGACCCCTACGGGTGCGGCAAACTACCCGCCAAGCACCCGAAGCGAAGCAACCTCCCTCACCACCGTGAGTAGGCCACTCGGCGCTTCGAGATACCCGGTAGTTTGTGCACCCCCTCCATGGGTCTATCCTAGGAGCAAAAACAGTAAAAAGAATTATACAATGACGGCTACAACCCCGACCCGGTTGTGCGGCCATACAAAGAATATTATTACATCAATTTACATGTTACAAATGAATGAAAGAAAATAACGCTCATCTCACATCCAACCCGGCTATTCACCCGTGACAATCCAATCCATTCATATCCACAAACCAACAATCACAGATCACAGAGATGTATAACCCCGACTAATCGACTTATAGCGATTAGCCGACGTTCAATACATACAAGCATCACAGATATAACCGATATAGTTAAAGTGTAGTGAAGTTCCGAAAAATACGGATTTATAGGCCCCCAAAAGTAAATTTTAGTTCTGGAAAATCTGGGCACATATAACATATCCTAAAAATCCTAAAACCAACTCAGAAACAAACTGCAGCAAAAACGATACAGAGAGTTGACAAGACGGCCGCGCTTCCGCGGCAAGAGCTTCCTTATGCCGCGGAAGCGCGGTCCTCTTGGCTCCTCTCTGGTTCGTATTTGGTGGTGTTTCACACAAAACCCTGAGACAATTTTACAAGTATACAGTTTTTCATTTTAACCAGGAAAAATTTTAACAGAAAGTTGGATTTTGAAAAAGTTTGGTTTTAGGGTTTTTCGGTTTCGAAACTTCGTTACACTTAACTACTTAGCTAGTTTGAGTTTAGTTAGGCTCTGATACCACTGTTAGTCCGTGTTGCCCACCCCGGTGCTTACGGGGAGGCGGAAAACATAATAAAAATCGGATTTTTAATGACTTAGGCAACATGGACTATGCTTGTGAGGATCTTTGCTAAACATAAACTAGCTAACCCTAACTACAAAGTAGCTAAGTGAAGAAAGGTTATACCTTTGGTCTTTAGTCCTTCTCTCCTTGCTCCTAGGTATGGTAGAAAAGGATCACCTTGCTTGTCTTCTCCCGTCAAAGAAGGATCCACCCGAAAGCCACCACCTTTAGCTTCAACTCCAAGCTAGGAGTAACTAGAGTGCAAGAAATGCTAAGACTTGAACCCTAGAAGTGAGTAGAGAAGATCAAGAGAGGGTTTTTCTCAAGCTTTTTGTTTCTCAACACATGAGAGGGAGAGAGCTTGAGGGAGAGGATGAGCAAGAGAGAGAAAAGAAATGAGAGAATGAGAATAATAGTGAGCCATTCTCACTAATATGTGTGAGTTATTTTAATTAATCAATTAGCAAGAAAATTGTCATGGTTTAATCAAGAGGTGACCATTATCATTTCATTATTAATGCAAATTGCAAGAATCAAAGAGCATCTTCCAAATGAAATGATCATGGTCAAATTGTCAACTTGGTCAACAAGTCAACAAAGTCAAAGTGTCAACAACAACAACCATGCACAATAATTAAGCTAATTATTAATTAACAATAATACACACAAAAACAATAGGGTTAATAAAATGACAATAGTCATTAACCCTAAACAAGGTCCTCTCCCTCAATCTCAAGCAACCGTGCATACGCACCCGCATTCGTGAACCGAGGAACACGAACACAATGAGAAAAACCAATCTCAAATCATATACTAGGATCCGGCTTAAACCAAAGCCCGCTAGTATAAACTGTCCGGACAGCAAACGTGCACAAGTGCGCGGATGCGAACGAACCCTGTCGCAAAACCATGCGACCTCTACTCATTTTGCCTAAAGGCGAATAGCTCTCTGTGTGGGACTCTAAAGACTCGACACTACGCTGGCAGTGGGTTTAACCACAGACCGCAAGCGGCACTAGCTGTACGTAACGGTCCCCAGGTAGATGTCGATAAGAAGACTGACGAGGTGAACCCCATCTGCACTCCTACTGAGCCTGTATGTGACAGTCTCCGTACAGTCCGGTCTGTTCGTCTGATACATCGCATGGCGGGCCTAGGGGGGCGGTGAACGTCAGTCCCCTAATAGCGGTACAAGTCGTGTCGGAGTGTAGCCCAGAACACCCTGAGATAACACTGGAAACCTACCAGTATATCTCGCTTGCCCTGGCCAGGGACTACTTGTGTAATGGCTCTCCTAGACACAGCGCGATGTCAACCCCCAATACCGGGAGAGACGAATCCTGTCTAACCGTCACTGCCTCCAAGTGCTTCGGGACTGCACCCAAAAACTACCTGTTTGCACAGCTCCTTTGAGCCGTGGTAGGGTAGTAATCAAAGTGCAGTGGGAACACACTCGAGGCGAAGTGACAGTGTCAAGTCAGCGGACTAAGCTGTACTCATGTCACCTGGGAACTGATAACTGACGATAGGTATATTACCAACCAACAGTTCCCGACGAGTCCTGTCCAGTGTACTCGTAACCTAACGAGCACCCGCATACTATCCCAAGTACGACGTACTAACGGCTGTGGGACAGACCGTCTCCCACACTGGGATGAGAAGCGCATACGCTAGTCTACTCCGGAGTATCGATGCCCTGTCTCGATAGTCCAACGACCAGGGACCTGTATAAGGATGTGCTTATAGATTACCCAGCTCCCACGAGTGCGAGCGCCATCACAACGCTGGTAATCAAGCAAAGATCCTAAGGGCTCTACTAATATGTATACCAGCAATATGCTAAAAGAAACACATGCACATATTAAAGCAGAGACAAACCAAGTAGCATACTACCATTTCGAGCAAGATTGTATATACAACTGTGAATATCCCAAGCTTCCATTAAGTAATATACAAGCTAGTATGATACAGTAATGGCCTCTAGGGCATATACACTAACAATCTCCCACTTGCACTAAGGCCATGTACTGGCGTATCGAAGACCTATCATCTCGATCAGCCGCTCGAACTGAGTCTGGGGCAAGGCCTTGGTGAATGGATCTGCTGTGTTATCCTCTGATGCAACTCTCCGGACCTCGATCTCCTGGCGATCCACGATCTCCCTGATCAGGTGATACCGCCTTAAGATGTGTCTGGATTTCTGATGGGACCTGGGTTCCTTCGCTAAAGCTATAGCCCCGTTGTTGTCGCAATACAGAGGTATTGGGTCAACAATGGACGGAACCACCTGAAGTTCTTTCAAGAACTTCCTCATCCAGACAGCTTCTTTTGCGGCATCAGATGCAGCGATGTATTCCGCTTCCATAGTCGAGTCAGCAACGGTTTCCTGTTTGGAGCTCTTCCAACACACCGCCCCTCCATTGAGGGTAAAGACAAAACCCGACATGGACTTGGAATCATCCTTGTCACTCTGGAAGCTGGAGTCAGCAAAGGCCTCAATCTGCAGGTCTTTTCCGCCATACACCAAGAACATCTCCTTAGTCCTTCTCAGGTACTTGAGAATGTTCTTTACTGCTATCCAATGTTTCTCCCCAGGGTTTGACTGATACCTGCTTACCACACTCAGTGCATAAGCCACATCCGGTCTGGTACACAACATCGCATACATTATAGAGCCTACCGCAGAAGCGTAGGGTATAATAGACATGCGATCCCTCTCCAAATCAGTCTTGGGAGACATCTCTTTGGAGAGGGTGATCCCGTGACAAGCCGGTAGATTACCGCGCTTGGAATCTTCCATACTGAATCTCTTCAGTATGGTGTCGATGTACCTGGACTGCGAGAGTCCTAATATCCTCTTGGATCTGTCACGGTAGATCCGGATACCCAGAATGTATGAGGCATCACCCAGGTCTTTCATGGAGAACCTGTGTGACAAGAACCCCTTGACAGATTGTAGCATAGGAATGTCATTTCCTATTAAGAGAATGTCATCCACGTATAAAACGAGGAATACTACAGTTCTCGCTACAAATCTACAATAGATGCATGGTTCATCTGGATTTTTGATAAAGCCAAATTCTTTGACCGTCTCATCAAAACAGATGTTCCAACTCCGCGATGCCTGCTTGAGTCCATAAATGGACTTGAGCAACTTGCACACCTTTCCGCTGCTCCCACCCTGAATGAAACCCTCTGGCTGGTCCATATAGACACACTCCTCTAAATGACCATTTAGAAAAGCTGTCTTTACGTCCATCTGCCAAATCTCATAATCGTGGAAAGCAGCGATGGCAAGAAGGATCCGAATGGATTTCAGCATAGCTACTGGAGAAAAGGTTTCGTCATAGTCCAAACCAGGTCGCTGACGAAAACCCTTTGCTACCAGTCTAGCTTTATAGGTCTCAACCTGTCCATCTACACCAATCTTCCTTTTGAAGATCCACTTGCATCCTACGGGTTTTACCCCGTCTGGAGCAATGTCCAACGTCCATACTTTGTTGGTGTACATGGACTCCATCTCGGTCCGCATTGCATCCAGCCATTTTACCGAGTCGACGCTCTGAATGGCTTGCTGGAAGCTAGTAGGCTCATCGCAATCTAGGATGCAGTCCTCTCTATCCCCGTCAATGAGGAAACCGTAGTACCTCTCGGGCGGATGAGACTGCCTACTACTCCTGCGGAGTGGCATGGGAATGTCTTGTTCTTTCGAACCTTCTGGTTCCTCTAAGCTTTCAGTGATGGTTTGTGGTTCTGGAATTTCTTCCAGTTCTATTGCGTTCCCGCTTATCTGATTTTCTAAAAACTCAGTTTCCAAGAAGCGGGCATGACGAGAAACAAGGACTTTTTGCTCCTCTGCGTAATAGAAGAGATACCCCTTGGAGTTCTTTGGGTATCCCACAAACTTGCACTGTACTGAGCGTGCCTCGAGCTTGTCCGCATGCTGCTTTTTTACAAAAGCTGGACATCCCCATGTCTTAAAGGATTTAAGACAGGGTTTCTTCCCACTCCACATCTGATATGGTGTGGTAGGCACTGATTTAGTAGGAACCTGGTTCAAGAGATGTGCAGCTGTTTCCAGTGCATAACCCCAGAAAGATCGCGGTAACTCAGCCTTACTCATCATGGACCGTACCATATCCAATAGGGTTCGGTTCCGTCTCTCCGATACACCGTTGTGTTGCGGAGTGTATGGAGGAGTAAGCTGAGAGAGAATTCCATTCTCTTTTAAGTAATTCAGGAATTCGGTACTTAAGTATTCTCCTCCTCGATCCGATCTTAGGATCTTGATACTTTTGCCGGTTTGTTTCTCTACTTCACTCTTATATTCCTGGAACTTTTCAAAGGCCTCGGACTTATGTTTCATTAAGAAGACATAACCGTACCTTGAAAAATCATCCGTAAAAGTAATGAAGTAAGAGTAACCGCTTCGCGCATGTGTAGACATTGGACCGCACACGTCACTGTGTACGAGTCCCAAGAGCTCGCTCGCTCTTTCTCCGTGTCCAGTGAACGGAGCCTTTGTCATCTTTCCCATGAGACAAGATTCACAAGTGGCATAAGACTGATACTCGAACGGATCCAAGTATCCTTCTTTATGTAACTTAGTCAACCGTGTCTCATTGATGTGACCTAGTCTACAATGCCACAAGAAAGCCTGATTAATATCTGGAGACTTTCTTTTATGTGTATTCTGGATATTGAAAACCTGTGGTTGGTTTAAAACGTAAATACCGTTGTTTAATGTACCTGACCCAATCAAAACTTGATTAAGGTGAATGTTCACTACATTACTTACAAATGAAAATTCATAACCTTCTTTAGATAATAAAGATACAGAAATGATATTACAGGTTGCATTTGGTACATAATAACAACTACGCAAAACCAAAAAGTGTCCATCTGATAATCCCAGGTGATAGTCCCCCACGGCCTCTGCATCCATGCTAGCACCGTTCGCAACTCTGAGGGTCATGTCACCTGTCTTCAAAACTCTACGCTTTCTCAACGCCTGCAAAGAATTACAGATATGAGATCCTGATCCGGTATCCAATACCCAGGATGTAGAGTTTATTGATAGACAGTTTTCAATAACATACACACCTGAAGCTGAAGCTGCAACTCGCTTCAAATCCTGTGTTCTGGCTTTCCAAGCCTTGCAATCTTGTTTCCAGTGGCCACTTTTGTGACAATAGAAGCATTCTTCCTTCCCCACTAGCTTCCCCGCTACCTTTGTTGCTTTACCCTTTCCCTTCGTATCCACTTTACCGACACCGCCTCTTGGTTTGGCGGGGGCTTTCTTCTTCTTGCCCTTGGCTTTCGCCCTGGACCTAGAAGAGGAAGATCCTCCTACAAACAAAGTGGATGTCTCCCTATCCTTCTGTAGGGTGTCCTCAGCAGTCCTCAACATGTTCAGAAGCTCGGCAAGTTCAACCTCCTTTCCTTGCATGTTGAAGTTAAGAATGAACTGGGCGTAAGTGGAAGGAAGGGACTGGAGAATTAGATCAGTATAGAGTTCATTCTCCAACGTGGTCCCAAGGTCCGCGAGCTCCTCTATGTAGCCGATCATCTTAAGCACGTGGTCCGCTACCGATGATCCGACGGCCAACCTTGCCGAAAAGAGCTTCTTCGACACTTCGTATCTTGCGATACGAGACTGCTCTCCATACAGTTCTTTTGTATGGAGAAATATGGACTCTAGGTCCATATTCTCGTGCCTCCTCTGATGGTCATTGTCCATCGAGGCTAGTACGAGGCATTTGGCCCTCGCGCAATCTATCTCCCATGTCTTACGGATTTCTACATCCGCGACGCTGGAGGTGGGACCTGGGACGGGGGGAGCTTTGGTGGTAAGTATATACCCCAGCTTGTCATAAGTGATAGCCATCTTGACATTCCTGAGCCAATCTTTGTAGTTTGGCCCTGTCAATATGTTTTTATCTAATAGTAACTTAAGTCCGGTCATCTTGAATGGTCGCTGCAATTAGGAGAGAGAAAAGAAACACTTTAGCATGATGCTCTTGCAAGTTTAGAGTGGTTTTTAGTTTGTCTAAACTGGATGGCTCCCACTGTCTCTCGAATCCCTTCTCAAACCATAAAGAAAAGGATTAGCCGGGATCATTCTCACCGTACAATACTTGCTTAACCGTTCAGCCAGGCCAGTGTCGGTACTTCGAGGGAGGTTTTCCAACGCTTTCGCGAAGTTCCTTAATTAAGTAACCTCTTTTCCCTGTGGGCGTAGCCCCGCTAACACCTTTCTAGGCACCTACTAGGTTTATAGCATTGATCGTTAAGTGAGAGTTTTCCCGAGGAGTAGCATATACTCACAGTAGGATCGGGATCCAAATATCATCGCGTGATAAAACCGAAGGAATCCTACCAGAATCATCACACTCCAAATGGTATGCAACGCTAGCAAGTTTCAGTACTTATGAAACTCCCGATGTGGATTTTTGCCCCATGCTCTTATGACCTTGACTAAGGCCAACAAATCATAAGTCACATGTCAAGTTCTACCCGTCGTTATCCAGGTTAATTTGAACCCACCCGTATCCACCCTTGACTATGGCCAACAAGGCAATACGACTGTCTCAAACCAACGCATTCTATCTATGCAACATATGAATACCCACCAGCTACCAAACACTGTGCCTTGACTAAGGCCAACAAACACAGCTTGAATACCGTTGATTATTCATATGAAACGACGGAGGGCTATGAATGGTTTTGGCGAAACCGTGAACGTAGTGAACTTGATATAATCGATGGAACGAGATAGCTTTTAAAAGGAGTGGTTCAAGCTCCGCGTTTAAAAGTTTAGTTTTTGAAAAAGAACCGAGTGGTTTTCAAAGTGTTCCAATCGACTTTTACTTGGTTTATTTCTTGCATTAGTTCTTTTAATGCGTCCCATCATTTAATCCTACCATTGCAGAAAACAACCAAAATATGACGTACGCTTATGCCATTCGCATTCGCCACGGGGCCCCGTCATCACCCGTTAGGTTACTTAACTAACGACAGAGCGGGGGCTGGGCTAGCGCGGCTGTAAAACATAAGCAACGCCTAAATAGTTATTATATATAAATATATAGCAATGATAGACATTACAGATCACAGATGAATACATTGGATATACTAGGAATCCGCAATGCGTTCGAGCCTGCAACGCAAAGCGGATTACACGGTCGCGGTGAATAGCCAATACCCCACCCAAGACCCCTACGGGTGCGGCAAACTACCCGCCAAGCACCCGAAGCGAAGCAACCTCCCTCACCACCGTGAGTAGGCCACTCGGCGCTTCGAGATACCCGGTAGTTTGTGCACCCCCTCCATGGGTCTATCCTAGGAGCAAAAACAGTAAAAAGAATTATACAATGACGGCTACAACCCCGACCCGGTTGTGCGGCCATACAAAGAATATTATTACATCAATTTACATGTTACAAATGAATGAAAGAAAATAACGCTCATCTCACATCCAACCCGGCTATTCACCCGTGACAATCCAATCCATTCATATCCACAAACCAACAATCACAGATCACAGAGATGTATAACCCCGACTAATCGACTTATAGCGATTAGCCGACGTTCAATACATACAAGCATCACAGATATAACCGATATAGTTAAAGTGTAGTGAAGTTCCGAAAAATACGGATTTATAGGCCCCCAAAAGTAAATTTTAGTTCTGGAAAATCTGGGCACATATAACATATCCTAAAAATCCTAAAACCAACTCAGAAACAAACTGCAGCAAAAACGATACAGAGAGTTGACAAGACGGCCGCGCTTCCGCGGCAAGAGCTTCCTTATGCCGCGGAAGCGCGGTCCTCTTGGCTCCTCTCTGGTTCGTATTTGGTGGTGTTTCACACAAAACCCTGAGACAATTTTACAAGTATACAGTTTTTCATTTTAACCAGGAAAAATTTTAACAGAAAGTTGGATTTTGAAAAAGTTTGGTTTTAGGGTTTTTCGGTTTCGAAACTTCGTTACACTTAACTACTTAGCTAGTTTGAGTTTAGTTAGGCTCTGATACCACTGTTAGTCCGTGTTGCCCACCCCGGTGCTTACGGGGAGGCGGAAAACATAATAAAAATCGGATTTTTAATGACTTAGGCAACATGGACTATGCTTGTGAGGATCTTTGCTAAACATAAACTAGCTAACCCTAACTACAAAGTAGCTAAGTGAAGAAAGGTTATACCTTTGGTCTTTAGTCCTTCTCTCCTTGCTCCTAGGTATGGTAGAAAAGGATCACCTTGCTTGTCTTCTCCCGTCAAAGAAGGATCCACCCGAAAGCCACCACCTTTAGCTTCAACTCCAAGCTAGGAGTAACTAGAGTGCAAGAAATGCTAAGACTTGAACCCTAGAAGTGAGTAGAGAAGATCAAGAGAGGGTTTTTCTCAAGCTTTTTGTTTCTCAACACATGAGAGGGAGAGAGCTTGAGGGAGAGGATGAGCAAGAGAGAGAAAAGAAATGAGAGAATGAGAATAATAGTGAGCCATTCTCACTAATATGTGTGAGTTATTTTAATTAATCAATTAGCAAGAAAATTGTCATGGTTTAATCAAGAGGTGACCATTATCATTTCATTATTAATGCAAATTGCAAGAATCAAAGAGCATCTTCCAAATGAAATGATCATGGTCAAATTGTCAACTTGGTCAACAAGTCAACAAAGTCAAAGTGTCAACAACAACAACCATGCACAATAATTAAGCTAATTATTAATTAACAATAATACACACAAAAACAATAGGGTTAATAAAATGACAATAGTCATTAACCCTAAACAAGGTCCTCTCCCTCAATCTCAAGCAACCGTGCATACGCACCCGCATTCGTGAACCGAGGAACACGAACACAATGAGAAAAACCAATCTCAAATCATATACTAGGATCCGGCTTAAACCAAAGCCCGCTAGTATAAACTGTCCGGACAGCAAACGTGCACAAGTGCGCGGATGCGAACGAACCCTGTCGCAAAACCATGCGACCTCTACTCATTTTGCCTAAAGGCGAATAGCTCTCTGTGTGGGACTCTAAAGACTCGACACTACGCTGGCAGTGGGTTTAACCACAGACCGCAAGCGGCACTAGCTGTACGTAACGGTCCCCAGGTAGATGTCGATAAGAAGACTGACGAGGTGAACCCCATCTGCACTCCTACTGAGCCTGTATGTGACAGTCTCCGTACAGTCCGGTCTGTTCGTCTGATACATCGCATGGCGGGCCTAGGGGGGCGGTGAACGTCAGTCCCCTAATAGCGGTACAAGTCGTGTCGGAGTGTAGCCCAGAACACCCTGAGATAACACTGGAAACCTACCAGTATATCTCGCTTGCCCTGGCCAGGGACTACTTGTGTAATGGCTCTCCTAGACACAGCGCGATGTCAACCCCCAATACCGGGAGAGACGAATCCTGTCTAACCGTCACTGCCTCCAAGTGCTTCGGGACTGCACCCAAAAACTACCTGTTTGCACAGCTCCTTTGAGCCGTGGTAGGGTAGTAATCAAAGTGCAGTGGGAACACACTCGAGGCGAAGTGACAGTGTCAAGTCAGCGGACTAAGCTGTACTCATGTCACCTGGGAACTGATAACTGACGATAGGTATATTACCAACCAACAGTTCCCGACGAGTCCTGTCCAGTGTACTCGTAACCTAACGAGCACCCGCATACTATCCCAAGTACGACGTACTAACGGCTGTGGGACAGACCGTCTCCCACACTGGGATGAGAAGCGCATACGCTAGTCTACTCCGGAGTATCGATGCCCTGTCTCGATAGTCCAACGACCAGGGACCTGTATAAGGATGTGCTTATAGATTACCCAGCTCCCACGAGTGCGAGCGCCATCACAACGCTGGTAATCAAGCAAAGATCCTAAGGGCTCTACTAATATGTATACCAGCAATATGCTAAAAGAAACACATGCACATATTAAAGCAGAGACAAACCAAGTAGCATACTACCATTTCGAGCAAGATTGTATATACAACTGTGAATATCCCAAGCTTCCATTAAGTAATATACAAGCTAGTATGATACAGTAATGGCCTCTAGGGCATACACACTAACATTTATGACATCCTTAACCCATGTAGAGAATAAACCATGGCTAAGTGATTAGGGTTAGGTCAATAAATATCTTAGGTCAAAAAAAAATTGGTGGACTTAGTCAATGAATCAACAAGCTTCCTCCAAGCTCATCCATGACTAATTCCAAGCAATTTTGAATTAACTAAAATAAATAAAAACCTACCATTTTCACAAGTATGGTGTTAGTCACAAACACCCAAGTTGCATGTGTAACCTAGCATGTCGCAATATTATATATCACACATATAATTTTGTGAACAAAAGAAAATTATACAATAAACATGTATCACATATATGTTAAATGTATAATAAGTGAGAAAAATAAATACTTAAGTGACCATATATTTGTTAATGTAATTTAATTTATCATATATATATAATTATACATTAAATTATTAAATCTATACTTGATTTAAAAATCCGGCTATATCACATATAACCGGCTAATATAATATGTATCATTTTATCGAATCAACACTTGATCCGATAACCCGGTTATATCACATATAACCGGCCGATATCACATATCGGGAGAATAAAATATGGTATTGAGGGCGTTTGTGAGGTTTGAAGTGGAGGGGGAGATGAGGGCACCCATGAAGGTGAGAAGAAGGAGGAAGATGAAGAAATAATGAAGAGGCAATGGCCAAGACTAAGGTTGACTCCTCATCCCCTCTCTCTCTCATGCCCATCCCTCCTTATTCAATTCTTTTCTTTTATTCTCTTTATCTTTTCTATTCTATTTTTTCTTTTCTCATCTCTTTTAAAAACTAAACCAAGCATGAAGAAATGAGGAAAAGCCATGAAAGAAAGATGTAACAATGTAAAAATTACGTGGTGCATGTCACATGCACAAAACTAGCTTAATGCAAGCTTAGCGATATTTAATCTCGATTAGCGTTAAAAGTGTATATAATAAATCATAAAAATTCATAATTTGCTTAATTCATTTAAAACGCGCTCATTTTAGTAATTTCTACAATTTTCCAAATTTTCCCCAATTTATCGGTATTTAATTATACCGCACTAATAAAATATTCAATATATTTATTATTAAATTATAAAAATTTCCAAAGATAATATTTTATTTTTCTTAAATGTTACAGTTTTCCCCTTAAAGAAATTCGGTCCCTGAATTAAAATTTAAACTCCCCCAATTTCTAAAACATTTCAGCAAAATGATCATGTCGTCGGGGCTCCGAAATCAAAAATACATAAAACACATCGTAGCGCAAAGTATGCACATGAAAAATGAGCATATAACTCAAAATCAAAACTTCATCAAGCATCCCGCAATTATCGGAGTTATGGCGAAGACACCAATGTCAAAGCCCCAAACGAAAACCAACATGATATACTCAAAACTATAATCTGTACATAGCACGCATCTTTGTAACTCGTCAAAACATCTAAAGAAATGCATGCCAAAAACTTTTTAAGTAATTGTGCGATGCGCGTAACACGGCACGGTGGCCGGCGTTTATTGTAAGAAAATAACTATATCCATATATACCCTTTGTTTAATATGCACGTCTCGCCATTTGAAAAATAATTTAGAAGGGTTTCCTTTGTAAAAAGTTTCGGGTCATCTCGGACACATAGGTAAATACTGAGGCTATAGCTCCTTTTTGGAAATCCCTTCGATAACTATCAATGCATGCAAAAATATATTCAGGTACTGTCTCTGACTAGTCCTGCTCAGCTACTATACCAAATAGTAAATATCATAAAAACATACTGCTCTAAAAGAAATCAATCCAAAATGTATATATGAATGCCACGTGCGTCTGGTGCGCATGGAAATCAAAATCAACAAATGTGCCCTACATGTGCACAGAAACAAAACATAAGTGCAACGGGTGTGCACGAAACACCTGTCAAGGGCAACGGGTATGCCTGACAGCAATATCAGGTGTATCTGATATGCACGAAGAATATCGATTTAGTGCATCTGGCGTGCACCAAAATCGCATCAAGCGCCCAAGTATGCGCAAGAATCCAAATCAAGCACACAGAGTGCACGAAATCAACATCAATATCATAATCGAAATCGATGGTATACAATAAAGCTCAATCCAAATCAGGTATACCGCAGTATATAATCTCACAACCATGTGTATCAGCGTGCACAAATCAAATCAAAACACTAAAAGTGCATGAAAACTATGCCGAAAGCACAAGTCATATCATATGCATATCATAGGCATGAAATCCAAAACCAACCTCTCGAATGACATCAAATCGAAGTCAAGTTCAACCGTAGTGTACAAAATCTCAATCATGCAAAAAATCGCCCAAAATACCAAAATCCAAAAATGGCGGATGCATGATATTCGAATCACCAAATCCCAGATCGTAAACACTGTCGTCGATATGTCCTTCCTTCGCAGTCAAGAAGGTGTCGGTGCATCCAAAGCTAGCAGAGCAAGATATCTACTTGCCTCCTGTTCTTGTTCTGGCGCCTGGTGCCTTAGGCTCTTGTCTCTCATTATGAATTGCTAGATATATAGCTCCTCGGCTAAACGGCCCAATATGGAATGACGACGGAAATAGTCCCGCTCTGGCCCATCCTCTAATGATCTCTGGCCAACTATCTCATCGACGGTGCCGAACTCTGGCATGCTGGGTGTGCACAATATGACCTCACCTGGGTCCAAGTCTTCTCGTATAGTATTCCAGAAAGGTTCGGTCAAAGTCTCTCCCAAATCTCGTTTCTGCTGAACTGCCCGGAAGTCATCATCCTTTACTAAATCTATTTCTTGTTTCGGAACGGCTGCATACTCATCACGACTCTTCCTGGATGATATTTCCATATACCACGCCTCTGCATGCCTATCACATTTCTGATATTAGCGGAGTGGAACGTCATCTCATCAAGATCTCGTACAAACCTCTTACTCCTCTTATCTCTAATGTCGACTGATTCGGACTCGTCTGTTCATGGCTGCATGGACTACGTTGCAATGGCTATACTCGTATCTGGAGTCTCCCAAGTAATGTACCCTATCACTTGATATCCGAATGACATCGAACCTCCCGATCAATTCGTCGAAGTTCCATAATCCCCTAAGAGATCAACATCTTGGATACAGTTTAATAGTATTCTAGTACATGCCACAGTACCTATGGACCGGCCGTAGAAGGGCAAACCCAAGCATCATCAATGGTACCGCTGAACTGCTGCAAACCCTAAGGTTTCAAAGCGTTCTCATGGTCATTATATCGAGTTAGGGTTTCATTCTTCTAGAGGGTCCACGGAATTACTTGCATGTTTCCCCGAATACTTTAAACATGGAAAATGGGTTTCTGACATTCGATCGTCTTCCTTCGACTCCTAACGTACCTGCATGAAGTCGTCTCTAGCTGGAATCAATCAATCTGATGACCTCGCATCGAGGTAGGCAACGAATCACATGTCCTAGTCTTTCCTACTTGGGTGACTAGCGATCTTCTATCATATCTCTAAGCACAACTCGTGCGGCAATAGCTCCAAACATCTGGGGCGATATCTCGTCAGTCGCAGCAACAACTCAGTCATTCATCCGCACGCTGAACAGTGCCTCAATCATCAATATAATCGGTGCATTGATGGTCATCACATTCTGGTTGGCCTCTAGCAGTAGCCTGATTCTCTTGTGCTGATCTGCACGTCCGAGAAATCTCGTAAAAGCGATCCATCAAACGCTCATGGTGCGAACACAATAAAACGACGCCTCTATGCAATCGTATGTCCCTGGAATCACGCCCTGGTCAGTCCTCGTTTGTGACGAGCTCATGCTGACCGCAACTCTAGCCGTAGCTCTCTCTTCCCGTGTAATCATGGCAACAGAAACCATAAACTAATATTGATGAGGATAGATCATAAGAATGAATATAATACTGTGCAAAGAAATGTACATCCTAAGGCTCCCTAAGCGGAGTAGCGTATCGTAAGTATGCCGCGGAACATACACATTGTACGTCACTCTCCTTAAGTCAACTACTCCATCAACCAAGCTCAACCTACGCGATGAAAGTTCGGGTCTAATACCCCCTCGACTAAGTCTAATTCCGTAAGGTCAAGCCTAGATTCCGTATATATACAAACGCCCTAGGCTTCGCATAGTCAAACATAGACTCGAACCAAGGTTAAACTAGCGCTCTGGTCACGACCCCAAATGGCACGTGACTGGCACTTGAATCATATGACGTCTATAGGACCCCATCTAATTCAAGTAAGACAAGAAATCCTAGAAATCTAAACCATTTTAAGAAAAAAAGTGAAGAAAACATGTATTAAAGCAAGTGGTTTTAAGAACATAAGCCGAAGTATGCATTTTTAAAATCTCAAGTCTTTTCTGAAAATTTCGGCAGAGTTTCCTTTGTAAATACTGGCCCCAAAAGGGTAATACACGCATAATATGAAATAAGGGCATCTCCAAGCGGGTGATAGCTCTTCGTCAACTGACGGTCACAACCACGCAAGCAATATAATATACAACGCTGAAGGGCGAGGATCAAAACTCAAAAGGAAACTCAAATCATCAAGAAAACCATAATAATACAACGCGCGACTCTATGTTCGAAAGAATATACACTGGTCTTCTAAGTCTAATAAATATACAAGTCTGGTTGATAGAGTTACTAGATACAACTGATTAAAAAAAGAATACAAGGGTGGTCACGATGCGAGTGAACCCACCTACCAAAGCAATCATCTGAAAAGGAACAGTGTGCCAGCAAAGCCGCAACGAACCTGTACGCAAAACCTGTAAGAAACTGTGGCACAACGGGGGTGAGTTTCCAACTCGTGAGTAGAAAACATCACAGAGCAGAAATATTATGTATGACTCAATCCTAGATCAATACTATCAGTAATATATATCCTCAATATGATAAATTCTGAAGCCTGATAAGATGGCAAGGGTAAACATCTATACAAAAGTGAATACCATGTGCTCGTGTTAGTGCCTCAGGTAACAACATATCATAAACATGATGTGTGATCAATGTAATCAACATGAAATCAGTGTCAACTATATCTTGAAATCTATAAGTATGTGGATATCATCCAACTATGTAATCAATGCCTGTATGCATGGGATCTCATCTACGGGTCAACCAATGACACAACAACATCATGCACATAAATATCATAAAAGCATATGCATGAAAGTATGAGGATATAAATCAACGTGTGTCCCTCGCAACACATCAAAATCATGGAACCTGAGTGTCCAGCATCAAAACTCGAAAACATCATGAAACCCGTGTCCAGCATCGATACATAAATCCTCATATCTCGGGCTCCGTCAGTCCGGATTGGCCATCGGGCTCCGTCAGTCCGGATTGGCCATCGGGCTCCGTCAGTCCGGATCGGCCCATATCATGTTTCGACTCGGGTCGTTATCCTCCGGATATCCGTCGAGCCCAAATACTATCACCGGTAGGTATGGTTCCCCTGTCAGGCTCATTGGCATGGTCCATCGAAATACCTTTCTTGCCCCGGGGTACCTCCGAGCCCCACAATGTACCCGCACACGGCCCATGATGCCTCCTCGCATGGAGTATATATATCAGAACCGATAAAACTCATGGTGGCTGCTGAAATATCATATCAAGAGAAACCGGATTTTTTTCAAAAAATGAATAATTTCATGAAACTATCACGGTCCTCAAATCCAGAAATCTCATGAAAACAGCATATCTCAATGCGTATAATCATAAAGCATGATTTATACGACATATAACATAACTGTAAACATATCTGTATATTGTGCAACATGGAATCATTAATATGCACATATCAAAGGAAAAACCGCTCTTTCAAATGAATGCAGTTTTAAAATATATCTTGCAGTTCCTAACCTTTCCAAAGTCAAATGCAGCATCGTAAAAAGGTGCGTATATAACTGTAGCAAGTAAATTGAGCACAGAGTCATATCATGATGCATCAATTGTTAGTTATATGTATGCCCTAGAGGCCATTACTGTACATAGGATGTATATTGTAGTGGATGCTGGGACATATATAGGGAGGACTTTCTTGCTCGACATGATAGTATGCTATCTGGTTGCTCTTTGCCTTAACGTGTATACTGATTGTCTCTCTATTACATGTTGGTAAAGCCCTTAGGATGTGCACTTGACTACCTGGACTATGATGCGGATCATACTAGTGGGGACATGGTAGTCCGTAAGTACATCCTTCAAAGTCCCTAGTTGTGGGTGTATCGAGACGGGGCATCGATATACCAGTGTAGACTAGCGTATACCTTCTCGACCCATACAGATGGGCGATGGATGATCCCATATCCATCGGTGTTTGACATCAGAGATGATATACGGGTGCTCAGTAGAGACTGGGTACACTGGACGGACTCGCCGAGAACTCCCAGATGGTATTATACCTCACGTCAGATGGCAGTTCTCTGGTGACACTGGTACAGAGTAGTCTGTTGACCGGAGATCGTCATAGAGTCTTGTGTGGTTCCCACTGTGCTTTGATTTCCATCTTACCACGTCCAAGAGGGCGTGCAAAATGGTGGTTTTTGGGTACAGTCCCGAGTCACATGGAGGCAATGAGCGATAGGAGGGGATTCGTCTCTCCCGGTATAGGGAGTTGATGTTGCGCTGTGTTCGATTGGCTATAACAGGAAATCCCTGGCCAGGGTTGCAGAGATTTACTGGTAAGTGTTACTAGTAGTTTCTCGAACAGTTATAGACCTCATATCGACACGACTTATCGAGCTATTGGGGTCTGACGTTTACCACCCCTAGGCGAGATATGCGACATATCAGACGATCAGACCGGACTGTACGGTAGTGTTGCTGGTTGGATTCACTGGAGTGTGAGCGGGCTTGCTCGTCGATCTTCAGATCGCTCAATACCCGGGTGGCCGTTATGTTTAGCAGACCGCTTGCGGCTTGTGGGTGTTTGATATGATCATCACCTGCTGTCGGCGTATTGACGAGTCTTTAGAGTCCTACACAGAGGTTTCCTGGCTCAAGCGAAACGAAATAGGAGCGCATATGAGATATGTGCGGGACCGAGAATGATACCAGTATGTGATACTGTATTTGATTCTCGCGATATGTGACATCGATCGGTTATATGCGATATAGCCGGGTTATCAGATCAAGTGTTGATTCGATAAGTTGTTACTGTTGATATTAGTCGGTTATATGCGATATGACCGGATCGTTAAATCAAGTGTTGATTTAATGATTTAATGCATAATTATATATTTGATATATTACTTTGCATTAACTAGTATCGGTTCACTTTAAATGGATTTTCTCACTCGGATGTGCGCATTGTATATGCGATATACTTTTGTGCACTTATTTGTATCATGTTTGATGATACATGATAGTTTGGTTAAGTGTAAAGAATTAATCTTTGGTTAAGTAAATGGTTAGGGTTTTATTTATTTATTCATTCTTTTATCTATTTCTTTTTGGATGAAAAGAATGAGAAAAGAAAAACAAATGGTTGCTTTCTTAGAAGCTTCTTCAAGCTTCATGCTACTTTGACCAAAGCAACCATTCTTGTCTTCTTTTCTAACCCTAACCATTCCACCTAACTAAAGTTAATTCTCTACACTTTACCATGGTTCTAATATGATAAGTATTCATTTCTTTTCTAATTTTAATGAACTAATCATAACAATTAGCTTCTTCTTCTTCATCTTCTTCAAAGAGGAAAAGCTTTCTTCATCAATGGTGGATTGATGAAACAAGTGAGAAATCCAATTCTAAAGTCTACCCACTTCCTATTTCTTCATCCTGTACCTCTTGCCAAGTAGTAGAGTGTGTTTTCTTCACAAGTTTCTTGACTTGGTGAAGTCGGAGCTTGATTTAGCGATGCCTCGACATAGATCATCTTCGGCATGGACATCGATGACCTAGCCCGTCCATTCTCCGATGAAGCCGACGCTAGAGCCCGGGACTTGTTATGGACAGCGAGGAGACTTCATTGCCGAGCTATGGAGGTGGAGAACCGGATCTACAAAGGTTGTATTTCCGTATCTCTTAGTTAAGTGTTAACTAGTTTATTGTTTCGCCTAAATATCTAGCCAACGATCCGTAGTCGGGTCTCTCGGCACCAAGAATTTTTGAAATTGGCATGGTTGATGCCTTGTGAGACCTCATTAGGGTGCCTAGGAACCCTACAGTGGTATCAGAGCCTAGCTAGAGCCTTAGGCGAAGTCTAGACGGAATTTGAAGTCCGAACGAACCGAAAACCCAACCCGGAACATGCTCTCTGTCCTTTTTCTAAAATCTGGGATTTTTCGAAAATAAAAATATACAGAAAAATTAGCAGGGAATCCTAAGAATAACTGTGCAACACGAGTCCACAATTCCATCATTCCGCCGCGGTTCCGCGGCACGAGCATGGCTCGTGCGGCGGATCCGCGGCAGGTTTGTCGTTTTGTACGTCTAATTATGCACAGTAATTCTTAGTTTTGTGTGCTGGTTTTCCTGGGAATTTTTAATATTTTTTCCATAGTTGAATTTTCTGGGTTGATTTGGGGATTCGGTGTTTCGATCGGAGTATCAGATTTTGTCTATGTGGCTTTCCGGATAAATTTTAGAATATGTTAAAAAGTTCGACCGGATATAAATACCCAATTTTTCCCCTGTAGGGAAATTTCCAAGTGTTGGATTTTTCCGTAGTTTAACGACGTTCTAAGTAGTGCAAGTAACGCGATGGTCCCTCTAGAAGACAACAAACCTTAACTCGATTATGTGACCGTCTTGAACTGCCCTTTGAACCTTCGGGTTTGGGGCAGTACGGCGTGCCACATGTGAGGCGTTGGCTTGACCCTTCTACGGCTGGACCGTCGGTACTGAGGCACGAACTGAATGTTGTTAGACTTATTTCATGTGTTGATCTGTATCGGGAAAACTTGGGTGTTCGAATGTTCAATCGGAAAGTTTAACATTTTCTAATTATCTGGAATGGGATACAATAATTGGAATTCACAAGAAGTTATGAGATAACTGAATGAATGTTATAAACATAGCACTTTAGTCTCACTTGATCGGTTGCCACAGTATTTTGATGTGATCAAAAGTCCGTCGCAATCACGTAGCGTACGCGGATACTCGCCGGATAAACTTAATAGACAGCCTCACTCCATAGCCCCGACCAAGTGACTGTAGGAGAACCCCGTCGCCGAAAGCATCCGTTCGGGTGCTCGCGGTAGCGGTGTTCCGCCTTGGTGCACTTCGTCGACGGTATCGGGGGTGCAGCCGTCTATTGAAGTTTGCGACGAGCATTCGATCAGAATGTCGGGAATCCTGTTGAATTGCCCGACTTGATATTGAAAAGTGTTTTCGATAATGAGACTAAAATGCGGGGTTTATAATTGTTAGGCATGCGATGTCTAAGTAATTCATTTGGTCAGGCATGCGATGTCTGAGGTGGTTGCGGATTCCAACTGTTGTAGTTTTACACTTTCTTTTCTGTGACCGTAAGTGTAATATGTGATATCGCCGGTTTCGTTGCTATATGCCAGCGACAATTGGGATGCGCATATTTACTTACGTTGATGACATGTGATGTTATGTGTTGCTGGATATGTTATATTGGATCGTCGTGTTTGAATAGCCGGGGTTTTTTTATGTGAGATGAGTGTTTTTCATTTTCATTCATGTAAAAACTTGTATGTAATATTCTTTTATTGGGGAGCTTCCAGGTTGCGGAAGTTGTCACCCTTTGTATATTATTTACTTTTCCGCACTAGGATAGACCCAAGGAGGGGAGCACAAGTAACCGGGTTCTGGAGTCCAGTGGGAGACCAACTCGAGGAGTCGAGTCCGGGTCTCCTAACTCCAGAGTTGGTAGGGCTACTTGCCGCTCTCGTAGGGGTCTAGGGGTGTGGGTTTGGCTATTCATCACGACCGTGGAATCCGTGTTTTATACTGGCTCGTATTGAAAACACGGACGTCCTAGTATATCCAATATTTCATATGTTTCTTCTGCTGCGATATCTGTGATGTGATCATGTGATGTTCTGTGATAGATATAGTATATACTATATATGATATATTATATAGACGTTACTTATGTTTTACACCCGCGCTAGCCCTGCCCCGCTCTGCCGTTAGTTACCTAACCTAACGGTGCACGAGGGGACATCGAGGCGAATGCGGATGGCATAAGTGTACGTCGTATTTATCTGTGATGTTTAGGTACTTAAATGATGGGACTTCATTAATGTGATTAATGAAAGTAAAAGAAACCTAAGATGTTGTAGAATCGAATTTCAAAATAAAACAGGTAGCTGCAGTTCTTGCTTTGCACAGCGGTATATGTGATATATCCTGCACCTTATTCGATAAGGAAAGGACCGAGATCCCTTCACCGGGAGTGACTCCTTTAGCAATAACTGGCAGATGCTACACACTCGGTTTGGCTTTGATTGCTTTTAAGAGTTTTTGCTTTGCACAGTGATATATATGATATATCCCGCACCTCATTCGACGAGGAAAGGACCGACGATCCCTTCACCGGGAGTGACTCCTTTAGCAAAACTAGAAAAGCCTAAAAAACACTCCATTTTCAAAATCATTTGATTCTACAACGATATCAAGTTCATTACGCAATAGGTTTTCAGAAAAACCTGTCGTAGCCCTCCGTCATTTCAGATAAGTGCTAGTTAGTATTCGTGCTACGTTTGTTGGCCTGCATCAAGGCGTAGTGTGCGGTAGCTAACTAGTATTTATCTGCTTATGCATATGATGCAGATTGGATTAGGGTAGTCGTGCGACTTTGTTGGCCTGCGTCAAGGGTCGTGCGGGTGGGTTTAATTCAATCAGGAAATGACGGGTTGAACTTGACTAGCGCACTATGGTTTGTTGGCCTGCGTCAAGGTCATAGGACGCTAGGGGCAAAATATTATCAGGAATTTCAAGTGTTGAAATTTGCAAAGAGATTGCATACCTTCTATGAGATAGTTGGATCCCGATACCCGCTGCGAGTAAGAGTTACTCCTGGGAGAGTTTTACGCATTACAATTAGCCGATCAAGTAGGTGTCTAGAAAGGTGTCAACGGGGTTACGCCTCTGGGAAAACGGGGTTACGCCTCTGGAAAAATGAGGTTTACATTAATTAGGTTCGTGCGAAAGCACGGGGGACCTCCCTCAAAGTTCCGACACTGGCCTGGCTGAAAGATTGGCGAACTTGTAATGTGTAATTAATCCCGGCTAGTCTTTCCTTTCAGGGTTTGAAGGAAGATTTGATAAAAAGCAGTGGGAGCCATCCTGATTAGATAAAATAATAACCAATCTATTCTTGCAAGAGCGCACGCTGAGTGTTTTCTTCTCTCTCTCTCCTGGTAGCGACCATGTCACGCCTTAATCAAGATAATAATACGGATTATTGACCGAACCCGCTTGTTATACTGAGCTGGGGAACGTTGGTCCCGCTCCAACTTATAATTGTTATAAGACAGAGCAGGAAATTGGGGAATACCAGATTTCCCGTGCCGCCCAAACGAGGAGAGTGCATGATGATGCATCATCTTCGGGTGTGTTCATTATATAGAACTGTTTCTCAGTGTCCTTTACGTCCTGGGTATGTGATACCAGATCAGGATCCCAGATATGTAATCTGTTACATAGGGCTACAGAAAAGTAGAGAACTGAGAATGGGTGATAAGTTTCATGAGGCAGAAAACGGGGCAAGAGTTGCAGCCAAGTCTGTTGGTCACTGTCACCCTGTATTACCAATACATTGATTCTGAACGAATGTTATTAGATACCGAACCTGATATACAAAATCATATCAGTCTCTTTGTTAGTAAAGAAATGATAAAATTTTGTATTGTTGGATAATATTTTGAACATTTCCTATATCAAAAGTTGATCGATTCAGGCACGTTATCTAAAAGCATTGACGTTCTAAATCAAACCACAGTTCTAAGTATACGGATCACACACAAGAGGAAGAGTTCACAATTGAACGATTCCTTCTTGAGGTATTGTAGACTAGGTCAGATCAATGTGACCCGACTAGCTAGAGTTACATAAAGATGCATATTTAAATTAGTTTGAATTTACATCTTGTGAAACTCGCCAGTCATGTCACAAAGATATGATGACCATAGCTCCGTTTACTGGAAACAGAGAAAGAGTTAGTAAACTCTTGGGATGATACATGTTGATGTATGTAGGTCCCCTGTCTACACATGCCAAGACTGGTTCTTTATACTTCATTACGTTCTCTGATGATCTCTTTAGATTCAGACATATGTTCTTGTTAAAACAAAAGTCCGAACCTTTTGAGATATTCACGGAATATAAGTTAGAAGTAGAGAACCAATATACGGGTATAAGTATTATGTCCTTTGATGTGATCAAGGAGGAAATACTTGAGCACGGAAATCCTGGACTATTCTAAAGGAGAATGAGATTCTCTCTCGGCATTACTCCTCCGAATACACATAGCACGATGGTATATCGGGGCAGAGCAATCACACCCTATATGATAAGGTGTGCTCTATGATGAGTATTACTGAGTTACCTATTTCCTTTTTGGGTGTTATGCACTTAAGAAGCTGCATACCTATTGAATAGGGTTCGAATCAAATCAATTGCCTACCACTTCATATGTGATATGGAAGGGGAAGAGCCCATATCTTAAGTTAGTTAAGATTTGGGGATTGTCCGGGCTTTGTCTAAAAGCATAATCCGGACAAGCTCGAGGCAAGGTCAGTTATGTACAACTGGAAAGGTTCCAGCTATACAAACTACAGCTGATGATTTGATAGAACCAAAGGATTCAGTAGATTCCAACGAACCTCAGCCTCTCCGCCGATCTAGTAGGGTTCCTCGCCCACCTGAGAGATACTTCGGTTTCTCTATGACAGTGGGAGCGAGGATAGCGTCATGAGATGATGACCCAACTAGCTTCGAGCTGGCCATCGAGAGTAAGACTCTGTAAGAATGGCTGGATGTTTAGCGATCTGAGATGGAATCCATGTACTCCAGCAAAGTATAGACTTTGGCTGCTATATCTGAAGGGTTAAATCCCCATCAGGAGCAAGTATATCTTGAGAAGATTACTTGGTGTACATCGAAAAGTTGAGACTTTCAAAGCTAGACTTGTCAAAAGTTTGCATCATTTACCAGGCGTGGATTATGATGAAACCTTTTTCAAGTAACCAAGCTTAAGTCCATCCAGATCCTACTTGCCACGGCTGCATACCATGACTATGATATCTGGTGGTTGGGTGTCATGACTGCTTTTCTAAATGATGTTTTAGAAGAATGCGTCTATAAGTACACAGCCAGAGGGCCTCGTAGACAGTGGGAGCAGCGGAAACGTGTACAAGATGCTTTATAGGATTAAAGCAGGCATCGCGGAGTTGGAACATCTGTTTTGATGGATTAGTCAAAGAGTTTGACATCATCAAAATGGTAGATGAACCTTGTATAAACAAAAAGGTAGTAGGGAGTATGGTGATGATCCTCGTAGAGTACGTGGATGACATACTCTTGATAGGGAAGGAGTTTCCTATGCTACGCTCGATCAATCTCCGCTTATCACAATGACTCTCCACATAGGATCAAAGTGATACCTACTAAATCCTAGAATTTGGATCTATGAGATAGATCTAAATGGATGTTAGGCTTCTCACTAGTTGTAATGAGATAGTATCAATTGATCCTGGGGAGAATCACTGGAAGTGTTCCAGGGTGATAAAGACGACTGAATGTCAGTCACAGGCATTGTCTTTACCCTAAGTAAAGGGACGGTATGTTGGAAGAGTTCCAAGCTAGATACCGTGGCATACTAGACGATAAAGGCAGGATACATCGCTACTTAAGGTGCTACCAAAGAGGTAGTCTGGGTGTATAATAGTTCATAAGATGAACTTTGTTCCTACCATTGTGAGACAATGGAGTTGTGGCTTATGCCAAGGAACACCCGTCCCATCAGTGATCCAGACATATTCTAAGGCAGTATCACCTGATCATGGAGATGGTTGATCTCCAGGGTGATCGAGGTTTGGAGAGTAGACTCAGAGGACAAACACAGCGGATCCACTCACGAAAGGCCTTTTCCCAGAGAGAGACTTTTATGGGATGGTTGAGTATGAGATACTGCAACCACTGCTACAGATGGCCCTAGTGCAAGTGGGAGATTGTTAGTTATATGTATGCCCTAGAGGCCATTACTGTACATAGGATGTATATTGTAGTGGATGCTGGGACATATATAGGGAGGACTTTCTTGCTCGACATGATAGTATGCTATCTGGTTGCTCTTTGCCTTAACGTGTATACTGATTGTCTCTCTATTACATGTTGGTAAAGCCCTTAGGATGTGCACTTGACTACCTGGACTATGATGCGGATCATACTAGTGGGGACATGGTAGTCCGTAAGTACATCCTTCAAAGTCCCTAGTCGTGGGTGTATCGAGACGGGGCATCGATATACCAGTGTAGACTAGCGTATACCTTCTCGACCCATGCAGATGGGCGATGGATGATCCCATATCCATCGGTGTTTGACATCAGAGATGATATACGGGTGCTCAGTAGAGACTGGGTACACTGGACGGACTCGCCGAGAACTCCCAGATGGTATTATACCTCACGTCAGATGGCAGTTCTCTGGTGACACTGGTACAGAGTAGTCTGTTGACCCGCGATCGTCATAGAGTCTTGTGTGGTTCCCACTGTGCTTTGATTTCCATCTTACCACGTCCAAGAGGGCGTGCAAAATGGTGGTTTTTGGGTACAGTCCCGAGTCACATGGAGGCAATGAGCGATAGGAGGGGATTCGTCTCTTCCGGTATAGGGAGTTGATGTTGCGCTGTGTTCGATTGGCTATAACAGGAAATCACTGGCCAGGGTTGCAGAGATTTACTGGTAAGTGTTACCAGTAGTTTCTCGAACAGTTATAGACCTCATATCGACACGACTTATCGAGCTATTGGGGTCTGACGTTTACCACCCCTAGGCGAGATATGCGACATATCAGACGATCAGACCGGACTGTACGGTAGTGTTGCTGGTTGGATTCACTGGAGTGTGAGCGGGCTTGCTCGTCGATCTTCAGATCGCTCAATACCCGGGTGGACGTTACGTTTAGCAGACCGCTTGCGGCTTGTGGGTGTTTGATATGATCATCACCTGCTGCCGGCGTATTGACGAGTCTTTAGAGTCCTACACAGAGGTTTCCTGGCTCAAGCGAAACGAAATAGTAGCGCATATGAGATATGTGCGGGACCGAGAATGATACCAGTATGTGATACTGTATTTGATTCTCGCGATATGTGACATCGATCGGTTATATGCGATATAGCCGGGTTATCGGATCAAGTGTTGATTCGATAAGTTGTTACTGTTGATATTAGTCTGTTATATGCGATATGACCGGATCATTAAATCAAGTGTTGATTTAATGATTTAATGCATAATTATATATTTGATATATTACTTTGCATTAACTAGTATCGGTTCACTTTAAATGGATTTTCTCACTCGGATGTGCGCATTGTATATGCGATATACTTTTGTGCACTTGTTTGTATCATGTTTGATGATACATGATAGTTTGGTTAAGTGTAAAGAATTAATCTTTGGTTAAGTAATTGGTTAGGGTTTTATTTATTTATTCATTCTTTTATCTATTTCTTTTTGGATGAAAAGAATGAGAAAAGAAAAACAAATGGTTGCTTTCTTAGAAGCTTCTTCAAGCTTCATGCTACTTTGACCAAAGCAACCATTCTTGTCTTCTTCTCTAACCCTAACCATTCCACCTATCTAAAGTTAATTCTCTACACTTTACCATGGTTCTAATATGATAAGTATTCATTTCTTTTCTAATTTTAATGAACTAATCATAACAATTAGCTTCTTCTCCTTCATCTTCTTCAAAGAAGAAAAGCTTTCTTCATCAATGGTGGATTGATGAAACAAGTGAGAAATCCAATTCTAAAGTCTACCAACTTCCTATTTCTTCATCCTCTACCTCTTGCCAAGTAGTAGAGTGTGTTTTCTTCACAAGTTTCTTGACTTGGTGAAGTCGGAGCTTGATTTAGCGATGCCTCGACGTAGATCATCTTCGGCATGGACATCGATGACCTAGCCCGTCCATTCTCCGATGAAGCCGACGCTAGAGCCCGGGACTTGTTATGGACAGCGAGGAGACTTCGTTGCGGAGCTATGGAGGTGGAGAACCGGATCTACAAAGGTTGTATTTCCGTATCTCTTAGTTAAGTGTTAACTAGTTTATTGTTTCGCCTAAATATCTAGCCAACGATCTGTAGTCGGGTCTCTCGGCACCTAGAATTTTTGAAATTGGCATGGTTGATGCATTGTGAGACCTCATTAGGGTGCCTAGGAACCCTACAGCAATCCTACTGTGTAGTGACATGGCAATTATCGATGATGATGTGTGTGAGCCAGCAAGCAGGTGTACGTGGATCATACGCATCATCGGTAATGGTGCTGGTTTCCTAACAGCATGGGTTTCAATATAACAATGAAACACAGTTAAACATACAATGCGATGCGAATAACAATAATATGCAGAAAAAGAATAATAAACGCAACAGTGAAGAACCTACATTAATATATATGAGTCATACAGTTTTGCCATTTGAAATAACACGAATCGTGGTGTTTAGAAAAATAGGGGCTACGGTGTTTTTAAGAAAAGATACGTCCTTTGAAAATATCCGTAGAATCCCTTGGCCTGTCTTTAAAATATTCACGATTTGTTAGTTTTGAAATAGGTATGACTCGAGTCTAGTCTAACATCTATAAGTAAACTACAAGACCAAACTAACAGGCTAACCGAAAAGGTAAGGAAACCAACTAAATCTGAGTCGATACATATAAATATAATAGTCGGTGATCCCGCCTCAATAGTATCACAAACGATACAATAAATAACATGACATCCCCGAGTCAAGAGTGTGGATCTATCATCAATATAAAGCTCGTACGGTAAATCTATCGTACGACATCCCAATCTAGGTACGGGTCGAACATCATATTTATCTCATCAATTATCCGGTATCCTTATCATCATATCTCATGAACTGGGGGTATTGATCTAAGTCTAGTACAAACTGATACCATCTGCATATATATGTGTGTATGAAAACACACGCCGAAAGGCCCGCTAAAATATCATGTCGTATCTCATAATACGAATTAAAACATATCACCAATCTCGTTGCATCATGCCCAATCTCATCGATTTATCTCCAAATATCATCCACTATCCATATTATCCATATATATATATATATATATATATATATATATATATATGCATAGTCCTACACCTCTGTGTGTGTGTGTGTGTGTCTATACGCACAAGTAATAATAATAATGCATGCAAGTGTGTGTGCGCGCATGTGTGCAAACCTATTCTATGGTTCGCGACTAAGAAATCAACCACGACACTATCTTCCAAATGTAGGGTTCCTAGGCACTCTCAAGAAGTCTCACAAGACATAAACCATGCCAAGTTCAAAAAATTTAGGTGCCGAGAAACCCGACTACGGATCGTTTGCTAGAAAACTAGGCGAAAAAGCTAACTAGTTAACAATTAACTAAGAGATACGGAAATACAACCTTTGTAGATCCGGTCCTCCACCTCCACGGCTCCGCAACGAAGTCCTCTCCACTGTCCAAATCAAATCCGGGCTCTAGCGTCGGCTTCGTCGGAGAATGGGCAAGCTAGGTCGTCGATGTCCATGCCGAAGATGATCTACGTCGAGGCATCGCTAGATCGAGCTCCACCTTCACCAAGTCTTGAAAACTTGTGAAGGAAACACACTCTACTACTTGGCAAGAGGTAGAGGATGAAGAAATAGGAAGTGGGTAGACTTTAGAATTGGATTTCTCACTCAAAAACATCAATCACCATTGATGAAGAGAGCTTTCTTCTTGTGAGGAAGAAGAAGAAGATGATGAAAAAGTTATGATAAGTTAATTAAAAAGAAAAGAATAATCCAATCTTTATCATAACATGACCATGGTTATGTGTAGAGACTAAACCCAAGTTAAGTGAATGGTTAGGTTAGGAATGAAGACAAAAATGGTGACTAAGTCAAAGTATTCATGAAGCTTCATGAATGAACAAAAGAATGCCACCATTTTTCTTTTCTTTTCCTTAAATGAATAATGAATATAAATAAATGAATAAGTATATAAAACCCTAACCATTCATATAACCATGGTTTAATCTTTACACAAGCACAAGTCAACATGTATCATCAAACATGATACAATGTATATGCACAAAAGTATATCACATATACAACTTGCACATCGAGTGAGAAAATCCATATAAAGTGAACCTATACTAGCTAATGCAAAGTAATATATAAAATATATAATTATGCATCAAATCATTAAATCAACACTTGATTTAACGATCCGGTCATATCGTATATAACCGACTAGTATGCAATGCATCGGCTTATCGAATCAATCCTCGATTCGATAACTAGGTTATATCGCATACAACCATTCGACACATTCATCGCTAGAATAGAATACGGTATCACATACACGCATTATTCTCGGTCCCGCACATATCTCATATGCGCTCCTATTTCGTTTCGCTTGAACCAGGAAACCTCTGTGTAGGACTCTAAAGACTCGTCAATACGCCGGCAGCAGGTGATGATCATATCAAACACCCACAAGCCGCAAGCGGTCTGCTAAACGTAACGGCCACCCGGGTATTGAGCGATCTGAAGATCGACGAGCAAGCCCGCTCACACTCCAGTGAATCCAACCAGTAACACTTCCGTACAGTCCGGTCTGATCGTCTGATATGTCGCATATCTTGCCTAGGAGTGGTAAACGTCAGACCCCAATAGCTCGATATGTCGTGTCGATATGAGGTCTATAACAACTCGAGAAACTACTGGTAACACTTACCAGTAAATCTCAGCAACCCTGGCCAGGGATTTCCTGTTATAGCCAATCGAACACAGCGCAACATCAACCCCCTATACCGGGAGAGACGAATCCCCTCCTATTGCTCATTGCCTCCATGTGACTCGGGACTGTACCCAAAAACCACCGTTTTGCACGCCCACTTGGACGTGGTAAGATGGAAATCAAAGCACTGTGGGAACCACACAAGACTCTATGACGATCTCGGGTCAACAGACTACTCTGTACCAGTGTCACCAGAGAACTGCCATCTGACGTGAGGTATAATACCATCTGGGAGTTCTCGGCGAGTCCGTCCAGTGTACCCAGTCTCTACTGAGCACCCGTATATCATCTCTGATGTCAAACACCAATGGATATGGGATCATCCATCGCCCATCTGTATGGGTCGAGAAGGTACACGCTAGTCTACTCTGGTATATCGATGCCCCGTCTCGATACACCCTCGACTAGGGACTTTGAAGGATGTACTTATGGACTACCATGTCCCCACTAGTATGATCCGCATCATAGTCCAGGTAGTCAAGCACACATCCTAAGGGCTTTACCAACATGTAACAGAGAGACAATCAGTATACACGTTAAGGTAAAGTTCAACCAGATAGCATACTATCATGTCGAGCAAGAAAGTCCTCCCTATATATGTCCCAGCATCCACTACAATATACATCCTATGTACAGTAATGGCCTCTAGGGCATACATATAACTAACAATCTCCCACTTGCACTAGGGCCATCTGATAGCAGTGGTTGTAGTATCTCATACTCAACCATCCCATAAAAATCTCTCTCTGGGAACAGGCCTTTGTGAGTGGATCCGCTGAGTTGTCCTCTGAGTCTACTCTCCTATCCTCGATCTCCCTGGAGATCAACCATCTCCATGATCAAGTAATACTGCCTTAGAATATGTCTGGATCACTGATGGGACGGACGTTCCTTAGCATAAGACACAACTCCATTGTCACACAATGGGAGGAACATAGTTCATCTCATGAACCAATATACACCCAAACAGCCTCTAGGGTAGCATCTTAAGTAGCGATGTATCCTGCCTTTATCTTCTAGTATGTCACGGTATCTAGCTTGGAACTCTTCCAACATACCGTCCCTTTGCTTAGGGTAAAGACAATGCCTGTGACTGACATTCAGTCGTCTTTATCACCCTGGAACACTTCCAGTGATTCTCCCCAGGATCAATTGATACCATCTCACTACTTCTAGTGAGATTCCTAACATCCAATTAGATCTATCTCATAGATCCAAAATCCAGGATTTAGTAGGTATCACTTTGATCCTATATGGAGAATCTTTGTGATAATCGGAGATTGATCGAGCGTAGCATAGGAAACTCCTTCCCTATCAAGAGTATGTCATCCACGTACTCTACGAGGATCGTCACCATACTCCCTACTACCTTTTTGTTTATACAAGGTTCATCTACCATTTTGATGATGTCAAACTCTTTGACCGCTTCATCAAAACAGATGTTCCAACTCCGCGATGCCTGCTTTATCCTATAAAGCATCTTGCACACGTTTCCGCTGCTCCCACTGTCTACGAAGCCCTCTGGCTGTGTACTTATAGACGCTCTCTTCTAAATCATCATTTAGAAAAGCAGTCAAGACACCCAACCACCAGATATCGCAGTCATGGTATGTAGCCGTGGCAAGTAGGATCTGGAAGGACTTAAGCATAGTTACTTGAAAAGGTTTTAACATTATGATCCATATCTGGTCAATGATGCAAACCTTTAACAAGTCTAGCTTTGAAAGTCTCAACTTTTCCATCTACACCAAGCAATCTTCTCAAGATATACTTACTCCTGATGGGGATTTAACCCTTCAGATATTGCAACCAAAGTCCATACTTTGTTGGTGTATAAGGATTCCATCTCAGATCGCTAAGCATCCAGCCATTCTTACAGAGTCTTACTCCTGATGGCCTGCTCGAAGCTAGTTGGGTCATCATCTTATGATGCAATCCTCGCTCCCACTGTCATAGAGTAACTGAAGTATCTCTCAGGTGGGTGAGGAACCTTACTAGATCGGCGGAGAGGCTGAGGTTCGTTGGTAACTATTGAATCCTTTGGTTCTACCAAGTCATCTGCTGTAATTTGTATAGCTGGAACCTTTCCAGTTGTACATAACAGACCTTGCCTCGAGCTTTTCCGGATTATGCTTTTAGACATAGCCCGTACAACCCCAAATCTTAACTAACTTAAGATATGGGCTCTTCCCTTTCCATATCACATATGAAATGGTAGGCAACTGATTTGATTTGAACCCTATTCAATAGGTATGCAACTTCATAAGTGCATGACTCCCAAAAAGGAAATAGGTGACTCAGTAATACTCATCATAGAGCACACCATATCATATAGGGTGTGATTGCTCCGCCCCGATATACCATCGTGCTATGGTGTATACAGAGGAGTAATGCTGAGAGAGAATCTCATTCTCCTTTAGAATAGTCCAGGAATTCCATGCACAAGTATTCTCCTCCTTGATCACATCAAAGGACATAATACTTATACCCGTATTTTGGTTCTTTACTTCTAGCTTATATTCTGTGAATATCTCAAAAGGTTCGGACTTGTGTTTCAACAGGAACATAGGTCTGAATCTCGAAAGATCATCAGAGAATGTAATGAAGTATAAAGAACCAGTCCTGGCATGTGTAGACAGGGGACCTACATACATCAACATGTATCATCCCAAGAGTTCATTAACTCTTTCTCTGTTTCCAGTAAACGGAGCTATGGTCATCTTATCTTTGTGACATGACTGGCGAGTTTCACAAGATGTAAATTCAAACTGATTTAAATATGCATCTATATGTAACTCTAGCTGGTCGGGTCACATTGATCTGACCTAGTCTACAATGCCTCAAGAAGAATTCGTTCATTTCTGAACTCTTCCTCTTGTGTGTGTTCCATATACTAAGAACTGTAGTTTGATTTAGAACATCAATGCTTTTAGAAAACGTGCCTGAACCGATCAACCTTTGATATAGGAAATGTTCAAAACATTATCCATCAATACAAAATTATATCCTTTCTTTTCTAACAAAGAGAGTGATATGATTTGGTATATCAGGTTCGATATCTAATAACATTCGTTCAGAATCAATGTATTGGTAATACAGGGTGACAGTGACCAACAGACTTGGCTGCAACACTTGCCCCGTTTTCTGCCTCATGAAACGTATCACCCGTTCTCAGTTCTCTACCTTTCTGTAGCCCTATGTAACAGATTACATATCTGGGATCCTGATCTGGTATCACATACCCAGGACGTAGAGGATACGGAGAAACAGTTCTTTGTATTGAACACACCCGAAGATGATGCATCAGCATGCACTCTCTTCGTTTGGGCGGCAAGGGAAATCTGGTATTCCCCAATTTCTTGCTCTGTCTTATAACAATTATAAGTTGGAGTGGGACCAACGTTCCCCAGCTCAGAATAACAAGCGGGTTCGGTCAATAATCCGTTTTATTATCTTGATTAAGGCGTGATATGGTCGCTACCTGGAGAGAGAGAGAAGAAAACACTCAGCGTGCGCTCTTGCAAGAATAGATTGGTTATTATTTTATCTAATCAGGATGGCTCCCACTGCTTTTTATCAAATCTTCCTTCAAACCCTAAAAGGAAAGACTAGCCGGGATTAATTACAAACTACAAGTTCGCCAATCTTTCAGCCAGGCCAGTGTCGGTACTTTGAGGGAGGTCCCCCGTGCTTTCGCACGAACCTAATTAATGTAAATCTCGTTTTCCCATAGGCGTAACCTCGTTAACACCTTTCTAGACACCTACTTGATCGGCTAATTGTAATGTATAAAACTCTCCCAGGAGTAACTCTTACTCGCAGCGGGTATCGGGATCCAACTATCTCATAGAAGGTATGCAATCTCATTGCAAATTTCAACACTTGAAATTCCCGATAATATTTTTCCCCTAACGTGCTATGACCTTGACGAAAGCCAACAAACCATAGCCCGCTAGTCAAGTTCAACCCGTACATTTCTTGATCGAATTAAACCCACCCGCACGACCCTTGACGAAAGCTAACAAAGCCGCACGACTACCCTAATCCAATCGCATCGTATGCTGGCAGATAAGCAGCATATAGCTACCGCACACTGCACCTTGACGAAAGCCAACAAATGCAGCACGAATACTATATACAACTTATCTGAAATGACGGAGGGCTACGACAGGTTTTTCTGAAAACCTATTGCGTAATGAACTTGATATCGCTGTAGAATCAAATGATTTTAAAATGGAGTGCTTTTGAGGCTTTTCTAGTTTTGCAAAAGGAGTCACTCCCGGTGAAGGGATCGTCGGTCCTTTCCTCGTCGAATGAGGTGCGGGATATATCACATATATCACTGTGCAAAGCAGAAACACTTAAAAGCAATCAAAAGACAAACCGAGTGTGTAGCATCTGCCAGTTTTTGCTAAAGGAGTCACTCCCGGTGAAGGGATCTCGGTCCTTTCCTCGTCGAATGAGGTGCAGGATATATCACATATACCGCTGTGCAAAGCAAGAACTGTAGCTACCTGTTTTAATTTTGAAATTCGATTCTACAACATCTTAGGTTTCTTTTATTTCATTAATCACATTTATGAAGTCCCATCATTTAAGTACCTAAACATCACAGATAAATACGACGTACACTTATGCCATCCGCATTCGCCTCGATGTCCTCTCGTGCACCGTTAGGTTAGGTAACTAACGGCAGAGCGGGGCAGGGCTAGCACGGGTGTAAAACATAAGTAACGTCTATATAATATATCATATATACTATATACTGTATCTATCACAGAACATCACATGATCACATCACAGATATCGCAGCAGAAGAAACATACGAAATATTGGATATACTAGGACGTCCGTGTTTTCAATACGAGCCAGTATAAAACACGGATTCCACGGTCGCGATGAATAGCCAAACCCACACCCCTAGACCCCTACGAGAGTGGCAAGCAACCCTAACAATTCTGGAGTTAGGAGACCCGGACTCGACTCCTCGAGTTGGTCTCCCACTGGACTCCAGAACCCGGTTACTTATGCTCCCCTCCTTGGGTCTATCCTAGTGCGGAAAAGTAAATAATATACAAACGGTGACAACTTCCGCAACCTGGAAGTGCCCCAATAAAAGAATATTACATACAAGTTTTTACATGAATGAAAATGAAAAACACTCATCTCACATAAAAACCCCCGGCTATTCAAACACGACGATCCAATATAACATATCCAGCAACACATAACATCACATGTCATCAACGTAAGTAAATATGTCCATCCCAATTGTCGTTGACATATAGCAACGAAACCGGCGACATCACATATTACACTTACGGTCACAGAAAAGAAAGTGTAAAACTACAACAGTTGGAATCCGCAATCATCTCATACATCACATGCCTGACTCAATGAATTCTTTAGACATCACATGCCTAACAATTATAAACCCCGCATTTTAGTCTCATTATCGAAAACACTTTTCAATACTTAGTCGGGCAATTCAACAAGATTCCCGAAAAACTGATCGAATGCTCGTCGCAAACTTCAGTAGGCGGCCGCACCCCCGATACCGTCGACGAAGTGCACCAAGGCGGAATACCGCTGCCGCGAGCACCCAAACGGATGCTTTCGGCGACGGGGTTCTCCTACAGTCACTTGGTCGGGGCTATGGAGTGAGGCTGTCTATTAAGTTTAACCGGCGAATATCCGCGTACGCTACGTGATTGCGACGGACTTTTGATCACATCAAAATTCCGTGGCAACCGATCAAGTGAGACTAAACTGCTATGTTTATAACATTCATTCAGTTATCTCATAACTTATTGTGAATTCCAATTATTGTATCCCATTCCAGATAAACAGAAAATGTTAAACTTTCCGATCGAACAATCGAACACCCAAGTTTTCCCGATACAGATCAACACATGAAATAAGTCTAACAACATTCAGTTCGTACCTCAGTACCAACTGTCCAGCCGTAGAAGGGTCAAGCCAACGCCTCACATGTGGCACGCCGTACTGCCCCAAACCCGAAGGTTCAATGGGCAGTTCAAGACGGTCACATAATCGAGTTAAGGTTTGTTGTCTTCTAGAGGGTCCATCGCGTTACTTGCACTACTTAGAACGTCGTTAAACTACGGAAAGATCCAACACTTGGAAATTTCCCGACAGGGGAAAAATTGGGTATTTATATCCGGTCGAACTTTTTAACATATTCTAAAATTTATCCGGAAAGCCACACAGACAAAATTTGATACTCCGATCGAAACACCGAATCCCCAAAAACACGGCAGAAAAATTCAACTCTTGAATAAATATTAAAAATTCCCAGAAAACTCAGCTCTTTGAACTAGGAATTACTGTGCAAATGAACAGGGCTGACGTCATCAAGGGGCCGCTGATCCGCCGCAGAAGCCATGCTTCTGCCGCTAATCCGCCGCGAAATTTACTGTTCACCAGAAACTTTTTGCACCGTAATTCTTAGTTTTCCCTGCTGAATTTTTTAGCAATTTTTAATTTGGAAAAATCCACGATTTTAGAAAATTTCCAGAGAGCAATTTTGATTTGGGGTTTCGGGTTCGATCGGGTTTCAAATTCCGTCTAGACTTCGCCTAAGGCTCTAGCTAGGCTCTGATACCAATGTAGGGTTCCTAGGCACTCTCAAGAAGTCTCACAAGGCATCAACCATGCCAATTTCAAAAAATCTAGGTGCCGAGAAACCCGACTACGGATCGTTTGCTAGAAAACTAGGCGAAAAAGCTAACTAGTTAACAATTAACTAAGAGATACGGAAATACAACCTTTGTAGATCCGGTCCTCCACCTCCACGGCTCCGCAACGAAGTCCTCTCCGCTGTCCAAATCAAATCCGGGCTCTAGCGTCGGCTTCGTCGGAGAATGGGCAAGCTAGGTCGTCGATGTCCATGCCGAAGATGATCTACGTCGAGGCATCGCTAGATCGAGCTCCACCTTCACCAAGTCTTGAAAAATTGTGAAGGAAACACACTCTACTACTTGGCAAGAGATAGAGGATGAAGAAATAGGAAGTGGGTAGACTTTAGAATTGGATTTCTCACTCAAAAACATCAATCACCATTGATGAAGAGAGCTTTCTTCTTGTGAGGAAGAAGAAGAAGATGATGAAAAAGTTATGATAAGTTAATTAAAAAGAAAAGAATAATCCAATCTTTATCATAACATGACCATGGTTATGTGTAGAGACTAAACCCAAGTTAAGTGAATGGTTAGGTTAGGAATGAAGACAAAAATGGTGACTAAGTCAAAGTATTCATGAAGCTTCATGAATGAACAAAAGAATGCCACCATTTTTCTTTTCTTTTCCTTAAATGAATAATGAATATAAATAAATGAATAAGTATATAAAACCCTAACCATTCATATAACCATGGTTTAATCTTTACACAAGCACAAGTCAACATGTATCATCAAACATGATACAATGTATATGCACAAAAGTATATCACATATACAACTTGCACATCGAGTGAGAAAATCCATATAAAGTGAACCTATACTAGCTAATGCAAAGTAATATATCAAATATATAATTATGCATCAAATCATTAAATCAACACTTGATTTAACGATCCGGTCATATCGTATATAACCGACTAGTATGCAATGCATCGGCTTATCGAATCAATCCTCGATTCGATAACTAGGTTATATCGCATACAACCATTCGACACATTCATCGCGAGAATAGAATACGGTATCACATACACGCATTATTCTCGGTCCCGCACATATCTCATATGCGCTCCTATTTCGTTTCGCTTGAACCAGGAAACCTCTGTGTAGGACTCTAAAGACTCGTCAATACGCCGGCAGCAGGTGATGATCATATCAAACACCCACAAGCCGCAAGCGGTCTGCTAAACGTAACGGCCACCCGGGTATTGAGCGATCTGAAGATTGACGAGCAAGCCCGCTCACACTCCAGTGAATCCAACCAGTAACACTTCCGTACAGTCCGGTCTGATCGTCTGATATGTCGCATATCTTGCCTAGGGGTGGTAAACGTCAGACCCCAATAGCTCGATAAGTCGTGTCGATATGAGGTCTATAACAATTCGAGAAACTACTGGTAACACTTACCAGTAAATCTCAGCAACCCTGGCCAGGGATTTCCTGTTATAGCCAATCGAACACAGCGCAACATCAACCCCCTATACCGGGAGAGACGAATCCCCTCCTATCGCTCATTGCCTCCATGTGACTCGGGACTGTACCCAAAAACCACCGTTTTGCACGCCCTCTTGGACGTGGTAAGATGGAAATCAAAGCACAGTGGGAACCACACAAGACTCTATGACGATCTCGGGTCAACAGACTACTCTTTACCAGTGTCACCAGAGAACTGCCATCTGACGTGAGGTATAATACCATCTGGGAGTTCTCGGCGAGTCCGTCCAGTGTACCCAGTCTCTACTGAGCACCCGTATATCATCTCTGATGTCAAACACCAATGGATATGGGATCATCCATCGCCCATCTGTATGGGTCGAGAAGGTACACGCTAGTCTACTCTGGTATATCGATGCCCCGTCTCGATACACCCTCGACTAGGGACTTTGAAGGATGTACTTATGGACTACCATGTCCCCACTAGTATGATCCGCATCATAGTCCAGGTAGTCAAGCACACATCCTAAGGGCTTTACCAACATGTAACAGAGAGACAATCAGTATACACGTTAAGGTAAAGTTCAACCAGATAGCATACTATCATGTCGAGCAAGAAAGTCCTCCCTATATATGTCCCAGCATCCACTACAATATACATCCTATGTACATAATGGCCTCTAGGGCATACATATAACTAACACCAAATACACCAACATTTATCCCATGATCTTCTAAGATCCTAGTTGTTAATCATCCAAATTCACAACACATATGTAAATATATAACATAACATAAGCTACACTACGAACCGCGGGGGTGCTATACGCCATCCACCCGACATCTCCCGTAGATAAATATCTACACACCTGCTCTTGCTTGCCGATGTCGATGCCGCCATCCTCTTCTTCATTGTCTCGAAATCCTCGTGGGGTACCTACATATCATAACACATCGCAAATGCGTATTAAAATCAAGTCGGAAACCAAAACGGCACACGTTCCGCTCATACGTCAAAACCTATAGCTTCACATGCAAAACAGGATCAGTAACCCTAGCCGTTGACGTTCAAACGCTAAACGACGGAAACAAAATATCAAAAACCACAACCAAATTCTTTAAAAGCCGCAAAACAAATTAAGAAACATAGAAAACATGCTCCAGATTTTACCATAAGTGAAATTAGCCAATTTTACATATGCCTAGGGTCTAGATTACAGATAAAGGAGCCACAGAACCAACACAAGGCAAAACAACCATAACCTGGCCGCAATTTGCAGCCAGGATGAATTAATTTGTGGCCTGGGTGGTTGGGTAGGGGCTCAGGTCTTTAGGGTATGCTTCTGGTCACCTGTACAACTCTCAGTCTTCGCTAAATAACTTTCCAGGTCCCCGGGTGTTAGCAGATTTCATTTTCCTTACACAATTTCCACAAAATACGATATCGGGGATTTCTAAGTTCGCTAATTGGGGTTCTAGTCTCAGGTTTAGGTTATTAATCAATCACCACAGGGGTTGTAAGGCCTCTACAAAACTCAATTACACAATCCCAACTCAAGAATCTCTCAAATCCTAACTAGGAATTTTCTACCCTCACTAAATCAAACTTAAACAGTTCTAAACATGCAAGGATACTAAAGTAAAAGTAATACTATGCTAATGGTGATGAAATTACCTCATTTGGTTGTTAGTAGTATATATGCCCTAGAGGCCATTGTTGTACATACGATGTATATTATGATGGATGCTTGGATATATATAGAGAGGAATTTCTTGCTCGATATGATAGTATGCTATCTGGTTTCACTTTGTCTTTACATGTTGACTTGTATTAGTTTACTGTCTTGCTCTCACATGTTGATAAAGCCCTTAGGATATGTACTTGACTACTAGGACTATGATGATATCATACTAGTGGGGCCAGGGTAGTCAATGAGTACATCTTATAACTGTTCCTAGTCGAGAGAGTATCGAGATAAGGCATCGATACTCCAGAGTAGACTAGCGTATACGCATCTTGACCTATATGATAGGCGATGGGTGATCCCATATCCATCGGTGTTTGACATCAAAGATGGTGTACGGGTGCTCAGTGGAGACTGGGTACACTGAGCGGACTCGCTGAGAACTCCTAGATGGTTTTGTACCTATCGTCAGATACCAGTTCTCCGGTGACACTGGTACAGGTTGGTTTGTAGAAACGAGATCTTCATAGTGTCTTGTGTGATTCTCACTGTGCTTTGATTTCCAACTTACCACGTCCAAGAGGGCGTGCAAAACGGTGGCTTTTGGGTACAGTACCGAATCACATGGAGGCAATGAGCGATAGGAGGGGTTTCGTCTCTCCCAGTATATGGAGTTGATGTTGTTCTATGTTCGATTGGCTATAACTGAAAGTACCTGGCCAGAGATGATATGGAGTGCTAATGGTAAGAGTCATCAGTAGTTTCTCGACCTGTTATGAGCCTCACATCGACATGACTTATCGATTTCTGGGGTCTGACGTTTACCACCCCTAGACTTGATATGCGACATACCAGACGAAGAGACCGGACTGTACGGTAGTGTTACTGATTGGATTCACAGGAGAATGTACAGCCTTTCTTGTTGATCTTCTGGTCGCTCAATACCTGGGTGGCTGTTACGTTTAGCTGACCGCTTGCAGCTTGTCGATGTTTGATATGATCATCACCTACTGCCGGCGTATTGATGATTCTTTATTATCCTACAAAGAGCTTTCCTGGCTCAGGCAAAACGGAATAGGAGCACATATGTGATATGTGCGGGACCGAGAATAATACGCTATGAGATACCGTATTCTATTCTCACGATATGTGATATCGGCCGGGTATATGTGATATAGCCGGGTCATCGGATCAAGTGTTTATTCGATGAATTGGTACATATTATATTAGTCGGTTATATGTCATATAGCCGGATTATCGCATCAAGTGTTGATTCGATAATTTAATGTATAATTATATATGTGATATATTACGTTACATTAACTAATATAAGCTCGCTTTATGGATTCTTTTTCTCACTGGATAATACATTGATGTATATGCGATATATATTAGTTGTATTATTTTCTTTTGTTACATAATATATTATATATGTGATATATAATATTGTAACATGTTAGGGTTACAAATGCAACATGGATTTTGAGTTTAAACCTAATTAGGGTTTGGATTAGGGTTAACTATTTGGATGAGGGTTAAGGAAGCTTCATGAAGCTTTGACTTTGTCATTTTTTCCTTGATATTTTGTGAAGATATTTGTTAACCCAACCCAAATCTTCAACCCATGGTTTATTCTCTACAAGTGTTAAGGATCTCATTCTTAACCCATGGTTGCAATTGTAACCACAACAATAATTCATTATTCATCACAAAAGGTTTTCTTCTTCTTCTTCCTCCTAGAAAAAAGCTTGCTAGCTTTTGTGTTATGGTGATTAATAGTGAGATAAAGAAAACAAAAGAGAGCCAAATTTCTACTTCATCATCCTCATCTATTCTAGCCACTTAGATTAGGGTGTTCACTTCTCTAATTACTTCATTAGTGAAGTGTAAGCTTGGGTTAGAGATTCTTCAAGGTAGATCATCTTAGATCAAGAAGACTTCAAGCAAGATGCGTCATTCACCTCATGGAGCCTCTTGAGAGTCAGAGTTCTTGATGATCGCAGCGAAGGGACCTCAACACGGAACTTATGAAGTGAAGGAACGGACTATAAAGGTTGTAATTCTAAACTCTATGTGATAGATACTTCTTTGTACGAGATGCATACTTGTTACCCTAATAATTCTAGTAAAGATTCTTGCTTTGTTTTCTTTGCACCTTTCTAATTTTTAAAGTGGCATGAGTGATGCTACCAAACCCTAAACTAGGTGCAAAGGAAACCCAACAGTGGTATCAGAGTCAAGCTAGAATTTTAGACACGGCGTTAAAACAATTACGAAAACAAAATCGACTCCGAAATACGGTATTATGAAACCCATATTTTGCTTTCTGTAAATTTTCAAAAAAGTCCTTTAAATTTTTTCAAACAAGTGTAGAATGATATATGGACCATCTTATGAACATGGGTGAAATACGGGGGTGGGTGCTCGGATTTTGGCCGAGCACCAAGGTAGGGATTCCGGCCTGCCCGGCCCCCTGCCTCCTCTGCTCCTCGTATTCTTCCTGTGCTCTGGTGTCTTCATTTTGGGTTTCCTAGTATTGTTTGTTTAGCCCAATTTTCATGTGATGATTAGTTTGTCCTGAGGCTAATTCATAGTGCTTCGTAGTCGTATAAACACTGTATTGGTAACCATGACTATTTTTAGCAGTTCGATCGAACTTCACACACCACATTTTGTACCCCACTGAAATTTCCAAGTGTTGTAATTTTTCGAAGTTGATTATATGCGTAAAACCGTGCAAGTACCCCTATGGACCCCCCAAAAGACTATACTAACCTTAACTCGATTCTATGCCCACGGAACCGCGATCAAACCCTAGGATTTGCCGTAGATCCGTGGTGTCATAGGTGAGGCATTGGTTAACTCCTTCTACGGCTGGTACATAGACACTATGGCACGGTTTTTTAGTGTTTTAATTTTGCTCGAGTGTTGAGCTCACGGGGTAATTTATGAGCGTATGTTGATTCGATCGAAACGCTAAATATCATCTTGATATTCCGTTATTGTGATACAATATGTGGAATTCAAATTGTTAGGCATGAAATCCGTAATATGTGATGTTTAGGGTTTACGATGTCTAAGGTGTTTTTGGATTCCAAATGAAGTAGTTTTTCACATTCTTTTCTGCGACTGTAAGTGTAGTATGTAGGGTATTGCCGGCATCGTTGATATACATCAACGACAATCGGGATACACATACTTGCTTACGTTGATGATATGAGATATTATGTGTTGCTGTGATATGTGATATTGGATCGTCGTGTTCTGAACAGCCGCGGGTTTTATGTGAGATGAGGGTTTTTATTTTTATTCATGTAAAATTCATTGTATGTAATATTCTTTTATTGGGGCACTTTCGGGTTGAGGTTGATGTCACCATTGTATATTATTTACTTTTCCGCATAAGGATAGACCCAAGGAGGGGAGCACAAGTAACCGGGTTCTAGGGTCCAGTGGGAGGCCATCTCGAGGAGTCGAGACCGGGTCTCCTAACCCTAGAATTGGCAGAGTTACTTGCCGCTCTCGTAGGGGTCTAGGGATGTGGGTTTGGCTATTCATCGCGACCGTGGAATCCGTGTTTTATACAGACTCGAAATAAAACACGGACCTCCTAGTATATCCAATATTTCATATGTTTCTTCTGCTGCTGATATACTGTGATGTGATCATATTATCTGCATTAGACGAATGCTTTATTATTGTATATATGATATATAATAAACGTTGCTTATATTTTACACCCGCGCTAGTCCCGTCCCGGTATACCGTTAGTTAAGAAACCTAACGGTGCATAACGCAACATTGTGGCAAATGCGGATGGCATAAGCGTACGTTGTATTTTCGTTTCTTCTGTGATGCTTAGGAAGTATAAATGATGGGATTTATTAATGAGATTAATAAAAGAAAAGAAACCTAAAAGATGTTGTAGAATCAAATTTTCAAAAAGGGTAGCTACAGTTTTTGCTTTGCATAGTGGTATATGTGATATACCCTGGACCTTATTCGATGAGGAAAGAGCCGAGATCCCTTCACCGGGAGTGACCTCTTTAGCGAAACTGGCAGATGCTACAAACTCACGGTATAGTTTTTGATTGCTTCTATAGTTCTTGCTTTGCACAGCGGTATTTATGAAATATCCTGCAACTTATTCGATAAGGAAAGATCCAAGATCCCTTCACCGGGAGTGACCTCTTTAGCGAAACTAGAAAAGCCTAAAAAACGCTCCTATTCAAAATCACCTGTTTCAACAACGATATCAAGTTCATCATGCTCATGGTTTTCTGAAAACCTGCGTAGCCCTCCGACATTTCAGATAAGTAATATTTAGTATTCGTGCTGCGTTTGTTGGCTTTCGTCAAGGCGTAGTTTGCGGTAGCTATTTATTGATTATCTTCAGCGTATGATGCGATTGGGTTAGGGTAGTATTACGGCTTTGTTGTCTTTCGTCAAGGGGCGTGCGGGTGGGTTTAATTCAATCAAGAAATGTACGGGTTGAACTTGACCAGCGGACTATGGTTTGTTGGCATTCGTCAAGGTCATAGCACGTTAGGGGTAAACGCTTTATCGGGAATTTCAAGTGTTGAAATTTGCAATGAGATTGCATACCTCCTATGAGATAGTTGAATCCTGATACCTACTGCGAGTAAGAGTTACTCCTGGGAGAATTTTACACAGGAAAAATAGTCGATCAAGTAGGTGTCGAGAAAGGTGTTATGGGGTTATGCCTCTGGGAAAACGATGTTTATTCTAATTAGGTCTGTGCGAAAGCACGGGGAACCTCCCTCAAAGTACCAACACTGGCCTGGCCGAAAGATTGGCGAACTTGTAAAGTGTAATTAATCCCGGCTAGTTTTACCTTTTAGGCTTTTAAGGAAGATTTGGTAAAAAGCAGTGGTTGCCATCCTGATTAGATAAGATAATAACCAATCTAATCTTGGAAGAGCATACGCTAAAATGTTTTCTTCTCTCTCTCCAGGTAGCGACCATGTCAGGCCTTAATCAAGATAATAATATTATGTATTGACTGAACCCGCTTATTATACTGAGAAGGGAACGTTGGTCCCGCTCCAACTTATAAATGTTATATGTCCGAGCAGGGAATAGGAGAATATCTAGATTCTCACGCCACCCAAATGAAGAACAAGCATACTAATGCATCTTCCTCAGGTGTGTTAGTTATCGAGAACTATTTCTCAGTTCACTCTATGTCCTGGGTATTAGATACCGGATCAGGATCCCACATATGTAATATGTTACATGGGTTACGAAAAGGTAGGGAACTGAGAAAGGGTGATCATTCCGCAAGAGTAGGGAATGGTGCAAATGTTGCAGCCAAAGCAGTTGGCGAATATCACCTTGTGTTACCAAATGGTAATACATTGGTTCTGAACGAATGCTATTACATTCCGACCCTAATATGCAATCTTATATCAGTTTCTTTATTGAGTAAAGAAGAATATAATTTTGTAGTACATGATAATATTATGAACATATTCCTGAATCAAAAGTTGATTGGATCAGGATCGTTAAATAATGACATATACTTTCTCAACCAAACTACAATGCTTAATATACAAAACACACACAAGAGGAAGAGTTCAGAAATGAACGAATTCTTCTTTATGGCATTGTAGACTAGGTCATATCAATGCAACACGGCTAGCTAAGTTGCATAAGGATGGATATTTGAATCCGTTCGAATTTTCATCTTATGACACTTTCCAGTCATGTCTCAAAGGAAAGATGACCAAAACTCCTTTTAGTGGACACGGAGAAAGATTTACAGAACTCTTGGGACTGATACATAGCGATGTATGTAGTCCCATGTCTTCACATGCCAGGAACGGTTCTACCTACTTCATTACATTCACTGACAATCAATCAAGATACGGACATGTGTTCCTATTGAAACACAAGTCTGAAGCTTTTGAGAAATTCAGAGAATATAAGCTCGAAGTAGAAAACCAAACAGGCAAAAGGATTAAGATCCTTCGATCTGATCGAGGAGGAGAATACTTGATCAATGAGTTTCTGGACTATATAAAAGAGAATGGGATTCTCTCTCAGCTTGCTCCTCCCTATACACCACAGCACAATGGTGTATCGGAGTGGAGGAATCTTACCCTATTAGATATGGTGCGCTCTATGATGGGCACTGCTGAGTTGCCTATTTCCTTCTGGGGGTACGCGCTTGAGATAGCCATACACCTATTGAATATGGTTCCTACCAAATCAGTACCTACCACTCCATATGAGATATGGAAGGGGAAGAGACCATCTCTTAAATATGTTAAGATATGGGGTTGTCCGGCCTATGTCAAAAGGCATAATCCGAACAAACTCGAGGCAAAGTCTATCCTATGCAAGTTTGTAGGATATCCCAAGAACATACAAGGGTATCTCTTCTACCACACTGAGAAATAAAAGGTGTTTGTTTCTCGACATGCCACCTTTTTAGAAAAGGAATTTCTTGCAAAGGAAATTAGTGGCGAGGAGGTAGAACTGGAAGAAGTTCCAGCAACACAAACTACGACAGAAGATTTGGTGGAACCAGAGGATTCAGTAGTTCCCGACGAACCCCAGCCTCTCCGCTGATTTAGCAGGGTTCCTTATCCACCTGAAAGATACTGCGGTTTTCTCGTAGATGGTGGGAGCGAGGATTGCATCATGGAAGATGATGACCCAGCTAGCTTCGAGTAGGCCATCACGAGTGGGGACTCTGTGAAGTGGCTGGATGCATTGCGATCTGAGATGGAATCCATATACACCAACAAATTATGGACTTTGGAAGTTGCTCCTGAAGGTGTAAAACCAATTGGGAGCAAGCGGATCTTTAAGAAGAAACTTGGTGTAGATGGAAAAGTTGAGACTTACAAAGCTGGACTTGTTGCAAAGGGTTTTCGTCAACGACCAGGTGTGGACTATGAGGAAACCTTTTCTCCAGTGGCTATGCTTAAGTCCATCAGGATCCTACTTGCTATTGCTGTATACCATGACTATGAAATCTGGAAAATCGATGTTAAGACCGCCTTTCTAAATGGTGATTTAGAGGAGTGCATGTACATGACTCAGCCAGAGAGCTTCGTAGATAGTGGGAGCAGTGGAAAGGTGTGCAATCTGCTTAAATCCATCTACGGGTAAATGCAGGTATCACGGAGTTGGAATATCTGTTTTGATGTTGTAGTCAAAAGGTTTGACTTCATCAAGAATATAGATGAACCATGTATATACAAGAAGGTTGCCGAGAGTAAGGTCGTCTTCCTCGTATTGTACGTGGATGATATACTCCTGATAGGAAATGATGTTCTTATGCTGCACTCGGTCAAGCTTTTCTTATCACATCGAATCTCAATAAAAGATCTAGGTGATGCCTCCTGCATTTTGGGATTCAAGATCTATAGAGATAGATCTAAACAGATACTGGGATTGTCCCAATCCAGTTACATTGACACCATACTAAAGAGGTTTACTATGGAAGAATCCAAGCGTGGGAACCAACCCAAGATCTCTGGACCCACTCTCCCCAAAGAGATGTCTCCTAAGACTGATTTGGAGAGAGCTCGCATGCAAAGGATACCCTATGCTTCGGCAGTAGGCTTTATCATATACGTGATGCTATGTACCAGACCCGATGTAGCATAGTTACTAAGTGTAGTGAGTCGGTATCAAGCAGATCCAGGAGAGAGTCACCGGACAGCTGTGAAGAACATTCTCAAGTACTTGAGAAGGACTAAGGAGATGTTCTTGGTGTATGATAATAGAGAACTCCAGGTGGAGCCCTTTACCGATTCAAGCTTCCAAAGTGATAAGGACGACTATAAGTCGCACTCGGGATTTGTCTTTACCCTTAATGGAGGGGCGGTTTGTTGGAAGAGTTCCAAGCAAGAAACCATGGCATACTCGACAATGGAGGCTGAATACATCGGTGCCAATGATGCTGCCAAAGAGGCTGTCTGGATGAAGAAGTTCATCACTGAACTTGGTGTGGTTCCGTCCATTGAGCATCCAATACCTTTGTACTGTGATAACAATGGAGCTGTGGCTTTAGCCAAGGAACCGAAGTCCCATCAGAAATCCAGACATATTCTGAGGTGGTATCACCTGATCTGGAAGATAGTGGATCACCGCGAGATCGAGGTCAGGAGAGTTGACAAGAAGGGCAACACTGCGGATCCACTCACAAAGGCCATTCCACAGATACAATTTGAGAGACTCTTCGGGATGTTGGGTATGAGATACAACAACAGCTGGCCTAAGTGCAAGTAGGAGATTGTTAGTTGTATATATGCCCTAGAGGCCATTGTTGTACATACGATGTATTTTATGATGGATGCTTGGATATATATAAAGATGACTTTCTTGCTCGATATGATAGTATGCTATCAGGTTTCACTTTGTCTTAATTTATTGACTTGCATTGGTTTACTGTCTTGCTCTCACATGTTGATAAAGCCCTTAGGATATGTACTTGACTAATAGGACTTTGATAAGATCATACTAGTGGGGATAGGATTGTCAACGAGTACATCATATAATTGTTCCTAATCGAGGGAGTATCGAGACAGGGCATCGATACTCCAGAGTAGACTAGCGTATACACATCTTGACCTATATGATGGGCGATGGATGATCCCATATCCATCGGTGTTTGACATCAAAGATGGTGTATGGGTGCTCAGTAGAGACTGGGTGCACTGAACGGACTCGCCGAGAACTCCTAGATGGAATTATACCTATCGTCAGATAGCAGTTCTCCGGTCACACTGGTACAGGTTAGTCTGTAGACCCGAGATCGTCATAGAGTCTTGTGCTATTCGCACTGTGCTTTGATTTCCACCTTACCACGTCCAAGAGGGCGTGCAAAACGGTAGCTTTTGGGTACATTCCCGAATCACATGGAGACAATGAGTGATAGGAGGGGTTTCGTCTCTCCCGGTATAGGGAGTTAATGTTGTGCTGTGTTCGGTTGGCTATAACTGGAAGTCCCTAGCTAGGGATGATATGGAATGCTACTGATAAGAGTTATCTGTAGTTTCTCGACCTGTTTTGAGCCTCACATCGACACGACTTATCGGTTACTGGGGTCTGACGTTTACCACCCCTAGACTTGATATGCGACATACCAGACGAAGAGACCGGACCGTACGGTAGTGTTACTGATTGGATTCACAGGAGAATCTACAGGCTTGCTTGTTGATCTTCTGATCGCTCAATACCTGGGTGGCCGTTATGTTTAGCTGACCGCTTGCAGGTTGTGGGTGTTTGATATGATCATCACCTACTTCCGGTGTATTGACGATTCTTTAGAGTCCTACATAGAGGTTTCCTAGCTCAGGCAAAACGGAGTAGGAGCACATATATGATATGTGCGGGACCGAGAATAATACGATATGAGATACCGTATTCTATTCTCGCGATATATGATATCGGCCGGGTATATATGATATAGCCGGGTCATCGGATCAAGTGTTGATTCGATGAATTGGTACATGTTATATTAGCCGGTTATATGTCATATAGCCGGATTATCGCATCAAGTGTTGATTCAACAATTCAATGTATAATTATATATGTGATATATTACGTTACATTAACTAATATAAGCTCACTTTATGGATTCTTTTTCTCACTGGATAATACATTGATGTATATGCGATATATGTTAATTGTATTATTTTCTTTTGTTACATAATATATTATATATGTGATATATAATATTGTAACATGTTAAGGTTACAAATGCAACAAGGATTTTGAGTTTAAACCTAGTTAAGGTTTGGATTAGGGTTAGCTATTTGGATGAGGGTTAAGGAAGCTTCATGAAGCTTTGACTCTGTCATTTTTCCCTTGATATTTTGTGAAGATATTTGTTAACCCAACCCAAACCCTCAACCCATGGTTTATTCTCTACAAGGGTTAGGGATCTCATTCTTAACTCATGGCTGCAATTGTAATCACAAAAATAATTCCTTATTCATCACAAAAGGTTTTCTTGTTCTTCTTCCTCCTTAAAAAAAGCTTGCTAGATTTTTGTGTTGTGGTGATTAAAGTGAGATAAAGAAAACGAAAGAGAGTAAAATTCCAATTTCATCATCCTCATCTATTCTAGCCACTTAGATTAGGATGTTCACTTCTCTAATTACTTCATTAGTGAAGTGTAAGCTTGGGTTAGAGATTTTTCAAGGTAGATCATTTTAGATCAAGAAGACTTCAAGCAAAATGCATCATTCACCTCATAGAGCCTCTCGAGAGTTGGAGTTCTTGATGATCGTAGTGAAGGGACCTCAACAAAGAGCTTATGAAGTGAAGGAACGGACTACAAAGGTTTTAATCCTAAACTCTATGTGATAAATACTTCTTTGTATGAGATGCAAACTTGTTACTCTATTAATTCTAGCAAAGATTCATGGTTTGTTTGCTTTGCACCTCTCTAATTTTTGAAGTGGCATGAGTGATGGTACAAAACCCTAGACTAGGTGCAAGGAAAATCCAACATTGGCAACTCAAGAATTTTCTTGAGTTGCCCCAAGTATCCAAAATCCTTGCTTTCTTGGTCCAAAATGTAGTTAGAAGGCTTGTGCACATTTTTAATGAAGTGGGGATGATGTTTTAGGGCGGGGTTGAGGGTGTTTGTGAGGTTTGAAGTGGAGAGGGAGATGAAGGCAGCCATAGAGGTGAGAAGAGGGAGGAAGATGAAGAAATAATGAAGAGGGAATGGCCAAGACTAAGGTTGACCCCTCGCCCCCCCTCTCTCTCATGCCTATCCCTCCTTATTCTTTTCTTTTCTTTTCTTTTATTTATCTTTTCTATTCTATGTTTTCTTTTCTCATCTCTTTTAAAAACTAAACCAAGCATGATGAAATGAGGAAAATCCATGAATGAACGATGTAACAATGTAAAAATGACGTAGTGCATGTCACATGCACAAAACTAGCTTAATACAAGCTTAGCGATATTTAATCTCAATTAGCGTTAAAAGTGTATATAATAAATCAAAAAAATTAAAAATTTGCTTAATTCATTTAAAACACCCTTATTTCAGTAATTTCTATAATTTTCCAAATTTTCCCCAATTTATCGGTATTTAATTATACCGCACTAATAAAATATTCAATATATTTATTATTAAATAATAAAAATTTACAAAAATATTATTTTATTTTTCTGAAATGTTACACTTATCAAGAATATGCCATCCACGTACAATACGAGGAAGGAAACCTTATTCTCTACAACCTTTTTGTATATACAAGGTTCATCTTCGTTTTTGATGAAGTCAAACTCTTTGACTGCTACATTAAAACAGATATTCCAGCTTCGCGTTGCCTGTTTTAATCCGTAGATTGATTTAAGCAGCTTGCACACCTTTCCGCTGCTCCCACTGTCCACGAAGCCCTCTGGCTGTGTCATGTACACGCTCTCTTCTAAATCACCATTTAGAAAAGCGGTCTTAACGTCATCTGCCATATTTTGTAATCATGGTATGTAGCAATGGCAAGTAGGATCCTGATGGACTTAAGCATAGCGACCGGAGAAAAGGTTTTATCATAATCGACACCAGGTCGTTGACGAAAATCTTTAGCTACAAGTCTAGCTTTGAAGGTTTCAATCTTTCCATCTATACCAATTTTCTTCATAAAGACCCACTTGCTCCCGATGGGTTTTACCCCTTCAGGAGCAACTTCCAAAGTCCATACTTTTTTGGTGTACATGGATTCCATCTTAGATCGCATAGCATCCAGCCATTTCACAGAGTCCCCACTTGTGATGGCCTGCTTGAAACTAGTTGGGTCATCATCTTTCATGATGCAATCCTCGCTCCTACCGTCTACGAGAAAACCGTAGTATCTCTCAGGTTGGTGAGGAATCCTACTAGATCTGCGGAGTGGCTGAGATTCGTCGGAGCCTATTGGATCCTCTGGTTCTATCAAATCATCAGTTGTAGTTTGTGTAGCTGGAACTTCTTCCACCTCTACCTTATTACCACTAATTTCTTTCACAAGAAATTCCTTTTCTAAAATGGCGGCATATTGAGAAACAAACACCTTTTATTCCTTAGTGTGGTAGAAGATACATCCATGTGAATTCTTTGGATATCCCACAAACTTGCAAAGAACTGATCGTGCCTCGAGTTTGTCCGGATTTTGTTTTTTAATATAGGCTGGACAACCCCATATCTTAACTCGTTTAAGATATGGTCTCTTTCCACTCCATATATCATTTGGTGTTTTAGGCACAAATTTCGATGGAACTTGATTCAATCGGTATGCCGCTGTCTCAAGTGCATAACTCCAAAAGAAAATAGGTAACTCAACATTACTCATCATAGAGCGCACCATATCTAATAGGGTGCGATTCCTCTGCTCCGATTCATCATTGTGCTATAGTGTATACGGAGGAGTAAGATGAGAGAGAATCCTATTCTCTTTTAGATAATTTTGGAATTCTATGCTCAAGTATTCTCCTCCCCGATCAGGTCGAAGGATTTTAATACTTTTACCCGTCTAGTTCTCAACTTCGTACTTATATTCCTTGAATTTTTCAAAAGCATCAGATTTGTGTTTCAATAAGAACACATGTCCGAATCTGGATAGATCATCGGTGTGTTGGAGATAGTGCCCTCAGAGTCAATTATTAAGTCACAGGTACGTGATTGTAATGATTGAGCGAGGACCTATCCCGGTAGGACAGTCTTACTCGAGATGATAGTATGCTATCTGGTTTACCTTTATCATCGTGTACTGTTTTAGGTGACCTGACACGTCGCTATTACACGTTGATAGAGCCCCTAGGATTCTTGCTTGACCACCAGCAGTATGAGGGCGATCATATAAGTGGGAGCTGGGGGTCTACAAGCATATCCTTAAAAGGTCCCTAGTCGTGGGAGTTTCGAGACCGGGCATCGATACTCCATTAGTAGACTAGTGTATACAGTCGAGACCCCGACGAGGGGCGGTGGCCGGTCTCACAAGCCACTGGTGTCAGTTGGATCACCTAAGATGTATACAGGTGCTCATTGGGTTATGAGTACACCGGACAGGACTCGCCGGGAACATGCTAGTTGGTCATATACCAGACGTCAGATGGCAGTTCCCTGGTGACATGTGTGCAGGTTAGTTCATCGACCTGGGGATCGTCATTTGTCTCGTGTGAGTTCCCACTGTACTTTGATTACTACCCTACCACGGCTCAAAGGAGTCGTGCAAACAGGTTTTAGTTGGGTACAGTCCCGAGCCACATGGAGGCAGTGAGCGTATCTTCAGGGGTTCGTCTCTCCCGGTATTGGGGGTGAGGTCGTGCTGTGTCTAGGAGAGCCATTACACAAAGTCCTTGGCCAAGGCAAGGAGATTTACTGGTAGGTATTCAAGTAGTATCTCAGGGTGTTCTGGGCTACACTCTGACACGACTTGTACCGCTTTTGGGGGTCTGTCTTTTACCAACCCCCTAGGCCCGCCATGCGATACTCATAGACGAACGGACCGGACTGCACGGATATTGTCACTGACAGGCTCAGTAGGGTTGTCAGGCTGAGTTCACTCACAGACATCCTTTTTTGTCAGTACCTGGTAGCCCGTTACGTATTGGCTTATACCTCTGACGTTCTAGTGGTTAAATCCACAACCAAGGTGTTGACGAGTCTTTAGAGTCCCCCACATTCAGTTACTCAGCTTTCGGGCGAAAGGTTGTAGAGGCCGTATGGAGATATGGCAGGGTCCGATCAGATACGTACGGTATTGCACGGATCGGGATCGGACAGTCTGTACTATAGGCCGTATGGTTATATGGCAGGGTTCGATAAGATACGTGCGGTATTGTACGGATCAGGATCGAACGGATATTACTAGCCGGCTTTGGTATAAGCCGGATCCTAGAATAGTACAGTGTAGACTTTGTCTCATTGCATTTGTATTTCGGTCGAAATACAGATGCGGGTGTGTATGCACAGTATCGGGGTTATCCTGTAATTTATTACGGGACCAGTTTTCTGGAGTTGCCAGTTTGCTTTCCGTTTCGGCCAATTCCCATTGTTCCGTTCATTGTCCGAAGATTGGTGGAGGAGGGCTTATTTGCATTGTTGCAAATAAGTGTTTGTGGAAGGGGGTCTTTGCATATTTCCTTGTATCATGATGGCTCCCCTTACCTTGACTTTCTCTAGTTGATCATGGCTTGACTTTTTGCCATCATGGTTGCACCTTACCTTGACTTTGGGTGTGATGATGGGAGGGGAGATGGTTGTTGAGTGTTGGACTTTCCAAGCCATCATTTTTCTTTGCATTATTGTTCAAGCCTCTCTCTCTTTCTCTCTCCAATCACACCTAAATGGGAGGATGGCCGGCCACTTGTGAGGGGTGGGGTTTTTCTTTTGGTTGTGAGAAAAATGTCATTCTCATTTTTCTTTGCATGATACATTTTTTTCCTCATCTCTCTCAAAGTTCTTCTTCCTCCACAAAAGGCAACTCCACAATCCCAAAAAGAGACACAAGCTCACTACATATTCTACAACGAACCTTGGGCACGTCGAGTAGCCGGTTTCGTGCCCGAGTTGCCTCGGCATTGAGGGGGGAGCCCGTAAACGAAGAAGGCGATGTGGTGCACTTCCGGCGACGAGGAGGAGACGGACGGAGATCCCGCGAGGAAATCGGAGTGGAAATGAAGACCGGAGGACTCGGATCAGTCGGTATACATCTCTTCCCTTTCTTATTGTAGCGTAGACTTGTTAATGGTTACGATCCGGAGTTTAGTGCGCGGTGGTGCCGGTTTGCAAAGTCCGCAAAATTTAAGTTTATCACCGTTTCCGCATTCCGGCGTCGGATTGACGGCCGGGGCGCCGCCGTACACTTACAGTGGTATCAGAGCCTCGCCATTAACTTAGTCTAGCTTTGTGTAATGTGTTTGCATTTCCGATCGATCAAAAAGTTCCAAAACTGCATTTTAGTTCGCATCAGTTTCTGTTGAAAATTTTTGGTCTCGAAAATTTTTTCAGGTTATAAAATATTGATGTACTAGAAAATCTAAGAGTTCTGTAAAAATTTGACGAAGTAACTCCAAAGTTGGAGCGCGGAACCGCCGCTAAAAGCCCATTTGTGCGGCCCTTCCGCCGCACACTATTCACATCACTTCACCAATTTTTTACAGAGGCCTTCTGGGCTTAAAATATGGGTTTTGGAATATTAAAGTTGGGCCAATTGTTTCTGTGAGTGCTACAGTTTTCTTTGGGGCCCACTTGTTAATTGTTTGATCAATCGGAAATTTTTTAAACACATTTTTCACAGTATTTACATTATATCTGCGACCGTGAATGTCACTCGATCGGTAAATCCGGTCTAACTGCTATAGCCCGGTTAGACGGATTTGCGAACGTGATTTTCACGTTGATGTTCTATGTATTTGCTGTGATGTTGCGGATCGGTCGTGGGGGATAGCCTGGATGCAATGCTAGTACTGTGCTGTTGTATTATGTACATTTGATATTGCGGGGCGAGCGTCCAACATGTGGACTGCCGTCACTGCCTGTTTGTATTATTCTTTTGGGGCACGACCTGGTTGCGGTCGATGTACCCGTTGTATGTATATTTTACTTTCTGTACTAGGATTGCCCCGCGGTGGGGTGCACGGATAGCCGGGTTCTAGAAGACAACAAGCCCGCATCTCATGGCATTGGGACGGAGGGGGCTTCACTCCAGGATTGGCTGGCTATCCGCCGCACTCGTAGGGGGTACAGGTTGACCCAGGAGGGGTGCCCAAGTTACCGGATTCCGTGAAGTGCTGGGTGGTCCATTCACGGTGCTGAAGGGGGCTGCCTCGCTTCAGGTTTTGGCGGGTGACTTGCCGCGCCCGTAGGGGTCTAGGATTCTCATTGCACTGGCTATCCACACGACCAGGGGAACGTCGGGTTTCAGTAGTGGCTCTGTGAAACCCGGGGATCCCAGATATCTGTATTGTTCTGTGATGCTGTACATTTCTGTGATGTCGCATTTTATTCACGCCTTGAGCGAAATATAATATATTGGTATATATATTAGTAGATGTAGTATATGTTTTGCATCCGCGCTAGTCCAGTCCCCGCTCTGTCGTTAGTAAGCTAACCTAACGGGTAATGACGGGACCCAGTGGCGAATGCGGATGGCATATACGTACATCAGTATATTTTCGTTCTTTGTGGTGTGATCAATTGATGGGACTGCATTGATTCGGATCAATGCAAGTTAAAAACAAACCTAATCTGATGTTGTTGGAACATTTTTCAAAAAGCTGTTATTGCAAGGACGTTCACTTTTGTTTTGCATCGTGGTATTCATTGGAATATCCTGCTCCTCAGTCGACGAGGCAAGGGCCGAGATCCCTTCACCGGGAGTGACCCCTTGGACAGAAGTTTGCGTCAGGGCATTAACTTCACTATAGTCGATTACTTTTGCTTTGCACCGTGGTATTCAGTTGGAATATCCTGCACCCCATTCTACGGGGAAAGAGCCGAGATCCCTTCACCGGGAGTGACCTCTTTAGCAACGGTTTTCGTCACTATATTTTCAAAAAGCTATCAGTTCCTTCGACGATATCAAGTTCATTACGTTAAAGGTTTTCGCCAGAAACCATTCGTAGCCCTCCGTCATTTCAGTTAAATATTCGGTAGTATTCAAGCTATGTATTTTGACCTCACGCCAAGGCATAGTGATTGGTAGCTGCCGGGTATTTATCTGTTGCATAGATAGATGCGTTGGTTTGGGACAGTCGTACTACTATTTTGGCCTACGTCAAGGGTATGTACGGGTGGGTTCAGATTAACCTGGATAATGACGGGCAGAACTTGACATGTGACTTATGATATTTTGACCTCACGCCAAGGTCATAAGAGCATGGGGCAGAAATTACATCGGGAGTTTCAAAAGAACTGAAACTTGCCAGATATGCGCATACCTTCTGGAGTGTGATACCGTGAGCGGATTCCGTCACGTTATCATGCGATGAGAGTTGGATCCCGATTCCCACTGATGAGTTGGTTTACTCCTCGGGCGACCCCGACTAATTCTTCTTTCAGGTTTGGAGGAGAATTTGAGGTACAGTGGGAGGTTTCCAGATTAGATAAATTGGTAACCATTCTGATCTAGGTTAGAGTGCACGCTGAGTGTTTCTTTTCTCTCTCTCTGGCAGCGACCATTGACCCGACCCTAAGACTATGACTCAGTGACCAAGTTGACCGAACCTTCTTAAACACTGGCTTTTGGATTGTCAGAGTTGCAGACCTCATTGTCACTCCTACTTTTACCCTTTTCTCCAGGACACCCCGTATTACTACGAACGTTCACTTCCATTGGACAAAACCATCGTATGGTTAGATACGAACTCGAAGGGATTCGAGGATGGTTTCCGGTTCTGGAGAAAACGGATAGGACTATTCAGTTGTCTTTTCCTTTTACCCTCTCTCAGGTTACGAGTACTCCTTGGTTTAGGGGTAGTACACCTATTACGCAAATTGGATTGTCTTCTTCCAAACCTTAGGCTGGTGCCGACCGGTAGGGAATGAAGAAAACCAATTAGCATAACGATGGTGTACAGAAGGTATTAAGTTCAGACAAAGCAAGGGATTAGTAAGAGGGCAAAGTAAATTGCAACAGACATTCACGACCAAACCAAATATTTCGTTACCACTCCCACATCACCTTTGTATTTCTCCAGGACACTCCGTATCACTACGAAGATCCACAGTTTATTTGGATACTCCATCGTATGGTTATATACGAACTCGAATGGAACTAGTTCCAGTTCGGGGATGGATTCTGGTTCAGGAGAAATAGGAATAAGGTTTATTCGGTTGTCTTTTATCTTCACCCTTTCTCATTGCGAGTGTTCCTAGGATTGGGACAGTACACCCATTATGCTTATTGGATAGTCTTCTTCCAAACCATAGGCTGGTGCCGAACGGTAGGGAAGGAAGAAAACCATTTGGCCTAAAAGGGTGTGCAGAAGGTAAAGACTAAAGACATATGAAGGGATTTGGAGAGGTGGCAAAGAACTATACGGTTACAGTCGTGAATCTGGAAGAGGCATTACTAGGAATACCAGAATACCCCATCGGAACATTTCAATGTTTCAGTTTCACTGTGTAATGTTAAAGGAAAACTGATTTCCCGATTAGATACTTACTCCAGGGTATGTATTTACCAAGTTTGATTCTCACATCTGTATAGTTTTACAGATGATGAGTGGGAGTAAGTTATTGGGAATTAGGTGATTATCCTCATTTTATCGGGATTCGTTGTAATCGGTGATATTTGAGGAGATCACCTGGGCTGTTTGCCGGTCGGCAAATATTTGGTTTTGAATATCCGTTTTTATGCACCAATTTCAAATTGATATATCTGTACGTCTATTTTCATAGAGTGAGATATACCTTTTGATATTATGTCGATGACATTTACCTATATCAGTGGATGGTTAGGTAAGGAGCGTTAAACAGTGGTGTAATTCTTCTTAACCATAAGTACAGTTTTCAACCTACGACACACAGTGAAAGAGTTGTTAGACTCAGCGGACTTATACAGAGTATTGTATGTTGTCCAGTGTCCATTAAGACAGAGGGGTTGGTCCTCATACTATATTCTGTTTACTTTTAACTTCTCTAGTTCTTAGACATGTGTTTCGTAGAAACACAGGGTCTAAGTTTTGAGGAGTTATAGGTATTTGATTAGAGTAGAGAACCAGGTGTAGCAAGTATCGGGATTCTTCAAGGTGATCGAAGATGTAGATACTTGTGTATGGTATTCAGTTGATAGTAATGATAAAGAGAAATTGCTTCTCTTTCAGGTTACTCATAATTGGAAGCATTCCTAAGTTGAGTAACGCTGATCGGCCTCTCTCCATTTAGTTGACATGCACTGGAGACAGCTGCATGATTTGAATCTGGTTCAATTAAATCAGTGCCTCTGGTTCTATATTGGATATAGAACAGTTCATACCTTAACATTGTTAAGGTACGGGGAGTTGTCCGGTTTATGCTTAAAACCAGACACTGGATAACTCAAGGCACGTTTTTGTAATGGCTGTTTGTGGGTTGACCCAGGCTATGACGCGGGTTGATTTTCTACCATCTGGAAGATCAATAGCAATATTGTTCTTGACTCGCCACAGTTTTAAATTAAAAATGAATTTTTTTTCAGAAAACAGTAGTGGGAGTATGGTAGAACTGGAAGTGATTCCAGAACCACAAACGATTACTGAAGATTTGATAAGGAACCTAAAGATTCAATCTGGATTGACATTCCATTGGCCACTCCGCAGATAAGGTGGGTAACTTCAGGCACCCGAGAGGTACTAATACGGTAGCCTCAAGGACGGTGACAGGGAAGTTCTTGTTTACCCAAAATTGCCATTGCTGTTGTTCCAGGTTACGAGACCCGGCGGGAGGATGAGTATAGCGTCGTTCTAAACCAGTTTTAGAAGTGTACGTCTATATGACTCTGCCAGAGGGTTGTCGTAGTCAGTGGGAGCAGCGGAAGCATTGGTGGACAGGTTGCTTATGTCTATTTATAGACTAAAGCAGATGTAGCGGAGATAGATCATCAATTTCTGATATGACAGTCATGGGTTTGACTTCATCAGAATAGGGGATGGATCAGTTGAGAAGGTAGTAGGGTGTGATATCCTGGTATTTGGATGATATACACAGAGTAGAAAAAGAAGCTCCTACACTACGATCGGTTATACTTTGGTCGTCACACAGTTGTTTCTCCACAAAGGAAATGGATTTTATATCAGACATACTGGTTACTGGATCTATGGTTTTAGATCTAGATTTGGGTGGTTTCCCAATCAGGGTACTTGACAGCATTCTAAGAGTATTTAGGATGGACGACTCCTGGCACGGTAGTGTACCTGCAGGTAATGGAGTTACCCTCTCCAAAGGTGTCTTACAGACTAAAAGGGAGAGGGACGGGCATGATTGGCAGATCACTTGCTCAGGCAATTGAGTCAATCGTGAGATGTCAAGTACCACACCAGATGTTGTTCTTGCACTAGATGCAATAAGTTGACATTAATCCAATCCTGGAGAAACAGTCGGAAGCAATTTTAGAACATAAGTGGATGTTCTAGGGATATGATAACGACAGCCTCATTTAGGAGACAGTTATCATTCCAGGCTTCCAAGGTGACATGGACAACAAGGAGGTTGTCAGAGTTATAGTTTTCCCTCTGACGAGGGGCAGTATTTTGGACAGGTGGTCCAAGGCAATACTGAGGGAGGCATGGCGCGCAGGATACTGATTAAGTTCAGTTGACGATACAGTCTAAGAAGTTTGGATTTGGAGTTCATTTATGAGCTATGTCCCATCAGACATCCAGACACATTCTAAGACAGGTATTGCTCATTTCGGGAGATGGGTTTCTCCGCGAACTTGAGATATAGAGAGACATAGAAAGAAACAACAAAGCGGATCCACTCACTGAGGCTATTCCTCGAACGCAATAGTTCCGCAAACGAGCTTTGTGAGACTGACTAGTAGAGGAGTTGGATGTTCGGTATCACACGGGCTGTGAGTATGCGACATCGCAATAATTTGCCTTGAGTGCAAGTGGGAGATTGTTGGAGATAGTGCCCTCAGAGTCAATTATTAGGTCACAGGTACGTGATTGTAATGATTGAGCGAGGACCTATCCCGGTAGGACAGTCTTACTCGAGATGATAGTATGCTATCTGGTTTACCTTTATCATCGTGTACTGTTTTAGGTGACCTGACACGTCGCTATTACACGTTGATAGAGCCCCTAGGATTCTTGCTTGACCACCAGCAGTATGAGGGCGATCATATAAGTGGGAGCTGGGGGTCTACAAGCATATCCTTAAAAGGTCCCTAGTCGTGGGAGTTTCGAGACCGGGCATCGATACTCCATTAGTAGACTAGTGTATACAGTCGAGACCCCGACGAGGGGCGGTGGCCGGTCTCACAAGCCACTGGTGTCAGTTGGATCACCTAAGATGTATACAGGTGCTCATTGGGTTATGAGTACACCGGACAGGACTCGCCGGGAACATGCTAGTTGGTCATATACCAGACGTCAGATGGCAGTTCCCTGGTGACATGTGTGCAGGTTAGTTCATCGACCTGGGGATCGTCATTTGTCTCGTGTGAGTTCCCACTGTACTTTGATTACTACCCTACCACGGCTCAAAGGAGTCGTGCAAACAGGTTTTAGTTGGGTACAGTCCCGAGCCACATGGAGGCAGTGAGCGTATCTTCAGGGGTTCGTCTCTCCCGGTATTGGGGGTGAGGTCGTGCTGTGTCTAGAAGAGCCATTACACAAAGTCCTTGGCCAAGGCAAGGAGATTTACTGGTAGGTATTCCAGTAGTATCTCAGGGTGTTCTGGGCTACACTCCGACACGACTTGTACCGCTTTTGGGGGTCTGACTTTTACCAACCCCCTAGGCCCGCCATGCGATACTCATAGACGAACGGACCGGACTGCACGGATATTGTCACTGACAGGCTCAGTAGGGTTGTCAGGCTGAGTTCACTCACAGACATCCTTTTTTGTCAGTACCTGGTAGCCCGTTACGTATTGGCTTATACCTCTGACGTGCTAGTGGTTAAATCCACAACCAAGGTGTTGACGAGTCTTTAGAGTCCCCCACATTCAGTTACTCAGCTTTCGGGCGAAAGGTTGTAGAGGCCGTATGGAGATATGGCAGGGTCCGATCAGATACGTGCGGTATTGCACGGATCGGGATCGGACAGTCTGTACTATAGGCCGTATGGTTATATGGCAGGGTTCGATAAGATACGTGCGGTATTGCACGGATCAGGATCGAACGGATATTACTAGCCGGCTTTGGTATAAGCCGGATCCTTGAATAGTACAGTGTAGACTTTGTCTCATTGCATTTGTATTTCGGTCGAAATACAGATGCGGGTGTGTATGCACAGTATCGGGGTTATCCTGTAATTTATTACGGGACCAGTTTTCTGGAGTTGCCAGTTTGCTTTCCGTTTCGGCCAATTCCCATTGTTCCGTTCATTGTCCGAAGATTGGTGGAGGAGGGCTTATTTGCATTGTTGCAAATAAGTGTTTGTGGAAGGGGGTCTTTGCATATTTCCTTGTATCATGATGGCTCCCCTTACCTTGACTTTCTCTAGTTGATCATGGCTTGACTTTTTGCCATCATGGTTGCACCTTACCTTGACTTTGGGTGTGATGATGGGAGGGGAGATGGTTGTTGAGTGTTGGACTTTCCAAGCCATCATTTTTCTTTGCATTATTGTTCAAGCCTCTCTCTCTTTCTCTCTCCAATCACACCTAAATGGGAGGATGGCCGGCCACTTGTGAGGGGTGGGGTTTTTCTTTTGGTTGTGAGAAAAATGTCATTCTCATTTTTCTTTGCATGATACATTTTTTTCCTCATCTCTCTCAAAGTTCTTCTTCCTCCACAAAAGGCAACTCCACAATCCCAAAAAGAGACACAAGCTCACTACATATTCTACAACGAACCTTGGGCACGTCGAGTAGCCGGCTTCGTGCCCGAGTTGCCTCGGCATTGAGGTGGGAGCCCGTAAACGAAGAAGGCGATGTGGTGCACTTCCGGCGACGAGGAGGAGACGGACGGAGATCCCGCGAGGAAATCGGAGTGGAGATGAAGACCGGAGGACTCGGATCAGTCGGTATACATCTCTTCCCTTTCTTATTGTAGCGTAGACTTGTTAATGGTTACGATCCGGAGTTTAGTGCGCGGTGGTGCCGGTTTGCAAAGTCCGCAAAATTTAAGTTTATCACCGTTTCCGCATTCCGGCGTCGGATTGACGGCCGGGGCGCCGCCGTGCACTTACACGGTGAATGTAATAAAGTACGAGGAACCATTCCTAGCATGTGTAGACATAGTACCACATATATCACTATGTATCAGTCCCAAGAGTTCGGTAGCTCTTTCTCCATGTCCAGTAAACGGAGTTTTGGTCATCTTCCTTTTGAGACATAACTGGCAAGTTTCATAAGATGTAAATTCAAACTGATTTAAATATACATCTTTATGCAACTTAGCCAGTCTTGTCGCATTGACATGACCTAGTCTATAATGCCATAAGAAGGCTTCGTTCATTTCTGAACTTTTCTTCTTGTGTGTGTTCTGTATTTTTAGAACTGTCGTTTGATTTAGAACGTATATACCATTACATAATGTACCAAATCCAATCAACACTTGATTTAGGAAAATGTTCATAACATTATCCTCCAATACAAAGTTATATTCCTCTTTATGCAATAAAGAAACTGATATAATATTGTACATCATATTTGGTACGTAATAACAGTCATTCAGAATAAATGTATTATCATTTGGTAATACTAGGTGATATTCGCCAACTGCTTTGGCTGCAACAATTGCTCCATTCCTTACCTTGAGAGACATATCACCCTTTCCCAGTTCTCTACCTCTACTTAACCCATCTTACAAATTACATATGTGGGATCCTGATCCGGTATCTAATACCCAGGACGTAGAGCAAACTGAGAAATAGTTCTCGGTAATGAACACACCCGAAGAAGATGCATCATCATGCTTTTTCTTCATTCGGGTTACGTAGGAATCCTTATATTCCCATATTCCTTGCTCAGACTTATGACAATCATAAGAAAAAGCGGAACCAACATTCCTCAGCTCAGTATAATAAGTGGGTTCGATCAATACATCCATATTATTATCTTGATTAAGGTGTGTCATGGTCGGTACCAAGAGAGAGAGGATAACACTGTTGCATGCGCTCTTTGCAAGATTAGATTTGTTATTATCTTATCTAATCAGGATGGCTCCCACTGTTTTTACCAAATCTTCCTTCAAACCTTAAAAGATAAGATCAGCCGGGATTAATTACACCCTACTAGTTCGCCAATCGGTCAGCTAGGCAGGTATTGGTACTCCGATTGAGTCTCCCCATGCTTTCGCATGGAACTAATTAAATAAACTTGTTTCTGTAGGGGCATAACCCCGTTAACACCTTTCTTAGACACCTACTGAATCAGCTAATTGTAGAGTGGAAAGCTCTCCCAGGAGCAACTCTTACTCGCAGTGGTTATCGGGATCCAACTATCTCATAGAAGCTATGCAATCTAATTGCAAATCTCAACACTTGAAATTCCCAATATCTGTTTTTACTCCTAGCGACTTATGACCTTGGCTATGGTCAAAAATCATAAGCGCTAGCCAAGTTCAACCCGTCATTTCATGATTGAATTAAACCCACCCGTACGACCCTTAAAAAGGTCAACAAAGCCATACGACTACCCTAATCCAATCGCATCACATGCTGCAGATAAGCACTAATCAACTACCGCACACTACGCCTTGACAAGGTCAACAAACACAGCATGAATACTAAATAGTCCTTATCTAAAATGATGGAGGGCTACGACTGGTTTTGAAGAAAATCTTTAGCGTAATGAACTTGATATCGTTGTAGAATCAAGTGATTTGAAAAGCAGTGGTATAAGCTCCGCTTTTAAAATCGATTACTTTTCAAAACAAACCACGTGGGTTGTAGCATTTTCTAGTTTTGCTAAAGTGGTCACTCCTGGTGAAAGGATCACAGCTCTTTCCTCATCGAATGAGGTGCTGGATATTCATCAAGGAATACTACTATGCAAAGCAAGAACTAGAGCTACCTTTTTGAAAAAAATCGATTCTACAATATCTTTAGGTTTCAGATCTTTTCATTAATCTCATTAATGACGTCCCATCATTTATGTTCCCTAAACATCACAGAAAAAAAAACAAAAATAGAACGTACGGTTATGCTATCCGCATTCGCCACGGGCCCCATCATGCATCGTTAGATTACTTAACCAACGTTAGAGCGGGGGCTGGACTAGCGTGGGTGCAAAACATACGCAACATTTATTATATATATCATATATATATATAGCATTCGTCTCACGCAGTTTTATGATCACAACATAGAACTCAAGCAGCAGAAGTTAACATATGAAATATTCAATATACTAGGATGTCCGTGTTTTAATTTCAGCTAACAATGAAAACACGGATTCCACGGTCGTGATAAATAGCCAAATCCATATCCCTAGACCTCTACGAGAGTGACAAGAAACCCTGCAAATTCTAGAGTTAGGAGACCCGGTCTCGACTCCTCGAGATGGTCACCCACTGGACTCTATAACCCGGTTACTTATGCTCCCCGCCTTGGGTCTATCCTAATGCGGAAAAGTAAATAAAATACATCAATGGTGACATCATCCTCAACCCAGAAGTGTCCCAATAAAAGAATATTATATACAATTTTACATGAATGAAAATTGAAAAACTCTCATCTCACGCAAAAACCCTCGGCTATTCAATCACGACGATCCAATATGACATATCTAGCAACACATATCATCACATGACATCAACGTAAGTAAATATGCATATCCCTAATGTCGTTGACATATAGCAACGAGATCGGGGATACACCACATATTACACTTACGGTCGCAGAAAAGAAATGAAAAACTACAATATTTAAAATCCGCATATTCCTTAGACATCATAAACCTGGAATATCTCATATTCCGAATTTCGTGCTTAACCCTATAAACCTTGCATTTTAGTCTCAGATCAAAAACACTCTTCAATACCATTGTCGGGTAATTCAACAAGATTCCCGACTACCTGATCGAATGCTCGTCGGGAACTTTAGCTGATGGCCACACCTCTGATGCCGTCGACGAAGTGCACTTAGGCGGAACACTGTGGCCGCGAACACCCTAGTGGATGTTTTTGGTAACGGGGTTCTCCTACAGTCACTTGGTCGGGGCTATAGGCCGTGGCTATCTAGTAGTTTTCCCGGCGAGTGTTTGCGTTCTATACGAGATTGTGACGGAGTTTTGATCCGAATCAAAACTCCGTGGCAATCGATCAACTAAGACTAAAACGCTAGATTGACAAATTGCAAACTAGTTTTCACAAAACTAATTAAATGTGGATTCTAAATATTGTATTACATATCAAACTTAAATCTGAAACGATGTTAAATAGCGACTTCGAAGCACTCCGAATTTCCCCAATATAAAAGTTAACATAACCTGAAACCCAAAACCCAAGAGACCAGAACACCATAAAAACCTCGAGACCAAAACACATAGGAAAACCGGCCAGGCCGGTTTTATCATCTTTTTCGCCGGCCAATTTTTTGAATCATGGTCTCGTTTTTCTACAGTGTTTTATTTACAACATGAAAAGTACCTTGAAGCTGTTTAAAAAATTTTTAGAGGCTCTGGAAAATTCGACAGAAACTTGGCTTTGGATTTCGATGTTTCGGAGTTGTTTCGGTTTCGTAATTCTAATTACATCGTCTAATGCTCTAGCTTTGGCTCTGATACCATGAAAGTGTATCCTAGCACCACCATAAGGTTTTAACCGGCATCAAGCATGCAAGTTTAAAATTTTCTTGGTGCTAAGCTACACTAACCTAAAATCTTACTGGAGTATTAGGGTTTAAAGCATGGTATAACAAAACTACACTAAGTGAAGAATGTTACAACCTTTATAGACCAAGTCCTTCACTTCTAAAGCTCCGGGTAATTGTCCCTACGGCTCCTCGTAGCTCCACTTGAAAAAGGATCGAGCTTGGTCCTTGATCTTCCATGCCGAAGATGATCCACCCGAAGTTTCTCTAGGTTGAGCTACCTCTTCACTAATCTAGTATTAGTGAAGTAAACAACCTAATCTAAAGTGCTAATCTAGACTAGGATGATGAAGTAGGGTGTTTAGCTCACTAAGAAAAACTCTAAAGCCTTAAGGTTCACAACACATGTGAGGTTTAGGGCTTTGAGGAGGAAGAAGATGAAGAGAGCAAGAGAGTGTATGAAATGAGCTCAAGGAAAATATACAAGTGAAGAATGGCTTCTCTCTTTACCTCACTTATTGAAGCATCCAATATCATCAAATAATATATTAGAACCATGCTTCAATAGTGACAACAAATGAATAAACTAAAGAAAAAGCTATGCCTTACACATTCAACAAATATCTCTCATTTTCCACCACATCTTTCTATTTTCTTAAAATAGAAAATCCAATATATATATATATATATATATATATATATATATCTCACATATATACAAATAAATATATATTAAGAGAATAATAATTAGTGAGCAATAATATTAGTTAATATATAATTATATCAAATATAAATATATATTATATTATTAAATCAATACTTGATTCAATAATCCGGTTATATCACATATAATCGACTAATATCATTTATCTGTATATCATATTATCAAATCAACACTTGATTCAATAATCCGGTAATATCACATATAACCTAACCGATATCATATGATGCAAGATTAGAATACGGTATCACATACTCGTATTTAATCTGGCTCCCATACATATCAGCATATGTGCCTTACTTCGTTTCGCTTGAACTATGAAACCTCTATGTGGGAATCTAAAGACTCGTCAATACGCCAGCAGTAGGTGATGATCACATCAGTCACCCATAAGTCGTCAGCGGTACTAGCTGGATATAACGGCTACCCAGGTATTGAGCGAATAGAAGATCAACAAGCAAGCGTGTCCAAACTCTCGTGAAGCCTATAAGTAACACTTACCGTACAGTCCGGTCTCTTCGTCTGATATGTCGCATATCGAGTCTAGGGGTGGAATCGTCAGACCCAAGTAACTTGATAAGTCATGCCGATGTGTGGATCATAACGGTTCGAGAAACTACTGATAACACTTATAAGTAAATCTCATCATCCCTGGCTAGGGACTTACCGTTTTAGCCAATCGAGCATAGCACAACATCAACTCCCAATACCGGGAGAGACAAAACCCCTCCTATCACTCACTGCCTCCATGTGACTCGGGACTGTACCCAAAATCCACCTGTTTACATGACTCCTTTGAGCCGTGGTATGGAGGAAATCAAAGTACTATGGGAACCACACAAGACACTATGATGATCTTGGGTCTACAGACTAACCTGTATCAGTGTCACCAGAGAACTGCTATCCGACGATAGGTATAGTAACATCTAGGAGTTCTCGGCGAGTCCTGTTTGGTGTACCCATTCTCTAATGAGCACCTCTGTACAATCTTTGATGTCAAACACCAATGGTTAGGGGATCAACCATCGCCCCCTACAGAGTCAAGAAACGTACATACTAGTCTACTCTGGAATATCAATGCCCTGTCTTGATACTCTCTCGACTAAGAATAATTAAAGGATGTGCTTGTGGACTACACAAGTCCCTGTAGTATGATCCGCATCATAGTCCTGGTAGTCAAGCAAACATCCTAAGGGCTTTATCAACATGTATCAGAGAGACAGTATAGTAATACAAGTGTACATGTTAAGATAATGAGCAACAACATAGCAAACTATCACGTCGAGTAAGAAAGTCTGCTCTATATATGTCTAAGCATCCACTATATCATACATTAATGGCCTATAGGGCATACATATTCCTAACAGTATATTATTTTCCTTTTCTGCATTAGGAAGACCCAAGGCGGGAAGCACAAGTAACAGGGTTCTAAAGCCCAGTGGAAGGCTCTCTCGAGGAGTCGAGACCGGTCGCCTAACTCTAGAATAGGTAGGGTTGCTTACTACTCTCGTAGGGGTCTAGGGGTGTTGGATTGACTATTCATCACGACCGTGGAGTCCGTGTTTTTCATTACCCGCTTAATCTAAAACACAGACCTGCTAATATATCCTATATTTTATATATCTGCTTCTGCTGTTTCTGTGATGTGATGTGATCATATAACCGCGTGAGACGAATGCTACTTATATATATGATATACTAGTAGAAATTATATATGTTTTGCATCCGTCCTAGTCCTGACCCCGCCCTGCCGTATGTTATGTAACCTTACGGTGAAAACCCAGGTCCCTTGGCGAATGCGGATGGCATATATGTGTGTTTTATTTTCGTTTCTTCTATGGTGTTTAGGAAACATAAATGATGTGTTAGTGTAATATGCCCTAGAGGTCATTATTGTATAGTACTAGTTTGTAAGTATATATTGGATGCTTGGGATATATATACATGGATTTATGACAGTCTTGCTCAATATGGTAGTATGCTACTTAGTTTGTGTCTATCTTAATATGTGTATATGTTTATTTTGACGTATCACTCATACATATTGGTAGAGCCCTTAGGATCTTTGCTTGACTACCGGCATTGTGATGGCAGTCACACTAGTGGGGGCTGGATAGTCTACAAGCACATCCTAATAAAGGTGCATAGTCGTAGGATTATCGAGACAGGGCATCGATACTCCAGAGTAGACTAGTGTATACGCTTCTCATTTCAGCAGGGGAGATGGTCTTTCCTATAGCCATCAGTACGTCGTACAGGAGATAGTATGCAGGTGCTCATTGGGTTATGAGTTACACTGGATAGACTCGTGGGGAACTGCTGGTTGGTACTATACCAAATGTCAGGTAGCAGTTCCCAGGTGACATGAGTACAGAATAGTCCATTGACTTGACACTGCTACTTCGCCTCAAGTTTGTTCCCACTATTCTTAGATTACTACCCTACCACGGCTCTATTGAGTTGTGCAAACAGGTAGTAGTTGGGTGCAGTCCCGAAGCACTTGGAGGCAGTGGCGGTTAGATAGGATCCGTCTCTCCCGGTATTAGGGGTTGATATCGCGCTGTGTTTAGAAAGCCATTACACAAAGTCCCTGGCCAGGGAAAGCGAGATTTGCTGGTAGGTACTCAAGTAGTTTCTCAGGGTGTTTTGGGCTGCACTTCGACATGACTTATTGCGCTATTAAGGGTCTGATGTTTACAACCCCCTAGGCCCGATATGCGATACTCTTTGACGAACAGACCGAACTGTACGGACATTGCCACAGACAGACTCAGTAGGAGTTCGGATGAGTTTGCTCATTGGCCTTCTTATCGACAGATACATGGGCAGCCGTTATATGCATCTAGTATCGCTGACGTACCTGTGGTTAAACCCACTGCCAGCGTACTATCGAGTCTTTAGAGTGCCACACAGAGGGATTCCCTGCTTCGGGCGAAACGATGTATAGGTCGTATGGTTTTACGACAGGGTTCAATAACATACGTGTACTTGTGCGTATATGATGTTCGGGCGGACAATACTAGTGGGCTTTGGTTTATGCCGGATCCTAGTATTTGATTATTGGATTAGTTTCGTATCATTGTATTCGCGTTTCTCGGAATACGGATGCGGGTATGTATATACGGATGATAGGGGCATTCTTGTAATTTGATCAAGATTGTTTCTAGAAGTGAGACACCTCAATTAGGGTTTTTCTTTTTTGATTAAATCTTTTGTCAGGTGGAGGAAATGAGGTGGAATACTTTGTGGTATTTTAGTGAAATATGAACATGGCTTCATGTTGACTTTCTTGGACACCTATGAGATTTGAAGACTTAGATATTTTGTGATATTTGTATGAGATATTTTCATTTGCTTTAAAGTCTAAAAATGAGCCATTTTCATTCATCATTATCATATATCACATACTTTACTCTCTCTCTCATTCTCCTCAAGCTCTCTTCTCACCTCTCAAACCCTGATTGTCTCATCAGTTGAGAATCTTAGGATTTGTGAGACAACTAGATCCCTAATAACTCTCTACATACTCTAGGCTACTTAGTTTAGCACACCAAGTGACCTAGATCCCTCATCTTGGAGGTGAAAGCTCAAAGTAGACACTCTCGGGTGGATCTTCTTCGACTTAGAGAAACCGACGAGGGGGTGCGATCCATTCTCACTATGAGGAGAAGGATAGCAAGGAGAAGAAGGACTTGTAACTTGAGGTATAACATTCTCATATAGTAGTTAAACCTCCGAGTTAGTATGTTAGTTAGGGTTTAGTATCGATCCTGGAGTTTAGTCGATGTTACGAAGCACTTAAAAATCGTTTTTGCAAACTCCGCCTCCCCGCGAACACGTGGGGTGCATGGCATCTATTAGATATGTATGCCCTAGAGGCCTGTATTGTATAGGATACTAGGCATGTATATGTACAGAAACAATCTTTGCTCGAAATGATAGTATGCTATCTGGTTTATCTTCATCTCAACTTGTATAATATTTCATATCTTTATATGCATGTTGATGAAGCCCTTAGGATTGTGCTTGACTACCAGGATTATGATGAGATCATACTAGTGGGGCTTGGATAGTCTATAAGCATATCCTTTAATGGTTCCTAGTCGAGGGTATATCGAGACAGGGCATCGGTATTACCAAGTTAGACTAGTGTGTACGTTTCCTGACCCTGGGGGCGATGGTTGATCCCACAACCATTGGTGTTTGACATCAAAGATTGTACACAGGTGCTCATTGGAGAATGGGTACACCGAACATGACTCGCTCCTAGATGGTATATATACCAATTGTTAGATAGCAGTTCTCAGGTGGCACTTGTACAGGTTAGTCTGTAGACCCGAGATCGTCATAGAGTCTTGTGTGGTTCCCACTGTACTTTGATTTCCACCCTACCATGGCTCTATTGAGTCGTGCAAACAGGTGGACTTTGGGTACAGTCCCGAATCACATGTAGACAGTGAGCGATAGGATGGGTTTCGTCTCTCCGGGTATAGGGAGTTAATGTCGTGCTATGTTTGATCGGCTATAACACCCAAATCCCTAGCCAGGGTTCTCGATGTTTACTGATAAGTGTTATCAGTTATTCCTCGAACTGTTATAAGCCGTAAATTAGCATGACTTATAAAGTTACCGGGGTCTGACATTTACCATCCCTAGACTTCATATGCGACGTATCAGACGAAAAGACTGGACTGTACGGTAAGTGTTGCTTGCAGGCTCGTTGGGGTTGTGATGAGTGCGCTCGTCGGCCACCTTTTCGTCATGTACCTGGGTAGCAGTTACACACCGCTAGTGCCGCTGACGTGCTTGTGGTTAAACCCACTGCCAGCGTACTTTCGAATCTTTAGAGTCCCACACAGAGGGTTCCCTCGTTCAGACGAAAGATGTAGAGGTGGCCGTTGTTAGTTATATGTATGCCCTAGAGGCCATTACTGTACATTGGATGTATATTGTAGTGGATGCTGGGACATATATAGGTAGGACTTTCTTGCTCGACATGATAGTACGCTATCTGGTTGCTCTTTATCTTAACATGTATACTTTCTGTCTCTCTGATTACATGTTGATAAAGCCCTTAGGATGTGTACCCGACTTCCAGGACTGTGATCCAGATCATACTAGTGGGGCCTGGGTAGTCAATGAGTACATCCTTCATTGTTCCTAGTCGAGGGAATATCGAGACGGGGCATCTATATTCCAGAGTAGACTAGCGTATATCTTCTCGACCCATGTGATGGGCGATGGATGATCCCATATCCATTGGTGTTTGACATCGGAGATGGTATGCGGGTGCTCAGTGGAGACTGGGTACACTGAACGGACTCGCCGAGAACTCCCAGATGGTATTATACCTCACGTCAGATGGCAGTTCTCTGGTGACACTGGTACAGCTTAGTCTGTTGACCCGAGATCGTCATAGAGTCTTGTGTGTCTCCCACTGTGCTTTGATTTCCACCCTACCACGGCTCTACTGAGTCGTGCAAACAGGTGGTTTTTGGGTACAGTCCCGATTCACATGGAGGCAATGAGCGATAGGAGGGGATTCGTCTCTCCCGGTATTGGGGGTTGATGTTGTGCTATGCTCGACTGGCCATAACAGGAAATCCCTGGTCAGGGTTGCAGTGATATACTGGTAAGAGTTATCAGTAGTTTCACGAATGTTATGGACCTCAAGTCGGCATGACTTATCGAGCTATTGGGGTCTGACGTTTACCACCCCTATGCGAGATATGCGACATATCAGACGATCAGACCGGACTGTACGGTAAGTGTTACTGGTTGGATTCGCAGGAGTGTGAGCGGGCTTGCTCGTCGATCTTCTGATCGCTCAATACCTGGATGGCCGTTACGTTTAGCAGACCGCTTGCGGCTTGTGGATGCTTGATATGATCATCATCTGCTGCCGGCGTATTAACGAGTCTTTAGAGTCCTACACAGAGGTTTCCTGGCTCAAGCGAAACGAAATAGGAGCGCATTTGAGATATGTGCGGGACCGAGAATAATTCGAGTATGTGATACCGTATTCCATTCTCGCGATCAATGTATCGATTGGTTATATGCGATATAACCTAGTTATCGAATCAAGGATTGATTCGATAAGCCGATACATATGATACTAGTCGGTTATATCCGATATGACCGGATCGTTAAATCAAGTGTTGATTTAATGATTTAGTGCATATTTATATATTTGATATATTACTTTGCGTTAACTAGTATTGGTTCACTTTAAAAGGATTTTCTCACTTGAATTGTACACATTGTATATGCGATATAGTTTTGTGCACATGTTTGTATCATGTTTGATGATACATGCTTACTTGGTTAAGTGTAAAGAATCAAACCATGGTTTAAGTTAATGATTAGGGTTTTGATTATTTATTCATTTATCTTTCTTATTTATTCATTTTGGAAAAAGAAAAGGATAAATGAATGGTTGAATGTTTTGTTTTTAGTTGAAGTTTCTTGAAACTTTGACTAAGTCACTCTTTTGTTCTTATGATTAACCCTAACCATCCTTTTAACCATGGTCTTTTCTCTACACCTAACTAAGGTTGAAAGTATGATAAGATTTAATTCTTTTTCATTTTAAAAAACAATTTTTATCATATCTTTCTTCTTCTTCTTCAAGAGCTAGAAAAAGAAAAGCTTTCTAGTTCAATGGCAACTAGCCAAATCAAGTGAGAAATCCAAATCTAAAGTCTACCCACTTCCTATTTCTTCATCCTCTATTACTTGCCATGTAGTAGAGTGTGTTGTCTTCACAAGTTTCTTGACTTGGCGAAGGTGGAGCTCGTTCTTGTGATGCCTCGACGTAGATCATCTTCGGCATCGAACCGACGATCAAGCCCGCCCATTTCTTCGACGAATCCGATACTTGAGTTCGGGATTCGATTTGGATAGCGGAGGGAGATCATCGCGGAGCTTAGGAAGTGGTGGACCGGATCTACAAAGGTTGTAGCTCCTTCCCTTTAGCTATATTTCCGTTTACTTACTCGCTTCGCCTATATATATCTAGTTAACGATCCGTTCTAGGGTTTCTCGGCACCGTATTTTTTAGAAATGAGCATGTTTGATGACTTGTGAGACCTCACTAAGGTGTCTAGGGACCTTACAGTGGTATCAGAGCCTAGCTAGAGCCTTAGGCGAAAGTCCCGACGGAATTAGAAGTCCGATCGACCCAAAACTCGATTTGAAAAATGCTCTCTGGACTTTTCTGTAAAACGTGGTTTTTTGTAGATTAAAAATATTCAGAAAAATCAGCAGGAAGATATAAGGGTTACTGTAAAATTCGAGGGCTTGATTCCATAGAGGCTCATGCGGCGGATCCGCGGCCTTAAAGGAGGCTCATGCGGCGGATCCGCGGCCCTTTTGTCGTTTTGTGCATCCAATTTTGCACAGTAGTTCTTAGCTGTCTGTGCTGGTTTTCCTAGGGATTTTTAATATTTTATTCCAGAGTTGTATTTTCTGAGTTGTATTGGGGACTCGGTGTATTCGATCGGACTGTCTAATTTTGTCGGTGTGCTTTTCCGGGTATTTTTAGAATATGTTAAAAAGTTCGACCGGATATAAATACCCACTTTTTCCCCTGCCGGGAAATTTCCAAGTGTTGGATTTTTCCGTAGTTTGACGACGTTCTATATAGTGCAAGTAACGCGATGGACCCTCTAGAAGACAACAAACCTTAACTCGATTATATGACCGTCTTGAACTGCCCTTTGAACCTTCGGGTTTGGGGCAGTACAGCGTGCCACATGTGAGGCGTTGGCTTGACCCTTCTACGGCTGGACCGTTGGTACTGAGGCACGAACTGAATGTTGTTAGACTTATTTCATGTGTTGAGCTGTATCGGGAAAACTTGGGTGTTCGATTGTTCGATCGGAAAGTTTAACATTTTCTATTTATCCGGAATGTGATACAATAATTGGAATTCACAAATAGTTATGAGATAACGGAATGAATATTATAAACATAGCAGTTTAGTCTCACTTGATCGGTTGCCACGGAGTTTTGATGTGATCAAAAGTCCGTCGCAATCACGTAGCGTATGCAGATACTCGCCGGGTAAACTTAATAGACAGCTTCACCCCATAGCCCCGACCAAGTGACTGTAGGAGAACCCCGTCGCCGAAAGCATCCGTTCGGGTGCTCGCGGTAGCGGTGTTCCGCCTTGGTGCACTTCGTCGACGGCATCGGGGGTGCGGCCGCCTAGTAAAGTTTGCGACGAGCATTCGATCAGAATGTCGGGAATCTTGTTGAATTGCCCGACTTGATATTGAAAAGTGTTTTCGATAATGAGACTAAAATGCGAGGTTTATAATTGTTAGGCATGCGATGTCTAAAGAATTCATTTGGTCAGGCATGCGATGTCTGAGGTGGTTGTGGATTCCAACTGTTGTAGTTTTACACTTTCTTTTCTGTGACCGTAAGTGTAATATGTGATATCGCCGGTTTCGTTGCTATATGTCAACGACAATTGGGATGCGCATATTTATTTACGTTGATGACATGTGATGTTATGTGTTGCTGGATATGTTATATTGGATCGTCGTGTTTGAATAGCCGGGGGTTTTTTATGTGAGATGAGTGTTTTTCATTTTCATTCATGTAAAAACTTGTATGTAATATTCTTTTATTGGGGCACTTCCAGGTTGTGGAAGATTTCACCGTTGATGTATATTATTTACTTTTCTGCACTAGGATAGACCCAAGGAGGGGAGCACAAGTAACCGGATTCTGGGGTCCAGTGGGAGACCAACTCGAGGAGTCGAGTCCGGGTCTCCTAACCCTAGAATTGGTAGGGTTGCTTGCCGCTCTCGTAGGGGTCTAGGGGTGTGGGATTGGCTATTCATCACGACCGTGGAATCCGTGTTTTATACTGGCTCATATTGAAAACACGGACGTCCTAGTATATCCAATATTTCATATGTTTCTTCTGCTGTGATTTATCTGTGATGTGATCATGTGATGTTCTGTGACAGATATTATATGTAGTATATATGATATATTATATAGACGTTGCTTATGTTTTACACCCGCGCTAGCCCTGCCCCGCTCCGCCGTTAGTTACCTAACCTAACGGTGCAGACGGGACATCGAGGCGAATGCGGATGGCATAAGCGTACGTTATATTTATCTGTGATGTTTAGGTGGACTTAAATGATGGGATATTCATTAATGAGATTAATGAAAGAAAATAAACCTAATTGATGTTGTGGAATCGAATTTCAAAATAAAAACAGGTAGCTACAGTTCTTGCTTTGCATCGTGGTGCTCATTATAGAACATCCTGCACCTTATTCGATGAGGAAAGGACCGAGATCCCTTCACCGGGAGTGACTCCTTTAGCAATAACTGGCAGATGCTACACACTCGGTTTGTCTTTGATCGCTTCTATAGTTTCTGCTTTGCACAGTGATATATATGATATATCCCGCACCTCATTCGACGAGGAAAGGGCCGACGATCCCTTCACCGGGAGTGACCCCTTTAGCAAAACTAGAAAAGCCTCAAAAACATTCCATTTAAAAACCATTTGATTCCGCAACGAGATCAAGTTCAAAGCGTTAAAGGTTTTCACAAAAACCATTCGCAACCCTCCGTCATTTTAGGAAGTAGAGTACTTAGTATTCGTGCTGTGTTTGTTGACCATAGTCAAGGCACAGTGTACGGTAGCTAAGTGATGTCTTCCTACACCGCATAAGATGCGATTAGTTAGGACAGTCGCGTGACTTTGTTGACCTTCGTTAAGGGTCATGTGGGTAGGTCTAATTAATCACGAAATGACGGGTAGAACTTGACTAGTGCTTATGATTTGTTGACCATAGTTAAGGTCATAGGTGCTAAGGGTAAAAACCTTTATCGGGAGTTTCAAGTGTTGAAATTTGCAATGAGATTGCATACCTTCTATATGATAGTTGGATCCCGATACCCACTGCGAGTAATTGTTACTCCTGAGAGAGTTTTGCACTTTGCAATTAGCCGATCAAGTAGGTGTCTAGAAAGGTGTCAACGGGATTACGCCTCTGGGAAAACGAGGTTTACTGTAATTAGGTCCGTGCGAAAGCACGGGGAACCTCCCTCAAAGTACCGACACTGGCCTGGCTGAAAGATTGGCGAACTTGTAGAGTGTAATTAATCCCGGCTAGTCTTTCCTTTTAAGGTTTGAAGGAAGATTTGATAAAAACAGTGTGAGCCATCCTGATTAGATAAAGTATATAACCAATCTAATCTTGCAAGTGCGCACGCTGAGTGTTTTCTTCTCTCTCTCTCTCCTGGTAGCGACCATATCACGCATTAATCAAGATAATAAAATGGATGTATTGACCGAACCCGCTTGTTATACTGAGCTGGGGAACGTTGGTCCCGCTCCAACTTATAATTGTTATAAGACAGAGCAGGAAATAGGGGAATACCAGAATTCCCGTGCCGCCCAAACGAAGAGAGTGCATGCTGATGCATCATCTTCGGGTGTGTTCATTACAAAGAACTGTTTCTCAGTATCCTCTGCATCCTGGGTATATGATACCGGATCAGGATCCCAGATATGTAATCTGTTACATAAGGCTACAAAAAGGTAGAAAAACTGAGAACGGGTGATAAGTTTCATGAGACAGAAACCGGGGCAAGTGTTGCAGCCAAGTCTGTTGGTCACTGTCACCCTGTATTACCAATACATTGATTCTGAACAAATACTATTAGATACCGAACCTGATATACAAAATCATATCAGTCTCTTTATAAGTAAAGAAATGATATAATTTTGTATTGTTGGATAATGTTTTGAACATTTCCTATATCAAAAGTTGATCGGTTCAGGCACGTTATCTAAAAGAATTAACGTTCTAAATCAAACTACAGTTCTTAGTATTCAGAACACACACAAGAGGAAGAGTTCAGAAATGAACGAATCATTCCTGAGGCATTGTAGACTAGGTCACATCAATGCGACCCGACTGGCTGAAGTGGCATTTAGATGCATATTTAAATCAGTTTGAATTTACATCTTGTGAAACTTGCCAGTCATGTCACAAAGATTAGATGACCATAGCCCTGTTTATTGGAAACAGAGAAAGAGTTAATGAACTCTTGGGACTGATACATGATGATGTATGTAAGGTCTCCTGTCTACACATGCCAGGAATGGTTCTTTATACTTCATTATATTCTCTGATAATCTCTCAAGATTCAGTCGTATGTTCCTGTTGAAACACAAGTCCGAACCTTTTGAGATATTCACAGAATATAAGTTAGAAGTAGAGAACCAATAAGGGTATAAGTATTATGTCCTATGATGAGATCAGGGAGGAGAATACTTGTGCATGGAATCCTTGGACTATTCTAAAAGAAAATGAGATTCTCTCTCAGTATTACTCCTCTGAATACACCACAGCACAACGGTGTATCGGGGCGGAGCAATCACACAATATTAGATATCGTGTGCTCTATGATGAGTATTACTGAGTTACCTATTTCATTTTGGGGTTATGCGCTTGAGAAGCTGCGTACCTATTGAATTAGGTTCGATTCAAATCAGTGCCTACCACTCCATATGAGATATGGTATGGGAAGAGCCTATCTCTTAAGTTAGTTAAGATTTGGGGTTGTCCAGTCCATGTCTGAAAAGCAAAATCTGGACAAGCTCGAGGCAAGGTCAGTTATGTAGAACTGGAAAGGTTCCAGCTGTACAAAACTGCTAATGATTTGACAGAACCAAAGAATTCAATAGTTCCCGACGAACCTCAGCCTCTCCGCCGATCTAGCAGGGTTCCTCACCTGCTTGAGAGATACTTCGGTTTCTCGATGACAGTGGGAGCAAGGATTGCATCATGAGATGATGACCCAACTAGATTCGAGCAGGCCATCAAGAGTAAGGACTCTGTAAGAATGGCTGGATGCTTAGCCATCTGAGATGGAATCCATATACACCAACAAAGTATGAACTTTGGTTGCGATATCTGAAGGGTTAAATCCCCATCAGGAGCAAGTATATCTTGAGAAGATTACTTGGTGTAGATGGACAAGTTGAGACTTTCAAAGCTAGACTTGTTAAAGGTTTTTGTCAATGACGAAAACCTTTTCCAGGGACTATGCTTAAGTCCATCAAGATCCTACTTGCCACGGCTACATAACATGACTACGATATCTGGTGGTTGGGTGCCATGACTACTTTTCTAAATAATGTTTTAGAAGAGTGCGTCTATAAGTACACAGCCAGAGGGCCTCGTAGACAGTGGGAGCAGCGGAAACGTGTGCAAGATGCTTTATAGGATAAAGCAGGCATCGCAGAGTTGGAACATCTGTTTTGATGGATTAGTCAAAGAAGTTGACATCATCAAAATGGTAGATGAACCTTGTATAAACAAAAAGGTAGTAGGGAGTATGGTGACGATCCTCGTAGAATACGTGGATGACATACTCTTGTTAGGGAAGGAGTTTCCTATGCTACGCTCGATCAATCTCCGCTTATCACAATGATTTTCCATATAGGATCAAAGTGTTACCTACTAAATCCTAAGCTTTGGATCTATGAGATAGACTTAATTGGATGTTAGGATACTCACTAGTTGTAGTGAGATGGTATCAATCGATCCTGGGGAGAATCACTGGAAGGGTTCCAGGGTGATAAAGACGACTGAATGTCAGTCACAGGCACTGTCTTTACCCTCAGTAAAGGGACGGTATGTTGGAAGAGTTCCAAGCTCGATACCGTGGCAAACTAGACGATAAAGGCTGGTAACATCGCTATTAAAGATACTACCAAAGAGGAAGTTTGGGTGTATATTGGTTCATAAGATGAACTAGGTTCCTGCCATTGTATGACAATGGAAGTATGGCTTCGGCCCTGGACCCATGGTCCCATCAGTGACCCAGACAAATTCTGAGGCAGCATCACCTGATCATAGAGATAGTTGATCTCCAGGGTGATCGAGGTTAGGAGAGAAGACTCAGAGGACAACACGGCGGATCCACTCACGAAGGCCTTTTCCCAGAGAGAGACTCATATGGGATGGTTGAGTATTAAATACTGCGACCACTGCTACAGATGGCCCTAGTGCAAGTGGGAGATTGTTAGTTATATGTATGTCCTAGAGGCCATTACTGTACATTGGATGTATATTGTAGTGGATGCTGGGACATATATAGGTAGGACTTTCTTGCTCGACATGATAGTACGCTATCTGGTTGCTCTTTATCTTAACATGTATACTTTCTGTCTCTCTGATTACATGTTGATAAAGCCCTTAGGATGTGTACCCGACTTCCAGGACTGTGATGCAGATCATACTAGTGGGGCCTGGGTAGTCAATGAGTACATCCTTCATTATTCCAAGTCGAGGGAATATCGAGACGGGGCATCGATATTCCAGAGTAGACTAGCGTATATCTTCTCGACCCATGCGATGGGCGATGGATGATCCCATATCCATTGGTGTTTGACATCGGAGATGGTATGCGGGTGCTCAGTGGAGACTGGGTACACTGAACGGACTAGCCGAGAACTCCCAGATGGTATTATACCTCACGTCAGATGGCAGTTCTCTGGTGACACTGGTACAGCTTAGTCTGTTGACCCGAGATCGTCATAGAGTCTTGTGTGTCTCCCACTGTGCTTTGATTTCCACCCTACCACGGCTCTACTGAGTCGTGTAAACAGGTGGTTTTTGGGTACAGTCCCGATTCATATGGAGGTAATGAGCGATAGGAGGGGATTCGTCTCTCCCGGTATTGGGGGTTGATGTTGTGCTATGCTCGACTGGCCATAACAGGAAATCCCTGGCCAGGGTTGCAGTGATATACTGGTAAGAGTTATCAGTAGTTTCACGAATGTTATGGACCTCAAGTCGGCATGACTTATCGAGCTATTGGGGTCTGACGTTTACCACCCCTAGGAGAGATATGCGGCATATCAGACGATCAGACCGGACTGTACGGTAAGTGTTACTGGTTGGATTCGCAGGAGTGTGAGCGGGCTTGCTCGTCGATCTTCTGATCGCTCAATACCCGGGTGGCCGTTACGTTTAGCAGACCGCTTGCGGCTTGTGGATGCTTGATATGATCATCATCTGCTGCCGGCGTATTGACGAGTCTTTAGAGTCCTACACAGAGGTTTCCTGGCTCAAGCGAAACGAAATAGGAGCGCATATGAGATATGTGCGGGACCGAGAATAATTCGAGTATGTGATACCGTATTCCATTCTCGCGATCAATGTATCGATTGGTTATATGCGATATAACCTAGTTATCGAATCAAGGATTGATTCGATAAGCCGATACATATGATACTAGTCGGTTATATCCGATATGACCGGATCGTTAAATCAATTGTTGATTTAATGATTTAGTGCATATTTATATATTTGATATATTACTTTGCGTTAACTAGTATTGGTTCACTTTAAAAGGATTTTCTCACTTGAATTGTACACATTGTATATGCGATATAGTTTTGTGCACATGTTCGTATCATGTTTGATGATACATGCTTACTTGGTTAAGTGTAAAGAATCAAACCATGGTTTAAGTTAATGATTAGGGTTTTGATTATTTATTCATTTATCTTTCTTATTTATTCATTTTGGAAAAAGAAAAGGATAAATGAATGGTTGAATGTTTTGTTTTTAGTTGAAGTTTCTTGAAACTTTGACTAAGTCACTCTTTTGTTCTTATGCTTAACCCTAACCATCCTTTTAACCATGGTCTTTTCTCTACACCTAACTAAGGTTGAAAGTATGATAAGATTTAATTCTTTTTCATTTTAAAAAACAATTTTTATCATATCTTTCTTCTTCTTCTTCAAGAGCTAGAAAAAGAAAAGCTTTCTAGATCAATGGCAACTAGCCAAATCAAGTGAGAAATCCAAATCTAAAGTCTACCCACTTCCTATTTCTTCATCCTCTACTACTTGCCATGTAGTAGAGTGTGTTGTCTTCACAAGTTTCTTGACTTGGCGAAGGCGGAGCTTGTTCTTGTGATGCCTCGACGTAGATCATCTTCGGCATCGAACCGACGATCAAGCCCGCCCATTTGTTCGACGAAGCCGATACTTGAGTTCGGGATTCGATTTGGACAGCGGAGGGAGATCATCGCGGAGCTTAGGAAGTGGTGGACCGGATCTACAAAGGTTGTAGCCCCTTCCCTTTAGCTATATTTCCGTTTACTTACTCGCTTCGCCTATATATATCTAGTTAACGATCCGTTCTAGGGTTTCTCGGCACCGTATTTTTTAGAAATGAGCATGTTTGATGACTTGTGAGACCTCACTAGGGTGCCTAGGGACCTTACAGCCGTAAGTTGTTACGGCAGCCGTAAGGTGTTGCGGCAGGGTTTCGATTATGTTCGTGTAATTGTTACTGGAATAATAATCGGAACGATAATACAGGTAGGCTTTGGTTTAAGCCGGATACCGGTATTATATTATTGGATTATTGGTATTCGTATTTTTCGGAATTCGGATACGGGTATACGGTATACGGAGGAGGGGTATTCTTGTAATTGTTACAAGAAAACCTTCTAGAAGATGCCACCTCTTAATACATTATTTATTTTATGAAAATAAATAAATGAGGTGGAAATTGGAATGTCCAAGCATGGTTGTGAGAATGGGTTGTTTAATATTTTAATCCTTTGGAGTTACTATTGAAGTATGGTGCTAATTTTATATTCCATGCTTCAATTATTTCCATTTGAATATATCATTTTCTTATGCTTGAATTTTCTCATTATTACAAACTCTTTCTCTCTCCTTCTTCTCTCCTCCTTCTTCTTCCTTGCTTTAACAATCACATGAGATGTGAATCAAAAGCCAAGGGTCAAAGATAATCCAATACACTTATCTCTACATCATCCTAGTGACTATGTTTAGTAAACTTGATCTCTAGGTTTAGCTCTTGTGAAGGGTTTTAGCTTGCATGACAACTCTCGTATGGATCATCTAAGTCTTGGGGTGGCCGGAGATCGAGCACACCGACAACATCCAAGGAGCCAAGGAGATCATCAAAGAAGACCCGAAGGACCGGATCATCAAGGTATAATCCCTAGCATAGTAGATAAAATCTCTAGTTAAGGTTTTCTAGTTATGGTTTAGACAAGATCTTTTGAAAGTGTATGTTGTATGCAATGAAAATTTTCGTTTATCATTTCCTCCGCCTCACAAGAGTTGTGGGAACATACAACATGCACTTACATGGTATCAGAGCCTAAGTAAACCATAATTAGATTGTTAGCCAAAAGTTAGAACTTCGATCGACCCATTTTTTTCCCGAAAACACGTTTTCTGGCCTTGTTTCTGTCGAATTTTTAAACTGTTCAAAAAATATATTCAGTGGCCTTAAAAATACAGGCAGGGTTTTCTAAGCACACTGTAGAAATTTGAGATCCTAACTCGTCAGGAACGCCGTGGATCCGCGGCCAAACTCAGTGTTTGGCTGCGGATCCACGGCCGATTCGTGGCCAAATTGACTCATTTTTCAGCACTGTGCTTAGATTAAGGAAATAGTGTTTTTGGAATATCTGGAATTTTCACAAAGTTGTTTGTGTACTGGAACATGTCAAGTGTTGGCATGGTTTAAAATTATCGATCGAAATTCTAAGTGTTTGGCTAATCGGGTTTGCTGTTTTCAATATGTGTGTTTGAAACGTCAACTAATTGCTATAAGTCGATTAGTCGGGGTTGCACACTTTTGTAATGATATCATGAGATGGTATGTGTATATGAATTTGTTGGATCGTCGTGATGAATGGCCAGGGGGTGTGAGAAGAGCGTTTTTCTTTTCTTTCATTCAATGTAATTTGTAAAAAGCAATGTAATATTATTTTGCGGGGCACATCCGGGATGAGGTTGTAGCCACAGTTGTATAATTTCTTTTTACTGTTTTTTCTCCTAGGATAGACCCAAGGTGGGGTGCACAAACTAACGGGTTTTCGAAGTGCCGAGTGGCCTACTCACTTTGTTGAGGGTGGTTGCTCCACTTCGGGAATTTGGCGGGTAGTTTGCCGCACATGTAGGGGTCTAGGGTGGGGTTTTGGCTATTCATCACGACCGTGGAACCCGTCTTTCATTAAGGCTTGAATGAAATGCGGAATTTCTAGTATATCCAATGTATTCATCTATGATCTGTAATGGCTATATTTATATATGAGATATATAATAAACGTTGCTTATGTTTTGCACCCGCGCTAGTCCAGCCCCCGCTCTGCCATTAGTTAAGTAACCTAACGGTGTATGACGGGACCCCGTGGCGAATGCGGATGGCATAAGCGTACGTTCTATTTTCGTTTCTTTTCTGTGATGTTTAGGAAACGTAAATGATGGGAAAGCATTAATGTGATTAATGTCAAGAAAAAGAGACCTAATGATGTTGTAGAATCAAACTTTTTAAAATGGGTAACTCTAGATTTTGCTTTGCATAGTGGTATTCTTGAATATCCTGCACCTCATTCGATAAGGAAAGGGTCGAGATCCCTTCACCGGGAGTGACCCCTTTAGCGAAACTAGCAAATGATACAAAGAACTCGATTGTTTTTATAGTTGATCTAACTTTTGCTTTGCATCATAGTATTTACATATCCAGCACCTTATTCGATAAGGAAAGAGCCGAGATCCCTTCACCGGGAGTGAGCTCTTTAGCAAAATTAGAAAGATACTACAAAGCCATTTGATTTTTAAACTAGAGCTTAAACCACTCTTTTCACTCGATTCTACAACGATATCAAGTTCAAAACGTCAAAGGTTTTCACAAAAACCATTCGTTGCCCTCCGCCATTTTAGGAAGCAGAGTACTTAGTATTCATGCCACGTTTGTTGACTATAGTTAAGGGTGGTGTACGGTAGCTAAGTGATGTCTTCCTACAAAGCATTTGATGCGATCGATTAGGACATTCACATGACTTTATTGACCATAATTAAGGGTCTTGCGGGTGGGTCTAAATCAATCCCGAAATGGCGGGTAAAACTTGAGTATTGTTTATGATTTGTTGAACATAGTTAAGGACATAAGACACTAGGGGCAAAAATCATATCGGGAATTTCAAGAGTTGAAATTTGCTATGAGATTGCATACCTTCTGTATGATAGTTGGATCCCGATCCCACTGTGAGTAAAGGTTACTCCCGGGAGAGTTTTGCACTTTACAGTTAGCTGATCTAGTAGGTGTCTAGAAAGGTGTCAACGGGGTTACGCCTCTAGGAAAACGAGGTTTACTTTAATTAGGTCCGTGCGAAAGCACGGGGAACCTCCCTCGGAGTACTGACACTGGCCTGGCCAACCGGTTAGCGAACTTGTAGATGGCAATTAATCCTGGCTAGTTTTCTTTTTAAAGGTTTGAAGGAAAATTTGATAAAAAGCAGTGGGAGACATCAGTTAGATAAGATTAATAACCTATCTAATTATGCAAGAGCAATCGCTGAGTGTCTTCTTTTCTCTCCTAATGGCAGATACCTATGATGGGACTTAAGCTTTTATTAGACAAAAATAAACTCACGGGACCGAATTACAATGATTGGCTAAGGAACGTGAATATTGCCCTGACCTATGATAAGGTCGGATATGTCCTGACTACTCCAGCCCCTCCAATCCTACGCCCTGATTCTTCAGTTGCGGATAAAGAAATCCCTAAGACATGGGATATAGACTATGCCACAGCCAAGTGCCTCGCACTTGCTTCTATGAACAATGAATATCAGAAGCAGCACGAGAAGATGGATGTTCAATCCATCTTTCTCCATAAAAAAGAGTTGTATGGAGAGCAATCTCGTACTCTCCGATACGAGGGATCTCAAAAGTTGTTTCAGATGCGAATGGCTGCTGGCACGTCTGTAAGTGACCATGTATTGAAGATGATTGGACTTATCAAAGAACTTGAGGACCTGGGTTGGACAATGGAGAACGAGCAGTATGTTGATATTGTTGTACAGTCCCTTTCCTCTGCCTTTGCTCAATTCATTATGAACTTCAACATGCACAACATCGAGAAGTCTTTGCCTGAACTCCTCAATATGTTGAAGAGTACAGAGAGCACACTAAAGGTAGCGAAAACTCCCGCTCTTATTGATGGGCCATCTTCTTCCTCCGTCCCAAAAGCCAAATTCAATGGAAAGGGAAAGAAGAAGAAGAATCCCATCAAGCAGAGAGGCGGAGTGAAAAAGGCACCGGGAAAGGACAAGAAAGGGGCTGCTGCGACAGGACGAGGGGAATGTTTCCACTGCCACAAGACTGGTGATCGCACGCTAAAAGCGTGTCGGATGTTCAAAGTTCTAAAGTATAACCGCGATCAGGACGGTGTCGCTTTGCAGCTAGCCGGTTGAGCACGGGTCGATCCACAGGGAGATGGTTGTATGTCCTTTCTTATTTTAGACGAGTCAATAAAGAATTTGTATGAGTTTGTTCAATCTAACCTATGTGTATTATTTGCAAGTATAAAGTTGTTAAGAAAAAGATACGAAATTGTAAGCTAAAGAAATCCGCACTCAAAACCTTTGAGCCGAGTCTTGACCAATTGAAGCTAGAGCAATTGGCAACAACGTGGATTAGGGGATTTAAGCACGGTATTCGTAGAATCCGGCTTATTTACCCCTTGTCCTTCCGTTCTTGTCTCTTGCTTTCGCCTCCCGCCAAACCGAACGCAACCGGTCGCGGTTAGGAATCACCGTTACCTTGTTAGGGTAGGGTGCCTAACAGAGCGCTTGCATATCGTTTGGGCGGAGTTCAATGGAAAATAACGGGAAAAGGAAATGAGCAAAGAAACGTTAACTTACAATATCGTATTGATTCTTAACAACAACAATAATTACAACCATTCACAAAAAGAACCAAAAAGAGCAAAAGAAAAGAACAAAGAAAAGAAAAGATTACAAGTAAGTAAGTGCATGAATTTAAATTGCAAATAAGTAAAGCAAGGAATGTAAAGCAAGTAATAAGAAGCAAGAAAGAAATTATAAGAACATAGAACTCAAGACAAGCATGGGATCAATAGCCAACCCTTAAACTTGCAAGCTCAATCAAGAGGTTGCAAGATCAAGAGAAGGGTAAAGAACTCATGTGAAGTGAAGAACTAATTCCATAAGAAAACATAACCCTTGAGATCAATAACTAACCCTTAACCTTTCAAGCTCAATGAAGAGGTTGAAAGATTAAAAGGAAGCAAAAATCTCAAGGGGAAACCAAACAAATAAGAATGATACAAAAACCCTCATCTTCATTCACATCCACTCAATGCTCTCACTACATTTCCATGGAGGAAGAATGAAGAAGAAGAAGAAAATGACTAAATCCTAACAAAAAGAGGCTAAAGAAATTAACACTTGGCATGGCAAATTCTGGGGTATTTATAGGCAGGAAACAGAGAACCTAGGGCAACAATCTGGCATAATATGAAGTCCCCAAACTGCCCCTGAAAAACGTCAGAAAGAGGAGCTTATATGGCCGCGGAACCGCGGCCTAGACCCCCTATTGGCCGCTGTTCCGCGGCCCTTTAGTGGACTTGGGTCATGGGGTTTTGTGGGTTTCCCTGGTTTGTAGTTGTCTGCTGTTTGGTATATGACTTTTCTCAGAATCTCTTCACACTTCTTCCAGAATTTTAGTAGATCAAATGGTGATGTGATGTGGATCTTTTGCCATGATTTCCTCGAGCTCCGCGTAGATTTCTTGGATCTTGTGTTGACATTGAGCTTTGTGCATGACATGACAAATGATTTGCCATTTTGTCCTTAAACTGGTATGTGGCAACACACGGATAGAGAGCGGAGACCATGTTTTATCTGTTGTTGGCAGTAATCCGGAATTTGTCGTACTTTTCCATGATATTCACTGTTTAGAGCTGAGACTAGTATCCTGCAATTATGTAGCAAACACTGATAAAAAGCACCTGCCTATAAACAAACGAGCGTAAGAATGGACGGTATAAAATGCAATATTCTGGTATGAACAAATACCCCCAAACTTAACTTTTGCTCGTCCCGAGCAAAACCAATTATTCACAAAAAAAGTCCTAACCGCACTTTCGCAGGGAACGCGATTGCACTGAGCGCGTGCAACAAGCCGTTAAACCTCTAGGTGTCCCTAGTAGGAGGAGTGTTGTCTCCTGAGGGTTTTCAGCGGATTACACCCACAAAATCCCGTCAAGCTAGTGTCATAAGTTAACATTGATTCTACTCCTACAGTTTAGTATTTACGTTAGAAACTCTATCATCCTAAGTTAGAAATATCTAACCCTTATGTTTCACACCTCCTATCTGTTTTAACTTTAGATCCTATACGTTCCAAAAAAGTTTAGAAAGATGTTGGTTCTCCTGAGTTTTCCTTCTAAAGTGCGGCCTCAAATCAGGGATTTTTATCAACTTTACAGAAAACACAAGTCTTGTTCTTTATTTCTATCTCTTATCCAAACATCAATTGTATACCCCTACGTGTGTGTATATTTGCACCCCTACACTCAAGAATTCAATTCAAGATATAATACCCTTGCCCTAATACCTAATACTACTTCTTTTCATTTAATGATGGACGGTGTTGCTCACACACCTTTCATGCGACTATTAATGCTTCTTGAGGCACTAACGGCCGATTACTGAATGTGTGAGCTTAAAGCGTAAATAGCAGTTCCCAGGTCTTGACTTTATTCTATTTTTCTTTTTCTTTTTATTTTTCTTTTTCTTTTTTCAAGACCGGATATATTTTTCAACATGCTCTTTTGGTGTTTAGCTTTAAATACCGTTTTTTCTTTCATATTAGGCTTTCAGGCAAGAGTATTTCAAGGTATCCTCTACTATCCCAAGTTTCAAGGTGCGTGTAAGTGCAGTTTGTAGAGTATATACTTTCTAAATTTGAACTCGAGAAAAGAAAATATTTTTCAGACTTATCCTCCAGTAAAGCTTCAATACTTTCCCTTCATCTTGACTTAACTCAAGAACTGAACTCATGATTACCTATTTCTCAAAAAAAAACTGTAAGGACGTATACTTACCAAAGTTAGACAGAATGAGGGTTATTTTTAGGGTTTTCAATCCCTAAGCCTAGAATTTAGTTATTTCTATCTTATCAACTAAACTTTCGGAATAAAGATCTAAGTTACCCTATTAGCTAACTTGACGACAAAGTTTTTATATTTTTTGGAAAATTTTCAATTTTTGTGGGTTTTTAATAAGGTATGCAAATGCAAAATATACAAATGAATGCGAAGGAAGAAAGCTTACCGAGCACACCCCCAAACTTAAACTTGACAGTGCCCTCACTGTCAGGCTACACCAAGAAGGTCAAAATTGTCGGCGCTCCCTAGAAACAAATTATATACAAAACAAAAAACAAAAAATATATACAAAAAAGTGTCCCCCCCAAACTTAAGTAAAACAGTGTTTCCACTGTTAAGTGTTGAAGGTCAGGATTAGGGGGGAAAGAGAATGGTATCAAGCTATACAAGGCCTTACACAGGCCAAAAGAGAGCACCAACCATTCAAAGATTTTATCTCTATAATGTGCTGGTTGGTGAAAGAACGCGGAAAGGTAAGAAATGGAGAATACGCGAGACCGTATGGAGATAGAAGCGGAATACGGTCTCGGTATATGAGAAGAAGAATGGCGGAAGGGAGAGAGAAGTGGAATACGAACTTGAGGGTGGAAATGGATTGAATAAATTAGTACAATCTGTAATGATCGATGTGAAAAGATGGATTGTACTAATCTATCAATATGGCGAGAAATTGGGTCAAATCCCTCAAGATTCGTGAGAAACCATGGGTACGCCGAACTTGGTAAACCAGACATATGAAATGAAAGTGAGACGGTTTCTTGCAAGGTCGGAACGATGGAAAGGATGGAGGTAGGTGATTGAGGAAGGTTATCGGTTAAAGGTTGAGGAGGGTGTACACAGTCAATGAAAGGAACAGGATGAATTGGAAAATCCGACTCATCAAGCAAAACTGGTTCATCCTCAATACTATCCTTAAAATTTTCCTCAAAGTTCAGCTTATCCATGCAAATTTCATCAAAATCAAGACGCATATGAAGTTCGGGAAAAACAGTTAAAGACTCGGGATGATGAATTCGAGAGAAAAACTCATCTAAAACTGCGGTTTCATCATCCGAAATATTCTCAGCGCCAATATCCTCAATCAAGTGAAAATCAATATTCTCAGACATCTCAACAAAAGCATGGATATTAATCAATTCAGGTTCTAGAGTGGAGGTGTAGAGGTCAAAAGGATTGGGTGTGGTTTCACTCAAAAGGGACCCTTCACAATCGGGCAAATCAAACACTACAAAGTCATACAACTCATTATCTGTTCTATCTTTAATCAATGAATCGTTGGGAACACTAGATAGACATTCAAAACCGGAGTTGTGGAATGCAAGTTGAAACGGGTAGGCTTGATTCGGAAGGGGGTACGGCTCACTCTCTCCACTCAAATTCTCAACCTGTCCTACCGCCTCTTCATACATTAGAAAATTAGGAGCTAGTTGGAAACTAGCTACCGGGTCAGTAGATTGTATGAGGGTGGCCATGGACGCATTCAAATCCATCATCTGTTGGCATGACACTACCCTAAAGTCTTCCAACGACTGTTCCAGACTAGACATGGGTTGTGACGGGGTTTCAGTAAAAGATTCAAAGTTGTTTGGATACTGAAAACTCCCAAATGGCGGTTCAGAAGTAATGTCTAGGGCAGGTGCAAAAGTCGGGTAGGACCGGTAGGAATTGAATGGCTGGACAGGCGCAGGATAAACATTTGGATAAGAAGGTGAATGGAATTGTTGATCCCAAGAATTTGAAGTGGTGAAAGGAGTGAAAGATCGGCTATGAGATTGTTCAATATGTTCAGCGATGGACAAAGGACGACTTGCAAAAGGGGTATCAACATAAGAGGGTGGGGGAGCTTGAAAAGGTTGATACAAAGTGGATTGCGAAGGGCAAGTGTTTGTCCTAGACGAGTCTATCCGATCTTTCAAAGAGATTTTGGGCATGGAGAGATCGTTCGACGTTCGGCCAAAGCAAGAACCGTAAGAAGTAATGTCTGGTTGTGGGTACCAAAGTTCGGCAAGAGTTTTGCGAGGTGGGGTACCCTTGATATGAAGAGAGAAAGAAAGAAAGAAGAAAAAAAGGAGGGAAAAAGAATATGATTGATTTTTTTTTTAGTTAGTTGTTAACAAAAGAATGAAATATACACACAGAAAGAATATGGACAAAAACAATCACGACACAAAAATACCACACGACTAATCGTTCTAGGGTTCACCTAGGTCAACTAGACCTGCTCCAGAACTTGATTGTTGAAGTAAATCTGTGTCGAGAAACGGGCTCAAGATACACTGATCACGAGGCCAGGTAAGTGCAGAGATAAGGGGAGGTTTTCCAACGCTTTCGCGAAGTTCCTTAATTAAATAACCATTTCTCTTTTGGCGGTTTCGCCGTTAACACTTTCCTAGACACCCCGTAAACAATGTACCGTTAAGCGAGGTTCTAAACACGGTTAACTTCTCCTAATGAGCGCGAAGTCCTTAAGGCTTAAAGTCTAATTTCTTTTAAAATTTGTGCGGGTAAACGTTATGCTCAAGTTCGTGATTTGTGGGCCACGGAAAAGGTGATGAAATCCTTTACCGTATATTGTGGGGTTCGCTTGCCCTTAAGTCCGTATTAATGTATGCAATGCGCAATTCAATAAAAATTCTATAAAGAATCAAACAATCGTTTTTTAGTTTAAGCACGGCACTGCAACAAATACGGGTTAGTCAATTTTTAGCGTTTGCTAGCGAACTTGCAAAGAATCCTGCAAAGAATAGTATATTGGATGCGTCGGATTTGAGAAGAAGGTGTTAGTAAAGTAAGTACCGTTATGTTTTTGGGTTAGGAAACTCCCGTTGAATCAAATCCGGTAAGCTTGAAAAGTTCGCTTGCGCGGGTCAAACTACCCGGATCTTTTGCACTGTACTTTGCAATCACATTAGCCTTGAATGCACACTTTGCTCCCACAATCGCCGTTTGCAAATCTGCAAAAATCTGCACTCTTGCCCACAAAAATGATCAAAAAAACAAAAAGATTTTTTTTTTATAAATATATACAAAAATAATATTAACCCGAATAACAAGAAAGAAAATACGCTACCGTCTCCCCGGCAACGGCGCCATTTGATCGCACGCTAAAAGCGTGTCGGATGTTCAAAGTTCTAAAGTATAACCGCGATCAGGACGGTGTCGCTTTGCAGCTAGCCGGTTGAGCACGGGTCGATCCACAGGGAGATGGTTGTATGTCCTTTCTTATTTTAGACGAGTCAATAAAGAATTTGTATGAGTTTGTTCAATCTAAACTATGTGTATTATTTGCAAGTATAAAGTTGTTAAGAAAAAGATACGAAATTGTAAGCTAATGAAATCCGCACTCAAAACCTTTGAGCCGAGTCTTGACCAATTGAAGCTAGAGCAATTGGCAACAACGTGGATTAGGGGATTTAAGCACGGTATTCGTCGAATCCGGCTTATTTACCCCTTGTCCTTCCGTTCTTGTCTCTTGCTTTCGCCTCCGGCCAAACCGAACGCAACCGGTCGCGGTTAGGAATCACCGTTACCTTGTTAGGGTAGGGTGCCTAACGGAGCGCTTGCGTATCGTTTGGGCAGAGTTCAATGGAAAATAACGGGAAAAGGAAATGAGCAAAGAAACGTTAACTTACAATATCGTATTGATTCTTAACAACAACAATAATTACAACCATTCACAAAAAGAACCAAAAAGAGCAAAAGAAAAGAACAAAGAAAAGAAAAGATTACAAGTAAGTAAGTGCATGAATTTAAATTGCAAATAAGTAAAGCAAGGAATGTAAAGCAAGTAATAAAAAGCAAGAAAGAAATTACAAGAACATAGAACTCAAGACAAGCATGGGATCAATAGCCAACCCTTAAACTTGCAAGCTCAATCAAGAGGTTGCAAGATCAAGAGAAGGGTAAAGAACTCATGTGAAGTGAAGAACTAATTCCATAAGAAAACATAACCCTTGAGATCAATAACTAACCCTTAACCTTTCAAGCTCAATGAAGAGGTTGAAAGATTAAGAGGAAGCAAAAATCTCAAGGGGAAACCAAACAAATAAGAATGATACAAAAACCCTCATCTTCATTCACATCCACTCAATGCTCTCACTACATTTCCATGGAGGAAGAATGAAGAAGAAGAAGAAAAAGACTAAATCCTAACAAAAAGAGGCTAAAGAAATTAACACTTGGCTTGGCAAATTCTGGGGTATTTATAGGCAGGAAACAGAGAACCTAGGGCAACAATCTGGCATAATATGAAGTCCCCAAACTGCCCCTGAAAAACGTCAGAAAGAGGAGCTTATATGGCCGCGGAACCGCGGCCTAGACCCCTATTGGCCGCTGTTCCGCGGCCCTTTAGTGGACTTGGGTCATGGGTTTTGTGGGTTTCCCTGGTTTGTAGTTGTCTGCTGTTTGGTATATGACTTTTCTCAGAATCTCTTCATACTTCTTCCAGAATTTTAGTAGATCAAAAGGTGATGTGATGTGGATCTTTTGCCATGATTTCCTCGAGCTCCACGTAGATTTCTTGGATCTTGTGTTGACATTGAGCTTTGTGCATGACATGACAAACGATTTGCCATTTTGTCCTTAAACTGGTATGTGGCAACACACGGATAGAGAGCGGAGACCATATTTTATCTGTTGTTAGCAGTAATCCGGAATTTGTCGTACTTTTCCATGATATTCACTGTTTAGAGCTGAGACTTGTATCCTGCAATTATGTAGCAAACACTGATAAAAAGCACCTGCCTATAAACAAACGAGCGTAAAAATGGACGGTATAAAATGCAATATTCTGGTATGAACAACTGGGCACTGGAAGAGAAACAGCGTTGGATACTTGGCCGACCTCAAGAAGAATAAGCAGGGTGAAGCTTCTACTTCAGTTGTGTTTGTAATAGAAAACCGTTTTTCAATTAACTCTGCTTCCTGGGTATTAGATACTGGGTCAGGATCTCAAATCTACAATTGTATGCAGGGGTTGAGAAATAGCAAGTTTTTGAAGAAAGGTGATCACACTCTCCGAGTTGGGAATGGTTCCTAAGTACATGCTACAGCAGTGGGAGAGTATCACCTTGGTTTGCCGTCGGGTTGTATATTGGTTTTGAACCCGTATTATTTTGTACCCTCTATGTTATGTAATATTATATCTGTATCGGTATTGGACAATGCAGGATATAATTTTGTATTGCAATATAATGTTATGAACATTAACCTAAATCTAGAGTTGATTGGGTATGGTACATTAAATAACGGGATATACATCCTAAACCAGCATACAGGTTTTAACATACAACACACAAACAAAAGAAAAGTTTCAGACATAAATGAAGCATTCATTTGGCATTGTAGACTTGGTCATATTAACGAAACAAGACTAACCAAGCACATAAAGATGGATATTTGAACCCGTTTGAATATAAATCTTATGCGACTTGCCAGTATTGTATCAAGGATAAAATGACCAAAACTCCGTTTACTGGACACGGAGAGAGAGCTACTGAACTCTTAGGCCTCATACATAGTGATGTATGTGGACCAATGTCTACACATCCAAGAGGTGGTTTTTCGTACTTCATAACCTTCATTGATGATTTTTCAAGATTCGGGCATGTGTTCTTATTGAAACATAAGTCCGAAGCCCTCAAAAAATTCAAGGAGTATAAATCTAAAGTAGAAAAACAAACAGGCTTAAGTATCAAGAAACTTCGATCAGATCGAGAAGGAGAGTATCTGAGCTCAGAGTTTCTAGATTTCCTAAAAGAGAATGGGATTCTCTCTCAGCTCACTCCTTCGTACACACCACAGCACAACGGTGTATCAGAAAGGAGGAATCATACCCTATTAGATATGGTACGATCTATGATGAGTGATGTTGAGTTACCAATATCATTCTGGGGCCACACATTGGAGACTGCGATTTATCTATTGAACAGGGTTCCGACCAAAACCGTGTCTACCACTCCATATAAGATATGGTATGGGAAGAGACCATCTCTTAAAAGAATTAAGATATGAGGTTGTCCGGTTTATGTGAAAAAGCAGAATCCGGACAAACTTGAGACACGATCGGTTTTGTATAGATTTGTGGGATATCCAAAACACTCATATGGATATTTTTTTACCACAAGGAGGAACAAAGGGTGTTTGTTTCTCAATATGCCACATTTTTAGAAATGAATTTTTTACAAATGATACCATTGGTAATGCGGTAGAACTGGAAGAAATTCCAGATACATAAACAATTACCGATGATTTGGTTGAACCTGTGGTTTCAATAGAACCTGACGAACCTCATCCACTCTGTAGATCTAGTAGGACTTCTCGCCCACCTGATAGATACTATGGTTTTCTAATTGATGGTGATAGGAAAGATTACATCATGGATGATGATGACCCTACTGGTTTTCAGCAAGCTATCACGAGTAGTGACTCAGTGAAGTGGCTGGATGCTATGAGATTCGAAATGGAATCCATGCACACCAACAAAGTATGGACTTTGGAGGTTGCACCTTCTGGAGTAAAATATATAGGGTGAAAATAGATCTTTAAAAGAAAGATCGGTGTGGATGGTCAGGTGGAGACCTATAAAGTTAGGCTGGTAGCAAAAGGATTTCGTCAAAGACCAGGACTGGACTATGATGAAACCTTTTCACCAGTCGTGATGCTCAAATCCATTCGGATCCTACTTCCTATAGCTGGTCACTATGATTATGAGATCGGGCAAATGGATGTTAAAACGGCATTCCTAAATGGTGATTTAGAAGAAAGCTTTTTTATGGATCAGCCAGATGGCTTCAATGATAGTGGGAGCAGCGGAAAAGCATGCAGGCTGCTTAAATCCATCTATGGATTAAATCAGGCATCACGGAGTTGGAACATCTGCTTTGATGATACAATCAAAGAGTTTGGATTTATCAAAAATATTGATGAACCATGTATTTAGAAAAGGATTGTAGAGAGTACTGTTACATTCCTCGTATTGTACGTTGATTAGTCGAAAATATTGTATTTTTAACACGGCAATTTCCTCATCATTTGCATTCATATAGAAGTGTTCGGCATTCATATTTCACATATTAGCAAAACTGTCGCAAAATATCAGATTGCATGTACTAGACTCTAAAACCGACACTATAAAGGAAATTGACTACATTTCATGGCATCGCATCATCCCTATATTGCGCAACACTTGTTTTGAGATCTATGTAGGAAAATCCAGAAGAAAGGCCAAAATTTACATGGTACCGATCAAACATTACCCCAACTCAATGATTTCAAATCTGGTACCAATCCAAAGGGACAAATACAAATCAACATATCATATAAAGCCCCAAGTGTCAACCCAAGACCACTGCAAAGAGCCCAAGCCCCAAGGAGCCTACTTGGACGCGGAACCGCGGCCTAAGCCGCCTTGAGCCGCGGTTCCGTGGCCGTCTTGCCACGTCAGCCCTAAATCTTTGGTGCACAGTGCTTCACTCAGGGCCCACATTCAGCTCATATACTTCATTTTCCAGAAGACTCCAGAGACTTCTGCCAGATCAGCAAGCTTTGGGACCAACACTAAACTAGCCTTGTACTCTAGAAACTTCTCCTTAAACCCTAGCTTAAACCCTAAGCTAAAGCCTAACAAACTCCTTCTAGAAGCCTCAACAAACTTTTGGAGGGAATTGAAAATTCAAACCTAGACCTAGGGTTTGGGAGATCTATAAATCAGACCCTAGGCTCACTTGTATGATAATCTCTAATCTTGGAAAAATCCCTCCATTAGTTCATCTTTAGCCATTCACTCTCTTCATCTTCTTCCACAAGTCTAGTGAGAGGACTTGTGTGAAACCCTAACCCTAATTCCAATCAAAAGCCAAGATCCCGAGTACCTATCAAGCAAGAAGCCTTGCAACCTTTTATGAGCCGAGCCGATCTTCAACAGAGCAAGTGGTCCGAGCCGATCCGCGACTCACGGAGCCGAGCGACGCCAATTCAACAATTTAGTTCTTCCTCTTGTAGTTCTTGAGCGACTGTAATCAAATTGTTGATATAAATAAAAGGTGATATTCTTTTATCTTGTTTTCTTTAAATTCTCGCATCATGATATCTTTTCAATTCTTGAATACTTTCTGTGTGATGATGTTTGAGTAATACTCCGCTCGTCGAGGAGTCGAGACGATCAATAGAATGATGATGTAATATATCTTAAATCGATTCTTGAGTCCTATGAGTTTTGTAAACCCTAGCAAGTTCAAGAATCGACGACCCAATTCGTTGCGATGCTTTCTTGATTGATATCGCTCGAGATTGGGGAGTTACGATCGTTTCTTGAAAATTGTTAGAGGCTAGAATGCGAATGATATCAACGAAAGAACAAGGGTTAAACGATGAAACCCTAGTTTCATCAAGAAAGCCCTAACTCTCGTCGATCATCATCGATCTAGTATCAATCCTTCGAAGGACAAGAACACGAAATCTTGAGATTACATCACGTCTATGGATCCGATCGATTCCTACGAGCCTCATTTAGATTCTTGACATTTTGGTTGGAAATATCATCGAAACACAGATTCTTGATTTGTTTATCAGATTCTTGATTAAACATCGTGACACCTGAATCAATCGATAAATTCTTGAATCATGTTTTCTTTTCTTTTCGATTAACTTTTTGATTCAAACAAATTAAACATAGAAACGAATCGCACAATCCCTGTGGACGATCCGCACTCGCTTACGATCTACAATCGACGCCGTAATTGATTGCGGTCAAATATAATTCTTTGATTGTGAATTTTATTCAATATTACCTACACATTGAAATTCATTCGCTTATTTCGATTTACGCAAACAAGAAATCATTACAATCAAATGAAACCGTTATCGGGAATCATTTGAGTATTTGATTCGACACTTTTACTTACACAATCGGAAACCACAAACCAATCAAATGGCGCCGTTGCCGGGGATTACGCGCTAATTCGTTTCATATTATAGTTTGAATTGAAAGAATTATTCCATTGTTATTTTGTGATCAAAATTCGTGGAAATCCTAAACGATTTGTTGTTATTCATTACAAGGAAATCTGGAGCTGTTTGGCAATTGAAGAAAATTTTTGGAAAATACCAGAGAGCTGAGGGAGTCTACAGAAGCTCCCTGAAAAAGTTTGGTGGAGTGATCTCATCAATCAACCGCGGAAGAGCGGCATAAGGAGGGATTCGCGGCGGAACCGCGGCATCTTGGGGGGATCTCTGTACAATTTTTCTTCAGGTGATTTCTTACCTTCTCCTCTCTCCTCTTTTAGCTCCAACTAACAATTTTCTGCAGATTTCTTTGCAAATAATCGCAGCGCCGCAAAAGAAAAATTAAATTTGTGCGTGATTTTGATTTCTTGATTGTTTGCATTCTAATACGGATATTAAGGGGCACGGCCAAATCCAAATTAGGTGGGGATTTCATTACCCTTCCTAGGCCCCGAAAACCACAAAACTTGCATCCGCATTGACCCACATTAACTAAAAAATATCTAGAGATGACTCTAAGGACCGTCGCGCTCAATTAGGACAAGAGAAGGCCGTGGGTAATTCATTGCTTATCCGCGTTTTCTTGTGGTGTGATTGAAACGAATTCTTGATGTGTAGTATGAAAATAGAATAGAAATCACAACCAAAAATTATTTGACCGCAATCAACTACGGTGTCGGATTGTAGATTGTAAGTGAGTGCGGATCGTCCACAGGGAAAGTGTAATCGTTTGTCTTTTGAATTAGATGAGTCGAAACTTTAAAGAAAAGAAAACAAACAATTCATGATTTAAATTTTGTATTTCAAGAAAAAGAAAATATCTAGATCTAATAACAAGAAAAGATAGAATCAAGAATTTATAGTTTGTTGATTTTTTCCAAACCAAATATCAAGAATCGAAATGAGGCTCGTAGGAATCGATCGGATCTATAGATGTGATGTAATCTTACAATTACGTATTCTTATCCTTCGATGAATTGATACTAGATCGATGATGATCGATGAGAATTAGAGACTTCTTGTGAAACTAGGGTTTCATCTTATCTCTTGTTCTTTCATTGATATCATTCATATTCTAGCCTCTAGTAAATTCAAGAAACGATCGTAGATCCCTAATTTCGAGCGATCACAATCAAGAAAGCATCGCTACGAAACTAGGTCATCGATTCTTGAACTTGCTAGGGTTTACAAAACTCGTAGGACTTAAAATCGTATTAAGATTTGTTACATCATCATTCTACAATCGTCTCGACTCCTTTACGAGCGGAGTTTTACTCAAACATCACAACAAGAACAACAATTACAAATTGAGATCTAATCATGATGCAAGAATTAAAAGAAAGCAAGATTAAAGAATTTCACCTTTTATTTATATCAACAATTTCATTACATTCGCTCAAGAACTACAAGAGGAAGAATTCGATCGTCGACTTGGCTTTGCTCGTCTCCGTGGATCGCGGATCGGCTTGGATCACTTGCCCGATTGAAGATCGGCTCGGCTCCTAAAAGGTTGAAGGCTTCTCACTTGATTTGGTACTCAAGATCTTGGATTTGGAGTGGAATTAGGGTTAGGGTTTCGCACAAGCCTTGTCACGAGACTTGTGGAAGAAAATGGTGTAGAATGAACCAATGGTTATTGATTATTGATTAGCCTTTAACCCTAGGTCTAGGTTCCTGTTTATAGATAACTAACCCTAGATCTAGGATTTCAAATTCTAAGTTTCCCTCCAAAAGTTTGCTGAAGAAATTCAAATTTCCCTCCAAAAGTTAGTTAGGGGAGAAGCTTCTAGATGTGATTAGTTAGGAGGAGCTTCTAGAAGAGGATTAGTTTAGGAGCTTAATTAGGATTAGCCTTCTTAATCTTCTTTGCTGATCTGGCAGTAGCTTCTGGAGAATTGTCGAATTTGTGGTATCAGAAATGAATGTGGGTCCCACTGGAAGAACTTTGCACTGAAAATGAGGAGATGACGTCACCACTGAGCCGCGCTTCCGCGGCATAAGGAGGCTATTGCCGCGTATGCGCGGCCAAGTTGGAGCTTTGGGCTTTCATTCTTCTGTTGTGGGCTTGTACTTTTGTATGGGCCTTCTTTTGATATATAGAATTATCTAATTCCTTCTACACTGCTACCAGATCTGAAATGATTTAGTTGGCGTATTTTTGATCAGCACTTTTGCTTTTTCTTCCGTATTTCCTGCACATACTCAAGACAAGTGTTGCGCAAATACAGAAATGATGCGATGTCATGAAATGCGGTTAATTTCCTTTAAAGTGTCGGTTTAAAAGTCTAATACCTGAAATCTCATATTTTGTGACAGATTTGCTAATATGTAGAATATGAATGCCGAACACTTCTAAATGTATGCAAATGTTAAGGAAATTACCGGCTAAAATATACAATATTTTCGACTGATCATGGTGCCTAAGGAGAGTGTGTCTAAGGCTAGTGGTTTTTAATTAGGCCCACTACTTACGTAGTGGAGTACCTTCCCACTTACCTGGCACTTATCCGGCCATAGGGGAACAAAGAGGCAGTGGAGGATTCTATCCTGCGACTTGTCTTTTGGCAGTTAGGAGCGGTCTAGAGCCGGACCTAGGTGACCACTAGATTCTAGGGTTTGTGTGCTGCATTGTTTTGTCGCATCATTTTTTCAAAAATCCGTCCCTTTTTCAAAGCAAGCACCGCATTCATTCATTACCCCTAAGTCAACGCTGCCACTTGTACTAACCCTTTTTAGTGCAAGATAGGCTGGACACGGGATTCTAGTGCCCGTTTAGTCCGCGTACCCTTTATCGACTCCGAAGTCGATATTTCTCCATTTACCTTTCCTTTACCCACTACCACATCCACATCGATGGATCCGAATCCATCAAACTTCTTTAACCCTAATCTGCCGGCGTCCGTTGGTGCGCAGAATCCACCCCGCATCTCTCTCCAGGAGAGGTGCTACCCTATTCGAGGTCCTCTTTTGACCTGCTTATCCACACCACCAGCCGATGGGGATAACTTTGAGATTAAGCCCCAGTATATCAATCTTTTACCCAAATTCCACGGACTCGAAACTAAGGACGCTTACGTTTTCATTACCAAATTTGAAAACGTATGCGCAATGATGGGTACGTCACAACTTTCAGTGGATGCAATGCGTTTACGACTTCTTCCATTTACATTGTGCGATATAGCCGAGAAGTGGCTATATAATACTACCGCACATTCTATTACGAATTGGGAAGAATTCGTCGCTGCATTCCTTAAGAAATTTTACCCAATACAAAAGACAGCTCGAATCCGTACCGAACTGAATCAATTTGCCCAGCTCCCTACTGAACCATTTTCAAAATGCTTTGAACGTTTCAAGGATCTATTGGTTCAGTGTCCTCATCACGGCATCCCGAGATGGTAATTGTGCCGAATCATTTATGAGGGCATTAACCCAAACACTAAACAGAGCCTTGAAAACATGTGTCAAGGTACTTTTATGACCAAAGATGATGGGGAAGCTTGGAAGTATTTAGAAGAGTTCACTGAAAAATTACTACAGTGGGAGAGTGGAACCCAACCATTGAATAGGGGTGGCGTACACCAAATAGATGTGTCCATAGGTGTTCGAGCTGAAATGGCAGCAATGCAAAAGAAGCTCGACGCTATGGAACACAAATTTGCAGCAGCCTCCCTAAACCCAGTGTCACTCCCGAAAATTGTTTGTTGGTGCTGTTCTGATCCGTCTCATTTAACGGAAGAATGTCCATTAAACTCTGCGTTTCAAGGTCACGAGCATTCTAATGCCGCATTCCAACGACCTAGAAATGATCCATATTCTTCCACGTACAATCAGGGTTGGAAGAATCACCCGAATTTCGCTTGGAACCAAAACCAATCTCAAAACACGGTTCCAAACACGAATAATTTTCAAAGGGCTCTTCCTCCACCACAACAGCAACCCCTTCAACTCACTCAGCACCCCTATCAGTCACAAAATTTCCAAAACCAGGGCAACACTCCTGCACAGTCTAATCCTATGCAGTCCTGTTCTGACGAGTTCTCTCAATTCACTCAAACCATGAAATCACTTTTATCAAATTTCATAGAGGTTTCGACTGAGGTTAGATCTTCCGTCAGTGAGATAAAGAAAAACTCAGCGTCCCAAGCTGAGAGTATCAAATCGATGGAAGCTGAAATCGCACGCCTCATAGCCGAAATGAGTGCGAGAGAAAAAGGGAAACTTCCCTCTCAACCCCTACAGAATCCTGGGCATTACAATGTAAATGCCGTCACAACGTTGAGATCGGGAAGAGTGCTGAACAATCATGTCAGGGAAGGTATTGATGATACTAAAAATCATATCAACACCCCGGCTGAGACCTATCCACACACACACACTTCTCCTTCTGATCCTTCTTCTTCTACCACACCACATTCTCGCGAGCCTATTCTCCATTTCCCATTAGGCTCGACACCTTCCCCCAACCCTTATAGTTCTCTACAGATGGTCCCCACACCTCTTTTGGGACCACGTCTACCCCCTCTTCCTTCTCCTGTGATGGACCCTGCGCTTATTGCGAAAGCTCCTTACCCGAACCGGTTAAAGGCTAATAGAACGAGTACTCATATGGAGAAAATTTTGGAAATGTTCAAACAGGTTAACATCAATATTCCTCTCCTAGATGCTATTCAACAAGTCCCCGCTTATGCGAAAATTCTTAAGGACTTGTGCACTAGGAAGAGGAAGACTCAAGTGCCGAAGAAGGTCTTCATGTCTAATAATATTAGCACTGCTTTTATACCCCAGCTTCCAAAGAAAAGAAAGGACCCAGGATGTCCTACAATATCGATTTCGATTGGGGGTAAAAACATAAATCATGCTCTTTTAGACCTTGGCGCAAGTGTTAACCTGCTCCCTTATTCTGTCTATGAGCAATTAGGGATTGGAGAGCTGAAACCTGCTCATTGCACTCTCCAGATGGCAGACCGATCTATCACCAAACCAAGGGGTGAATTAGAGGATGTATTGATAAAGGTCGGGGAATTTGTTTTCCCTGTAGACTTCATTGTGCTCGACACACATCCTGTAGCAAACCCCCGGGGCCAAATTCCGGTAATTCTGGGTCGTCCTTTCCTTGCCACTTCCAACGCTGTTATAAATTGTAGAAATGGTTTAATGAATTTATCATTTGGAAATATGACCATTGAACTAAATATCTACAAAGTTGGAAGTCAGCCATCAGAACCCTCTGCTCATATTTTAGATGTGTGCTCTGTCCATGAGATCGCTCCCGATAGTTGTGGAGCCGAGGAACTTTGCTTTACTGATCTCGATGACATTACCACATCTCTGTTTGATTTCACACATGATCTTAGTGAGGACACGTTACCTACACTTGAGTCCTGCACTCCTGACTTTTCTCCACCTGAGTCTGTATCCTTCACAGGCTCTGAGCTTCTGTGTAAATCCAAAAATCACTCAATGATCCCTCCTTCTATCATTTCTCCGCCTGAGTTAGATCTCAAAATTTTACCTTCTCACCTTAAATATGCATATCTAGGTGAGAATGAGTCTTTACCGGTTATCATATCCGCTTCTCTTGCATCAGAGCAAGAAAATGCACTTTTATCGGTATTGAGATCTAACAAAGAGGCGTTTGGTTGGAGTATGGCGGACATCAAAGGGATTAGTCCCTTGATAGTTGAACATCATATACATATGATGGATGATGCCAGACCGACCCGAGAACCACAGAGACGGTTGAATCCCGTCATGAAGGAAGCGGTCATGAAAGAGATCGTCAAATGCTTAGATAATGGTATTATATACCCCATCTCCGATAGCCAGTGGGTGAGTCCTATACATGTCGTTCCTAAGAAATCTGGCATTACTGTTATAACCAATGAGGCAAATGAGTTGATTCAGACACGCGCCCAAACTGGGTGGCGTGTATGTATTGATTATAGAAAACTCAATGCTGCCACGAGGAAAGACCACTTTCCTCTACCATTCATTGATCAGATGCTGGAACGCTCAGCGGGACGAGAGTATTATTGTTTTATGGACGGATACCCAGGCTATAATCTGGTCCCCATCGCCAAAAAGGATCAAGATAAAACCACTTTTACTTGTCCTTTTGGTACCTTTGCTTACAGTCGTATGCCCTTTGGGTTATGCAATGCTCCTGCTACCTTTCAGCGGTGTATGATGGGGATATTCTCTGATATGGTAGAGAATTTTCTAGAGATCTTTATGGACGAATTCTCGATTTTTGGAGATTCTTTTTCTGATTGCCTAGCGAATTTTGACGCTGTTCTTACTCGTTGCAAAGAGAAGAACTTGACTTTGAACTGGGAAAAATGCCATTTGATGGTCCAAGAAGGAATTGTTCTTAGACATGTCATTTCACAGAAAGGCATTGAGGTCGACAGAGCTAAGATAGATGTCATTCAAAACCTCCCTCATCCCAAAAGCGTCAAAGATATTCGATCCTTCCTTGGCCATACGGGCTTTTATAGGAGATTCATTAAGGACTTTAGCAAAATTGCTAGACCTTTAACTCTTCTCCTGGCCAAGGATATGACCTTCCATTTTGACTCGGACTGCGAGACAGCTTTCGACTCACTTAAACACTCACTCACTTCAGCCCCCATTTTATCATCACCAAATTGGAACTACCCCTTTGAGCTGATGTGTGACGCATCTGATTTTGCAGTAGGTGCAGTCTTAGGATAGCACATCGAAAAGATGCCACACGTGATATACTATGCAAGTAAGACCCTGAATGATGCGCAAATCAATTATACAACCACAGAAAAAGAACTCTTAGCGGTTGTATTTGCATTAGAAAAATTCAGGCCTTACTTAATTGGCTCACCTATAGTTGTGTATACTGACCATTCCGCTTTAAAACATCTTCTGGCGAAGAAAGATGCAAAAGGTCGACTAATACGTTGGATCCTTCTGTTACAAGAATTCGATCTTGTTATCAAAGATAAGAAAGGATGTGAAAACGTAGTAGCTGACCATCTTTCACGCATCATTTCTTCCCCTGTGACCCTGCCGATCAATGATTCATTCCCTGATGAACAACTCTTGAGCATATCCGCTGAACCATGGTTCAGGGATATTGTGAACTATCATGCCACGGGACTAATACCGAGCGATTGGTCAAAACAGGACAAATATCGCTTTCTATCCCAAGTAAAACACTTTTATTGGGACGAGCCCTATTTGTTTAAATATTGTCCTGATCAGATCATTCGCCGGTGTGTCCCGAATGAAGAATTCAAGAGTGTTCTTTCATTTTGTTATGATCAGGCCTGTGGGGGTCATTTTGGTCCTAGAAAGACAGCGGAAAAGGTTTTGCAATGTGGATTTTATTGGCCGACCTTATTCAAGGACGCATTTGAGTATTGCAAAACCTATACACAATGTCAGTATAAGGGTAGAATATCCCAGAGAAATGAAATGCCTCAGCAACCCATCTTGGTTGTTGAAATATTTGATGTTTGGGGCATTGATTTTATGGGTCCCTTTCCCAACTCCTTTGGGAATTTGTACATACTGCTGGCGGTTGATTATGTCTCAAAGTGGGTAGAAGCCATTCCATGTCGCACTAATGATAAGAAAGTTGTCATTAAGTTCTTGAAAGAGAATATCTTTTCGCGATTTGGACACCCACGCGCTATTATTAGTGATAATGGGACACATTTCTGCAACAGGTCTTTCGAGACTCTGATGCGAAAATACTCAATCAACCACCGACTTTCTACACCCTATCATCCCCAAACAAGCGGGCAGGCTGAAATCTCAAACAGACAAATCAAACTTATCCTGGAGAAAACTGTTGCTAAGAATAGAAAAGACTGGTCGACCAAACTGACAGATGCTCTTTGGGCATTCAGGACTGCATATAAAACCGACCTAGGAATGTCTCCATATAGGATAGTGTTTGGAAAAGCATGTCATTTACCCGTCGAGATAGAGCATAAAGCATTGTAGGCTATAAAAGAAATAAATTTTGATCTAAACCTTGCTTGCACCTTTCGGAAGCTGCAACTTAATGAGCTAAGCGAACTCCGCGATGAAGCTTATGATAACACTGTAATCACAAAGAATAGGACTAAGGTTTTTCACGATAAAAACATTTTGAGAAAAACATTTTCACCTGGTCAACAAGTCCTTCTTTATGATTCACGATTACACCTTCACGCGGGTAAGCTCCGATCTCGATGGAAGGGACCTTTTGTTGTGCGGTCTATATACCCGCACGGGGCAGTAGAAGTAGAAAATATTAAAAACGGCACCTTTTTCAAAGTAAATGGACATAGACTTAAGCCGTATTTTTCCACTGACCCCATGGAGGAGCTCTTGTTCTTACAAGAGCCAGTTTATTTTGATTAAAATTCCTCCGTCTCACCTTCATATCCAGTATATCATTGCATCAATTTTTCAATGAAGGTGAGGGAAAAGAGTAAGTTTGGGGGAAGTTCTTCACTTATATATTTTGCCCCCACTAATAATTCCCCCAGGCTTACAGTTTTTTTAGGTATAGCGGTTGGCAACAGTGAGGACACTGTTGAAAACAAGTTTGGGGGAGGTTTGTGCTTATGTTTGCATCATTTGCATATCATTTGCATAAGCACAAAACATAAAAATCTATAAAAAAATTGAAAAATTTTCAAAACCCATAAAAATATAAAAATTTCCAAGTATAAAAATAATTTTAATATTTACACTTTTTTTGTACATAAATAAGATAATGAAAGTTTAGATAGTGAACAATTACATCCATGAGATTAGAAAAATTTAAGAAAACTATGAAAATTAGAAGTTTTCTTATACGAACTAGTAATAAGTAGTTATGAGCCGTTGTCCCAAGGATTAGTAAGATGAAGGACGTCACTAATCTGAGGATAAAACTAAGTCTGAAAAATAGTTTCTATTCAAGAAGCCAAACATTTTGATCGTTGCTACCCTGCTATTCGCACTTATACACATCTTGAAACCTGGGATAGTAGAGGATACTTTGAAATGCTCTTGTCTTTAAGCCGATGTATGAAGGAAATAAAAAGAAAAAAAATGAAAAATATAAAGTGGTGAGAAAAATGAACACTGGTTTTGTTATCACCGAGGGCAATAAAAAAATTTATAGCGAGGGTGCCTTTTCACCTAGTGCCCTAAGGCCAACTGGTCTGGGAGTTACTGCTATGCCTGAGGTGGTGCAAGACGAGGAAAATACACCAAATAAGCAAGCACATGAGTAATCGGTCGGTTAGTACCTCAAGAAGTATTAACGGTCGCATGAAAGTGTGTGAGCAATCCTAAATATTCATTAATTAAAAAGTACTGAGGCTGATGGGCAAGAGTATAATAGCTTGAATTGAATTCTCCGGGTGTAGGGATGTCTTTACACACACGCAGGGTTATATGATCGATGTTTGGAAGAAAGACAGGAATGAAGAATAAGACGATGTTTTATTGAGGGAGGACGTGATTTCTAACATCTTATCATGACCATTAAGATAGGGCTCATGACAACCGAAAAGCTAGCTTAGTTGGAAACCCTAATTTTCAAAGCTTTTCTTTTACAATTCTTTTCTTTAAATGTAATATTCATGATCTTTCTTTTATTATGGGATTTTGTGGGTGCAATCCGCTGAAAACCCTCAGGAGACAACACTCCTCCTACTAGGGACACCTAGAGGTTTCAAGGCTTGTTGCACGTGCTCAGTGCAATCGTGTTGCCTACGAAAGTGTGCTAGATAGTTTTTCTCTTTCTTTATTTTCTCCTTCTCTTTTTAATAAAACAGTTCGCTCGAGACGATGGAAATTAAGTTTGGGGGAATTTGATTAGTCGAAAATATTGTATTTTTAACACGGCAATTTCCTCATCATTTGCATTCATATAGAAGTGTTCGGCATTCATTTTTCACATATTAGCAAAACTGTCGCAAAATATCAGATTGCATATACTAGACTCTAAAACCGACACTATAAAGGAAATTGACTACATTTCATGGCATCGCATCATCCCTATATTGTGCAACACTTGTTTTGAGATCTATACAGGAAAATCCAGAAGAAAGGCCAAAATTTACATGGTACCGATCAAACATTACGCCAACTCAATGATTTCAAATCTGGTACCAATCCAAAGGGACAAATACAAATCAACATATCATATAAAGCCCCAAGTGTCAACCTAAGACCACTGCAAAGAGCCCAAGCCCCAAGGAGCCTACTTGGCCGCGGAACCGCGGCCTAAGCCGCCTTGAGCCGCGGTTCCGCGGCCGTCTTGCCACGTCAGCCCTAAATCTTTGGTGCACAGTGCTTCACTCACGGCCCACATTCAGCTCATATACTTCATTTTCCAGAAGACTCCAGAGACTTCTGCCAGATCAGCAAGCTTTGGGACCAACACTAAACTAGCCTTGTACTCTAGAAACTTCTCCTTAAACCCTAGCTTAAACCCTAAGCTAAAGCCTAACAAACTCCTTCTAGAAGCCTCAACAAACTTTTGGAGGGAATTGTAAATTCAAACCTAGACCTAGGGTTTGGGAGATCTATAAATAAGACCCTAGGCTCACTTGTATGATAATCTCTAATCTTGGAAAAATCCCTCCATTAGTTCATCTTTAGCCATTCACTCTCTTCATCTTCTTCCACAAGTCTAGTGAGAGGACTTGTGTGAAACCCTAACCCTAATTCCAATCAAAAGCCAAGATCCCGAGTACCCATCAAGCAAGAAGCCTTGCAACCTTTTATGAGCCGAGCCGATCTTCAACAGAGCAAGCGGTCCGAGCCGATCCGCGACTCACGGAGCCGAGCGACGCCAATTCAACAATTTAGTTCTTCCTCTTGTAGTTCTTGAGCGACTGTAATCAAATTGTTGATATAAATAAAAGGTGATATTCTTTTATCTTGTTTTCTTTAAATTCTTGCATAATGATATCTTTTCAATTCTTGAATACTTTCTGTGTGATGATATTTGAGTAATACTCCGCTCGTCGAGAAGTCGAGACGATCAATAGAATGATGATGTAATATATCTTAAATCGATTCTTGAGTCCTACGAGTTTTGTAAACCCTAGCAAGTTCAAGAATCGACGACCCAATTCGTTGCGATACTTTCTTGATTGATATCGCTCGAGATTGGGGAGTTACGATCGTTTCTTGAAAATTGTTAGAGGCTAGAATGCGAATGATATCAACGAAAGAACAAGGGTTAAACGATGAAACCCTAGTTTCATCAAGAAAGCCCTAACTCTCGTCGATCATCATCGATCTAGTATCAACCTTCGAAGGACAAGAACACGAAATCTTGAGATTACATCACTTCTATGGTTCCGATCGATTCCTACGAGCCTCATTTAGATTCTTGACATTTTGGTTGGAAATATCATCGAAACACCGATTCTTGATTTGTTTATCAGATTCTTGATTAAACATCGTGACACCTGAATCAATCGATAAATTCTTGAATCATGATTTCTTTTCTTTTCGATTAACTTTTCGATTCAAACAAATTAAACATAGAAACGAATCGCACAATCCCTGTGGACGATCCGCACTCGCTTACGAACTACAATCGACACCGTAATTGATTGCGGTCAAATATAATTCTTTGATTGTGAATTTTATTCAATATTACCTACACATTGAAATTCATTCGCTTATTTCGATTTACGCAAACAAGAAATCATTACAATCAAATGAAACCGTTATCGGGAATCATTTGAGTATTTGATTCGACACTTTTACTTACACAATCGGAAATCACAAATCAATCATACGTGGATGATAGTCTCTTGATAGGAAATGATATTCCTATGCTACAATCGGTCAAACTATTCTTATCGCAGAAGTTCTCCATGAAAGACCTGGGCTATGCCTTGTACATTCTGGTGATTAAGATCTATAGAGATAGATCTAAGAAATTATTGGGATTGTCCCATTCGAGATATATTGACACCATACTAAAGAGGTTTAGTATGGAAGATTCCAAGAGGGGTAATTTACCCGCTTGTCACGGGATCACCCACTCCAAAGAGATGTCTCTAAAGACTTATGAGGAGAGGGCTCGCATGAGCATTATACTCTATGTTTTGGCAGTAGGATCTATAATGTATGCGATGTTATGTACTCGCCCAGATGTAGCTTATGCACTGAGTGCAGTAAGTAGGTATCAATCTAACCCAGGGGAGATACACTGGACTGCTGTGAAGAACATTCTGAAATACTTGAGAAGAACTAAAGAAATGTTCTTGGTGTATGGTAATGGAGATCTCCAGATGGAGGGATTTACCGACTCCAGCTTCCAGAGCGACAAAGATGATAGCAAGTCCATCTCAGGGTTTGTATTTACCCTAAATAGAGGGGCGATATGTTGGAAAAGTTCCAAGCAAGATATCGTCGCTGACTCCATGATGGAAGCTGAGTATATTGCTGCTAATGATGCAGCAAAAGAGACAGTCTAGATGAGGAAGTTCATTTCTGAACTTCAGGTGGTCCCATCCATTGCTAATCCAATACCGCTGTATTGCGATAACAATGAAGCCATGGCTTTGGCAAAGGAACCGAGGTCCCATCAGAAATCCAGACATATCTTATGGCGGTATCACCTCATCAGGGAGATAGTGTATCGCCAGGATATCGATGTACGGAGAGTAGACACGAAAGACAACACAGCAGATTCATTCACCAAGGCCATCCCTCAAGTCTAGTTTGAGAAACTGTTCGAGCTGTTGGGCATGCAGTATGCCGGCAACTGGTTCTAGTGCAGACAGTGGGTACTTATTGCATCAACTATAGGCCTTAGTGCAAGTGGGAGATTGTTAGATATGTATGCCCTAGAGGCCTGTATTGTATAGGATACTAGGCATGTATATGTACAGAAACAATCTTTGCTCGAAATGATAGTATGCTATCTGGTTTATCTTCATCTCAACTTGTGTAATATTTCATATCTTTATATGCATGTTGATGAAGCCATTAGGATTGTGCTTGACTACCAGGATTATGATGAGATCATACTAGTGGGGCTTGGATAGTCTATAAGCATATCTTTTAATGGTTCCTAGTCGAGAGTATATCGAGACAGGGCATCGGTATTACCAAGTTAGACTGTGTATGTTTCCTGTCACTGGGGGAGATGGTTAATCCCACAACCATTGGTGTTTGACATCAAAGATTGTACACAGGTGCTCATTGGGGAATGGGTACACCGAACAAGACTCTCCGAGAACTCCTAGATGGTATATATACCAATTGTCAGATAGCGGTTCTCAGGTGACACTTATACAGGTTAGTCTGTAGTACTGAGATCGTGATAGAGTCTTGTGTGGTTCCCACTGTACTTTGATTTCCACCCTACCATGGCTCTATTGAGTCGTGCAAACAGGTGGACTTTGGGTACAGTCCCGAATCCCATGGAGACAGTGAGCGATAGGAGGGGTTTCGTCTCTCCCGGTATAGGGAGTTGATGTCGCGCTATGTTTGATCGGCTATAACACCTAAATCCCTGGCTATGGTTCTCGAGGTTTAATGATAAGTGTTATCAGTAGTTCCTCGAACTGTTATGAGCCGTAAATCAGCATTACTTATAAAGTTACTGGGGTCAAACATTTACCATCCCTAGACTTCATATGCGACGTATCAGACGAAGAGACCGAATTCTACGGTAAGTGTTGCTTGCAGGCTCGTTGGGGTTGTGATGAGTTTACTCGTCGGCCACCTTTTCGTCATGTACCTGGGTAGCCGTTACGCACAGCTAGTGCTGCTGACGTGCTTGTGGTTAAACCCACTGCCAGCGTACTGTCGAGTCCTTAAAGTCCCACACAGAGGGTTCTCTCGTTCAGGTGAAAGATGTAGAGACCGTAAATTGTTACGGCAGCGGTAAGGTGTTGTGGCAGGGTTTCGATTATGTTCGTGTAATTGTTACATGAATAATAATCGGAACGATAATATAGGTAGGCTTTGGTTTAAGCCGGATACCGGTATTATATCATAGGATTATTGGTATTCGTATTTTTCGGAATTCGGATACGGGTATACGGTATACGGATGAGGGGTATTCTTGTAATTGTTACAAGAATACCTTCTAGAAGTTGCTACCTCATAATAAATTATTTATTTTATGAAAATAAATAAATAAGGTGGAAATTAGAAAGTCCAAGCATGGTTGTGAGATTGGGTTGTTTAATATTTTAATCTTTTGGAGTTACTATTGAAGTATGGTGCTAATTTTATATTCCATGCTTCAATTATTTCCATTTGAATATATCATTTTCTCATGCTTGAATTTTCTCATTATTACAAACTCTCTCTCTCTCCTTCTTCTCTCCTCCTTCTTCTTCCTTGCTTTAACAATCATATGAGATGTGAATCAAAAGCCAAGGATCAAAGATAATCCAATACACTTATCTCTACATCATCCTAGTGACCATGTTTAGAAAACTTGATCTCTAGGTTTAGCTCTTGAGACGGGTTTTAGCTTGCATGACAACTCTCGCGTGGATCATCTAAGTCTTGGGGTAGCTGGAGATCGAGCACACCGACAACATCCAAGGAGCCAAGGAGATCATCAAAGAAGACCCGAAGGACCGGATCATCAAGGTATAATCCCTAACATAGTTGATAAAATCTCTAGTTAGGGTTTTCTTGTTATGGTTTAGACAAGATCTTTTGAGTGTGTGTGTTGTATGCAAAGAAAATTTTCGTTTATCATTTCCGCCGCCTCACAAGAGTTGTGGGAGCATGCAACATGCACTTACAGCATCGACTTACAGTTGTATCAGAGCCGACTAAACCATAACTAATAGATTAAATGACAAGTAAAACTATGAAACCGAAATAACCCCAAAACATCGAAGCATAGATCCTAGTTTCTGTTGATTTTTCATGAGGCTCTAAAAATTTTTAAACAATTGCAGAGTTCTCCTTTACTTGTAAAATGAACACACACCAAAAACGAGACATTTCCTCCTGAAATGGACTGGCCACAAAGCCAAAAAATCCGGCCTCACCGGTTTTGTTGTAGGGAAATGCTTTGTGTTTTATTCTGTGGTCTTGTTACTTGGATCTAGGGTTTCAGGATTTGTTTGTTTTTGCCAATTTTGAATATGCTGTCAATTCTTTACTGTGGCAATACGGGGTGTTTTGAAGTTGCTGTTTTAACATCGTTTAATGTTTCAAGTTGTGATATATGTGTTCGTAAAGTTCCGCTAATTTCTATATGTTGGTTAGTTGGGGGTTGGACATATCTGTGATGCTTTTGTGGTTTGTGTATATGAATTTGTTGGATCGTCGTGGATGAATAGATGGGGTTGTGAGATGAGATTTTTCATTCTTTCAATCAAATGTAAATTGTAATTTGATATAATATTTTTTCGCAGGGCACATCCTGGTTGAGGTTGTAACCGCTGTTGTATTATTTCACTTACTGTTTATTACTCCTAGGATAGACCTAAGGAGGGGTGCACAAACTACATGGTAGTTTGAAATGTTGAGTGGCCTACTCATTTTACTGAGGAAGGTTGCTTCACTTCAGGTATTTGGCGGGTAGTTTGCCGCACCCGTAGGGGTCTGAGGTGGGGTTTTGGCTACTCATCACGACCGTGGAATCCTTCTTTCGTCACAGGCTAAAACGAAACGCGGAATTCCTAGTATATCCAATATATTCATTTGTGATCTGGAATACCTATTATTGCATCTGAAGAATGGATATTATTAAATATATATTATATAATAGGCGTTGCTTATGTTTTGCATCCGTGCTAGTCCAGCCCCCAGCTCTGGCGTTAGTTATCAAACCTAACGGTGTAAGACGGGGCCCAGTGGCGAATGTTGATTGCATAAGCGTACGTCGTATTTTCGTCTTTTTCTACAATGGTAGGTTAATTGATTGGAATGCATTACATTAATGCAAAGCAAAAAAACCAAAGCTGAATCGTTGGAACAATTCTAAAACCACTCGGTTTTTTCAAAACAGCAAAATTTTTAAAATGCGGAGCTTAAACCACTCTTTTTAAAGAGCTATCAGGTTCCTTCGATTATATCAAGTTCACTACGTTCATGGTTTCTCCAAAACCATTCGTGGCACTTCGTCATTTCAGTTGGATATTCAGTAGTATTCAAGCTATGTATTTTGACCTTCGCCAAGGCATAGTGATTGGTAGCTGCTGAATATTCATCTGTAGCATAGATAGATGCATTTTTTTAGGACAGTGGTACTACTATTTTGTGTAAGTCAATGTTGTGCACCCCACGTCTTCATATGGAGGCGGAATTTGCAAAAAATGATTTTTTTGAGCTTCGCAACACCGACTAGAACCAAGGATTGTTTATAAACCCTAGCTAGCAAACTACTTGAGGTTTAACTACTCGAATATGAAGTTATACCTCTCGATACTTGTCCTTCGGGTCATCATCGCTGTCCTCTTCGTCTTCGTAGGCTCCAAGGATCGATCCGGATCGTAGATTCTTCAACGGCCTCCTCGAATCAAAGACGATCCACCCGAGACTCTATAGTCCGAGCTCTACCTCAAATCCGAGATAACTAGGGCAACAAGCTTGCTAAACATGATGGCCTAGGTGATATAGAGTATGAAGATGGATTTATTTGTCTCTTGAAACCCTAGGATTCTCAACACATGGGAGCTTTTAGGGTTTAGTAGTGAGGAAGAAGAAGAGAGCAAGCATGAGAGCTCACTAGAGGAAAGAGAAAGTATTTTGATAAATGATAATGCATAATGGAAATTGTAATGGCTAGCTTGACATGACCACAACCATGTGATGAAAAAATATCTCCTAAAAAATATCTAACTCACAAAAATATCTAAATTCAAAAAGTCAAACCAAGTCAAATGGCCAATACAAGTCAAATAATCAATACAAGTAGCCTTGCTACAATTATCACTTACAAAAATAACAAATACTTTCCTCCACCTCATAATTTTTTTAATCAAGTAAATGGTCAAAATCCTAATGAGGTGTCTCCTTCCGTGCTCCACACATCCGTATATACATACTCACATTCGTGTTCCGAGAAACACAAATACAAAGAGACGAAACTGATCCATCAATATAATACTAGGATCCGGGTTAAACCAGAGCCCACTAGTATTATCCGCCCGAACAACATACGCGTACAAGTGTACGTAAGTGATTGAAGCCCTGTCGTAAAACCATACGGCCTCTACACCTTTTGTCCAGTGCAGGGAAACTCTCTGTGTGGGACTCTAAAGACTCGACACTACGCTGGCAGTGGGTTTAACCACAGGCCGCAAGCGGTACTAGCTGCATGTAAGAGTCACCAGGTAGATGTCGATAAGAAGGCCGATGAGGAAAACCCATCCAAACTCCTACTGAGCCTGAATGTGACAATCTCTGTACAGTCCGGTCTGTTCGTTTAAGAGTATCGCATATCGGGCCTAGGGGGATGGTAAACGTCAGACCCCTAATAGCGATATAAGTCATGTCGGAGTGTAGCCTAGAACACCGTAAGAAACTACCGGAATACCTACCAGTAAATCTCGCTCGCCCTGGCCAGCGACTTTGTGTAATGGCTCTTCGAACACAGCACGATATCAACCCCAAATACCGGGAAAGACGAATCCTATCTAACCGCCAATGCCTCCAAGTGCTTCGGGACTGCACCCAACTACTACCTGCTTGCACGACTCCTTTGAGCTGTGGTAGGGTAATAATCAAAATACAGTAGTAACATACTTGAGGCGAAGCAGCAGTGTCAAGTCGACGGACTAAGCTATACTCATGTCACCTGGGAACTGCTACCCGACGATAGGTATAATACTAACCAATAGTTCCCGACGAGTCCTTTCCAGTGTACTCGTAACCTAACGAGCACCTGCATACAATCTCCAGTACTACGTACCAGTGGCTGTGGGACAGACCATTTTCCCTTCTGGGATGAGAAGCGTATACACTAGTCTACTCCGGAGTATCGATGCCCCGTCTCGATAATCCTACGACTAAGGGCCTGTATCAAGATGCGATTGTAGATTACCCAGCCCCCACTAGTATGACTGCCATCACAACGCTGGTAATCAATGATTCTAACGGCTCCACTAATATGTATAAGCAATATGCTAAAAGAAACACATGCACATATTGAAGTAGAAACAAACCAAGTAGCATACTACTATTTTGAGCAAGACTGTCAGTACAACTGTGAATATCCCAAGCATCCATTAAGTAATATACAAACTAGTATGATACAATAATGGCCTCTAGGGCATATACACTAACAATCTCCCACTTGAACTAGGGCCATGTGCTGGCGTATCGTAGACCTATCATCTCAATCAGCCACTCGAACTGTGTCTGTGGGATGGCCTTCGTGAGTGGATCTGCAATTTTATTCTTCGTACCTACTCTCCTCACCAAGATCTCCCGACGATCTACGATCTCCCTGATCAGGTGGTACCGCCTCAAAATGTGTCTGGACTTCTGATGGGACCTGGGTTCCTTCGCTAAAGCTGTAGCGCCATTGTTGTTACAATATAGAGGTATTGGATCAACAATAATCGGAACCACCTAAAGTTCTTTGAAGAACTTCTTCATCCAGACAGCTTCTTTTGCGGCATTGCATGTAGCTATGTACTCCGCTTCCATCATCAAGTCAGCAACGGTGTCCTGCTTGGAGCTCATCCAACCGGCCGCCCTTTCATTGAGGGTGAAGACATAACCCGACATTGACTTGGAGTCATCCTTGTCACTCTTGAAACTGGAGTTAGCAAAGGCATTGATCTGGAGGTCTTTTCCGCTATACACCAAAAACATCTCCTTAGTCCTTCTCAGGTACTTGAGAATGTTCTTTACTGCTATCCAGCGCTTCTCCTCTGGGTTTGACTGATACCGACTTACAACGCTTAATGCGTATGCTACATCTGGTCTGGTACACAACATCACATACATTATAGAGCCTACCGTAGATGCGTAGGGTATAGTTGACATGCGAGCCCTTTCCAAATCAGTCTTTGGAGACATCTCTTTAGAGATGGTGATTCCGTGACAAGTCGGTAGATTACCGCGCTTTGAATCTTCTATACTGAATCTTTTCAGTATGGTGTCGATGTACCTGAACTGCGAAAGTCCCAACATCCTCTTAGATCTATCACGATAGATCTGGATTCCCAGAATGTAGTTGGCATCACCCAGGTCTTTCATGGAGAACCTCTATGACAAGAATCCTTTGACTGATTGTAGTATAGGAATGTCATTTCCAATCAAGAGAATGTCAGCCACATATAAGACGAGAAATACCACATTTCTCCCTACAATCTTACTATATATGCATGGTTCATCTGGATTTTTTATAAAGTTGAATTCTTTGACTGTATCATCAAAACAGATGTTCCAACTCCGCGATACCTGCTTTAGTCCATAAATGGACTTAAGCAACTTGCACACTTTTCCACTGTTCCCACTCTGAATGAAACCCTCTGGCTGATCCATATAGAAGCACTCTTCCAAATTTTCTTTTTGAAAATCCATCTTTACGTCCATCTGCCAGATCCCATAATCGTGGAAGGCAGCAATGGCAAGAAGGATCCGATTGATTTGAGCATAGCCACTGGAGAAAAGGTTTCATCAAAGTCCAAACCAGGTCTTTGAAGAAAACCTTTTGCAACAAGTCTAACCATATAGGTTTCAACCTGTCCATCTACACCAATCTTCTTTCTGAAGATCTATTTGCAGCCTACGGGTTTTACCCCTTCTGGAGCAATGTCCAAAGTCTATACTTTGTTAGTGTACAAGGACTCCATCTCGGTCCGCATTGTATCCAGCCATTTTACCGAGTCGCCGCTATGAATGGCTTGCTGGAAGCTAGTAAGGTCATCATTGTCAATGATGAAATCTTCTCGATCCCCGTCTATGAGAAAACCTTAGTATCTCTCGGTGGATGAGACTGCGTACTACTTCTGCGGAGTGGCGCGGGGATGTCCGGTTCTTCTGAAATCTCTGGTTCTACCAAGCTTTCAGTAATAGCCCATGGTTCTAGAATTTCTTCCAATTCTATTGCGCTCCCACTTATCTGATTTTCTAAAAATTTAGTTTCCAAGAGGTGGGGATGTTGAGAAACAAAAACCATTTGCTCCTCTGCGTAATAAAAAAGATACCCCCTGGAGTTCTTAGGGTATCCCACAAACTTACACAGTATTGAGCGTACCTCGAGCTTGTCCGCATACTGCTTTTTTACAAAAGCTAGACATCCCCATGTCTTAAGGTACTTAAAGAAGGGTTTCTTCCCACTCCACATCTGATATGGTGTGGTAGGCACGGACTTGGTAGGAACCTTATTCAGAAGATATGCCGCTGACTCTAGTGCATAACCCCAGAAGAATCGCGGTAACTCAGCTTTGCTCATCATCGAACGAACCATATCCAAAAGGGTTCGATTCCTCTTTTCCGATACACCGTTGTGTTGTGGTGTGTATGGAGGAGTAAGTTGAGCGAGAATTCCATTCTCTTTTAGATAATACAGAAACTCGGCACTCAAGTATTCACCACCTTGATCAGATCTTAGTGTCTTGATACTTTTGCCTGTTTGTTTTCCCACTTCATTCTTGTATTCCCGGAATTTCTCAAAGACCTCGGATTTATGCTTCATCAAGAAGACATGTCCATACCTAGAGAAATCATCCGTAAAAGTAATGAAGTATGAATAACCACTTCGCGCATGTGTAGACATTGGAACACACACATCCCTGTGTATGAGTCCCAAGTGCTCGCTCGCTCTTACTCCGTGTCCAGTGAACGGAGTCTTTGTCATCTTTCCCTTGAGACAAGGTTGACAAGTTGCATAAGACTGATATTCGAACGGATCCAAATATCCCTCTCTATGTACCTTCGTCAACCGTGTTTCATTGATGTGACCCAGTCTACAATGCCATAAGAAACCCTGATTTAGTTCCGGAGAAATTCTTTTAAGTGTGTTCTGGACACTGAAAACCTGAGCTTGATTTAATACGTATATTCCGTTATCTAATGTACCCGCCCTAATCAAAACTTGATATAGGTGGATGTGGACAACATCGCTTACGAATGTAAAATCATATCCTTCCTTAGAAAGTAAGGATACAGATATGATGTTACAAGCTAGACTAGGTACATACAAACAGTTACGTAGAATCAATATCTACCCACTTGTCAATCCTAAATGATATTCCCCTACGGATTCAGTGTCCACGCTCATTCCGTTCGTAACTCTGAGAGTCCTATCACCTAACCTGATAACTATACGGTTTCTCAAAGCCTGTAATGAATTACAGATATGAGATCCTGATCCGGTATCTAGTACCCAGGAAGTAGAGTTAATTGACATACAGTTTTCTATTACAAACACACCCGAAGTCGAAGCCACAACATGCTTCGGATCCTGGATTTTGGCTTTCAAAGCCCTGTAATCCCTCTGCCAATGTCCTTTCCCGTAACAATTGGAACATCACACCTTCCCTACTGTTAGCCCAGAAACTTTTGCCCTTCCCTGTCCTTCTACCTTACTGACACCACATTCGGCTTTGTAGAGTTCTTCTTCTTCTCACCCTTTGCTTTCCCCTTTGATGCACAAGAGGAAGATTCCCCAATAAGCTGAGTGGTTTTCAACCTGGTTTCCTTCAGGGTACCCTCAACTGGAAGTATAACTTTCTTCCCCTTGGAAAAAGTAGATGGTAGTGACTGTAGAAATTAGCCAGCATATGACCTGTTTCCCAACGTGGTCTCCAGGTCCATGAGCTTATCAATATAGTTAGTTATCGTAAGGACGATGTCCTCTATAGATGACCTGACTGCCAACCTCGCTTGAAGCAATTCTTTCGAGGTCTCATATCTTGCGATACGAGATTGCTCTCCATATAAAACATTGTTACGGAGGAAGATGGAAACTAAGTCCATCTTCTCGTGCTGCCTCTGGTATACACCACCAACTGAGGCCAACACGAGGCACTTAGCATTCGCACTGTCCTTTTCCCTTGTCTTACAGATATCCTTATCTGCGACGGTGGAAACCTGACCTGGGACAGCGGAGGCTTGAGTAGTAATGAGGTGGTCCAGCTTGTCATAGGTAATGGATATCTGGACAGATCTTTTCCTGTCATTATAGTCAGATTCAGTCATTTTATTATCGAGATGTAACCTATGTCTGGTTATGGAGTCGCTGCAAGAAAGAGAGAAGAAAACACATAGCATGATGCTCTTGCAAGTTTAGATTGGTTTTTAATTTATCTAAATAGGTTGGCTCCCATTGTTTCTCGAATCCTTCCTCAAACCATAAAAGAAGAATTATTCAGGATTAATCTCACTGTACAATACTTGCTTAACCATTCAGCCAGGCTAGTGTCGATACTTCGAGGGAGGTTTTACGACGCTTTCGCGAAGTTCCTTAATTAAATAACCTCTTTTCCCTGGAGGCGCAGCCTCGCTAACACTGTTCTAGACACCTACTTGGTTTATAACATTGATCGTTAAGTGAAAAATGTTCCGAGGAGTAGCGGATACTCACAGTAGGATCGGGATCCAAATATCATTGTGTGATAATGCTTAAGGAATCCTACTAACATTATCAAACTCCAAATGGTATGCAGCACTAGCAAGTTTCAGTTTCTTCAGAAACTCCCGATGTGAATTTTTGCCCCATGCTCTTATGACCTTGACGAAGGTCAACAAATCATAAGTCACATATCAAGTTATACCCATCATTGTCCAGGTTAATTTGAACTCACCCGTATATACACTTGACGAAGGTCAACAAGGTAATACGACTGTCCCAAACCAATGCATCTATCTATGCTACATATGAACACCCGGCAGCTACTAATCACTATGTCTTGACGAAGATCAACAAACATAGCTTGAATACTATTGAATATTCATATGAAATGACGGAGGGCTATAGATGGTTTTGGTGAAACCGTGAACATAGTGAACTTGATATAATCGTAGGAACCTGATAGCTTTTAAAAGGAGTGGTTTAAGCTCCGCATTTAAAATTCTGCTGTTTTAAAATAACTGAGTGGTTTTAAAATTTGTTCCAACGATTCAGCTTTAGTTTGTTTGCTTTTCATTAATGTAATGCAGTCCCATCAATTAACCAACCATTGCAGAAAACAACGAAAATACAACGTACGCTTATGCCATCTGCATTCGCCATGGGGCCCCGTCATCACCCGTTTGGTTACTTAACTAACGACAGAGCGGGGGATGGACTAGCGCGGATGCAAAACACAAGCAACGTCTATTATATAATTCATATATAATAATATCCAATCGTCAAACGCACTGATAGGCATTCCAGATAACAGATGAACACATTAGATATACTAGGAATTCCGCGTTTCGTTTGAGCCTGTAACGAAAGACTGATTCCACGGTAGTGATGAATAGCCAAACCCCACCCTAGACCCCTACAGATGCGGAAAACTACCCGCCAAATACCCGAAGTGAAGCAACCTCCCTCAACAAAGTGAGTAGGCCACTCGGTACTTCAAAGTACCCGGTAGTTCGTGCACCCCACCGTAGGTCTATCCTAGGAGCAAAACCAGTAAAACAAATAATACAACAGTAGCTACAACCTCAACCCGGATGTACCACACAAAAATAATATTACATCACATTGCAAATTTGATGTCTAATGAAAGAATGAAAACCCTCATCTCACATCCCCGCTATTCATCCATGATGATCCGACAAGTTCATATACACAAACCATCACAACATCATCACAGATATGTGCAACCCCGACTAATCAACATATAGCAATTAGTCGATGTTTCTAAACACATATATATAACACAGAGCTTGTAAAGTAACTACGACAATAGAATTCCGCATGCAATTAGCAAACTTAAACAATTTTCCATGTCTTGAAAATCTAGTGAGCTAATGTTTCAAAATTGATAGTTTTGAGCCAATCCGGGAGTCGAAACGAACTCGAAACCCATCCGAATCTTTGCGAAGGCGAAGACACATTATAAGACGTTGAATGGGGGGCCTCGGTGGGGTGCCCACCCGTGGAAGCACTATGAGGTGGCCCCCAAAGGAGGATAGACCCGAGAGCACCAATTTCTGGTGCTCTCGTGTCAGCAGCCCCCAAGGCCACCAATTGGTGGTATCGCGGGGTGGTCCCTGCCGTTGGCCCCCCAAGGTGTTTTGGGGTGCGCACGCTTCATCCCGAGGCTTCTCGGTTCAAACCGTAAGCCCGCGGGGTGCACAAACAACTTAAAGTATCACTTTTGAAAACTGTTTTTGTCGACAGTTTTCCGGCGACAAAAACGGCAGAATTCTAACATCGTTACAAGCTATATAAGGTTTATGAGAGGCTCTGATACCACTGTAAGTCAATGTTGCGCACTCCACATGTTTGTGTGGAGGCAGAATTTGCTAAAAAAGGTTTTAACGAGCTTCGTAACACCGACTAGAAACAATGATCGTTTATAAACCCTAGCTAGCAAACTACTTGAGGTTTAACTACTCGGATATGAAGTTATACCTCTCGATACTTGTCCTTCGGGTCATCATCGTTGTCCTCCTCGTCTACGTAGGCTCCAAGGATCGATCTAGATCGTAGCTTCTTCAACGGCCTCCTCGAGTCATAGACGATCCACCCGAGAGTCTATAGTCCGAGCTCCACCTCAAATCCGAGGTAACTAGGGCAACAAGCTTGATGAACTTGATGGCCTAGGTGATGTAGAGTATGAAGATGGATTTAAGTGTCTCTTGAAACCCTAGGATTCTTAACACATGAGAGCTTTTAGGGTTTAGTAGTGAGGAAGAAGAAGAGAGCAAGCATGAGAGCTCACTTGAGGAAAGAGAAAGTATTTTGATAAATGATAATGCATAATGGAAATTGTGATGGCTAGCTTGACATGACCACAACCATGTGATGAAAAAATATCTTCTCAAAAATATCTAGCTCTCAAAAATATCTCACCAAATTATCTAAAGTCAAACCAAGTCAAATGGTCAATCCTAGTCAAATGGTCAATACAAGTCAAATGGTCAATATAAGTAGCAATGCCACAATTATCTTTTAGAAAAATAACAAATACTTTCCTCCACCTTATAATTGTTTTATTCAAGTAAATTGTCAAAACCCTAATGAGGTGTCCCCTTCTGTGCTCCTCACATCCGTATATACATACCCGCATTCGTGTTCTGAGAAACATGAATATAAAGAGACGAAACTGATCCATCAATATAATACTAGGATCCGGCTTAAACCAAAGCCCACTAGTATTATCCGCCTGAACATCATACGCGCACAAGTGTACGTAAGTGATCGAAGCCCTTCCGTAAAACCATACGACCTCTACACCTTTTTCCTATTACAGGGAAACTCTCTGTGTGGGACTCTAAAGACTCGATACTACACTGGCAGTGGGTTTAACCACCGCAAGCAGTACTAGCTGCACGTAATGGTCCCCAGGTAGATGTAAATAAGAAGGCCGATGAGGAAAACCTATCCGAACTCCTACTGAGCCTGAATGTGATAATCTCTGTACAGTTCGGTCTGTTCGTCTAAGTGTATCGCATATCGGGCCTAGGGGATGGTAAATGTCAGACCCCTAATAGCGGTATATGTTTTGTCGGAGTATAGCCTAGAACACCCTGAGAAACTACTGGAATACTTACCAGTAAATCTCGCTTGCCCTGGCCAGTACTTTGTGTAATGGCTCTCCGAACGCAGCACGATATCAACCCCAAGTTCCGGGAGAGACGAATCCTATCTAACCGCCACTTCCTCCAAGTGCTTCGGAACTGCACCCAACTACTACCTGTTTGCATGACTCTTTTGAGGCATGGTAGGGTAGTGTACAGTGGGAACACACTCGAGGCGAAGCAGCAGTTTCAAGTCGATGGACTAAGCTGTACTCATGTCACCTGGGAACTGCTACCCGACGATAGGTATAATACCAACCAAGAGTTCCTGACGAGTCCTGTCCAGTGTACTCGTAACCTAACGAGCACCTGCATACTATCTCCAGTACGACGTACTAATGGCTGTGGGACAGACCATCTCCCCTGCTGGGATGAGAAGCGTATACACTAGTCTACTCCGGAGTATCGATGCCCCGTCTCGATAATCGTACGACTAGGGACTTGTATAAGGATGTGCCTGTAGATTACCCAACCCCCTCTAGTATGACTGCTATCATAACGCTGGTAATCAAGTAGTGATCCTAAGGGCTCCACTAATATGTATAAGCGATATGCTAAAAGAAACACATGCACATATTAAAGTAGAAACAAACCAAGTAGCATACTACTATTTTGAGCAAGACTGTCAATACAACTGTGAATATCCCAAGCTTCCATTAAGTAATATACAAACCAGTATGATACAATAATGGCCTCTAGGGCATATACACTAACATTTTGGCCTTCGTCAAGGGTATGTACGGGTGGGTTCGAATTAACCTGGACAATGACGGGTAGAACTTGACATGTGACTTATGATATGTTGGCCTTCGTTAAAGTCATAAGAACACGGGGCAAAAGTCCACATCAGGAGTTTCTAAAGAAACTGAAACTTTCTAGTGCTGCATACCATTTGGAGTGTGATAATTTTGGTAGGATTCCTTCAACTTTATCACACGATGATATTTGGATCCCGATCTTAATGTGAGTATATGCTACTCCTCGGGAGATTTTTCCACTTAACGATCAATGCAATAAACCAAGTAGGTGACTAGAAAGGTGTTTGCAGGGCTAAGCCTCTAGGGAAAAGAGGTTATTTAATTAAGGAACTTCACGAAAGCGTCGTAAAACCTCCCTCGAAGTACCAACACTGGCTTGGCTGATAGGTTAAGCAAGTATTGTACGGTGAGATTAATCCTGACTAATTCTTCTTTTATGGTTTGAGGAAGGATTCGAGAAACAATGGGAGCCATCCTGTTTAGATAAACTAAAAACCAATCTAAACTTGCAAGAGCATCATGCTAATGTGTTTCTTCTCTCTCTCCTAATTGCAGCGACCAAGATGACTGGCCTTAAGTTACTATTAGATTAAAACATATTGACAGGGCCAAACTATAAAGACTGGCTCAGGAATGTCAAGATGGCAATCACTTATGACAAATTGGGCTATGTTCTTACTACTAAAGCCCTCGCCGTCCCAGGTCCAGATTCCAGTGTAGCCGATAAAGAAATCCGTAAGACCTGGAAAATTGATAGCGCGAAAGCCAAGTCCTCGTACTGGCCTCTATGGACAATGAACACCAGAAGCGGTACGAGAATATGGGTATTGAATCCATATTCCTCCATACCAAGGAATTATATGGAGGGCAATCTCGTATCGTAAGGTACGAGACCTCAAATAAGCTATTTCAGGCGAGGTTGGCTGTCGGGTCATCTGTAGGGGACCACGTCCTTAAGATGATCGGCTACATTGAGAAGCTCGCGGACCTGGAGACCACGTTGGAAAATGAGCTGTATACAAACTTGATTTTGCAATCCCTCCCTTCTACATACGCTCAGTTTATCTTGAATTTTAATATTCATGGTAAAGAAATTGAACTTCTGGAACTCCCTAAGATGTTGAGGAGTGCTGAGGGCACCCTGCAGAAATCCAGGAAAACACCTACTCTGCTTGTTGTGGAGCTTCCTCTTCTAGATTCAAAGCAAAAGCCAAGGGAAAGAAGAAGAAGGCCCCCACCAAGTCGAGAGGCGGTGTTAGTAAGGTGGAATCGAACGGCAAGGAAAAAGTGGCGGGGCCGACAGTAGGGAAAGAAGAATGCTTCTACTGTTATAAGAAGGGACATTGGAAGAAAGATTGCATGGCTTGGAGAGCCAAGAACCAGGACTCGAAGCAGGTTGTGGCTTCGGCTTCAGGTGTGTTTGTAATTGAAAACTGTCTGTCAATCAACTCTACTTCCTGGGTATTGGATACCGGATCATGATCTCATATCTGTAATTCTTTGTAGGCACTGAGAAGCCGTAGAGTTTTGAAGACCGGTGATATGACCCTCAGAGGTCCTAACGGAACGAGCTTGGATGCTGTGTCTGTAGGGGAATATCACTTAGGGTTGACAAGTGGACATATTTTGGTTTTGCGCAACAGTTTTTGTGTACCTAGTTTGACTTGTAATATCATTTTTGTATCTTTGTTATCTAAAGAAGGTTATAATTTTACATTTGTAAGTGATGTCGTAAACATCCAACATAATCATGGTCTGATTGGGTCAGGTACTCTAAACAACGGTATATACGTATTAAACTAACTACAAATTTTCAATGTCCAGAACACACATAAAACAAAGACTCCAGAATTAAATCAAGATTTCTTATGGCATTGTAGACTGGGTCACATCAACGAAACAAGGTTGACCAAGTTACTTAAAGAAGGATATCTGGATCCGTTTGAATATCAATCATATGCTACTTGTCAATCATATCTCAAAAGAAAGATAACAAAGACTTCGTTCACTAGATACGGAGTAAGACCAAGCGAGCTCTTGGGACTCATACACAGTGATATGTGTGGTCTAATGTCTGCACATGCAAGAATTGGTTATTCCTATTTCATTACTTTTAAGGATGATTTCTATAGGTATGGACATGTCTTCTTGATGAAACATAAATCCGAGTCCTTTGAGAAATTCCGAGAATATGAGAATGAACTGGAAAAAAAAACCGGCAAAAGTATCAAGACACTGAGATCTGATCGAGGTGGTGAATATTTGAGTGCCGTGTTCCTGGATTACCTAAAAGAGAATGGAATTCTCTCTCAGTTTACTCCTCCATACACCCAATAATACAAGGGTGTATCGAAGAGACGGAACCGAACCTTATTAGATATGGTGCGTTCCATGATGAGTAACGCTGAGTTACCGCGATCATTCTAGGGCTATGCACTAGAATCAGCTGCATATCTTTTGAACAAGGTTCCTACCAAGACTGTCCCTACCACACCATATCAAATTTGGAGTGGGAAGAAAACCTATTTTCAGTATCTGAAGAATGTCATTTCCTATCAAGAGAATGTCATCCCGAAGAAAACCCTAAATGATACTCTCCTACACATACAGCATGTACATTAGAACTATTTCTAACCCGAAGTGTATGGTCACCAATCTTCAAAACTCTACTGTTTCTCAATCCCTGCATACAATTGCAGATGTGAGAACCAGAAGCGGTATCTAATAACCAAGATGCAAAGTTTATAGAAAAACAGTTTTCAGTTACAAACACACCTCAAGCAGAAGCATCAGTATGCGTCTTCTTCTTGAGATCGGCAAGATACAGAGCACAATTGCGTTTCCAGTGTCCCGACTTGTGGCCGTAAAACATTCTCTTTTTCCACTTCCCGCGCCCCTGGATTTGTCTTTCACCTTTTCTTTTTCAACTCCACCTCTCGATTTGGTGGGTTTCTTCTTCTTCTTTCTCTTGGCCTTGGCTTTTGGGACGGAAGAGGAAAATGGCCTAGCAAGTAGAGCGGGAGTTTTCACTGTCTTAAGCGTGCTCTCTGCACTTCTCAACACATTGAGAAGTTCAGGCAGTGATTTCTCCAAATCATTCATATTAAGTTTTCTATGAATGGAGCAAAGGCAGGGGGAGAGACTGTAGAACAATATCAGTATATTGCTCATTATCCATGGTCCATCCTGGGTCCTCAAGTTCTTCTATAAGACCAATCATCTTCAAAACATGTTCACCTACTGATGTGCCAGGAGCCATCCGTATCTGAAACAACTTTCGAGATGCCTCGTATAGTAAAGTCCGAGATTGCTCTGCATACAACTCCTTTGTATGAAGAAAGATGGATTGTACATCTATGTTCTCATTCTTCTTCTGATATATATTGTACATAGAAGCAAGCGCGATGCACTTGGCCGTGTCACAATCAATATCCCATGTTTTTCGGATCTCCTTATCCGAAACAGATGATTCAGGACCTATGATGGGTGGGGCTTTGGCAGTGAGAACATATGATACTTTATCATATGTGAGTGCAATGTTCTGGTTCCTCAACCATTCTTTATAATTCGGTCCTGTCTGTTTGTTTTTCTCTAAAAGAAGCTTAAGTCCTGTCATTTGGTATCTGCCATTAGGAGAGAGAAAAGAATACATTCAGCGAAATGCTTATACAAAGATTTAGATTGGTTATTATCTTATCTAATCGATATCTCCCACTGCTTTTATCAAATTTTCTTTCAAAAACCTCAAAAAGAAAACTAGCCAGGATTAATTACATTCTACACTTTCGCTAACCAGTCAGCAAGGCCAGTGTCGGTACTTTGAGGGAGGTTCCCCATGCTTTCGTACGGACCTAATTAAAATAAACCTCATTTTCCCAGAGGTCTAACCATGTTGACACCTTTCTTGACACCTACTGGATTAGCTAATTGTAAAATGCAAGTCTCCTGGGAGTAACTCTTACTCATAGTGGGATCGGGATCCAACTATCGTATAGAAGGTATGCAATCTCATTTGCAAATTTCAACTCCTGAAACTCCCGATACGATATTTACCCCTAGCTGCTTATGACCTTGGCTATGGTCAATATATCATAAGCACTAGTCAAGTTCTACCCATCATTTCATGATTAACTAGACCCACCCATATGACCCTTGACTATGATCAACATAATCACATGAATGTCCTTACTGATCGCATTATATGCTTTGTAGGAAGACATCACTTAGCTACCGTACACTACGCCTTGACTATTATAAACATACGTAGCATGAATACTAAGTGCTGTGCTTCCTAAAATAACAGAGGGTTGCGGATGGGTTTTATGAAAACCTTTAACTCTTTGAACTTGATCTCGTTGTAGAATCTAAATAGTTTAGAAAAAGGAGTGGCTTAAGCTCCGCATCTTTTGAAACTTGCATTTTTCATAAGAAAGGCCGAGTGTGTTTCAAATCCGATTCTACAAAATCTTTAGGTTTGTTTTTCTTTATATTAATCTTATTAATGTAGTCCCATCATTTATGTTCCTAAGCCATCACAGAAAAGAAACGAATATAGAACGTACACTTATGCCATTCGCATTCGCCACAGTGTCCCGTTATGCACCGTTAGGTTACTTAACTAATGGCATAGCGCGATGGGACTAGCGCGGATGTAAAACATAAGCAACGTTTATTATATATCATATATATATAATAATAATCCATTCGTATCAGATATTAAGTAATCACATCACAGAATATCAACAGCAGAAGTACATATGAAAATATAGGATATCTAGGAGGTCCGTATTTTGTATCTAGCCAACAATAGAAAATACGAATTCCACGGCCGCGATAAATAGCCAAGCCCACGTCCCTAGACCCCTACGAGAGTGGCAAGTGACCCTACCAGTTTTAGAGTTTAGGAGATCCAGTCTCGACTCCTAGAGATGGCCTCCCACTGAACCCTAGAACCCGGTCATTTGTGCTCCCCTCCTTGGGTCTATCCTAATGCGGAAAAGTAAATAATATACAATAATGGTGACATCATCCTAACCCCAGAAGTTGTTAGTTATATGTATGCCCTAGAGGCTATTACTATACATAGGATGTATATTGTAGTGGATGCCGGGACATATATAGGGAGGACTTTCTTGCTCAACATGATAGTATGCTATCTGGTTGCTCTTTACCTTAACGTGTATACTGATTGTCTCTCTGTTACATGTTGGTAAAGCCCTTAGGATCTGTACTTGACTACCTGGACTATGATGCGGATCATACTAGTGGGGACATGGTAGTCCATAAGTACATCCTTCAAAGTCCCTAGTCGTGGGTGTATCGAGACGGGGCATCGATATACCAGAGTAGACTAGCGTGTACCTTCTCGACCCATACAGATGGGCGATGGATGATCCCATATCCATTGGTGTTTGACATCGGAGATGATATACGAGTGCTCAGTAGAGACTGGGTACACTGGACGGACTCGCCGAGAACTCCCAGATGGTATTATACCTCACGTCAGATGGCAGTTCTCTGGTGACACTGGTACAGAGTAGTCTGTAGACCCGAGATCGTCATAGAGTCTTGTGTGGTTCCCACTGTGCTTTGATTTCCATCTTACCACGTCCAAGAGGGTGCGCAAAACGGTGGTTTTTGGGTACAGTCCTGAGTCACATGGAGGCAATGAGCGATAGGAGGGGATTCGTCTCTCCCGGTATAGGGGGTTGATGTTGCGCTATGTTCGATTGGCTATAACAGGAAATCCCTGGCCAGGGTTGCTGAGATTTACTGGTAAGTGTTACCAGTAGTTTCTCGAACAGTTATAGACCTCATATCGACACGATTTATCGAGCTATTGGGGCCTGACGTTTACCACCCCTAGGCGAGATATGCGACATATCAGACGATCAGACCGGACTGTACGGTAGTGTTACTGGTTGGATTCACTGGAGTGTGAGCGGGCTTGCTCGTCGATCTTCAGATCGCTCAATACCCGGGTGGCCGTTACGTTTAGCAGACCGCTTGCGGCTTGTGGGTGTTTGATATGATCATCACCTGCTGCCGGCGTATTGACGAGTCTTTAGAGTCCTACACAGAGGTTTCCTGGCTCAAGCGAAACGAAATAGGAGCGCATATGAGATATGTGCGGGACCGAGAATGATGCGTGTATGTGATACCGCATTCCATTCTTGCGATGAATGTATCGGAAACGTTGTATGCGATATAACCTAGTTATCGATTCAAGCGTTGATTCGATAAGCCGATACATTGAATACTAGTCGGTTGTGTGTGACATGACCGGATCATTGAATCAAGTGTTGATTTAATGATTTAATGCATAATTATATATTTGATATGTTACTTTGCACTAACTAGTATTGGTTCACTTTAAACGGATTTTCTCACTTGGATTGTGCACATTGTATATGTGATATATTTTTGTGCACTAGTATGTATCATGTTTGATGATGCATGCTAACTTGTGTTTTGTGTAAAGTTTAAACCATGGTTATGTAATGGTTAGGATTATTCATTTATTCATTTGTTTTTATTTTTGGAAAATGATAAACATAAAGCAAAATGGTGGCTTTATTTGGAAGCTTGTTGAAGCTTCATGAAGACTTTGACCAAAGTGACCATTTTGTCTCATGTTTAACCCTAACCACTCCATTAACCCTAGTTTAATCTCTACACTTGACCATGGTTGTTGATGATAAGTATTCTTTGATTTCTATTTTCTAATTAACTTATCATAATACTTATCTTCTTCTTTCTCTTCTTCTTCTTGATTCTTCTTTGAAGAAAACCAAGCTCCATCAATGGTGATTGATGAAAACAAGTGAGAAATCCAATTCTAAAGTCTACCCACTTCCTATTTCTTCATCCTCTACCTCTTGCCAAGTAGTAGAGTGTGTTTACTTCACAAGTTTCTTGACTTGGTGAAGTCGGAGCTTGATTTAGCGATGCCTCGACGTAGATCATCTTCGGCATGGACATCGACGACCTAGCTTGCCCATTCTCCGACGAAGCCGACGTTAGAGCCCGGATTTGATTTGGACAGCGGAGAGGACTTCGTTGCGGAGCTATGGAGGTGGAGCACCGGATCTACAAAGGTTGTATTTCCGTTAAACTTTTAGTTAAGTGTTAACTAGTTAGCTTTTTCGCCGAGAAATCTAGCAAACGATCCGTAGTCGGGTCTCTCGGCACCCGTAAAATTTTATAATGGCATGTTCGATGCCTTGTGAGACCTCATTAGGGTGCCTAGGAACCCTACAGTGGTATCAGAGCCTAGCTAGAGCCTTAGGCGAAGTCCAGACGGAATTTGAAGTCCGATCGAACCAAAACTTAACCCGGAAAATTGCTCTCTGTACTTTTTCTGAAAACGTGGATTTTTGCAAATTAAAAATATGCAGAGAACTCAGCAGGAAATTCTAAGAATTACGGTGGAAAATGTTTTTCATGAACAGTGATTTTGGCGGCGGAACCGCGGCATAAGCTAAGCTTATGCGGCGGTTCCGCGGCGGATGTATGACGTCAGCCCTACCTTGTTACACAGTAATTCATTGTTTCAGCTTCTGAGTTCTCTGGGTATTTTTAAAAATTATTCAAGAGTTGAATTTTCTGCAGTTGTTTTGGGGATTCGGTGTTTCGATCGGGGTATCAAATTTTGTCTATTTGGCTTTCCGGATAAATTTTAGAATATGTTAAAAAGTTCGACCGGATATAAATACCCAATTTTTCCCCTGTCGGGAAATTTCCATGTGTTGGATTTTTCCGTAGTTTAACGACGTTCTAAGTAGTGCAAGTAACGCGATGGTCCCTCTAGAAGACAACAAACCTTAACTCGATTATGTGACCGTCTTGAACTGCCCTTTGAACCTTCGGGTTTGGGGCAGTACGGCGTGCCACATGTGAGGCGTTGGCTTGACCCTTCTACGGCTGGACCGTTGGTACTGAGGTACGAACTGAATGTTGTTAGACTAGTTTCATGTGTTGATCTGTATCGGGAAAACTTGGGTGTTAGAATGTTCGATCGGAAAGTTTACCATTTTCTATTTATCTGGAATGGGATACAATAATTGGAATTCACAAAAGTTATGAGATAACGGAATGAATATTATAAACATAGCAGTTTAGTCTCACTTGATCGGTTGCCACGGAATTTTGATATGATCAAAAGTCCGTCGCAATCACGTAGTTTACGCGGATACTCGCCGGGTAAACTTAATAGACAGCCTCACTCCATAGCCCCGACCAAGTGACTGTAGGAGAACCCCGTCGCCGAAAGCATCCGTTCGGGTGCTCGCGGTAGCGGTGTTCCGCCTTGGTGCACTTCGTCGACGGTATCGGGGGTGCAGCTGTCTACTGAAGTTTGCGACGAGCATTCGATCAGGATGTCGGGAATCCTGTTGAATTGCCCGACTCGATATTGAAAAGTGTTTTCGATAATGAGACTAAAATGCGGGGTTTATAATTGTTAGGCATGCGATGTCTAAGTAATTCATCTGATTAGGCATGCTATGTCTAAAGAGGTTGCGGATTCCAACTGTTGTAGTTTTACACTTTTTTTTCTGTGACCGTAAGTGTAATATGTGATATCGCTGGTTTCGTTGCTATATGTCAACGACAATTGGGATGCGCATATTTACTTACGTTGATGACATGTGATGTTATGTGTTGCTGGATATGTTATATTGGATCGTCGTGTTTGAATAGCCGGGGTTTTTTTATGTGAGATGAGTGTTTTTCATTTTCATTCATGTAAAAACTTGTATGTAATATTCTTTTATTGGGGCGCTTCCAGGTTGCGGAAGTTGTCACCGTTGATGTATATTATTTACTTTTCCGCACTAGGATAGACCCAAGGAGGGGAGCACAAGTAACCGGGTTCTGGAGTCCAGTGGGAGACCAACTCGAGGAGTCGAGTCCGGGTCTCCTAACTCCAGAATTGGTAGGGTTGCTTGCCGCTCTCGTAGGGGTCTAGGGGTGTGGGTTTGGCTATTCATCACGACCGTGGAATCCGTGTTTTATATTGGCTCGTATTGAAAACACGGACGTCCTAGTATATCCAATATTTCATATGTTTCTTCTGCTGCGATATCTGTGATGTGATCATGTGATGTTCTGTGATAGATACAGTATATAGTATATATGATATATTATATAGACGTTACTTATGTTTTACACCCGCGCTAGCCCTGCCCCGCTCTGCCATTAGTTACCTAACCTAACGGTGCACGAAGGGACATCGAGGCGAATGCGGATGGCATAAGTGTACGTCGTATTTATCTGTGATGTTTAGGTACTTAAATGATGGGACTTCATTAATGTGATTAATGAAATAAAAGAAACCTAAGATGTTGTAGAATCGAATTTCAAAATAAAACAGGTAGCTACAGTTCTTGCTTTGCATAGCGGTATATGAGATATATCCTGCACCTTATTCGATGAGGAAAGGACCGAGATCCCTTCACCGGGAGTGACTCCTTTAGCAATAACTGGCAGATGCTACACACTCGGTTTGTCTTTTGATTGCTTTTAAGAGTTTTTGCTTTGCACAGTGATATATATGATATATCCCGCACCTCATTCCACGAGGAAAGGACCGACGATCCCTTCACCGGGAGTGACTCCTTTAGCAAAACTAGAAAAGCCTCAAAAACACTCCATTTTAAAAATCATTTGATTCTACAACGATATCAAGTTCATTACGCAATAGGTTTTCAGAAAAACCTGTCGTAGCCCTCCGTCATTTCAGATAAGTACTAGTTAGTATTCGTGCTACATTTGTTGACCTCTGTCAAGGCGTAGTGTGCGGTAGCTGATTAGTGCTTATCTGCATAAGCATATGATGTGATTGATTTAGGGTAGTCGTGCGACCTTGTTGACCTCTGTCAAGGGTCGTGCGGGTGGGTTTACTTCAATCAAGAAATGACGGGTTGAACTTGACTAGCAGCCTATGGTTTGTTGACCTCTGTCAAGGTCATAGGACGCTAGGGGCAAAATATTATCGGGAATTTTAAGTGTTGAAATTTGCAATGAGATTGCATACCTTCTATGAGATAGTTGGATCCCGATACCCGCTGTGAGTAATTGTTACTCCTGGGAGAGTTTTATACATTACAATTAGCCGATCAAGTAGGTGTCTAGAAAGGTGTTAACGAGGTTACGCCTCTGGGAAAACGAGGTTTACATTAATTAGGTTCGTGCGAAAGCACGGGGGTCCTCCCTCAAAGTACCGACACTGGCCTGGCTGAAAGATTGGCGAACTTGTAGTGTGTAATTAATCCCGGCTAGTCTTTCCTTTTAGGGTTTGAAGGAAGATTTGATAAAAAGCAGTGGGAGCCATCCTGATTAGATAAAATAATAACCAATCTATTCTTGACAGAGCGCACGCTGAGTGTTTTCTTCTCTCTCTCTCCAGGTAGCGACCATATCACGCCTTAATCAAGATAATAATACGGATTATTGACCGAACCCGCTTATTATACTGAGCTGGGGAACGTTGATCCCGCTCCAACTTATAAATGTTATAAGACAGAGCAGGGAATTGGGGAATACCAGATTTCCCGTGCCGCCCAAACGAAGAGAGTGCATGCTGATGCGTCATCTTCGGGTGTGTTCATTACAAAGAACTGTTTCTCAGTGTCCTTTACGTCCTGGGTATGTGATACCAGATCAGGATCCCAGATATGTAATCTGTTACATAGGGCTACAGAAAGGTAGAGAACTGAGAACGGGTGATAAGTTTCATAAGGCAGAAAACGGGGCAAGAGTTGCAGCCAAGTCTGTTGGTCATGTCACCCTGTATTACAATACATTGATTCTGAACGAATGTTATTAGATACCGAACCTGATATACCAAATCGTATCACTCTCTTTGTTAGAAAAGAAAGGATATAATTTTGTATTGATGGATAATGTTTTGAACATTTCCTATATCAAAAGTTGATCGGTTCAGGCACGTTATCTAAAAGCATTAATGTTCTAAATCAAACTACAGTTCTTAGTATGCGGATCACACACAAGAGGAAGAGTTCAGAAATGAACGAATTCTTCTTGAGGCATTGTAGACTAGGTCAGATCAATATGACCCGACTAGCTAGAGTTACATATAGATGCATATTTAAATCAGTTTGAATTTACATCTTGTGAAACTCGCCAGTCATGTCACAAAGATAAGATGACCATAGCTCCGTTTACTGGAAACAGAGAAAGAGTTAATGAACTCTTGGGATGATACATGTTGATGTATGTAGGTCCCTAGTCTACAAATGCCAAGACCGGTTCTTTATACTTCATTACATTCTCTGATGATCTTTCGAGTTTCAGACCTATGTTCCAGTTGAAACACAAGTCCGAACCTTTTGAGATATTCACAGAATATAAGTTAGAAGTAGAGAACCAAAATAAGGGTATAAGTATTATGTCCTATGATGAGATCAGGGAGGAGAATACTTGTGCACGGAAATCCTGGATTATTCAGAATGAGATTCTCTCTCAGCATTACTCCTCTGTATACACCATAGCACGATGGTATATCGGGGCGGAGCAGATACACCCTATTTGATATGGTGTGCTCTATGATGAGTAATACTGAGTAAACCTTTTTCCTTTTGGGTGTTATGCACTTGAGAAGTTGCATACCTATTGAATAGGGTTCGAATCAAATCAATGCCTACCACTTCATATGTGATATGGAAAGGGAAGAGCCTATGTCTTAAGCTAGTTAAGATTTGGGGTTGTCCGGCCTATGTCTGAAAGCAAAATCCGGACAAGCTCGAGGCAAGGTCTGTAATGTAGAACTGGAAAAGTTCCAGCTATACGAACTACAGCAGATGATTTGATAGAACCAAAGGATTCAGTAGATTCCAACGAACCTCAGCCTCTCCACCGATCTAGTAGGGTTTCTCACCCACCTGAGAGATACTTCGGTTTCTCTATGACAGTAGGAGCGAAGATTGCATCATGAGATGATGACCCAACTAGCTTCGAGCTGGCCATCAGGAGTAAGACTCTGTAAGAATGGCTGGATGTTTAGCGATCTGAGATGGAATCCTTATGCACCAACAAAGTATGGACTTTGGTTGCTATATCTAAAGGGTTAAATCCCCATCAGTAGCAAGTATATCTTGAGAAGATTACTTGGTGTACATGGAAAAGTTGAGACTTTCAAAGCTAGAATTGTTAAAGGTTTTCGTCATCGACCAGGCGTGGATAATGATGAAACCTTTTCCAGTAGCTATGCTTAAGTCCATCCAGATCCTACTTGTCACGGCTACATACCATGACTACGATATCTGGTGGTTGGGTATCATGACTGCTTTTCTAAATGATATTTTAGAAGAGTGCGTCTATAAGTACACAGCCAGAGGGCTTCGTAGACAGTGGGAGCAGCGGAAACGTATGCAAGATGCTTTATAGGATAAAGCAGGCATCGCGGAGTTGGAACGTCTGTTTTGATGAAGTAGTCAAAGAGTTTGACATCATCAAAATGGTATATGAACCTTGTATAAACAAAAAGGTAGTAGAGAGTATGGTGACGATCCTCGTAGAGTACGTGGATGACATACTCTTGATAGGGAAGTAGTTTCCTATGCTACGCTCGGTCAATCTCCGCTTATCACAATGATTCTCCATATAGGATCAAAGTGATACCTACTAAATCCTAGGTTTTGGATCTATGAGATAGATCTAAATGGATGTTAGGATTCTCACTAGTTGTAGTGAGAAGGTATCAATCGACCCTGGGGAGAATCACTGGAATGGTTCCAGGGTGATAAAGACGACTGAGTGTCAGTCACAGGCATTGTCTTTACCCTCAGTAAAGGGACGGTATGTTGGAAGAGTTCCAAGCTAGATACCGTGGCATACTAGACGATAAAGGCAGGATACATCGCTACTTAAGATGCTACCAAAGAGGCAGTCTGGGTGTATATTGGTTCATGAGATGAACTATGTTCCTACCATTGTGAGACAATGGAGTTGTGGCTTATGCCAAGGAACGCCCGTCCCATCAGTGATCCAGACATATTCTAAGGCAGATCACTTGATCATGGAGATGGTTGATCTCCAGGGTGATCGAGGTTAGGAGAGTAGACTCAGAGGACAACACAGCGGATCCACTCACAAAGGCCTGTTCCCAGAGAGAGACTTTTATGGGATGGTTGAGTATGAGATACTACAACTACTGCTACAGATGGCCCTAGTGCAAGTGGGAGATTGTTAGTTATATGTATGCCCTAGAGGCCATTACTATACATAGGATGTATATTGTAGTGGATGCCGGGACATATATAGGGAGGACTTTCTTGCTCAACATGATAGTATGCTATCTGGTTGCTCTTTACCTTAACGTGTATACTGATTGTCTCTCTGTTACATGTTGGTAAAGCCCTTAGGATCTGTACTTGACTACCTGGACTATGATGCGGATCATACTAGTGGGGACATGGTAGTCCATAAGTACATCCTTCAAAGTCCCTAGTCGTGGGTGTATCGAGACGGGGCATCAATATACCAGAGTAGACTAGCGTGTACCTTCTCGACCCATACAGATGGGCGATGGATGATCCCATATCCATTGGTGTTTGACATCGGAGATGATATACGAGTGCTCAGTAGAGACTGGGTACACTGGACGGACTCGCCGAGAACTCCCAGATGGTATTATACCTCACGTCAGATGGCAGTTCTCTGGTGACACTGGTACAGAGTAGTCTGTAGACCCGAGATCGTCATAGAGTCTTGTGTGGTTCCCACTGTGCTTTGATTTCCATCTTACCACGTCCAAGAGGGCGTGCAAAACGGTGGTTTTTGGGTACAGTCCCGAGTCACATGGAGGCAATGAGCGATAGGAGGGGATTCGTCTCTCCCGGTATAAGGGGTTGATGTTGCGCTGTGTTCGATTGGCTATAACAGGAAATCCCTGGCCAGGGTTGCTGAGATTTACTGGTAAGTGTTACCAGTAGTTTCTCGAACAGTTATAGACCTCATATCGACACGACTTATCGAGCTATTGGGGTCTGACGTTTACCACCCCTAGGCGAGATATGCGACATATCAGACGATCAGACCGGACTGTACGGTAGTGTTACTGGTTGGATTCACTGGAGTGTGAGCGGGCTTGCTCGTCGATCTTCAGATTGCTCAATACCCGGTTGGCCGTTACGTTTAGCAGACCGCTTGCGGCTTGTGGGTGTTTGATATGATCATCACCTGCTGCCGGCGTATTGACGAGTCTTTAGAGTCCTACACAGAGGTTTCCTGGCTCAAGCGAAACGAAATAGGAGCGCATATGAGATATGTGCGGGACCGAGAATGATGCGTGTATGTGATACCGCATTCCATTCTTGCGATGAATGTATCGGAAAGGTTGTATGCGATATAACCTAGTTATCGATTCAAGCGTTGATTCGATAAGCCGATACATTGAATACTAGTCGGTTGTGTGCGACATGACCGGATCATTGAATCAAGTGTTGATTTAATGATTTAATGCATAATTATATATTTGATATGTTACTTTGCACTAACTAGTATTGGTTCACTTTAAACGGATTTTCTCACTTGGATTGTGCACATTGTATATGTGATATATTTTTGTGCACTAGTATGTATCATGTTTGATGATGCATGCTAACTTGTGTTTTGTGTAAAGTTTAAACCATGGTTATGTAATGGTTAGGATTATTCATTTATTCATTTGTTTTTATTTTTGGAAAATGATAAACATAAAGCAAAATGGTGGCTTTATTTGGAAGCTTGTTGAAGCTTCATGAAGACTTTGACCAAAGTGACCATTTTGTCTCATGTTTAACCCTAGCCACTCCATTAACCCTAGTTTAATCTCTACACTTGACCATGGTTGTTGATGATAAGTATTCTTTGATTTTCTATTTTCTAATTAACTTATCATAATACTTATCTTCTTCTTTCTCTTCTTCTTCTTGATTCTTCTTTGAAGAAAACCAAGCTCCATCAATGGTGATTGATGAAAACAAGTGAGAAATCCAATTCTAAAGTCTACCCACTTCCTATTTCTTCATCCTCTACCTCTTGCCAAGTAGTAGAGTGTGTTTACTTCACAAGTTTCTTGACTTGGTGAAGTCGGAGCTTGATTTAGCGATGCCTCGACGTAGATCATCTTCGGCATGGACATCGACGACCTAGCTTGCCCATTCTCCGACGAAGCCGACGTTAGAGCCCGGATTTGATTTGGACAGCGGAGAGGACTTCGTTGCGGAGCTATGGAAGTGGAGCACCGGATCTACAAAGGTTGTATTTCCGTTAAACTTTTAGTTAAGTGTTAACTAGTTAGCTTTTTCGCCTAGAAATCTAGCAAACGATCCGTAGTCGGGTCTCTCGGCACCCGTAAAATTTTATAATGGCATGTTCGATGCCTTGTGAGACCTCATTCGGATGCCTAGGAACCCTACAGAAGTTCCCCAAATAAAAGAATATTACATACAATTGATTTTTACATGAATGAACATAAAAACTCTCATTTCACATAAAACCCCCGGCTATTCCATCACGACGATCCTGCACATCATATCTCAGCAACATATAATATCACATATCATCAACTTAATTAAGTATGCGTATCCCAATTGTCATTGATGTATAGCAACGAAATCGGCGATACACCACATACTGCACTTACGGTCGCAGAAACGAAAATGAAAAACTACAACAATTGGAATCGACACTGCCTTTAGACATCATAAACCCGGAATATCACATATTAAAGATTTCATGCCTAACGATACAAATCTTACATTTGGGTCTCAACTATGAAAACACCTTTTCAAAAGAAGTCGGGTAATTCAATAAGATTCCCGATTCTACTAAGGCCAAAACATTAGATTTACACGCAACTAATTACTTTTCATAAAACTAATTGGTGTAGATTCCATTTATTGTATCACATTCACGAATACTAGGCGATGTTAAACCATTCGATTGATTAATCGATTACCCAAAAATTCACAGAGAAGCTCAACACTTGAGCAGTATTAAAAATGCCTTGGTACCTATGGGCCAACCGTAGAAGGGTCGATCCGTGCCTCACAAATGGCGCCGTGGAACCGCCGCAAAAAGCGTATTTTGGCCACGGTTCCACGGTCATTTAATTGAGTTAGGGTATTGTTCTTCTAGTGGGCCCATAGAATTACCTGCACGATTTTTTGAATATTTTTAATGTGAAAAATTCCAACATTTTGAAAAATTTCCAGAGAACATTTTCTCGGAGAAATCGATGTTTGTTCGAAATTTTTAATGTCGTCTAGGTTACTCTAAATTTCTAGCTTGGCTCTGATACCACTGTTGGGATTCCTTAGCACCAAGCCTAGGGTTTGGAAGAATCACGCATGCCACAATAAAATTTTGGGGAGGTGCTAAACAATCTAACCATGAATCGAAATAGAATATTTAGGGTAACATAAAAATAGTATCTCATACAACAAGAAAAATATCACTAAGTGAAGAGAATACAACCTTTGTAGACCTTTTCTCTTGGCTCCTTTGATCCTTGAGAGTTTGAACCGGCTCGCTAGAGAGCTTCCAAGTCTACGATGATCCACCCGAAGCCCTTTTGCATAAAGCTCCTTGCTACAGTTGATCAATAAGGAAGTGGAGATAACACTCTAAACTAGTATAGAATGATGATGTGGTTTGTTTTCTCACTTCAAAACCCTTTCTTTTTATAAATCTCACTCACTAGAAATCTCAAGAGAGCTTGGAGGAAGAAGAAGGAGATGGCAAATGCTTGAGCTCAAAAGATAATTATCTCACAATAAAAATGAGAATAAATAATATAAATAAAAGTCACTCTCACAATTAACCATGGGTTAATAAATATCTAGATATTTATTTTTGGAGTCAAAGCAACTAAGGAAAATAAACTCAAGGTCAAAGCAAGGGTTAATTGAAGGAAGTGTGTAGAATTATCAACCATGAGAGAACTTTCCTTTTCTTTAATCCAAAAATAAATATATATACATTATTACTCCCATGTTAGTCTTGCATTGCCACCATAAGTGTATCAACAAGCATGATACCATGTATGCATGTATGTGTCCATACACATCAACATGTGTATACATGCATGCATACATCAATGTAGAAAAGGGTTTAACAAAAGTGAGCTATAAAGTCAATGTTAAATCAACACTTGATTTAACAAACCGGTCATATCACATACGACTCGACTAATAGAAAAACGTTCGATTAATATACGGTATCATATACACGCATTTAATCGGGTCCCCGCGCATATCTCATATGCACACCACATCGTTTCACCTTAGCTAGGAAACTCCTGTGTGGGACTCTATGACTCGCCAATACGCTGGCAGTAGGTGATGATCACATCAAACACCCACAAGCCGCAAGCGGTCAGCTAAACGTAACGGCCACCCGGGTATTGAGCGATCAGAAGAAAAACAAGCGAAGCTGTCAAAACTCCCATCGAGCCAACTGGCAACACTTACCGTACAGTCCGGTCTCTTCATCAGATATGCTGCATATCGAGACTAGGGATGGTATCGTCGACTCCAATAACTTAATAAGCCATGCTGGTGTATGGCTCATAACAGATCGAGAAACTACTGATAACACTTTTCAGTAAATCTCAGCAGCCCTGACCGAGGACTTCCTGTTATAGCCAATCGAGCAAAGCGCAACATTAACTCCCAATACCGGGAGAGACTAAACCTCTCCTATCGCTCATTGCCTCCATGTGCCTTAGGACTGTACCCAAAATCCACCTGTTTGCATGACTCAGTAGATCCGTGGTAGGATGGAAATCAAAGTACAGTAGGAGGACACACAAGACTCTATGAAGATCTCGGGTCTACAGACTAACCTGTACGAGTGTCACCTGAGAACTGCTATCCGACGATAGATATAATACCATATAGGAGTTCTCAGCGAGTCCGTTCAATGTATCCAGTCTACACTAAGCACCCGCATACTATCTTTGGTGACACCACACCATATGGATATGGGATTATCCATCACCCATCATATGGGACAAGAATGGTATACGGTAGTCTACTCTATAATATCGATGGTCCGTCTCGATACACCTACGACTAGGAACAGTTCAAGGATATGCTCATAAATTACACGTGTCCCACTAGTATTATCTGCATCATAGTCGCAGTAGTCAAGAAAATATCCTGAGGGCTTTATCAACATGTACCAAATGAATAAGATGTATGATCAAATGAACATGTCAAGATAAAGTAAACCAGATAGCATACTGTCATGTCGAGCAAGAAAGTCATCTATATATATAAATGTCCAAGCATCCACTATACATATAATGGCCTCTAGGGCATACATATATCCAACATTCTGGTCCCCCCGGGGTTTCCCCGGGGTGCGCACGCTCCACCCCGCGGATTCTCAATTAAAACCATGAGCCTACGGGATGTGCAAACAACTCAAAACATCAATTTGGAAACTGTTTTTATCGCCAGTTTTTGCGCAAAAAAAACGGCGGATTTCTAACGTCGCTACAAGCTACCCTAATGTTCTAGCTTGGCTCTGATACCATGAAAGTCTACCCTACCACCACCATGAAGTTTTAGAGGCATCAAGCATGCCCAATTTTAATTTTATTAGGTGCTAAGTTAGACTAACAAGATCTTTACTAGATTATTAGGGTTTGCCTATGATGATGTGATGAACTAAAGAGAAGAAAAGAGCATACAAGCTTTGTAGTTCGATTCCTTCTCTTCAATAGCTCCGGGTTATGGTCCACGCGACTCCACTAGGCACCTCTTCAAGATGAAAGAACCTCCTTCGTGATCTTTGCGCCAATGACGATCCACCCAAAGTCCACAAGCTCAAGCTAACCCTTCACTAATCTTATTAGTGAAGGCAACACTCCACATCAAATTTCTAATCTAATATGTGATGGTGAAGTAGGGGTTTAATTTGCTCACTAGGATTTTCACAAGTTCTATGATTCACATCACTTGTGAGGGTTTGAACTTAGAAGTGAGGTGAAGAAAATTGTAGAGAGCAAGAGGAAGTAAGAGCTCAAGAAAATGGCTAAGGCTTGAAGAATGAAAAAAATGATGATAGTAAACTCAAATGGCTCTCTCTTTCCTCACTTATTCAAGCATGGAATAAAATTGCAATTTTAAATTGCAACCATGCTTGAATAGTGAGTCAAGACTAATATACAAATAATAAAACCCATGCCTTGCCTATTCCACAAATATCTCCACAATTTACACCTCATTTTTCTATTTTCTCAAAATAGAAAAACATGCCATTCTTCATATAATATTATATATATTTATATATATCGAATATAAATTAATATATATATATAACAATTAGTGTTTGCACAACTCCCTATACCGGAAGAGATGAAACCCCTCCTATCGCTCATTTCCTCCATGTGTCTCGGGACTATACCTAAAATCCACCTGTTTGCACAACTCCTTTAAGCCATGGTAGGGAGGAAATCAAAGCACAATGGGATCACACAAGACTCTATGACGATCTCGGGTCTATAGACTAACCTATACCAGTGTCACCATAGAACTGCTATCTGACGTTAGGTATATAACCATCTAGGTGTTCTCGGCGAGTTCTGTTCGGTGTACCCATTCTCCAATGAGCACCTATGTACAATCTTTGATATCACACACCAATGGTTGTGGGATCAACCATCGCCCTCTAAGGGACAAGAAACGTACACCCTAGTCTACTCTGGAATATCGATACCCAAGTCTCGATATTCCCATGACTGGGAACTGATTAAAGGATGTACTTTGGACCACCCTGGCCCCACTAGTATTATCTCATCGTAATCCTGGTAGTCAAGTACATATCCTAAGGGCTTTATCAACATGCGAGAGCAAGACAATAAAGAATACCAGTCAACATGTTAAGATAAAGAGTAACCAGATAGCATACTATCATGTCGAGCAAGTAAGTCCTCTATATATATGTCCAAGCATCCACTATAATATATATCACATGTACAATAATGGGCTCTAGGGCTTACATATACAACGATATCAAGTTAATTACGTTAAATGTTTTCTTCAAAACCAGTCGCAGCCTTCTGTCATTTCAGTTAAGTACTATTTAGTATTCGTGCTGCGTTTGTTGACCATAGTCAAGGCGTAGTGTGTGGTAGCTGATTAGTGCTTATCTGCCGCATATTGATGCAATTGGATTAGGATAGTCGTACGGCCTTGTTGACCATAGTTAAGGATCGTGCCGGTGGGTTTAATTAAATCACGAAATGACGGGTTGAACTTGATTAGTGCTTATGATTTGTTGACCATAATTAAGGTCATAAGTCGCTAGGGGTAAAAACATATATTGGGAGTTTCAAGTGTTGAAATTTGCAATGAGATTGCATTCCTTTTATATGATTGCTGGATCTCGATACCAACTACAAGTAAGAGTTACTCCTGGGTGAGTTTTCTACTTTACAATTAGCTAATCCAGTAGGTGTCTTGTTGGGTTATACTAATGCCTTGACCATCTACCGTTGCCATTTGCGGAACAAATTTTTTCTAGGGTTTGAAACTGGCGCTAGAATAACCCATTCACCGGATCTACCATAAACATAAACTATAAAGATAAGAGGAGCTATCTACTATGATAGAAAAATCTTACCAAATGATCCGTGCCTTTCGGTCTTCTTTCCTCTTCATTAGCTCCATGTGACGTCCTTGATAGAGCTTGTTCATCATTCTTTTCTCCTTTGGTTCTCCTGGATCACGCTTAATGGCCGGTCTTCCTCCGTCGAAGATGATCCACCCGAGAGATGTAGTGCACGGTTCTAGCTCCACACTAAGTATCAAGTGGAGCAAATAGAGATCTTAGATTGCTAGTCTAAGGAATCTAGAATGTAGTCTAAGGTTCTATGTGTGTGTCTATCCCACCTTCTCTCTTGATTCTCAACACATGAGAGTGTAGAGCGGAGGTTGAAGATGAAAGTGGAGGAGCTCAAGAACAAGGGAGAGGAGTGAAGCAAATGGTGAGCTCAAGAAAAAAATGAATCTAGCATGTGTGAGAAAATCAGCACATATGTTTTGTAAAATGATTTTTTCCAAATATAAAAAGAAACCATGCTTCAATATTTGCACAAATGAATTAAAAATTCATTTGTCAATACTATTGAGGCATGGTTCTCACCATACTCTCCTCACCTTATTTTACACCTCATTATCCATTTAAAGATAAATGGAAATAACCAAAATGAGGTGTCCACCTTCTAGAATGTTTTCCGTATAAAATATGGATTACAGTCTACTGTTTATACATCCTGCATTCGTATAAAAAATACGAATACCCGAAGAGATAGAATAACCCAAAGAACATAATAATAGAATATACATATTGAAATACATATATGTAAATTATTAAATCAATATTTGATTTAATAATCCGGCTCAATCTCGAGATGGTTAGTATTATCAACTGTCCGATCGAAAGTCCGGATACATAATACAATCAATCGATCGGAACCCTGCACGTATCCAATACGGCTACTACATCATTTCGCCTAAACCAGGGAAACCCTCTGTGTAGGACTCTAATGACTCGACAGTACGCCGGCAGTGCGTTATTGGATAAATCCATAACCACAAGCACGTCACGGCACTAGCTGTACGTAACGGCTACCTGGGTACCTGTCGAAAAGGAAGGCCGACGAGCAAACTCTTCCGGATCCTTACTGAGCCTATTTGTGACAATCTCCGTACAGTTCGGTCTCTTCGTCTAAGAGTATCGCATACCGGGTCTAGGGTGTGGTAAACGTCAGATCCTAATAACCCGATAATTCATGCTGATGCGGCTCATAAGCAATCCGGGAAACTACTGATCAACCTGTCAGTAAATACCAACTGCCTTGGCCAAGGTCTTATGGTCCTGGCCAATCGAACACAGTGCGATATCGACTCTTTATACCGAGAGAGACGAATCCCCAACAGTCACTCACTGTCCCCATGTGGCTTGGGACTGTACCGAACCACAACCTGTTTGCATGACTTATTAGAGCCATGGTAGTGTAGTGATCAAAGTATAGTGGGAACTGACATGAGAAAAATAACGATCTCGGATCAGAAGACTAACCTTTACTCATGTCACTTGAGAAATGCTATCTGATGATAGGTATAGTACCATCTAGAAGTTCTCGGCGAGTCTATCCAGTGTACTCACCCCTAGTGATCACCTTTATACAATTTTAGGTACAAAAAATCAATAGCCGTGGGACCAACTATCGCGCCTCATCGGGGTCTGGAAACGTATATACTAGTCTACTCTCGAATATTGATGCCTAGTCTGGATACTCCCATGACTATGGTCCTTTTAAGGATGTGCTTATCGACTACCCAGCTCCCACAAGTATGATTGCCATCACAACGCAGGTAGTCAAGCAATGATCCTACGGGCTTTATCAACATGTATAGATGATACGTAATAACAAGTAAAACATATACATATGTTAAGATAAAGGCAAACCAGATAGCATACTATCATATCGAACAAGATTGTCCTGTACATACATATGTCCAAGCATCCACATGTATACATATACAATAATGGCCTCTAGGGAATACATATCCAACATGTCTAAGAAAGGTGTTAACGGGGTTATGCCCATGCGATAACGAGGTTAATTAATTAGTTCCATGCGAAAGCATGGGGAGACTCCCTCGAAGTACTAACACTTGCCTGGCTGACCGATTGGCAAACTTGTAGGGTGTAATTAATCCCGGCTAATCTTACCTTTTAAGTTTTGAAGGAAGATTTGATAAAAAATATGGGAGCCATCCTGATTAGATAAGATAATAACCAGTCTAATCTTGCAAGAGCACACGCTAAAGTGTTTTCTTCTCTCTCTCTCTAGGTAGCGACCATGTCACGACTTAAACAAGATAATAATATGGATGTATTGACCAAACCCGCTTATTGTACTGGCCTGGGGAACGTTGGTTCCACCCTATCTTATGACAACAGTTATAAGTCTGTTCAAGGGATAGGGGAGTGCAAGGATTCCCACGTAACCCAAATGAAGAAAGAGCATTCTGATACATCTTCTTCGGGTGTGTTAGTTATTGAGAACTGTTTCTCAGTATGCTCTATGTCCTGAGTATTTGATACCAGATCAGGATCCTATATTTGTAATCTGTTACAAGGGTTAAGGAGAAGTAGAGAACTGGGAAAGGGTTATATGCCTCTCAGAGTAGGGAATGGAGTAATTGTTGCTGCCGAATCTGTCGGCGTATATCACCTAGTATTACCAAAAGGTATTACATTGATTTTAACGACTGCTATTACATACCGTCAATGATGTACAATATCATATCCGTTTCTTTATTAGATAAAAAAGGATATAACTTTTCATTAGAAAAAATGTTATGAACATTTTTCTAAATCAAGTATTGATTGGGTTTGGTACGTTATGTAATGGTATATACGTTCTAAATCAAAATACAGTTCTAAATATACAGAACACACACAAGAGGAAAAGTTCAGAAATGAACGAAGCCTTCTTATAGCACTATAGACTTGGTCATATCAATGCGACCAGACAGGCAAAGTTGCAAAAAGATGGATATTTGAATCCGTTCGAATTTACATTTTATGAAACTTGTCAGTCATGTCTCAAAGGCAAGATGACCAAAACTCCGTTTACGGGAGACGGAGAAAGAGCTACTGATCTTTTGGGACTGATACATAGTGATGTATGCAGTCCTATATCTACACATGCTAGGAATGGTTCCTTGTACTTCATTAAATTCACCAATTATCTCTCAAGATTCGGACATGTGTTCCTGTTGAAACATAAATCTGAAGCTTTTAAGAAATTCAAGGAATATAAGAGCGAAGTAGAGAATCAGACAGGTAAATGTATTAAAATCCTTCGATCTGATCGAGGAGGAGAATACTTAAGCACGGAATTCCGAGATTATCTAAAAGAGAATGGGATTCTCTCTCAGCTTACTCCTCCATATACACCAGAGCACAACGGAGTATCAGAGCAGAAGAATCGCATCCTATTAGATATGGTGCGCTCTATGATGAGTGTTGCTGAGTTACTGATTAATCGTTTTTCCCGTTGTGTAGTATATAGAGAAATTTGTAAAGAACTTCACAACCAAAAACTATTTTGACCGCAATCAAACTACGGTGTCGGATGTAGTTAATGAATGAGTGCGGATCGTCCACAGGGATTGCACGATTCACTTGTATTTCGATACGTTTGAAATGAAATGTTAAGCAACAATAAACGAAAACATGATTCAAGAATGATTTGTATTCGAGTGTCACTATTCTTTATGCAAGAATCAAGAAACTATAAACAATCAAGAATCGGTGTTTTGATAATATTTCCAATCAACAATCAAGAATATAAGAGAGGCTCGTAGGAATCGATAGGATCAATAGACGTGATGTAATCTAAAGATATCGTGTTCTTGTCCTTCGAAGGATTGATACTAGATTGATGATGATCGACGAGAGTTGGGGCTTTCTCGTGAAACTAGGGTTTCATCCTATAACCCTTGTTCTTTCGTCGATATCATTCCTTTTCTAGCCTCTACCAAATTCAAGAAACGATCGTAACTCCCCAATTTCGATCGATGTCAATCAAGAAAGCATCGAAACGAAATGGGTCGTCGTTTCTTGAACTAGCTAGGGTTTACAAAACTCGTGGGAATCAAGAATCGATTAAAGCTATGTTACATCATCATTCTATTATCCGTCTCGATTCCTCGACGAGCGGAGTTTTATTCACACATCACCACACAGATAATATTCAAGAATTGTAAAGATAACATGATGCGGAATTTAAAGAAAACAAGATAAAAGAATATCACCTTTTATTTAATCAACAATTTCAATACATTCTTTCAAGAATCTACAAGAAGAAGAAATCGATCGTTGACTCGGCTTCGCTCGTCTCCGTGGATCGTGGATCTACTTTGATCTCTTGCCCGATTGAAGATCGGCTCGGCTCATAAAAGGGTTGAAGGCATCTTGCTTGGCTTGCACTCAAGATCTTGAATTGTGGTTGGATTTAGGGTTAGGGTTTCCTACAAGCTCTCTCACTAAACTTGAGGAAGAGGGGATGAAGAAAGAGATTGATTTTTCTAAACTTTCCCAAGGTTGAATAATCTTTTTACAATGAGCCTAGGGTCTTATTTATAGAACTCCCAAACCCTAGGTTTAGGTTTGAATTAGAACTTTCCCTCCCAAAATTTGTTGAAGAGTTTCTAGAAGGAGTTTGTTAGGAGTTAGCTTAGGGTTTAAGCTAGGGTTTAGGGAAAGTTCTAGAATGATTAGGCTAGTTTAGGTGTTTGCTGATCTGGTGGAAGTATCTGGAATATTCTGGAAGTTTGTGTGCATTATTGAGCTGTAGCCACTGAAACAGGAATTGTGCTGCAAATTTGAGGGGATGATGTCATGGGGTTGCCGCGGATCCGCCGCAAGTGCATGGTAATGGCCGCTCTTCCGCGGCTCATTGATGAGCTTGGACTCTGGGTCTTCTGGTGTGATCTTGGGCTTCCGTTGGTGGCTTCTTATGATATTTAGATTTGTATTTTCCTTTCTGTATTGATACCAGATCTGAGCTAGTGAGTTTACGAGCGATGTAATGGTCGAGCAAGCTTCTTTTCCTGCACAGACTTCGAATCACGGGTTGCAAGATATAGAAAATATGCGATGTGATGAAATGCAGTCAATTTCCCTAGAAATGCCGGTTTTAAGGTCGAATACATGTAATCTGATATTTTGCGACCGATTTGCTAATATGTGAATTATGAATACCGTACACTTCTATATGGATGCAAATGATGAGGAAATTGCCGACTAAAATATGCAATATTTTCGACTGATCAAATACCCCCAAACTGAATTTCGATCGTCTCGAGCGAATGTTTTATTAAAAAGAGAAAAGGAGAAAAGAAAGAAAGAGAAAAACTAACTAGCACACTTTCGTAGGCAACACGATTGCACTGAGCACGTGCAACAAGCCTTTAAACCTCTAGGTGTCCCTAGTAGGAGGAGTGTTGTCTCCTGAGGGTTTTCAGCGGATTGCACCCACAAAATCCAATAATAAAAGCAAGATCATGAATATTACATTTAAAGAAGAGAATCGTAAAAGAAAAGCTTTGAAAATTAGGGTTTCCAACTAAGCTAGCTTTTCGGTTGTCATGAGCCCTATCTTAATGGTCATGAAAAGATGTTAGAAATCACGTCCTCCCTCAATAAAACATCGTCTTATTCTTCATTCCTATCTTTATTCCAAACATCGATCATATCACCCTGCGTGTGTGTAAAGACATCCCTACACCCGGAGAATTCAATTCAAGCTATCATACCCTTGCCCATCGGCCTCAGTACTTCTTGGCAAACGAGATTGCTTACACACTTTCATGCGACCGTTAATACTTCTTGAGGTACTAACCGACCGATTACTAATGTGCTTGCATGCTTGGTGTATTTTCCTCGTCTTGCACCACCTCAGGCATAGCAGTGACTCCCAGACCAGTTGACCTTGGGGCACTAGGTGAAGAAGCACCCTTTTGCTATATATTTTTATTGCCCTCGGTGATAACAAAACCAGTATCCATTTTTCTCACCACTTTAAAACACATATTTTTTTTCATACTTTTGGCTTTAAGACAAGAGCATTTCAAGGTATCCTCTACTATCCCAGGCTTCAAGACGTGTGTAAGTGCGAATAGCAGGGTAGCAACGTTCAAAATGTTTGGCTTCCAGAATAGAAACTATTTTTCAGACTTATTTTTATCCTCAGATTAGTGACGTCCTTCATCTTACTAACCCTTGGGACAACGGCTCATAACTACTTATTACTAGTTCGTATAAGAAAACTTCTAATTTTCTTAGTTTTCTAAAATTTTTCTAATCTCATGGATGCAATTTTTCACTATCTAAACTTTCATTATCTTATTTATATACAAAAAAGTGTAAATATTAAAATTATTTTTATATTTGAAAATTTTTAAATTTTTATGGGTTTTGAAAATTTTTCAATTTTTATAGATTTTTAAAAGAAATGTTTTGTGCTTATGCAGATGATATGCAAATGATGCAAAAATAAGCACAAACCTCCCCCAAACTTGTTTTCAACAGTGTCCTCACTGTTGCCGACAGCTATATCTATAAAACCTGTAAATCTGGGAGGAATTATTAGTGGGGGCAAAATATATAAGTGAAGAACTTCCCCCAAACTTATCTTTCACTCACCTTCATTCAAAAGATGATACAATGATATACAGGATATGAAGGTGAGACGGAGGAATTTTAATCCAAATAAACTGGCTCTTGTAAGAACAAGAGCTCCTCCGTGGGGTCAGTGGAAAAATACGGCTTTAATCTATGTCCATTTACTTTGAAAACAGTGCCGTTTTTAACATTTTCTACTTCTACTGCCCCGTGCGGGTATACAGACCGCACAACAAATGGTCCCTTCCAACGAGATCGGAGCTTACCCGCATGAAAGTGTAATCGTGAATCATAAAGAAGGACTTGTTGACCAGGTAAAAATGTTTTCCTTAAAATGCTTTTATCGTGAAAAACCTTAGTCCTATTCTTTGTGATTACAGCGTTATCATAAGCTTCATCGCGGAGTTCGCTTAGCTCGTTAAGTTGCAGCTTCCGAAAGTTGCAAGCAAGGTTTAGATCAAAATTTATTTCCTTTATAGCCCACAATGCTTTATGCTCTATCTCGACAGGTAAATGACATGCTTTTTCAAACACTATCCTATATGGAGACATTCCTAGGTCGGTCTTATATGCAGTCCTGAATGCCCAAAGAGCATCCGTCAATTTGGTCGACCAGTCTTTTCTATTCTTAGCAACAGTTTTCTCCAGGATAAGTTTGATTTGTCTGTTAGAGATTTCAGCCTGCCCGCTTGTTTGGGGGTGATAGGGTGTAGAAAGACGGTGGTTGATTGAGTATTTTTGCATCAGAGTCTCGAAAGACCTGTTGCAGAAGTGTGTCCCATTATCGCAAACGATAGCGCGTGGGTGTCCAAATCGCGAAAAGATATTCTCTTTTAAGAACTTAATGACAACTTTCCTGTCATTAGTGCGACATGGAATGGCTTCTACGCACTTTGAGACATAATCAACCGCCAGCAATATGTACAGATTCCCAAAGGAGTTGGGAAAAGGACCCATAAAATCTATGCCCCAAACATCAAACATTTCAACAACCAAGATGGGTTGCTGAGGCATTTCATTCCTCTGGGATATTCTACCCGTATACTGACATTGTGTACAGGTTTTGCAATACTCAAATGCGTCCTTGAATAAGGTCGGCCAATAAAATCCACATTGCAAAACCTTTTCCGCAGTCTTTCTAGGACCAAAGTGACCCCCACAAGCCTGATCATGACAAAATGAAAGAACACTCTTGAACTCTTCATTCGGGACGCACCGGCGAATGATCTGATCAGGACAATATTTAAACAAATAGGGCTCGTCCCAGTAATAGTGTTTTACTTGGGAAAGAAAACGATATTTGTCCTGTTTTGACCAATCGCTCGGTATAAGTCCCGTGGCATGAAAGTTCACAATATCCCTGAACCATGGTTCAGCGGATATGCTCAAGAGTTGTTCGTCAGGGAATGAATCATTGATCGGCAGGGTCACAGGGGAAGAAACGATGCGTGAAAGGTGGTCAGCTACTACGTTTTCACATCCTTTCTTATCTTTGATAACAAGATCGAATTCTTGTAAAAGAAGGATCCAACGTATTAGTCGACCTTTTGCATCTTTCTTCGCCAGAAGATGTTTTAAAGCGGAATGGTCAGTATATACAACTATAGGTGAGCCGATTAAGTAAGGCCTGAATTTTTCTAACGCAAATACAACCGCTAAAAGCTCTTTCTCGGTGGTTGTATAATTGATTTGCGCATCATTCAGGGTCTTACTAGCATAGTAAATCACGTGTGGCATCTTTTCGATGTGCTGTCCTAAGACTGCACCTACTGCAAAATCAGATGCGTCACACATCAGCTCAAAGGGGTAGTCCCAATTTGGTGATGATAAAACGGGGGCTGAAGTGAGTGAGTGTTTAAGTGAGTCGAAAGCTGTCTCTCAATCCGAGTCAAAATGGAAGGTCGTATCCTTGGCCAGGAGTAGTGTTAAAGGTCTAGCAATTTTGCTAAAATCCTTAATGAATCTCCTATAAAAGCCCGCATGGCCAAGGAAAGAGCGAATATCTTTGACGCTTTTGGGATGAGGCAGGTTTTGAATGACATCTACTTTAGCTCTGTCAACCTCAATGCCTTTCTGTGAAATGACATGTCCAAGGACTATTCCTTCTTGGACCATAAAATGGCATTTTTCCCAGTTCAAAGTCAAGTTCTTCTCTTTGCAACGAGTAAGAACAGCGTCAAGATTCTCTAGGCAATCAGAAAAAGAGTCTCCAAAAATCGAGAAGTCGTCCATAAAGATCTCCAAAAAATTCTCTACCATATCAGAGAATATCCCCATCATACACCGCTGAAAGGTAGCGGGAGCATTGCATAACCCAAAGGGCATGCGACTGTAAGCAAAGGTACCAAAAGGACAAGTAAAAGTGGTTTTATCTTGATCCTTTTTGGCGATGGGGACCTGATTATAGCCTGAGTAACCGTCCATAAAACAATAAAACTCTCGTCCCGCTAAGCGTTCCAGCATTTGATCAATAAATGGTAGAGGAAAATGGTCTTTACTCGTAGCAGCGTTGAGTTTTCTATAATCGATGCATACACGCCACCCAGTTTGGGCGCGTGTTTGAATCAACTCATTCGCCTCATTTGTGATAACTGTGATGCCGGATTTCTTAGGAACGACATGTATAGGACTTACCCACTGGCTATCGGAGATGGGGTATATAATACCACTATCTAAGCATTTGACGATCTCTTTCATGACAGCTTCCTTCATGACGGGATTCAACCGTCTCTGTGGTTCTCGGGTCGGTCTGGCATCATCCATCACATGTATATGATGTTCAACTATCAAGGGACTAATCCCTTTGATATCCGCCATACTCCAACCAAACGCCTCTTTATTAGATCTCAATACCGATAAAAGGGCATTCTCTTGCTCTGATGCAAGAGAAGCGGAAATGATAACCGGTAATGACTCGTTCTCACCAAGATATGCATATTTCAGGTGAGAAGGTAAAATTTTGAGATCTAACTCAGGCGGAGAAATGATAGAAGGAAGGGTCATAGATTGATTTTTGGATCTACAAAGAAGCTCAGAGCCTGTGAAAGATACAGACTCGGGTGGAGAAAAGTCAGAAGTGCAGGACTCATGTGTAGCTAAAGTGTCCTCACTAAGATCTTGTGCAAAGTCAAACAGAGATGTGCTAATGTCATCGAGATCAGTAAAGCAAAGGTCCTCAGCTCCACAACTATCGGGAGCGATCTCATGGACAGAGCACACATCTAAAATATGAGCAGAGGGTTCTGATGGCTGACTTCCAACTTTATAGATATTTAGTTCAATGGTCATATTTCCAAATGATAAGTTCATTGAACCATTTCTACAATTTATAACAGCGTTGGAAGTGGCAAGGAAAGGACGACCTAAAATCACCGGAATTTGGCCCCGGGGGTTTGCTACAGGATGTGTGTCGAGCACAATGAAGTCTACAGGGAAAACAAATTCCCCGACTTTTATCAATACATCCTCTAATTCACCCCTTGGTTTGGTGATAGATCGGTCCGCCATCTGAAGAGTGCAATGAGCAGGTTTCAGCTCTCCAATCCCTAATTGCTCATAGACAGAATAAGGTAACAGGTTAACACTCGCGCCAAGGTCTAAAAGAGCACGATTTATGTTTTTACCCCCAATCGAAATCGATATTGTAGGACAACCTGGGTCCTTTCTTTTCTTTGGAAGCTGGGGTATAAAAGCAGTGCTGATATTGTTAGACATAAAGACCTTCTTCGGCACTTGAGTCTTCCTCTTCCTAGTGCACAAGTCCTTAAGAATTTTCGCATAAGCGGGGACTTGCTGAATCGCATCTAGGAGAGGGATATTGATGTTAACCTGTTTGAACATCTCTAAAATTTTCTCCATATGAGGACTCGTTCTATTAGCCCTTAGCCGGTTCGGGTAAGGTGCTTTCGCAATAAGCGCAGGGTCCATCATAGGAGAAGGAAAGGGGGGTAGACGAGGTCCCAAAGGAGGTGTGGGGACCGTCTGTGGAGAACTATAAGGGTTGGGTGAAGGTGTTGAGCCTAAAGGGAAATGGAGAATAGGCTCGTGCGAAGGTGGTTTGGTAGAAGAAGAAGGATCAGAAGGTGAAGTGTGTGTATGTGGGAAAGACTCAGCCGGGGTGTTGGTATGATTTTCAGTATCATCAATACCTTCCCCGACATGATTGTTCAGCACTCTTCCCGATCTCAACGTTGTAATGGCATTTACATTGTAATGCCCAGGATTCTGTAGGGGTTGAGAGGGAAGTTTCCCTTTTTCTCTCGCACTCATTTCGGCTTTTAGGCGTGCGATTTCAGCTTCTATCGTGCGAATACTCTCAGCTTGGGATGCTGAGTTTTTCTTTATTTCACTGACGGAAGATCTAACCTCAGTCGAAACATCCATGAAATTTGATAAAAGTGATTTCATGGTTTGAGTGAATTGAGAGAAATCGTCAGCACAGGGCTGCATAGGATTAGACTGTGCAGGAGTGTTGCCCTGATTTTGGAAATTTTGTGACTGATAGGGGTGCTGAGTGAGTTGAAGGGGTTGCTGTTGTGGTGGAGGAAGAGCCCTTTGAAATTGATTCGTGTTTGGAACCGTGTTTTGAGATTGGTTTTGGTTCCAAGCAAAATTCGGGTGGTTCCTCCAACCCTGATTGTACGTGGAAGAATATGGATCGTTTCGAGGTCTTTGAAATGCGGCATTAGAATGCTCGTGACCTTGAAACGCAGAGTTTAATGGACATTCTTCCGTTAAATGTGACAGATCAGAACAACACCCACAAACAGTTTTGGGGAGCGACATTGGGTTTAGGGAGGCTGCTGCAAATTTGTGTTCCATAGCGTCGAGCTTCTTTTACATAGCTGCCATTTCAGCTCGAACACCTATGGACACATCTATTTGGTGTACGCCACCCCTATTCAATGGTTGTGTTCCACTCTCCCAAATTAGTGACTTTTCAGCGAACTCTTCTAAGTATCGCCAAGCTTCCCCGTCATCTTTGGTCATAAAAGTACCTTGACACATGTTTTCAAGGCTCTGTTTAGTGCTAGGGTTACTGCCCTCATATATGATTCGGCAAAGCTCCCATCTCGGGATGCCGTGATGAGGACATTGAACCAATAGATCCTTGAAACGTTCAAAGTATTTTGAAAATGGTTCGGCAGGGAGCTGGGCAAATTGGTTCAGTTCGCTACGGATTCGAGCCGTCTTTTGGACTGGGTAAAATTTCTTAAGGAATGCAGCGACGAATTCTTCCCAATTCATAATAGAGTGTGCGGTGGTGTTGTATAGCCACTTCTCGGCTATATCGCACAAAGTAAATGGAAGAAGTCGTAGACGCATCGCATCCACTGAAAGTTGTGACGTACCCATCATTGCGCATACGTTTTCAAATTTGGTAATGAAAACGTAAGCGTCCTGGGTCTCGAGTCCGTGGTATTTGGGTAAAAGATTGATATACTGGGGCTTAATCTCAAAGTTATCCCCATTGGCTGGTGGTGTGGATAAGCAGGTCGAAAGAGGACCTCTATGTGGATAGCATCTTTCCTGGAGAGAAATGTGGGGCGCACCAACGGACGGTGGCAGATTAGGGTTAAAGAAGTTCGATGGATTCGGATCCATCGGTGTGGGTGTGGTAGTGGGTAAAGAAAAGGTAAATGGAGAATTATCGACTTCGGAGTCGATAAAAGGTACGCGGACTAAACGGGCACTAGAATCCCGTGTCCAGCCTATCTTGCACTAAAAAGGGTTAGTACAAGTGGCAGCGTTGACTTATAATTAGGGGTAAAATGAATGCGGTGCTTGCTTTAAAAAGGGACGGATTTTGAAAAAATGATGCGACAAAACAAATGCAGCACACAACCCTAGAATCTAGTGGTCACCTAGGTCCGATCTCTAGACCGCTCCTAACTGCCAAAAGACAAGTCGCAGGATAGAATCCTCCACTGCCTCTTTGTTCCCCTGTGGCCGGATAAGTGCCAGGTAAGTGGGAAGGAACCACCACTACAGTGGACCTAATTAATAACCACTAGCCTTAGACACACTCGCCTTAGGCACCACAAGAAAACGCGGATAAGCAATGAATTACCCACGACCTTCTCTTGTCCTATTGAGCGCAACAGTCCTTAGAGTCTTCTCTAGATTTCTTTTAATTAATGAGGGTAATGCGGATGCAAGTTTGACGATTTTCGGGGCCTAGGAAGGGTAATGAAATCCCCACCTAATTTGGATTTGGCCGTGCCCCTTAAATTTCCGTATTAGAATGCAAACAACCAAGAAATCAAAATCACACACAATTTTTAATTTGCTTTTGCGCGCTGCGATTTATTTGCAAAGAATCATGCAGCAAAGGGTTAATTGGAGCTAAAAAGAGAGAGGGGAGAGAGCAAGAAATCACCTGCACTGAAAATTTTTCAGTGATCCCTCACTGCTGCCGCGTTTCCGCCGCGTATGGTGGCTTTGTGCCGCCCTTCCGCGCTCCCACAGTGAGTTCACTGGATCAAATTTCTTCAGGGAGTCTCTGTTGGCTCCCTAAGCTCTGAGGTATATTCCAAAAATTTTTATCACAGCACAGAATGCTCCAGATCTCCTTGCAGTCAAATCACAACACACGTGTAAGAGTTTGTACGAATTTTGATTTCAAGAAGTAAAATGTAATAATTCTTTCACTTCAAACTAAAATTGCAAATGAATTAGCGCGATCCCCGGCAACGGCGCCATTTTGATTGATCGTTTTTCCCGTTGTGTAGTATATAGAGAAATTTGTAAAGAACTTCACAACCAAAAACTATTTTGACCGCAATCAAACTACGGTGTCGGATGTAGTTAATGAATGAGTGCGGATCGTCCACAGGGATTGCACGATTCACTTGTATTTCGATACGTTTGAAATGAAATGTTAAGCAACAATAAACGAAAACATGATTCAAGAATGATTTGTATTCGAGTGTCACTATTCTTTATGCAAGAATCAAGAAACTATAAACAATCAAGAATCGGTGTTTTGATAATATTTCCAATCAACAATCAAGAATATAAGAGAGGCTCGTAGGAATCGATAGGATCAATAGACGTGATGTAATCTAAAGATATCGTGTTCTTGTCCTTCGAAGGATTGATACTAGATTGATGATGATCGACGAGAGTTGGGGCTTTCTCGTGAAACTAGGGTTTCATCCTATAACCCTTGTTCTTTCGTCGATATCATTCCTTTTCTAGCCTCTACCAAATTCAAGAAACGATCGTAACTCCCCAATTTCGATCGATGTCAATCAAGAAAGCATCGAAACGAAATGGGTCGTCGTTTCTTGAACTAGCTAGGGTTTACAAAACTCGTGGGAATCAAGAATCGATTAAAGCTATGTTACATCATCATTCTATTATCCGTCTCGATTCCTCGACGAGCAGAGTTTTATTCACACATCACCACACAGATAATATTCAAGAATTGTAAAGATAACATGATGCGGAATTTAAAGAAAACAAGATAAAAGAATATCACCTTTTATTTAATTAACAATTTCAATACATTCTTTCAAGAATCTACAAGAAGAAGAAATCGATCGTTGACTCGGCTTCGCTCGTCTCCGTGGATCGTGGATCTACTTTGATCTCTTGCCCGATTGAAGATCGGCTCGGCTCATAAAAGGGTTGAAGGCATCTTGCTTGGCTTGCACTCAAGATCTTGAATTGTGGTTGGATTTAGGGTTAGGGTTTCCTACAAGCTCTCTCACTAAACTTGAGGAAGAGGGGATGAAGAAAGAGATTGATTTTTCTAAACTTTCCCAAGGTTGAATAATCTTTTTACATTGAGCCTAGGGTCTTATTTATAGAACTCCCAAACCCTAGGTTTAGGTTTGAATTAGAACTTTCCCTCCCAAAGTTTGTTGAAGAGTTTCTAGAAGGAGTTTGTTAGGAGTTAGCTTAGGGTTTAAGCTAGGGTTTAGGGAAAGTTCTAGAATGATTAGGCTAGTTTAGGTGTTTGCTGATCTGGTGGAAGTATCTGGAATATTCTGGAAGTTTGTGTGCATTATTGAGCTGTAGCCACTGAAACAGGAATTGTGCTGCAAATTTGAGGGGATGATGTCATGGGGTTGCCGCGGATCCGCCGCAAGTGCATGGTAATGGCCGCTCTTCCGCGGCTCATTGATGAGCTTGGACTCTGGGTCTTCTGGTGTGATCTTGGGCTTCCGTTGGTGGCTTCTTATGATATTTAGATTTGTATTTTCCTTTCTGTATTGATACCAGATCTGAGCTAGTGAGTTTACGAGCGATGTAATGGTCGAGCAAGCTTCTTTTCCTGCACAGACTTCGAAACACGGGTTGCAAGATATAGAAAATATGCCATGTGATGAAATGCAGTCAATTTCCCTAGAAATGCCGGTTTTAAGGTCGAATACATGTAATCTGATATTTTGCGACCGATTTACTAATATGTGAATTATGAATACCGTACACTTCTATATGGATGCAAATGATGAGGAAATTGCCGACTAAAATATGCAATATTTTCGACTGATCAGTTACCTATTTCCGTTTGGAGTTATGCACTTGAGATAGCTGCATACTTATTGAATAGGATTCCGACCAAATACGTGCCTACCATTCCATATGAGATATAGTATGGGAAGAGACCATCTTTAAACGAGTTAAGATATATGGTTGTCTGGCTTATGTTAAAAAATAGAATCCGGACAAACTCGAAGCACGATCAGTTCTTTGAAAGTTTGTGGGATATCCAAAGAATTCATATGGATATATCTTCTGCCACACTGAGGGAAAAAAAGTTTTTTCTTCTCAATATGCCACCTTTTTAGAAAAGGAATTTCTTGTGAAAGAAATTAGCGGTATTGAGGTAGAGCTGGAAGAAGTTCCAGATACACAAACTACAACTGAAGATTTGGTAGAACCGGAGGATTCAATAGTCGCCGAAGAAGCTCAGCCACTCCGCAGATCTAGTTGGGTTCCTCATCCTCCTGAGAGATACTATGGTTTACTCATAGACGGTGGGAGTGAGGATTGAATCATGGAAGATGATGACCTAACTAGTTTCGATTAGGCCATCACAAGTGGGGACTATATAAAATCGCTGGATTCTATTCGATCTGAGATGGAATCCATGTACACCAACAAAGTATGGACTTTGGAAGTTGCTCCTAAAGGGGTAAAACCCATTGGGAGCAAGTGGATCTTTAAGAAGAAACTTGGTGTAGATGGAAAGGTTGAGACCTTCAAAGCTAGACTTATAGCAAATGGTTTTCGTCAACGACAGGTGTCGACTATGATGAGACCTTTTCTCCAGTGGCTACTCTTAAGTCCATCAGGATCCTACTTGCCATTACTGCATACCATGACTATGAAATCCGGCAGATGGACCTCAAGACCACTTTTCTAAATGGTGATTTAGAAGAGAGCGTGTACATGACACAGCCAGAAGGCTTCGTAGACAGTGGGAGCAGCGGAAAGGTGTGCCAGCTGCTTAAATCAATATACGGATTAAAGCAGGCATCACGGAGCTGGAACATCTATTTTGATGTAACAGTCAAAGAGTTTGGCTTCATCAAAAACGTAGATGAACCTTGTATATATAAAAAGGTTGTAGAGAGTAAGGTTTTCTTCCTCGTATTGTATGTGGATGGCATACTCTTGATATGAAATGATTTTCCTATGCTGGACTCGGTCAAACTTTTTCTATCATAAAAGTTCTCTATGAAAGATCTGGGCGATACCTCCTACATCCTAGGGATAAATCTAAAAGGATGCTGGGATTGCCCAAATCCAGGCACCTTGACACCATACTAAAGAGGTTTAGTATGGAAGATTCTAAGCCTGGTAATTTACCCTCTTGTTCAGGAATCACTCTCTAAAGAGATGTCTCCTAAGACTGATTTGGAGAAGGCTTGCATGCACGTGATAGCCTATGCTTCTGCAGTTAGGGCTGTCATGTACGAGATGTTATGCACTAGACCGGATGTAGCTTGCGCACTTAGTATGGTAAGTAGGTATTAATCAGACCCAGGGAAGAAGCACTGGATAGCTGTGAAGAACATTCTTAAGTACTTGAGAAGGACTAAAGAGATGTTCTTGGTCTATGGCAACGCGGAACTCCAGGTGGAGTCCTTTACCGATTCGAGCTTCAAGAGTGATAAGGACGCAGCAAGTCTGTCTCGGGTTTTAACTTCACCCTCAATGGAGGGGCGGTATGTTAGAAGAGTTCCAAGCAAGGTACCGTAGCAGACTCGACGATGGAGGCTGAACACATCACTGCTAACGATGCTGCCAAAGTGGCTGTCTGGATGAAGAAGTTCATTTTTGAACTTGGTGTAGTTCCATCCATTGCGGATCCAATACCCTTGTATTGTGATAACAATAGAGCTATGGTTTTGGCCAAGGAACCCAGTACTAACAGCGATCCAGACATATTCTGAAGTGGTACCACCTGATTCGGGTGATAGTTGATCGCCGGGAGATCGAGGTCAGGATAGTAGATACGAAGGATAACGCTGCGGATCCACTCACGAAGGCCCTTCCCCAGACGCACTTTGAGAGACTTTTTGGGATGTTGGGTATGCGATACTACAACAACTGGCCTTAGTGCAAGTGGGAGATTGTTTGGAATATGTATGCCGTAGAAGCCATTTTTGTATATTATAGTGGATGCTTGGACATATATATAGAGGACTTTCTTGCTCGACATGATAGTATGCTATCTGGTTGTACTTTATCTTAACATGTACACTTGTTTTACTATACAGTCTCTCTGATACATGTTGATAAAGCCCTTAGGATGTAGGCTTGACTACCAAGACTATGATGCAGATCATACTAGTGGGGATTGTGTAGTCCGCAAGCACATCCTTTAACAGTTCCTAGTCGAGGGAATATCGAGACAGGGCATCGATATTCTACAGTAGACTGGTGTGTATGTTTCTTGACCCTTTATGGGGCGATGGTTGATCCCACAACCATTGGTGTTTGTCATCAAAGATGGTACACAGGTGCTCATTAGAGAATAGGTACACCGAGCAGGACTCCCCGAGAACTCCTAGATGGTACCATTCCTATCATCAGATAGCAGTTCTCTGGTGACACTTGTACAGGTTAGTCCGTAGACCCGAGATCGTCATAGTGACTTGTGTGGTTCCTATTGTGCTTTGATTTCCTCCCTACCATGGCTCAAAAGAGTCGTGCAAACAGTTGGATTTTGGGTACAGTCCCGAGTCACATGGAGGTAGTGAGCGATAAGAAGGGTTTCGTCTCTCCCGATTTTAGGAGTTGATGTTGCGCTATGCTCGATTGGCTATAATAGCAAGTCCTTAGCCAGGGCTGATGAGATTTACTGGTAAGTGTTATCAGTAGTTTCTCGAAAGGTTATACGACACACATCGGCATGACTTATCAATTTAGTAGGGTCTGACGATTCCACCCCCAGACTTGATATGCGACTTATCAGACGAAGAGACCGGACTGTACGGTAAGTGTTTCTTATAAGCTCTACGGGAGTTTGGACAAGCTTGCTTGTTGATCTTCTATTCGTTCAATACCTGGATAGCCGTTACGTCCAGCTAGTACCGCTGATGGTTTGTGGGTATCTGATGTGATCATTACCTACTGCTGGCGTATTGATGAGTCTTTAGAGTCCCATACAGAGGTTTCCTAGCTCATGCGAAAAGAAGTAGGGCACATATGGAGATATGTACGGGAGCTTGATTAAATACGAGTATGTGATACCGTATTCTAATCTAGGGATATTTGATATCGGTTAGGTTATATGTGATATAACCGGATTATTGAATCAAGTGTTGATTCAATGATTTAATTTACGTATATATATTTGATATTGGCCGGTTGTATATGATATAACCGAATTATTGAATCAAGTGTTGATTTAATATCTAATATTGAATATTAGCCGGTTATATTTGATATAACCGGATAATTGAATAATGTCTTGATTTAACATTTTAATATACATATATAAATGATATTAGTCGGTTATATATGATATAACAGAATTATTGAATCAAGTGTTGATTTAATAATTTTATACATATTTATATATTTGATATATATATATATATATATATATATTAACTAATATTAGCTCACTTTAGATTTTCTTCTCTTTATATATAATTATATATATATATATATGAATCGAAATTGTATCATGGTTGATGATACAAAGGATTATGATGTATGAGAATAACACTAGAGCAAAGGATAAATTGGATGATTTATATTAAAAGAAAAAGCAAAATGAGTCATGGATTTGGATGCTTGGAGAAGCATTGAGAAGCCATGACTCATCTCCTATTTTTGTTTTCTTTTTATATATTTAATCATCCTTATCTTATCTCTCATGCTTATATGGTTCATTGAACCTCTTTCTCTCATCCAAGTTCATCTCCTTCTCTTCTCCTCTCTAGGGTTTTTCTTGAGTTGGAAAAAGAAAAGAGGAAATAATTTCTAGTGAGCAAATCTCCAACTTCATCAACCTACACTAATCTTGCCCATTAGTTTAGCTTGTTTGCTTCACTAATACCTTGATTAGTGAAGAGTGGGCATGAGTTAGACATACTTCAAGGTGGATCATCTTCGGCCTCAAAGACAGAAAGCAAGCTCGTTCCTTTCGTCAAGTGGAGTCAAGGAAGAGTTCTAGGGACTACTGCTTGGAGCTTTATGTTGGCAATAGTGCCCTCAAGTCAATTATTAGATCGTCTGCACGTGATTGCAATGATTGAGGGAGGACCTATACCGGTAGAACAGTCTTACTCGAGATGATAGTATGCTATCTGGTTTGTCTTTATTATCATGTACATGCTTCAGGTGACATTACAGATCACTATTACATGTTGATAGATCCCATATGATTCTTTCTTGACTACCAGCAGTATAATGGCGATCATATGCGTGAGAGTTATGTGGTCTATAAGCACATGCTTAAAGTGTCCCTAGTCATGGGAGTTTCGAGACTGGCCATCGATACTCCAAGAGTAGACTAGTGTATACTGATCGAGACCCCGAAGAGGGGCGGTGGCCGGTCTCACAAGCCATTGGTGTTAGTTTGTTCACCTAAGATGTATACAGGTGCTCATTGTGTTATGAGAACACCGGACGGACTCGCCGGGAACATGCTAGTTGGTATTATACCTATTGTTAGATAGCAGTTTCTTGGTGACATGTGTACAGATTAGTCTATCAATCAGAGATCGTCATTTGTCTCGTGTGAATTCCTATTGTGCTTTGATTACTACCCTACCATGGCTCAAAGGAGTCGTGCAAACAGGTTTTGGTTGGGTACAATCCCGAGCCACATGGAGGCAGTGAGCAGATCGTCAGGGGATTCATCTCTCCCGGTATTAGGGGTTGATATCGCGGAGTGCACGGGTGGTCATCACCAGAAATTCTTGGCAAAGGTAGTCGAGAATTACTGATTCGGATCAGTAGTTTCTATGTGGTTGATGGGCTTCACACCGACACTAAATGTCGCGTCATTTGGAGTCTGATTTTATCCACCCGCTAGACTCGATATGAGATACTCATAGACGAATGGACCGAAGTGGACGGATATTGTCACTGTCAGGCTCAGTAGGGGTTTCAGGATGAGTTTGCTCATCGGTCTTCCTTTCGCTCAATACCTGGATAGCCATTACGTACAGCTAGTGCCGCTGACGTGCTTATGGTTAAACCCACTGCCAGCGTATTGATGAGTTTTTAGAGTCCCGCACAGAGGGTTTCCCTGATTCGGGCGAAACGATATAGAGGACGTATGATTTTACGGCAGGGTTCGATCACATACGTGTACTTGTGCACGCATGTTGTTCGGACGGATAATACTAGTGGGCTTTGGTTTAAGCCGGATCCTAGTATTATATTTGTTGGATTATTTTCGTCTCTATATATTTTTATTCTTCGGAGTATGGATGCGGGTATGTATATACAGTTGAGGGGTATTCTTGTAATTCATTTCAAGATTACTTTTAGAAGATTACACCTCATCATGGTTTAGACCTTTTTGGATTAAAAGGTTATTGAGGTGTAGGATGAGGAGTTTTTTGCATATTTGTGGCATGGCTAATTAGTGACCCATGGTTACTATTCTAGCATGCTTAAGGTTTTGTTTATTGTGAGATTATTGTTGAATATAGATATTTTGGTGGCATGGGATATTTTTATAGATGGCATCATTATTTATTAAATAATCTCACAACAAACAAAATGTTAAGCCATTATTGATTTCTTTTTCTCTCTCTTGAGTTGCTTTAAACTCTCATCCTCATGGTATATTCTTCTTCCTCTAGCTCCACCCAAACCCTCTCATGAGTGGGAATCCTTGGGTGTATTGAGACAAATTAATCCTTCATCACTCTCTACTTTATCTACGGTATCTAGTATAGTGATCTAGGTACCCTAGTTTCGTCGGATATGAAGTTGGAGCTCGTTGCATAGACTCTCGGGTGGATCATCTTCGATGGAGGGAGACCGGAGATCAAGCTTGATCAAGGAAGCCCTTAGGAGCTTGGAATGATGGCTGAAGACCGAAGGACACAGATCTATTCGGTATAACCACTATAAACTCCTAGTTTATAGATTGCTAGTTAAGTGTTAATGGTAGATCCGAGTAAATGGTTGTGGTAGCGCCAAGTTTTATAAATGTTTGTTCCGCATTTGGTCACGGATTGATGGCCGGGGCACTGCCGCAACCCAACATGGTATCAGAGCCAACCCGTTAACCCATTGCTAGCTTGTTTTGACGATGTTAAAGTGACAAAACCGAAACAACTCCAAATCAATACCCTGAATATTCCAGTTGCTGCCGATTTTTTTGTGGCTTCAAATTTTTTTTTAAGCAACTGCTGAAGACTACTTGTATGACCACTAGAACACTCCCCAAATACGAACCCAATCCACCCATATTGAACCGGCCATATGGGCAATAATTCCAGCCTGGCCGGTCCTATGTAGGTGTTTGGACTTGTATTTTTTGGTGTGGTCTAGTCTCTGGAATATTGGTTCAGTGGTATTGCTTGTTTAGCCCAGTTTGGATATTGTTTCATCTTTTAGTTTGGGGACTATTTGGGGAGTTTGGAAGTCGATATTTCTAACACTATTTAAAGTTTTAATGTAAATACATTATTATCTACGACAGTGAATGTCAGTAGAGCGGTACAACTTGTCTAATTGCTATAGTTCTTTTAGACTTGTTTGCGAACCTTACATTCACGTTGATGTTCTGTGTTGTGCTGTGTTGTGGCTGATCGTCGCGGTGGATAGCTTGGGTGCAATGTTAGTACAGTTTAGTTTCATTTATACATTTGATATCGTGGGGCGAGCGTCCGACATGTGGACTGCCGTCACTTCCTGTTTGTATATTATTTATTTGGGGCACGACCGGATTGAGGTCGTTGTCACCTTTGTACATATTTTTCTTTTCTGTACTAGGATTACCCCGCGGAGGAGTACATGGATTGCCGGGTTCTATAGGGCAACTGGCCTGCATCTCATGGTGTTGAGACGGATGGGGCCTCACTCTAGAAATTGCAGGCTATTCGCCGAACTCGTAGGGGTACAGGTTTGTAGGGTTGCTAAGCACTGCCACAAGGGTCTACGAGGCATCAATCATGCCTGATTAAAAAATTAGTCGTGCCGAACGACCCAAAGCCGGATCTTTAAACTAGAGTTTAGGCGAAAACTAACATGTTAAACACTTTAACACTAAGTGAGAGGGATTACAACGTTTGTAGATCCGGTCCTCCACTTCTTAAGCTCCGTGTTGAAGTCCCTTCACTGTGATCATCGTGTTCCGGACTCTCGAGAGGTTCCACGAAGAGAAAGATGCAGTCTTGCTTCCGATCTTCGATCCAAAGATGATCTACCTTGAAGTTTCGTTAACACGAGCTAACACTCATAATATGAAGTGAACACCCTCATCTAAATGGTAAGGATATATGAGGATGATGAAGTAGGATTTTTTCTCTCTTTTATTATCTTTTTCTCCCACTCATTCATCACATGGAAAAAGCTAGTAAGCTTTTTCATGAAAGAAAGAAGAAGGAAGAAGATGAATAATAAATCCATAATCCTTTTGTGATGAATAGAGCAAAGGAGATAATGATGAATAATGCAACCATGGTTGACTAAACCATTATAGAGACTTAACTAGGGTTAGGGTTTGGGTTGGGTTAAAGGTGAGTCATAACAAAATATCTTTCACAAGACAAAAGAAAAGCTTCTAGAATCTACTAGAAGTCTTAACCCTAATCCAAACCCTAATCATGTTTAAACTCCACTAAACATGTTGCATTAGTAATCATATCATATTACAATATTATATATCACATATATAATATTTATTGTAACAAAATAAAATAATACATATAACATATATCGCATATATATCAATGTATTACCCGAGTGAGAAAAAGAATCTTTTAGTGAGCTAATATTAGTTAATGTAATTTAATATATCATATATATTATTATACATTAAATTATCGAATCAACACTTGATCCGACAATCCGGCTATATCGCATATAACCGACTAATATTTATCCGTACCGATTCATCGAATCAACACATGATCCGATGACACGGCTGATATCTAATATCGCGAGTATATAATACAGTATCTCATATCGCATTATCCTCGATCCCGCACACATCACATATGTGCCCCTACTCCGTTTTGCCTAAGTCAAGAAACCTCTGTGTAGGACTCTAAAGAATCGTCAATACGCCGGCAGTAGGTGATGATCATATCAAACACCCACAAGCTGCAAGCGGTCAGCTAAACGTAACAGCCACCCAGGTATTGAGCACTCAGAAGATCAACAAGCAAGCCTGTACATTCTCCTGTGAATCCAAACAGTAACACTCCCGTACAGTCCGGTCTCGTCGTCTGATATGTCGCATATCTCTCCTAGGGTTGGTAAACGTCAGACCCCAGTAGCTCGATAAGTCGTGTCGATATGAGGTCTATAACAGTTCGAGAAACTACACATAACACTTACCAGTAAATCTCAGCAACCCTAGCCAGGGATCTCCGGTTATAGCCAATCGAACACAGCACAACATCAACTCCCTATACCGGGACAGACGAATCCCCCCTATCGCTCATTGCCTCCATGTGATTCGGGACTGTACCCAAAAGCCACCTTTTTGCACGCCCTCTTGGACGTGGTATGATAGAAATCAAAGCACAGTGGGAATCACACAAGACTCTATGACGATCTCGGGTCAACAGACTACTCTGTACCAGTGTCACCGGAGAACTGCCATCTGACCTGAGGTATAATACCATCTGGGAGTTCTCGGCGAGTCCGTCCAGTGTACCCAGTCTCCACTGAGCACTCGTATACCATCCTTGATGTCAAACACCGATGGATATGGGATCATCCATCACCCATCATATGGGTCAAGATGTGTATACGCTAGTCTACTCTGGTGCATCGATGCCCTGTCTCGATACACCCTCGACTAGGAACAGTTATAGGATGTACTCATTGACTACCATGGCCCCACTAGTATGATCTCATCATAGTCCCAGTTGTCCAGTACATATCCTAAGGGCTTTATCAACATGTAACATAGAGACAATTAGAGTACATGTTATGATAAAGAACAACCAGATAGCGTACTATCATGTCGAGCAAGAAAGTCCTCCCTATATATGTCCAAGCATCCATTACAATATACATCGTATGTACAGTAATGGCCTCTAGGGCATACAGATAATTAACAATCTCCCACTTGCACTAGGGCTATCTGTTGTGGTATCGCATACCCAACAATTAGCTGCGGTTGAAGTATCTCATACTCAACCATCCCATAAAAGTCTCTACAGGGAAAAAAGGCCTTTGTGAGTGGATCCGCGCTGTCGTCCTTTGTGTCTGCTCTCCCAACCTCGATCTCTCTGGAGATCAACCATATCCATGATCAGGTGATACTGCCTAAGAATTATATCTGGATTTCTGATGGGACGGTAGTTCTTTGTCATAAGCCACAACTCCATTGTCACACAATGGTAGGAACGAAGTTCATCTCATGAACTTATATATCCAGACTGCCTCTTTGGTGGCATCTTTGGTAACGATGTATCTTGCCTTTAATCGTCTAGTAAGTCACGGTATCTAGCTTGGAACTCTTCCAACATACCGTCCCTCCACTGAGGGTATAGACAATGCCTGCGACTGACATTCAGTCGTCCTTATCATCCTGCAACCTTTCCAGTGATTCTTCCCAGGATTCATTGATACCATTTCACTACAACTAGTGAGTATCCTAACATCCAATTAGATCTATCTCATAGATCCAAAACTTAGGATTTAGGAGGTATTACTTTGAACCTATATGAAGAATCCTTGTGATAAGCGAAGATTGACCGAGCGTTGCATAGGAAACTCCTTCCCTATCAAGAGTATGTCATCCACGTACACTACGAGGATTATCACCATACTCCCTACTACCTTTTTGTATATACAAGGTTCATCTACCATTTTGATGAAGTCAAACTTTTTGACAACCACATCAAAACAGATGTTCCAACTCCGCGATGCCTGCTTTATCCTATAAAGCGTCTTGCACACGTTTCCGCTGCTCCCACTGTCTACGAAGCTCTCTGGCTGTGTATTTATAGACGCTTTCTTCTAAAACATCATTTAGAAAAGCAGTCATGACACCCAACCACCAGATATCGTAGTCGTGGTAAGTAGCAGTGGCAAGTAGGATCTGGATGGACTTAAGCATAGCTTTGAAAGTCTCAACTTTTCCATGTACACCAAGTAATCTTCTCAAGATATACTCGCTCCTGATGGGGATTTAACCCTTCAGATAAAGCAACCAAAGTCCATACTTTCTTGGTGTATAAGGATTCCATCTCAGATCACTAAGCATCCAGCCATTCTTATAGAGTCACACTCCTGATGGCCAGCTCGAAACTAGTTGGGTCATCATCTCATGATGTAATCCTCACTCCCACTGTCATAGAGAAACCGAAGTATCTCTCTGGTGGGTGAAGAATCCTACTAGATTGGCGGAGAGGCTGAGGTTCGTTAGAAACTACTGAATCCTTTGGTTCTACCAAATCATCAGCTGCAGTTTGTATAGCTGGAACTACTTCCAGTTTTACAGAGCTGACCTTGCCTCGAGCTTGTCCAGATTTTTCTTTCAGACATAGGCCAGACAACCCCAAATCTTAACAAACTTAAGATATGGGCTCTTCCCTTTCCATATCACATATGAAGTGGTAGGCAACTGATTTGATTTGAACCCTATTCAATAGGTATGCAGCTTCTCAAGTGCATAACTCCCAAAAGGAAATAGGAAACTCAGTAGTACTCATCATAGAGCACACCATATCACATAAGGTGTTATTGCTCCGCCCCGATATACCATCGTGCTATGGTGTATACGGAGGAGTAATGCTGAGAGAGAATCCCATTCTCCTTTAGAATAGTCCAGGATTTCCGTGCTCAAGTATTCTCCTCCTTGATCTCATCAAAGGACATAATAATTATACCCATTTTGGTTCTCTACTTCTAACTTATATTCTGTGATTAGCTCAAAAGTTTCGGACTTGTGTTTCAACAGGAACATATGTCTGAATCTTGAGAGATCATCAGTGAATGTAATGAAGTACAAAGAACCGGTCCTGGCATATGTAGACTGGAGACCTTCATACATCAGCATGTATCAATTCCAAGAGTTCACTAACTCTTTCTCTGTTTCTAATAAACGGAGCTATGGTCATCTTATCTTTGTGACATGACCGGCAAGTTTCACAAGATGTAAATTCAAACAAATTTAAATATGCATCTTAATGTAACTTCAGCTAGTTGGGTCGCATTGATATGACCTAGTCTACAATTCCTCAAGAATGATTCGTTCATTTCTGAACTCTTCCTCTCGTGTGTGTTCTGTATACTAAGAACTGTAGTTTGATTTAGAACGTCAATGCTTTTAGATAACGTTCCTGAACCGATCAACTCTTGATATAGGAAATGTTCAAAACATTATCCAACAATACAAAATTATATCCTTTCTTTACTAATAAAGAAACTGATATGATGTTGTATATCAGGTTCGGTATCTAATAACATTCGTTCAGAATCAATGTATTCTGGTAATACAGGGTGATAGTGACCAACAGACTTGGCTGCAACACTTGCACCGTTTTCTGTCTCATGAAACTAATCACCCGTTCTTAGTTCTCTACCTATCTGTAACCTATGTAACAGATTACACATGCGGGATCCTGATCCGGTATCTCATACCCAGGACGTAAAGGATACTGAGAAACAGTTCTATGTAATGAACACACCCGAAGATGATGCATCAGCATGCACTTTCTCCGTTTGGGCGGCACGGGAAATCTGGTATTCCCCAATTTCCTGCTGTCTTATAACAATTATAAGTTGGAGCGGGACCAACGTTCCCTAGCTCAGTATAACAAGCGGGTTCAGTCAATACTTCCGTATTATTATCTTGATTAAGACGTGATATGGTCGCTACCTTGAGAGAGAGAGAAGAAAACACTCAGCGTATACTCTTGCAAGATTAGATTGGTTATCTAATATATCTAATCAGGATGTCTCCGACTGTTTTAATCAAATCTTCCTTCAAACCGTAAAAGGAAAGACTAGCCGGGATTAATTACATGCTACAAGTTCGCCAATCTTTCAGCCAGGCCAGTGTCGGTACTTTAAGGGAGGTCCCCCGTGCTTTCGCACGAACCTAATTAAAGTAAACCTCGTTTTCCCAGAGGCGTAACCCCATTAACACCTTTCTAGACACCTACTTGATCGGCTAATTGTAATGTGTAAAACTCTCCCAGGAGTAACTCTTAGTCGCAGCGGGTATCGGGATCCAACTATCTCATAGAAGGTATATAATCTCATTGCAAATTTGAACACTTGAAATTTCCAATAATATTTTACCCCAAGCGTTCTATGACCTTGACAGAGGTCAACAAACCATAGGCTGCTAGTCAAGTTCTACCCGTCATTTCCTGATTGAAGTAAACCCAACCTCACGACCCTTGACAGAGATCAACAAGGTCGTACGACTACCCTAAATCAATCACATCATATGCTTATACAGATAAGCACTAATCAGCTACCGCACACGATGCCTTGACAGAGGTCAACAAACACAGCACGAATACTAACCAGTACTTATCTGAAATGATGGAGGGCTACGACAGGTTTTTAAGAAAACCTTTTGCGTAATGAACTTGATATCGTTGTAGAATCGAGTGATTTTAAATGGAGGGTTTTTTAGGCTTTTCTAGTTTGGCTAAAAGGGTCACTCCCGGTGAAGGGATCGTCGTCCCTTTCCTCATCGAATAAGGTGCAGGATATATCATATATACCGCTGTGCAAAGCAAAAACTATAGTAGCAATCAAAAGACAAACCGAGTTTGTAGCATCTGCTAGTTGTTAGTGTATATGCCCTAGAGGCCATTACTGTATCATACTAGTTTGTATATTACTTAATGGAAGCTTGGGATATTCACCTTGTATATACAATCTTGCTCAAAATAGTAGTATGCTACTTGGTTTGTTTCTACTTCAATGTGTACATGTGTTTATTTTTGTATATCGCCTATACACATTAGTGGAGCCCTTAGGATCTTTGCTTGATTACCAGCGATGTGATGGCCGTCACACTAGTGGGGCTGGGTGATCAATAAGCACATCCTTATGCAGGTCCCTGGTCGCAGGACTATCGAGACAGGGCATCGATACTCCGGAGTAGACCAGCGCATGCGCTTCTCATCCCAGTGTGGGAGACGGTCTGTCCCACAGCCGTCAGTACGTCGTACTTGAGATAGTATGCGGGTGCTCGTTAGGTTACGGGTACACTGGACAGGACTCGTCGGGAACTGACTAGTTGGTATTATGCCTATCGTCAGTTATCAGTTCCCAGGTGACATGAGTACAGCTTAGTCCGCTGACTTGACACTGTCACTTCGCCTCGAGTGTGTTCCCACTGTACTTTGATCACTACCCTACCACGGCTCAAAGGAGTCGTGCAAACAAGTAGTGGTTGGGTGCAGTCCCGAAGCACTTGGAGGCAGTGACGGTTAGACAGGATTCGTCTCTCCCGGTATTGGGGGTTGACATCGCGCTGTGTCTAGGAGAGCCATTACACGAGTAGTCCCTGGCCAGGGCAAACGAGATATACTGGTAGGTTTCCAGTGTTATCTCAGGGTGTTTTGGGCTTCGCTCCGGCACGACTTGTACCGCTATTGGGGGACTGACGTTTACCGCCCCCTAGGCCCGCCATGCGATGTATCAGACGAACAGACCGGACTGTACGGAGAATGTCACACTCAGGCTCAGTAGGAGTTCAGATGGGTTTCGCCTCGTCGGTCTTCTTGTCGGCATTACCTGGGGACCGTTACGCACAGCTAGTGCCGCTTGCGGTCTGTGGTTAAACCCACTGCCAGCGTAGTGTCGAGTCTTTAGAGTCCCACACAGAAAGCTTTTCGCCTTTAGGCAAAAGAGTAGAGGTCGCATGGTTTTGCGACAGGTCGCATGGTTTTGCGACAGGGTTCGGTCACATCCGTGCACTTGTGCACGTACAGTGTCCGGACAGTATACACTAGCGGGCTTTGGTTTAAGCCAGATCCTAGTGTACCTTTTGGGATTGGATTTATCCAGTATGCATTCGTGTTCCTCGGAACGCGGATGCGGGTGTGTATGCACAGTTGATAGGGAGACAGAGGCAGCGGATTCTCATTAGGGTTGTTGACAGTTGACCGTTGACTATTTGACTTTTTGCTCAACCCTAATGAGAATATGATATGTGATTAACTATTATATTAATTAAGTATTATGGTGACATGGTTGTTGACTTTGTTGACTTGTTGACTTTTGTTGACTTGTTGACTTTTGTTGACTTGTTGACTTTTGTTGACTTGTTGACTTTGTTGACCGGTTGACTAGGCTTGACTAGTTGACCATCATGATAACCATATCCATCATTTCATGGCAAAGACTTCTGTTTGCTTGCTCATTTGTGTAAAATGAGTGCATGAAATGATATGGTTATGGTTGCTTCAACCATCACATAAGACTTTTTTTGATATGATGAGTTATCATGACTTTGGATTATGAGAGGGTTACAGACAAAAGAGTTGCTCATTCTTTCTTGCTCATTCTCTCTCTTGTTCTTGAGCTCTCTTGTTTTGCTCTCACCCTCTTGCTCTTTTTCCCTCTCTTTAATCTATGGTTCTCTTGTCTCATGAGTTGAGAATCAAGAACCATAGATAAAATCCCACACAAACTCTTCTCTACTCATTCTAGTTCACAAGGTTTAGCAAACCGAGTGAACTAGTTTCTTCAAAGAACGAAGAAGGAGCCAAAGGTTAGAGCTTTCAGGTGGATCTATCTTCGGCGTACGGAGACGACGAGAAGAAGCCAATCCGGACCAGCATCGGAGTTTGAAGACGAAGGAGTTCAAGACAAGCAAGGTATAACCCCCTAACCGAGTAGCTATAAACTCGTAGTTAGGTTGCTAGATAGATGTTTAACCAAGATTCGGGCTTTAGGTCCATGTTACCACCTCCGTAAAAATCATTTTTTACCAAATTCCACATTCCCGAAAGTACCGGGAGAGGTAGCATGGACTTACACTAGTTTCACTAAAGAGGTCATTCCCGGTGAAGGGATCTCAGCTCTTTCCTTATCGAATAAGGTGCTGGATGTTCTACAAGGAACACCGCTATGCAAAGCAAGAACTAGAGCTACCAGTTTTTAAATAAGTTTCTACAACATCATTAGGTTTCTTTTATTTCATTAATCTCATTAATGAAGTCCCATTTTAATATGCTTCACAAGCATCAGATATGAAACGAAATCAACAATATATAATATATATCTCATATATATAATATAAACTTTCGTCTCAGGCAGTAATATGATCTCATCACAGAACATTGCAGCAGAAGAAACATATATGAAATATTGGATATACTAAGACGTCCGTGTTTTAGTACGAGCCTGTATAAAACATGGATTCCACGGTCGCGATGAATAGCCAAACCCACATCCCTAGACCCCTACGAGAGCGGCAAGAAACACTGCCAATTCTAGGGTTAGGAGACCCGGTCTCGACTCCTCGAGATGGTCTCCCACTGGACCCCAGAACCCGGTTACTTGTGCTCCCCGCCTTGGGTCTACCTAATGCGGAAAAGTAAATAATATACAATGGTGACATCATCCTCAGCCCGGAAGTGCCCCAATAAAAGAATATTACATACAAATGAATTTTACATGAATGAAAAAGAAAAAACTCTCATCTCACATAAAACCCCCGGCTATTCAGAACACGACGATCGAATATAACATATCACAGCAACACATAATATCTCATATCACCAACGTAAGCAAGTATGCGTATCCCGATTGTCGTTGATGTATAGCAACTATGCCAGCAATACACCACATACTATGCTTACGGTCAAAGAAAAAAAAGTGTAAAACTACAACGGTTGGAATCCGCAACCTGTTTAGACATCGCATGCCTAACCAAATAAATTCCTTAGACATCGCATGCCTAACAATTATAAACCCCGCATTTTAGTCTCTTTATCGAAAACACTTTTCAATATCAAGTCAGGCAATTCAACAAGATTCCCGACTTCCTGATCGAATGCTCGTCGCAAACTTTAGTAGACGGCCGCACCCCCGATGCCGTCGACGAAGTGCACTAAGGCGAACACCGCTACCGCGAGCACCCGAACTGATGCTTTTGGCGACGGGGTTCTCCTACAGTCACTTGGTCGGGGCTATGGGGCATGGCTGTCTATTAAGTTTACCCGGCGAGTATCCGCGTACGCTACGTGATTGCGACGGACTTTGATCACATCAAAATTCCGTGGCAACCGATCATCTGAGACTAAACTGCTAGATTTATAACATTCAAATCAGGTATCTCATAACTACTTATAGATTCCAAATATTGTATCACATTCCAGATAAATAGACAATGTTAAACCTTCCGATCGAATAATCAAACACCCAAGTTTTCCCAAATAGCTCAACACTTGAGCGGAGTTAAAAAATATCCATCACATGCCACAGTACCGATGATCCAGCCATAGAAGGGTCAAGCCAACGCCTCACATGTGGCACGCCGTACTGCCACAAACCCAAAGGTTTAGAGGCAGGTCAAGACGGTCACATAATCGAGCTAAGGTTTGTTGTCTTCTAGAGGGTCCACCGCGTTACTTGCATGACTTAGAAAGTTTCAAACTCGAGAAAAAAAATCCAACTTTTGAAAAATTTTCCGACTGGGGAAAAAGTGAGTTATTGATATCCGTTCGAACTTTCTAACAGTTTCTAAAATTATCCGGAGAAAATAAACAAACTTAAATTATCCGATCGAATCAACGAGTCCCCAATACAACCCTAGAAAACTCAACACTTGAGTGGAATTAAAAAATTCCTCGAAAAAATTGCCAAGAAAGGACCTAAGAATAAATATATGAAATATCAAGGACTAAGTCACAATTTTGGCCGCGGAACCGTCGCCGAACCCTTGGTTTCGCCGCGGTTCCGCGGTCATTTGAGAGCCTTAATTGTCCATACTTCACATTAATTCTTAGTTTTTCCTGCTCTATTTTCTGAGCATTTTTAATTAGGAAAAAATCAACATTTTTGAAAATGTACAGAGAGGGGTAAAATCTGGGTTTTCCGGGTTCGATCGGACTTTAAATTTCGCTCAGACTTCGCCTAAAGCGCTAGCTTGGCTCTGATACCACTGTAGGGTTGCTAGGCACTGCCACAAGGGTCTACGAGGCATCAACCATGCCCGATTAAAAAATTAGTCGTGCCGAACGACCCAAAGCCGGATCTTTAAACAAGAGTTTAGACGAAAACTAACATATTAAACACTTTAACACTAAGTGAGAGGGATTACAAGCTTTGTAGATCCGGTCCTCCACTTCTTAAGCTCCGTTTTGAAGTCCCTTCGCTGCGATCATCGTGTTCCGGACTCTCGAGAGTTTCCACGAAGAGAAAGATGCAGTCTTGCTTCCGATCTTCGATACAAAGATGATCTACCATGAAGTTTCGTTAACACGAGCTAACACTCATAATATGAAGTGAACACCCTCATCTAAATGGCAAGGATAGATGAGGATGATGAAGTACGATTTTTGCTCTCTCTTATTATCTTTTTCTCACACTCATTCATCACATGGAAAAAGCTAGTAAGCTTTTTCATGAATGAAAGAAGAAGGAAGAAGATGAATAATAAATCCATAATCCTTTTGTGATGAATAGAGCAAAGGAGATAATGATGAATAATGCAACCATGGTTTACTAAACCATTGTAGAGACTTAACTAGGGTTAGGGTTTGGGTTGGGTTAAAGGTGAGTCATAACAAAATATCTTTCACAAGATAAAAGAAAAGCTTCTAGAATCTTCTAGAAGTCTTAACCCTAATCCAAAGCCTAATCATGTTTAAAATCCACTAAACATATTGCATTAGTAATCATATCATATTACAATATTATATATCGCATATATAATATTTATTGTAACAAAATAAAATAATACATTTAACATATATCGCATATATATCAATGTATTACCCGAGTGAGAAAAAGAATCTTTTACTGAGCTAATATTAGTTAATGTAATTTAATATATCATATATATTATTATACATTAAATTATCGAATCAACACTTGATCCGACAATCCGGCTATAACGCATATAACCGACTAATATTTATCCGTACCGATTCATCGAATCAACACTTGATCCGATGACCCGGCTGATATCTAATATCACGAGTATATAATACGGTATCTCATATCGCATTATCCTCGGTCCCGCACACATCACATATGTGCCCCTACTCCGTTTTGCCTGAGTCAAGAAACCTTTGTGTAGGACTCTAAAAAATCGTCAATATGCCGGCAGTAGGTGATGATCATATTAAACACCCACAAGCTGCAAGCGGTCAGCTAAACGTAACAGCCACCCAGGTATTGAGCACTCAGAAAATCAACAACCAAGCCTGTACATTCTCCTCTGAATCCAAACAGTAACACTCCCGTACAGTCCGGTCTCGTCGTCTGATATGTCGCATATCTCGCCTAGGGGTGGTAAACGTCAGACCCCAGTAGCAAGATAAGTCGTGTCGATATGAGGTCTATAACAGTTCGAGAAACTACTGATAACACTTACCAGTAAATCTCAGCAACCCTGGCCAGTGATTTCCGGTTATAGCCAATCGAACACAGCACAACATCAACTCCCTATACCGGGAGAGACGAATCCCCTCCTATCGCTCATTGCCTCCATATGATTCGGGACTGTACCTAAAAGCCACCTTTTTGCACGCCCTCTTGGATGTGGTATGATGGAAATCAAAGCACAGTGGGAATCACACAAGACTCTATGACGATCTCGGGTCAACAGACTACTCTGTACCAGTGTCACCGGAGAACTGCCATCTGACGTGAGGTATAATACCATCTGGGAGTTCTCGGCGAGTCCGTCCAGTGTACCCAGTCTCCACTGAGCACTCGTACACCATCCTTGATGTCAAACACCGATGGATATGGGATCATCCATCACCCATCATATGGGTCAAGATGCGTATACGCTAGTCTACTCTAGTGCATCGATGCCCTGTCTCGATACACCCTCGACTAGGAACAGTTATAGGATGTACTCATCGACTACCGTGGCCCCACTAGTATGATCTCATCATAGTCCCAGTAGTCGAGTACATATCCTAAGGGCTTTATCAACATGTAACATAGAGACGATTAGAGTACATGTTAAGATAAAGAACAACCAGATAGCGTACTATCATGTCGAGCAAGAAAGTCCTCCCTATATATGTCCAAGCATCTATTACAATATACATTGTATGTACAGTAATGACCTCTAGGGCATACATATAACTAACATGGTTGACCCAAGGTAGGGTGCTCAAGTAACCGGATTCCGTGAAGTGCCGGGTGGCCCATTCACTTTGATGAAGGAGGTTGCCTCACTTTTGGTTTTGGCGGGTAACTTGCTGCGCTCGTAGGGGTCTAAGTTTTCATTGCATAGGCTATCCACATGGCCAGAGGAACGTCGGGTTTCACTTGCTGCTCAAAGGAAACCCGGAGCTCCAAGATTATCAGTATTGTTCTGTGATGCTTATCGCTATTCTGTGATGTTGTATATATCATGCCTAGAACGATTATTATATATTGTTATATATATACTAGTAGATGTTGTATATATTTTACATCCGCGCTAGTCTAGTCCCGGCTCTGTCGTTAGTTAAGTAACCTAACGGGCGATGACGGGGCCCAGTGGTGAATGCGGATGGCATATACGTACATCGTATTTTCGTTCTTTTCTGGAGTGATTAATTGATGGGACTGCGTTGATTCTGATCAATGCAAGGATAACAAACCTGTTTGAGTTTGTTGGAACCAAGTTTTAAAAACAGACATTGCAGATGTTTGCTTTTGTTTTGCACAGTGATAATCGTTTAAGAATATCAAGCACCTCATTCCATGAGGCAAGGGCCGAGATCCTTTCATCAGGGGTGACCCCTTGGGAAGAAGTTTGCGTCAACGTAATAACTTTTCTATAGTCGATTCTTTTTCTTTACATCATGGTATTCAGTTTGGAATATCCTGCACCTCATTTGACGAGGAAAGAGCCGAGATCCCTTCACCGGGAGTGACCTCTTTAGCAAAAGTTTGTGCTACTATATATTTGAAAAACCACTTGGATTCCTTCAACGATATCAAGTTCATTACGTTAAAGGTTTTTCACCAAAAACCAGCCGTATCCCTCCATCATTTCAGATAAGTATTGCTTAGTATTCGTTCTACGCATGTCGTGCATTGCCGAAGCGTAGTGTTCGGTAGCTCTGTAATGCTTTTCTGTCGCATGGATATGTGGATTGGTTAGGACAGTCGTACGGTTATGTTGGCATTATCAAGGACTCGTACGGGTGGGTTTAACGCAATCAAGATAATGACGGGTTGAACTTGACCAGGACTCTTTGATATGTTGGCATTATCAAGGTCACTTGGGTCCTAGGGGTAAAAGCGCACATCGGGAGTTTCTAAAGAAACCGAAACTTGCCAGGCATGCGCATACCTTCTGGAGTATGGTGACATGAGTGGAATCCATCAAGTCATCATGCGATGATAGTTGGATCCCGATTCCCACTGATGAGTAGGTTTACTCCTCAGGTGATTTTAGATGATACCGACTAATTCTTCCTTTGGGTTTGGAGGAGAAGTCGAGGAAACAGTGGGAGACATCCTGATTAGATAAAGTGATTAAGCATTCTGATCTAGGTTAGAGTACACGCTGAGTGTTTCTTTTCTCTCTCTCTTTGGCAGCGACCATGGCCCGACCTTAGACTAAAACTCATAAACCAAGTTAACCGAACCATCTTAAAACACACTGGCTTTTGGATTTTCCGAATTGCATACCTCATTGCCGCTCCTACTTTTACCCTTTGCTTTTCTCCGGAACATTTAGTATCACTATGAAGATCCACATTTATTGGATATGACCATCGTATAGTTACATACGAACTCGAAGAAACTCGTTTCAGATTCGAGAATGGTTTCCGGTTATGGAGAAATTGAATAGGACTATTCAGTTGTCTTTACCTTTTACCTTTTCTCAGGTTGTGAGGGCTCCTAGGATTAGGAGAGGGTACACCTATTGCGCTTATTGGATAGTCTTCTTCAAAACCATAGGCAGGTGCCGAAAGGTGAGGAAGGAAGAAAACTAATTAGCATAAGTGTGGTGTACAGAAGATAATAAGTGAAGACAAATAAATGGATTAGAAAGAGGGCAAAGTAAATTGCGACTGCTATCATTTACGACCAAACCGCGTATATCATCGCCACTCCTACATCACCTTTGGATTTATCCAGAACATCCCGTATCACTATGAAGATCCATATTTATTGGATAATCCATCGTATAGTTACTTACGAACTCGAAGGAACTTGTTCCAGTTCGAGAATGGATTTTGGTTCAGGAGAAATAAAATAAGGATTATTCAGTTGTCTTTTATCTTTACCTTCTCTCAGGTTAGGAGAGCACCTACGATTAGGAGCGTACACCTATTACGATTATTGGATAGTCTTTTTCCAAACTATAGGCTCGTGCCGAATGGTACGGATGGAAGAAAACCATTTAGCCTAAGGATGGTGTACAGAAGGTAATGAGTAAAGACAAATAAATGGATTTAGAAAGATGGCAAGGAAATATACAGTTACAGTCATGAATCTGGTTAATGGAAGAGGCATTACTAAGAATACCGATTCGAATTGATAGGACGAATTCTCAGGTTGAATCGAAAGGATGGCCACAATCCGCATATTTGGATGTACCAAACTCCGAGGTACGCTACATATTCTTTATTACCTTTCGCTACCCGGCTACTCTTTCGAAACATTTTCATGGTTCAGTTTCACTGTGCGTTGTTAATTGAAAACTGATTTCCCAATTAGATTCTTACTCCAGGGTATGTATTTACCAGGTTTGATTCTCACATCTGTATGGTTTTACAGATGATGAGTGGGAGTAAGTTATTAGGAATTAGGTGATTATATCCTCATTATATCGGAATTCATTGTAATTGGTGATAATTGAGAAAATCACCTGGGTTTTGTCTGATGGCAAATATTTGGTTTTGAATATCCGTTGTTATGCACCAATTTCAAACTGATATATCTGTATGTTTATTTTATAAAGTGAGATATAACTTTTGAAATTATGTCCATGACATTTACCTATATCAGTTGATGATTGGGTAAGGAGCATTCATTAGCGGTGTTATTCTTCTTTACCATAGTACAGTTTTCAACCTACGACGCACATGGTTTGAATTATTGAACTCAGGGGATTTATATAAAGTATTATAGGTTGTCCAGTGTCCATTAGGACAGAGGGGTTGGTGCTCGTGCTATATTATGTTTACTTGTGACTTCTCCAATTTTAGACAAGTGTTTTGTAGAAATACAAGGTCCAAGTTTTGAGAAGTTATAGGTATAAGAATAAAGTAGAGAAACATGTGTTACAAGTATCGGGAATCTTCAAGGAGATCGAAAATATAGATACTTGTGTTTGGTATTCAGATGATAGTAATGGTTTTGAGAACTTGCTTCTCTTTCATGTTACTCTAATTTGGATGCGCTCTTAGTCGAGTAATGTTGATCGGCCTATCTCCATTTAGTTAACATGCACTGGAGACAGCTGCATGATTTGAATCTAGTTCTAATTAAATCAGTGCCTCTGTTTCAATATTGTATATAGAATGGTTCATATCTTAACGATGTTAAGGTATATAGAGTTGTCCGGCTTATGCTTAAAACCAGAATCTGGAAATACTCAAGCCACGTTTCTGTAATGGAAGTTTGTGGGTTATGCCGGGCTATGACGAGGGTTAACTTTCTACCATCTGGAACATCAATGGTGATATTGTTCTTGACGCGCCACAGTTTTAGTAAAATGGATTTTTTCAAAAAACAGAAGTGGCAGCATGGTAGAACTGGAAGTGATTCCAGAACCACAAACGATTAATGAAAATTTAATAAAACCTAAATATTCAATCGGTTTTGACATTCCATTAGCAACTCCGCAGATATGGTGGATAACCTCGGGCACCCGAGAGGTACTTCGGTCTTCTCAGAGAAGGTGACAGGGAAGTTCTTGTTGTTAGTTATATGTATGCCCTAGAGGCCATTATTGTACATATGATGTATATTATAGTGGATGCTTGGACATATATAGAGAGGACTTTCTTGCTCGATGTAACACCTTAGGATGTGATTAGTGGCTAATTATACTTTAAAGTTTGGTTTTTAATAAAAAGTTTCCCAAATCGATTTTCTAATATTTTATTAGAATTTAATTAGCCCTGCACACACATTTGCATGTAAACTAGGGTAAAATTATGGTTAAATCATGTTTAGCAACCATGATAAACTAACCCTTTCTTATTAAGATAAATTGGTTTTATTTAAGGGTTTTTTTAAAATGGAAAATGATTTGAATGGGGGTTGACTTGGAGGGAGAAAGAGAGAGAGAGAGAGAGAGAATGCCTGATGGGCATCATGGAAATGAGCCCATGCTAGCATTAAATGAGGTGAGAGAGAGGGGTTGACTCTCATATCACTCAATTGTTTGCATTTTCAAACACTCATTTCTCACTTCTCTCTCCCTCTCACTCTCACACTCCCTCACAACACTACAGTAGCAGCAGCAGGAGCTCCAGCAGCAGCAACATGCAACAACAACAACAACAACAAGGAGCAGCAGCAGCCACAACAGCAACACCAGCAGTTCCAGCAGCATCAACACCAGCAACAGCTTCAGCACAGCAGCTCCAGGCAGCAGCAGCAGTAGCAAGCAGACCTCCTTTTCTTCTTCTCCTCCTTTTCCTGCTTCCTAGGATCTAGTGGGGGTATATTTCTTAAACCCAACTCCTTTTTTCTAAGCTTATGTGTTGTTTTAGCTTCGATTAGTATTTTATGTGGTTATTAGTGCTAGATTGTGTTTGATGTAAGACTTAAGTTAAGGTAGGGTTTTTATAGCTTATTAAACCTAATTAGGTGTTAATAATGCTGTTTTAACCAAGTAGTGCCACTAGATTTAGCTAGATCGCCTTAAAGTCGCAAACTTAAAAATTTAAATGTGGTTTTGAGGCAAACTGTAGGACATTGAGATCTGCTACAATTGTGAGCATTTTCTAGCTTAGCAAACAACTTCATAATAGTGTGCAGGCAGTATAGGCTAGTGTGTTGAAATACGAGACCACCCTCTTCCCAAAAACTCGACGGCCTACCCCCAAAATCCGGCGTCGCCGGCCCCCGTGATGAGTTAGATATTGGTGCTTGGTCTAATGGTGCCTGTAGGTGTTTTTCTGTGTTTGGTGTTATTTATTTTCCCTATTCGTCGGCAAGTTGAAATCTTGATTTGTTTAGCTAAGTTTTAGTGTTTTGTGAACTTTGACGTTAAATTGGTGGTTTGGTTGGAGACTAGGATGATTCAGGATGGTTTAAGGTTAGACTAGCTCTAATATATGCTGTTGGTATTGCTAGATTCCTGTTAACTCACCTAGTTCCACAAAATACCCTATTGTTGCAAACTTAGTGTTTTGAAACGTTTATAAACTAAACTTTATGATACGTAAAATCTGCTGTTACTAGGGTAGTATTTTTAGTAAGCAAACATATACAATAGGCTATGAATTGTGCTAGGATCCTAGTGTAAAGACGTGAACCCCTTCCACCGGTTTTTGGCCGGTATGATACCCCTTGCCGCCGGCCCAATTGTTCGGTATTGTGTTGGATTTTGGCAGGTAGCTGTCTGTAGGTATTGTGAAGGGCTTGGCCTTGTTTGATTTTCTTGTTTTTGCTCAAGATTAAATCTGGGACCGTTTACCTATTTTTAGCGTAGCGGGACTTGCGCGACACGTACGATACGCGTTGTGTTGGTTTGCTGTGTGTCACAGCGTGTCGTTGTGTGCTACAGCGTGTCGCGTTGGGTTTTGGCATATACACACACGTTACGTATACACGCACATGTTTAATATCGCGTTTTTGCTGGATTTTGCTTATGTATATCCCTTGTGTGAATTCTAGGTTCGCAGACGGGTACGTCGGGCGCCGCAAAGAAGGGAAAGCAGATAGTCGGCTACACTTAGCACGAGACCAGGTGAGTAGATTTAACATCTACGGGGAAATCGCCCGTATGGCGTTAAGCGTCAGGGCGTAATAGGATATTTTAGTTGTATGTGTTCATATATATACTATAGTAGCATACAATCTCCTGTTGCATATAGAATGGTAATTATAGATCACTGCACTGTCACTAACGGTTTAAGCTGCACGAGCACTAAATGTATGTTACACTCACACCGTTAGTGATTGCCATGACACTCGCACTATAGGATTTCCGCATCATTGATGATTAAACATGTTTCTTCCATATATTGCGCACATTCATTTGTATATTGACATCGATGCACACATACACACTGTGTGTTCATATTAGTGCACCTATACATTGCTACACTCATATCTGCGTATACATCCACTTGCACATCCATACCTATATACACACATATGTTACATACATGGATGATATTGACAAGATTTAAAAACAAAGCGACCGCATGAGATATTTTAAAAACTAGATTGTTTTAAAAGAGCGGTTTTTCCCTTTTTACTCTTAATGTCATACGACACATTGCATGGATTTACGCATTGATTTTAGATTTATGTGATTTCTGGATATGACAACCGTGGTATTATTTTAAGAAATACACACTGTTTTAAAAACCCGGTTTCTCTTGATATGATATTTCAGTGCGTCCACCATGCGTTTTCTCGGTTCTGAGACGTGTGACTTGTGAACCCGAATCGAGGAGCTGGATGAGACCGATTGCGGGTACATGGTGGACCCGGTATGGTACCCTGGTGGGAGAACAGATCGCTGTGCAGCAGACGGTGAGCCTGGCAGAGGGACTACTATCTACCGGTGATTGGTTGGACTTGGCGGTTATCCGGAGGATACTGACCAGAGTCGATAGATGGATACGGGACGACACGTACTGCCGGGGCTGAGGGCCGATTCCGCAGACGGAGTCCGTTGGCCGATCCGAACTGACGGGGCCCGATACTTGAGGATTTGTATGTCGATGCTGAACACGATCATTTCATAATTTTTCGAGTGCCGGTGTTGGGCACTCACGATTCTATAAGATTTACATGATTCGAGGGCCGATTGGAGTGATGGCGCCTGAGTTTTACATGAATTTAGGTGTATTGATGGACACCGGTTATTTTTCCACGTTGACATTCCGTGTAGATGTTATTTATTCTCATGCTCAGCATTCAGTGTTATACATCTCATCCTGTATCTGTAGTACCTGATAGAGTACATTTGCTATGCACAATTATTGCATACCCTGCTCATCCAATATAGATGTTATTAGATTGCATTGGCAATGCATGATTATTGCATACCCTACTCATCATATAGAGATGTTATTAGATCGCACTTGTTGCATGATCATTGCACATCCAGTTCATTCATATAGATATTATCTGTTGGCATAGGTTAGAGTATCGCAGTACGTGCATACTCGCGATTATCTTTATATGTTACCTATTATTCATGAGTTGGCAACTCACTCCCGTTGTGCCACAGTGTTTGCAGGTTGCCCTTCAGAGTAGTCGCGGCAGGCTGCTTCCTTGAATCTTTTGTTACGGATACCACTGTAGTGGGCGAGTGTGCCATTGTGCTAATAGGTGGGTTTTGTAGTATCTGTTTATTTTCCAGTTGTATATACCGCTGTATCTAGTACTCTCCATCTACTACTTATGTATTGACTTATAGACCAGTCGTAAGGACGATGTATATTATTTTGTACTCTGGTGTCGAGCTCGTTGTGAGCCGACTTTACCTTTGCAGTTTTACATTTCATGTTGTCTTCACTTATTTTTGCTCATTCTTCGCTACGGCGTCGTATATAATCATTGTAGTGATTGTTTCGCCGTTGGCTGTGATTGCTCCCGTTTGGGATGTTTTATTCTTATCGTATATCATTTTACTCAGATCTTGTTTGTACCCGATTTCGGGGCAAGTTTTTACAAAGAAAATGCTGCCAAAATTTTTATGATAATAACTTTAACTTTAATAAATTTTACTAAACACTTAAGTTTTTCTAAATGTTTTAACAAATGTTTCCATTAAATGTTTTAACACTCATAACTTTTCTTATGGTTTTGATTTTGGTGTCTGTTGGTTCACCTAAGATGTATACAGGTGCTCATTGGGTTATAAGTACACCGGACAGGACTCGCCGGGAATATGCTAGTTGGTATTATACCTGACGTCAGATAGGAGTTCCCTGGTGACATGTGTACAGGTTAGTTCATCGACCGGAGATCGTCATTTGTCTCGTGTGAGTTTTCACTGTGCTTTGATTACTATCCTACCACGGCTTAAAGGAGTCGTGCAAACAGGTTTTACTTGGGTACAGTCCCGAGCCACATGGAGGCAAGTGAGCGGATCGGCAAGGGATTCGTCTCTCCCTGTATTGGAGGTGATCGCGCTGTGTCTAGGAGAGCCATTACACAAAGCCCTTGGCCGAGACAGGAGATTTACAGGTAGGTATTATAGTAGTATCTCAGGGTGTTCTGGGCTACACTCCGACACGACTTGTACCGCTTTTGGGGGTCTGGCTTTTACCAACCCCTAGGCCGGCCATGCGATACTCATAGACGAACGGACCGAACTATACGGATATTGCCACTGACAGGCTCAGTAGGGTGTCAGAATGAGTTTGCTCATCGACCTCACTTTTGGTCAATACCTGGTAGCTCATTACGTACGGCTAATACCTTTGACGTGCTAGTGGTTAAATCCACAGACAAAGTATTGACGAGTCTTTAGAGTCCCCCAAAGACAGTTTCTTAAGTTTCGGGCGAAACATTGTAGAGCCCGTATGATATAAGGAAAGGTCCGATCATATACGTGCAGTAGTGCACGCATCATTGTCGGGCAGATCATAATAGTGGGCTTTGATTTAAGCCGGATCCTAGTATTAGATTTGTTGGATTACTTTAGTCTCATAGCATTCGCATTCAGTCGGAATGCGGATGCAGGTATGTATATACAGGTGAGGGGTATCCTTGTGATCCATCATGAGTTTACTTTAGATGTTGCCGGATCTTTTTGTTGGACCAAACATTTGGATTAATGTTTGGATGGTGGAAATAATGAGCTAGAATTCATCATGAGGTGCATTAAATGTGGCATATGCAATCTAGTGACTCATGGTATCATTATTTATGCAAATGTCACATTTTATGATTGATTTAATGTGTTGAATTGATAAGAGGAGAGAGAGGGGCAGCCATGTAATGGTTGTGAGCTCTTGTATTATTGATCTCTCTCTTATTATTATCATTCCAACATCACAAAAGAAAAAAAAGAGAAACATCTTCTTCTTTCTCTTTCTTCTCTAGCTCATTATCTCCATCAATGGAAACACCTCTAAGCTCCATCCAAATCTATTGATGAAAGAGACAAAGTGATCACAAACATTCTCTACATCACCTTGGACACGTCGGCTAGCACACTTCGTGCCCGTGTTGCTTCGGATGAAGCGGGAGCCCGTAAAAACACTCGTAAATGTGGTGCCCTTTCCGAGGAGCAGATCGAGACCGGAGTTGCCGCGGGGAGCTTAGGACGGTGGCCAAAGATCGAAGGACAAGGATCGATCGGTATAGCTCTCTATACCTTCTCTAGTTAGCTAGTTGTAGGTTAATGGTTCGATCCGGGTTTTAAGCATACGATAGCGCCGGTTTCTAGTATAGAAAAATTTTCGTTTCCGCATTTTGGCCTCGGAAAGATGTCCGGGGCGCTGCCGTAGTCTTACATGGTATCAGAGCCACGCCATTAACCATTACTAGCTTGCTCTAACATGTTTAGAACTTCGATCGGACGAAAATTTCAAAAACTGCATTTCCAATTTAACAGTTTCTGTCGAATTTTTTTTGTTGTCAAAAAATTATTTGGTGTGTTGGAAAAATTCAGGCAGGAAATTCTAAGACCAGCACAGAAATTTGGTTGCATGACTCTACAGTGCCGCCGCGGAACCGCGGCACCAACCCTGTTCTGGCCGCGGTTCCGCCGCTCAACGGTAGCACCACTGCACCAAATCTTCTGCAGTGGTCTCTGACATGGAAATGGGGTTTCTGGTAATTTTGTTTTAGGCCCAGATTCTTTTGTGTACTGGGAATTGTACTTGGGGCCCACTTCGGGAAATTTTGTCGATCGAAAATTTTAAATATGTTAGTTTACAGTATTTACATTATATCTGCGACCGTGAATGTCATTTGATCGGTAAATCCTGTTTAATTCCTATAGTTCTTTTAGACAGATTTGCGAACGTGACATTCACGTTGATGTTCTGTGTTGTGCTGTGATTTTGCGGATTTGTCGTGGTGGATAGCCTGGATGCAATGTTAGTACAGTTTGGTTATATTTGTACATTTGATATTGCGGCGCGAGCGTACAAAATGTGGACTGCCGTCACTCCCTGTTTGTATATTATTCTTTTGGGTTACAACCGGGCTGAGGTCGATATACCCGTTGTATATATATTTTTACTTTCTGTACTAGGATTACCCCGCGGAGGGGTGCACGGATAGCCGGGTTCTAGAGGGCAACGGGCCCGCATCTCATAGCTTTGAGACGGAGGGGGCTTCACTCTAGAATTGGCGGGCTATTCGCCGTACTCGTAGGGGGTACAAGTTGACCCAAGGAGGGGTGCTCAAATTACCGGATTCCGTGAAGTGCTGGGTGGTCCATTCACGTTGTTGAAGGGGGCTGCCTTGCTTCAGGTTTTGGCGGGTAACTTGCCGTGCCCGCAGGGGTCTAGGATTTCATTGCACAGGCTATCCACACGACCATGGGAAGGTCGGGTTTCAGTAGCGACTCTATGAAACCCGGGGATCCCAGATTATCTGTATTGTTCTGTGATGCTTATTACATTTCTGTTATGCTGCATTTTATCGCGCCTTGAGTGATTATTATATATTGATATATATATACTAGTATATGTTGTATATGTTTTACACCCGCGCTAGTCCAGTCCCCGCTCTGTTGTTATTTAAGTAACATAACGAGTGATGACGGGACCCAGTGGCGAATGCGGATGGCATATACGTACATCGTATTTTCGTTCTTTTATGGTGTGATTAATTGATGGGACTGCATTGATTCGGATCAATGCAAGCTAAACAAACCTATTCCGATGTTGTTGGAACAATTTTCAAAAAGCTGTTATTGCAACGATGTTCTCTTTTGTTTTGCACAGTGGTATTCGGTTATGAATATCCAGCACCTCAGTCGACGAGGCAAGGGCCGAGATCCCTTCACCGGGAGTGACCCTTTGGACAGAAGTTTGCGTCAGGGTAATAACTTCACCATAGTCGATTACTTTTTTGCTTTGCATCGCGCTATTCAGTTGGAATATCCTTCACCTCATTCTACGGGGAAAGAGCCGAGATCCCTTCACCGGGAGTGACCTCTTTAGCAAAGGTTTTCGCCACTATATTTTTATAAAAAGTTATCCGGTTCCTTCAACGATATCAAGTTCATTACGTTAAAGGTTTTTCGCCAAAAACCAACCGTAGCCCTCAATCATTTCAAGTTAGTATTGCTTAGTATTCGTGCTACGTATGTCGTGCATTGCCGAGGCGTAGTGTTCGGTAGCTCTGTAATGCTTTTCTGTCGCATGGATATGTGGATTGGTTAGGACAGTCGTACGGTTATGTTGGCATTGTCAAGGACTCGTACTGGTGGGTTTAACGCAATCAAGATAATGACGGGTTGAACTTGACTATGACTCTTTGATATGTTGGCATTGTCAAGGTCACTTGGGTCCTAGGGGTAAAAATCACATCGGGTGTTTCTAAAGAAACTGAAACTTGCCAGGCATTCGCATACCTTCTGGAGTGTGATAACGTCACGTTATCATGCGATGATAGTTGGATCCCGATTCCCACTGATGAGTTGGTTTACTTCTCGGGTGATCCCGACTAATTATTCTTTCAGGTTTGGAGAAGAATTTGAGATTACAGTGGGAGGTTTCCTGATTGGATAAATTGATAATCATTCTGATCTATGTTAGAGTGCACGCTGAGTGTTTCTTTTCTCTCTCTCTTTGGCAGCGATCAGACCCGACCCTAGACTATGACTCGGTAACCAAGTTGACCGAACCTTCTTATAACACTGGCTTTTGGATTGTCAGAGTTGCATACCTCATTGCCACTCCTACTCTTACCCTTTTCTCCAGAACACCCCGTATTATTATGAACATCCACTTCCATTGGAAAAAACCATCGTATGGTTATATACGAACTCGAAGGAACTTGTTCCAGATTCGAGGATGGTTTCTGGCTCTGGAGAAAACGAATAGGACTATTCAGTTGTCTTTTCCTTTTACCTTCCCTCAGGTTGCGAGTGCTCTTTGGATTGGGACGGTACACCTATTAGGCTAATTGGATTGTCTTCTTCCAAACCATAGGCTGGTGCCGAATGGTAGGGAATGAAGAAAACCATTTAGACTAAACGGTGTACAGACGGTATTAAGTAAAGACAAATAAAGGGATTAGTAAGAGGGCAAAGTAAATTGCGACTGCTATTCACGACCAAACCAAGTATTTTTTCGCCAATCCTACATCACCTTTGTATTTCTCCGGAATACTCCGTATCACTACGAAGATCCACAGTTTATTGGATACTCCATCGTATGGTTATATACGAACTCGAAGGGACTTGTTCCAGTTCGGGGATGGATTTCGGTTCAGGAAAAATAGGAATAAGGTTTATTCAGTTGTCTTTTATCTTTACCTTCTCTCGGGTTCCAAGTACTCCTAGGATTGGGGGAGTACACCCATTATGCTTATTGGATAGTCTTCATCCAAACCATAGGCTGGTGCCGAATGGTAGGGAAGGAAGAAAACCATTTGGCCTAAAGGGGTGTACAGAAGGTAATGACTAAAGACATATAAAGAGATTTGGAGAGATGGCAAAGAAATATACGGTTACAGTTGTGAATTTGATAATGGAAGAGGCATTACTAAGAATACCCGGATACCATTTCGAAACATTTACATGTTTCAGTTTCACTGTGTATCGTTAAAAGAAACCTGATTTCCCAATTAACCCTTGCTCCAGGGTATGTATTTACCAGGTTTGACTCTCACATCTGTATTGTTTTACAGATGATGAGTGGGATTAAGTTATTGGGAATTGGGTGATCATCCTCATTATATCGAAATTCGTTGTAATTGGTGATATTTGAGGAAATCGCCTGGGCTGTTTGCCGGACGACAAATATTTGGTTTTGAATATCTGTTGTTATGCACCAATTTCAAATTGATATATCTGTACGTTTATTTTTATAAAGTGAGATATATCTTTTTGAAATTATGTCTATGACATTTACCTATATCAGTGGATGGTTACGTAAGGAGTATTAAACAGCGGTGTAATTCTTCTTAAGCATAAGTACAATTTTCAACCTACAACACAAGGGGAATGAGTTATTAGACTCAAGGGACTTATAAAGAGTATTGTATGTTGTCCAGTGTCCATTAGGACAGAGGGGTTGGTACTCGTACTATATTCTATTTACTTATGACTTCTCTAGTTCTTAGACAGGTATTTCGTAGAGACACAAGGTCCAAGTTTTGAGAAGTTATAGGTATATGAATAAAGTAGATAACCAGTTATTGCAAGTATCAGGATTCTTCAAGGTAATCGAAGATGTGGATACTTGTGTATGGTATTCAGTTGATAGTAATGATTAAGAGAACTTGCCTCACTTTCAGGTTACTCATAATTGGAAGCACTTTTAAGTTGAGTAATGCTGATCGGCCTCTCTCCATTTAGTTGACATGCACTGTAGACAACTGCATGATTTGAATCTGGTTCCAATTAAATCAGTGCCTCTGTTTCTATATTGGATATAGAATAGTTCATATCTTAACATTGTTAAGGTATCGGGAGTTGTCCGGCTTATGCTTAAAACCAGACTCTGGATAACTCAAGGCACGTTTCTGTAATGGTTGTTTGTGGGTTGACCCGGGCTATGACGAGGGTTAACTTTCTACCATATGGAAGATTAATAGTGATATTGTTCTTGACTCGCCACAATTTTGATAAAAATGGATTTTTTCAGAAAACAGTAGTGGGAGTATGGTAGAACTGGAAGTGATTCCAGAAACGCAAACAATTACTGAAAATTTGATAAGAACCTAAAGATGCAATCTGGATTGACATTCCATTGGCCACTCCGCAGATATGGTGGGTAACCTCAGGCACCTGAGAGGTACTCCGGTAGCCTCAAGGACGGTGACAGGGAGGTTCTTGTTTACCCAAACATGACACTACTGTTGTTCCAGGCTATGAGACCCGACAGGAGGATGAGTATAGCGTCGTTCTAAATTAGCTTTAGAAGTAAACGTGTATATGACTCTGCCAGAGGGTTGTTGTAGTCAGTGGGAGCAGCGGAAGCATAGTGGACAAGTAGCTTATGTCTATTTATGGACTAAAGCAGATATAGCGGAGATAGATCATCTATTTCTGATGTGATAGTCATAGGTTTGACTTCATCAGAATAGGGGATGGATCTGTTAAGAAGATAGTAGGGTGTGATGTCCGGGTATTTGGATTTCATACACAGAGTAGGATGTGAAATTCCTGTACTACGATCGGTTATACTTTGGTTATCACACAGTGGTTTCTCTACATAGGACATGGATATTATATCAGATATTCTGATTACTAGATCTATGGTTTTAGATCTAGATTTGGGAAGTGTCCCAATCTGGGTACTTAGACAGCATTCTAAAGGTGTTTTAGAATGGACGACTCCTTGCACGGTAGTGTACCTGCAGGTGATGGAGTCACCCTCTCTAAAGGTGTCTTACAGGCTAAAGGGGAGAGGGTTGTTCATGATTGGCAGATCACTTGCTTAGGCAATTGAGTCAATCATGAGATGTCAAGTACCACACCAGATATTGTTTTTGCACGAGATGCGGTAAGTTGATATTAATCCTATCCTGGAGAGACATTTGGAAGTACTTTTAGAACATAAGTGGATGTTCTAGGGATATGATAACGACAGCCACTTTCAGGGGACGGTTATCATTCCAGGCTTCCAAGGTGACCTGGATGACAGAGTGGCTGTCAGAGTTATAGTTTTCCCTCTGACGAGGGGCAGTATTTTGGACAGGTGGTCCAAGGGGATACTGAGGGAGGCATGGCGCATGATACTGATTAAGTTCAGTTGTTGATACAGTCTAAGAAGTTTGGATCTGAAGTTCATTTATGAGCTAGGTCCCATCAGATATCCAGACAAATTCTAAGAAAGGTATTGTTCATTTCGGAAGATGGCTTTCTCCACGAACTTGAGATAAAGAGAGACATAGAAAGAAACATCAGAGCGGATCCACTAACTAAGGCTGTTCTTCGAATGCAACAGTTTCACAAACGGGCTTTGTGAGACTGATTAGTAGAGGAGTTGGGTGTTCGGAATCACACGGGCTATGAGTATGCGACATCGCAATAATTAGCCTTGAGTGCAAGTGGGAGATTGTTGGATATAGTGCCCTCAGAATCAATTATTGGATCGCAGGTACGTGATTGCAATGATTGAGGGAGGACCTATACCGGTAGGACAATCTTACTCGAGAGGTTAGTATACTATCTGGTTTGTCTTTATCATCGTGTACATGCTTTTGGTGACATTGTAGTTCACTATTACACTTTGATAGAGAATAGTATGCTACCATGGTTTGTCTTTATCAGTCATGTACAGCTTTTGGTGACATGTTCACTATTACATGTTGATAGAGCCCTTAGGATCCTGCTTGACTACCAACAGTATGATGGCGATCATATACGTGCGAGTTGGATAGTCCATAAGCACATCCTTAAAAGTGGTCCCTAGTTATGGGAGTTTCGAGACAGGGCATTGATACTCCGGAGTAGACTAGTGTATACAGTCGAGACCCCGACGAGGGGCGGCGACTGGTCTCATAAGCCATTGGTGTCAGTTGGTTCACCTAAGATGTATACAGGTGCTCATTGGGTTATGAGTACACCGGACAGGACTCGCCGGGAACATGCTAGTTGGTATTATACCTGACGTCAGATAGCAGTTCCCTGGTGACATGTGTACAGGTTAGTTCATCGACCTGAGATCGTCATTTGTCTCGTGTGAGTTCCCACTGTGCTTTGATTACTACCCTACCACGGCTCAAAGGAGTCATGCAAACAGGTTTCAGTTGGGTACAGTCCCGAGCCACATGGAGGCAAGTGAGCGGATCGGCAGGGGATGTAAGTCCACGTTGCGACCCCCGGTTCTTACGGGGAGGCGGAAACGGTATAAAAATCAAATTTTTAGCGCAAGGGGCAACATGGACTAAGCAAAGTCGGGATCTTTAACTAAACTAAAACTAGCAAACTATGCTAAAGAGAGTTAGCTACTCGGATGGAGATGGTTATACCTAGCTTGTCTTGAACTCCTTCGTCTTCAAAGCTCCGATGGTGGTCCGATGGCTTCTTCTCGTCGTCTCCGTACGCCGAAGATAGATCCACCTGAAAGCTCCAACCTTTAGCTCCTTCTTCGTTCTTTGAAAAAACTAGTTCACTTGGTTTGCTAAACCTAGTGAACTAGAATGAGTAGAGAAGATTTAGAATGGGATTTTATCTATGGTTCTTGATTCTCAACTCATGAGACAAGAGAACCATAGATCAAGAGAGGGAGCAAGAGGTTGAGGGTGAGAGCAAGAGGAGAGCTCTAGAACAAGAGAGAGAATGAGTAAGAAAGAATGAGGCTCTCTTTTGTCTCTCACCCTCTCATAATCCAATGTAATCATAACTCATCATATCAATAAAAGTCTTATGTGATGGTTGAAGCAACCATAACCTTATCATGTCATGCACTCATTTTACTCAAATGAACAAGCAAGTAAAAGTCTTTGGCATGAAATGATAACCATGGTTATCATGATGGTCAACTAGTCAAGCCTAGTCAACCGGTCAACAAAGTCAACAAGTCAACAAAAGTCAACAAGTCAACAAAGTCAACAAAAGTCAATAACCAAGTCACCATAATACTTAATTAATATAATAGTTAATCGCATATCATATTCTCATTAGGGTTGAGCAAAAAGTCAAAAAGTCAACGGTCAACTGTCAACAACCCTAATGAGAATCCGCTGTCTGTGCCTCCCTGTCAACTGTGCATACACACCCGCATCCGCGTTCCGAGGAACACGAATGCAAACTGGATAAATCCAATCCTATAAGATACACTAGGATCTGGCTTAAACCAAAGCCCGCTAGTATAAACTGTCCGGACATTGTACGTGCACAAGTGCACGGATGTGACCGAACCCTGTCGCAAAACCATGCGACCTGTCGCAATACCATGCGACCTCTACTCTTTTGCCTAAAGGCGAAAAGCTTTCTGTGTGGGACTCTAAAGACTCGACACTACGCTGGCAGTGGGTTTAACCACAGACCGCAAGCGGCACTAGCTGTGCGTAACGGTCCCCAGGTAATGCCGACAAGAAGACCGACGAGGCGAAACCCATCTGAACTCCTACTGAGCCTGAGTGTGACATTCTCCGTACAGTCCGGTCTGTTCGTCTGATACATCGCATGGCGGGCCTAAGGGGCGGTAAACGTCAGTCCCCCAATAGCGGTACAAGTCGTGCCGGAGCAAAGCCCAAAACACCCTGAGATAACACTGGAAACCTACCAGTATATCTCGTTTGCCCTGGCCAGGGACTACTCGTGTAATGGCTCTCCTAGACACAGCGCGATGTCAACCCCGAATACCGGGAGAGACGAATCCTGTCTAACCGTCACTGCCTCCAAGTGCTTCGGGACTGCACCCAACCACCACCTGTTTGCACGACTCTTTTGAGCCGTGGTAGGATAGTGATCAAAGTACAGTGGGAACACACCCGAGGCGAAGTGACAGTGTCAAGTCAGCGGACTAAGCTGTACTCATGTCACCTGGGAACTGATAACTGACGATAGGTATAATACCAACTAGTCAGTTCCCGACGAGTCCTGTCCAGTGTACCCGTAACCTAACGAGCACCCACATACTATCTCAAGTACGACGTACTGACGGCTGTGGGACAGACCGTCTCCCACACTGGGATGAGAAGCGCATGCGCTGGTCTACTCCGGAGTATCGATGCCCTGTCTCGATAGTCCTGCGACCAGGGACCTGCATAAGGATGTGCTTATAGATTACCCAGCCCCACTAGTGTGACGGCCATCACATCGCTGGTAATCAAGCAAAGATCCTAAGGGCTCTACTAATGTGTATAGGCGATATACAAAAATAAACACATGTACACATTGAAATCGAAACAAACCAAGTAGCATACTACTATTTTGAGCAAGATTGTATATACAAGGTGAATATCCCAAGCATCCATTAAGTAATATACAAACCAGTATGATACAGTAATGGCATCTAGGGCATATACACTAACAATCTCCCACTTGCACTAAGGCCATGTACTGGCGTATCGAAGACCTATCATCTCGATCAGCCGCTCGAACTGAGTCTGGGGCAAGGCCTTGGTGAATGGATCTGCAGTGTTATCTTCTGAAGCGACTCTCCGAACCTCGATCTCCTGGCGATCCACGATCTCCCTGATCAGGTGATACCGCCTCAAGATGTGCCTGGATCTCTGATGGGACCTGGGTTCCTTCGCTAAAGCTATAGCCCCGTTGTTGTCGCAATACAGAGGTATTGGATCAACAATGGACGGAACCACCTGAAGTTCTTTCAAGAACTTCCTCATCCAGACAGCTTCTTTTGCGGCATCAGATGCAGCGATGTATTCCGCTTCCATCGTCGAGTCTGCAACGGTTTCCTGTTTGGAACTCTTCCAACACACCGCCCCTCCATTGAGGGTAAAGACAAAACCCGACATGGACTTGGAATCATCCTTGTCACTCTGGAAGCTGGAGTCAGCAAAGGCCTCGATCTGGAGGTCTTTTCCGCCATACACCAAGAACATCTCCTTAGTCCTTCTCAGGTACTTGAGAATGTTCTTTACCGCTATCCAGTGTTTCTCCCCAGGGTTAGACTGATACCGGCTTACCACACTCAGTGCATAAGCTACATCCGGTCTGGTACACAACATCGCATACATTATAGAGCCTACCGCAGAAGCGTAGGGTATAATAGACATGCGATCCCTCTCCAAATCAGTCTTGGGAGACAACTCTTTAGAGAGGGTGATCCCGTGACAAGCCGGTAGGTTACCGCGCTTGGAATCTTCCATACTGAACCTCTTCAGTATGGTGTCGATGTACCTGGACTGTGAAAGTCCTAATATCCTCTTGGATCTGTCACGGTAGATCCGGATACCCAGAATGTATGAGGCATCACCCAGGTCTTTCATGGAGAACCTGTGTGACAAGAACCCCTTGACAGATTGTAGCATAGGAATGTCATTTCCTATTAAGAGAATGTCATCCACGTATAAAACGAGGAATACTACAGTTCTCGCTACAAATCTACTATAGATGCATGGTTCATCTGGATTTTTGATAAAGCCAAATTCTTTGACCGTCTCATCAAAGCAGATGTTCCAACTCCGCGATGCCTGCTTTAGTCCATAGATGGACTTAAGCAACTTGCACACCTTTCCGCTGCTCCCACTCTGAATGAAACCCTCTGGTTGGTCCATATAGACACACTCCTCTAAATTTCCATTTAGAAAAGCTGTCTTTACGTCCATTTGCCAGATCTCATAATCGTGGAAGGCAGCAATGGCAAGAAGGATCCGAATGGATTTCAGCATGGCTACTGGAGAAAAGGTTTCGTCATAGTCCAAGCCAGGTCTTTGACGAAAACCCTTTGCTACCAGCCTAGCTTTATAGGTCTCAACCTGTCCATCTACACCAATCTTCCTTTTGAAGATCCACTTGCATCCTACGGGTTTTACCCCGTCTGGAGCAATGTCCAACGTCCATACCTTGTTGGTGTACATGGACTCCATTTCGGTCCGCATTGCATCCAGCCATTTCACTGAGTCAACGCTCTAAACGGCCTGCTGGAAGCTAGTAGGCTCATCATAATCTATGATGCAATCCTCTCTATCCCCGTCTATGAGAAAACCGTAGTATCTCTCGGGCGGATGAGACTGCCTACTACTCCTGCGGAGTGGCGCAGGAATGTCCTGTTCTGTTGAACCCTCTGGTTCCACTAAGCTTTCAGTAACAGTCTGTGGTTCTGGAACTTCTTCCAGTTCTATTGTGTTCCCACTTATCTGGGTTTCTAAAAACTCAGTTTCCAAAAAGCGGGCATGCTGAGAAACAAAGACCTTTTGCTCCTCAGCGGAATAGAAAAGATACCCCCTGGAGTTCCTTGGGTATCCCACAAACTTACACTGTACTGAACGTGCCTCTAGTTTGTCCGCATGCTGCTTTTTTACAAAAGCTGGACATCCCCATACCTTAAGATACTTAAGACAGGGTTTCTTCCCAGTCCACATCTCATATGGGGTGGTAGGCACAGTCTTGGTGGGAGCCTTGTTCAAGAGATACGCAGCTGCTTCTAGTGCATATCCCCAGAATGATCGCGGTAACTCAGCGTTACTCATCATGAACCGAACCATATCCAATAGGGTTCGGTTCCGTCTCTCCGATACACCGTTATGTTGCGGAGTGTATGGAGGAGTAAGCTGAGAGAGAATACCATTCTCTTTTAAGTAATTCAGGAATTCGGCACTTAAGTATTCTCCACCTCGATCCGATCTTAGAATCTTAATACTTTTGCCGGTCTGTTTCTCTACTTCATTCTTATACTCCTGGAATTTTCCAAAGGCCTCGGACTTATGTTTCATCAAGAAGACATAACCGTACCTTGAGAAGTCATCCGTAAAAGTAATGAAGTAAGAATGTCCGCTTCGGGCATGTGTAGACATTGGACCGCACACGTCACTGTGTACGAGTCCCAAGAGCTCGCTCGCTCTTACTCCTTGTCCAGTAAACGGAGTCTTTGTCATCTTTCCTTTGAGACAAGATTGACAAGTGGCATACGATTGATATTCGAACGCATTCAAATATCCTTCTGTATGTAACTTAGTCAACCTTCTCTCATTGATGTGACCCAATCTACAATGCCATAAGAAAGTCTAATTCATTTCCGGAGACTTTCTTTTGTGTGTATTCTGGACGTTGAAAATCTGTGGTTGGTTTAACACGTATATACCATTACTCAATGTACCTGACCCAATCAAAACTTGATTAAGGTGAATGTTTACAACATTACTTACAAACGCAAATTCATAACCTTCTTTAGAAACTAAAGATACAGAAATGATATTACAAGTTGCGTTGGGTACAAAAAAGCAATTACGCAAAACCAAAACATGTCCATCTGACATTCCCAGGTGATAGTCCCCCACGGCTTTAGCATCCATGCTAGCTCCGTTCGTAACTTTGAGGGTCATGTCACCTGCCTTCAAAACCCTACGGTTTCTCAACGCCTGCAAAGAATTACAGATATGAGATCCTGATCCGGTATCCAATACCCAGGAAGTAGAGTTTATTGAAAGACAGTTTTCAATAACATACACACCTGAAGCTGAAGCTGCAACCTGCTTCAATTCCTGTGATCTGGCCTTCCAGGCCCTGCAATCATTCTTCCAGTGTCCTTTCTTATGACAATAGAAGCATTCTTCCTTGTCCACAAGCTTCCCCGCTATCTTTGTTGCTTTTGCTTTTCCCTTCGTATCCACTTTACTAACACCGCCCCTTGGTTTGGCGGGGGCTTTCTTCTTCTTTCCCTTGGCTTTCGCCTTGGACCTAGAAGAAGATGATCCTCCTACAAACAAAGTGGATGTATCCCTACCTTTCTGTAGGGTGCCCTCTGCGCTCCTCAGCATGTTGAGGAGCTCTGAAAGTTCAACCTCTTTTTCTTGTAAGTTGAAGTTCAGTATAAACTGGGCGTAAGTGGAAGGAAGGGACTGGAGAACTATATCCGTATATAGCTCACTCTCTAATGTGATCCCTAGGTCAGCGAGCTCCTCAATGTAGCCGATCATCTTTAGCACGTGCTCGGCTACTGATGATCCGACGGCCATTCTTGTCGAAAATAACTTTTTCGACGCTTCGTATCTTGCGATACGAGATTGCTCTCCATACAGTTCTTTTGTATGAAGCAATATGGATTCCATGTCCATATTCTCATGCCTCCTCTGATGTTCGTTGTCCATCGAGGCAAGCAGGAGGCACTTGGCCTTCGCGCTATCAATCTCCCAAGTCTTGCGGATTTCCTTATCCGCGACGCTGGAAGTTGGACCAGGGACAGGGGGAGCTTTGGTGGTAAGAAGATACCCCAGCTTGTCATAAGTGATTGCTATCTTGACATTCCTGAGCCAATCTTTGTAGTTTGGCCCTGTCAGTTTGTTTTTATCTAGGAGTAACTTAAGTCCAGTCATGTTGATTGGTCGCTGCAATTAGGAGAGAGAAGAAGAAACACTCAGCATGATGCTCTTGCAAGTTTAGAGTGGTTTTTAGTTTGTCTAAACAGGATGGCTCCCACTGTTTCTCGAATCCCTCCTCAAACCATAAAGGAAGAATTAGCCGGGATCAATCCCACCGCACAATACTTGCTTAACCGTTCAGCCAGGCCGGTGTCGGTACTTCGAGGGAGGTTTTCCAACGCTTTCGCGAAGTTCCTTAATTAAAGAACCTCTTTTCCCTGGGGGCGTAGCCCCAGTAACACCTTTCTAGGCACCTACTAGGTTTATAGCATTGATCGTTAAGTGAGAAATTTCCCGAGGAGTAGCATATACTCACAGTAGGATCGGGATCCAAATATCATTGCGTGACGAAACTGAAGGAATCCTACCAGAATCATCACACTCCAAATGGTATGCAAATCTAGCAAGTTTCAGTACTTATGAAACTCCCGATGTGGATTTTTGCCCCATGCTCTTATGACCTTGACGAAGGTCAACAAATCATAAGTCACATGTCAAGTTCTGCCCGTCATTATCCAGGTTAATTTGAATCCACCCGTATATACCCTTGACGAAGGTCAACAAGGTAATGCGAATGTCCCAAACCAACGCATCTATCTATGCTACATATGAATACCCAATAGCTACCAATCACTATGCCTTGACGAAGGTCAACAAACACAGCTTGAATACTATTGAATATTCATACGAAACGACGGAGGGCTACGAATGGTTTTGGCAAAACCGTGAACGTAGTGAACTTGATTTGGTCGATGGAACGAGATAGCTTTTAAAAGGAGTGGCTCAAGCTCCGCATTTAAAAGTTGTTTTTGAAAAGAACCGAGTGGTTTTTCGAAAGTGTTCCAACGACTTTAACTTGGTTTATTATCTTGCATTAGTTCTTTTAATGCGTGATATTCTTGCATTAGTTCTTTTAATGCGTCCCATCATTTAATCCTACCATTGCAGAAAATAACCAAAATATGACGTACGCTTATGCCATTCGCATTCGCCACTGGGCCCCGTCATTACCCGTTAGGTTACTTAACTAACGACAGAGCGGGGGCTGGGCTAGCGCGTCTGTAAAACATAAGCAACGCCTAAATAATATCATATATAGATATACTGCAATGATAAACATTTCAGATCACAGATAAATACATTGGATATACTAGGAATCTGTAATTTGTACGAGCCTGTAACAAGAACAGATTACACGGTCGCGGTGAATAGCCAAAACCCCACCCAAGACCCCTACGGGTGCGGCAAACTACCCGCCAAGTACCCGAAGCGTAGCAACCTCCCTCATCTCCATGAGTAGGCCACTCGACACTTCGGTATACCCGGTAGTTTGTGCACCCCTCCATGGGTCTGTCCTAGGAGCAAAAACAGTAAAAAGAAATTATACAATGACGGCTACAACCCCGACCCGGTTGTGCGGCCATACAAATAATTATTACATCAATTTACAAATTTACATGAATAGCAAGAAAAGAAAACTCTCGTCTCACAACCCCCGGCTATTCACCCGCGACAATCCAACATATTTATATACACATTCCAATATCAAACACAGATCATGTATAACCCCGACCAATCGACTTATAGCGATTAGCCGACGTTCAATACATGCAAGCATCACAGATATAACCATCATAGTCAAAGTGCAGTGAAGTTCGGAAAAAATACGGAATTATAGGACCCCAAAAGGAAATTTCTTTTCTGGAAAATCTGGGGACATATAATATATTTCAAAAATCCCAAAACCAACACAGACACACACTGCACGAAAAATGATGCACAGAAGACGACAAACCGCGGCGCTTCCGCGGCACATGCCTACCTCGTGCGGCGGAAGCGCGGCGGTTTGAACGAAACAGTGGACCGTTTTTCATGAGTGTTCACACAAAACCCTGAGCCGAATTTAGGAGTATAAAGTTTTTCATTTTGACCAGAAAAAATTTCAACAGAAACTCAGGTTTTGTAAAAGTTTGGTTTTTTTGATTTTTCCGGTTCCGAACTTCGTTACACTTCACTACCAAGCTAGTTTAAGTTTAGTTAGTCTCTGATACCACTCTAAGTCCACGTTGCAACCCCCGGTTCTTACGGGGAGGCGGAAACGGTATAAAAATCAAATTTTTAGCGCAAGGGGCAACATGGACTAAGCAAAGTCGGGATCTTTAACTAAACTAAAACTAGCAAACTATGCTAAAGAGAGTTAGCTACTCGGATGGAGATGGTTATACCTAGCTTGTCTTGAACTCCTTCGTCTTCAAAGCTCCGATGGTGGTCCGATGGCTTCTTCTCGTCGTCTCCGTACGCCGAAGATAGATCCACCTGAAAGCTCCAACCTTTAGCTCCTTCTTCGTTCTTTGAAGAAACTAGTTCACTTGGTTTGCTAAACCTAGTGAACTAGAATGAGTAGAGAAGATTTAGAATGGGATTTTATCTATGGTTCTTGATTCTCAACTCATGAGACAAGAGAACCATAGATCAAGAGAGGGAGCAAGAGGTTGAGGGTGAGAGCAAGAGGAGAGCTCTAGAACAAGAGAGAGAATGAGCAAGAAAGAATGAGGCTCTCTTTTGTCTCTCACCCTCTCATAATCCAATGTAATCATAACTCATCATATCAATAAAAGTCTTATGTGATGGTTGAAGCAACCATAACCTTATCATGTCATGCACTCATTTTACTCAAATGAACAAGCAAGTAAAAGTCTTTGGCATGAAATGATAACCATGGTTATCATGATGGTCAACAAGTCAAGCCTAGTCAACCGGTCAACAAAGTCAACAAGTCAACAAAAGTCAACAAGTCAACAAAGTCAACAAAAGTCAACAACCAAGTCACCATAATACTTAATTAATATAATAGTTAATCGCATATCATATTCTCATTAGGGTTGAGCAAAAAGTCAAAAAGTCAACGGTCAACTGTCAACAACCCTAATGAGAATCCGCTGTCTGTGCCTCCCTGTCAACTGTGCATACACACCCGCATTCGCGTTCCGAGGAACACGAATGCAAACTGGATAAATCCAATCCCATAAGATACACTAGGATCTGGCTTAAACCAAAGCCCGCTAGTGTAAACTGTCCGGACATTGTACGTGCACAAGTGCACGGATGTGACCGAACCCTGTCGCAAAACCATGCGACCTGTCGCAATACCATGCGACCTCTACTCTTTTGCCTAAAGGCGAAAAGCTTTCTGTGTGGGACTCTAAAGACTCGACACTACGCTGGCAGTGGGTTTAACCACAGACCGCAAGCGGCACTAGCTGTGCGTAACGGTCCCCAGGTAATGCCGACAAGAAGACCGACGAGGCGAAACCCATCTGAACTCCTACTGAGCCTGAGTGTGACATTCTCCGTACAGTCCGGTCTGTTCGTCTGATACATCGCATGGCAGGCCTAGGGGGCGGTAAACGTCAGTCCCCCAATAGCGGTACAAGTCGTGCCGGAGCGAAGCCCAAAACACCCTGAGATAACACTGGAAACCTACCAGTATATCTCGTTTGCCCTGGCCAGGGACTACTCGTGTAATGGCTCTCCTAGACACAGCGCGATGTCAACCCCCAATACCGGGAGAGACGAATCCTGTCTAACCGTCACTGCCTCCAAGTGCTTCGGGACTGCACCCAACCACCACCTGTTTGCATGACTCCTTTGAGCCGTGGTAGGATAGTGATCAAAGTACAGTGGGAACACACCCGAGGCGAAGTGACAGTGTCAAGTCAGCGGACTAAGCTGTACTCATGTCACCTGGGAACTGATAACTGACGATAGGTATAATACCAACTAGTCAGTTCCCGACGAGTCCTGTCCAGTGTACCCGTAACCTAACGAGCACCCACATACTATCTCAAGTACGACGTACTGACGGCTGTGGGACAGACCGTCTCCCACACTGGGATGAGAAGCGCATGCGCTGGTCTACTCCGGAGTATCGATGCCCTGTCTCGATAGTCCTGCGACCAGGGACCTGCATAAGGATGTGCTTATAGATTACCCAGCCCCACTAGTGTGACGGCCATCACATCGCTGGTAATCAAGCAAAGATCTTAAGGGCTCTACTAATGTGTATAGGCGATATACAAAAATAAACACATGTACACATTGAAGTAGAAACAAACCAAGTAGCATACTACTATTTTGAGCAAGATTGTATATACAAGGTGAATATCCCAAGCATCCATTAAGTAATATACAAACCAGTATGATACAGTAATGGCCTCTAGGGCATATACACTAACAGGGGATTCGTCTCTCCCGGTATTGGGGGTGAGATCGCGCTGTGTCTAGGAAAGCCATTGCACAAAGCCCTCGGCCGAGGCAGGAGATTTATTGGTAGGTATTCCAGTAGTATCTCAGGGTGTTCTGGGCTACACTCCGACACGACTTGTACCGCTTTTGGGGGTCTGGCTTTTACCAACCCCTAGGCCCGCCATGCGATACTCATAGACGAACGGACCGGACTGTACGGGTATTGTCACTGACAGGCTCAGTAGGGTGTCAGGATGAGTTCGCTCATCGACCTCACTTTTGGTCAATACCTGGTAGCTCGTTACGTACGGCTAATACCTCTGACATGCTAGTGGTTAAATCCACAGCCAAAATATTGACGAGTCTTTAGAGTCCCCCACAGACAGTTTCTCAAGATTCGGGCGAAACGTTGTAGAGGCCGTTTGATATATGGCAGGGTCCGATCATATACTTGCAGTAGTGCACGGATCATGGTCGGGCGGATCATACTAGTGGGCTCTGGTTTAAGCCGGATCCTAGTATTAGATTTTTTTGATTACTTTAGTCTCATAGCATTCGCATTCAGTCGGAATGCTGATGCAGGTATGTATATACAGGTGAGGGGTATCCTTGTAATCCGTCACGAGTTTACTTAAGATGTTGCCGAATCTTTTTGTTGGACCAAACATTTGGATTAATGTTTGGATGGTTGAAATAATGAGCTAAAATTCATCATGAGGTGCATTAAATGTGGCATATGCAAGCTAGTGACTCATGGTATCATTATTTATGCAAATGTCACATTTTATGATTGATTTAATGTGTTGAATTGATAAAAGGAGAGAGAGGGGCAGCCATGTTATGGTTGTGAGCTCTTGTATTATTGATCTATCTCTTATTATTATCATTCCAACATCACAAAAGAAAAAAAAAGAGAAACATCTTCTTCTTCCTCTTTCTTCTCTAGCTCATTATCTCCATCAATGGCAACACCTCTAACCTCCATCCAAATCTATGGATGAAAGAGACAAAGTGATCACAAACATTCTCTACATCACCTTGCACACGTCGGCTAACACACTTCGTGCTCGAGTTGCTTCGGATGAAGCGGGAGCCCGTAAAAAGACTCGTAGATGTAGTGCCCTTTCTGATGAAGAGATCGAGATCGGAGTTGCCGCGGGGAGCTTGGGATGGTGGCCAAAGACCGAAGGACACGGATCGATCGGTATAGCTCTCTATCTTTTCTCTAGTTAGCTTGTTGTAGGTTAATGGTTCAATCCGGGTTTTAAGCTTACGATAGCGCCGGTTTCTAGTTTAGAAAAAATTTCGTTTCCACATTTTGGCCTCGGAAAGACGGCCGGGGCGCTACAGTAGTCTTACACACTGTACTCCGCCTAAGCGACCTTAGAACTTATTGATTGAAATTCCTTCATGATTATCTACATTCTTGCGATTCGATTTCCGTATCTTTATCGAATCCTACTTTCTTTTCAGCCATTATGCCGCCAAAGATTATGAGGGCATAGAGAGCGTCCGCGAGAACCGAGATTCGAGTTGACTCGTCCTAGACAAGGACTGATCCGGGAAGTACACCAGTTGTACCAGAGCAGACTGTTTCTCCTATGATAGATCAGATCGCTATGCTAGGGGCCGGTATGCAGGAGATGCGCCAGATGATAGGGTCGCTAGTTGAGACACTTCGAGCGCAGCGACCAGAGGTAGTTCCACCCGTTACGGGGACCGCGATGGTATCTACAGTACATGCAGTTGCCCCTGCAGCCATGGAGGTTATTGCAGTATCGCTATCAGAGTTTATGAGGCTGAAGCCTCCGGTCTTCACAGGCACCGATGCAGCCGAGGACCCACAGTCTTTCTTTGATAGGATGGCCCCGATATGTCATTCACTTAGATGCTCAGATGCACGATGGGTAGAGTTCGCGAGCTTTCGCCTAGAAGGTCTTGCGCAGAAATGGTGTGAATCGGTCAAGAAGGGCAGAGCAGCAGGTCTTCCTCCTATGACCTGGACCGAGTTTGTTACGGTATTTATAGGCCGCTTCCTTCCCCAGAGTGTCAGGGATGCCTGAGCACGCAGGTTCGAGTCCTTACGCCAGACGCCAGAGATGGCAGTGGCAGAGTACGATATACTGTTTACCGAGCTATCCGTTTATGCCCCATACCTAGTGGCGACTGAGGAGATGCAAGTCAAGAGATTTGTTCAAGGCTTACTTACCCCACTGTTCCTTGCGATCAGTGCGCAGTATTGCGAGACTTATGCAGCAGCTATAGATGCAGCCTTATTAGTCGAGGAGCGCCTTGCAGAGACTTCGACAGTTCTAGAGCCGAAGAGAATTCGTACGGGTACACCGGCACAGAGATGGCCATTTAGGGCCGCGACAGACACCTTGCAGGTGGCAGAGACTTAGGGCGAGGCCGGTTGTTCAGCTCTTATCCCCAGGAGGGTCAGCCAACACCATCCAGATGTTTCCGATGCGGGAGTACTTATCATCGTGTTCGAGATTGCCCGGAGCCACGTGAGGGCGAGACTGCTGTACCACACATCACACTTCCACCTTCTCCACCCCAGAGGGCGTTGCCTATTGTACCTACTATTGCTCCGTGTCAGGCTCATGCACAAAGAGGCCATGGTCGCGGAGGGTTTGCTCCGGGAGGACGAGGTGGCCGATGCCGAGGACAACCAGCTTCTGGCAGAGGACGGCCAATTGCTAGTAAGGGACCACCAGTCGCAGGTAGAGGACAGGTATAGGTTTTCGCTTTGAAGCATCAGGACGCGCAGGCGTCCAATGCAGTGGTCTCAGGTACCCTATCAGTATATTCTGTTGACGCACACGTGTTGTTCGATCCCGGATCAACACACTCGTACGTTCCACACAAATTGTACTGAGTTTGGATAGAGAGTCTGGGTTGCTTGATCAGCCGCTTGTCGTGACCACTCCCGTTGGAGAGTCGTTTGTTGCTAGACACGTGTTCCGATCCTGTGTTGTCCGTATTGGCGAGAGAGAGTTTCCTGTCGACTTGATCCTTCTTGAGATGTTGGTCTTTGACGCTCTTTTGGGCATTGATTGGTTAGCCACGTGCTATGCGTCTATGGACTGCCGCGAGAAGACAGTTAGATTTTGTTTTCCCGGTGAGTCGGCTTTTGTTGTGCAGGGGGACTGTTGTGCCGCCTCTCACAATTTGATTTATTCTCTTCGCGCTGGATAGCTATTGAGGAAGGGATGTCAGGGATTTCTAGCCAATGTTTGCGATACTAGAGTTACGGATGTTCCGTTGGACCAGGTTCCGATTGTTTGTGAGTTTCCTGATGTCTTCCTAGAGGAGCTTCCTGGGCTACCGCCTGAGCGCGATATTGCTTTTTGTATTGATTTGATTCCTGGCACGGGGCCTATTTCTATACCGCCTTATCGGATGGCCCCGGCGGAGCTTAGAGAGTTGAAGGGTCAGTTGCAAGATTTGCTGGATAAGGGACTTATTCGACCCGGTGTTTCTCCTTGGGGTGCTCCGGTCCTGTTTGTCAAGAAGAAGGACGGCAGTTTGCGTTTGTGTATCAACTACTGCTAGCTGAACAGGGTTACCATGCGGAACAGATATCCTTTGCCACGCATCGACGATTTGTTGGACCAGCTTTAGGGCGCAGGGTATTTTTCGAGGATCGACTTGTGATCAGGATACCATCAGCTGCGGGTTCGATAGGAGGATATACCGAGGACAGCTTTCCGCATGCGCTACGGCCATTATGAGTTTTTAGTGATGTCGTTCGGAATCACCAAGGCCCCAGCAGCGTTCATGGACTTGATGAACCGTATTTTCAGGTCGTATCTTGATTTGTTCATCATCGTATTCATTGACGATATTTTGGTGTATTCCCGGAGCAGAGAGGAGCACGAGCAGCATCAGCGGATCACACTGCAGACTTTGAGAGAGCACCAGCTATTTGCAAAATTCTCCAAGTGCGCATTCTGACTTGACAGCGTAGACTTCTTGGGTCACATGATTACACGAGATGGTATATGTGTGGACCCGAGGAAGATCGAGGCCGTTCAGAGTTGGCCTATACCCGCATCAGTTATGGAGATCCGCAGCTTTCTAGGATTGGCCGGTTATTACAAGCGATTTGTACAGGACTTCTCCCGTATTGCTGCACCTTTGACCGGGTTGACCCGGAAGGGAGTTCCTTTCGATTGGACGGAGGAGTGTGAGCATAGCTTTCAGCAGTTGCGGACTCGTTTGACTACGGCGCCGGTGCTATCATTGCCTTCAGGATCGGGCGGATTAGTGGTCTATTGTGACGCTTCCCGAGTGGGGATAGGGTCCGTATTGATGTAGCATGACAGGGTGATCGCGTATGCTTCACGGCAGTTGAAGAGACATGAACAGAATTACCCCACTCATGATTTAGAGATGCCTGCAGTGGTCTTTGCACTCAAGATCTGGCGACATTACCTATACGGCGAGTCGTGCCAGATATTCACTGATCACAAGAGCTTAAAGTATATATTTCAGCAGCGAGACCTGAATCTCAGACAACGCCGTTGGATAGAACTAGTAAACGACTACGATTGCGAGATCTTGTATCATCCGGGCAAGGCGAATGTAATGGCGGATGCCCTGAGCAGGAGGACCGGGGGTAGTCTATCCTGTTTGAGCGCGGTGCAGAGGCAGTCGTCGGTAGATTGGCAGATTTAATACGACAGCCGAGTGCAGTTCGAGTTCACGCCGATCGGGGGACAGCTTGCGCATGTTCGTGCATGCCCACAGTTGCTTGACCGTATACATGAGGCACAGTACAGTGATGACCATTGTTCTGAGATCATGGCACAGATTGGACAGGGCAGATTTTCCGAGTTCGTGATTGATGATCAGGGGACACTGCGATTAGGGACTAGACACTGCGTACCAGATGCTGAGGGATTGCGGCGTGAGATTCTTGAGGAGGCACATCGATCGGTGTATAGTGTTCATCCGGGTTCCCCCAAGATGTACCATAATATGAGAGATGTAAACTGGTGGGATGGAATGAAGCGGGACATCGCAGACTTCGTGTCGAGATGCCTGACTTGTCAGCAAGTCAAGGCCGAATACCAGAGGCCAGCGGGAGAGCTACAGCCGTTACCCATTCCGGAGTGGAAATTGGAATAGATTTCTATGGACTTCATTGTTGGTCTACCCAGGACTAGGCGAGGGTATGACTCCATCTGTGTGATCATGGATCGATTAAAGAAAGCGGCTCACTTTCTGCCGGTGAAGACGACTTTTGGATTTGCTTAGTATGCCCAGATATACATTGACGAGATTGTACGACTGCATGGAGTCCCGACATGTATTGTGTCTGGCCGAGGCACCCAGTTTACCAGTCGACTATAGCAGAGGCTTCAGGAGGCCTTGGGCACCCGCTTGAGTTTCAGCACAGCATTTCATCCGCAGACCGACGGCCAGTCAGAGCGGACTATTCAGACTCTCGAGGACATGCTCCGAGCGTGCGTTTTAGACTTTGGTGGTAGCTGGGATCATCATTTGCCCTTGGTGGAGTTCTCCTACAACAATAGTTTCCAGGATACTATTCAGATGGCATCTTTTGAGACCTTGTTTGGGAGGAGATGTAGATCGCCCGTCTGTTGGACAGAGCTCAGTGAGAGCAGTATTTTCGGGCCACAGATCGTACAGGAGACGATCGAGAAGATACAGCTGATTCGAGATAGGATGATGACAGCTCAGAGCAGGAAGAAATCGTATGCTGACAGATGCCGCCGCAGATTAGAGTTCGCAGTTGGCGATCACGTTTTTCTGAAGGTCTCTCCGATGAAAGGAATGATGAGGTTTAGATGGAAGGGGAAGCTTAGCCCCAAATTTATAGGTCCTTTCGAGATCCTCGACCGTTTGGGCGCAGTATGATTGAATGATTCTCAGTGTGTAGGTAGAAAATGTATAGAAATCACAACCAAAGAAGTTTGTAAACGGCAATCAATAACGGTGTCGATTGTAGCGCGTTAGTGAATACGGATCGTCCACAGGGAAAGTGAGATTTGATCGTAGTTGATTTAGATGAATTGAAAATTAAAGAGGGAAGAAAAGAGAATTCGATTCAAGATTTATGAAAGTGAATTTCAAGAATTATCTAGATCTAAATCTAATATCAAGAAAACTAAAAATCAAGAATCAAGAATTGATGATATCCAAATTAAATTAGTTATCAAGATTTGTAATGAGGCTCGTAGGAATCGATCGAATCGATAGTGAGGATGAAGACTTGTGATTACGTATTCTTATCCATTGATGATTTGTTGCTAGATCGATGACGATCAACGAGAATTAGGGATCTCTTGCGGAAACTAGGGTTTCATCATCTATCCCTTGTCCTTTCGTTGATTTTCATTCACATTCTAGCCTCTAGGAAATTCAAGCATCGATCGTTGATCACTAATTAAGAGCGAAAACATTCAAGAAAGCATCTCGCTCGAAACTAGGTCGTCGATGATTCAATTTACTAGAGTTTACAAAACTCATAGGACTTAAGAATCGTACAAGAATCTAATCATCATCAACTATCAATTTTCTCGATTCCTCCACGTGCGGAGTTTTTACTCAAGCATCATATCAAAGACAACAATCAAGAATTGAGATCTCATCACAATGCAAGAATGTAAAGAGAGGAAGATAAAGAAATTTCACCTTTTATTAATCAACAATTTTGTTACAATTCTCTCAAGATCTACAAGATTCGAGGAAAGAACTTGATCGTCGAATTAGCTTCGCATCGTCTCCGTGAGTCGCGGATCGTCTTGTATCAGTTGCTCGGTTGGATATCGGCGTCGCTTCTAAAAGATTGAAGGCTTCTTGCTTGAATTGTACTCGGAGATCTTGAATTGATCAAATTGTGTTACTCAATTTGATTTGAATTTTATTTGGATCTACAATTTTCCCTCCACTTTTCAACAACATCAAACCCTAGATCTAGATCTCATTTTATAGCCTCAACCCTTTTCAATTCAAATTCAAATTTCCCTCCAAAATGAACAACTTTTCCCTCCAAAATGAACCAGCTCATTTGAATTTTCCCTCCAAAATAAACTACCTCATTTGAATTTTCCCTCCAAAATGAGGTTGTTAGAAAGAATTTTCTAGAAGAAGTTTGTTGGAGGGAATATTCTAGAATGAGGTTATTACAAGGAGGCTTCTAGAAGTAGGTTGTTATAAGGAGGCTTCTAGAAGAAGGGTGTTGGAGGGAGCCTTCTAGAAGAAGGTTGTTCCAAGGAATATTCTAGAGTGAGTTTGTTATGCAGAGCCCTCTGGAAAAAACCACGTGGTCTTTTAGAGTCCTCTGGAAGCTTGGCCGTTACAAGGAGGCAGGTGGAGAAAATTTGAAGCTGTGACATGTCCCTTGCGCCGCGGATCCTCCGCGGGAAGGGCCTATTGGCCGCGGATCCACGGCTTATTGAAGGTATCTGTGCATGAAATTTCTGGGCTGCTATGTTCTGGATTTTTGGCACTTTCTAGGATGCTTGGAATCTTCTTATTCATTCCAGATCTCATGTCAAAGACTTGACGTATGTAGCGTCTTGAAAAGTCGTTTTGGTGTTTTCTTGAAATTCGGTGAAAATTCGGTATTTTTCCGAAAACCGTCTTTCTCGATATTTTGCAGTTTAGGGCTAATTATACCTAAAAAGGATAGGTAATTTCTTGTTTTTAGTACCTAATGAGTTATTTATGAAATTTTGGTCATTTAAAATTTTTTCCCTATTTTTCAATTTTTTAATATTATTTTAAGCCGGTAAGAAAATACATTAAATAAGCGATAAATACAAATTTTTCCGGGCTAATTTTAATCTCTAAAATTATGATAATTATATTCTAGTGATAACATGAATTTTTAGTAATTTATTTTCATTTTTAACAAATTTTTGTGATTTGAAACGAATTTATTGAATTTTGGGCTAAAACTTGCAATTTTTGAGTTGTAGGGGGCCTTTTTGCATAAAATTTCTTTTGTAAAACCCCTCTATCTTTTTCCTCAGCCCTAGGACAGCCCCACCTTGTGTGAGACCAGAAATTTCTGGCCTCTCTCTTCTTGGTTTCTTTCTTGAGTTAAATTGTTGGTTTTTGGATTTATTTTAATTTATAATGGATAAAGTATGATACATTGACTTTGGAACTTGACCCTTGACCTTCCCACTCACCCCACACCCTCCCCCATACCTCATTCTGGCCGAAATTCCTGCACACCCTCTTCTTCCTCTCTTTTCTTTTCATTTTTCTTCAATTTCTTCAAGAAATACATCAAAATCCATGATTTAATTCAAAAATCCAAACAAAAATCCTTATGCTATCATTATCCTTAGCCATTCTTGCTTGGACCTTGGTGTTGAGGCCATCAATTGGAGCAAATTTTCTTGCTTGATCCATAGATCAAGAGGTATAATTCTCATCAAGTTGCTTTCTTTTGCTAAAAATTCCTTTAATTGTATGGTTAGTGTTAAAAGTTAGCTTATTTCTAATCTAGTTTAAAAGAGTAGTTTGTTTAAATTAGGGTTTTGAAGCCATGATAATTAATTAAGTTGTTTATTAGTTAATCTAGTTGTTAGTGAACTAATCTATATGGTTACCTTGTTATGTAGTCTTTAATTATGCTAATTTAGGTAATTTTAGAAGTTGATTTTAGTTGTAAATTATTGTTTTTAAATTTTCAAGAGAAGGTTTTTGTATGGAATTGATATTTGAAACTTGATTAGTGAGTTGATTAAGTTTTAGAAAGCATTATTTAATTGATTTAAACCTAATTTGCTATCTAGTGTTTTGCTAACCTTAATCTAAGAGGTGAACTTACTAATTGGGGTTGAAATTAGTGTTAATTAAGTTTTTCAAGTATGGTTTTTGATTTGCAATTGCTATTTATAAAAATCAAGAAAGGGTTTGGTTGTGGAATATAGGTTTTGGAGCATGGTTAATGTGTTGTAATTAGTGGGTGTGGATTGCTTGTAGTGTGCTTGGGTGAGTATGCTTTATTGTAGTCGTTTTGTCGCAAATCGGCGATTTTTGCACCGATTTTTGGAATGTATATGCTTACTAGATTTTTATATAAATTATGTGATGGACTATTTTTGATATCTTGATGATTGTAATGGCTTGTCCTACGACTTTTAGGATGCGTGAGTGCGGTTTTTGGGTAGTCGGGTTTTAGTTTTGCCGGGTGACCCAAATCGGCGTTTTTGGCAGTTTTTGCGATTTTCGCGTGTGTTCCGCGCACTTTGTGCACGTTGTACCTAGCTAGCGAACTTTAGTAGTTTCGTTGGGGTTTACGTCGTTCTTGATATGTAACCTTATAATTGGTAATGATGTAAATTCCAGGTTCGGTCGCGGAAACGTCAGACGCGGCGCGAAAGGGAAAGGCGGTGATTGGACACAGCTAGCCAGGGATCCCGGTGAGTAGATTTAACATCTACGGGGGACGATCGTTTGGATGGCGCAAGTCGCCCGATAGATTTAGTAAACTGAAAATAAAATAGTAAACTGGATAACCACTTGTGACATTAGAATAATAATACTGGCATGATAATTGCTGCAATTAGATCAATATGTTATACCCATATACGCAAACTCAATTGTAGGACACATGCACCATTACCAGGTCTTTATATGCAGCACGAGCACTATTCATGTTTACACACACACCCTGGTAATTGCCATGCCACCACACTAGATAACTTTTAAATTGAAACCTTTTACTAATTGATACTTAAACCGGTGCTATTGCCTTTAATTCCTTAAAATGAAACCGTAGAATTGCTATTCATGTGCATGTACTTCATCATATTAATTGTTCATGCTTAATCCATTAATCACACATCGCAACTTGATTATTGATATCATATGCATTCATTATCACTGATATATGCACTTATGAGGATTTCTTGAGATTTTATGATATTGCTGGATTTCGGGGGAAAGCCGCAAAATTTCCAAACTTATGATATTTTTAAAACATGTAAATTGCGGTTTTCTAGTGATGTAAGTGTCGTCCACCATGAGTTTGCTGTGGCTTTGGAAATCCGTGTCGAGGAGTGGAGGAACCGGCACGGGTACATGGTGGGCCCGGTAAGGTACCCCGGGGCAAGAGGAATGTGGTGATGACGTTGAGCCTGGCAGGGGACGGATTACCTACCGGTGACTGTTTGGGACGGCGGATATCCAGAGGATACCGACCGTGGCCACTAGATGATGAGATATTGATATTTGAGATGGGTCAGCCGGACGGCTGAGGCCAGCGATACATTTATGAGATTTGAGACAGCTTTTGGGGTGTCGTTGCTGGACACCGGTTTTCGTCGATTCATTGACATTTGCTGGCATTCTAAAAGAGTTTCAAAAACAACATCTGATAAAATATTTTTATATGTAAACCTATTGAGACCTCAGATATTCATGTTGCATACATATTCGTACACTGATGTTGTATACACACCTGCTAGTATATCCATATTGCATACATACTCGCCATTATGTCCTGCCTTACCTGTATATAGATGCTAGGATGCTTGTGTGCATGCATTCGATAGCCTGTGTAAATGTTATTTATTACTCACGAGTTGGCAACTCACCCCCGTTGTGCCATAGCCTGTTGCAGGTCCGCTCCGTCAGTTCAGTAGCGGCGGGTGCGCTTGCTTCTTTTGCCTCTTTTGCCTGGACTCGAGATTTGCTCATAGGTGGGTTATGTTAATATTTTTGTACCACCTTGTATATTCTTTGCATCTAGTGTACTCCATCTACTGTTTCTACCAGATTATTGTATATTGACCTAGAGATGAGACTGTGAGGTTTGTGGATTTTATGCTGTATTTTGGGGGTCGAGCTCACTTGAGCCGACATGCTACTTTTTCATGCTTCCTTATGCTTTATTATGATTATTATGCTTGCTGTCATTTACATTGCGTGGGATTTGTGACCGCCTTGTGGCGAAGAGCTAGCTCCCGCTTGGGGATGCCCTATTTTGTTGGATTCATGTATATATTTTATTGTACCCATTTTTGGGGGTCAGTATTTACAAAGGAGACTCTGCCGAAATTTTCGGGAAAAATTGGTATTGTTTTTAAAAAGGGTTTTACATGACTTATTTGATAACTCGCTTTCAATTGATTGGGTTTTCTTCACTCTTTTGCTTAATTGGTTTTGTTTTCTGGGCTTTGGCTTACTTATTTTACGGACGTCTTTAGACGTTTCGTAAACTTAAGTGCCAGTCACGTTCCGTACCCTGCGGGTCGTGACAAAGTTGGTATCAGAGCGATAGGTTTACCTTTGTGAGTGTAGGAGGACCCTTGGTAGATGGAGTAAGTGACTTAAGCAGGGTAACGTAGCGTCCGTATGTCCGCGGCATACTTACGATACGGTACTCCGCCTAAGTGACTTTAGGATACTTGCTTGGAAATTTCCTTCTTCAATTCCGTGTATCCTATGATCCTATTGCACTGTCCTTATTATCCTTTTCCTGTACCAGCCACTATGCCGCCGAAGGCTACGAGGGCACAGAGGGCTGCCGTCAGAGACGAGATTCGAGCTGGCTCGTCCGAGACTAGGACTGAGCAGGGTGGTATGCCTATGCCGCAGGGACAGACTGATCCGCATTCCCCAGGTCGCATGGATAGGCTTGAGTCCGGTATGGAGGAGCTGCGACAGATGATGGGAGGCATGCAGGAGTTACGACAGATGGTGGAATCGTTAGTAGAGGTCAATCGAGCACAGAGATCGGATATTACTCCCCCTGCAGTCGTTTCGAGACCGAGTCGGATTCGCACTGATATGTTAGCACCTAGGAGGGTTCGCAGAGGCTGTGGTGGATTCTTTAGGGGCCAGTTATATCGCCTTCACCCATATGGTCAGCAGCCATGGTTAGGATGTTTTTGGTGTGGTAGCCTGCATCATCGTATCAGAGACTGTCCGGTGAGACGACAGGGAGCAGCGACAGTTCCGCATGTGACCCTACCACCATCACCACCCCCTCCTCAGAGAGCCCTACTTTCTACCCCAGGCGATGCTCCACGCCAGTTAGGTGCACCGAGAGGCCGAGGACGTGGCGGTCCTGTTCAGAGAGGACGAGGAGGCAGAGGCCGAGGTCGAGGTCCGCCCGCTATCGGTGGAGGACAGGCCCGAGTATTTGCTTTGACACCGCAGGATGCGCAGGCATCCAATGCCGTTGTGACAGGTACTTTGCCAGTTTGTTCTTTCGACGCGCGGGTATTATTCGACCCAGGTTCCACACATTCGTATGTCTCTACACACTTTGCACCGATGTTGGGCCGTGAGTCATCGTCGTTGGATCAGCCGCTTGTTGTTGTTACTCCGGTAGGCGAGTCGTTTGTCGCTCGGTTTGTATTTCGTTTGTGTTCCGTTCGTATCGGGGAGAGGGATTCATCAGTTGATTTGATACTCCTCGATATGTTGGACTTTGATGTGCTTCTGGGCATGGATTGGCTAGCCACTTGTTATGCTTCGGTGGACTGCCGTGAGAAGGCAGTCAGATTTAGCTTTCCGGGAGAGCCAGTCCTTGTTATTCAGGGAGACCGCAGTGTCGCCCTTCCCAGCTTAATTTCTTCTCTTCGCGCTGGTCAGCTCTTGCGGAAGGGATGTCAGGGATTCTTAGCGTTTGTTTGTGATACTCGAGCTTCAGAGATTCCGTTGGACCGGGTCCCGGTAGTTTGTGAGTTCCCTGATGTTTTCCCTGATGAGCTACCTGGGCTACCGCCTGAGCGCAATGTTGAGTTCGGCATTGATTTGATTCCCGGTTCGGGGCCTATTTCTATACCGCCTTATCGGATGGCCCCGGCAGAGCTTCGAGAGCTGAAGGATCAGTTGCAGGATTTGTTGGACAAGGGGCTTATTCGACCGAGTGTTTCTCCGTGGGGTGCTCCGGTCCTGTTTGTCAAGAAGAAGGATGGAAGTTTGCGCTTATGTATCGACTACCGCCAGCTGAACAAAGTTACCGTTCGGAACAGATATCCGTTGCCGTGCATTGATGATTTGTTCGACCAGCTTCAGGGTGCGGGGTATTTTTTTCGAGGATCGACTTGCGATCAGGATACCATCAGCTGCGAGTTCGACAGGAGGATATACCGAGGACAGCTTTCCGCACGCGTTACGGCCACTACGAGTTTTTGGTGATGTCGTTCGGACTCACCAACGCCCCAGCAGCATTCATGGATTTGATGAACCGTACATTCAGGCCGTATCTTGACTTGTTCATCATCGTGTTTATTGACGATATCTTGGTGTACTCCCGGAGCAGAGAGGAGCACGAGCAGCACTTGCGGATTACGTTACAGACTCTGAGGGAGCACCAGCTGTTCGCGAAGTTCTCCAAGTGTGCATTCTGGCTGGACAGCGTCGGATTCTTGGGTCACGTGGTTACGAGAGACGGCATTTGTGTGGACCCGAAGAAGATTGAGGCTGTTCAGCAGTGGCCCCGACCTACATCGGTTACTGAGATCCGTAGTTTTCTAGGCTTGGCGGGCTACTACAGGCGTTTTGTTCAGGACTTCTCCCGTATAGCTGCACCGTTGACCAGTTTGACCCGGAAGGGAGTTCCTTTCGTTTGGACAGAGGAGTGCGAGCGCAGTTTTCAGCAGCTACGGACTTGTTTGACTACGGCGCCGGTATTATCTTTACCTTCAGGATCAGGCGGATTTGTTGTCTACTGTGATGCTTCGCGAGTGGGATTAGGATGCGTTTTGATGCAGCATGGCCGGGTGATCGCTTATGCTTCTCGGCAGTTGAAGAAGCATGAACAGAACTACCCCACTCATGATTTGGAGATGGCTGCAGTGGTCTTTGCACTGAAGATTTGGCGACATTACCTATACGGCGAGTCGTGTCAGATATTCACCGATCACAAGAGCTTAAAGTACATATTTCAGCAGCGAGACCTGAACCTCAGACAGCGTCGTTGGATGGAGTTGGTGAAAGACTACGACTGCGAGATCTTATATCACCCAGGCAAGGCGAATGTGGTGGCAGATGCGTTGAGTAGGAGGCCCGGGGGTAGTCTATCCTTTTGCGCGCAGTGCAGAGGCAGTCGTCAGCAGATTGGCAGATGTTATGCGACAGCCGAGTTGAGTTCGAGTTCACTCAGACAGGGGGACAGCTCGCGCATGTTCGTGCACGCCCACAGTTGCTTGACCGTATATATGAGGCACAGCGCAGTGACGACCGTTGCTCAGAGATCATGGCACAGGTGGGACAGGGCAGATTTTCCGAGTTCGTGGTTGACGATCAGGGGATTTTACGATATGGATCTAGATTGTGCGTACCAGATGCTGATGGATTGCGGCGCGACATTCTTGAGGAGGCACACCGATCAGTGTATAGTGTCCACCCCGGTTCCACCAAGATGTACCATGATATGAGAGAGACCTACTGGTGGGACGGGATGAAGAGGGACATTGCGGAGTTCGTTTCGAGATGCCTGACTTGTCAGCAAGTCAAGGCCGAGCACCAGAGGCCCGCAGGAGAGCTACAGCCGTTACCCATTCCAGAGTGGAAATGGGAGCAGATTTCGATGGATTTCGTTGTGGGTCTACCCAGGACCAGTCGAGGGTACGACTCCATCTGGGTGATCGTGGATAGATTGACGAAAGCGGCTCACTTCCTTGCAGTGAAGACGACTTTCAGCTTCGCTCAGTATGCTCAGCTCTATATTGACGAGATCGTGCGACTACACGGCGTACCGACTTGTATCGTGTCAGATCGAGGCACTCAGTTCACCAGCCGACTTTGGCAGAGACTCCAGGAGGCTTTGGGCACTCGTTTGAGCTTCAGCACAGCGTTTCATCCGCAGACCGACGGACAGTCAGAGCGGACCATTCAGACTCTCGAGGACATGCTCAGAGCGTGCGTTTTAGACTTTGGTGGTAGCTGGGATCGTCATTTACCTCTAGTGGAGTTCTCCTATAACAACAGCTTCCAGGATACGATTCAGATGGCACCTTTCGAGGCATTGTATGGGAGGAGATGCAGATCGCCCGTTTGTTGGACAGAGCTCAGCGGGAGCAGCATTTTGGGGCCGCAGCTTGTTGAGGAGACGACAGCGAAGATACAGTTGATCCGAGACCGGATGAGAGCGGCTCAGAGCAGGCGAAATCGTATGCAGACAGGCGCCGTCGCAGGTTAGAGTTCGCAGTTGGCGACCATGTTTTTCTGAAAGTCTCCCCGATGAAGGGCGTGATGCGTTTTGGGCGAAAGGGGAAGCTTAGCCCTAGATTCGTAGGTCCCTTCGAGATCCTCGAGCGGGTTGGCGCTGTTGCATATCGTTTGGCTCTTCCTCCCAGCTTTCCCGATGTTCACCCCGTCTTCCATGTTTCGATGCTCCGCAAGTACCTTCACGACCCTTCGCATACGATTCAGCACCCGACAGTCCAGCTAGAGCGCGACCTTTCCTTTGCAGAGCAGCCGGTGGCCATCCTGGATCGGCAGGTGAAGAAGTTGAGGTCGAAGGTTATACCAACCGTCAAGGTCCTTTGGCGTAGCCCAAGCAGCGAGGAGGTTACCTGGGAGACCGAGGGCGAGATGAGGAAGAAATATCCCCATCTCTTTGAAGGTACGCGTAGCTATATTTTTAAATTCGGGGACCGAATTTCTTTAAGGGGGGAAGATTGTAGCGTCTTGAAAAGTCGTTTTGGTGTTTTCTTGAAATTCGGTGAAAATTCGGTATTTTTCCGAAAACCGTCTTTCTCGATATTTTGCAGTTTAGGGCTAATTATACCTAAAAAGGATAGGTAATTTCTTGTTTTTAGTACCTAATGAGTTATTTATGAAATTTTGGTCATTTAAAATTTTTTCCCTATTTTTCAATTTTTTAATATTATTTTAAGCCGGTAAGAAAATACATTAAATAAGCGATAAATACAAATTTTTCCGGGCTAATTTTAATCTCTAAAATTATGATAATTATATTCTAGTGATAACATGAATTTTTAGTAATTTATTTTCATTTTTAACAAATTTTTGTGATTTGAAACGAATTTATTGAATTTTGGGCTAAAACTTACAATTTTTGAGTTGTAGGGGGCCTTTTTGCATAAAATTTCTTTTGTAAAACCCCTCTATCTTTTTCCTCAGCCCTAGGACAGCCCCACCTTGTGTGAGACCAGAAATTTCTGGCCTCTCTCTTCTTGGTTTCTTTCTTGAGTTAAATTGTTGGTTTTTGGATTTATTTTAATTTATAATGGATAAAGTATGATACATTGACTTTGGAACTTGACCCTTGACCTTCCCACTCACCCCACACCCTCCCCCATACCTCATTCTGGCCGAAATTCCTGCACACCCTCTTCTTCCTCTCTTTTCTTTTCATTTTTCTTCAATTTCTTCAAGAAATACATCAAAATCCATGATTTAATTCAAAAATCCAAACAAAAATCCTTATGCTATCATTATCCTTAGCCATTCTTGCTTGGACCTTGGTGTTGAGGCCATCAATTGGAGCAAATTTTCTTGCTTGATCCATAGATCAAGAGGTATAATTCTCATCAAGTTGCTTTCTTTTGCTAAAAATTCCTTTAATTGTATGGTTAGTGTTAAAAGTTAGCTTATTTCTAATCTAGTTTAAAAGAGTAGTTTGTTTAAATTAGGGTTTTGAAGCCATGATAATTAATTAAGTTGTTTATTAGTTAATCTAGTTGTTAGTGAACTAATCTATATGGTTACCTTGTTATGTAGTCTTTAATTATGCTAATTTAGGTAATTTTAGAAGTTGATTTTAGTTGTAAATTATTGTTTTTAAATTTTCAAGAGAAGGTTTTTGTATGGAATTGATATTTGAAACTTGATTAGTGAGTTGATTAAGTTTTAGAAAGCATTATTTAATTGATTTAAACCTAATTTGCTATCTAGTGTTTTGCTAACCTTAATCTAAGAGGTGAACTTACTAATTGGGGTTGAAATTAGTGTTAATTAAGTTTTTCAAGTATGGTTTTTGATTTGCAATTGCTATTTATAAAAATCAAGAAAGGGTTTGGTTGTGGAATATAGGTTTTGGAGCATGGTTAATGTGTTGTAATTAGTGGGTGTGGATTGCTTGTAGTGTGCTTGGGTGAGTATGCTTTATTGTAGTCGTTTTGTCGCAAATCGGCGATTTTTGCACCGATTTTTGGAATGTATATGCTTACTAGATTTTTATATAAATTATGTGATGGACTATTTTTGATATCTTGATGATTGTAATGGCTTGTCCTACGACTTTTAGGATGTGTGAGTGCGGTTTTTGGGTAGTCGGGTTTTAGTTTTGCCGGGTGACCCAAATCGGCGTTTTTGGCAGTTTTTGCGATTTTCGCGTGTGTTCCGCGCACTTTGTGCACGTTGTACCTAGCTAGCGAACTTTAGTAGTTTCGTTGGGGTTTACGTCGTTCTTGATATGTAACCTTATAATTGGTAATGATGTAAATTCCAGGTTCGGTCGCGGAAACGTCAGACGCGGCGCGAAAGGGAAAGGCGGTGATTGGACACAGCTAGCCAGGGATCCCGGTGAGTAGATTTAACATCTACGGGGGACGATCGTTTGGATGGCGCAAGTCGCCCGATAGATTTAGTAAACTGAAAATAAAATAGTAAACTGGATAACCACTTGTGACATTAGAATAATAATACTGGCATGATAATTGCTGCAATTAGATCAATATGTTATACCCATATACGCAAACTCAATTGTAGGACACATGCACCATTACCAGGTCTTTATATGCAGCACGAGCACTATTCATGTTTACACACACACCCTGGTAATTGCCATGCCACCACACTAGATAACTTTTAAATTGAAACCTTTTACTAATTGATACTTAAACCGGTGCTATTGCCTTTAATTCCTTAAAATGAAACCGTAGAATTGCTATTCATGTGCATGTACTTCATCATATTAATTGTTCATGCTTAATCCATTAATCACACATCGCAACTTGATTATTGATATCATATGCATTCATTATCACTGATATATGCACTTATGAGGATTTCTTGAGATTTTATGATATTGCTGGATTTCGGGGGAAAGCCGCAAAATTTCCAAACTTATGATATTTTTAAAACATGTAAATTGCGGTTTTCTAGTGATGTAAGTGTCGTCCACCATGAGTTTGCTGTGGCTTTGGAAATCCGTGTCGAGGAGTGGAGGAACCGGCACGGGTACATGGTGGGCCCGGTAAGGTACCCCGGGGCAAGAGGAATGTGGTGATGACGTTGAGCCTGGCAGGAGACGGATTACCTACCGGTGACTGTTTGGGACGGCGGATATCCAGAGGATACCGACCGTGGCCACTAGATGATGAGATATTGATATTTGAGATGGGTCAGCCGGACGGCTGAGGCCAGCGATACATTTATGAGATTTGAGACAGCTTTTGGGGTGTCGTTGCTGGACACCGGTTTTCGTCGATTCATTGACATTTGCTGGCATTCTAAAAGAGTTTCAAAAACAACATCTGATAAAATATTTTTATATGTAAACCTATTGAGACCTCAGATATTCATGTTGCATACATATTCGTACACTGATGTTGTATACACACCTGCTAGTATATCCATATTGCATACATACTCGCCATTATGTCCTGCCTTACCTGTATATAGATGCTAGGATGCTTGTGTGCATGCATTCGATAGCCTGTGTAAATGTTATTTATTACTCACGAGTTGGCAACTCACCCCCGTTGTGCCATAGCCTGTTGCAGGTCCGCTCCGTCAGTTCAGTAGCGGCGGGTGCGCTTGCTTCTTTTGCCTCTTTTGCCTGGACTCGAGATTTGCTCATAGGTGGGTTATGTTAATATTTTTGTACCACCTTGTATATTCTTTGCATCTAGTGTACTCCATCTACTGTTTCTACCAGATTATTGTATATTGACCTAGAGATGAGACTGTGAGGTTTGTGGATTTTATGCTGTATTTTGGGGGTCGAGCTCACTTGAGCCGACATGCTACTTTTTCATGCTTCCTTATGCTTTATTATGATTATTATGCTTGCTGTCATTTACATTGCGTGGGATTTGTGACCGCCTTGTGGCGAAGAGCTAGCTCCCGCTTGGGGATGCCCTATTTTGTTGGATTCATGTATATATTTTGTTGTACCCATTTTTGGGGGTCAGTATTTACAAAGGAGACTCTGCCGAAATTTTCGGGAAAAATTGGTATTGTTTTTAAAAAGGGTTTTACATGACTTATTTGATAACTCGCTTTCAATTGATTGGGTTTTCTTCACTCTTTTGCTTAATTGGTTTTGTTTTCTGGGCTTTGGCTTACTTATTTTACGGACGTCTTTAGACGTTTCGTAAACTTAAGTGCCAGTCACGTTCCGTACCCTGCGGGTCGTGACAACGTATTTATATCAACACTTTTCACAGTTTTGGCTCTTTAACCTGGAATTTCCTGCACAGATTCTCGAGACAAGTATTGCGATATACACAGATGATGCATGCAATGATAAACACTCAATTTCCATCAAAGTGCCGGTTATAAAGTATAACACATGTTATTTGGTATTTTACAGTCAATTTGCTAATATGTGCTATATTCATTCCGAACACCTTTAGATGAGTGCAAATGGTAGGGAAATTGACGTGTTAAAAATCCAATATTTTCGACTGATCACAGTAGCATATCGTTTGGCTCTTCCACCCGACTTCCCAGATGTTCACCCCATATTCCACATGTCGATGCTTCGCAGATACCTACATGATCCTTCGGAAATGATTCAGCATCAGACAGTTCAGCTCGAGCGCGATCTTTCGTTCACCGAGCAGCCAGTAGTGATAGTGGACCGGCAGGTGAAGAAACTTCAATCGATGGTCTTGCCATCTGTGAATGTGCTTTGGCACAGACCGAATGGTGAAGAGATCACTTGGGTAGCCGAGGGCGAGATGCGGAAGAAGTTCCCTCATCTCTTTGAAGGTATGCGTAGCTTTATATATTTAAATTCGGGAACGAATTTCTTTAAGGCGGGAAGATTGTAACACCATAGGATGTGATTAGTAGCTAATTATACTTTAAAGTTTGGTTTTTAATAAAAAGTTTACCAAATCGATTTTCTAATATTTTATCATATTTAATGAATATTTTATTAGAATTTAATTAGCTTTGCACACACATGTGCATGTAACCTAGGTTTAAATTAGGGTTAAACCATGTTTAGCAACCATGGTAGACTAACCCTTTCTTATTAAGCTAAATTGATTTTACTTAAGGGTATTTTTTTTAAATGGAAAATGATTTGAATGGAGGTTGACATAGAGGGAGAAAGAGAGAGAAAGAATTCATGTGGGCATCATGGCATGAGCCCATGCTAGCATTAAATGAGGTGAGAGAGAGAGGGGTTGACTCTCATATCACTCAATTGTTTGCATTTTCAAACACTCATTTCTCACTTCTCTCTCCCTCTCACTCTCACACTCCCTCACAACACCACAGCAGCAGCAGCAGGAGCTCCAGCAGCAGCAACAGGCAACAACAACAACAACAACAAGGAGAAGCAGCAGCCACAACAGCAACACCAGCAGTTCCAGCAGCATCAACACAAGCAACAGCTTCAGCACAGCAGCTCCAGGCAGCAGCAGTAGTAGCAATCAGACCTCCTTTTCTTTTTCTCCTCCTTCTCCTGCTTCCTAGGATCTATTGGGGGTATATTTCTTAAACCCAACTCCTTTTTGCTAAGCTTATGTGTTGTTTTAGCTTCGATTAGTGTTTTATGTGGTTATTAGTGCTAGATTGTGTTTGATGTAAGACTTAAGTTAAGGTAGGGTTTTTATAGCTTATTAACCTAATTATGTGTTAATACTGCTGTTTTAATCAAGTAGTGCCATTAGATTTAGCTAGATCGCCTTAAAGTCGCAAACTTAAAAATTTAAATATGGTTTTGAGGCAAACTGTAGGACTTTGAGATCTGCTACAATTGTGAGCATTTTCTAGCCTAGCAAACAACTTCAAAATAGTGTGCAGGCAGTATAGGCTAGTGTGTTGAAATACGAGACCACCTTTTACCCTTAGACCCGGCGGCCTACCCCCAAAATCCGGCGTCGTCGGCCACCGTGATGAGTTAGATGTTGGTGCTTGGTCTAGTGGTGCCTGTAGGTGTTTTTCTGTGTTTAGTGTTATTTATTTTCCCTATTCGTCTGCAAGTTGAAATCTGGGTTTGTTTAGCTAAGTTTTAGTGTTTTGTGGACTTTGACGTTAAATTGGTGGTTTGGTTGGAGACTAGGATGATTCAGGATGGTTTATGGTTAGACTAGCTCTAATATATGCTGTTGGTATCGCTAGATTCCTGTTAACTCACCTAGTTCCACAAAATACCCTATTGTTGCAAACTTAGTGTTTTGAAACGTTTCTAAACTAAACTTTAGGATACGTAAAATCTGCTGTTACTAGGGTAGTATTTTTAGTAAGCAAACATATACACTAGGCTATGAATTGTGCTAGGATCCTAGTATAGGGACCTGGACCCCTTCCACCGGTTTTTGGCCGGTTTGATACCCTATGCCGCCGGCCCAATTTTTGGGTATTTTTATGGATTTTGGCAGGTAGCTGTCTGTAGGTATTATGAAAGGTTTGGCCTTGTTTGATTTTCTTGTTTTAGCTCCAGATTAAATCTAGGACCGTTTACCTATTTTTAGCGTAGCGGGACTTGCGCGACACGTACGATGCGTGTTGAGTTGGTTTGCTGTGTGCCACAGCGTGTTGCGTTGGGTTTTGGCGTATGCACACACGTTACGTATACACGCACGCGTTTAATATCGCGTTTTTGCAAGATTTTGCTTATGTATATCTCTTGTGTGAATTCCAGGTTCGCAGGTGGGTACGTTGGGCGCCGCAAAGAAGGGAAAGCAGATAGTCGGCTACACTTAGCATGAGACCAGGTGAGTAGATTTAACATCTACGGGGAAATCGCCCGTATGGCGTTATGCGTCAGGGCGTAATAGGATATTTTAGTTGTATGTGTTCATATGTATACTATAGTAGCACACCATCTCCTGTTGCATATAGAATGGTAATTATAGAACACTGCACTGTCACTAACGGTTTAAGCTGCACGAGCACTAAATGTATGTTACACTAACACCGTTAGTGATTGCCATGACACTCGCACTATAGGATTACCGCATCATTGATGATTAAACATGTTTCTGCCATATATTGCGCACATTCATATTGTATATTGACATCGATGCACACATACACACTGTGTATTCATATTAGTGCACCTATACATTGCTACACTTATATCTGTGTATACATCCACTTGCACATCCATATCTATATACACACATATGTTACATACATGGATGATATTGACATGATTTAAAAACAAAGGGACCGCATGAGAATTTTCAAAACCGGAATCTTTTAAAAGAGTGGTTTTTCCCTTTTTACTCTTAATGTCATACGACACATTGCATGGATTTACGTATTGACTTTGGATTTATGTGATTTCTGGATTTGAGAACCGTGGTATTATTTTAAATAATATGCATTGTTTTAAATACCCGGTTTCTCTTGATATGATATTTCAGTGCGTCCACTGTTGGAGATAGTGCCCTCAGAGTCAATTATTGGGTCACAGGCACGTGATTGCAATGATTGAGGGGAGGACCTATCCCGGTAGGACAGTCTTACTCGAGATGATAGTATGCTATCTGGTTTATCTTTATCATCGTGTACTGCTTTAGGTGACCTTACGAGTCGCTATTACACGTTGATAAAGCCCCTAGGATTCTTGCTTGACTTCCAGCAGTATGAGGGCGATCATATAAGTGGGAGCTGGGGTCTACAAGCACATCCTTAAAAGGTCCCTAGTCGTGGGAGTTTCGAGACAGGGCATCGATTCTCCACAGTAGACTAGTGTATACAGTCGAGACCCCGACGAGGGGCGGTGGCCGGTCTCACAAGCCACTGGTGTCAGTTGGTTCACCTAAGATGTATACAGGTGCTCATTGGGTTATGAGTACACCGGACAGGACTCGCCGGGAACCTGCTAGTTGGGATATACCAGACGTCAGATAGCAGTTCCCAGGTGACATGTGTACAGGTTAGTTCATCGACCTGGGATCGTCATTTGTCTCGTGTGAGTTCCCACTGTACTTTGATTACTACCCTACCACGGCTCAAAGGAGTCGTGCAAACAGGTTTTAGTTGGGTACAGTCCCGAGCCACATGGAGGCAGTGAGCGGATCTGCAGGGGTTCGTCTCTCCCGGTATTGGGGGTGAGGTCGTGCTGTGTCTAGGAGAGCCAGAACATGAAAAGTCCTTGGCCAAGGCAGGAGATTTGCTGGTAGGTATTCCAGTAGTATCTCAGGGTGTTCTGGGCTACACTCCGACACGACTTGTACCGCTTTTGGGGGTCTGACTTTTACCAACCCCCTAGGCCCGCCATGCGATGCTCATAGACGAACGGACCGGACTGTACGGATATTGTCACTGACAGGCTCAGTAGGGTGTCGGGGTGAGCTTCCTCATCGACGTCCCTTTTTGTCAATAGCTGGTGGCCCGTCACGTATTGGCTTATACCTCTGACGTGCTAGTGGTTAAATCCACAGCCATAGTATTGACGAGTCTTTAGAGTCCACCACACAGACAGTTACTCAAGTTTCGGGCGAAACGCTGTAGAGGCCGTATGGAGATATGGCAGGGTTCGATCAGATACGTGCGGTATTGCACGGATCGTGATCGGACAGTTTTTACGAGCCGGCTTTGGCTTAAGCCGGATTCTAGTTTTAGATAGTGTAGTTTTGTCTCTTTGCATTTGTGTTCAGTTGAAATACAAATGCGGGCATGTATTTGCAGTAGCGGGGTTTTCCTGTAATTTATTACGGGATCGGTTTTATGAAGTTGCCAGTTTGTATTCCGTTCCGGCCGGTTTTCCTTTTTTCCTTCTCGGCCGGACTTTTCGTTGGAGGGGGATTAATTGCAAGTTTGCAATTAACTTTGTTGTGAGGGGTTTTCTTGCATATGTTGCTTTTGATGAGACTTGCTTCATGATGAGATTCTTTTTTAATCTCATCACTTGCTTTTCTTGTGAAAGGTGGTGAAGGGATTGAAATGAGAAATGAGTTTGACCATTTTCCATATTGTTGATATTCTTCTTCTTGCATTTTTTTCTCTCTCCAATCTAATTCTATGGAGAGGGGGGGGCGGCCACTTTGGCAAGAGAGAGGAGAGGATTATTTCTTTGTGAGGAAAAAAAAGTTTCATATCATTTTTATGCTACCAAAATTCCAAAGCACCATTTTCTTTAGTTGCTTTCTTCTCCTCCTCACATCCTTCCATCAAGGCAACTTCCATAAACCCTAAAGAGACAACTCACTACACTATTCTATAGCAAGCCTTGGACGCGTCGGCTAGCCAACTTCGCGCCCGAGTTGCCTCGGTCAAGAGGCGGGAGCCCGTAAAAGATTCCGGCTACGTGGTGCCCTTTCCGACGAGCAAGGAGGTGACGGAGATTCCGCGGGAGATCGGAGTGGAGACGAAGACCGAAGGACACGGATCGTTTGGTATAGCATCTCTACTCTTTTCTTTTTTGCTAGCTAGCTAGGTTAATGGCCCGATCCGGGTAAAAAGTCCGCGGCGGTGCCGTTTTGCAAAGTTCGCAAAGTTTTTGTTTTCCGCGTTTCCGGCGTCGGATCGACGGCCGGGGCGCCCCCGCGGGCTTACAATGGTATCAGAGCCACGCCATTAACCTTGCCTAGCTTGCTCTAGCGCGTTTAGAACCCGATCGAACAAAATCCCCAAAAACCGTATTTTTGTGCACATGTGTTCTCTGTTGAAATTTTTTGAGCTCCTAAAATTTTTCAGGTTGTTTCAGAGGCATGTACAAGCAATTATAAGAAATCTGGGAAAATACGATCCACTCATTCCATACTTAGACCGCGGAAGCGCGGCCAAAACCCAGGTTTGGCCGCGCTTGCGCGGCGGAAATAGGGAATTGTCCACCATATTTTCCCAGTAAGCTTATCAGTTGGAAATAGGGCTTTTGGGATATTTTATTTGGGCCCAGTTTTTCTGTAAGTGCTACAGTAGTATTTGGGGCCCACTTGATAATATTTGTTCGATCGGATATTTTAAACATGCCAGTTCACAGTTTTTACATTATATCTGCGACCATGAATGTCACTTGATCGGTAAATCCCGTCTAACTGCTATAGCCCGGTTAGACGGATTTGCGAACGTGACTTTCACGTTGATGTTCTGTGATTGTACTGTGTTGTTGCGGATCGGTCGTGGGGGATAGCCTGGTTGCAGTGGTAGTACAGTTTTGTTTTATATGTACATTTGATATTGCGGGGCGAGCGTCCGACATGTGGACTGCCGTCACTGCCTGTTTGTATTATTATTTTGGGGCACGACCTGGTTGCGGTCGATGTACCCGTTGTATGTATATTTTACTTTCTGTACTAGGTCTACCCCGCGGAGGGGTGCACGGATAGCCGGGTTCTAGAGGGCAACAAGCCCGCATCTCATGGCATTGAGACGGAGGGGGCTTCACTCTAGGATTGGCGGGCTATTCGCCGCACTCGTAGGGGGTATAGGGTTGACCCAGGAGGGGTGCCCAAGTTACCGGATTCCGTGAAGTGCTGGGTGGTCCATTCACGTTGCTGAAGGGGGCTGCCTCGCTTCAGGTTTTGGCGGGTAACTTGCCGCGCCCGTAGGGGTCTAGGATTTCATTGCACAGGCTATCCACACGACCAGGGGAACGTCGGGTTTCAGCGGCTCTGTGAAACCCGGGGATCCCAGATATCTGTATTGATCTGTGTTGCTATACATTTCTGTGTTGCATTGTTTATCACGCCTTGAGCGAAATACTATATATTGGTATATATATTTATAGATGTTGTATATGTTTTTCATCCGCGCTAGTCCAGTCCCCGCTCTGTCGTTAGTTAGCTAACCTAACGGGTGATGACGGGACCCAGTGGCGAATGCGGATGGCATATACGTACGTCAGTATATTTTCGTTCTTTATGGTGTGATCAATTGATGGGACTGCATTGATTCGGATCAATGCAAGTTAAACAAACCTATTCTGATGTTGTTGGAACACTTTTTCAAAAAGCTGTTATTGCAAGGGCGTTCTCTTTTGTTTTGCACAGTGGTATTCAGTTGGAATATCCTGCTCCTCAGTCGACGAGGCAAGGGCCGAGATCCCTTCACCGGGAGTGACCCCTTGGACAGAAGTTTGCGTCAGGGCATTAACTTCACTATAGCCGATTGCTTTTGCTTTGCACCGTGGTATTCAGTTGGAATATCCTGCACCTCATTCTACGGGGAAAGAGCCGAGATCCCTTCACCGGGAGTGACCTCTTTAGCAAAGGTTGTCGTCACTATATTTTTATAAAGCTATCAGTTCCTTCAACGATATCAAGTTCATTACGTTAAAGGTTTTCGCCAGAAACCATTCGTAGCCCTCCGTCGTTTCAGACGGGTAGCACGTAGTATTCATGCTATGTTTGTTGGCCTTCGTCAAGGCATAGTGTATGGTAGCTGCTTGTTGCCTTTCTGCAGCATAGATAGATGCGTTGGTTTGGGACAGTCGTATAGCCTTGTTGGCCTTCGTCAAGGGCTTGTGCGGATGGGTTCAAATCAACCTGGAGAATGACGGGTAGAACTTGACATGTGACTTATGATTTGTTGGCCTTCGTCAAGGTCATAAGAGCATGGGGCAAAAATCCACATCGGGAGTTTCAAAAGTACTGAAACTTGCCAGATATGCGCATACCTTCTGGAGTGTGATAACGTGAGCGGATTCCGTCACGTTATCATGCGATGAGAGTTGGATCCCGATTCCCACTGATGAGTTGGTTTACTCCTCGGGTTATCCCGGCTAATTCTTCTTTCAGGTTTGGGGAAGAATTTGACGTTACAGTGGGAGGTTTCCAGATTAGATAAATTGGTAACCATTCTGATCTAGGTTAGAGTGCACGCTGAGTGTTTCTTTTCTCTCTCTCTTTGGCAGCGACCATTGACCCGACCCTAGACTATGACTCAGTGACCAAGTTGACCGAACCTTCTTAACACTGGCTTTTGGATTGTCAGAGTTGCAGACCTCTTTGCCACTCCTACTTTTACTCTTTTCTCCGGGACACCCCGTATTACTACGAACGTCCACTTCCATTGGACAAAACCATCGTATGGTTATATACGAACTCGAAGGACTTCGAGGATGGTTTCTGGTTCTGGAGAAAAAGGAATAAAGTACATTCAGTTGTCTCTTCTTTTCACCTTCTCTCAGGTTGCGAGTACTCCTTGGTTTAGGAGTAGTACACCTATTACGCAAATTGGATAGTCTTCTTCCAAACCTTAGGCTGGTGCCGAACGGTGGGGAATGAAGAAAGCCAATTAGCCTAAACGGTGTACAGAAGGTATTAAGTTCAGACAAAGCAAGGGATTAGTAAGAGGGCAAAGTAAATTGCGACTGCTATTCACGACCAAACCATGTACTTCTTTGTCAATCCTAAATCACCTAAGAATTAAGTACATTCGGTTGTCTTTTATCCTCACCTTCTCTCGCATTGCGAGTGCTCCTCGGATTAGGACAGTACACCCATTATGCTTTTTGGATAGTCTTCTTCCAAACCATAGGCTGGTGCCGAACGGTAGGGAAGGAAGAAAACCATTTGGCCTAAAGGGGTGTACAGAAGGTAATGACTAAAGACATATAAAGGGATTTGGAAAGGTGGCAAAGAATTATACAGTTATAGTTGTGAATCTGGATAATGGAAGAGGCATTACTAAGAATACCAGGATACCCCATCGAAACATTTCAATGTTTCAGTTTCACTGTGTACAGTTAAAAGAAAACTGATTTCCCAATTAGACACTTACTCCAGGGTATGTATTTACCAGGTTGGATTCTCACATCTGTATGGTTTTACAGATGATGAGTGGGAGTAAGTTATTGGGAATTAGGTGACCATCCTCATTATATCGGGATTCGTTGTAATCGATGATATTTGAGGAAGTCACCTGGGTTGTTTGCCGGTCGGCAAATATTTGGTTTTGAATATCCGTTGTTGTGCACCAATTTCAAATTGATATATCTGTACGTCTATTTTTATAGAGTGAGACATACCTTTTTGAAATTATGTCTATGACATTTACCTATACCAGTGGATGGTTAGGTAAGGAGCATTGAACAACGGTGTAATTCTTCTTAACCAAAAGTACAGTTTTCAACCTGCGACACACAGTGAATGAGTCGCTAGACTCAGCGGACTTATACAGAGTATTGTATGTCGTCCAGTGTCCATGAGGACAGAGGGGTTGGTCCTCGTACTATATTCTGTTTACTTTTAACTTCTCTAGTTCTTAGACATGTGTTTCGTAGAAACACAGGGTCTAAGTTTTGAGGAGTTATAGGTATAAGAGTAAAGTAGAGAACCAAGTGTTGCAAGTATCGAGATTCTTCAAGGAGATCGAAGATGTAGATACTTGTGAATGGTATTCAGTTGATAGTAATGATTAAGAGAACTTGCTTCTCTTTCAGGTTACTCATAATTGGAAGCATTCCTAAGTTGAGTAACGCTGATCGGCCTCCTTCCATTATGTTGACATGCACTGGAGACAGCTGCATGATTTGAATCTGGTTCAATTAAATCAGTGCCTCTGTTTCTTGGATATAGAACAGTTCATATCTTGACATTATTAAGATACGGGGAGTTGTCCGGCTTATGCTTAAAACCAGACTCTGGACAACTCAAGGCACGTTTCTGTAATGGCTGTTTGTGGGTTGACCCGGGCTATGACGAGGGTTGACTTTCTACCATCTGGAAGATCAATAGTGATATTGTTCTTGACTCGCCACATTTTTTAAAGAAATAGATTTTTCAGAAAACAGTAGTGGGAGTATGGTAGGACTGGAAGTGATTCCAGAACCACAAACGATTACTGAAGATTTGATAAAGAACCTAAAGATTCAATCTGGTTTGACATTCCATTGGCCACTCCGCAGATATGGTGGGTAACCTCAGGCACTCGAGAGGTACTTCGGTATGCTCAAGGACGGTGGCAGGGAGGTTCTTGTTTACCCACACTTGCCATTGCTGTTGTTCCAGGCTGCGAGACCCGGCGGGAGGATGAGTATAGCGTCGTTCTAAACTTGCTTTAGAAGTGTACGTGTATATGACTCTGCCAGAGGGTTGTCGTAGTCAGTGGGAGCAGCGGAAGCATTGGTGGACAGTTAGCTTATGTCTATTTATAGACTAAAGCAGATGTAGCGGAGATAGATCATCTATTTCTGATGTGAAGTCATAGGTTTGACTTCATCAGAATAGGGGATGGATCTGTTAAGAAGGTAGTAGGGTGTGATGTCCTGGTATTTGATGACATACACAGAGTAGGAAGTGATATTCCTATACTACGATCGGTTATACTTTGGTCGTCACACAGTGGTTTCTCCATATAGGACTTGGATATGATATCAGACATTCTGGTTACTAGATCTATGGTTTTAGATCTAGATTTGGGTGGTTTCCCAATCTGGGTACTTTGACCGCATTCTATGAGTATATAGAATGGACGACTCCTGGCACGGTAGTGTACCTGCAGGTAATGGAGTCACCCTCTCTAAAAGTGTCTTACAGACTAATGGGGAGAGGGATACGCATGATTGACAGATCACTTGCTTAGGCAATTGAGTCAATCATGAGATGTCAAGTACCACACCAGATGTTGTTCTTGCAGAAGGTGCAATAAGTTGATATTGATCCAATCCTGGAGAAACAGTCGGAAGCAGTTTTAGAACATAAGTGAATGTTCTAGGAATTTGATAACGACAGCCTCCTTTAGGAGACGGTTATTATTCCAGGCTTCCAAGGTGACCTGGATGGCAGAGTGGCTGTCAGAGTTATAGTTTTTCCCTCTAACGAGGGGCAGTATTTTGGACAGGTGGTCCAGGTGGATACTGAGGGAAGGCATGGCGCAGGATACTGATTAAGTTCAGTTGACGATACAGTCTAAGAAGTTTGGATTTGGAGTTCATTTATGAGCTAGGTCCCATCAGACATCCAGACATTCTAGGACAGGTATTGCTCATTTCGGGAGATGGCTTTCTCCGCGAACTTGAGATTTAGAGAGACATAGAAAGAAACATCAAAGCGGATCCACTCACTGAGGCTATTCCTCAAACGCAATAGTTTTGCAAACGATCTTTGTGAGACTGACTAGTAGAGGAGTTGGGTGTTCGGTATCACACGGGCTGTGAGTATGCGACATCGCAATAAATAGCCTTGAGTGCAAGTGGGAGATTGTTGGAGATAGTGCCCTCAGAGTCAATTATTGGGTCACAGGCACGTGATTGCAATGATTGAGGGGAGGACCTATCCCGGTAGGACAGTCTTACTCGAGATGATAGTATGCTATCTGGTTTATCTTTATCATCGTGTACTGCTTTAGGTGACCTTACGAGTCGCTATTACACGTTGATAAAGCCCCTAGGATTCTTGCTTGACTTCCAGCAGTATGAGGGCGATCATATAAGTGGGAGCTGGGGTCTACAAGCACATCCTTAAAAGGTCCCTAGTCGTGGGAGTTTCGAGACAGGGCATCGATTCTCCACAGTAGACTAGTGTATACAGTCGAGACCCCGACGAGGGGCGGTGGCCGGTCTCACAAGCCACTGGTGTCAGTTGGTTCACCTAAGATGTATACAGGTGCTCATTGGGTTATGAGTACACCGGACAGGACTCGCCGGGAACCTGCTAGTTGGGATATACCAGACGTCAGATAGCAGTTCCCAGGTGACATGTGTACAGGTTAGTTCATCGACCTGGGATCGTCATTTGTCTCGTGTGAGTTCCCACTGTACTTTGATTACTACCCTACCACGGCTCAAAGGAGTCGTGCAAACAGGTTTTAGTTGGGTACAGTCCCGAGCCACATGGAGGCAGTGAGCGGATCTGCAGGGGTTCGTCTCTCCCGGTATTGGGGGTGAGGTCGTGCTGTGTCTAGGAGAGCCAGAACATGAAAAGTCCTTGGCCAAGGCAGGAGATTTGCTGGTAGGTATTCCAGTAGTATCTCAGGGTGTTCTGGGCTACACTCCGACACGACTTGTACCGCTTTTGGGGGTCTGACTTTTACCAACCCCCTAGGCCCGCCATGCGATGCTCATAGACGAACGGACCGGACTGTACGGATATTGTCACTGACAGGCTCAGTAGGGTGTCGGGGTGAGCTTCCTCATCGACGTCCCTTTTTGTCAATAGCTGGTGGCCCGTCACGTATTGGCTTATACCTCTGACGTGCTAGTGGTTAAATCCACAGCCATAGTATTGACGAGTCTTTAGAGTCCACCACACAGACAGTTACTCAAGTTTCGGGCGAAACGCTGTAGAGGCCGTATGGAGATATGGCAGGGTTCGATCAGATACGTGCGGTATTGCACGGATCGTGATCGGACAGTTTTTACGAGCCGGCTTTGGCTTAAGCCGGATTCTAGTTTTAGATAGTGTAGTTTTGTCTCTTTGCATTTGTGTTCAGTTGAAATACAAATGCGGGCATGTATTTGCAGTAGCGGGGTTTTCCTGTAATTTATTACGGGATCGGTTTTATGAAGTTGCCAGTTTGTATTCCGTTCCGGCCGGTTTTCCTTTTTTCCTTCTCGGCCGGACTTTTCGTTGGAGGGGGGTTAATTGCAAGTTTGCAATTAACTTTGTTGTGAGGGGTTTTCTTGCATATGTTGCTTTTGATGAGACTTGCTTCATGATGAGATTCTTTTTTAATCTCATCACTTGCTTTTCTTGTGAAAGGTGGTGAAGGGATTGAAATGAGAAATGAGTTTGACCATTTTCCATATTGTTGATATTCTTCTTCTTGCATTTTTTTCTCTCTCCAATCTAATTCTATGGAGAGGGGGGGGCCGGCCACTTTGGCAAGAGAGAGGAGAGGATTATTTCTTTGTGAGGAAAAAAAAGTTTCATATCATTTTTATGCTACCAAAATTCCAAAGCACCATTTTCTTTAGTTGCTTTCTTCTCCTCCTCACATCCTTCCATCAAGGCAACTTCCATAAACCCTAAAGAGACAACTCACTACACTATTCTATAGCAAGCCTTGGACGCGTCGGCTAGCCAACTTCGCGCCCGAGTTGCCTCGGTCAAGAGGCGGGAGCCCGTAAAAGATTCCGGCTACGTGGTGCCCTTTCCGACGAGCAAGGAGGTGACGGAGATTCCGCGGGAGATCGGAGTGGAGACGAAGACCGAAGGACACGGATCGTTTGGTATAGCATCTCTACTCTTTTCTTTTTTGCTAGCTAGCTAGGTTAATGGCTCGATCCGGGTAAAAAGTCCGCGGCGGTGCCGTTTTGCAAAGTTCGCAAAGTTTTTGTTTTCCGCGTTTCCGGCGTCGGATCGACGGCCGGGGCGCCCCCGCGGGCTTACATCCACTATGTGTTTTCTCGGTTCTGAGACGTGTGACTTGTGAACCCGAATCGAGGAGCTGGACGAGGCCGATTGCGGGTATATGGTGGACCCGGTATGGTACCCCGGGGCGAGAACGGATCTCTGTGCAGCAGACGGTGAGCCTGGCAGAGGGACTGCTACCTACCGGTGATTGGTTGGACTTGGCGATTATCCGGAGGATACTGACCAGAGTCGATAGATGGATACGGGACGACACGTACTGCTGGGGCCGAGGGCCGATTCCGCAGACGGAGCCCGTGGGCCGATCCGGACTGACGGAGCCCGATACTTGAGGATTTGCGTGTCGATGCTGGACACGATCATTTCTTGATATTTCGAGTGCCGATGTTGGGCACTCATGATTCTATGAGATTTACAGGATTCGAGGGCCGATTGGAGTGACGACGCCTGAGTTTTACTGGGATTTGGGTGTATTGATGGTCACGGGTTATTTTTCCACGTTGACAATCCGTGTAGATATTATTTATTCCCATGCTCAGCATTCAGTGTTATACATCTCATCCCGTATCTGTAGTACCTGATAGAGTACATTTACTATGCATGATTATTGCATACCCAGCTCATCCTATATAGATGTTATTAGATTGAATTTGTTGCATGATTATTTCATACCCTGTTCATCATATAGAGATGTTATTAGATCGTACTTGTTGCATGATCATTGCGTATCCAGTTCATTCATATCGATATTATCTGTTTGCATAGGTTAGAGTATCGCAGTACGTGCATACTCGCGATTACCTTTATATGTTACCTACTATTCACGAGTTGGCAACTCACCCCCGTTGTGCCACAGTGTTTGCAGGTTGCCCCTCAGAGTAGTCGCGGCAGGCTCTTTCCTTGCATCTTTTGTTACGGATACCACTGTAGTGGGCGAGTCAGCCATTGTGCTGATAGGTGGGTTTTTGCGGTATCTGTTTATTTTTCAGTTGTATACACTGTTGTATCTAGTACTCTCCATCTACTATTTATGTATTGACTTAGAGACCAGTTGTGAGGTTGATGTAAATTATTTTGTACTCTGGTGTCGAGCTCGTTGTGAGCCTACTTTACCTATGCAGTTTTACTTTTCATGATGTCTTCGCTTATTTTTGCTCATTCTTCGCTACGGCGTCGTATATTATCATTGTGGTGATTGTTTCCGCCGTTGGGCGTGATTGCTCCCGTTTGGGATGTTTTATTCTTATCGTATATCATTTTACTCAGATCTTGTTTGTACCCGATTTCGGGGCTAGTTTTTACAAAGGAAATGCTGCCAAAATTTTTATGATAATAACTTAAACTTTAAGGAATTTTACAAAACACTTAAGGTTTTCTAAATGTTTTAACAAATGTTTCCATTAAATGTTTTAACACTCATTACTTTTCTTATGGTTTTGATTTCTGGGTTTCGGCTTACTTAGTCGCGTTACGCCTGTAGACGTCACGTGGTTAAGTGCCGGTCACGGGCCGAACTTTGGGTCGTGACACTCGACATGATACTATGCTATCTGGTTACCTATATCTTAACTTGTAGACTGGTATTTATACTATCTGTCTCTCACATGTTGATAAAGCCCTTAAGATATATACTTGACTACCAGGACTATGATAGAGATCATCCTAGTGGGGCCAAGGTAGTTCATAAGTACATCCTTTAATTGTTCCTAGTCGAGGGTGTATCGAGACAGGGCATCGATATTCCAGAGTAGGCTAACGTATAAGCTTCTTGACCCATATGATGGGCGATGGATGATCCCACATCCATTGGTGTTTGACATCAAAGATGGTATACGGGTGCTCAGTGGAGACTGGATACACTAAACAGGACACACCGAGGGCTCCTATGTTGTAGTATATCTATCGTCAGATAGCAGTCCTCTGGTGACACTGGTACAGGTTAGTCTGTAGACCCGAGATAGTCATAGTGTCTTGTGTGTCTCCCACTGTGCTTTGAATTCCTCTTTACTACGGCTCAAAGGAGTCATGCAAACAGGTGGATTTTGGATACATTCCCGAGTCACATGGAGGCAATGAGCGATAGGAGGGGTTTGGTCTCCCCAGTATTAGGGGTTGATGTTGCACTATACTCGGTTGGTTATAACTGGAAGTCCCTGGCCAGGGCTGCTGATGAGTACTACTGATAAGAGTTATCAGTAGTTTCTCAAACCGTTATACGCCATACATCGACATGACTTATCACGTTACTGGTGGCTGACGTTTACCACCCCTAGACATGATATGCGACATATCAGACGAAGAGACCGGACTGTACGGTAGTGTTACTGATAGGCTTCATGGAGAGTATGGACGCGCTTACTTGTTGATCTTCATATCGCTCAATACCGGGGTAGCCGTTACGTCAAGCTAGTACCGCTGACGGCTTATAGGTGATTGATGTGATCATCACCTACTGCTGGTGTATTGACGAGTCTTTAGAGTCCCACACAGAAGTTTCCTGGTTCAAGCGAAACGAAGTAGGACACATATATGATATGTGGGCCTGATTAAATACTAGTATGTGATACCGTATTGTAATCTGGCAGTTATCTGTTATCAGTCAGGTTATATGTAATATAACCGGATTGTCGAATCAAGTGTTGGTTTGATAATGCGATATTCAGATTAATGATATTAGTCGGTTATATGTGATATAATCGGATTATTAGATCAAGTGTTGATTTAATAATGTGATATATATTTTATGTGATATAATTATATCTTAACTAATATCATTAGCTCACTAATTGCTTTATTTATATATATAAATTAATGTATATTTGATATATATAAATATATATATATATATATATATATATATTATATGAAGCATGGCATGCTTTTCTATTTTTAGAAAATAGAAAAATGAGGTGTAAATTGTGGAGATATATATGGTATGGTTCAAGGCATGGGTTTATATGTTTTTATATTACTCTTGGCTCACTATTCAAGAATAGTTGCAATTTTAATTGCATTTTTATTCCATGCTTGAATGAGTGAGGAGAGAGATGATTCATATTATTGTTTCTACACTTGCTTCATGCTTAATGCCTTAGCCATTTTTCAAGAGCTCTTTTCTTCTCTTGCTCTCTACAATTTTCTTCACCTCACTTCCAAGCTCAAAACCCTCACATGAGATGTGAATCATTGTGCTTGTAAGACCTTAGTGAGCATTAATTATCCCCTAATTAATCATCCCACACCAAACTGGAAATTTGGTGTGGTGTGTTTCCTACGCTAAAAGTGTTTAGTGTAGTGAAAAGCTTGTGCTTGTGGACTTCGGGTGGATCATCTTTAGCGCGAAGATCACGAAGGAGGTTCGTTCAACTTGGAGAGGAGCCTTAAAGAGTAGCGTGGATTTCATCCTGGATCTTTTGAAGAGAAGGACAAAAACTACAAAGGTTGTATGCTCTTAAAGTTTCTCTTAAGCTTAATCACATCACAAAGGAAAACCCTAAAATTCTAGTAATGATCTTGGAAGTCTAACTTAGCACCTAGAAAAATTAAAATTTTGGCATTCTTGGTGCTACTTGAACCCCTTGACGGTGCCAAGGTCGACTTTCATGGTATCAGAGCCAAGCTAGAACATTAGAACTACTTGTAACGACGTTAGAAATCCGCCGTTTTTATCGGGCAAAAACTACCGAAAAAACAGTTTCGAAATTGATGTTTTGAGTTGTTTGCACACTCCACGGGCTCACGGTTTGAACCGAGAAACCGCGGGGTGGAGCGTGTGCACCCCGGGGACACCCCGAGGGGGACCGAACGGTTGGGCCCACTACCCAAGACCACCACAAGGTGGTCTTGGCAGTGGGGATCTGAAACTGCCCCACCGAAGACAGTTTTGGGTCTGCCTCACCCCCTGGCCACCTCATGATGGACTCGGGGGTAGGGTACCCCCTCTAGGACCTCCATTCGACACTTAATCTTAGGTCTTGTCCCCCACGAAGATTCAGGCGGGTTTCGAGTTCGTTTCGACTCCCGAATTGGCTTAAAACGATCGGTTTTGGAACTTTAGCTCACTGTTTTTCAAGTGTCGGAAAAATTTGTTTAAGTTTGCTAATTTTGTGCGGAATTCTAATGTCGCGGCTAATTTACAAGCTTTGTGATGTGTGATACAATTATTAGAATCCGGATTAATTAGTTTTACGAAAACTAGTTAGTAAACCTAGCCGTTTAGTCTCAATTGATCGATTGTAACGAAATTTTGTTTCGGATCAAAACTCCGTCACAATTGCGTATTGTACGCGATCACTTAGTCGGGAATCTTGTTGAATTATTCGACACATTATTGAAAAGTGTTTTTAATTTGAGACTAAAATGCAAGTTTTACATGTTAGGCATGAAATTCGGAATATGTGATATTCCGGGTTTATTATGTCTAAGGATAATGCGGATTATAATCATTGTAGTTTTCTATTTCTTTTCTGTGACCGTAAGTGTAATATGTGGGATATCCCGATCTTGTTGCTATATGTCAAAAAGTTTTCGGGATACGCATATTTAGTTACGTTGATGACATGATGTGTTATGTGTTGCTTATGATATGATTTATTGGATCGTCGTCATTAAAAACCCGGGGGGGGTGGTTATGTGAGATGAGAGTTTTTATATTTTCATTCATTTAAAATTCAATGTAATATTCTTTTATTGGGGCACTTCCGGGTTGAGGATGATGTCACCACTGTTGTATATTATTTACTTTTTCGCATTGTGATAGACCTAAGGTGGGGAGCACAAGTAACAGGGCTCTAGAGTCTAGTGGGAGACCATCTCAAGGAGTTGAGACCGGGTTTCCTAACTCTAGAATTGGTAGGGTTGCTTGCCGCTCTCGTAGGGGTCTATAGGATGTGGGTTTGGCTATTCATCACGACTATGGAATCCGTGTTTTACATTACTGGCTAAATTTAAAACACGAAAATCCTAGTATATCCAATATTTCATATGTTGCTTCTGCTGCTTGTTTCTGTGATATGATCATGTTATATTATATATATGATATATAATAAATGTCGCTGCACCTACGCTAGTCCAGCCCCCGCTCTGCTGGTAGTTAAGTAACCTAACGGTGCATGATGGGGCCCCGTAGCGAATGCGGAAGGCATAAGCATACGTTCTATTTTCGTTTCTTTTTCTGCAATATTTAGGAAACGTTATATGATGGGACTTCATTAATGTGATTAATGAAAAGAAAGAAACCAAAAGATATCGTAGAATTAAATTTTCAAAAAGGGTAGCTCTAGTTCTTGCTTTGCATAGCGGTATTTCTTGTGGAATATCCAGCACCTTATTCGATAAGGAAAGAGTCGAGATCCCTTCACCTGGAGTGACCTCTTTAGCGAAACTAGCAGATGCTACAACCCACTCAGTTTTGTCTTTTGATTGCTTCCCTAGTTCTTGCTTTGCATAGCGGTATTCCTTGTAGAATATCCAGCACCTTCTTCGATAAGGAAAGAGCCGAGATCCCTTCACCGGAAGTGAGCTCTTTAGCGGAACTAGAAAAAGCCTCAAAAACACTCCTTTTCAAAATCACTGGATTCTGCAACGATATCAAATTCATTACGCAAAAGGTTTTTCTTAAAAACCTGAAGTAGCCCTCCGTCATTTCAGATAAGTACTTTTTAGTATTCGTGCTATGTTTGTTGGACTACGTCAAGGAGTAGTGTGCGGTAGCTATTTAGTGCTTATCTGCTGCATATGATGCGATTGGATTAGGGTATTCATGTGACTTTGTTGGCCTGCGTCAAGGGTCGTGCGGTTAGGTTTAATTCAAACAAGAAATGAACGGATTGAACTTGACTAGCGGACTATGGTTTGTTGACCTCCGTCAGGGTCATAGGAAGCTAGGGGAAAAAATATTATCGGGAATTTCAAGTGTTAAAATTTGCAATGAGATTGCACACCTTCTATGAGATAGTTAGATCCTGATACCCACTGCGAGTAAGAGTTACTCCTGGGAGAATTTTACACATCACAATTACCTGATCAAGTAGGTGTCTAGAAAGTTGTTAATGGGGTTACACTCCTGGAAAAACGAGCTTTATTTTAATTAGGTCCGTACGAAAGCACGGGAAACCTCCCTCAAAGTACCAACACTGGCCTGGCCGAATGATTTGCGAACTTGTAAGGTGTAATTAATCCCAGCTAATTTTACCTTTTAGGGTTTGAAGGAAGATTTGATAAAAACAGTGGGATCCATCTTGATTAGATAAAAATAACCAATCTAATCTTGCAAAGAGCACACGTAAATTAATATCCTTCTCTCTCTCTCTCTCCTGGTAGCGACCAATGACATGCCTTAATCAAGATAACAATATGGATGTATTGACCGAACCTACTTATTATACCGGGTTAGGTTCCGCCTTATCTTATGATTGTCATAAATCTGAGCAAGGAATAGGGGAATATTCAAATTCCCACACCACCCAAACGAAGAAAAAACATGTTGATGCATTGTCTTCGGGTGCGTTCGTTACCAAGAACCGTTTCTCAGTTTACCTCTATGTCCTGGGTATTGAATACCCGATCAGGATCGCACACATGTTATTTGTTACATGGGCTATAGACAGATGGAGAATTGGGAAAGGGTGATATATATCTAGTAGTAGAGAATGAAGCAATTGTTGCTGCCAAAGCAGTTGGCAAATATCACCTAGTGTTACCAACTGGTAATACATTGATTCTTAGTGACTGTTATTTCATACCAACAAATATTATGAATATTTTCCTAAATCAAGTGTTGATTGTGTAAGGTATGTTGTATAACCGTGTACACGTTCTAAATCAAACTACAGTTCTAAAACGCACACACACAAGAGGAACAGTTCAGAAATGAACGAAGTCTTCTTATGACATTGTAGACTGGGTCATATCGATGAAACAAGACTAGCTAAAGTTCCATAAGTATGCATATTTCAATCCGTTCGAATTTACATCTTATGAAACTTGCCAGTTATGTCTCAAAGACTAGGTGACCAAATCTCCGTTTACTGGAAACGGAGAAAGAGCTACTGAACTCTTGGACAAATACATGGTGATGTATGCGGTCCAATGTCTATACATGCCAGGGATGGTTCCTCATACTTCATTACATTCACTGACGATCTCTCAAGATTCGGTCATGTGTTCCTATTGAAACACAAGTCTAAAACTTTTGAGAAATTCAAAGAATATAAGTATGAAGTTGAGAACCATATAGGTAAAGGTATTCAAATCCTTCGATGTGATCGGGGAGAAGAATACTAGAGCATGGAATTCCAAGACTATTAAAAAGAGAATAAGATTCTCTCTCAGCTTACTCCTCCGTATACACTGTTCAGTCGATAAAACTGCACATTTGTAGTACATTTTTCCTACCATTTTTATATTAAAAAAGGACTTTATTATAATATATTATACATATGGGGGTTTATGTGTAAAAACATTATTTTCCATGTGTTAATATATTTTAATTATCATTTTGGTAGGAAAATGTATGCAAATATTATTGACCTAATCCTAGTAGAACAAAGTCTACTAAAATCTTATTTGAGTTGTTGTGCAGAATTTTCCAAGTTGTTATGCAGAATATATCAAAGAAATCAAGCTGTTGAAGAAATCTTGCCAAATTAAGAAGCAAACTTAGAGACCAAGTCTGGAAGCAACCGAGAGAAGATTTCTGAATTCTGAAGATGCCTAGGATTGCCACATGTCACCAGATGAAAGCCCAAGAAAAATAAGCAATTGATCACATCCCTTGAGCGCGGATCCGCGGCCAAACACACCTTTGGGCCGCGGATCCGCCGCAATAATGAGGAGTTGGAATGCAAGATTTTGGGAGATTGATTACTGCTGAATTTTACCAACTTTTCAACAATAAGATTCTGGGTTTTCACTATAAAAAGGCACCGAGAGCCTCTTGGAAAAGCTATCAAGCCGAAGAGATCACGAAGCCCCTGACGCTCACGCATCCAGGCTGATCATCAACTGTTCGTCTACCTCCTTGGAAGAGATCGAGAAGCAAACTAGTCTTTGTAATCATTTTCTAAGGAATCAAAGTGTAGATTGTTCAAGTTGATTAATAAAGGTAGTTATTTTATTTAATTCTTTTGCATTTTACATTATGTTTTCCCTCTCTTTCTTTTCATCTTCTTCTCCCAACATGCGCGAGTAATTCTCCGCTTGTTAGGGTTCGTAGGATTAGGGTAGGCTAATGGACGATGAAAATAATTAAACCCTTTTTAAGTCCTATAAAGTTTAGGAACTTTATCAAAAGAATCATTAACATCCTAATCGGGCGCGCTGGCAATTCTTTGCTAGTTCCGACCGCGATTAGAGATTAGATTAATGATTGTTTTGGTAAAGGCTAGATATGAACGGAGTTCCGTGTCGAGATAAGGGTTAAGAGTGAGATTCCTTTTCCCTCCGGAAACCCTAATCTACACGCATCACTGTCGTTCTAGTTCTAAATCTATTAATGGATAAAAAGGGTAACTTTAATTAATCGTCCATAACTACTAAATCCTAACGAACCCTACAAGCCCTATTATTATATTATTTAAATCTCTAAAAAAAAATCTAGATCTATATTTTACATTCTTGTTTAAAGTAGATCTAGAAACTTTTCACAAAATTCTTTATTCCTCCTCTCTTTCTCAACACATCTAAAGTAAAAATAAAAGGTTCAACGTTTCCCTGAGGACGACCCGTACTCATCTCGGTCTAGCTACACGCGACACCGTTATTGATTGCGGTTAACTACAAACAAACACTTTTTCGTGTCAACCAAATGGCGCCGTTGCCGGGGAAACGTGCGTAATTTTATATTTTTGCTATTTGTGTTGAATTCTTAGACGATTCATATCATTATTAAAACAAAACTGCAAATTGCATATTTAACGATTCGTGTGTGAATCATTTGCGAGGGATCTGGAGTCACGGACTTGAGGAAACAGGAGATCTAGGGTTCACACTTCTCTGGTAAGATTCTAACTCCCTTCTCTTTCCTCTAAAATCCAATAAAATCTATTTTCTGCAGGATTCTTTGCAAAATATCGCCGCTTAAAAATCTTTTTGCAAAGTTTTGTTTTTCGGTTTGTTTTTGCATATTTTAATACGGATCTTTAAGGGGCAAAGACCAAATCAAGATTAGGTGGGGATTTCATCACCCTTCCTAAGCCCCACAAATCACAAACTGAGCATATAGATCAACCCTTCATTAATTTAAAAAATATCTAGACCAGACTCTAAGGACTGTCGCGCTCAATAAGGACAGAGGAAGGTCGTGGGTAATCTATCGTTTATCCGCATTACTTTTGTAGTGCCTAGGCAAGTGTGACAAAGGCTAGTGGTTTTTAATTAGGCCCACGACGTGGTTCCTTCCCACTTACCTAGCACTTATCTGGCTACAAGGGTAGTACGGAGGCGGTAGAGGATTGATCCTGCGGCTTGTCCTTTGGAAGTCTAGGAACGGTCTAGAGACTGGACCTAGGTGACCTTAGTTCTAGGGTTGCTTGTGCATCGTAGGGTGATTTGTCTTGAGTCCCACTTTTTCAAAACAAGCCAATTTTAAAATCACACGCACGCTGCCACTTGCACTAAACCCGCTTAGTGCATGCTCGGCTGGACACGGGATCCTAGTGCCCGTCTTGTCCGCGTTCCTGCTATCGACGCCGAAGTCGGTACTTCTTCATCTTCTTTTCCCCCACCACACACCACAACGACCGTGATGGACGACACTCCATCTAATTATAACACCACGCTGCCACCACCCGCAGGTGAGCAGAATCCACCGCGCATCTCTCTCCAAGAGAGATGCTATCCTATTCGTGGTCCTCTTCCTACTTGTCTATCTCTTCCACCACCTAACGGGGATAATTTCGAAATTAAACCCCACTACATCAATCTACTGCCCAAATTCACGGGCTTGAGTCGGAAGACGCGTACGTTTTCATCACCAAATTCGAAAACGTATGCGCAATGATGGGTACTTCACAATTGACTTTAGATGCTATGCGCTTACGACTTCTCCCATTCACACTGTGCGACTTGGCAGAAAAATGGTTTTACAATACTGCCGCACACTCTATCACTAATTGGGATGAATTTGTCATAGCATTTCTTAAGAAGTTTTACCCAAACCATAAGACTGCACATATTAGGAGCGAGATCAACCAGTTCACCCAGCTTCCCAATGAACCATTTTGGAAGTGCTTTGAACGTTTCAAGGATCTACTTGTCCAATGCCCCCATCACGGAATACAAAGATGGGATTTATGTCGGATTATATATGAGGGCATTAATCCAGCGACAAAGCAGATGCTTGAAACAATGTGTCAATGCAATTTGATGTCTAAAGATGACGGTGAAGCTTGGAAATATCTGGAAGATCTCGCAGAAAGCACTTTGCAGTGGGAAAGCGTAAGACCATCTTCAACTAAGGGAGGTATTCACCAGCTCGACGTTTCCATCGCAGTAAAAGCCGAAATGGCAGCGATACAAAAGAAACTCGACGCTATTGAAAACAAGTTCTCATCTTTCTCCCTAAATCAGGTCATGCTTCCTAAGACCGTCTGTGGTTGCTGTTCGGATCCTTCACACTTAACGGAAGAATGTCCTATGAATGCATCGTTTCAAGCTAATGCTGCATTTCAGCAGCGACCTAGAAACGACCCTTATTCTTCCACGTACAATCAAGGATGGAGGAATCATCCTAACTTTGCTTGGAACCAAAACCAACAAAGCAATTATCAAAAACCTCCTCCACAGCAACCACAACCACAGAATCAGCCCCCTTTTCAGTCACAGAATTTCCAAAATCCGGCCAACATTTCTACACCACAAGTGGCCGGTACTGACAACTCACTTGCACAAACTTTGGATATGTTCATGAAACAATCCATGCAAAATTCGGCTGAGATGAGGTCTTCTATTGATACCCTAACGAAAAACTCCGCCTCCCATGGTGAGAGTATTAAATCAATAGAAAACCAAATCGCACAGTTAAACGCCGCAATGAGTGCGAGAGAGAAAGGGAAACTCCCATCTCAACCCATACCTAATCCTGGCCACTCACAAAGTTATAATGTGAGTGCTGTTACCATGTTGAGATCGGGAAAAGTGCTGAATAACCGAGTGGGTGAGCAGTGTGATGATAGTGACACCAATGATACCCCAGCTTCTTCTTCTTCCCCTAATTCGTCTAGTCTCCCACCTTCACTCGAGCCTATTCTCCGTTTTCCCCAAGGCTCGAACCCTTCGCCCATTTCACCAAATCTATCTAAGTCGATTCCCACTCCAGTTTTGGGATCGAATCCGTCCCCACAATTCTCTCCAACGTTGGACACAAAACTTATTGATCAAGCACCTTATCCAAACAGGTTAAGGGGCAACAGACCAAGTCCACAAATGGAGAAGATTGTAGAAATTTTTAAGCAAGTTAACATAAACATTCCTCTCCTAGATGCTATTCAACAAGTTCCGTCATATGCGAAAATCCTAAAGGACTTGTGCACTAGGAAGAGAAAAGTTCAAGTACCTAAAAAAGTTTTCCTTGCGAGTAATGTGAGCACTGCTTTTACACAACAACTACCCAAGAAACGAAAGGACCCCGGAAGTCCTACAATTTCAATTTCTATTGGGGGTAAAAATATCAATCGTGCTTTACTCGATCTAGGTGCTAGTGTTAACTTGCTTCCGTATTCTGTTTATGAGCAATTAGGGATCGGAGAATTAAAACCTGCGCATTGCACTCTTCAGATGGCCGATCGATCTATCACCCAACCTAGGGGTGAGCTAGAGGATGTGTTACTCAAAGTCGGGGAATTCATATTCCCTGTGGACTTTATCGTTATAGATACACAACCTGTAGCGAACCCACGCAATCAAATCCCGGTGATACTCGGTCAACCCTTTTTGGCCACTTCCAACGCAGTAATTAATTGTAGAAACGGCTCTATGACCCTATCCTTTGGAAAGAAGTCAATTGAGCTTAATATTTACAAGTTGGGAAGTGAACCCTCCGAACCCTATGCTCATGTGTGTTCTGTCGAATTAATGGATGTCGACAGCAGCGAATTTGATCAACCTCATGATACAGACTCTTTTCATATGTTGTTGTTTGATCCAACCATTTACTCTTCCACCAAGTTGTCCGGGTCAACATCTAACACTGATGATGAACTTTTTATAGAGTCTGACGATCACCCCATTTTTTCTGAGGACATTATTCTTCGGGGTATCGATGTAAGCTTTGAGGAAATTTTCGCTGATGAACTCGCATTTTTACAAGACACGGGTGTTGAGATGAATCAACTCCAAGATGAAGAAATTGAACCTCCACCCCTTCTTTTGAACAATCATGATAATGCGAGTAATCCATCATCACTATCACTGTGTCGTCTCTCCAAATTGAGACGCAATCTTTTTCCATTACATCTCTTGTCACCTCCCCACTTCTTCACGTCAATAGGTGACATGTTCTTCCACAAACCTTGGTGCTTCATTGATAAATTTTTTGAATGGTTGGTGTTGACCTTCGGTCTTTGCAAAGCTTGGCATTGACCAATAACCTTGACCCCCTCGTGTGATTTTAAAAGATTAAAATTGTTTAACTCAAGTTTGGGGGGGTGTGGTATATTTTGGCTCTTGAAAAGAAAATGATTTTTACAAATTTGTGAGCCTAAAATAAGTTTGGGGGAGGATTTTCACTTTCATATATTTTTGCCCCCATTAATAATTTCCTCCCAAGTCTACAGGTTTTTGAGCTTAACGGATGACATCAGTGAGGACACTGCTGTAAACAGGTTTGGGGGAGGTTTGTGCTTATTTACACATCAATTTGCATCATATTTTGCATAAGCACAACATTTTCAAAAAATTTTAAAAAAAAAATAAATTTTTTATAACAAAAGAGTAGAAAGTGAAAAATTACATCCAAAAGATAGGAATAGTTTAAGAAAACCAAGAAAATTAGAAGTTTTCTTAAACGAACTAGTAATAAGTAGTTATGAGCTGTTGTCCCAAGGGTTAGTAAAATGAAGGAAGTCACTAATCTGAGGATAAAAATAAGTCTGAAAAATAGTTTCTATTCTGGAAGCCAAACATTTGAATGTTGATACCCTACTATATGCACTTACACACGTCTTGAAACTCGAGATAGTAGAGGATACCTTGAAATGCTCTTGTCTAAAAGCCAAAGTATAAAGGAAATGAAAAAAAAAATGAAGAAAATATAAAGATGGTGAAAAGAAAAAAATGAACACTGGTTTTGTTATCGCCAAGGCAGCAATAAAAAAATATAGCGAGGGTGCCTCTTCACGTAGTGCCCTAAGGCCAACTGGTCTGGGAGTCACTGCTAAGCCTTAGGTGGTGCAAGACGAGGAAAATATTATCACCTAATCAGCAAGCACATAAGTAATCGGGCTGTTAGTACCTTAAGAAGTATTAACGGTCGCATGAAAATGTGTGCACATAAGTAATCGGTCGGTTAGTACCTCAAGAAGTATTAACGGTCGCATGAAAATGTGTGAGCAAATCTTTAATATTCATTAAATTAAAAAGTACTAAGGTAGATGGACAAGGGTATGATAGCTTGAATTGAATTCTCCGAGTGTAGGGGTGTCATTTCACACACGTGGGGTTATATGATCAATGTTTGGATGAAAGGTAGGAATGAAGAATAAAGACGATGTTTTATTGAGGGATGATATGATTTCTAACATTTTTTCATGACTATTAAGATAGGGCTCATGACAACTGAAAAGCTGGTATAGTTGGAAACTCTTCTTTTCAAGGCCTTTCTTTTATGGTTCTTATCTTTATATGTAAATTTCACCATCACTCTTTTGTTATAGGATTTTGTGGGTGTAATCCGCTGAAAACCCTCAGGAGACAACACTCCTCCTACTAGGGACACCTAGAGGTTTAACGGCTTGTTGCACGTGCTCAGTGCAATCGTGTCTGCCTACGAAAGTGTGCTTAGTTTTCTCCTTTCTTTTTCTCCTCTTAAATAAACTAGTTTGCTCGGGACGATCAAAGATAAGTTTGGGGGTATTTGTTCAGTCGATAAAACTGCACATTTGTAGTACATTTTTCCTACCATTTTTATATTAAAAAAGGACTTTATTATAATATATTATACATATGGGGGTTTATGTGTAAAAACATTATTTTCCATGTGTTAATATATTTTAATTATCATTTTGGTAGGAAAATGTATGCAAATATTATTGACCTAATCCTAGTAGAACAAAGTCTACTAAAATCTTATTTGAGTTGTTGTACAGAATTTTCCAAGTTGTTATGCAGAATATATCAAAGAAATCAAGCTGTTGAAGAAATCTTGCCAAATTAAGAAGCAAACTTGGAGACCAAGTCTGGAAGCAACCAAGAGAAGATTTCTGAATTCTGAAGATGCCTAGGATTGCCACATGTCACCAGATGAAAGCCCAAGAAAAATAAGCAATTGATCACATCCCTTGAGCGCGGATCCGCGGCCAAACACACCTTGGGGCCGCGGATCCACCGCAATAATGAGGAGTTGGAATGCAAGATTTTGGAAGATTGATTACTGCTGAATTTTACCAACTTTTCAACAATAAGATTCTGGGTTTTCACTATAAAAAGGCACCGAGAGCCTCTTGGAAAAGCTATCAAGCCGAAGAGATCACGAAGCCCCTGACGCTCACGCATCCAGGCTGATCATCAACTGTTCGTCTACCTCCTTGGAAGAGATCGAGAAGCAAACTAGTCTTTGTAATCATTTTCTAAGGAATCAAAGTGTAGATTGTTCAAGTTGATTAATAACGGTAGTTATTTTATTTAATTCTTTTGCATTTTACATTATGTTTTCCCTCTCTTTCTTTTCATCTTCTTCTCCCAACATGCGCGAGTAATTCTCCGCTTGTTAGGGTTCGTAGGATTAGGGTAGGCTAATGGACGATGAAAATAATTAAACCCTTTTTAAATCCTATAAAGTTTAGGAACTTTATCAAAAGAATCATTAACATCCTAATCGGGCGCACTGGCAATTCTTTGCTAGTTCCGACCGCGATTAGAGATTAGATTAATGATTGTTTTGGTAAAGGCTAGATATGAACGGAGTTCCGTGTCGAGATAAGGGTTAAGAGTGAGATTCCTTTTCCCTCCGGAAACCCTAATCTACACGCATCACTGTCGTTCTAGTTCTAAATCTATTAATGGATAAAAAAGGTAACTTTAATTAATCGTCCATAACTACTAAATCCTAACGAACCCTACAAGCCCTATTATTATATTATTTAAATCTCTAAAAAAAAATCTAGATCTATATTTTACATTCTTGTTTAAAGTAGATCTAGAAACTTTTCACAAAATTCTTTATTCCTCCTCTCTTTCTCAACACATCTAAAGTAAAAATAAAAGGTTCAACGTTTCCCTGAGGACGACCCGTACTCATCTCGGTCTAGCTACACGCGACACCGTTATTGATTGCGGTTAACTACAAACAAACACTTTTTCGTGTCAACCATACACCACAACACAACGGTATATCGGGATAAAGGAATCACACCCTATGAAATATAGTGCGCTCTATGATGAGTCCTACCGAGTTGCCTATTTCCTTTCATGGATATGGACTTGAGAAGCTGCATAACTATTGAATAAAGTTCCTATCAAATCCGTTGCCTACCACACCATATGAAATATGGAATGGGAAGAGACAATCTCTTAAACGAGTTAAGATATAGATTGTCCGGCCTATGTTGAAAAACAAAATCCGGACAAGCTCGAGGCAAGGTCAGTTCTGTGCAAGTTTGTATGATATCCCAAACATTCGCAAGGATGTATCTTCCACCACACCGAGGAACAAAAGATGTTTTGTTTCTCGACATACCACCTTTTTGGAAAAGGAATTTCTTGTAGAAGAAATTAGTGGCGATGAGGTAGAACTGGAAGAAGTTCCAGCAAAGCAACCTATAACTGACGATTTGGTGGAACCGGAGGATTCAATTGTCCCTGATGAACCGAAGCTACTCTGCAGATCTAGTAGGGTCCCTCATCCACCTGAGAGATACCACGGTTTTCTCATAGACGGTAGGATCGAGGATTGCATCATGCAGATGATGACCCAACTAGTTTCGAGCAGGCCACCACAAGTGGAGACTATATGAAATGGCTGGATGCTATGCGATCTGAGATGGAATCTGTAGCGTCTTGAAAAGTCGTTTTGGAGTTTTCCTGAAAATCGGTGAAAATTCGGTATTTTTCTATAAACCGTCTTTTTTGTTATTTTGCAGTTTAGGACTAGTTATACCTAAAATGGATAGGTAATTGCTTGTTTTTAGTAGCTAATGAGTTACTTATTAAATTTTGGTCATTTAAAAAATTTTCCCTATTTTTCAATTTTTTAATATTATTTTAAGCCGGTAAGAAAATACATTAAATTAGCGATAAATACAAAATTTTCTTGGCTAATTTTAATCTTTAAATTTATGTTAATTAGAATCTAGTTGTAACATAAATTTTTAGTATTTTATTTTGATTTTTAACTAATTTTTATTATAGAAAACGAAATTTATTGAATTTAAGCTTAAACTTGCAATTTTGGGCTTGTAGGGGGTCTTTTTGCATAAATTTTTTTTGTGCACTCTCTCTCACTCATTCCTCACCTCTAGGCCGGCCCCACCATCATCAGGTCCAGAAAAAAATTCCATACTCTTTGACTTGTTTTATTGTGTGGAAATTATGTTTGTTTTGAGAAAGGTTTGAATTTTTATTTGGGTATGGTCTTTTGTGGGTTGGTAGGAGTTGACCAAGACTTTTCTCACACACCCCACACCATCCCTTTCCCTTGTTCTTGCCGAAATTCCAGCAACCCCCTTCATCTCTTTTTTCTTTTCATTTTCTTCAAAAAATTCTTCAAAGTTTGCTCCAAAAATTGCAATTTAAAGCTCACAATTTAAAGCCCATCCTTCATCCCTTTTTCCTTCACCTCCCTTGCTTGGATCATGATGCTTTGAGGCCATCAATTGAAGCAAATTTCTTCTTGCTAGATCCATAGATTTGAGGTATAATTTCTACTCTTTTAAGTTAATATGGTTAGAATTCTTTAATTTAGTTGTTTTAGTATTAATTTAGTGCTATTTTCATTCTAGTTTTGTTTAAAGTTAATGGTTGAGTTAACTAGGGTTTCATGAAACCATGTTATAGTTAATTAAATCTTTTAATTAATCTAGTTGTTTACTTAACCAATCTATATGGTTACTTTGCTTAAGTGGCTTGATGTTATGCTAATCTAAGTTAACTTGTGTGAAATTTTCATTGTTGTTGCTAATTGCCAAAAATCAAGAGAAGGGTTTGTGTTGGAATTATGGTTTGATGCATAGTTAATGGTTTAAAATTAGTGTAATGGCTAGCTAGTGGGTTAGTTTGGATTGTTGTGTTGGATTGTGTTAATTTTGTCGCTAATTGTCGATGTTTGCACCAAATTTGCAAACTTCTAGCTTACTAGGTTTTTATTATATTATTGTGGCGAATTAATTGCGATATCTAGATTATATTGTTGGCATATCCTATGACATTTAGGATGCGTGAGTATGGATTTTTGAGTAATCGGATTTTAGTTTTGCCGGGCGACCAAATCGACGATTTTTGCAGTTTTTGCGATTTTCGCGTGTGTTCCGCACACCTTGTGCACGTTGTACCTAGCTTGTGAACGTTAGTATTTTGCGTCATTCTTGATATGTAACCTTATGTTTGGTATTGATGTGAATTCCAGGTTCGGTCGCGGAGACGTCAGACGCGGCACGAAAGGGGAAAGCAGTGATTGGACATGACTAGCTTGGGATTCCGGTGAGTAGATGTAACATCTACGGGGGACTATCGTTGGATGGCGCAAGTCGCCCGATAGTTTTAGTAACTTAAAAAGATTCTTAGTAATGTTAGTAATTAGGGGTGTAATACTTGTATGATTATTTGCTACATTCATGCCTTATATTGACATACATATACGAACCCATTCTATAGGACACCTGCACCATTGCCAGGGTTTCTATATGCAGCACGAGCACCATTCATGCTTACACACACACCCTGGTAATTGCCATGCCACCACACTAGATAACCTTTAAATTGAAACCTTTTACTATAATTGATACTTAAACTTGCGCTATTGCTTTAATTCCTTAAAATGAAATCGTAGGATTGCTATTCATGTGCATGTACTTCACCATATTATTTGTTCATGCCTAATCTATTAATCACACATCGCAACTTGATTATTGATACCATATGCATTCATTATCATTGACATATGCACTTATGAGGATTTCTTGAGATTTTATGATATTTCTGGATTTCGGGGGAAAGCCGCAAAATTTCTAAACTTATTATGTTTTTAAAATATGTAATTGCGGTTTTCTAGTGATGTAAAGTGTCATCCACCATGAGTTTGCTGTGGTTTTCGAGATCCGTGTCGAGGAGTGGAGGAACCGTCACGGGTACATGGTGGGCCCGGTATGGTACCCGGGGCAAGATGAATGTGGTGTTGACGTTGAGCCTGGCAGGGGACGGATTACCTACCGGTGACTGTTTGGCACGGCGGATATCCAGAGGATACCGACCGTGGCCGCGAGATGATGAGATTTTGATATTGAGCTGGGTCAGCCGGATGACTGAGGCCAGAGATATTATGACATGGATATATGAGATGTGTGATAGTTTTGAGGTGTCGTTGCTGGACACAGGTTCTTGTTGATTCTATTGGTATTGTGCTGGTATTTCAAAAGAGATTCCTAAAGGAAAAACATGATTCTTATAATTACACATTCAGATCATGAGTTGATTCGCATTGCATTCATACCTGCTAGTATATTCATATTGCTTACATACCTGCTATTATGTCCTGCCATACCTGTATTAGGGATGCTAGAATACTTGTGTGCATGCAAACGATAGCCTGTGTAAATGTTATTTATTACTCATGAGTTGGCAACTCACCCCCGTTGAGCCATAGCCTTTTGCAGGTCCGCTCCGTCAGTACAGTAGCGGCGGGCGCTCTTGTTTTTTTTGCCTGGACTCCAGGTTTTGCTCTTAGGTGGGTTATATCATTATTTTTGTACCACCTTGTATATTCTTGTATCTAGTGTACTCCATCTACTGTATCTACCAGTATTGTTGTATATTGACCTAGAGATGAGACTGTGAGATTTGTGGACTTTTTATGCTGTATTTTGGGGTCGAGCTCACTTGAGTCGACATACTGTTTTTCTCATGCTTCTTTATGATTATTTTGCATGATGTTGTTTTATATTGCGTGGGATTTGTGACCGCCTTGTGGCGAAGAGCTAGCTCCCGCTTGGGGATGCCTTATTTGTTGGATTCATATATATTCTTGTTGTACCCATTTTGGGGGCCAGTATTTACAAAGGAGACTCTGCCGAAATTTTCGGAAAAATTCGTATCGTTTTTAAAAAGGGTTTTATATGACTTATTTGATAAACTCGCTTTCAATTGATTGGGTTTTCTTCACTCTTTTGCTTATTTGGTTTTTGTTTCTGGGCTTTGGCTTACTTATTTTACGGACGTCTTGAGACGTTTCGTAAACTTAAGTGCAAGTCACGTTCCGTACCCTGCGGGTCGTGACAAAGTTGGTATCAGAGCGATAGGTTTTACCTTTTTAAGTGTAGGATGACCCTTGGTAGATGGAGTAAGTGACTTAAGCAGGGTAACGTAGCGTGCGTATGTCCGCGGCATACTTGCGATACGGTACTCCGCCTAAGTGACTTTAGGATATACTTGCTTGAAAATTCCTTCTTCAATTCCGTGTATCCTATGATCCTATTGCACTGTTCTTACTATCCGTTTTCCTGTAACAGCCACTATGCCGCCGAAGGCTACGAGGGCACAGAGGGCTGCCGCCCGAGACGAGATTCGAGCTGGCTCGTCCGAGACTAGGACTGAGCAGGGTGGTATGCCTACGCCGCAGGGACAGACCGATCCACCTTCCTCAGGCCGTATGGATAGGCTCGAGACTGGTATGGAGGAGTTGCGACAGATGATGGGGGGGTATGCAGGAGCTACGTCAGATGGTAGGATCCCTAGTTGCAGTCAGTCGTACACCGAGACCGAACGACGTACCTACTACATCATAGACGACCATGATACCTGCTCCTACTACTACCACCGTGGCCATTCCGGTTTCACTACAGGATTTCATGAGGCTGAGACCTCCAGTATTCACCGGCACCGCGGCAGCGGAGGACCCACAGACGTTCCTTGACAGTTTAGCCAGGATCTACCGTTCGCTGAGATGTTCGGATGATCGATGGGTAGAGCTTGCGAGTTTCCGACTAGAAGGTCTTGCGCAGACATGGTGGGAGTCAGTCTTGAGAGGTCGAGCTGCAGGTGTACCGCCTATGACTTGGGCCGAGTTTACAGCGGTCTTTCTAGCTCGTTTCCTCCCAGAGAGCGTTCGTGACGCCAGAGCTCGTAGCTTCGAGGCCTTAGTCAAGACACCTGGGATGACGGTGTCTGAGTATGACATCCAGTTTACACAGTTATCCCGATATGCTCAGTATTTGGTCGATACCGAAGAGAAGATGGTGAAGAGGTTTGTACAGGGACTTGATGCCCAGCTATATCTTGCCATTGGCGCCCAGCACTATGACACTTATTCAGCTGCTATGGATACTGCATTACGGATGGAGGCACGCATATCACAGACTTCGGCCGTTTCTGGACCGAAGAGGATTCGCACCGATGTACCGTCTCAGAGGCAGCGCGCCAGATTCCTTCCGAGAGATAGGCCTGGCAGAGGATTTGGACGGGGACAGTTATATGATTCTTATCCCCAGGGACAGCAGCCGTCGCCAGGGTGTTTTGGGTGCGGGAGTCCGCACCATCTTGTCAGAGACTGTCCGGTGAGACGACAGGGAGCAGCGACAGTTCCACATGTGACCCTACCACCATCACCACCCCCTCCTCAGAGAGCCCTACTTCCTACCACCGGCGATGCTCCACGCCAGTTAGGTGCACCCAGAGGCCATCGACGCGGCGGTCCTGTTCAGAGAGGACGAGGAGGCAGAGGTCGAGGTCGAGGTCAGCCCGCTATCGGTGGAGGACAGGCCCGAGTATTTGCTTTGACACCGCAGGATGCGCAGGCATCCAATGCCGTTGTGACAGGTACCTTGCCAGTTTGCTCTTTCGACGCACGGGTATTATTTGACCCAGGTTCCACACATTCGTACGTCTCTGCACACTTTGCACCGATGTTGGGCCGTGAGTCGTCGTCGTTAGATCATCCGCTTGTTGTTGTTACTCCGGTAGGCGAGTCGTTTGTCGCTCGTTTTGTATTTCGATTGTGTTCCGTTCGTATCGGGGAGAGGAAGTCATCGGTTGATTTGATTCTCCTCGATATGTTGGACTTTGATGTGCATCTGGGCATGGATTGGCTAGCCACTTATTATGCTTCGGTGGACTGCCGTGAGATGGCAGTCAGATTTAGCTTTCCGGGAGAGCCAGTCCTTGTTATTCGGGGAGGACCGCAGCGTCACCCTTCCCAGCTTGATTTCGTCTCTTCGCGCTGGTCAGCTCTTGCGGAAGGGATATCAGGGATTCTTACCGTATATTTGTGATACTCGAGCTGCAGAGGTTCCGTTGGACCGGGTCCCGGTTGTTTGTGAGTTCCCTGATGTTTTCCCTGATGAGCTACCTGGGCTACCACCTGAGCACGATGTTGAGTTCTGTATTGATTTGATTCCCGGCTCGGGGCCTATTTCTATACCGCCTTATCGGATGGCCCCGGCAGAGCTTCGAGAGCTGACGGATCAGTTGCAGGATTTGTTAGATAAGGGGCTTATTCGACCTAGTGTTTCTCCGTGGGGTGCTCCGGTCCTGTTTGTCAAGAAGAAGGATGGAAGTTTGCGCTTATGCATCGACTACCGCCAGCTGAACAAAGTTACCGTTCGGAACAGATATCCGTTGCCACGCATTGATGATTTGTTCGACCAGCTTCAGGGTGCGGGGCATTTTTCGAGGATCGACTTACGATCAGGATACCACCAGCTGCGAGTCCGACAGGAGGATATACCGAAGACAGCCTTCCGTACACGCTATGGCCACTACGAGTTTTTGGTGATGTCGTTCGGACTCACCAACGCCCCAGCAACATTCATGGATTTGATGAACCGTACATTCAGGCCGTATCTTGACTTGTTCATCATCGTGTTTATCGACGATATCTTGGTGTACTCCCGGAGCAGAGAGGAGCACGAGCAGCACTTGCAGATTACATTACAGACTCTGAGGGAGCACCAGTTGTTCGCAAAGTTCTCCAAGTGTGCTTTCTGGCTGGACAGCGTCGGATTCTTGGGTCACGTGGTTACGAAAGACGGCATATGTGTGGACCCGAAGAAGATTGAGGCTGTTCAGCAGTTGCCCCGACCTACATCGGTTACTGAGATCCGTAGTTTCTAGGCCTGGCAGGCTACTACAGGCGTTTTGTTCAGGACTTCTCCCGTATAGCTGCACCTTTGACCGGTTTGACCCGGAAGGGAGTTCCTTTCGTTTGGACAGAGGAGTGCGAGCGCAGTTTTCAGCAGTTACGGACTTGTTTGACTACGGCGCCGGTATTATCTTTGCCTTCGGGATCAGGCGGATTTGTGGTCTACTGTGATGCTTCGCGAGTGGGGTTAGGATGCGTATTGATGCAGCATGGCCGGGTGATCGCTTATGCTTCTCGGCAGTTGAAGAAGCACGAACAGAACTACCCTACTCACGATTTGGAGATGGCTGCCGTGGTCTTTGCACTGAAGATTTGGCGACATTACCTATACGGCGAGTCGTGTCAGATATTCACCGATCACAAGAGCTTAAAGTACATATTTCAGCAGCGAGACCTGAATCTCAGACAGCGTTGTTGGATGGAGTTGGTGAAAGACTACGACTACGAGATCTTATATCACCCAGGCAAGGCGAATGTAGTGGCAGATGCGTTGAGTAGGAAGCCCGGGGGTAGTCTATCCTTTTTGCGCGCAGTGCAGAGGCAGTCGTCAGTAGATTGGCAGATGTTATGCGACAGCCGAGTTGAGTTCGAGTTCACTCAGACAGGGGGACAGCTCGCGCTTGTTGGTGCACGCCCACAGTTGCTCGACCGTATATATGAGGCACAGCGCAGTGACGACCGTTGCTCAGAGATCATGGCACAGATGGGACAGGGCAGATTTTCCGAGTTCGTGATTGACGATCAGGGGATTTTACGCTATGGATCTAGACTGTACGTACCAGATGCTGATGGATTGCGGCGCGACATTCTTGAGGAGGCACACCGATCAGTGTATAGTGTCCACCCCGGTTCCACTAAGATGTACCATGATATGAGAGAGACCTACTGGTTGGACGGGATGAAGAGGGACATTGCGGAGTTTGTATCGAGATGCCTGACTTGTCAGCAAGTCAAGGCCGAGCACCAGAGGCCCGCAGGAGAGCTGCAGCCGTTACCCATTCCGGAGTGGAAATGGGAGCAGATTTCGATGGACTTCGTTGTGGGTCTACCCAGGACCAGTCGAGGGTACGACTCCATCTGGGTGATCGTGGATAGATTGATGAAAGCGGCTCACTTCCTACCAGTGAAGACCACTTTCAGCTTTGCTCAGTATGCTCAGCTCTACATTGACGAGATCGTGTGACTACATGGCGTACCGACTTGTATCGTGTCAGATCGAGGCACCCAGTTTACCAGCCGACTTTGGCAGAGACTTCAGGAGGTTTTGGGCACTCGTTTGAGCTTCAGCACAGCGTTTCATCCGCAGACCGACGGACAGTCAGAGTGGACCATTCAGACTCTCGAGGACATGCTCAGAGCGTGCGTTTTAGACTTCGGCGGTAGCTGGGATCGTCATTTACCTCTAGTGGAGTTCTCCTACAACAACAGCTTCCAGGATACTATTCAGATGGCACCTTTCGAGGCATTGTATGGGAGGAGATGCAGATCGCCCGTCTGTTGGACAGAGCTCAGCGAGAGCAGTATTTTGGGGCCGCAGCTTGTTGAGGAGACGACAGCGAAGATACAGTTGATCCGAGACCGGATGAGAGCATCACAGAGCAGACAGAAATCCTATGCAGACAGGCGCCGTCGCAGATTAGAGTTCGCAGTTGGCGACCATGTTTTTCTGAAAGTCTCTCCGATGAAGGGCGTGATGCGTTTTGGGCAAAAAGGGAAGCTTAGCCCTAGATTCGTAGGTCCCTTCGAGATTCTCGAGCATGTCGGCGCAGTTGCATATCGTTTGGCCCTTCCACCCAGCTTTCCCGATGTTCACCCCGTCTTCCATGTTTCGATGCTCCGCAAGTACCTTCACGACCCTTCGCATGCGATTCAGCACCCGACAGTCCAGCTAGAGCGCGACCTTTCTTTTACAGAGCAGCCGGTGGCCATCCTGGATCGGCAGGTGAAGAAGTTGAGATCAAAGATTATACCAACCGTCAAGGTCCTTTGGCGTAGCCCGAGCAGCGAGGAGGTCACTTGGGAGACCGAGGGCGAGATGAGGAAGAAATATCCCCATCTCTTTGAAGGTACGCGTAGTTATATTTTTAAATTCGGGGACCGAATTTCTTTAAGGGGGGAAGATTGTAGCGTCTTGAAAAGTCGTTTTGGAGTTTTCCTGAAAATCGGTGAAAATTCGGTATTTTTCCGTAAACCGTTTTTTTTTGTTATTTTGCAGTTTAGGACTAGTTATATCTAAAATGGATAGGTAATTGCTTGTTTTTAGTAGCTAATGAGTTACTTATTAAATTTTGGTCATTTAAAAAATTTTCCCTATTTTTCAATTTTTCAATATTAATTTAAGCCGGTAAGAAAATACATTAAATTAGCGATAAATACAAATTTTTCTGTGCTAATTTTAATCTTTAAAATTATGTTAATTAGAATCTAGTTGTAACATAAATTTTTAGTATTTTATTTTGATTTTTAACTAATTTTTATTATAGAAAACGAAATTTATTGAATTTAAGCTTAAACTTGCAATTTTGGACTTGTAGGGGGTCTTTTTGCATAAATTTTTTTTGTGCACTCTCTCTCACTCATTCCTCACCTCTAGGCCGGCCCCACCATCATCAGGTCTAAAAAAAAATTCCATGCTCTTTGACTTGTTTTATTGTGTGGAAATGATGTTTGTTTTGAGAAAGGTTTGAATTTTTATTTGGGTATGGTCTTTTGTGGGTTGGTAGGAGTTGACCAAGACTTTTCCCACACACCCCACACCATCCCCTTCCCTTGTTCTGGCCGAAATTCCAGCAGCCCCCTTCATCTCTTTGTTCTTTTCATTTTCTTCAAAAAATTCTTCAAAGTTTGCTCCAAAAATTGCAATTTAAAGCTCACAATTTGAACCCTATCCTTCATCCCTTTTTCCTTCACCTCCCTTGCTTGGATCATGATGCTTTGAGGCCATCAATTGAAGCAAATTTCTTCTTGCTAGATCCATAGATTTGAGGTATAATTTCTACTCATTTAAGTTAATATGGTTAGAATTCTTTAATTTAGTTGTTTTAGTGTTAATTTAGTGCTATTTTCATTCTAGTTTTGTTTAAAGTTAATGGTTGAGTTAACTAGGGTTTCATGAAACCATGTTATAGTTAATTAAATCTTTTAATTAATCTAGTTGTTTACTTAACCAATCTATATGGTTACTTTGCTTAAGTGGCTTGATGTTATGCTAATCTAAGTTAACTTGTGTGAAATTTTCATTGTTGTTGCTAATTGCCAAAAATCAAGAGAAGGGTTTGTGTTGGAATTATGGTTTGATGCATAGTTAATGGTTTAAAATTAGTGTAATGGCTAGCTAGTGGGTTAGTTTGGATTGTTTTGTTGGATTGTGTTAATTTTGTCGCTAATTGTCGATATTTGCACCAAATTTGCAAACTTCTAGCTTACTAGGTTTTTATTATATTATTGTGGCGAATTAATTGCGATATCTAGATTATATTGTTGGCATATCCTATGACATTTAGGATGCGTGAGTGCGGATTTTTGAGTAATCGGGTTTTAGTTTTGCCGGGCGACCAAATCGACGATTTTTGCAGTTTTTGCGATTTTCGCGTGTGTTCCGCGCACCTTGTGCACGTTGTACCTAGCTTGTGAACGTTAGTATTTTCGTTTGGGTTTTGCATCGTTCTTGATATGTAACCTTATGTTTGGTATTGATGTAAATTCCAGGTGCGGTCGCGGAGACGTCAGACGCGGCACGCAAGGGGAAAGCGGTGATTGGACGTGACTAGCTAGGGATTCCGGTGAGTAGATGTAACATCTACGAGGGACTATCGTTGGATGGCGCAAGTCGCCCGATAGTTTTAGTAACTTAAAAAGATTCTTAGTAATGTTAGTAATTAGGGGTGTAATACTTGTATGATTATTTGCTACATTCATGCCTTATATTGACATACATATACGAACCCATTCTATAGGACACTTGCACCATTGCCAGGGTTTTTATATGCAGCACGAGCACCATTCATGCTTGCACACACACCCTGGTAATTGCCATGCCACCACACTAGATAACCTTTAAATTGAAACCTTTTACTATAATTGATACTTAAACTTGCGCTATTGCTTTAATTCCTTAAAATGAAATCGTAGGATTGCTATTCATGTGCATGTACTTCACCATATTATTTGTTCATGCCTAATCTATTAATCACATATCGCAACTTGATTATTGATCCCATATGCATTCATTATCATTGATATATGCACTTATGAGGATTTCTTGAGATTTTATGATATTTCTGGATTTCGGGGGAAAGCCGCAAAATTTCTAAACTTATTATGTTTTTAAAATATGTAATTGCGGTTTTCTAGTGATGTAAAGTGTCGTCCACCATGAGTTTGCTGTGGTTTTCGAGATCCGTGTCGAGGAGTGGAGGAACCGTCACGGGTACATGGTGGGCCCGGTATGGTACCCCGGGGCAAGATGAATGTGGTGTTGACATTGAGCCTCGCAGGGGACGGATTACCTACCGGTGACTGTTTGGCACGGCGGATATCCAGAGGATACCGACCGTGGCCGCGAGATGATGAGATTTTGATATTGAGCTGGGTCAGCCGGATGGCTGAGGCCAGAGATACTATGACATGGATATATGAGATGTGTGATAGTTTTGAGGTGTCGTTGCTGGACACAGGTTCTTGTTGATTCTATTGGTATTGTGCTGGTATTTCAAAAGAGATTCCTAAAGGAAAAACATGATTCTTATAATTACACATTCAGATCATGAGTTGATTCGCATTTCATTCATACCTGCTAGTATATTCATATTGCATACATACCTGCTATTATGTCCTGCCATACCTGTATTAGAGATACTAGAATACTTGTGTGCATGCATACGATAGCCTGTGTAAATGTTATTTATTACTCACGAGTTGGCAACTCACCCCCGTTGTGCCATAGCCTTTTGCAGGTCCGCTCCGTCGGTACAGTAGCGGCGGGCGCTCTTGTCTCTTTTGCCTGGACTCGAGGTTTTGCTCTTAGGTGGGTTATATCATTATTTTTGTACCACCTTGTATATTCTTGTATCTAGTTTACTCCATCTACTGTATCTACCAGTATTATTGTATATTGACCTAGAGATGAGACTGTGAGATTTGTGGACTTTTTATGCTGTATTTTGGGGTCGAGCTCACTTGAGTCGACATGCTGTTTTTCTCATGCTTCTTTATGATTATTTTGCATGATGTTGTTTTATATTGCATGGTATTTGTGACCGCCTTGTGGCGAAGGGCTAGCTCCCGCTTGGGGATGCCTTATTTGTTGGATTCATATATATTCTTGTTGTACCCATTTTGGGGGCCAGTATTTACAAAGGAGACTCTGCCGAAATTTTCGGAAAAATTGGTATCGTTTTTAAAAAGGGTTTTACATGACTTATTTGATAAACTCGCTTTCAATTGATTGGGTTTTCTTCACTCTTTTTCTTATTTGGTTTTGGTTTCTGGGCTTTGGCTTACTTATTTTACGGACGTCTTGAGACGTTTCGTAAACTTAAGTGCAAGTCACGTTCCGTACCCTGCGGGTCGTGACAGAATCCATGTACACCAGCAAAGTGTTGACATTGCATGTTGCTCCTGAAGGGGTAAAACCCATTGGGAGCAAGAGGATTTTTAAGAAAGATAAATTGGTGTAGATGGAAAAGTTGAAACTTTCAAAGCTAGACTTGTCGCTAAGCTTAAGTCCATCAGGATCCTACTTGCCATTACTGCATACCACAGAATACACGTCAAAAAAGCTTTTCTAAATGGTGATTTAGAAGAGAGCGTGTATATGACACTGCGAGAGGGCTTCATAGACAGTGGAAGCAGCGGAAGCATATGCAGGATGCTTAATCCACCTATGGGTTAAAGCAGGCATCGCTGAGATGGAACATCTGTTTTAATGAAGCTTTCAAAGAGTTTGACTTCATCAAAAAGATAGATGAACCATGTATAAATAAGAAGGTTTTAGAGAGTATGGTTGTCTTCCTCGTATTGTACGCGGATGAGATACTCTTGATAAGAAAAGGTGTTCCTATACTACACTCGGTCAAGCACCTCGTATCACACAGGTTCTCTATGAAAGATCTAACTGATGCCTCCAACATTCTGGGGTTATAGATCTATAGAGATAGATCTAAATGGATTTGGAATTGTCCCAATCCGGGTACATAGACACCATTCTAAAAGGGTTCTAGTATGGATGATTCTAAGTGTGGTAATGTACCCGCTTGTTCAGGAATCACTCTTTCCAAAGAGGTGTCTCTCGAGACTGATTTGGAGAGGGCTCGCATACAAGGGATACCCTATTCTTTGGCAGACAGGTCAGCCATGTATACGATGTTATGTACCAGACCAGATGTAGCTTACTCACTAGGTGTAGTGAATAAGTATCGAAAAGATCTTTGGGAAAACCGCTTGACTGCTGAAGGACATTCTTAAAGTACTTGAGAAGAACTGAAGAGATGTTCTTAGGGTTTTGGTAACGGTGAACTCCAATGGGAGTCCTTACCAATTCGAGCTTCCTGAGTGATAAGGTCGACTGAAAGTCAGTCACATGCATTGTCTTTACCCTCAGTGGAGGGACGGTATGTTGGAAGAGTTCCAAGCTAGATACCGTGACATACTAGATGATAAAGACTGAATACATTGCTACCATAGATACTGCCAAAGAGGTTGTCTGGATGAATAGAGTTCATGAGATGAACTAGGTTCCTACCATTAGGCATCCAATACCTGTGTATTGGGATGATAATGGAGCCGTGGGTTTGGCCTAGGAACCCTGGTCCCGTTAGCGATCCAAACATACTTGTAGGCAGTATCACCTGATCAGGGAGATAGTTAATCTCCGGGAGATCGAGGTTAGGAGAGTTGACATAGAGGATAACACATGGATCCACTCACCGAGGCCATTCCCCGGATGCTATTCGAGAGACTTTTAGGATGTTGGATATGAGATACTATAACAACTGTCCTTAGTGCAAGTGGGAGATTGTTAGTTATATGTATGCTCTAGAGGCCATTATTGTACATATGATGTATATTATAGTGGATGCTTGGACATATATAGAGAAGATTTTCATGCTCGACATGATAGTATGCTATCTGGTTACCTTTATCTTAACGTGTAGACTGGTATTTATGCTGTCTGTCTCTTACATGTTGATAAAGCCCTTAGGATATGTACTTGACTACCATGATTATGATGGAGATCATACTAGTAGGGCTAGGGTAGTTCACAAGTACATCCTTTAATTGTTCCTAGTCGAGGGTGTATCGAGACAGGGCATCGATATTCCAGAGTAGACTAGCGTATACGCTTCTTGACCCATACGATGGGCGATGGATGATCCCACATCCATTGGTGTTTGACACAAAGATGGTATACGGGTGCTCAGTGGAGACTGGGTACACTGAACAGGACACGCGGAGGACTCCTATGTGGTAGTATACCTATCGTCAGATAGCAGTCCTCTGGTGACACTGGTACAGGTTAGTCTGTAGACCCGAGATCGTCATAGAGTCTTGTGTGGCTCCTACTGTGCTTTGAATTCCTCTTTACTACGGCTCAAAGGAGTCGTGCAAACAGGTGGATTTTGGGTACATTCCCAAGTCATATGGAGGCAATGAGCGATAGGAGGGGTTTCGTCTCTCCCGGTATTAGGGGTTGATGTTTCGCTATACTCGATTGGCAATAATTGGAAATCCCTGGCCAGGGCTGCTGATGAGAACTACTGATAAGAGTTATCGGTAGTTTCTCAAACCGTTATAGGCCAGACATCGGCATGACTTATCACATTACTGGTGGCTGACGTTTACCTCCCCTAGACATGATATGCGATATATCAGAAGAAGAGACCGGACTGTACGGTAGTGTTACTAATAGGATTTATGGAGAGTATGGATGAGCTTGCTTGTTGATCTTCATATCGCTCAATACTCGGGCAGCCGTTATGTCCAGCTATTACCGTTGACTGCTTGTAGGTGATTGATGTGATCATCACCTACTGCTGGCGTATTGACGAGTCTTTAGAGTCCCACACAGAAGTTTCTTGGTTCAAGCGAAACGAAGTAGGACACATATATGATATGTGTGTGGGCCTGATTGAATACGAGTATGTGATACCGTATTGTAATCTGGCAGTTATCTGTTATCAGTCAGGTTAATTGTGATATAACCGGATTATCGAATCAAGTGTTGGTTTGATAATGTGATATTCAGATTAATGATATTAGTCGATTATATGTGATATAACCGGATTATTAGATCAAGTGTTGATTTAATAATGTGATATAATTATATCTTAACTAATATCATTAGCTCACTAATTGCTTTATTTATATATATATATTAATGTATATTTTATATATATATATATATTATATGAAGCATGGCATGTTTTTCTATTTTTAGAATATAGAAAAATGAGGTGTAAATTGTGGTGATATTTGTGGTATGGTTCAAGGTATGGGGTTTTATGTTTTTATATTATTCTTGACTCACTATTCAAGCATGATTGCAATTTTAATTGCATTTTTATTCCATGCTTTAATGAGGGAGGAGAGAGATGATTCATATTATTGTTTCTACACTTGCTTCATGCTTATTGCCTTAGCCATTTTTCAAGAGCTCTTTTCTTCTCTTGGTCTCTACAATTTTCTTCACCTCACCTCCAAGCTCAAATCCCACACATGAGATGTGAATTATTGAGCTTGTGAGACCTTAGTGAGCATTACTTATCCCCTACATCATCATCTCACAACAAACTGGCAATTTTGTGTGGTGTGTTTCCTAAACAAAAAGTGTTTAGTGTAGTGAGAAGCTTGTGCTTGTGGACTTCGGGTGGATCGTCTTTGGCGCGAAGATCACGAAGGAGGTTCGTTCAACTTGGAGAGAAGCCTTGAAGAGTCGCGTGGACTTCATCCCGGAGCTTTTGAAGATAAGGAGACGAACTACAAAGGTTGTATGCTCTTAAACTTTCTCTTAAGCTTAATCACATCATAAAGGAAAACCGTAAAATTCTAGTAATGATCTTGGTAGTCTAACTTAGCACCTAGAAAAATTAAAATTCGGAATGCTTGATGCCTCTTGAACCCCATGATGGTGCTAAGGTCGACTTTCACTTGTTTACCCAGACTTGTCATTGCTGTTGTTCTAGACTATGAGACCCGGCAGGAGGATGAGTATAACGTCGTTCTAAACTAGCTTTAGAAGTGCACGCATTTATGACATTGCCAGAGGGTTGTTATAGTCAGTGGGAGCAGCGGAAGCGTAATGGACAAGTAGCTTGTGTCTATTTATAGACTAAAGCAAGTATAGCGGAGATAGATCATCTATTTTTGATGTGATAGTCATAGGCTTTGACTTCATCAAAATAGGAGATGGATCTGTTATGAAGGTAAAAGGGCGTGATGTCCTGGTATTTGGATGACATACTCTGTAGGAAGTATAACTCCTATACTACGATTAGTTATACTGTGGTTGTCACACAGTGGTTTCTCCATATAGGATATGGATGTTATATCAGGCATTCTGGTTACTAGATCTATGGTTTTAGATTTAGATTTTGGTAGTTTCGCAATCTGGGTACTTAGACAGTATTCTAAAGGTATTTTAGAATGGACGACTCCTGGCATGGTGGTGTACCAGCAGGTGATGGAGTCACCCTCTCTAAAGGTGTCTTACAAACTAAAGGGGCGAGGGATGTGCATGATAGACATATTACTTTCTTAGACAAATGAGTCAATCATGAGATGTCAAGTACCAACCAGATATTGTTTTTGCAGTAGATGCAATAAGTTTATATATTAGTCCAATCTTGGAGAAACGTTCGGAGGCAGTTTTTGAACATAAGAGAATGTTCTAGGGATTTGGTAATGGCAGCCTCCTTCGGGAGATGGTTATCATTCCATGCTTCCAAGGTGACTTGGATGATAGAGTGACTGTCAGAGTTATAGTTTTCCCTCTTGATGAGGGACAGTAGTTTGGATAGGTGGTCCAAGCGGATACTGAGGGAAGCATGGCACAGGATACTGATTAAATTCAGTGGACGATACAGTCTAAGAAGTTTGCTGGATTTGGAGTTCATTTGTGAACCATGCCCCATCAGATATCCAGACATGTTCTAAGACAGGTATTGCTCATTTCAGGAGATGGCTTTCTCTGCGAACTTGAGATAAAGAGAGACATAGAAAGAAACATTGGAGCGGATCCTTTAACTGAGGCTATTTCTCGAACGCAATAGTTTTATAAACGAGCTTTGTGAAACTGATTAGTAGAGAAGTTGGGTGTTCGATATCACAGCTGTGAGTATGCGACACCGCAATGTTGGGGTCAAAATTTGCACCCCCGGTTGACCGAGTCATAGTCAAGGTCAACCCCAAGCCAGGTGGGCCCAAGCCAAGGTCAAGCGGGCCCATGCCCAAGTCGAGCCCGCGGCCAGCCTCCTCCATGCCAAAATATAGATCATGTAATAAATAATTTTTATGTAATTTTTTTTTCATGAATGTATGCAAAATGGGTATAAAGCCAAATTTTTGTAAAACCCATGGCTTATGTGCAAAAAAAAAACGGCACATGAGCCATGGGATGGGCAAATGCCATTTTGTAAAGCCCAAGGGGCTATATGTAAATATGTAAGCCTATATAAGGCAACATGATGAATAAAAAAAGACACTTTTCATTCTACCAAAAAAAAAACTAGGGTTTGTTCCTCCACTCTCTCTTTTTCAAGTTCTTCCTCTTCCTCTTTATTTTCCAAATAAATCAAGAGCTTAGCACTCTTTTTTTTTAAAATACTAAATAAAATTTTACTATAAACCCATCTCCCAAAACTCCATCAAGAGGAGAAAAGGGGTCTCTTTTTTTATCATCCAAGATCTAGATCTTGGAGTTTCAAGAGAACCCATTTTGGATTTCTTCTCAAAGGAGAAAGGAGAAAATCTGTTGGAGTTCAACTCCACAAATAAAATTCTTTTGGAGTTCAACTCCACAAATAAAATTCGCTTGGAGTTTAACTCCTCCACAAATAAAATTCTTTTGGAGTCCAACTCCACTACAGAAATTCTTTCGGAGTTTAACTCCACAGTAAAAATCATTTTTTTGGGGAATTTAATTCCACATTATATTTTTTAGCCATATAAAATTCTTTTGGAGTTGAACTCCACGTTTCATTAAAAAAAAAAGTGACGGGTCACATGCAAAGCATGTGACGGATCACATGCAAAGCATGTGATGGCCCCATCACATGTTTAGCATATGACGTGGGTCACATGCTAAGCATGTGACGTGGGTCAAATGCTAAGCATGTGACGGGACCCTCACATGCTAAGCGTGTGACGGGTCACATGCTAAGGGTGTGACGGGTCACATGCTGAGCATATGACGGCCTTCTCACATGCTGAGCATGTGACGGGTCACATGCTGAGCATGTAATGGCCCCCATTTTTTTACTCTTTCTTCTTTTTGTTATTTTAAGATTTTTTATTAAAAAATAAAATAAATAAATATTAAATAAATAAAAATAAATTATAAATAATATTTAAAATTAAAAAAATTAATAATATTTTTTTTCCTTAAAAAAAATAATATTAATTTTTTCCTTAAAAAAAATCTCTAAATATTTATCTACTTATTTTTTTTTTATATATAGAAAATATATATGTATATATATATCTTTTTTTTACAAGTGGAACAAAACAAAAAAATACACACACACCAACGCAATGCATATTGAGTTCGCATGACCAGTTTAACCCGTCAATCGGAGGTTCTTTCGCTCCAAATGCCAGGGGTAATTAACGGCAGCTTAGTCCGCGGCTGCCGGAGATTCGGATCCCCACAATCAATAAACCCCAGCCTACCCTAGGCAGGAGGAATCTGTAATGCGCCTGACAAGCGCGCGCGTATTCCCATCTCAATGGGGTGACGAAAAACACCCTACAGATTCTGGCACGCCCGGTGGGACCTATCTCTCCTCCCATATTTCGGGTTAAGCGTTCATGCAAACACAATCAATATACATATCGATTGCCTGTACTGGAATCATGTTTTTTTTTGCGCTGTGGGGGTTAACAATTTTCAATTGCCATTTTCGAACGCAAGTCGGTATTTGAACGACTTTCCTTGGCCACAGTTGGGGGCAAGTCCAACAACACCGACAAAGTAATAAGGCATTTCGGGCAAGCTCCGGCGGTGCCTCTGACAACTGCTCAATCGGGTATCTTCTCCATGCTTCTGATCCAGAGGACTACCACGTCGTTAAACTGGGAAAGATCGACCACCACGTCATTAAACTGGGAATAATCGACCTCTAAGTCGTTAAACTGAGAATGTAAAAATATATATATATATATATATGTAAATAAACAAAAAAATGTGTAAATAAAAGAAAAATAAAGAAAAGTCGAAATGATGGGGCAACTCGCAATAAAAATCAGCGAGTAAAAATAAAAATGAAAATAAAGACGAAATGATGCGGCAACTCGCAATAAAAATCAGCGAGTAAAAATAAAAATGAAAATAAAGCCGAAATGATGGGGCAACTATGAATAAAAGCCGAAATGATGGGGCAATCGCGATCTTCGCGATAAGAAAAGCTGAAATGATAGAGCAATCGCGGTAAAACAAAAAAACAAACAAAAAACAAACAAAACAACGGCGAATGATGAGTCGCTCCTGGTACCATATTCCAGTGCAGTGATGCAGACACCAACCAAAATCCAATTTCTTAAAATTCTCCCGGCCCTACGGTTGGTCCCCAAATTGACTACTGTATACAATCCACGGGCTCAAATAATTCTCATTATACCCATATCCCACCGCAATCACCAGTTACGCGGTTGGTCTCCGCCTTTGAAATTATGCTCTATTGAGAAGACCCACTCATGTGTTCTCACGATACATGATAAGAACAAACCTTTGTGGGATCCTTACGACTCACAAAGGAAAAACACACTTAGGAGTCCTCACGACTCCTAAGGAGAAAATACACCTACGGGATCCTTACGACTCGTAGGGAGAAAATGCTTTTATGGGACCCTCACAGCCCATAAAATTGAAAAGTCTTAGGTGATAGGAATCTAAACATGTCTCCTAAGCCAAATTCCAAACTCAAATCCCCAAACGGCGAATGATGAGCCGCACCTGATACCATATTCCAGTGCAGAGATGCAGACGCCAACCAAATTCCAAACTCAAATCCTAAACGGCGAATGATGAGTCGCTCCTGGTACCATATTTCAGTGCAGCGATGCAGACGCCAACCAAATTCCAAACTTAAATCCCCAAACGGCGAATGATGAGTCGCTCCTGGTACCATATTCCAGTGCAGCGATGCAGACGCCAACCAAATTCCAAACTCAAATCCCCAAACGGCGAATGATGAGTCCTTCCTGATACCATATTCCAGTGCAGCGATGCAGACGCCAACCAAATTCCAAACTCAAATCCCAAACGGCGAATGATGAGTCGCTCCTGGTACCATATTCCAGTGCAGCGATGCAGACGCCAACCAAATTCCAAACCCCAAAACGGTGAATGATGAGTCGCTCCTGGTACCATATTCCAGTGCAGCGATGCAGACGCCAACAACGTCCCAAAATTTTTCTGGCCCTACGGTCTGGATCATACATCCTACAAAACCGTATACAATCCATGGGCGTAAAACGATCACAATCTCTCCTAAGTCCTACCGGCGAGACCAAATTCAATGTCCCACCGGCAGGGAAGATTCAAAAAAAAAAGAGAAGGAAAAAAGAAGGTATGTCCACAAGCAAAATAGGCACGGATGAAAACCCGAAAGGGCTCCGTGAGTAAAAACAGCAGGATTGCTGGCGAGTTTATGAAAACCTGAAAGGGCGCAAACTCATGAAAAAGAGATAAAAAGCACTCGCAAAGTCCTCTCGACTTTGTAAGGAGAAAATTCCCGCATGAGATCCTTACGACTCACAAAGGAGCAATACACTTGGGAGTCCCCACGACTCCTAAGGAAAAAATACACTTACGGGATCCTTACGACCCGTAGGGAGAAAATGCTTTGTGAAACCCTTACGGCTCACAAAATTGATAAGTCTTTGGTGATAGGGACATAAAACCTGTCTCCTAAGCCATCGTTTCCTAATAAGCAAATGCAAATGATGATTCGCTCCTGGTACCATATTCCAGTGTAGCGATACTGATGCCAAGCAAAAACCAATCCCTAAATCCTCCCGGGGCAAATGATGAGTTGCTCCTGGCATTTTTCCAGTGCAGCAATGCAGATACCAAACAAAAACCTAAATCCCTAAATCCTCTCATGGCAAATGATGATTCGCTCCAGGTACCATATTCCATTGTATCGATGCTGATGTCAACCCAAATCAAATCAAACCAACAACCTCTGCGGCGGAATCATGCTCAGTCCTAGAATTTACCCCGTGTCGAAATCATGCTTCGCCTCGGTGTATCTGTCTTCCCTGTCGAAATTATGCTCCGCCTCGAAATCAAATCAACCAACCAGCTCTGAGTCGGAGTCATGCTCTGTCTCAAAGTGTACCCCGCGTCGAAATCAAGCTTCGCCTCGGTATATCTGCCTTCCCTGTCGGAATTATGCTTCTGCTCGGAATCAACCAACGACCTCTTATCGAAATTATGCTTCGCCATGGAATCATGTCAACCAGCAGGCTCCGCGTCGGAATCATGCTTCGTCTCAGAATGTGCACCCCGTGTCGAAATCATGCTTCTTCTCGGTGTATCTGCCTTCCCTGTCGAAATTATGCTTCGTCTCGGAATCAAGTCAGCCAACAAGCTCAGCGCCGAAATCATGCTCCGTCTCAGAATGTATCCCGTGTCGAAATCAATGCTTCGCCTCGGAATATCTGCCTTCCTTGTCGAAATTATGCTTCGCCTGGGAATCAACCTCTGCATCGAAATTATGCTTTAGTCAGAATGTCCGCCGCTCTTCGGAATGATGCTCCGATCCTTGGAATTATGCTCCGCTCTTCGGAATGATGCTCCGATCCCTGGAATCATGCTCCGCCCTCCGGAATGATGCTCCGATCTTTGGAATCATGCTCCGCTCTTCGGAATGATGCTCCGATCTCTTGGAATCATGCTCCACTCTTCGGAATGATGCTCCGATCCCTGGAATCATGCTCCGCTCTTCGGAATGATGCTCCGACCCCCTGGAATCATGCTACGCTCTTCGGAATGATGCTCTGATCCTTGGAATCATCCTCCGCTCTTCGGAATGATGCTCCGAACCCTGGAATCATGCTCCGCTCATCGGAATGATGCTCCGATTCCCTGGAATCATGCTCCGCTCTTCGGAATGATGCTCAAAACCCTGGAATCATGCTCCGCTCATCGGAATGATGCTCCGATCCCTGGAATCATGCTCCGCTCTTCGGAATGATGCTCCGATCACCTGGAATCATGCTCTGCTCATCGGAATGATGCTCCGATCTTCGGAATGATGCTCCGCTCTTCGGAATGATGCTCCGATCCCTGGAATGATGCTCCGCTCTTCGGAATGATGCTCCGATCCATGGAATCATGCTCCACTCTTCGGAATGATGGTCCGATCCCTTGGAATCATGCTCCGCGCTTCGGAATGATGCTCCGATCTCTGGAATGATGCTCCGCTCTTCGGAATAATGCTCCGAACCCTTCGGAATGATGCTCCGATCCTTGGAATTATGCTCCGCGTTTCGGAATGATGCTCCGATCCCCGGGAATCATACTCCCCGGGATGATGCTCCGCCCCCGGAATGATGTTCCACCTCGAAGTTCAGCTTCAAGATCAATCAATTTCATGCACACAACTTAAATGTGCGGTGTGCATTTATTGATGGGGGGCACTTTGTTGGGGTCAAAATTTGCACCCCCGGTTGACCGAGTCAAAGTCAAGGTCAATCCCAAGCCAGGTGGGCCCAAGCCCAGGTCAAGCGGGCCCATGCCCAAGTCGAGCCCGCGGCCAGCCTCCTCCATGCCAAAATATAGATCATGTAATAAATAATTTTTATGTAATTTTTTTATGCATTAATGTATGCAAAATGGGCATAAAGCCAAATTTTTGTAAAGCCCATGGCTTATGTGCAAAAAGAAATGGCACATGAGCCATGGGATGGGCAAATGCCATTTTGTAAAGCCCAAGGGGCTATACGTAAATATGTAAGCCTATATAAGGCAACATGATGAATAAAAAAAAAGACACTTTTCATTCTCCCAAAAAAAAACTAGGGTTTGTGCCTCCACTCTCTCTTTTTCAATTTCTTCCTCTTCCTTTTATTTTCCAAATAAATCAAGAGCTTAGCTCTCTGTTTTTTTTAAAAAACTAAATAAAGTTTTACTATAAACCCATCTTCCAAAACTCGATCAAGAGTAGAAAATGGGTCTCTTTTTTTATCATCCAAGATCTAGATCTTGGAGTTTCAAAAGAACCCATTTTGGGTTTCTTCTCAAAGGAGAAAGGAGAAAATCTGTTGGAGTTCAACTCCACAAATAAAATTCTTTAGGAGTTCAACTCCATAAATAAAATTCTCTTGGAGTTTAACTCCACCAAAGAAATCTTTTGGAGTTCAACTCCACAAACAAAATTCTTTTGGAGTCCAACTCCACAAATAAAATTCTTTTGGAGTTTAACTCCACTATAGAAATTCTTTTGGAGTTTAACTCCACTATAAAAATCCTTTTTTTTGGGGAGTTTAACTCCGCATTATATTTTTTTAGCCATATAAAATTCTTTTGGAGTTGAACTCCACGTTTTATTAAAAATAAAAAAAAGGTGGCGTCGCATGCAAAGCATGTGACGGCCCCATCACATGATTAGCATGTGACGTGGGTCACATGCTAACCATGTGACGCGTCACATGCAAAGCATGTGACGGGTCACATGCTAAGCATGTGACCGCCTTCTCACATGCTGAGCATGTGACGGGTCACATGCTGAGCATGTGATGGCCCCCCTCACATGCTGAGCATGTGATGGCCCCCATTTTTTCTCTTTCTTCTTTTGTTATTTTAAGATATTTTATTAAAAAAAATAAAAAAAATAAATATTGAATTAATAAAAATAAATTATAAATAATATTTTAAAATTTTAAAAAATAATAATATATTTTTTTCTTTAAAAAAATAATAATGATTTTTTTTCTTAAAAAAAATTGTCTAAATATTTATCTACTTATTTATTTTTGTTTTTATATATAGAAAATATATATGTATATATATATCTTTTTGTTACAAGTGGAACAAAACAAAAAAAAATACACACACACCAACGCATTGCATATTGAGTTCGCGTGACCAGTTTAACCCGTCAATCGGAGGTTCTTTCGCTCCAAATGCGAGGGGTAATTAACGGCAGCTTAGTCCGCGACTGCAGGAGATTCGGATCCCCACATTCAATAAACCCCAGCCTATCCTAGGCAGGGGGAATTTGTAATGCGCCTGACAAGCCCGCGCGTATTTCCATCTCAATGGGGTAACGAAAACACCCTACACGCAATAATTAGCCTTGAGTGCAAGTGGGAGAGAGTTGGCTATAATGCCCACAAGTCAATTATTGGATCGCAGGCACGAGATTGCAATGATTGAGGGAGGACCTATATTGGTAGAACAGTCTTACTCGAGATGATAGTATACTATCTGGTTTGTCTTTATCATCGTGTACATGCTTCAGGTGACTTTACAGATCACTATTACATGTTGATAGAACCCATAGGATTCTTGCTTGACTACTAGCAGTATGATGGCGATCATATACTTGAGAGTTGGGTGGTCTATAAGCACATCCTTAAAGTGTCGCTAGTCATGGGAGTTTCGAGACTGGGCATCGATACTCCAAGAGTAGACTAGTGTATACTGATCGAGACCCCGACGAGGGGCGGTGGCCGGTCTCACAAGCTATTGGTGTTAGTTTGTTCACCTAAGATATATACAAGTGCTCATTGGGTTATGAGTACACCGGACGGACTCGCCGGGAACATGCTAGTTGGTATTATACCTATTGTCTGATAGCAGTTCCCTGGTAACATGTGTACAGGTTAGTCTATCGACCTGAGATCGTCATTTGTCTCATGTGAGTTCCCACTGTGCTTTGAGTACTACCCTACCACGGCTCAAAGGAGTCATGCAAACAGGTTTTAGTTGGATACAGTTCCGAGCCACATGGAGGTAGTGAGCGGATCGTCTGGGGATTCGTCTCTCCCACTATTGGGGGTTAATGTCACGGAGTGCACGGGTGGCCATCGCCAGAAATCCTTGGCCCAGGTAGTATATAATTACTGATTCGGATCAGTAGTTTCTCAGTGGGTGATGGGCTTCATACCGACACTAAAAGTCGCGTTATTAGGGGTCTGACTTTATTCACCCCCTAGACTCGATACACGATACACATAGAAGAACAAACCGGACTGTACTGATATTGTCACTGTCTGGCTCAGTAGGGGTTTCATGATGAGTTTGCTTGTCGACCTCCCTTTCGCTCAATACCTGGGTAGCCGTTACGTACAGCTAGTGTCGCTGATGTGCTTGTGGTTAAACCCACTGCCAGCATATTGATGAATCTTTAGATTCCCACAAAGAGGGTTTCCCTGCTTCGGGCGAAATGATGTAGAGGCCGTATGGTTTTACAGCAGGGTTCGATCACATACGTGTACTTGTGCACTCATGATGTTCGGACGGATAATAATAGTGGGCTTTGGTTTAAGCCGGATCTTAGTATTATATTTGTTGGATTATTTTCGTCTCTATGTATTCGTATTGTTCGGAGTAAGGATGCGGGTATGTATATACAGTTGAGGGGTATTCATGTAATTCATTATAAGATTACTTTTACAAGATTACATCTCATCATGGTTTAGACCTTTTTGGATTAAAAAGTTATTGAGGTGTAGGATGAGGAGTTTATTGCATATTTGTAGCATGGCTAATTAGTAACCCATGGTTACTATTCTATCATGCTTAAGGTTTTGTTTATTGTGAGATTATGGTTGACTCTAGATATTTTCGTGGCATAGGATATTTTTATAGATGGCATCATTATTTATTAAATAATCTCACAACAAACAAAATTCTAAGCCATTATTGATTTCTTTTTCTCCCTCTTGAGTTGCTCTAAACTCTCATCCTCATGGCATCTTCTTCTTCCTCTAGCTCCACCCAAACCCTCCCATGAGTTGAGAATTCTTAGGTGTCTTGAGACAAATTAATCTTTCATCACTTTCTACATCATCTATGGCATCTAGTGTAGCGATCTAGGTACCCTAGTTTCATCGAATATGAGGTTGGAGCTCGTTGCATAGACTCTCGAGTGGATCATCTTCGATGGAGGGAGACCGGAGATCAAGCTTGACCAAGGATACCCTTAGGAGCTTAGAATTATGGTTGAAGTCCGAAGGACACGGATCTATTCGGTATAACCACTCTAAACTCTAAGTTTATAGATTGCTAGTTAAGGGTTAATGGAAGATCCGGGTAAATAGTTGTGGTAGCGCCAAGTTTTATAAATTTTTTGTTCCGCATTTGGTCACGGATTAATGGCTGGGACGCTGCCGTAACCCAATACTTTAGAAGTGTAGGACCGGTCTACAAAGGTTGTAAACCCTATTCACTTAGTGTAGAACTTATTTGCTTTACTCATAAACCCTAATTCTTTAGTTGGATTCTTGTTTAGTATAACTTAGCACTCTAGATTTTTTAAAATTGCTTACTTAATGCTTGTATAAATGAAGTAGAGACGCTAAGACATTCTTTTAATCATCACAATCGCCTATATGTGATTACAATAATTGCCTTGAGTGCACTATAGCCAACAATCTCCTACTTGCACTTAAGGCTAATTATTGCGGAGTCGCATACTCACAGCCGGTGTGATACCGAACACCCAACTTCTGTACTAATTAGTCTCGCAAAGCTTGTTTGTGAAATTATCGTGTTTGAGAAATAGCCTCTGTGTGTGGATACGCTCCAATACTTTTATCTTTATCTCTCTATATCTCAATTTCGCAGAGAAAGACTATCTCCAGGAATGAGCGATACATGTCTTAGAATTTTTCTGGATATCTGATGGGACCAAGTTCATAAATGAACTCCAAATCCAATAAACTTATTAGACCGTACCTTCCACTGAATTTAATCAGTATCCTGCGCTATGCCTTCCTCAATATCTGCTTGGATCACCTGTCCAACATACTGCCCCTCTAAAAAGGGAAAACTTAAACTCTGACAGTCACTTTGTCATCTATGTCACGTTGGAAGCCTGAAATGATAACCGCCTCCTGAAGGAGGCTGCCATTACTATATACCAAGAACATCCTCTTATGTTCATAACCGCTTCCGAATCTTTCTCCAGGATTAGATTAATATATGCCTATTGCAGCTAGAGCAAAAGCAATTTTTGGTGTGGTACTTGAAATCTAATGATTGACTCAATTGCCTAAGCAAGTGATATGTCAATCACGAAAATCCCTCTCCTCATTAGTCTAGAAGACATCTCTTTAGGGAGGGTGGCTCCATCACATGCAGGTACACCACTACGCCAGGGGTCGTCCATTCTAAAACACTTTGGAATAGTGTCAAAGTACTTGAATTGGGACACATCCTAAATCTAGATCTAAAACCATAGATCTAGTCATCAGAATCCATGATATTTTTTCCAGATCCTATGTGGTGAAACACCTTATGACAACCACAGTATAACCGATCGTAGTATAGGAACATCACTTCCTATAAAGAGTACGTCATCTAAATACCAGGACATCACTCCCTACGACCTTCTTACTAGGTCCATCTATTGTTCTGATGAAGTCAAACTCTATAACTATAACATCAAAATAGATGATCTTTCTCCGTTATATTTTCTTTAGTTTATAAATAGACATAAGCCACTGGCCCACCACTCTTCCGCTGCTCCCACTGACTATAACAACCCTCTGGCAGAGTCATATACACGTGCACTTCTAAACCTAATTTACAACGATGTTATAGTCATCCACCTGCCTGATCACATAGTCTAGGACAACAGTAGTGGCAAGCTTGGGTCATCAAAACCTCCTTGTCACTGTCTTTGAGAAGACCAAAGTATCTCTCGGGTGGCTGAGGATACCCACCAAATCTGCTGAGTGGCTAATGGATTGTCGAATACAATTGAATCCTTAGGTTCTACTAAATTTTCAGTAATCGTTGTAGTTCTGGAATCACTTCCAGTTCTACCATACTCCCACTAATGTTTTCTGAAAAGAATTCATTTTACTAAAAATGTGGCAAGTCAAGAACATTATAACTATTGATCCTGCAAATATTAGAATGTTAACCCTCGTCAAAGCCCAGGATAATCCACAAACTGCCATTACTGAAACATGCCTTGAGTTTATCCGGATTCTTGTTTTAAGCATAAACCGGATTACTCCATATATCTTAACATCATTAAGATATGAATCCATTCTATATCCAATATAGAAACAAAGGCACAAGTTTAATTAGAACCAGATTCAAAATACATGCAGCTGTTTCCAGTGCATATCGATTAAATGGAAAAAGGCCATGCAATATTACTCGTCAAGGAGCGCACCCACGGTTGAGTAACCTGAGAGAGCAATAAGTTCTCAAATATATAACTTACGATGGAATACCCAGTATAAGTATCTACATCTTTGACCACCTTGAAAAATCATGATACTTCCAATGCATATTTCTCTACTTTATTCTTATACCAATAACTTCTCAAAATTTGGACCTTGTATTTCAACGAAATACGTGTCTAAAATTAGAGAAGTCATAAGTAAACGGAATATAGTACGAGTAACAACCCTTTTTCCTAATGGACATCGGACAACATACAATACTTTGTATAAGTCCTCTGAGTTTAATAACTCAAAACCTGTGCGTCATAAGTTGAAAACTTTGTTATGGTTAGAATTACACCGTTGTTGAATGCACCTTACCTAATCATCAACTGATAAAGATAAATATCATAAATATAATTTCAAAAGGTTATATCTCACTTTACAAAATAAATGTACAGATATATTGTTGGGGTTCCTAGCGCCCTGGCCATTTACCATGGCCAATTGTGGAACAAAAATTTTGGCGTTTAAAGAACTTGGCGCTAGAAACAACTGTTAGTGATATGTATGCCCTAGTGGCCATTACTTTACATACGATGTATATTGTAGTAGATGCTTGGACATATATATGGAGGACTTTCTTGTTCGACATGATAGTATGCTATCTGGTTGCTCTTTATCTTAACATGTACACTGATTGTCTCTATGTTACAAGTTGATAAAGCCCTTAGGATGAGTACTTCACTACCAGGATTATGATGCAGATCATACTAGTGGGGACAGTGTAGTCGCTAAGTACATCCTTCAAATGTTCCTAGTCGTAGGTGTATCGAGACAGGGCATCGATATACCATAGTAGACTAGCGTATAACTTCTCGACCCATGTAGATGGGCGATGGATGACCCCATATCCATTGGTGTTTGACATCAGAGACAGTATACAGGTGCTCAGTGGAGACTGGGTACACTAAACGGACTCGCCGAGAACTCCCAGATGGTATTATACCTAACGTCAGATAGCAGTTCTCTGGTGACACTGGTACAGGTTAGTCTGTAGACCTGAGATCATCATAGAGTCTTGTGTGATTCCCACTGTGCTTTGATTTCCACCTTACCACGTTCAAAAGAACGTGCAAAATGCTATCTTTTGGGTACAGTCCCGAGTCATATGGAGGCAATGAACGATAGGAGGGGTTTCGTCTCTCCCGGTATTGGGAGTTGATGTTGCGTTGTGCCCGATTGGCTATAACTGGAAGTCCTTGGCCAAGGCTGCTTCAGAGATATACTGGTAATTGTTATCAGCAGTTTCTCGACCCGTTATGAGCCTCATATCGACACGACTTATCGAGTTACTGGGGTCTGACGTTTACCACCCCTAGACGAGATATGCGACATATCAGACAAAGAGACCGGACTGTACGGTAGTGTTACTGATTGGATTCATAGGAGTGTGAGCGGGCTTGCTTGTTGATCTTTTGATCGCTCAATACCCGGGTGGCAATTATGTTTAGCAGACCGCTTGCGGCTTGTGGGTGTTTGATATGATCATCACCTACTGCCGGCGTATTGACGAGTCTTTAGAGTCCTACACAGGGGTTTCCTGGCTCAAGCGAAACGGAGTAGGAGCACATATGTGATATGTGCGGGACCGAGATTGATACGACATGAGATGTCGTATTCTATTCTCGCAATTTGTGACATTGGTCGGTTATATGCGATATAGCCGGGTTATCGGATCAAGTGTTGATTCGATAAGTTGTTACTTTTGATATTAGTCGGTTATACGTGATATAGCCGGATTATTAAATCAAGAGTTGATTTAATAATTTAATGTATAATTATATATTTGATATATTACATTACATTAACTAGTATTAGCTCACTTATGATTTCTTTTCTCACTTGATGTGCACATTGTATATATGTGATATGTATATTTGTGTACATGTTTTGTGTCATGCTTGATAATACATGCAAGATAGGTGTATGAGACTTATACCATGCTAGGGTTAAGTTAGGGTTTTTATTTATTGCTTAAGTTATAACGAAAGAGAAAGACTTTGTCAATGTTGTCAAGTTTTGATGAAGCTTGTAGAAATATTGACAAAGTCCACTCTTTTGTCATTCCTTAGGATATTTGTTAACCCAAGCCTTAACCTTATCTCTTGGTTAATTCTCTACATGAGTTAAGCATGAAAGCTTAACTCACCCATGGGTGCAATAATTCATTTGGATTAACTCATATGACGAGTTCTATCTTCTTCTTCTTCTTCCTCCAAAAAAGCTTTCTAGCCTCAATGGAGGTATGAGGAAATGAGTGAGAAAATCATTTCTGATGTGAGCAAACTTCCTATTTCATCATCCTCTACTACTTACCATTTAGTATAGGGTGTTTGCTTCACTAATTCCATGATTAGTGAAGAGATAACTTGGGTTAGTGTTTCCTCAACGTAGATCATCTTCGGCCTCGAAGACTTCGAAGCAAGCTTGTTTGTTTCTTCATCTGAGCCTCTCTAGAGTCCGGAACTTCTTGATCACAGCGAAGGGAATACTACACTGAGCTAATGATGTGAAGGACCGGTCTACAAAGGTTGTATTCCTTGCTCACTTAGTATGTAAAGTGTTTACATATGTTTTTCTGTTGATTTCTAATTAACGATTCAATGTTAGGGTTAGCTAAAACGGTAAAATTTTTAATTTGGCATGGACGATCCCTCCCAAAACCTTACTGACATCTTAGGTAACCCTGCAGTGGTATCAGAGCCATGCTAGAAATTTATACGAATTTTGTTAAGATTACGAAACCAAAATACTCTGAAACTTGCATCGCCAAAACCTGCTTGCTGTCGATTTTAAAATATTGTCAAAATTTTTTTAAAACAAGTACAGAGTGATGTATGGGATATATCATGAACACACACAAAATTTCTGGGCATTCCAAGAAAATTTGGCCGGCTACCATAGGCATGATCTCGGCCAAATCTGAGCCCCCTCCCCTGAAAATTTTTGTGTGTTCGAGTTATTGGGTTTTGGTGTTTCAGGTATTGTTTGTTTTTGCTAATTTCGCATGTGATGTAATATTGCACTATAAACAATTCGTAGTGCTTCGTATTCGTAGTTTTAACATTTTTTCAGGTAATTCGCATGTTATCTAGGCAAAGTTAAAAATTTCGATCGAATGTCAAAAACCTATTTTTCCAAGTTTAACGTATTCGGAAAAACATGCAAGTAAGTCTATGAACCCCCTAGAAGAATGAAACCCTAACTCGACTTTTTGGATCACGGAACTACGGTCAAACCCTAGGGTTTGCCGTAGTTCCGTGGCGACATGAGTGAAGCTTGGGTTTGCATTTCTACGAGTGGTGCATAGGTACTGTGGCATATTCTGGGTATTATTGAACCGTGCTCAAGTGTTGAGCTGTCGGGAAATTGTGTGACTTTGATGAATCGATCGAAGAGTTTAACGTCGTCCGGATATTATGTGATGGGATGCAATATTTGGAATCCACAAGTAGTTATGAGATAACTAATTTGAATGTTATAAATCTAGCAATTTAGTCTCATTTGATCGGTTGCCACGGGATTTTGATGAGATCAAAAGTCCATCGCAATCACGTAGCGTACACGGATACTTGCCGCGTAAACATAATAGATGGCCATGCCCCATAGCCCCGACCAAGTGACTGTAAGAGAACCCCGTCGCCAAAAGCATCCATTCGGGTGCCCGCGGCAGCGGTGTTCCGCCTTAGTGAACTTCGTCGACGGTATCGGGGGGTGCGGCCGTCTACTAAAGTTTCCGACGAGCATTCGATCAGGATGTCGGGAATCTTATTGAATTGCCCGACTAGATATTAAAAGGTGTTTTCAATACTAAGAATAAAATGCGGGTTTTATAATTGTTACGCAGGTGATGTCTTAGGAATTCAATTGGTTAGGCATGAAATTCAATATATGTGATATATTGGGTTTATGATGTCTAAGGTGGTTGCGGATTCTAACTGTTGCAGTTTTTCACTTTCTTTTCTGCGACCGTAAGTGTAATATGTGGCGTATCGCCAGTTTCGGTGCTATATGTCAATGACAACTGGGATACACATATTTACTTATGTTGATGGCATGCGATGTTATGTGTTGTTGTGATATATTATATTGGATCGTCGTGTCTGAATAGCCGGGGGTTTTATATGAGATGAGAGTTTTTCATTTTCATTCATGGAAAATTCATTGGATGTAATATTATTTTATTGGGGCACTTTCGGGTTGAGGATGATGTCACCGTTGTATATTATTTAATTTTCCGCATTAGGATAGACCCAAGGCGGGGAGCATAAGTAACCGGTTTCTAGGGTCCAGTGGGAGACCATCTAGAGAAGTCGAGACCGGGTCTCCTAACTATAGAATTGGTAGGGTTGCTTGCCGCTCTCGTAGGGGTCTAGAGGTGTGGGATTGGCTATTCATCACGGCCGTGGAATCCATGTTTTATACAGGCTTAAAATAAAACCCGAAAATCCTAGTATATCCAATATTTCATATGTTTTTTATTCTGCTGCGATATTCTGTGATGTGATCATTGATTATATTCTGAGACGAATGCTTAAATTATATATATATGATATATATTATATATTGTTACTTTCGTTTCATATGTGATGCTTGGGAAGCAGAATAAAATGAGACTTCATTAATGAGATTAATGAAATAAAAGAAACCTAAAAGATGTTGTAGAAACTTGTCTCGAAAACTGGTAGCTCTAGTTCTTTCTTTGCATAGCGGTATTTCTTATAGAATATCCAGCACCTTATTCGATAAGGAAACAGCCAAGATCCCTTCACCGGGAGTGTCTTCTTTAGCAAAACTAGCTGATGCTACAATCTCGGTTCATTTTTTGATTGCTTTTCTAGTTCTTGCTTTGCATAGTGGTATTTATGAAATATCTGTTAGTGTATATGCCCTAGGGGCATTATTGTATCATACTAGCTTGTATATTACTTAATGGGAGCTTGAGATATTCACAGTTGTATTAACTGTCTTGCTCAATATAGTAGTATGCTACTTGATTTATATCTATCTTAATATGTGTATATGTTTCTTTTAGCGTATCATGAATACATATTGATAGAGCCCATAGGATCATGCTTGACTACGAGCATTGTGATAGCAGTCAAACTAGTGGGGGCTAGGTAGTCTACAAGCACATCCTTTTTCAGGTCCCTAGTCGTAGGATTATCGAGACAGGGCATCGATACTCCTGAGTAGACTAGTCTATACGCTTCTCGTCCCAGCAGGGGAGATGGTCTGTCCCACAACCATTAGTACATTGTACTGTGTTAGTGTATATGCCCAAGAGGCCATTACTGTATCATACTAGTATGTATATTACTTGATGGAAGCTTGAGATATTCACAGTTGTATAGACAATCTAGCTCGAAATGGTAGTATGCTACTTGGTTTGTCTCTGCTTTAATGTGTACATGTGTTTCTTTTATTATATCACCTATACGCATTAGTGGAGCCCTTAGGATCTTTGCTTGATTACCAGCGTTGTGATGGCAGTCACACTCGTGGGGGCTGGGTAATCTACAAGCACATCCTTATATATATACGTCCTTGGTCGTAGGATTATCGAGACAGGGCATCAATACTCCAGAGTAGACTAGCGTATGCGCTTCTTATCCCAGCATGGGAGACGGTCTGTCCCACAGCCGTCAGTACGTCGTACTTGAGATAGTATGCGGGTGCTCGTTAGGTTACGAGTACACTGGACATGACTCGTTGGGAACTGTTGGTTGGTATTATACCTATCGTCAGTTATCAGTTCCCAGGTGACATGAGTACAGCTTAGTCCGCTGACTTGACACTGTCACTTCGCCTCGAGTGTGTTCCCACTGTACTTTGATTACTACCCTACCACGACTCAAAAGAGTCGTGCAAATAGGCAGTAGTTGGGTGCAGTCCCGAAGCACTTGGAGACAATGATGGTTAGACAGGGTTCGTCTCTCCCAGTATTGGGGGTTGACATCGCACTGTGTCTAGGAGAGCCATTACACAAGCAGTCCCTGGCCAGGGCAAGCGAGATATGCTGGTAGGTTTCCAGTGTTATCTCAGGGTGCTCTGGGCTACACTCCGACACGACTTGTACCGCTATTAGGCGACTGACGTTTACCACCCCCTAGGCCCGCCATGCGATGTTATCAGACGAACAGACCGGACAGTACGGAGACTGTCACATTCAGGCTCAGTAGGAGTTCAGATGGGTTTTACTCGTCAGTCTTCTTATCGGTATCTACCTTGGGACCGTTACGTACAGCTAGTGTCGCTTGCGGTCTGTTGTTAAACCCACTGCCAGCGTAGTGTCGAGTCTTTAGAGTCCCATACAGAGGGTTATTCTCCTTTAGGCAAAATGAGTAGAGGTCGCATGGTTTTGCGACAGGGTTCGTTCACATCCGCGAACTTGTGCACGTTTGGTGTCCGGACAGGTTATACTAGCGGGCTTTAGTTTAAGCCAGATCCTAGTATATGTTTTGGGATTGGTCTTATCTCATTGTATCCGTGTTCCTCGGAACACGGATAAGGGTGTGTATGCACAGTTGACTGAGGCAGAAGCAGAGGACTTTCATTAGGGTTGATGACCATTGTCTTTTTCTTAACCCTAATGTTTATGTGTGAAATATGATTATTAATATTAGTTAATTATAATTGTGTTATGGTTAGGGTTGTTGACCATTTGACTATGGTTGACATGTTGACCTATGTTGACAATTTGACCATCATCATTTCATATGAAAGATGCTCTTTGATCCTTGCAAAAACATTTAATGTGAAATGATAATGGTCATTTTATGATTAACCATCAGAATTATCTTTAGCTAATTATTTATTTATCATAATTCACATATATATGAGAAGTTTGGCATTATTCTTCTCATTCTATCATTCTCATTCTCTCTCATCCTCCTCCTCTCTCTCAAAGCTCTCCCCTCTCATGAGTTGAGAACCATTGAGCTTGAGATAAATCCCTTAAAATTACTCTCTACTCTTTCTAAGGTTCTAGGTTTAGCACAGCAAGCACCTTAGTTACTTCTAGTTTGAGGTTGGAGCCAAAGGTAGAGGCCCTCGGGTGGATCTTTCTTCGGCAAGAGAAGGCGACGAGGAGAACCCGTTCATCACACTCCAAGGAGAAAGAAGAGAAGGACTTCAAGACTTAGGTATAATCCCTTAACCGAATAGCTAACTCTTTTAGCTTTGTTGTTAGTTTATGTTTAGCAAAGATCCCTCCTTTTCGGTAGTCCATGTTGCCTAGTGTTGTAAAAATCGAATTTTTCATAACGTTTCCGCCTCCCCGCAAGCACCAGGGTGGGCAACGTGGACTTACAGTTGTATCAGAGCCTAGCTAAACACAAACTTACTAGTTAGCAAAGTATTTAGAACTTCTATCGGAAAAAATCGCAAAACACTTTTCAAAAACCCTAAGTTTCTGCCGATTTTTATATCTGCATTAAAAATAATAAATCATACCCTAAAAATCGGCTCAGGGTTTTTACAGAACACCTAAGAAAAACGAACCAGTGAACCGACCAACTCGCCGTGGTTCCACGGTCGAGTTGACTCGGCCGTGGGTCGTTTCTCTTGCAGTGATCTTATATTGAAGTTTTGGGATTTTTAGGATTGTTTGTTTCTGCCAAGATTTTCCAGAGAACAAATTTGTTTTTCGGGTGGTTACAAATCCGTATTTTGGTCGATTTTCTGTAGATTTTGGCTAATGGGTTGTATCTGTAATGTTTTATATGTATTGAATGTCTGCTAATCGCTATACGTCGATTGGTGGGGGTTATACATATCTGTGATCTGTATTGTTGAAGGTATGCGTATATGAATTCATTGGATTGTCGCAGATGAATAGCCGGGGGGTTGTGAGATGAGAGTTTTTTCCTTTTATCTTTCATTTCATGTATGTGTAATTTGATGTAATATTATTTGTTTGGCCGCACATCCGGGTTGAGGTTGTAACCGCCATTGTATAATTTCTTTTTACTGTTTTTGCTCTTTGGATAGACCCAAGGTGGAGTGCACAAATTACAGGGTATCTCGAAGTGCCGAGTGGCCTACTCACGTCGTTGAGGGAGGTTGCTTCGCTTCGGGTACTTGGCGGGTAGTTTGCCGTACCCGTAGGGGTCTAGGGTGGGGTATTGGTTATTCATCGCAACCGTGTAATCCGCCTTTCATTACTGGCTCGTACGAAATGCGGATTCCTAGTATATCCAATGTGTTCATCTGTGATCTGGAATGGCTATCATTGCATGTGACGAATGTATATATATCTATATATATATGATATCTATTTAGGCGTTGCTTATATTTTGCATCCGCGCTAGTCCAGCCCCTACTCTGTCGTTAGTTAAGTAACCTAACGGGTGATGACGGGACCCCGTGACGAATGCGGATGGCATAAGTGTACGTCATATTTTCGTTGTTTTCTGCAATGGTAGGATTAATTGACGGGACGCATTAAAATTAATGTAAGAAAAATAAACCAAGTAAAAGTCGTCGGAATACTTTCAAAACCACTCGGTTCTTTTCAAAACCAAATTTTAAATGCGGAGCTTGAACCACTCCTTTTGAAAGCTATCTCCTTTGATTATATCAACTTCACTACGTTCACGGTTTCGCCAAAACCATTCGTAGCCCTCCGTCGTTTCACATGGATAGTCAATAAGTATTCAAGCTATGTTTGTTGGCCAAAGTCAAGGCATAGTGATTGGTAGCTATTGGGTATTCATATGCAGCATAGATAGATGTGTTGGTTTGGGACAGTCGTTCTACCTTGTTGGCCAAAGTCAAGGCTATGTGCGGGTGGGTTCAAATTAACCTGGAGAACGACGGGTAGAACTTGACATGTGACTTATAATTTGTTGGCCAAAGTCAAGTTCATAAGAGCATGGGGCAAAAATCCACATCGGGAATTTCAAAAGAACTGAAACTTGCTAGCGCTGCATACCATTTGGAGTGTGATGATTCTGGTAGGATTCCTTCAGTTTTGTCACGCGATGATATTTGGATCCTGATCCTACTGTGAGTATATGCTACTCCTCGGGAAATTTCTCACTTAACGATCAATGCTATAAACCTAGTAGGTGTCTAGAAAGGTGTTAGTGGGGCTACGCCCCCAGGGAAAAGAGCTTACTAAATTAAGAAACTTCGCGAAAACGTTGGAAAACCTCCCTCGAAGTACCGACACTGGCCTGGCTGAACGGTTAAGCAAGTATTGTACGGTGAGATTGATCCCGACTAATTCTTCCTTTATGGTTTGAGGAGGGATTCGAGAGACAGTGGGAGCCATCCTATTTAGACAAACTAAAAACCACTCTAAACTTGCAAGTGCATCGTGCTAAAGTGTTTCTTTTCTCTCTCCTAATTGCAGCGACCAAATATCATGACTGGACTTAAGTTACTACTAGATAAAAACATACTGACAGGGCCAAACTACAAAGATTGGCTCAGGAATGTCAAAATGGCAATCACTTATGACAAGCTGCGGTATCTTCTTACCACCAAAGCTCCCCCTGTCCCAGGTCCCAAAACCAGCGTCGTGGATAGGGAAATCCGTAAGACCTAGGAAATCGACTGCGCGAAGGCCAAGTGCCTCATGCTTGCCTCTATGGACAATGAACATCAGAGGAGGCACGAGAATATGGACCTAGAGTCCATATTTCTTTATACAAAAGAACTGTATGGAGAGCAATCTCGTATCGCCAGATACGAAGTGTCGAAGAAGCTGTTTTCGGTAAGATTGGCCGTCAGATCATCGGTAGCGGAACACGTGCTTAAGATGATTAGCTATATAGAAGAGCTCGCGGACCTTGGGACCACGTTGGAGAATGAACTCTACATTGACTTGATTCTCCAGTCCCTTCCTTCCACTTACGCCCAGTTTATCCTGAACTTCAACTTGCAAGAAAAGGAAGTTGAACTATCAGAACTCCTCAACATGCTGAGGAGTTCAGAGGGCACCCTACAAAAAGGTAGGGAAACATCCACTTTGTTTGTAGGAGGATCTTCCTCTTCTAGGTCCAAGACGAAAGCCAAGGGAAAGAAGAAGAAAACCGCCGCCAAACCAAGGGGCGGTGTTAGTAAAGTGGATACGAAGGGAAAGGCAAAAGCAACAAAGGTAGCGGCAAAGCTTGTGGGGAAAGAAGAATGCTTTTACTGTCACAAGAGTGGACATTGGAAGAAAGATTGCAGGGCTTGGAAGGCCAGAACCCAGGATCTGAAGCAAGTTGCTACTTCAGCTTCAGGTGTGTATGTTATTGAAAACTGTCTATCAATAAACTCTACTTCCTGGGTATTGGATACCGGATCAGGATCTCATATCTGTAATTCTTTGCAGGCATTGAGAAAGCGTACGTTTTTGAAGGTAGGTGACATGACCCTCAAAGTTGCAAACGGAGCTAGCATGGATGCTGAGGCCGTGGGGGACTATCACTTGGGAATGTCAGATGGACATGTTTTGGTTTTACGTAATTGCTTTTTTGTACCCAATGTAACTTGTAATATCATTTCTGTATCTTTAATATCTAAAGAAGGTTATGAATTTGCGTTTGTAAGTAATGTTATAAACATTCACCTTAATCAAGTTCTGATTGGGTCAGGTACATTAAGCAATGGTATATACGTACTAAACTAATCACAGATTTTCAATGTCCAGAATACACACAAAAGAAAGTCTCCGGAAACAAATCAGGCTTTCTTATGGCATTGTAGACTGGGTCACATCAATGAGAGAAGGTTGACGAAGTTACATAAAGAAGGATATTTGGACTCGTTCGAATATCAATCATATGCAACTTGTCAATCCTGTCTCAAAGGAAAGATGACGAAGACTCCGTTCACTGGACACGGAGTAAGAGCGAGCGAGCTCTTAGGACTCGTACACAGCGACGCGTGCGGTCCAATGTCTACGCATGCACGAAGCGGTTATTCTTACTTCATTACTTTTACGGATGAATTTTCAAGGTACGGATATGTCTTCTTAATGAAACATAAATCCGAAGCCTTTGGAAAATTCCAGGAATATAAGAATGAAGTAGAAAAACAAACAGGCAAAAGTATCAAGACACTGAGATCTGATCGAGGTAGTGAATACTTGAGTGCCGAGTTCCTGGATTACTTAAAAGAGAATGGAATTCTCTCTCAGCTTACTCCTCCATACACTCCGCAACATAATGGTGTATCGGAGAGACGGAACCGCACCCTATTGGATATGGTACGTTCCATGATGAGTAACGCTGAGTTACCGCGATCATTCTGGGGATATGCACTAGAATCAGCTGCATACCTTTTGAACCGAGTTCCAACTAAGACTGTGCCTACTACACCATATCAGATGTGGTGTGGGAAGAGACCTTATCTTAATCACATTAAGACATGGGGATGTCCAGCTTTTATCAAAAAGCAGCATGCGGACAAACTCGAGGCACGCTCAGTATGGTGCAAGTTTGTGGAATATCGAAAGAACTCCAAGGGATATTTCTTCTATTGCGAAGAGGAATAGAAGGTTTTTGTTTCTCGTCATGCCCACTTCTTGGAAACTTAGTTTTTGGAAAATCAGATAAGTGGGAGCGCAATAGAACTGGAAGAAATTCCAGAACAACGAGCTATTACTGAAAGCTTAGTAGAACCAGAGGGTTCGAAAGATCAGGACATTCCTGCGCCGCTCCGCAGAAGTAGTAGGCAGTCTCATCTGCCCGAGAGATACTACGGTTTTCTCATAGACGGGGATAGAGAGGATTGCATCATTGATAGTGATGAGCCGACTAGCTTCCAGCAGGCCATTCAGAGCGTCGACTCGGTAAAATGGCTGGATGCAATGCGGACCGAAATGGTGTCTATGTACACCAACAAAGTATGGACGTTGCTCCAGATGGGGTAAAACCCGTAGGATGCAAGTGGATCTTCAAAAGGAAGATTGGTGTAGATGGACAGGTTGAGACCTATAAAGCTAGACATGTTGCAAAGGGTTTCCGTCAAAGACCTGGCTTGGACTATGACGAAACCTTTTCTCCAGTGGCTATGCTGAAATCCATTCGGATCCTTCTTGCCATTGCTGCCTTCCACGATTATGAGATCTGGCAGATGGACATAAAGAACGCTTTTCTAAATGGAAATTTAAAGGAGTGTGTCTATATGGACCAGCCAGAGGGTTTCATTCAGAGTGGGAGCAGCGGAAAAGTGTGCAAGTTGATTAAGTCCATCTATGGACTAAAGCAGGCATCGCGGAGTTGGAACATCTATTTTGATGAGACGGTCAAAGAATTTGGCTTTATCAAAAATCCAGATGAACCATGCATCTATAGTAGATTTGTAGAAAGAACTGTAGTATTCCTCGTTTTATACGTGGATGACATTCTCTTGATAGGAAATGACATTCCTATGCTACAATCTGTCAAAGGGTTCTTGTCACACAGGTTCTCCATGAAAGACCTGGGTGATGCCTCTTACATTCTGGGGATCCGGATCTATCGTGACAGATCCAAGAGGATATTAGGACTTTCACAGTCAAGGTACATCGACACCATACTGAAAAGATTCAGTATGGAAGATTCCAAGCGCGGTAATTTACCGGCTTGTCACGGGATCACCCTCTCTAAAGAGATGTCTCTCAAGACTGATTTGGAAAGGGATCGCATGTCTATTATACCCTACGCTTCTGCGGTAGGCTCTATAATGTATGCGATGTTGTGTACCAGATCGGATGTAGCTTATGAACTGAGTGTGGTAAGCCGGTATCAGTCAAACCCTGGGGAGAAACACTGGATAGCGTTAAAGAACATTCTCAAGTACCTGAGAAGAACTAAGGAGATGTTCTTGGCGTATGGTGGAAAAGACCTCCAGATCGAGGCCTTTGCTGACACCACCTTCCAAAGTGACAAGGATGATTCTAAGTCCATGTCGGGTTATGTCTTTACCCTCTATGGAGGGGCGGTGTGTTGGAAGAGTTCCAAACAGGAAACCTTTGCTGACTCGACGATGGAAGCGGAATATATCACTGCTGCAGATGCCGCAAAAGAAGCCGTCTGGATGAAGAAGTTCTTGACAGAACTTCAGGTGGTTCCATCCATTGTTGATCCAATACCTCTGTATTGCGACAACAACGGGGATATAGCTTTAGCGAAGGAACCCAGGTCCCATCAGAAGTCCAGACACATCTTGAGGCGGTATCACCTGATCAGGGAGATCGTAGGTCGCCAGGAGATCGAGGTTCGGAGAGTTGCTACGGAATAGAACGCTGCTAATCCATTCACGAAGGCCTTACCCCAGACTCAGCTCAAGCGGATGATCGAGATGATTGGTCTTCGATACGCCAGTACATGGCCTTAGTGCAAGTGGGAGATTGTTAGTGTATTTGCCCTAGAGGCCATTACTGTATCATACTAGTATGTATATTACTTGATGGAAGCTTGGGATATTCATAGTTGTATAGACAATCTTGCTCGAAATGGTAGTATGCTACTTGGTTTGTCTCTGCTTTAATGTGTACATGTGTTTCTTTTATTATATCACCTATACGCATTAGTGGAGCCCTTAGGATCTTTGCTTGATTACCAGTGTTGTGATGGCAGTCACACTCGTGGGGGCTGGGTAATCTACAAGCACATCCTTATATATACACGTCCCTGGTCGTGGGATTATCGAGATAGGGCATCGATACTCCGGAGTAGACTAGCGTATGCGCTTCTCATCCCAGCATGGGAGACGGTCTGTCCCACAGCCGTCAGTACGTCGTACTTGAGATAGTATGCAGGTGCTCGTTAGGTTACGAGTACACTGGACAGGACTCGTCGGGAACTGTTGGTTGGTATTATACCTATCATCAGTTATTAGTTCCCAGGTGACATGAGTACATCTTAGTCTGCTGACTTGACACTGTCAATTCGCCTCGAGTGTGTTCCCACTGATCTTTGATTACTACCCTAGCACGGCTCAAAGGAGTCGTGCAAACAGGTAGTAGTTGGGTGCAGTTCCGAAGCACTTGGAGGCAATGACGGTTAGAAAGGATTCGTCTCTCCCGGTATTGGGGGTTGACATCGCACTGTGTCTAGGAGAGCCATTACACAAGTAGTCCGTGGCCAGGGCAAGCGAAATATACTGGTAGGTTTCCAGTGTTATCTCAGGGTGTTCTGGGCTACACTCCGACACGACTTGTACCGCTATTAAGGGACTAACTTTACCACCCCCTAGGCCCGCCATGCGATGTTATCAGACGAACAGATCGAACTGTACGGAGACTGTCACATTCAGGCTCAGTAGGAGTTCAGATGGCTTTTACTCGTCAGTCTTCTTATCCGCATCTACCTGGGGACCGTTACATACAGCTAGTGCCGCTTGCGGTCTGTGGTTAAACCCACTGCCAGCGTAGTGTCGAGTCTTTAGAGTCCCACACAGAGGGTTATTCGCCATTAGGCAAAATGAGTAGAGGTTGCATGGTTTTGTGACGGGGTTCGTTCACATCCGCGCACTTGTGCACGTTTGGTGTCCGGACAGCTTATACTAGCGGGCTTTGGTTTTAGCCAGATCCTAGTATATGTTTTGGGATTGGTCTTATCTCATTGTATCCGTGTTCCTCGGAACACGGATACGGGTGTGTATGCACAGTTGACTGAGGCAGAGGCAGAGGACTTTCATTAGGGTTGATGACCATTGTCTTTTTCTTAACCCTAATGTTTATGTGTGAAATATGATTATTAATATTATAATTGTGTTATGGTTAGAGTTGTTGACCATTTGACTATGGTTGACATGTTGACCTATGTTGACAATTTGACCATCATCATTTCATATGAAAGATGCTCTTTGATCCTTGCAAAAGCATTTAATGTGAAATGATAATGGTCATTTCATGATTAACCATCACAATTATCATTAGATAATTATTTATTTATCATAATTCACATATATGTGAGAAGGTTGGCATTATTCTTCTCATTCTATCATTCTCATTCTCTCTCATCCTCTTCCTCTCTCTCTAATCTCTCCCCTCTCATGAGTTGAGAACCATTGAGCTTAAGATAAATCCCTTAAAATTACTCTCAACTCATTCTAAAGTTCTAGGTTTAGCACACCAAGCACCTTAGTTACTTCTAGTTTGAGGTTGGAGCCAAAGGTAGAAGCCCTCGGGTGGATCTTTCTTCGGAAAGAGAAGGCGGTGAGGAGAACCCGTTCATCACACTCCAAGGAGCAAGAAGAGAAGTACTTCAAGACTTAGGTATAACCCCTTAACCGAATAGCCAACTCTTTTAGCTTTGTTGTTAGTTTATGTTTAGCAAAGATCCCTCCTTTTGGGTAGTCCATGTTGCCTAGTGTTGTAAAAATCGAATTTTTCATAACGTTTCCGCCTCCCCGCAAGCACCGGGTGTTAGTTATATGTATGCCCTAGAGGCCATTACTGTACATCGGATGTATATTGTAGTGGATGCTGGGTCATATATAGGTAGGACTTTCTTGCTCGACATGATAGTATGCTATCTGGTTGCTCTTTATCTTAACATGTATACTTTCTGTCTCTCTGTTACATGTTGATAAAGCCCTTAGGATATGTACTCGACTTCCAGGACTATGATGCAGATCATACTAGTGGCGCCTGGGTAGTCCATGAGTACATCCTTCAATGTTCCTAGTCGTGGGAATATCGAGACGGGGCATCGATATTCCAGAGTAGACTAGCGTATATCTTCTCGACCCATGTGATGGGCGATGGATGATCCCATATCCATTGGTGTTTGACATCAGAGATGGTATGCGGGTGCTCAGTGGAGATTGGGTACATTGAACGGACTCGCCGAGAACTCCCAGATGGTATTATACCTCACGTCAGATGGCAGTTATCTGGTGACACTGGTACAACTTAGTCTGTTGACCCGAGATTGTCATAGAGTCTTGTGTGTCTCCCACTGTGCTTTGATTTCCACCCTACCACGGCTCTACAGTGTCGTGCAAATAGATGGTTTTTGGGTACAGTCCCGATTCACATGGAGGCAATGAGCGATAGGAGGGGATTCGTCTCTCCCGGTATTGGGGGTTGATGTTGCGCTATGCTCGACTGGCCATAACAGGAAATCCCTGGCCAGGGTTGCAGTGATATACTGGTAAGAGTTATCAGTAGTTTCACGATTGTTATGGACCTCATATCGACACGACTTATCGAGCTATTGGGGTCTGACGTTTACCACCCTTAGGCGAGATATGCGACATATCAGACGAACAGACAGGACTGTACGGTAAGTGTTACTGGTAGGATTCACAGGAGTGTGAGCGGGCTTGCTCGTCGATCTTCTAATCGTTCAATACCCGGCTGGCCGTTACGTTTATCAGACCGCTTGCGGCTTGTGGGTGTTTGATATGATCATCACCTACTGGCGGCGTATTGATGGGTCTTTAGAGTCCTACACAGAGGTTTCCTGGCTCAAGCGAAACGAAATAGGAGCGCATATGAGATATGTGCGGGACCGAGAATAATTCATGTATGTGATACCGTATTCTATTCTCGCGATGAATGTATCGATTGGTTGTATGCGATATAACCTAGTTATCGAATCAAGGATTGATTTGATAAGCCGATACATTGAATATTAGTCGGTCATATGCGATATGACCGGATCGTTAAATCAAGGGTTGATTTAATGATTTAATGCATAATTATATATTTGATATATTACTTTGCATTAACTAGTATTGGTTCACTCTAAATGGATTTTCTCACTTAAAGTTCACAAGTTGTATATGTGATATACTTTTGTGCACTCTTTTGTATCATGTTTGATGATACATGCTAACTTGGGTTTGTGTAAAGGATTAAACCATGGTTATATAATGGTTAGGGTTTTCATTTTCTTATCTATTTATTTATTTATTTATTTTGGCAAAAGGTAAAGAGAAAATGGTGGCTTTCTTTGTTTGTTGTTGAAGCTTCATGAAGCTTTGACTAAGTGACCATTTTGTTTTCATGCTTAACCCTAACCATTCTAATTAACCATAGTCTATTCTCTACACCTAACCATGGTTAGTATATGATAAGTATTCATATTATTTTCCTTTTTGAAAATAACTTATCATATTATCTTCTTCTTCTTCTCCTTCTTCAACATGAAGAAAACCTTGCCTCCATCAATGGCAACTTGAGAAAAAGAGTGAGAAATACAATTCTAAAGTGAACCCACTTCCTATTTCTTCATCCTCTACCACTTGCCAAGTAGTATAGGGTGTTTTCTTCACAAGTTTCATGGCTTGGTGAAGTTGGAGCTTGATCTTGTGTTGCCTCGACATAGATCATCTTCGGCATCGAAGTGGACGACCTAGCCCGCCCATTTCTCCGATGAAGCCGACGCTAGAGTCCGGGATCCGATGATCACAGTGAGGGTACACCGTCACGGAGCAATAGAGGTGGAGGAACGGATCTACAAAGGTTGTATTTCCGTTTACCCTTTAGTTAAGTTGTTAACTAGCTTCTTGTTTCGCCTAAACTCTAGTCAACGATCCGTATTAGGGTTTCTCGGCACTTGTAAAATTTGAATTTGGCATGGTTGATGCCTTGTGAGACCTCTAGAGTGTGCCTAGGAACCCTACAGTGGTATCAGAGCCTAGCTAGAGCCTTAGGCGATGCGTAGACGGAGTTTGAAGTCCGATCGAACTGAAACCCTAACTCCAAAATGCTCTCTGGAGATTTTTCAAAAACTGGGTTTTTTCCAGATTAAAAATATTCAGAAAACTCAGCAGGAATATTTAGGAGTTACTGTAAAATTCGAGCGGCTGAATCCATCAAACCGCCGCGGTTCCGCGGCACGAGCATGGCTCGTGCGGCGGTTCCGCGGCCGTATAGTCACATCTCCCATTATTTTTGGCACAGTAATTTCTATATTTGGGTGCTGTATTTTCTGGGAATTTTTAATCTGAACTCAAGAGTTGAATTTTCTTAGTTGTTTTGGGGATTCGATTATTTGATCGGATTGTCTAATTTTGTCTATGTGTTTTCCGGATAATTTTCGAATATGTTAAAAGTTTCGACCGGATATAAATACCCACTTTTTCCCCTGTCGGGAATTTCCAAGTGTTGGATCTTTCCGTTGTTTAATAACATTCTAAGTAGTGCAAGTAACGCGATGGTCCCTCTAGAAGACAACAAACCTTAACTCGATTATGTGACCGTCTTGAACTGCCCTTTGAACCTTAGGGTTTAGGGCAGTACGGCGTTCTACATATGAGGCGTTGGCTTGACCCTTCTACGGCTGGACCATTGGTACTGAGGCATGAAGCGAATGTTTTTTAAACTTGTTTCATGAGTTGAGCTGTTTCGGGAAAACTTGGGTGTTCGATTGTTCGATCGGAAAGTTTGACATTTTCTATTTATCCGGAATGTGATACAATAATTGGAATTCACAAGTAGTTATGAGATAACTAAAATGAATGTTATAAATCTACTGGTTTAGTCTCACTTGATCGGTTGCCATTGAATTTTGATGTGATCGAAAGTCCGTCGCAATCACGTAGCGTACGCGGATACTCGCCGGGTAAACTTAATAGACAACCTCTCCCCATAGCCCCGACCAAGTGACTATAGGAGAACCCCGTCGCCGAAAGCATCCGTTCGGGTGCTCGCGGCAGCGGTGTTCCGCCTTGGTACACTTCGTCAACGGCGTCGGGGGTGCGCCCGCCTACTAAAGTTTGCGATGAGCATTCGATCAGAATGTCGGGAATCTTGTTGAATTGCCCGACTTGATATTGAAAAGAGTTTTCGATAATGAGACTAAAATGCGGGGTTTATAATTGTTAGGCATGTGATGTCTAAGGAATTCATTTGATTAGGCATGCAATGTCTAAGGAGGTTACGGATTCCAATTGTTGTAGTTTTACACTTTCTTTTCTGTGACCGTAAGTGTAATATGTGATATCGCCGGTTTCGTTGCTATATGTCAACGACAATTGGGATGCGCATATTTACTTACGTTGATGACATGTGATGTTATGTGTTGCTGGATATGTTATATTGGATCGTCATGTTTGAATAGCCGGGGGTTTTTATGTGAGATGAGTGTTTTTCATTTTCATTCATGTAAAAACTTGTATGTAATATTCTTTTATTGGGGCACTTCCAGGTTGCGGAAGATGTCACCGTTTGTATATTATTTACTTTTCTGCACTAGGATAGACCCAAGGAGGGGAGCACAAGTAACCGGGTTTTAGGGTCCAGTGGGAGACCAACTCGAGGAGTCGAGTCCGGGTCTCCTAACCCTAGAATTGGTAGGGTTGCTTGCCGCTCTCGTAGGGGTCTAGGGGTGTGGGTTTGGCTATTCATCGCGACCGTGGAATCCGTGTTTTATACTGGCTCGTATTGAAAACACGGACGTCCTAGTATATCCAATGTTTCATATGATTCTTCTGCTGCGATATCTGTGATGTGATCATGTGATATGTTCTGTATATAGTATATATGATATATTATATAGGCGTTACTTATGTTTTACACCCGCGCTAGCCCTGCCCCGCTCTGCCGTTAGTTACCTAACCTAACGGTGCACGAGGGGACTTCGAGGCGAATGCGGATGGCATAAGTGTACGTCGTATTTATCTGTGATGTTTAGGTATTTTAATGATGGGACTTCATTAATGTGATTAATGAAAGAAAAAGAAACCTAAAGATGTTGTAGAATCAAATTTCAAAATAAAACAGGTAGCTACAGTTCTTGCTTTGCACAGAGGTATATGTGACATATCCTGCACCTTATTCGATGAGGAAAGTACCGAGATCCCTTCACCGGGAGTGACTCCTTTAGCAATAACTGGCAGATGCTACAACTTTCGGTTTGTATTTTGATTGCTTCTATATTTTTTGCTTTGCTCAGTGATATATATGATATATCCCGCACCTCATTCGACGAGGAAAGGACCGACGATCCCTTCACCGGGAGTGACTCCTTTAGCAAAACTGGAAAAGCCTAGAAAACACTCCATTTTAAAATCATTTGATTCTACAACGATATCAAGTTCATTACGCAATAGGTTTTCAGAAAAAAACCTGTCGTAGCCCTCCGTCATTTCAGATAAGTGGTACTTAGTATTCGTGCTACGTTTGTCGACCATAGCCGAGGCGTAGTGTGCGGTAGCTAAGTGATGTCTTCCTACATAGCATATGATGCGATTAGTTAGGACAGTCATGTGGCTTTGTTGACCTTAGCCAAGGGTCATGCGGGTGGGTCTAATTAATCACGAAATGACGGGTAGAACTTGACTAGTATCTATGATTTGTTGACCTTAGCCAAGGTCATAGGTGCTAGGGGTAAAAATCATTATCGGGAGTTTCAAGTGTTGAAATTTGCAATGAGATATCATACCTTCTATGTGATAGTTGGATCCCGATACCCACTGCGAGTAATTGTTACTCCTGGGAGAGTTTTGCACTTTACAATTAGCCGATCAAGTAGGTGTCTAGAAAGGTGTCAACGGGGTTACGCCTCTGGGAAAATGAGGTTTACTATAATTTGGTCCGTGCGAAAGCACGGGGAACCTCCCTCAAAGTACCGACACTGGCCTGGCTGAAAGATTAGCGAACTTGTAGAGTGTAATTAATCCCAGCTAGTCTTTCCTTTTAAGGTTTGAAGAAAGATTTGATAAAAACAGTGGGAGCCATCCTGATTAGATAAAATATATAACCAATCTAATCTTGCAAGAGCGCACGCAGAGTGTTTTCTTCTCTCTCTCACCAGGTAGCGACCATATCACGCCTTAATCAAGACAATAATATGGATGTATTGACCGAACCCGCTTGTTATACTGAGCTGGGGAACATTGGTCCCGCTCCAACTTATAATTTTTATAAGGCAGAGCAGGAAATAGGGGAATACCAGAATTCCTATGCCGCACAAACGAAGAAAGTGCATGAGATGCATCTCCTTCGGGTGTGTTCATTATAAAGAACTGTTTCTCAGTATCCTTTACGTCCTGGATATTTGATACCGGATCAGGATCCCAGATATGTAATCTGTTACATAGGGCTACAAAAAGGTAGAAAACTGAGAACGGGTGATAAGTTTCATGAGACAGAAAACGGGGCAAGTGTTACAGCCAAGTCTGTTGGTCACTGTCATCCTGTATTACCAGTATATTGATTCTGAACAAATGCTATTAGATACCGAACCTGATATACAAAATCATATTAGTCTCTTTATTAGTAAAGAAGGATATAATTTTGTATTGTTGGATAATGTTTTGAACATTTCCTATATCAAAAGTTGATCGGTTCAGGCACGTTATCTGAAAGCATTGATGTTCTAAATCAAACTACAGTTCCTAGTATACAGAACACACACAAGAGGAAGAGTTCAGAAATGAACGAATCCTTCTTGAGGCATTGTAGACTAGGTCATATCAATGCGACCCGATTGGCTGAAGTTACATTTTAGATGAATATTTAAATCAGTTTGAATTTACATCTTGTGAAACCTACCAGTCATGTCATAAAGATTAGATGACCATAGCTCTGTTTATTGGAAACAGAGAAAGAGTTAGTAAACTCTTGGGACTGATATATGATGATGTATGTAAACTCCCCTTTCTACATATGCCAGGACCGGTTCTTTGTACTTCATTACGTTCTCTAATGATCTCTCAAGATTCAGACATATGTTCCTGTTGAAACATAGGCCCGAAGCTTTTGAGATATTCACAGAATATAAGTTAGAAGTAGAGAACCAAAAACCGGATATAAGTATTATATCCTATGATGAGATCAGGGAGGAGAATACTTGTGCATGGAATTCCTGGACTATTCTAAAGGAGAGTGAGATTCTCTCTCAGCATTACTCCTCCATATACACCATAGCACGATTGTATATCGGGGCGGAGCAATCACACCCTATTTGATATAGTGTGCTCTATGATGAGTACTACTGAGTTACCTATTTCCTTTTGTGGTTATGCACTTGAGAAGCTGCATACCTATTGAATTGAGTTTGAATCAAATCAGTGCCTACCACTCCATATAAGATATGGTATAGGAAGAGCCTATCTCTTAAGTTAGTTAAGATTTCAGGTTGTTCGGCCTATGTCTAAAAGCGAAATCCGGACAAACTCGAGGCAAGGTCTGTAATGTAGAACTGGAAAGGTTCCAGCTATACAAACTACAGCAGATGAATTGATAAAACCAAAGGATTCAATAGTTACCAACGAACCTCAGCCTCTTCGCCGATCTGGTAGGGTTCCTCACCTGCATGAGAGACACTTTGGTTTCTCGATGACAGTGGGAGTGAGGATTACATCATGAGATGATGACCTAACTAGTTTCGAGCAGGCCATCGAGAGTAGGGACTCTGTAAGAATGGCTGGATGCTTAGCAATCTGAGATGGAATCCATGTACACCAGCAAAGTATGGACTTTGGTTGCTGTATCTGAAGGGTTAAATCCCCATCAGGAGCAAGTATATCTTGAGAAGATTACTTGGTGTAGATGGAAAGGTTGAGACTTTCAAAGCTAGACTTGTTAATGGTTTTAGTCATCAACCAGGTGTGGATAATGATGAAACCTTTTCTAGGGACTATTCTTAAGTCCATCCAGATCCTACTTGCCATTGCTACATACCATGACTATGATATCTGGTGGTTGGGTGCCATGACTACTTCTCTAAATAATGATTTAGAAGAGAATGTCTATAAGAACACAGCCAGAAGGCTTCGTAAACAGTGGGAGCAGCGGTAACGTGTGCAAGTTTCTTTACATAATAAAGCAGGCATCACGGAGTTGGAACGTCTGTTTTGATGTGGTAGTCAAAGTGTTTGACTTCATCAAAATGGTAGATGAACCTTGTATATACAAAACGGTAGTAGAGAGTAAGGTGGTTATCCTCGTATTGTACGTGGACAACATACTCTTGATAGGAAAAGAGTTTCCTATACTACGCTCGGTCAATCTCCGCTTATCACAAGGATTCTCCAATAGGATCAAAGTGATACCTCCTAAATCCTGAGTTTTCATCTATGAGATAGATGTAATTGGATGCTAGGATTCTCACTAGATGTAGTGAGATGGTATCAATCGATCCTGGGGAGAATCACTGGAAGGGTTCCAGGGTGATAAAGACGACTGAATGTCAGTCACAGGCATTGTCTTTACCCTCAGTAAAGGGACGGTATGTTGGAAGAGTTCCAAGCAAAATACCGTGGCAAACTAGACGATAAAGGCTGGTAATATCGCTATTAAAGATACTACCAAAGAGGCAGTTTGGGTGTATATTGGTTCATGAGATGAACTAGGTTTTTACCATTGTATGACAATGGAAGTGTGGCATCGACCCAGGAACTATGGTCCCATCAGTGACCCAGACATATTCTGAGGCAGCATCACCTGATCATAGAGATAGATGATCTCCAGGGTGATCGAGGTTAGGAGAGTAAACTCAGAGGACAACACGGCGGATCCACTCACGAAGGCCTTTTCCCAGAGAGAGACTTATATGGGATGGTTGAGTATGTGATACTGCAACCACTGCTACAGATGGCCCTAGTGCAAGTGGGAGATTGTTAGTTATATGTATACTCTAGAGGCCATTACTGTACATCGGATGTATATTGTAGTGGATGCTGGGTCATATATAGGTAGGACTTTCTTGCTCGACATGATAGTATGCTATCTGGTTGCTCTTTATCTTAACATGTATACTTTCTGTCTCTCTGTTACATGTTGATAAAGCCCTTAGGATATGTACTCGACTTCCAGGACTATGATGCAGATCATACTAATGGGGCCTGGGTAGTCCATGAGTACATCCTTCAATGTTCCTAGTCGTGATAATATCGAGACGGGGCATCGATATTCCAGAGTAGACTAGGGTATATCTTCTCGACCCATGTGATGGGCGATGGATGATCCCATATCCATTGGTGTTTGACATCAGAGATGGTATGCGTGTGCTCAGTGGAGACTGGGTACACTGAACGGACTCGCCGAGAACTCCCAGATGGTATTATACCTCACGTCAGACGGCAGTTCTCTGGTGACACTGGTACAGCTTAGTCTGTTGACCTGAGATCGTCATAGAGTCTTATGTGTCTCCCACTGTGCTTTGATTTCCACCCTACCACGGCTCTACTGAGTCGTGCAAACAGGTGGTTTTTGGGTACAGTCCTGATTCACATGGAGGCAATGAGCGATAGGAGGGGATTCGTCTCTCCCGGTATTTGGGGTTGATGTTGCGCTATGCTCGACTGGCCATAACAGGAAATCCCTGGCCAGGGTTGCAGTGATATACTGGTAAGAGTTATCAGTAGTTTCACGATTGTTATGGACCTCATATCGACACGACTTATCGAGCTATTGGGGTCTGACGTTTACCACCCTTAGGCGAGATATGCGACATATCAGACGAACAGACCGGACTGTACGGTAAGTGTTACTGGTTGGATTCACAGGAGTGTGAGCGGGCTTGCTCGTCGATCTTCTGATCGTTCAATACCCGGGTGGCCGTTACGTTTAGCAGACCGCTTGCGGCTTGTGGGTGTTTGATATGATCATCACCTGCTTCTGGCGTATTGACGAGTCTTTAGAGTCCTACACAGAGGTTTTCTGGCTCAAGCAAAACGAAATAGGAGCGCATATGAGATATGTGCGGGACCGAGAATAATGCGTGTATGTGATACCGTATTCTATTCTCGCGATGAATCTATCGATTGGTTGTATGGGATATAACCTAGTTATCGAATCAAGGATTGATTTGATAAGCCGATACATTGAATATTAGTCGGTCATATGCGATATGACCGGATCGTTAAATCAAGTGTTGATTTAATGATTTAATGCATAATTATATATTTGATATATTACTTTGCATTAACTAGTATTGGTTCACTTTAAATGGATTTTCTCACTTGAAGTTCACAAGTTGTATATGTGATATACTTTTGTGCACTCTTTTGTATCATGTTTGATGATACATGCTAACTTGGGTTTGTGTAAAGGATTAAACCATGGTTATATAATGGTTAGGGTTTTCATTTTCTTATCTATTTATTTATTTATTTATTTTGGCAAAAGGTAAATAGAAAATGGTGGCTTTCTTTGTTTGTTGTTGAAGCTTCATGAAGTTTTGACTAAGTGACCATTTTGTCTTCATGCTTAACCCTAACCATTCTAATTAACCATAGTCTATTCTCTACACCTAACCATGGTTAGTATATGATAAGTATTCATATTATTTTCCTTTTTGAAAATAACTTATCATATTATCTTCTTCTTCTTCTCCTTCTTCAACATGAAGAAAACCTTGCCGCCATCAATGGCAGCTTGAGAAAAAGAGTGAGAAATCCAATTCTAAAGTGAACTCACTTCCTATTTCTTCATCCTCTACCACTTTCCAAGTAGTATAGGGTGTTTTCTTCACAAGTTTCATGGCTTGGTGAAGTTGGAGCTTGATCTTGTGTTGCCTCGATGTAGATCATCTTCGGCATCGAAGACGACGACCTAGCCCGCCCATTTATCCGATGAAGCCGACGCTAGAGTCCGAGATCCGATGATCGCAGTGAGGGTACACCGTCATGGAGCTATGGAGGTGGAGGACCGGATCTACAAAGGTTGTATTTCCGTTTACCCTTTAGTTAAGTTGTTAATTAGCTTCTAGTTTCGCCTAAACTCTAGTCAACGATTCGTATTAGGGTTTCTCGGCAGTTGTAAAATTTGAATTTGGCATGGTTGATGCCTTGTGAGACCTCTAGAGTGTGCCTAGGAACCCTATACCGGGGTAGGCAACGTGGACTTACATACTGGAGATAGTATGCACGTGCTTATTGGGTTACGGGTACACCGGACATGACTCGCAATGAACTGTTGGTTGGTATTATACCCATCGTCAGTTAACAGTTCCTAGGTGACATGAGTACAGCATAGTCCGTAGACTTGACACTGCTGCTTCGCCCTGAGTGTGTTCCCATTGTTCTTAGATTGCTACCCTTCCACGGCTCGACTGTGTCGTGCAAACAGGCAGCTGTTGGGTGCAGTCCCGAAGCATTGGCGGCAGTGGCGGTTAGATAGGATTTGTCTCTCCCAGTATTGGGGGTTGATATCGCGCTGTGTTTGAAGAGCCATTACGCAAGGTCCCTGGTCAGGGCAAGCGATATTTACTGGTAGGTTTTTCCAGTAGCTTCTCAAGGTGTGATGGGCTTCACTCCGACACGACTTATACCACTTTTAGGGGACTGAAGCTTGCCGCCCCTAGGCCCGATATGCGATAGTCTTAGACGAACAGATCGGACAGTACGGAGATTATCACATAAGGCTCAGTAGGAATTCGGATGGGTTTCCTTATCGGCCTTCTTATCGACATCTACCTGGAGATCATTACATACAGCGAGTACCGCTTATGGCCTGTGGTTAAACCCACTGCCAGCGTAGTGTCGAGTCTTTAGAGTCCCACACAGAGGGTTTCCCTGCTTGAGGCGAAACGATATAGAAGTCGTATGGTTTTACTACAGGGTTCGGACATATATATATACTTGTGCATGTATGATGTTTAGACAGATTATACTAGCGGGCTTTGGTTTAAGCCAGATTCTAGTATTGGATTATTGGATTTATTCAGTCTCAGTATATCCGTGTTTTTCGTAAATACAGATGGGAAGGGAATTCTCGTAATTACTCGAGAAGGTTCTAGAAAAAAAGTGACTCATTATGTTCTAATTCATTTATGAATTAAGCTTAATGAGTTGGAGGAGATGAGGTGTAATTATCATTAAATGAACCATGACTCATGAGATGATTCATCTCAAGTATTAAATGAAGCATGGTTGCTAGATATTTGATGAGACATTTTTTCATGCTTCATATTATCCAAATGAGTCAAGATTCATTTCATAATAACAAAACACTTCTCTCTCCTCAAGCTCTCTCTTCTAAAACCTAACACTAATCCTCTCATGAATTGAGAACCCTAGGGTTAGCAAGACTAATAGATCCTTAATCTATCTCTATATCCTCTAGGTCACTTGGATTAGAAATCCTAGCCACTTAGTTACCTCAAGTTAGAGGTTAAAGCTTGAAGAAGGAACTCTCGGGTGGATCTTCTATTACATCGAGGAGGCCGACGGGGAGGTGAACAAGAAGGACTAGTATCTTGAGTTATAATTATCTATCATAGTAGTTAACTACTTCTAGATAGTTTGTTAGTTAGAGTTTAGCAAAGATCCGTTTGATAGTCGTTGTTACATTGAACAAAATGATTGTTTTACCTATTCCGCCACCCCGCATCTTTTGGGGTGTGTAAAATTGACTTACAGTAGTATCAGAGCCTAGCTAAACATAACTAACATGTTATCGAAGTCTTTAGAAATTCGATCGCTGTTTAATCCCGAAAAACGACATTTTCACCAAGTTTCTGCCGATTTTAAATTGGGGTCTAAAATTTTTTCAGGGACCCTTAAAAATACAAGCATGATTTTTTAAGAATTATGAAGAAATTTGGGATCCTGACTCGTCCAAACCACCGCAGAACCGCGGCCGATCTAAGCTATCCGCCGCGGATCCGCGGCAGAGTTGACACCGAGTCAACCCAAATTTGCTCAGTTATTCTTCTGTGTTGATGTTGGGTTTTCTGGGATATTTTGTTTCTGCTCAGGTTTTATATGCACAGAGAATTATTCGGAGTAGATTCATATGTGGTGCTTGATCGAAATTCTAAGAACTCTGGCTAACTGGATTATATCTGTATTGTGATTAATGTGTTCGTAAACCTCCCCTAATTGCTAGTATGTCAGTTAGCAGGGGGTTGCACATTTCTGTAATGGTTACTTTATGTTTGTGGATATGAACTTGTTGGATTGTCGTAAATGGATAGCCGGGGATATGAGACGAGTGTTTCTTTCATTCAAATGTAAATTGTAATTTGTTGTAATATTCTTTTGCGGGGCACATCCGGGTTGAGGTTGTAGCCATATTATTTCATTTACTGTTTTCTGCTCCTAGAATAGACCCAAGATATGGTTCACAAATACCGGGTACTTTGAAGTGCTTGGTGGCCTACTCGCGTCGTTGAGGGAGACTGCTTCACTTCGGGTACTTGACGGGCAGTTTTCCGTACCCGTAGGGGTCTAGGGTGGGGTTGGCTATTCATCACGACTATGTAATCCGTCTTTCATTGCAGGCTCAAACGAAATGCGGATTCCTAGAATATCCAATATGTTCATCTATGATCTGGAATGCCTATTATTGCGTCTGACGAATGTACAATATCTGTATATGATATCTAGTAGGCGTTGCTTATGTTTTGCATCCGTGCTAGCCCAGCCCTCGCTCTGTCGTTAGTTAAGTAACCTAACGGGTTAATGACGGGGCCCAGTGGCGAATGCGGATGGTATAAGCGGACGATGTATTTTCGTTGTTTTCTGCAATGATAGGTTAATTGTTGGGACGCATTATATTAATGCAAAGAAAATAAACCAAAGTTGAATCATTAGAACGGTTTAAAAGAAACTACTCGGTTATTTTAAAACAGAAGATTTTTAATTACGGAGCTTAAACCACTCCTTTTAAAAGCTATCAGGTTCCTTCGATCATATCAAGTTCACTACGTTCACGGTTTCACCAAAACCATTCATATCCCTCCGTCATTTCATTTGGTTATTCAGTAGTATCCAAGCTATGTATTTTGACCAACGCCAAGGCATAGTGTTTGGTAGCTGCTGGGTATTCATCTGTTGCATAGATAGATGAGTTGGTTTGGGACAATCGTACTGCCATTTGGCCAATGTCAGGGGTATGTAGAGGTTGGTTCAAATTAACAAGATAATGATGGGTAGAACTTGACATGTGACTTATGATATTTTGGCCAACGTTAAGGTCATAAGAGCATGGGGCAAAAATCCATATCGGGAGTTTCTAAAGAAACTGAAACTTGCTAGAGTTGTAGGGTTCCTAGGCATACTATGGTGGTATCACAAGGCATCAACCATGCCAATTTCAAATTTTATGGGTGCCGAGAAACCCTAATACGGATCGTTGACTAGAAGTTTAGGCGATATATGAATCTAGTTAACAACTTAACTAAAGATAAGAAGCTACAACCTTTGTAGATCCGGATATCCACTTCCTGGGCTCCACGTAGGTGTCCTCTCACTGTCCATCTCGAATCCCGGACTCAATCGTCGGCTTGATCGGAGAAATGGGCGGACTAGGTCGTCGGCTTCGTGCCGAAGATGATCTACGTCGAGGCATCACAAGTTCAAGCTCCGACTTCACAAAGTTATGAAACTTGTGAAGAAAACACCCAAAACAACTTGGCAAGAGGTAGAGGGTGAAGAAATAGAAGGTGGGTTCACTTTAGAATTGGATTTCTCTCACTTTAGCTCAAGTTGCCATTGATGGACTTAAGCTTTTCTTGAAGAAGAAGATGATGAAGAAGAAGAAAGAATATGATAAGTGTTCTTAAAAGAATAATAAAAATCAATACTTATCATCTTCTAACCTTGGTTAAGTGTAGAGAATAGACCATGGTCAAATGAGAATGGTTAGGGTTAAGCATGAAGACAAAAGGGTCACATTAGTCAAAGCTTCATGAAAGAAACAAACCATTTTGTTTTCTTTTATTTATTTATCAAGAAAGAATAGATAAATAAGTAAGTAAATAAATCAAAACCCTAACTATTATCATAACCATGGTTTAATTCTTAACACAAAACCAATTTAGCATGCAACATCAAACATGATACAAACAAGTGCACACAAAATATATCACATATACAATGTGTGAACTTCATGTGAGAAAATCCATTTAAAGTGAACTAATACTAGTTAATGCAAAGTAATATATCAAATATAATTATACATTAAATCATTAAATCAACATTTGATTCAATGATCCGGTCATGTCGCACATAACCGACTAGTATCGAATGTATCGATTTATCGAATCAATGATTCGATAACTAGGTCATATCGCATACAACCAATCGAGACATTCATCGCGAGAATGAAATGCGGTATCATATACACGCATTATTCTCGGTCCCGCACATATCTCATATGCGCTCCTATTTCGTTTCGCTTGAGCCAGGAAACCTCTGTGTAGGACTCTAAAGACTCGTCAATACGCCGGTAGCAGATGATGATCATATCAAGCACCCACAAGCCGCAAGCGGTCTGCTAAACGTAACGGCCATCCGGGTATTGAGCGATCAGAAGATCGACAAGCTAGCCCGCTCACACTCTTGTGAATCCAACCAGTAACACTTACCGTACAGTCCGGTCTGTTCGTCTGATATGTCGCATATCAAGTCTAGGGGTGGTATACGTCAGACCCCAATAACCGATAAGTCGTGCCGATGTGAGGCTCATAACGGGTCGAGAAACTACTGGTAACACTTACCAGCAAATCTCTGATCAGCCCTGGCCAGGGACTTCCCTGTTACGGCCAATCGAGCACAGCGCAACATCAACCCCCAATACCGGGAGAGACGAAACCCCTCCTATCGCTCATTGCCTCCATGTGACTCGGGACTGTACCCAAAGACCACCGTTTTGCACGCCCTCATGGACGTGGTAAGGTGGAGATCAAAGCACAGTGGGAATCACACAAGACTCTATGACGATCTCGGGTCTACAGACTAACCTGTACAAGTGTCACCTGAGAACTGCCATCTGACGTGAGGTATAATACCATCTGGGAGTTCTCGGCGAGTCCGTCCAGTGTACCCAGTCTCCACTGAGCACCCGTACACCATCTCTGATGTCAAACACCAATGGATATGGGATCATCCATCGCCCATCTCATGGGTCGAGAAGCGTATACGCTAGTCTACACTGGTATATCGATGCCCTGTCTCAATACACCCACGACTAGGGACCTTGAAGGATGTACTTATAGACTACCATGTCCCCACTAGTATGATCTGCATCATAGTCCAGGTAGTCAAGTACACATCCTAAAGGCTTTATCAACATGTAACTATAAGACAGTTTAAAGAGACAAATGTACATGTTAAGATAAAGAGCAACCAGATAGCATACTATCATATCGAGCAAGAAAGTCATCTCTATATATGTCCAAGCATCCAATATAATATACATCATCTGTACAATACTGGCCTCTAGGGCATACATACAACTAACAATCTCCCACTTGCACTAGGGCCAGCTGCTGTAGTATCGCATACCGAGCATCCCGAAGAGTCTCTCAAACTGTATCTGGGGAATGGCCTTCGTGAGTGGATCCGCCGTGTTGTTCTTCGTGTCAACCATCCTGACCTCGATCTCCCGGCGATCAACTATCTCCCGGATCAGGTGATACCGCCTCAGAATATTCCTGGATCGCTGATGGGACCTGGGTTCCTTGGCCAAAGCCACCGCTCCATTGTTATCGCAATACAAAGGTATTGGATGCTCAATGGATGGAACCACTCCAAGTTCAGTAATGAACTTCTTGATCCAGACAGCCTCTTTGGCAGCATCGTTGGCAGCGATGTATTCAGCCTCCATCGTCGAGTCTGCCACGGTTTCCTGCTTGGAACTCCTCCAGCTAACCGCCCCTCCGTAAAGGGTAAAGACAAATCCCGACTGCGACTTAGAGTCGTCCTTATCACTCTGGAAGCTCGAATCGGTAAAGGACTCCACTTGGAGTTCTCCGTTACCATACACCAAGAGCATCTCTTTAGTCCTTCGCAAGTACTTGAGAATGCTCTTCACAGCTGTCCAGTGACTCTCTCCAGGATCAGCTTGATTCCTGCTCACTACACTTAGTGAGTATGCTACATCGGGTCTGGTACATAGCATCGCATACATGATAGAGCCTACTGCCGAAGCATAGGATATCCCTTGCATGCGAGCTCTCTCCAAATCAGTCTTGGGAGACATCTCTTTGGAGAGAGTGACTCCAGAGATCGTGGGCAAGTTCCCACGCTTGGATTCTTCCATACTAAACCTCTTTAGTATGGTGTCAATATACCTGGATTGGGACAATCCCAAAATCCGTTTGGATCTATCTCTATAGATCCTAATTCCCAATATGCAGGAGGCATCACCAAGATCTTTCATTGAGAATCTTTGTGATAAGAAGAGCTTGACCGATTGCAGCATAGGAATATCATTTCCTATCAAGAGTATATCGTCCACGTACAATACGAGGAAGACAACCTTACTCTCTGCCACCTTCTTGTAGATACAAGGTTCATCTTGGTTTTTGACGAAATCAAACTCTTTGATAACGACGTCAAAGCAGATGTTCCAACTCCGCAATGCTTGCTTTAATCCATAAATGGATTTAAGCAGCTTGCACACCTTCCCGCTGCTCCCACTTTCTACGAAGCCCTCTGGCTGAGTCATGTACACGCACTCTTCTAAATCACCATTTAGAAAGGCGGTCTTAACATCCATTTGCCAGATTTCGTAATCATGATATGCAGCGATGGCAAGCATGATCCGGATGGATTTAAGCATAGCCACTGGAGAAAAGGTTTCGTCATAGTCCACACCTGGTCTTTGACGAAAACCCTTTGCAACAAGTCTAGCTTTGAAAGTCTCCACTTTCCCATTTACACCAAGTTTTTTCTTGAAAATCCACTTGCTCCAAATGGGTTTTACCCCTTCAGGAGCAACATCCAAAGTCCATACTTTGTTGGTGTACATGGATTCCATCTCGGACCGCATTGCATCTAGTCATTTCACTGAGTCCCTACTCGTGATGGCCTACTCGAAGCTAGTTGGGTCATCATCCTCCATGATGCAATCCTCGCTCCCACCATCCATGAGAAAACCATAGTATCTCTTTGGTTGGCGAGGAACCCTACTAGATCGGCGGAGAGGCTGGGGTTCATTGGGAGCTACTAAATCTTCTGGTTCCACTAAATCTTCAGTTACGGTTTGTGTATCTGGAATCTCTTCCAGCTCTACCACTTTGCCACTAATTTCTTTTTCAAGGAATTCCTTTTCTAAAAAGGTGGCATGTCGAGAAACAAACACTTTTTGTTCCTCTGCATGGTAGAAAAGATATCCATGTGAATGTTTGGGATATCCCACAAACTTGCATAGAACTGACCGTGCCTCGAGTTTGTCCGGATTTTGCCTTTTGACATAGGCCGGGCAACCCCATATCTTAACTCGTTTAAGACATGGTCTCTTCCCACTCCATATCTCATATGGTGTGGTAGGTACAGATTTAGTTGGAACTTGATTCAATAGGTATGCTGCTGTTTCCAGCGCATATCCCCAGAAGGAAATAGGTAACTTAGCTGTGCTCATCATAGAGCGCACCATATCTAATAGGGTGCGGTTCCTCCGTTCTGATACACCGTTGTGCTGTGGTGTATATGGAGGAGTCAGCTGAGAGAGAATCCCATTCTCTTTTAGGAAGTCCAGGAATTCATTGCTTAAGTATTCACCTCCTCGATCAGATCGTAGGATTTTAATAATTTTTTCGGTTTGGTTCTCAACTTCTTGCTTATATTCTCTAAATTTCTCAAAAGCTTCTGATTTGTGTTTCATCAGGAACACATACCCGAACCTAGAGAGATCGTCAGTGAATGTAATGAAGTATGAAGAACCATCCCTGGCATGTGTAGACACAGGACCGCATACATCACTATGTATCAGTCCTAAGAGTTCAGTAACTCTTTCTCCGTGTCCCGTAAACGGAGTTTTGGTCATCTTTCCTTTGAGACATGACTGGCAAGTGTCATAAGATGAAAATTCAAACGGATTTAAATATCCATCTTTATGCAACTTAGCTATCGTGTCGCATTGATGTGACCCAGTCTACAATACCACAAGAAGGATTCGTTCAGTTCAGAACTCTTACTCTTGTGTGTGTTAGTTATGCTCAGAACTGTTGATTGATTTAGAACATAAATGCCATTGCACAACGTGCCTGATCCAACCAACTTTTGGTTACGGAAAATGTTCATAACATTGTCCTGTAATACAAAATTATATCCCTCTTTACTCAATAAAGAAACCGATATAATGTTGCATATCAGGTTCGGATGTAATAGCATTCGTTCAGAACCAATGTATTACCAGTTGGTAACACAAGGTGATATTCCCCGACAGTCTTAGCTGCAACAATTGCACCATTTCCAACTCTAATGTCTTTATCACCTTCTCCAAGTTCTCTACCTTTTCTAAGCCCATGTAACTGATTACATATATGGGATCCTGACCCGGTATCTAATACCCAGGACGTAGGGCAAATGGAGAAACAGTTCTCTGTAACAAACACACCCGAAGAAAATGCATCAACATGTAATTTCTTCAATCGGGTGGCATGGGAATCCTGGTATTCCCCTATATCCTGTTCAGTCCTATAACTCTTATAAGAAAGAACGGAACCAACGTTCCCCAGCACAGTATAACATGCGGGTTCGGTCAATACATCCATATTATTATCTTGATTAAGGCATGAAATGGTCGCTACCTGGAGAGAGAGAGAAGAAAAACTTTAGCGTAAGCTCGTGCAAGATCAGATTGGTTATTATCTTATCTAATCAGGATGGCTCCCACTGGTTTTTATCAAATCTTCCTTCAAACCCTAAAAGGAAAGGCTAGCCAGGATTAATTACACACTACAAGTTCGCCAATCTTTCAGCCAGGCCAGTGTCGGTACTTTGAGGGAGGACCCCCGTGCTTTCGCACGAACCTAATTAATGTAAACCTCGTTTTCCCAGAGGCGTAACCCCGTTGACACCTTTCTAGACACCTACTTGATCAGCTAATTGCAATATGTAAAGCTCTCCCAGGAGTAACTCTTACTCGCAGTGGGTATCGGGATCCAACTATCTCATAGAAGGTATGCAATCTCATTGCAAATTTCAACACTTGAAATTCCCGATAATATTTTGCCCCTAGCGTCCTATGACCTTGACAAAGACCAACAAATCATAGCATGCTAGTCATGTTCAACCCGTCATTTCTTGATTGAATCAAACCCACCCGCACGGCCCTTGATAAAGGCCAACAAGGTCGTACGACTACCCTGAAACAATCTGCATCATATGCATAAGCAGATAATCACTATTCAGCTACCGCACACTACGCCTTGACAAAGGCCAACAAACGCAGCACGATTACTAAACAGTTCTTATCTGAAATGACGGAGGGCTACGACAGGTTTTTCTGAAAACCTATTGCGTAATGAACTTGATATCGTTGTAGAATCAAATGAAGTTTTAAAATGGAGTGATTTTGAGGCTTTTCTAGTTTTGCTAAAGGGGTCACTCCCGGTGAAGGGATCGTCGGCCCTTTCCTCGTCGAATGAGGTGCGGGATATATCATATATATCACTGTGCAAAGCAGAAACTATAGAAGCAATCAAAAGCAGACCGAGTGTGTAGCATCTGCCAGTTATTGCTAAAGGAGTCACTCCCGGTGAAGGGATCTCGGTCCTTTCCTCATCGAATAAGGTTCAAGGTATATCATATATACCGCTATGCAAAGCAAGAACTGTAGCTACCTGTTTTGTTTAAAATCTGATTCTACAACATCTTAGGTTTCTTTTCTTTCATTAATCACATTAATGAAGTCCCATCATTTAAATACCTAAACATCACAGATAAATACGACGTACACTTATGCCATCCACATTCGCCTCGATGTCCCCTCATGCACCGTTAGGTTAGGTAACTAACGACAGAGCAGGGCAGGGCTAGTGCGGGTGCAAAACATAAGTAACGTCTATATAATATATCATATATACTATATAAAGTATCTATCACAGAACATCACATGATCTCATCACAGATATCGCAGCAGAAGAAACATATGAAACATTGGATATACTAGGACGTCCGTGTTTTCAATACGAGCCAGTATAAAACATGGATTCCACGGTCGTGATGAATAGCCAATCCCACACCCTTAGACCCCTACGAGAGCGTCAAGCAACCCTACCAATTCTAGAGTTAGGAGACCCGGACTCGACTCCTCGAGATGGTCTCCCACTGGACCCTAGAACCCGGTTACCTGTGCTCCCCTCCTTGGGTCTATCCTAGTGCAGAAAAGTAAATAATATATAATGGGTGACATCTTCCGCAACCTGTAAGTGCCCCAATAAAAGAATATTACATACAAGTTTTTACATGAATGAAAATGAAAAACACTCATCTCACATAAAAACCCCCGGCTATTCAAACACGACAATCCAATATAACATATCCAGCAACACATAACATCACATGTCATCAACGTAAGTAAATATGCGCATCCCAATTGTCGTTGACATATAGCAACGAAACCGGTGATATCACATATTACACTTACGGTCACAGAAAAGAAAGTGTAAAACTACAACAGTTGGAATCCGCAACCTCTTTAGACATCACATGCCTAATCAAATGAAATACTTAGACATCACATGCCTAACAGTTATAAACCCCGCATTTTAGTCCCATTATCGAAAACTCTTTTTCAATATCAAATGAGACTAAACCGCTAGATTTTTAACATTCATTCAGTTATCTCATAACTGTTTGTGAATTCCAATTATTGTATCCCATTCCGGATAAATAGAATATATTAAACTTTCCGATCGAACATTCGAACACCCATGTTTTCCCGAAACCGTTCAACACATGAAATAGGTTCAAAGACATTCACTTCATGCCTCAGTACCAACGGTCCAGCCGTAGAAGGGTCAAGCCAACGCCTCACATGTGGCACGCCGTACTGCCCCAAACCCGAAGGTTCAAAGGGCAGTTCAAGACGGTCACATAATCGAGTTAAGGTTTGTTGTCTTCTAGAGGGACCATCGCGTTACTTGCACTACTCAGAACGTCCTTAAACCACACAAAAATCCAACACTTGGGAATTTTTCGGCAGGGGAAAAGTTGGGTATTTATATTCGGTCGGACATTTTAACATATTCTAAAGTTATCCGGAAAAACACATAGACGAAGTTTAACAATCCGATCGAATCTACGATTCCCAATGCAACCCCAGAATACTCAACTCTTGAGTCAATTTAAAAATTCCCAGAAAACTCAGCATAATTAAATAGGAGTTACTGTGCAAACGAGGAGGGCTGACGTCATCATCAGGCCGCGGAACCGCCACATAAGCCGTGCTTATGCCGCAGTTCCGCCGCACTATATACTGTTCAAGTGAAAAAATTTGCACCGTAATTCTTAGAATTCTCTGCTGAATTTTTTAAGCATATTTAATACGAAAAAAATCCCAGATTTTAGAAAAAGTCCAGAGAGCATGAAAAAGTTAGGGTTTCGGGTTCGATCAGGTTTCAAACATCATCTAAGCATCGCCTAAGGCTCTAGCTAGGCTCTGATACCATTGTAGGGTTCCTAGGCACACTATGGAGGTCTCACAAGGCATCAACCATGCCAATTTCAAATTTTATGGGTGCCGAGAAACCCTAATACGGATCGTTGACTAGAAGTTTAGGCGATATATGAATCTAGTTAACAACTTAACTAAAGATAAGAAACTACAACCTTTGTAGATCCGGATATCCACTTCCTGGGCTCCACGTAGGCGTCCTCTCGCTGTCCATCTCGAATCCCGGACTCAATCGTCGGCTTGATCGGAGAAATGGGCGGACTAGGTCGTCGGCTTCGTGCCGAAGATGATCTACGTCGAGGCATCACAAGTTCAAGCTCCGACTTCACAAAGTTGTAAAACTTGTGAAGAAAACACCCAAAACAACTTGGCAAGAGGTAGAGGGTGAAGAAATAGGAGGTGGGTTCACTTTAGAATTGGATTTCTCTCACTTTAGCTCAAGTTGCCATTGATGGACTTAAGCTTTTCTTGAAGAAGAAGATGATGAAGAAGAATAAAGAATATGATAAGTGTTCTTAAAAGAATAATAAAAATCAATACTTATCATCTTCTAACCTTGGTTAAGTGTAGAGAATAGACCATGGTCAAATGAGAATGGTTAGGGTTAAGCATGAAGACAAAAGGGTCACATTAGTCAAAGCTTCATGAAGCTTCATCAAACTTCATGAAAGAAACAAACCATTTTGTTTTCTTTTATTTATTTATCAAGAAAGAATAGATAAATAAATAAGTAAATAAATCAAAACCCTAACTATTATCATAACCATGGTTTAATTCTTAACACAAAACCAATTTAGCATGCAACATCAAACATGATACAAACAAGTGCACACAAAATATATCACATATACAATGTGTGAACTTCATGTGAGAAAATCCATTTAAAGTGAACCAATACTAGTTAATGCAAAGTAATATATCAAATATAATTATACATTAAATCATTAAATCAACATTTGATTCAATGATCCGGTCATGTCGCACATAACCGACTAGTATCGAATGTATCGATTTATCGAATCAATGATTCGATAACTAGGTCATATCGCATACAACCAATCGAGACATTCATCGCGAGAATGAAATGCGGTATCATATACACGCATTATTCTCGGTCCCGCACATATCTCATATGCGCTCCTATTTCGTTTCGCTTGAGCCAGGAAATCTCTGTGTAGGACTCTAAAGACTCGTCAATACGCCGGTAGCAGATGATGATCATATCAAGCACCCACAAGCCGCAAGCGGTCTGCTAAACGTAACGGCCATCCGGGTATTGAGCGATCAGAAGATCGACAAGCTAGCCCGCTCACACTCCTGTGAATCCAACCAGTAACACTTACCGTACAGTCCGGTCTGTTGTCTGATATGTCGCATATCAAGTCTAGGGGTGGTATACGTCAGACCCCAATAACCGATAAGTCGTGCCGATGTGAGGCTCATAACGGGTCGAGAAACTACTGGTAACACTTACCAGCAAATCTCTGATCAGCCCTGGCCAGGGACTTCCCTGATACGGCCAATCGAGCACAGCGCAACATCAACCCCCAATACCGGGAGAGACGAAACCCCTCCTATCGCTCATTGCCTCCATGTGACTCGGGACTGTACCCAAAGACCACCGTTTTGCACGCCCTCATGGACGTAGTAAGGTGGAGATCAAAGCACAGTGGGAATCACACAAGACTCTATGACGATCTCGGGTCTACAGACTAACATGTACAAGTGTCACCTGAGAACTGCCATCTGACGTGAGGTATAATACCATCTGGGAGTTCTCGGCGAGTCCGTCCAGTGTACCCAGTCTCCACTGAGCACCCGTACACCATCTCTGATGTCAAACACCAATGGATATGGGATTATCTATCGCCCATCTCATGGGTCGAGAAGCGTATACGCTAGTCTACACTGGTATATCGATGCCCAATCTCGATACACCCACGACTACGGACCCTGAAGGATGTACTTATAGACTACCATGTCCCCACTAGTATGATCTGCATCATAGTCCAGGTAGTCAAGTACACATCCTAAGGGCTTTATCAACATGTAACTATATGACAGTTTAAAGAGACAAGTGTACATGTTAAGATAAAGAGCAACCAGATAGCATACTATCATATCGAGCAAGAAAGTCATCTCTATATATGTCTAAGCATCCAATATAATATACATCATCTGTACAATACTGGCCTCTAGGGCATACATACAACTAACAAGAGTTACATACTATTTGGAGTGTGATAATTTTGGTAGGATTCCTTCAGCTTTATCATACGATGATATTTGGATCCCGATCCTACTGTGAGTATATGCTACTCATCGGGAGATTCTTTCACTCAACGATCAATGCTATAAACCAAGTAGGTGTCGAGAAAGGTGTCAGCGGGGCTCGCCCCCACGGAAAAGAGGTTATTTAATTAAGGAACTTGGCGAAAGCATCGTAAAACCTCCCTCGAAGTACCGACACTGGCCTGGCTGAATGGTTAAGCAAGTATTGTACGGTGAGAATAGTCCTGACTAGTTCTTCTTTTATGGTTTGAGGAAGGATTCGAGAAATAGTGGGAGCCATCCTGTTTTGATAAACTAAAAACTACTCTAAACTTGCAAGAGCATCATGTTAAAGTGTTTCTTCTCTCTCTCCTGATTACAGCGACCAGAAAATGATGGGCCTTAAGTTATTATTAGATAAAAATATTTTAACAGGACCAAACTATAAAGATTAAAGATTGGTTCCGGAATGTCAAGATGGCAATAACCTATGACAAATTGGGGTATGTCCTTACTACTAAAGCCCTGCCGTCCCAGGCTCAAAATCCAGTGTCGTGGATAAGGAAATCCGCAAGACCTGGGAGATTGACTGCGCGAAGGCCAAATGCATCGTGCTTGACTCTATGGATAATGAACATCAGAGGAGGCATGAGAATATGGATCTTGAATACATATTTCTCCACACCAAGAAACTGTATGGAGAGCAATCTCGTATAGCTAGATACGAGACCACGAAGAACTTGTTTCAGTCGAGGCTGGCCGTCGGATCATCTGTAGGGGAACATGTCCTCAAGATGATTGGCTATATTGAGAAGCTCGCAGACCTCGGGACAACATTAGAGAACGAGCTGTATACAGACTTGGTTCTCTAGTCCCTTCCTTCCACCAACACCCAGTTTATCTTGAATTTCAATATTCAAGGTAAAGAAGTTGAACTTTCAAAACTCCTTAACATGTTGAGGAGTGTAGAGGGCACCTTGCAGAAAGCAAGGGAAATACCTGCTATGTTTGTTCGTGGTGCTTCCTCTTCCAGGTCCATAGGAAGGAAGAAGAAGGCCGCTACCAAACCAAGAGGTGGTGTTGGTAAGGTAGGAGTCAAAGGAAAGGTAAAGGTTGTGGTGCCGGTAGTAGCAAAGGACGAGTGCTTCCACTGTCATTGGAAAGTCCATTGGAAGAAGGATTGCAAAGCTTGGATTGCCATGAACCAGGACCCGAGGAAAGTTGTGGCTTCGGCTTAAGGTGTGTTTGTAATTGAAAATTGTCTGTCAATCAACTCTACTTCCTCGGTATTAGATACTGAATCAGGATCTCATATATGCAATTCATTGCAGGCAATGAGAAGCCGTAGAGTGCTGAAGACTGGTGATATGACCCTAAAAGTTGCGAACGGAGTGAGCGTGAATGCTGTGTTTGTAGGGGATTATCACCTTGGATTGACGAGTGGACATATTTTGGTTTTGCGCAACTGTTTTTGTGTACCTAGTTTAACGTGTAATATCATATCAGTATCATTGTTATCAAAAGAAGGTTATGATTTCATGTTTGTAAGCGATGTTGTTAGCATCCACCTTAATCATGGTTTGATTGGGTCCGGTACACTAGATAATGGTATATACATGTTAAACCAATCGCATATTTTCAATGTCCAGAACACACTAAAAAGAAAGTCTCCAGATATAAATCAGGTTTTCTTATGGTATTGTAGACTAGGTCATATCAATGAGACAAGATTAACTAAGTTACATAAAGAAGGATACTTGGATCCATACGAATATCAATCTTATGCCACTTGTCAATCATGTCTCAAAGGAAAGATGACAAAGACTCCATTCACTGATCATGAAGTAAGAGCGAGCGAGCTCTCAGGACTCATACACAGCGATGTATGTGGTCCAATGTCTACACATGCATGAAGTCGTTTTTCATATTTCATTACTTTTATGGATGATTTCTCCAGGTATGGATTCATTTGTAGGGTTACTAGGCACTCTCACAAGGGTCTATAAGGCATCAACCATGCCCGATTTAAAATTTAGATGTGCCGAACAACCCTAACCAAGATCTTTAAACTAGAGATTAGGCGAAACAAAGCAAGTAAACAACTTTACTTCTAAGAGTTTGGGATTACAACCTTTGTAGTCCGGTCCTTCACTTCATAGCTCCGTATTGTGGTCCCTTCGCTGCGATCATAAAGTTCCCGAACTCTGAAGATGCTCCACGAAGAGAACGATGCAAGCTTGCTTCCGATCTTCGATAACTAAGATGATCTACCTTGAAGTTTCTATAACACAAGCTCTCACTCACTAAATGAAATGAACACCCTAATCTAATAGGCAAGAATAGATTTGGATGATGAAGTAGGAATTTAGCTCTCATTTGTTTTCTTAATCTCTCTCATTTTTAACACTTCATAAAAAGCTAGAAAGCTTTTTATCCAAGGAAGAAGAAGAAAGATGATGCTTCATCCTTATGTGATGAATAATGAAAGTGTGTTATAATTACAAATGCAACCATGGTTAAGTCAAGAAAGACTTAACCATTGTAGAGATATAACTAGGGTTAAAGGGTGTGGGTTGGGTTAGGAAATATCATACAAAATATCTAAACAAAATATCTTTACAAGAAACAAAACAAAAGCTTCTAGAAACTTGTAGAAAAGATTAACCCAAATCAAACCCTAACCATGTTTAATCTCTACTAATCATGTTGCATTAGTAATCATAACTTGTTACAATATTATATATCACATATACAATATTTATTGTAACAAAATAAAATAATACAATTAACATATATCGTATATATATCAATGTATTACCCGAGTGAGAAAAACAATATTTTAGTGAACTTATATCAGTTAATGTAATTTAATATATCAAATATATAATTATACATTAAATTATCGAATCAACACTTGACCCGATAATCCGGCTATTTCACAAATAACCGACTAATATAATCTGTATCAGTTCATCGAATCAACACTTGATCTGATGACCCGGCTATATCACATTTAACCGGCCGATATCTCATATCGCGAGAATCTAATACGGTATCACATACACGTATTGTTCTCGGTCCCGCACATATCATATATGTGCTCCTACTCCGTTTTTCCTGAGTCAGGAAACCTCTCTGTAGGGCTCTAAAGAATCGTCAATACGCCGGCAGTAGGTGATGATCATATCAAACACCTACAAGCTGCAAGCGGTCAGCTAAACGTAACAGCCATCCAGGTACTGAGCGATCAGAAGATCAACAAGCAAGCCTGTACATTCTCCTGCGAATCCAATCAGCAACACTCCCGTATAGTCCGGTCTCTTCGTCTGATATGTCGCATATCTCGCCTAGGGGTGGTAAACGTCAGACCCCAGTAGCTTGATAAGTCATGTCGATATGAGGTCTAAAACAGTTCGGGAAACTACAGATAACACTTACTAGTAAATCTCAACATCCCTGGCTAAGGATTTCCAGTTATAGCCAATCGAACACAGCGCAACATCAACTCCCTATACCGGGAGAGACGAATCCCCTCCTATCGCTCATTGCTGTTGGAGATAGTGCCCTCAGAGTCAATTATTAGGTCACAGGTACGTGATTGCAATGATTGATGGAGGACCTATCCCGGTAGGACAGTCTTACTCGAGATGATAGTATGCTATCTGGTTTACCTTTATCATCGTGTACTGCTTTAAGTGACCTGACAAGTTGCTATTACACGTTGATAGAGCCCCTAGGATTCTTGCTTTACCACCAGCAGTATGAGGGCGATCATATACGTGGGAGCTGGCAGTCTATAAGCATATCCTTAAATGGTCCCTAGTCGTGTGAGTTTCGAGACAGGGCATCGATACTCCAGAGTAGACTAGTGTATACAGTCGAGACCCCGACGAGGGGCGGTGGCCGGTCTCACAAGCCACTGGTGTCAGTTGGATCACCTAAGATGTATACAGGTGCTCATTGAGTTATGAGTACACCGGACAGGACTCGCCGGGAACATGCTAGTTGGTCATATACCAGACGTCAGATGGCAGTTCCCTGGTGACATGTGTGCAGGTTAGTTCATCGACCTGGGGATCGTCATTTGTCTCGTGTGAGTTCCCACTGTACTTTGATTACTACCCTACCATGGCTCAAAGGAGTCGTGCAAACAGGTTTTAGTTGGGTACAGTCCCGAGCCACATGGAGGCAGTGAGCGTATCTTCAGGGGTTCGTCTCTCCCGGTATTGGGGGTGAGGTCGTGCTGTGTCTAGGAGAGCCATTACACGAAGCCCTCGGCCGAGGCAAGGAGATTTACTGGTAGGTATTCCAGTAGTATCTCAGGGTGTTCTGGGCTACACTCCGACACGACTTGTACCGCTTTTGGGGGTCTGACTTTTACCAACCCCCTAGGCCCGCCATGCGATGCTCATAGACGAACGGACCGGACTGTACGGATATTGTCACTGACAGGCTCAGTAGGGAGTCAGTCTGAGTTCGCTCACAGACGTCCCTTTTGGTCAATTGTAACGTCTTCAAAATAATAAAATATGATTTTTGGGAAATTTTATAATTTAATATTATTTTAATGAATATTTTAATATTCTGGTATAATTAAATACAGATAAATGGGGAAAAATTATGGAAAATTCTAAAATAAGGTATTTTAAGGAATTGCCTCGTTTTCTGTGCATGCCCCCATTTCCTTTAGTTTTGACCCTGAGTATGTCTAGTTTTGACTGATTCCATCTAGGGTGAAATCTGGATTGATTTTCCTATGTTGGTGTATAATTTGGGACTTGTTTTAGCATGGATTTTTGTAATTGGTGATTCATTGCTGTCGGGTGGCGTTTGGACGTCAACGACAAGTGGATTTTGATTGTGTTTACATGCGAGTCGATGGGTTTTTACCTATGCGGGTAGCGTGTGCCATTTTGGTTTCCAATGTGGTTTTCATGTGCTTTAGCATTGTGATATACTTGTAGGTACCCCGCGTGATGTTGAGGCAAAGGAGGTGAAGATAGCGACATCGGCTTTGGCACACGAGAAGCAAGGTGAGTAGATTTATATCTACGGGGAGAAGTCGGGTGGATGGCGTGTAGCACCCCCGCAGTCCGTGGTGATGTATACGAATACGTATACACACGAATATTTATTGTGTTGTTTAGGGTTATTGATGGTAATAATGATATTTTGATGATAAGAATATATTGGTTTAGTATAGTGCGAACCCTAGAGTAGTGGTTGCACTCACACATACATTTACACACATACTTGCATTCATTCTTTCATTTATTAGAGTGCATATGATGGTGCGTATATCTACACATGGGTATGGGACTATGTGTTTATATACGGGATTTGAGGATGATACGTGGTTTGAGATGATACTTGATGTGAGGCCGTAAGATCGGCGATGTGACATAGCTTGTCTTCGAGGTGCGATATGATAGTTTTAGCGGGCCTTTGGACATGTGCTTTACCCGCATTCATATTTTTATAGATGGTATCGATTTGTACTAGACTTAGAGTAGTACCCCAGATTATGCGATCTGATGATAGTGATACCTGATATGTGATGAGGTACTGTGATATTGACCCCTACCCAGCTATTGGGATGCCGTACGACGATCTACCGTACGAGCCAATATTGATGATAGATCCGCACTCATGACTCGAGGATATCTTACGATATGTTATTGAGGCGGGATCACCGACTATCATATCTATATATATTGACTCAGATTATGTGGTTTCTTACCCCTCCTGTCTAGATTACTTAGTAGACATTAGACTGGACCGAGTCATACCTATTTCAAACTAACGAATCGGGGATATTTTAAAGATAGGCAGATGGGTCATACGGATATTTTCAAATGATGTATCTTTTCTTAAAACACCGTAGCCCTTGTTTTTCCAAAAGCCCTGATTCGTCTTATTTCAAATGGCACCCCTGCATGACTTGTACAGATTGGTGTAGATTCTTTACTTTTGCGTTGATTATTCGATTCCGCATATTCATGCTATTTGCATTGCATCGCTTGTACTGTGGTTATATTTCAGTCATGCTGCTAGGACACCAGCACCATTATCGATGATGCATATGTTCCACGTACACTTGTTGCCGGCTCACACACTCATCATCGATAATTGCCATGTCACTACACTGTAGTACTATTGCATTCAGTATATGATCCTTGCATGACATGATGATATGCATACCTTCCTTTACATGTCGCATACTTCATGCTTTTGATTATACGCATTGAGATATGTTGTTTCTATGATATTTCTGGATTTGGTAACCGAGAGTGTTTCAAAAGAGAATATGTCATTGCTTTAAAAACCCGGTTACCCTTGATATGATATTTCAGTGCGTCCACCATGTGTTTTCTCGGTGCTGAGAGCGACATGTGAAACCCGAATCGAGGAGTGGATGAGCCGATTGCGGGTACATGGTGGACCCGGTATGGTTCCCCTCGGCAAGATGATCGATGAGCTTTGCCGATTGAGCCTGGAGGCGGGCGAGTACCTACCGGTGATTGGTTGGACCTGGCGGTTATCCGGAGGATACTGATCAGAGTCGATGGATAGATTTGGGCGTCCTGCCGGGGCCGAGGGCCGATACCGCAGATAGAGCCCGCGGGCCGATTCGGACTGACGGAGCCCGATATATGAGGATTTACATGCCGATGCTGGGCACAGTTTTCATGATGTTTTCGGGTGTCAATGCTGGGCACCCTGGTTCCATGATTTTGATGTGTCGCGAGGGACACGGGTGGTTATATCCTCATATTATTTCCCATGCACATGATTCATGATATTTACATGCATGGTGGTTATTGTCAGTGGGTGACGAGTGGACGGGATCCACGAGTGTGCAGATTTGATTACATTGATCATACCTCATATTCATGACATGCTATTACCTGAGGCACTAGCACGAGCACTTGGCATTACACTCATGTAGAGATTACATTGCCAGTTTAGCATGCTTCAGCTTTATTCATATTGAGGTTTATTTATATCTGATCGTATTGACCTAGGATGGGTCATGCATTCGATCTCTGCTTGTAGATATTTTCTATTCACGAGTTGGCAACTCACCCCCGTTGTGCCCCAGTTCTTGTAGGTTTTTGCCGTACAGATTCCATAGCGGCATTTCTGGCACACTGCTTCCTTATGGGTGACTTGCTTGGATAGGTGGGTTCTTTTGTATCAGAACCGCCATTGTTCATGTATCATTTATTGTATCTAGAATTTCCATCAACCAAAACTTGTATATTGTTTCAGACTTAGAAAACAGTGTTGTTTTATTTCGACCTTAGAGTCTCGCTAGTAGTATTACGGTTTTCTGGCTGTTTGAGTTTCTTTTTTTTGGGTTTTGATCCTCGCCCTTTGGCGTTGTATATTATTATTGCTTGCGTGGTTGTGACCGTCGATGGACGAAGAGCTAGCTCCCGCTTGGGGATGCCTTTTATCATTTCATATATATTATTCTTGTTGTACCCCGTTCGGGGCCAGTTTTTACAAAGGAAACTCTGCCGAAATTTTCAGGAAAGGTTACACATTTTAAAAAAATGCATATTCGGCTTAGTTATTTAAAAACTTTGATTTCCAAACATGATTTCCTTACTTTTCAAAAACAGTTTTTCCTTATTTACTCTTTAAATGGTTTTAGATTGCTGGGCTTTTGGCTTACTTGGATCAGATGGGGTCCTATAGACTTCATATGGTTCAAGGGCCAGTCACGTGCTCTTTCGGGTCGTGACAAAGTTGGTATCAGAGCGCTAGGTTGACCTTGGTTCGAGTCTATGTTTGACTATGTGGAGCCTAGGGCGTTACTTATATACGGAACTTAGGCTTGACCTTACGGAACTTAGACTTGGTCGAGGGGGTATTAGACCCGAACTTTCTTCGCGTAGGATGACCCTTGGTTGATGGAATAGGTGACTAAAGTAGAGTGACGTACCGTTGGTATGTTCCGCGGCATACTTACGACACGCCACTCCGCTTAAGAAACCTTAGGTTGTACATTTCCTTGCATTGTGTCATATTCCTTCCTATGATCTATCTTCATCGATACTGGTTGTGGTTTTGCTGCCGCGATTGCACGGGCAGAGTGAGCTACGGCTCAAGTTGTCAGCATGAGCTCGTCGCGGACGAGGGCTGACCGGGGCGTGATTCCAGAGACATACGGTTGCATTGAGGCTTCGTATTTTGTATTTCCGCACTTTGAGCGTTTGACAGATCGCTGTTGCGAGATTTCTCGGATGTACCGGACGGTACCAGAGGATTGAGCCACTGATAGAGGCCAGCCAGGATGTGATGACCGTTGATGTATCGCTTATTCATGATGGTTGAGGCGCTGCTTAGCGTACCGACGAATGAGCCAGTTGTTGCTGCGAGTGATGAGATATCGCCCAGATGATTGGAGCTACTGCAGCATGAGCATATTCTTAGAGATGTGATAGTGAGTCGCTAGTCACCGAGGATTAATGACTAGGACATGTGGTTCGTTCGCTTACCCCGATGCGAGGTCATCAGATAGATTGATTCCAGCTAGAGGCGACTTCACGCAGATTCGTTGAGAGTCGATTGAGACGATCGAAGGTCAGGAACCCATTTTCCAAGTTTAAAGTATACGGAAAGACATGCAGGTGATTCTATGGACCCTCTAGAAGAATGAAACCCTAACTCGACTTAATGACCGTGTGAAAGCCTTTGAACCTTAGGGTTTGCGGCAGTTCCTCGGCGCCATTAGTGAGGCTTGGGTTTGCCCTTCTACTGCTGGACCACCGACGCTGTGGCATGTACTCGATACTATTAAACTGTACCCAAGATGTTGAGCTCTTGGGGGATTGTGAGGTTCTGACGAGTCGATCGGATGATTCGAAATCATTCGGATATCATGTGATGGGACACTGCTTGGGAGACTCCAGATACGAGCATAGCCGTCGGAGCGCAGTCTGTGTAGCCATGATGAGATGAGTCCGAACCAGTCGATAGTGGAGCAAGGTGGAGTAAAGAGTTTGCATGAGATTTCGACGAGATGACGTTCCACTCCGCTGACATCAGAGATGCGATATGCACGCTGAGGATGTGTTCGGCTAGATATCTTCTACTGAGTGATGAAGATACTGAGTTCGTGATTTCGAGTCCGTGTTAGAGACTTCGGGTGGACCGTAGCCGAGGACATTGCAGTGTGCAGATAAAGACACGACGTCGAATGGTCGATGATACAGACAAGCGGGACAAGAAGTTCGTGCGAGAGGCAGACGAGCTGTTACTACACCCCGTTAAGATTAAAGGCTGGACATACATACAGAGGCGCAGAGATGCGACCAGCTTTCGAGGAGATGTTGTACTAAGGACGCAGAGGTCCAGAGAGCGAGAAAAGATTTCGCCAGAGTACCAGCCTCCTTACAGTTTGGCTTAGGCAAGATCAGAAGAGACCTTGAGTAGGATTCCTTCCAGTACACTGCTGCAATAAGAGTTGCACCCAGGATCGGATGTGTGATATGCATTCAGAGGACCCGAGGTCGGCGCCAGAGATGTGCTGCTTTACGAGCGGTCGTGAGGATTGACCGAGAGATGACCAGGGAAGTGCAAGAACGGAATCATTCCTGTCAGCACACCTGACCGGGCCGATGAGCCGATGGATTGCGAGTTGGTAATCTATAGGAAAGATCAGGAACCAGAGGCAGAGGACGCCAGCCGCGAGTAAGAGGCAAGTAGATATCTTGCGCCGCTAGCATCGGATGTACCGGTACCTTCTCGACCCTGAAGAAGGATATACTGATGACGGTAATTATGATTTGTGATTTTGTGATTTGATTATCACGTATCCGTTGCTTTGGATTTCGGTATTTTGGGCGATCTATTCGCATGATTTAGTCTTGATGACTGAGTTTCATGATATTTGATTTTGTGCACCATGGTTGCACCTACTGGGTATTTATACCTTGTACATAGTTATTACTCTTGAGCTGTTGATTGCGATTTCATGCCTATTTTATGCTGGTGATTTGATTTACGCTTCCAGCAGAGTTTCATGTAATTTTAGTGTTTTGATTTTGCACTCGGTATAGCTTATATGTGCTTGTAGTGCATCGATATGTGTTTTGTGCCCGCGGCTGCACACGTTTATGATTTTCTTCATATCTGGATACACTTGGTGTTGCTGCTTACGTATTTGAGTTATTGCTTGGTATTTGTGCATGGGATGCACCAGTTCTATACTTCATGCATTTGTCGCACCAGTTTTATGTTTCTTGCGTTTATCGCATCAGATTTATATTTCGTGCCTTTGTTGCACCGGATTTATATTTTGTGCATTACGATTGCACCTGACTTCGATTTGATGCCTTTCGGTATGTCGATTTTGATTGTGATATTGATGTGGATTCTTGCACTCCGTGCTTTTGACTGGACTTACGCATATTCGATGTTGCTATTGGATTTTGTGATTCCGTGCATATTGAGTGCGCAGGGTCTAGATTTTCATTCGTGCATGATGGATGCACCGATTTGGATTTTCGCGCATGTTGGGCGCATGTTTTGAGATACGATTTTGGGGCACACCAGATGCACTAAATCGAGATTCTTCGTGCATGTCAGATGCACCTGTTTTGGCTGTCAGGCACACATGTTGCCTATGACAGATGCTTCGTGCACACCCGTTGCACCTAGATGTTGTTTTGTGCACATGTTTACCGCATATATGGATTTTGATTTCCGTGCGCGTCAGACGCATAGGGTGGTGTTATGTGCATTTTTGGAATTTATTCCTTTTGGAGCAGTACATTTTTATGATGTGGGATATTTGCTTTCATATTGAGCAGGACTAGTCAGTGGACAGTGCCTGGATATATTTTGCATGCATCGATAGTTATCGAAGGGATTTCCAAAAAGCGAGCTATAGTCTTAGTATATACCTACGTGTCCGATATGACACAAAACGTTTTAAAAACAAGGAAACCCTTCTGATTATTTTCAAAATGGTGGAACGTGCTTATTAAACAAAGGATATATATACACATATATAGTTATTTTCTTATGAGAAACGTCCGCCACTGTGCAGTGTTACGCGCATCGCACAACGACTTAAAAAGATTTGGCATACAGTTGCATCAGCTATTCACATGTATAGATTGGATGTCTGCATGTGTAGTTCTGATCCATATCATATCGGTTTTGTATTGGATTTGACATTGTGTCCTTACCTTGACTCCGATGATTGCGGGATGCTTGATGGAGCGTTGTTTTTGAGTTATCTGCTCAGTACTCATGCGCATGCATTGCGCTGTGACGTTTTATGTGTTGATGATTTCGGAGCCCCGACGACTTGGAATTCGTATCGAAATGTTTTAGAATTTGGGGTTTTAAATTTAAATTCGGGGACCGAATTTCTTTAAGGGGGGTAGATTGTAACGTCTTCAAAATAATAAAATATGATTTTTGGGAAATTTTATAATTTAATATTATTTTAATGAATATTTTAATATTCTGGTATAATTAAATACAGATAAATGGGGAAAAATTATGGAAAATTCTAAAATAAGGTATTTTAAGGAATTGCCTCGTTTTCTGTGCATGCCCCCATTTCCTCTAGTTTTGACCCTGAGTATGTCTAGTTTTGACTGATTCCATCTAGGGTGAAATCTGGGTTGATTTTCCTATGTTGGTGTATAATTTGGGACTTGTTTTAGCATGGATTTTGGTAATTGGTGATTCATTCCTGTCGGGTGGCGTTTGGACGTCAACGACAAGTGGATTTTGATTGTGTTTACATGCGAGTCGATGGGTTTTTACCTATGCGGGTAGCGTGTGCCATTTTGGTTTCCAATGTGATTTTCATGTGCTTTAGCATTGTGATATACTTGTAGGTACCCCGCGTGATGTTGAGGCAAAGGAGGTGAAGATAGCGACATCGGCTTTGGCACACGAGAAGCAAGGTGAGTAGATTTATATCTACGGGGAGAAGTCGGGTGGATGGCGTATAGCACCCCCGCAGTCCGTGGTGATGTATACGAATACGTATACACACGAATATTTATTGTGTTGTTTAGGGTTATTGATGGTAATAATGATATTTTGATGATAAGAATATATTGGTTTAGTATAGTGCGAACCCTAGAGTAGTGGTTGCACTCACACATACATTTACACACATACTTGCATTCATTCTTTCATTTATTAGAGTGCATATGATGGTGCGTATATCTACACATGGGTATGGGACTATGTGTTTATATACGGGATTTGAGGATGATACGTGGTTTGAGATGATACTTGATGTGAGGCCGTGAGATCGGCGATGTGACATAGCTTGTCTTCGAGGTGCGATATGATAGTTTTAGCGGGCCTTTGGACATGTGCTTTACCCGCATTCATATTTTTATAGATGGTATCGATTTGTACTAGACTTAGAGTAGTACCCCAGATTATGCGATCTGATGATAGTGATACCTGATATGTGATGAGGTACTGTGATATTGACCCCTACCCAGCTATTGGGATGCCGTACGACGATCTACCGTACGAGCCGATATTGATGATAGATCCGCACTCATGACTCGAGGATATCTTACGATATGTTATTGAGGCGGGATCACCGACTATCATATCTATATATATTGACTCAGATTATGTGGTTTCTTACCCCTCCTGTCTAGATTACTTAGTAGACATTAGACTGGACCGAGTCATACCTATTTCAAACTAACGAATCGGGGATATTTTAAAGATAGGCAGAAGGGTCATACGGATATTTTCAAATGATGTATCTTTTCTTAAAACACCGTATCCCTTGTTTTTCCAAAAGCCCTGATTCGTCTTATTTCAAATGGCACCCCTGCATGACTTGTACAGATTGGTGTAGATTCTTTACTTTTGCGTTGATTATTCGATTCCGCATATTCATGCTATTTGCATTGCATCGCTTGTACTGTGGTTATATTTCAGTCATGTTGCTAGGACACCAGCACCATTATCGATGATGCATATGTTCCACGTACACTTGTTGCCGGCTCACACACTCATCATCGATAATTGCCATGTCACTACACTGTAGTACTATTGCATTCAGTATATGATCCTTGCATGACATGATGATATGCATACCTTCCTTTACATGTCGCATACTTCATGCTTTTGATTATACGCATTGAGATATGTTGTTTCTATGATATTTCTGGATTTGGGAACCGAGAGTGTTTCAAAAGAGAATATGTCATTGCTTTAAAAACCCGGTTACCCTTGATATGATATTTCAGTGCGTCCACCATGTGTTTTCTCGGTGCTGAGAGCGACATGTGAAACCCGAATCGAGGAGTGGATGAGCCGATTGCGGGTACATGGTGGACCCGGTATGGTTCCCCTCGGCAAGATGATCGATGAGCTTTGCTGATTGAGCCTGGAGGCGGGCGAGTACCTACCGGTGATTAGTTGGACCTGGCGGTTATCCGGAGGATACTGACCAGAGTCGATGGATAGATTTGGGCGTCCTGCCGGGGCCGAGGGCCGATACCGCAGACAGAGCCCGCGGGTCGATCCGGACTGACGGAGCCCGATATATGAGGATTTACGTGCCGATGCTGGGCACAGTTTTCATGATGTTTTCGGGTGTCGATGCTGGGCACCCTGGTTCCATGATTTTGATGTGTCGCGAGGGACACGGGTGGTTATATCCTCATATTATTTCCCATGCACATGATTCATGATATTTACATGCATGGTGGTTATTGTCAGTGGGTGACGAGTGGACGGGATCCACGAGTGTGCAGATTTGATTACATTGATCATACCTCATATTCATGACATGCTATTACCTGAGGCACTAGCACGAGCACTTGGCATTATACTCATGTAGAGATTACATTGCCAGTTTAGCATGCTTCAGCTTTATTCATATTGATGTTTATTTATATCTGATCGTATTGACCTAGGATGGGTCATGCATTCGATCTCTGCTTGTAGATATTTTCTATTCACGAGTTGGCAACTCACCCCCGTTGTGCCCCAGTTCTTGCAGGTTTTTGCCGTACAGATTCCATAGCGGCATTTCTGGCACACTGCTTCCTTATGGGTGACTTGCTTGGATAGGTGGGTTCTTTTGTATCAGAACCGCCATTGTTCATGTATCATTTATTGTATCTAGAATTTCCATCAACCAAAACTTGTATATTGTTTCAGACTTAGAAAACAGTGTTGTTTTATTTCGACCTTAGAGTCGCGCTAGTAGTATTACGGTTTTCTGGCTGTTTGAGTTTCTTTTTTTTTGGGTTTTGATCCTCGCCCTTTGGCGTTGTATATTATTATTGCTTGCGCGGTTGTGACCGTCGATGGACGAAGAGCTAGCTCCCGCTTGGGGATGCCTTTTATCATTTCATATATATTATTCTTGTTATACCCCGTTACATGGTGGACCCGGTATGGTTCCCCTCGGCAAGATGATCGATGAGCTTTGCCGATTGAGCCTGGAGGCGGGCGAGTACCTACCGGTGATTGGTTGGACCTGGCGGTTATCCGGAGGATACTGACCAGAGTCGATGGATAGATTTGGGCGTCCTGCCGGGGCCGAGGGCCGATACCGCCGACAGAGCCCGCGGGCCGATCCGGACTGACGGAGCCCGATATATGAGGATTTACGTGCCAATGCTGGGCACAGTTTTCATGATGTTTTCGGGTGTCGATGCTGTGCACCCTGGTTCCATGATTTTGATGTGTCGCGAGGGACACGGGTGGTTATATCCTCATATTATTTCCCATGCACATGATTCATGATATTTACATGCATGGTGGTTATTGTCAGTGGGTGACGAGTGGACGGGATCCACGAGTGTGCAGATTTGATTACATTGATCATACCTCATATTCATGACATGCTATTACCTGAGGCACTAGCACGAGCACTTGGCATTACACTCATGTAGAGATTACATTGCCAGTTTAGCATGCTTCAGCTTTATTCATATTGAGGTTTATTTATATCTGATCGTATTGACCTAGGATGGGTCATGCATTCGATCTCTGCTTGTAGATATTTTCTATTCACGAGTTAGCAACTCACCCCCGTTGTGCCCCAGTTCTTGCAGGTTTTTGCCGTACAGATTCCATAGCGGCATTTCTGGCACACTGCTTCCTTATGGGTGACTTGCTTGGATAGGTGGGTTCTTTTGTATCAGAACCGCCATTGTTCATGTATCATTTATTGTATCTAGAATTTCCATCAACCAAAACTTGTATATTGTTTCAGACTTAGAAAACAGTGTTGTTTTATTTCGACCTTAGAGTCGCGCTAGTAGTATTACGGTTTTCTGGCTATTTGAGTTTCTTTTTTTTTGGGTTTTGATCCTCGCCCTTTGGCGTTGTATATTATTATTGCTTGCGTGGTTGTGACCGTCGATGGACGAAGAGCTAGCTCCCGCTTGGGGATGCCTTTTATCATTTCATATATATTATTCTTGTTGTACCCCGTTCGGGGCCAGTTTTTACAAAGGAAACTCTGCCGAAATTTTCAGGAAAGGTTACACATTTTAAAAAATGCATATTCGGCTTAGTTATTTAAAAACTTTGATTTCCAAACATGATTTCCTTACTTTTCAAAAACAGTTTTTCCTTATTTACTCTTTAAATGGTTTTAGATTGCTGGGCTTTTGGCTTACTTGGATCAGATGGGGTCCTATAGACTTCATATGGTTCAAGGGCCAGTCACGTGCTCTTTCGGGTCGTGACATCAATACCTGGTAGCCCGTTTGTTAGTTATATGTATGCCCTAGAGGCCATTACTGTACATGGGATGTATATTGTAGTGGATGCTGGGACATATATAGGGAGGACTTTCTTGCTCGACATGATAGTATGCTATCTGGTTACTCTTTACCTTAACGTGTATGCTGATTGTCTCTCTGTTACATGTTGGTAAAGCCCTTAGGATCTGTACTTGACTACCTGGACTGTGATGCAGATCATACTAGTGGGGACATGGTAGTCTATAAGTACATCCTTCAAAGTCCCTAGTCGAGGGTGTATCGAGACGGGGCATCGATACACCAGAGTAGACTAGCGTATACCTTCTCGACCCATACAGATGGGCGATGGATGATCCCATATCCATTGGTGTTTGACATCGGAGATGATATACGGGTGCTCAGTAGAGACTGGGTACACTGGACGGACTCGCCGAGAACTCCCAGATGGTATTATACCTCACGTCAGATGGCAGTTCTCTGGTGACACTGGTACAGAGTAGTCTGTTGACCCGAGATCGTCATAGAGTCTTGTGTGGTTCCCACTGTGCTTTGATTTCCATCTTACCACGTCCAAGAGGGCGTGCAAAACGGTGGTTTTTGGGTACAGTCCCGAGTCACATGGAGGCAATGAGCGATAGGAGGGGATTCGTCTCTCCCGGTATATGGGGGTTGATGTTGCACTGTGTTCGATCGGCTATAACAGGAAGTCCCTGGCCAGGGCTGCTCAGAGAATTGCTGGTAAGTGTTACCAGTAGTTTCTCGAACAGTTATAGACCTCATATCGACACGACTTATTGAGCTATTGGGGTCTGACGTATACCACCCCTAGGCGAGATATGCGACATATCAGACGATCAGACCGGACTGTACGGTAGTGTTACTGGTCGGATTCACTGGAGTGTGAGCGGGCTTGCTCGTCGATCTTCAGATCGCTCAATACCCGGGTGGCCGTTACGTTTAGCAGACCGCTTGCGGCTTGTGGATGCTTGATATGATCATCATCTGCTGCCGGCTTATTGACGAGTCTTTAGAGTCCTACACAGAGGTTTCCTGGCTCAAGCAAAACGAAATAGGGGCGCATATGAGATATGTGCGGGACCGAGAATAATGCGTGTATGTGATACCGTATTCTATTCTCGCGATATATATATCGAATGGTTGTATGCGATATAACCTAGTTATCGATTCAAGCGTTGATTCGATAAGCCGATATATTAGATACCAGTCGGTTATGTGCGCATGACCGGATCATTGAATCAAGTGTTGATTTAATGATTTAATGTATAATTATATATTTGATATATTACTTTACATTAACTAGTATCGGTTCACTTTAGACGGATTTTCTCACTTGGTTCGTGCGCATTGCATATGCGATATGTTTTTGTGCACTTGATTGTATCATGTTTGATGATGCAAGTCAAGCTAGGGTTCAAGTGTAAAGATTAAACCTTGGTTAATGAAATGGTTAGGGTTTATTATTCATTATTCATTTATCTTATTTAATTATCTTTTTATTTTTGATAAATGAATAAAAGAAAAGAGAAAAGAATGGTTGCTAGATTTGGAGTTTAGTTGAAACTTCATGAAGCTTTGATAAAGTCAACCATACTTATCTCATCCTTAACCCTAACCATTCTCACTAACCATGATTCATTCTCTACACTTGACCATGGTTAGAATTATGATAAGAATTCATTTTCTTTTCATTTTCTATTAACTTATCATAATATCTTTCTTCTTCTTCTTCATTCTTCAAGTGAAGAAAAGCAAGGTCCATCAATGGTGATTGTTGGAAAAGAGTGAGAAATCCAATTCTAATGTCTACCCACTTCCTATTTCTTCATCCTCTACCTCTTGCCAAGTAGTAGAGTGTGTTTCCTTCACAACTTTTCACGGTTTGGTGAAGGTGGAGCTTGATTCATCGATGCCTCGACGTAGATCATCTTCGGCATGGACATCGACGACCTAGCTTGCCCATTCTCCGACGAAGCCGACTCTAGAGCCCGGATTTGATTTGGACAGCGGAGACGACATCGTTACGGAGCCGTGGAGGTGGAGCACCGGATCTACAAAGGTTGTATTTCCGTATTCTCTTTAGCTAAGTTGTTAGCTAGCTTTCTTTTCGCCTAGACATCTAGCAAACGATCCGTACTTTAGGGTTTGTAGGCACCATAATTTTTGAAATTGCCATGGTTGATGGCTTGGGAGACATCACTAGAGTGCCTAGGAACCCTGCAGTGGTATCAGAGCCTAGCTAGAGCCTTAGGCGAAGTCCAGACGGAAATTGAAGTCCGAACGAACCCGAAACCCCGCATCGATATTGCTCTCTGTACAATTTTTAAAATCTGGGATTTTTCAACATTAAAAATGTTCAGAAAAATCAGCAGGCAATTATAAGAAAGACTGTAAAATTCGGCTGCATAATTCAAATAGTGCGCCGCGCTTCCGCGGCACGAGCCTGGCTCGTGCGGCGCAAGCGCGGCCATTTTGTCGTTTCTGGCATCCGATTTTCTACAGTAATTCTTATTCTGCTGTGCTGGTGTTTCTGGGAATTTTTAATATTTTTCAAGAGTTGAATTTTTCTGAGTTGATTTGGGGCTTCGGTGTTTCGATCGGGATATCAAATTTTGTCTGTGTGGCTTTCCGGATAAATTTTAGAATATGTTAAAAAGTTCGACCGGATATAAATACCCAAATTTTCCTCTGTCGGGAAATTTCCAAGTGTTGGATTTTTCCGTAGTTTGACGACGTTCTAAGTAGTGCAAGTAACGCGATGGTCCCTCTAGAAGACACAAACCTTAACTCGATTATGTGACCGTCTTGAACTGCCCTTTGAACCTTCGGGTTTGGGGCAGTACGGCGTGCCACATGTGAGGCGTTGGCTTGACCCTTCTACGGCTGGACCGTTGGTACTGAGGCACGAACGGAATGTTGTTATACTTGTTTCATGTGTTGATCTGTTTCGGGAAAACTTGGGTGTTCGATTGTTCGATCGGAAAATTTAACATTTTCTATTTATCTGGAATGGGATACAATAATTGGAATTCACAATAGTTATGTGATAACTGAATGAATGTTATAAACGTAGCAATTTAGTCTCACTTGATCGGTTGCCACGGAATTTTGATGTGATCAAAAGTCCGTCGCAATCACGTAGCGTACGCGGATACTCGCCGGATAAACTTAATAGACAGCCTCACTCCATAGCCCCGACCAAGTGACTGTAGGAGAACCCCGTCGCCGAAAGCATCCGTTCGGGTGCTCGCGGTAGCGGTGTTCCGCCTTGGTGCACTTCGTCGACGGTATCGGGGGTGCAGCCGTCTACTGAAGTTTGCGACGAGCATTCGATAAGGATGTCGGGAATCTTGTTGAATTGCCCGACTTGATATTGAAAAGTGTTTTCGATAATGAGACTAAAATGCGGGGTTTATAATTGTTAGGCATGTGATGTCTAAGTAATTCATTTGGTCAGGCATGTGATGTCTGAGGTGGTTGCGGATTCCAACTGTTGTAGTTTTACACTTTCTTTTCTGTGACCGTAAGTGTAATATGTGATATCGCCGGTTTCGTTGCTATACGTCAACGACAATTGGGATGCGCATATTTACTTACGTTGATGATATGTGATGTTTTGTGTTGCTGGATATGTTATATTGGATCGTCGTGTTTGAATAGCCGGGGGTTTTTATGTGAGATGAGTGTTTTTCATTTTCATTCATGTAAAAACTTGTATGTAATATTCTTTTATTGGGGCGCTTCCAGGTTGCGGGAGTTGTCACCTGTTGTATATTATTTACTTTTCCGCACTAGGATAGACCCAAGGAGGAGGGCACAAGTAACCGGGTTCTGGAGTCCAGTGGGAGATCAACTCGAGGAGTCGAGTTCGGGTCTCCTAACTCTAGAATTGGTAGGGTTGCTTGCCGCTCTCGTAGGGGTCTAGGGGTGTGGGTTTGGCTATTCATCACGACCGTGGAATCCGTGTTTTATACTGGCTCGTATTGAAAACACGGACGTCCTAGTATATCCAATATTTCATATGATTCTTCTGCTGCGATATCTGTGATGAGATCATGTGATGTTTCTGTGATGGATATAGTATATAGTATATATGATATATTATATAGACGTTACTTATGTTTTACACCCGCGCTAGCCCTGCCCTGCTCTGCCGTTAGTTACCTAACCTAACGGTGCACGAGGGGACATCGAGGCGAATGCGGATGGCATAAGTGTACGTCATATCTATCTGTGATGTTTAGGTACTTAAATGATGGGACTTCATTAATGTGATTAATGAAATAAAAGAAACCTAAGATGTTGTAGAATCGAATTTCAAAATAAAACAGGTAGCTACAGTTCTTGCTTTGCACAGCGGTATATGCGATATATCCTGCACCTTATTCGATGAGGAAAGGACCGAGATCCCTTCACCGGGAGTGACTCCTTTAGCAATAACTGGCAGATGCTACACACTCGGTTTGTCTTTTGATTGCTTTTAAGTGTTTTTGCTTTGCACAGTGATATATATGATATATCCCGCACCTCATTCGACGAGGAAAGGACCGACGATCCCTTCACCGGGAGTGACTCCTTTAGCAAAACTAGAAAAGCCTCAAAAGCACTCCATTTCAAATTCATTCGATCCTACAACGATATCAAGTTCATTACGCAATAGGTTTTCAGAAAAACCTGTCGTAGCCCTCCGTCATTTCAGATAAGTGTTGTTTAGTATTCGTGCTGCGTTTGTTGACCTCCGTCAAGGCGCAGTGTGCGGTAGCTAACCAGTATTTATCTGCTTATGCAAATGATGCAGATTGAGTTAGGGTAGTCGTGCGGCCTTGTTGACCTCCGTCAAGGGTCGTGCGGGTGGGTTTAATTCGATCAAGAAATGACGGGTTGAACTTGACTAGTAGCCTATGGTTTGTTGACCTCCGTCAAGGTCATAGGGTGCTAGGGGCAAAATATTATCGGGAATTTCAAGTGTTGAAATTTGCAATGAGATTGCATACCTTCTATGAGATAGTTGGATCCCGATACCCGCTGCGAGTAAGTGTTACTCCTGGGAGAGTTTTATACATTACAATTAGCCGATCAAGTAGGTGTCTAGAAAGGTGTCAACGAGGTTACGCCTCTGGGAAAATGAGGTTTACATTAATTAGGTTCGTGCGAAAGCACGGGGGACCTCCCTCAAAGTACCGACACTGGCCTGGCTGAAAGATTGGCGAACTTGTAGTGTGTAATTAATCCCGGCTAGTCTTTCCTTTTAGGGTTTGAAGGAAGATTTGATAAAAAGCAGTGGGAGCCATCCTGATTAGATAAAATAATAACCAATCTATTCTTGACAGAGCGCACGCTGAGTGTTTTCTTCTCTCTCTCTCCAGGTAGCGACCATATCACGCCTTAATCAAGATAATAATACGGATTATTGATCGAACCCGCTTGTTATACTGAGCTGGGGAACGTTGGTCCCGCTCCAACTTATAATTGTTATAAGACAGAGCAGGAAATTGGGGAATACCAGAATTCCCGTGCCGCCCAAACGAGGAGAGTGCATGATGATGCATCATCTTCGGGTTTGTTCATTATACAGAACTGTTTCTCAGTATCCTTTACGTCCTGGGTATGTGATACCAGATCAGGATCCCAGATATGTAATCTGTTACATAGGGCTACAGAAAGGTAGAGAACTGAGAACGGGTGATAAGTTTCATGAGGCAGAAAACGGGGCAAATGTTGCAGCCAAGTCTGTTGGTCACTGTCACCCTGTATTACCGATACATTGATTCTGAACGAATGTTGTTAGATACCGAACCTGATATACAAAATCATATCAGTCTCTTTATTAGTAAAGAAAGGATATAATTTTGTATTGTTGGATAATGTTTTGAACATTTCCTATATCAAAAGTTGATCGGTTCAGGCACGTTATCTAAAAGCATTGATGTTCTAAATCAAACTACAGTTCTTGGTATACAGAACACACACAAGAGGAAGAGTTCAGAAATGAACGAATCCTTCTTGAGGTATTGTAGACTAGGTCAGATCAATGCGTCCCGACTGGCTAGAGTTACATATAGATGTATATTTAAATCAGTTTGAATTTATATCTTGTGAAACTCGCCAGTCATGTCACAAAGATAAGATGACCATAGCTCCGTTTACTGGAAACAGAGAAAGAGTTAGTGAACTCTTGGGATGATACATGTTGATGTATGTTAGGTCCCCTGTCTACAAATGCCAGGACTGGTTCTTTATACTTCATTACGTTCTCTGATAATCTCTCAAGATTCAGTCATATGTTCCTGCTGAAACATGAGTCCGAACCTTTTGAGATATTCACGGAATATAAGTTAGAAGTAGAGAACCAAAATACGGGTATAAGTATTATGTCCTATGATGAGATCAAGGAGGAGAATACTTGAGCACGGAAATACTGGACTATTCTAAAGGAGAATGAGATTCTCTCTCAGCATTACTCCTCCGCATACACCATAGCACGATGGTATATCGGGGCGGAGCAATCACACCCTATGTGATAAGGTGTGCTCTATGATGAGTAATACTGAGTTACCTTTTTCCTTTTGGGTGTTATGCACTTGAGAAGCTGCATACCTATTGAATAGGGTTCGAATCAAATTAGTTGCCTACCATTTCATATGTGATGTGGAAAGGGAAGAGCCTATGTCTTAAGTTAGTTAAGATTTAGGGTTGTCCGGCCTATGTCTAAAAGCAAAATCCGGACAAGCTCGAGGCAAGGTCTGTTATGTAGAACTGGAAGTGTTCCAGCTATACGAACTACAGCAGATGATTTGATAGAACCAAGGGATTCAGTAGATACCAACGAACCTCAGCCTCTCCGCCGATCTAGTAGGGTTCCTCACCCACCTGAGAGATACTTCGGTTTCTCTATGACAGTGGGAGCGAGGATTGCATCATGAGATGATGACCCAACTAGTTTCGAGCTGGCCATCGAGAGTAAGACTCTGTAAGAATGGCTGGATGCTTAGCGATCTGAGATGGAATCCTTATACACCAACAAAGTATGGACTTTGGTTGCTATATCTGAAGGGTTAAATCCCCATCAGGAGCAAGTATATCTTGAGAAGATTACTTGGTGTAAATGGAAAAGTTGAGACTTTCAAAACTAGACTTGTTAAAGGTTTTCGTCAAAGACCAGGCGTGGATCATGATGATACCTTTTCAAGTAGCTATGCTTAAGTCCATCCAGATCCCACTTGCCACGGCTACATACCATGACTGCGATATCTGGTGGTTGGGTGTCTTGACTGCTTTTCTAAATGATGATTTAGAAGAGAGCGTCTATAAGTACACAGCCAGAGGGCTTCGTAGACAGTGGGAGCAGCGGAAACGTGTGCAAGATGCTTTATAAGATAAAGCAGGCATCGCGGAGTTGGAACGTCTGTTTTGATGAAGTAGTCCAAGAGTTTGACATCATCAAAATGGTAGATGAACCTTGTACAAACAAAAAGGTAGAAGGGAGTATGGTGACGATCCTCGTAGAGTACGTGGATGACATACTCTTGATAGGGAAGGAGTTTCCTATGCTACGCTCGATCAATCTCCGCTTATCACAATGATTCTCCATATAGGATTAAAGTGATACATACTAAATCCTGGATTTTGGATCTATAAGATAGATTTAATTGGATGTTAGGATTCTCACTAGTTGTAGTGAGACGGTATCAACCAATCCTGGGGAGAATCGCTGGAAGGGTTCCAGTGTGATAAAGACGACTGAATGTCAGTCGCAGGCATTGCCTTTACCCTCAGTAAAGGGACGGTATGTTGGAAGAGTTCCAAGCTATATACCGTGGCATACTAGACGATAAAGGCAGGATACATCGCTACTTAAGATGCTACCAAAGAGGCTGTTTGGGTGTATATAGGTTCATGAGATGAACTATGTTCCTCCCATTGTGTGACAATGGAGTTGTGGCTTATGCCAAGGAACGCCGGTCCCATCAGTGATCCAGACTTATTCTAAGGCAGCATCGCCTGATCATGGAGATGGTTGATCTCCAGGGTGATCGAGGTTGGGAGAGTAGACTCAGAGGACAACACAGCGGATCCACTCACAAAGGCCTGTTCCCAGAGAGAGACTTTCATGGGATGGTTGAGTATGAGATACTGCAACCACTGCTACAGATGGCCCTAGTGCAAGTGGGAGATTGTTAGTTATATGTATGCCCTAGAGGCCATTACTGTACATGGGATGTATATTGTAGTGGATGCTGGGACATATATAGGGAGGACTTTCTTGCTCGACATGATAGTATGCTATCTGGTTACTCTTTACCTTAACGTGTATGCTGATTGTCTCTCTGTTACATGTTGGTAAAGCCCTTAGGATCTGTACTTGACTACCTGGACTGTGATGCAGATCATACTAGTGGGGACATGGTAGTCTACAAGTACATCCTTCAAAGTCCCTAGTCGAGGGTGTATCGAGACGGGGCATCGATACACCAGAGTAGACTAGCGTATACCTTCTCGACCCATACAGATGGGCGATGGATGATCCCATATCCATTGGTGTTTGACATCGGAGATGATATACGGGTGCTCAGTAGAGACTGGGTACACTGGACGGACTCGCCGAGAACTCCCAGATGGTATTATACCTCACGTCAGATGGCAGTTCTCTGGTGACACTGGTACAGAGTAGTCTGTTGACCCGAGATCGTCATAGAGTCTTGTGTGGTTCCCACTGTGCTTTGATTTCCATCTTACCACGTCCAAGAGGGCGTGCAAAACGGTGGTTTTTGGGTACAGTCCCGAGTCACATGGAGGCAATGAGCGATAGGAGGGGATTCGTCTCTCCCGGTATATGGGGGTTGATGTTGCACTGTGTTCGATCGGCTATAACAGGAAGTCCCTGGCCAGGGCTGCTCAGAGAATTGCTGGTAAGTGTTACCAGTAGTTTCTCGAACAGTTATAGACCTCATATCGACACGACTTATTGAGCTATTGGGGTCTGACGTATACCACCCCTAGGCGAGATATGCGACATATCAGACGATCAGACCGGACTGTACGGTAGTGTTACTGGTCGGATTCACTGGAGTGTGAGCGGGCTTGCTCGTCGATCTTCAGATCGCTCAATACCCGGGTGGCCGTTACGTTTAGCAGACCGCTTGCGGCTTGTGGATGCTTGATATGATCATCATCTGCTGTCGGCGTATTGACGAGTCTTTAGAGTCCTACACAGAGGTTTCCTGGCTCAAGCAAAACGAAATAGGGGCGCATATGAGATATGTGCGGGACCGAGAATAATGCGTGTATGTGATACCGTATTCTATTCTCGCGATATATATATCGAATGGTTGTATGCGATATAACCTAGTTATCGATTCAAGCGTTGATTCGATAAGCCGATATATTAGATACCAGTCGGTTATGTGCGCTTGACCGGATCATTGAATCAAGTGTTGATTTAATGATTTAATGTATAATTATATATTTGATATATTACTTTACATTAACTAGTATCGGTTCACTTTAGACGGATTTTCTCACTTGGTTCGTGCGCATTGCATATGCGATATGTTTTTGTGCACTTGATTGTATCATGTTTGATGATGCAAGTCAAGCTAGGGTTCAAGTGTAAAGATTAAACCTTGGTTAATGAAATGGTTAGGGTTTATTATTCATTATTCATTTATCTTATTTAATTATCTTTTTATTTTTGATAAATGAATAAAAGAAAAGAGAAAAGAATGGTTGCTAGATTTGGAGTTTAGTTGAAACTTCATGAAGCTTTGATAAAGTCAACCATACTTATCTCATCCTTAACCCTAACCATTCTCACTAACCATGATTCATTCTCTACACTTGACCATGGTTAGAATTATGATAAGAATTCATTTTCTTTTCATTTTCTATTAACTTATCATAATATCTTTCTTCTTCTTCTTCATTCTTCAAGTGAAGAAAAGCAAGGTCCATCAATGGTGATTGTTGGAAAAGAGTGAGAAATCCAATTCTAATGTCTACCCACTTCCTATTTCTTCATCCTCTACCTCTTGCCAAGTAGTAGAGTGTGTTTCCTTCACAACTTTTCACGGTTTGGTGAAGGTGGAGCTTGATTCATCGATGCCTCGACGTAGATCATCTTCGGCATGGACATCGACGACCTAGCTTGCCCATTCTCCGACGAAGCCGACTCTAGAGCCCGGATTTGATTTGGACAGCGGAGACGACATCGTTGCGGAGCCGTGGAGGTGGAGCACCGGATCTACAAAGGTTGTATTTCCGTATTCTCTTTAGCTAAGTTGTTAGCTAGCTTTCTTTTCGCCTAGACATCTAGCAAACGATCCGTACTTTAGGGTTTGTAGGCACCATAATTTTTGAAATTGCCATGGTTGATGGCTTGGGAGACCTCACTAGAGTGCCTAGGAACCCTGCACCGTTATGTATTGGCTTATACCTCTAACGTGCTAGTGGTTAAATCCACAACCAAGGTGTTGATGAGTCTTTAGATTCCCCCACATTCAGTTACTCAGCTTTCGGGCGAAAGGTTGTAGAGGCCGTATGGAGATATGGCAAGGTCCGATCAGATACGTGCGGTATTGCACGGATCAGGATCGGACAGTTTGTACTATAGGCCGTATGGATATATGGCAGGGTTCGATCAGAAACGTGCGGTATTGCACGGATCAGGATCGAACGGATATTACTAGCCGGCTTTGGTTTAAGCCGGATCCTAGTATAGTACAGTGTAGATTTTGTCTCATTGCATTTGTATTTCGGTCGGAATACAAATGCGGGTGTGTATGCACAGTATCGGGGTTTTCCTGTAATTTATTACGGGACCAGTTTTCTGGAGTTGCCAGTTTGCTTTCCTTTTCGGCCGATTTCCTTTGTATCGTTCATTGGCCGAAGATTGGTGGAGGTGGGCTTATTTGCATTGTTGCAAATAAGTATTTGTGGAGGGGTTCTTTGCATTTTCTTGTGTCATGATGGTTGCACCATTCTTTGATCACTTGACCTTGACTTCTTGACTTCGTGATGGTTCATGATGGGTGGACCATACCTTGACTTTGTGTTGATGATGCTTGACTTTGGATATCATGATGGTTAAGGTGGAGTGTTGGTTTTTGCTTGTCATCATGCTTATGCATGATAGTCTTTTTCCCCTCTCTCTCTTGCATTATGAGATTGGTTATCTTTTGATACATTCTCCTCCTCTCTTATTCCTCCCATTCTTGAAGTCATGGCCGGCCCAAGCACTAGGGGGCTGTCCAAAATTTTGAGGGTGGGTATTTGGTTCATTTCATGCTCCCAAATATCCACAAGTTCCATCTCCAAACTCCATAGTTCATCCCTCCACCAAAAGGCAATTCCCACAACCCCAAAGTGAGACATGTAATCCACACAATATTCTACAGCAAATCTTGGGCACGTCGACTAGCCAGCTTCGTGCCCGAGTTGCCTCGGCATTGAGGTGGGAGCCCGTAAAAGAAGTAGGCGATGTGGTGCACTTCCGGCGACGAGGAGGAGACGGGACATTCCGCAGGAGATCGGGACGACGACGAGAAGACCGGAGGACTCGGATCTGTCGGTATATCTCTCTTCCCTTTCTTGTAGTTAGCTAGGACTAGTTAGTGGTTCGATCCAGGTATTAGTGCGCGGCGGTTTGCCAGTTCAAGAAAATTTAAAGTTTATCACCGCTTCCGCATTTGGCCGTCGGATTGACGGCCGGGGCGCCGCCGTGCACTTACAGTGGTATCAGAGCCAGGTTATTAACTTAGTCTAGCTTTGTTTAATGTGTTTTGCATTTCCGATCGACCAAAATTCCAAAATCTACATTTTTGTTCACATCAGTTTTCTGTTGAAATTTTTTGGTCTCCAAAAATTTTTCAGGTTGTATAAAATTGATGTACTGGACATTATAAGCCCACTGTAGAAATTCGACACAGTAAGTCGACCACCAGAGCGCGGAACCGCGGCAAAACCCCCCTTGGGCCGCGGTTCCGCCGCCGAATAGTGTCCTTACTGTATCAATTTTCTTCAGTTGCTTTCTGGGGTGAAAATTGGGGTTTTGGAATATTAATATTGGCCCAGAATTTCCTGATCTGCTACAGTAATGCTTGGGGGCCCACTTGTTAAAATTTGATTGATCGGATATTTAAAACACTTTATTTCACAGTATTTACATTATATCTGCGACCGTGAATGTCACTTGATCGGTAAATCCGGTCTAACTGCTATAGCCCGGTTAGACGGATTTGCGAACGTGACTTTCACGTTGATGTTCTGTTTTTGCTGTGATGTTGCGGATCGGTCGTGGGGGATAGCCTGGATGCAATGCTAGTACAGTTGTGGTTGTATTATGTACATTTGATATTGCGGGGCGAGCGTCCGACATGTGGACTGCCGTCACTGCCTGATTGTATTATTATTTTGGGGCACGGCCAGGTTGCGGTCGTTGTACCCGTTGTATGTATATTTTACTTTCTGTACTAGGATTGCCCCGCGGAGGGGTGCACGGATAGCCGGGTTCTTGAGGGCAACAAGCCCGCATCTCATGGCATTGAGACGGAGGGGGCTTCACTCTAGGATTGACAGGCTATTCGCCGCACTCGTAGGGGGTACAGGTAGACCCAGGAGGGGAGCCCAAGTTGCCGGATTCCGTGAAGTGCCGGGTGGTCCATTCACGTCGCTGAAGGGGGCTGCCTCGCTTCAGGTTTTGGCGGGTAACTTGCCGCGCCCGTAGGGGTCTAGGATTTCATTGCACAGGCTATCCACACGACCAGGGGAACGTCGGGTTTCAGTGGCTCTGTGAAAGCCGGGGATCCCAGATATCTGTATTGTTCTGTGATGCTGTACATTTATGTGATGTTGCATTTTATTCACGCCTTGAGCGAATATAATATATTGGTATATATATTAGTAGATGTTGTATATGTTTTGCATCCGCGCTAGTCCAGTCCCCGCTCTGTCGTTAGTTAGCTAACCTAACGGGTAATGACGGGACCCAGTGGCGAATGCGGATGGCATGATAACGTGACGGAATCCGCTCACGGTATAACACTCCAGAAGGTATGCGCATATCTGGCAAGTTTCAGTTCTTTTGAAACTCCCGATGTGGATTTTTACCCCATGCTCTTATGACCTTACTTTGGCCAACAAATCATAAGTCACATGTCAAGTTCTATCCGTCATTCTCCAGGTTAATTTGAATCCATCCGTACCTACCCTTGACTTTGGCCAACAAGGCAGTACGACTGTTCCAAACCAACACATCTATCTATGCTGCATATGAATAACCAACAGCTACCAAGCACTGTGCCTTGACTTTGGCCAACAAACACAGCTTGAATACTATTGACTACCCATATGAAACGACGGAGGGCTACGAATGGTTTCTGGCGAAAACCTTTAACGTAATGAACTTGATATCGTTGAAGGAACGGATAGCTTTTTAGAAAATATAGTGACGAAAAACTTTACTAAAGAGGTCATTCCCGGTGAAGGGATCTCGGCTCTTTCCCCGTAGAATGGGGTGCAGGATATTCCAAATGAATACCACGATGCAGAGCAAAAGTAATCGGCTATAGTGAAGTTAATGCCCTGACGCAAACTTCTGTCCAAGGGGTCACTCCCGGTGAAGGGATCTCGGCCCTTGCCTCGTCGACTGAGGAGCAGGATATTCTAAATGAATACCACGATGCAAAACAAAAGTGAACGTCCTTGCAATAACGGCTTTTTGAAAAGTGTTCCAAAAACATCAGATTAGGTTTGTTTAACTTGCATTGATCCGAACCAATGCAGTCCCATCAATTGATCACACCACAAAGAACGAAAATATACTGACGTACGTATATGCCATCCGCATTCGCCACTGGGTCCCGTCATCACCCGTTAGGTTAACTTACTAACGGCAGAGCGGGGACTAGACTAGCGCGGATGAAAAACATATACAACATCTACTAATATATATACCAATATATAGTATTTCGCTCAAGGCGTGAATAAAATGCAACATCACAGAAATGTACAGCATCACAGAACAATACAGATATCTGGGATCCCCGGGTTTCACAGAGCCACTACTGAAACCCGAAGTTCCCCTGGTCGTGTGGATAGCCTGTGCAATGAAAACCTAGACCCCTACGGGCGCGGCAAGTCACCCGCCAAAACCTGAAGCGAGGCAGCCCCCTTCAGCACCGTGAATGGACCACCCAGCACTTCACGGAATCCGGTAACTTGGGCACCCCTCCTGGGTCAACCTGTACCCCCTACGAGTGCGGCGAATAGCCCGCCAATTCCAGACTGAAGCCCCTTCCGTCTCAATGCCCTGAGATGTGGGCCCGTTGCCCTCTAGAACCCGGCTATCCGTGCACCCCTCCACGTGGTAATCCTAGTACAGAAAGTAAAATATACATACAACGGGTACATCGACCGCAACCAGGTCGTGCCCCAAAAAAATAATACAAACAGACAGTGACGGCAGTCCACATGTCGGACGCTCGCCCTGCAATATCAAATGTACATAATACAACAAAACTGTACTAGCATTGCATCCAGGCTATCCCCCACGACCGATCCGCAACATCACAGCAAAACACAGAACATCAACGTGAAAGTCACGTTCGCAAATCCGTCTAACCGGGCTATAGCAGTTAGATCGGATTTACCGATCGAGTGACATTCACGGTCGCAGATATAATGTAAATACTGTGAAAAATGTGTTTAAAATATCCGATCGATAAAAAATTAACAAGTGGGCCCCCAAGCAATACTGTAGCACTCACAGAAAATCTGGGCCCAATTTTAATATTCCAAAACCCCTAAAAATAACCCAGAAGCCCACTGGAAAAACCTGGCCCATTGATCCTTTCATGTTGCGGCGGAACCGCGGCCCAAAGTGGGTATTGGCCGCGGTTCCGCGCTCTCGATGAAAGATCAATGACTCGGATTTCTGCAGTAGTCTTAGGTTTTCAAGTACATCACAATTTTGCAACCTGAAAAATTTTTGGGCTTAAAAAATTTTCAACAGAAAACTGATGTTAACAAAATACGAGTTTTGGAACATTTGATCGATCGGAAATGCAAAACACATCAAACGAAGCTAGACGAAGTTAATGGCGAGGCTCTGATACCACTGTAAGTGCACGGCGGCGCCCCGGCCGTCAATCCGACGGCTAAATGCGGAAGCGGTGATAAACATTAATTTTGCGGACTTAGCAAACCGGCACCACCGCGCACTAAACCCCAGATCGGGCCATTAAACTTCTCCTAGCTAACTAACAAGATAAGGAAGAGATATACCGAATGATCCGAGTCCTTCGGTCTTCGTATCCACTCCGATCTCCCGCGGATGCTTCGTCCGTCATCTCCTCGTTGTCGCCTCTTCGCCGGAAGGGCACCACATCGCCTGCATCTTTTACGAGCTCCCACCTCAATACCGAGGCAACTCGGGCACGAAGCTGGCGAGTCGACGCGTCCAAGATTTGCTGTAGAAAGTGTAGTGTAGAGCTTATGTCTCATTTGGGGTTTGTTGCCTTTGTAGATGATGGAGGAATCAAGATAAGAAAAATGGTGCTTGCATTTTTCGAGCATGAAAAGAGATGAACAAATTTTCCCTCTTGAAAATGATCCTCTCTTCTTCTTCTCTCAAGTATGAAAAACTTATCCTCTTAGAAAATGGTGGAGGAAAGAATATGAAGCATGAAGGGAGGTGATGGTAGGAGCACAAGTGGTGATCACATCCAAAACATCATCATAAAAAATTCACATCAACCTCTAATCACCTCAAATCACCAAAAAGCAAGTGATGATGATAGAAAAGAATGGTATCAAAAGATGCTTTCATAATTAATACATTTGCAAGAAACCTCTCCACAATGTGTTATTTGCAAACTTGCAAATAACACCCTCCATCGGAAAAGTCCGGCCGGGAAAGAACAAAGGAAAACCGGCCGGAACGGAATGCAAACTGGCAACTCCAGAAAACTGGTCCCGTAATAAATTACAGGAGAACCCCGATACTGTGCATACACACCCGCATCTGTATTCCGACCGGATACAAATGCAATGAGACAAAATCTACACTGTACTAAACTAGGATCCGGCTTAAACCAAAGCCGGCTAGTAATACCCGTTTGATCCTGATCCGTGCAATACCGCACGTATCCGATCGTACCTTGCCATATAATCATACGGCCACTAGTACAAACTGTCCGATCCTGACCCGTGCAATACCGCACGTATCTGATCGGACCCTGCCATATCTCCATACGGCCTCTACAGCGTTTCGCCCGAAAGCTGAGTAACTGAAAGTGCGGTGGACTCTAAAGACTCGTCAATACAATGGCTGTGGATTTAACCACTAGCACGTCAGAGGTATAAGCCAATACGTAACGGGCCACCAGCTATTGACCAAAAGGGACGTCGATGAGCTAGCTCATCCTGACACCCTACTGAGCCTGTCAGTGACAATATCCGTACAGTCCGGTCCGTTCGTCTATGAGCATCGCATGTCGGGCCTAGGGGGTTGGTAAAAGTCAGACCCCCAAAAGCGGTACAAGTCGTGTCGGAGTGTAGCCCAGAACACCCTGAGATACTACTGGAATACCTACCAGTAAATCTCCTGCCTTGGCCAAGGACTTCATGTAATGGCTCTCCTAGACACAGCGCGACCTCACCCCCAATACCCAGAGAGACAAACCCCCGAAGATCCGCTCACTGCCTCCATGTGGCTCGGGACTGTACCCAACTAAAACCTGTTTGCACGACTCCTTTGAGCCGTGGTAGCGTAGTAATCAAAGCACAGTGGGAACTCACACGAGACAAATGACGATCCCCAGGTCGATGAACTAACCTGTACACAAGTCACCTGGGAACTGCTATCTGACGTCAGGTATAAGACCAACTAGCATGTTCCCGGCGAGTCCTGTCAGTTGTACTCATAACCCAATGAGCACCTATATACATCTTAGGTGAACCAACAGACACTAGTGGCTTGTGAGACCGGCCACCGCCCCTCGTCGGGGTCTCGACTGTATACACTAGTCTACTCTGGAGAATCGATGCCCTGTCTCGAAACTCCCACGACTAGGGACCTTTTAAGGATGTGCTTACAGACCCCAGCTCCCACTTATATGATCGCCCTCATACTGCTGGTGGTCAAGAAAGAATCCTAGGGGCTCTATCAACGTGCAATAGTGACCTTTCAGGTCACCTAAAACAGTACACGATGATAAAGATAAACCAGATAGCATACTATCATCTCGAGTAAGACTGTCGTACCAGGATAGGTCCTCCCTCAATCATTGCAATCACGTGCCTGTGATCCAATAATTGACTCTGAGGGCACTATCTCCAACAATCTCCCACTTGCACTCAAGGCTAATTATTGCGATGTCGCATACTCACAGCCCGTGTGATACCGAACACCCAACTCCTCTACAAGTCAGTCTCACAAAGCTCGTTTGCGAGACTATTGCGTTCGAGGAATAGCCTCAGCGAGTGGATCCGCTCTGAAGTTTCTTTCTATGTCTCTCTCTATATCTCAAGTTCGCGGAGAAAGCCATCTCCCGAAATGAGCAATACATGTCTTAGAGTGTCTGGATGTCTGATGGGACCGAGCTCATAAATGAACTCCAAATCCAAACTTCTTAGACTGTATCGTCAACTGAACTTAATCAGTATCCTGCGCCATGCCACCCTCAGTATTTCCTTGGACCACCTGTCCAAAACACTGCCCCTCGTCAAAAGGAAAACTATAACTCTGACAACCTCCTTGTCGTCCATGTCACCTTGGAAGCCTGGAATGATAACTGTCTCCCAATGAGGCTGTCGTTATCATATCCCTAGAACATCCACTTATGTTCTAAAACTGCTTCCGACTGCTTCTCCAGGATTGGATCAATGTCAACTTATTGCATCTAGTGCAAGAACAACATCTGGTGTGGTACTTGACATCTCATGATTGACTCAATTGCCTAAGCAAGTGATCTGCCAATCATGCACATCCCTCTCTACTTTAGTCTATAAGACACCTTTAGAGAGGGTGACTCCATTACTTGTAGGTACACTACCATGCCAGGAGTCGTCCATTCTAAATACTCTTAGAATGCTGTCAAAGTACCCTGATTGGGAAACCACCCAAATCTAGATCTAAAACCATAGATCTAGTAACCAGTATGTCTGATATAATGTCCAAATCCCATGTGGAGAAACCACTGTGTGACGACCAAAATATAACCGATCGTAGTATAGGAATATCACTTCCTACTACCTTCTCAACAGATCCATCCCCTATTCTGATGACGTCAAATCTATGACTGTCACATCAGAAACAGATGATCCATCTCCGCTATATCTGCTTTAGTCTATAAATAGACATAAGCCTGATGTCCACCAATGCTTCCGCTGCTCCCACTGATTACGACAACCCTCTGGCAGAGTCATATAGACGTGTACTTCTAAAGCTAGTTTAGAACGACGCTATACTCATCCTCCTGCCGGGTCTCGCGGCCTGGAACAACAACAATGGCAAGTGTGGGTAAACAAGAACTTCCCTGTCACCGTCCTTGAGGCTATCGGAGTACCTCTCGGGTGCCTGAAGTTACCCACCTTATCTGCGGAGTGGCCAATGGAATGTCAAATCAGATTGAATCTTTAGGTTCCTTATCAAATCTTCAGTAATCGTTTGCAGTTCTGGAATCACTTCCAGTTCTACCATACTCCCACTACTGTTTTTGAAAAATCCATTTTTATTAAAACTGTGGCGAGTCCAGAACAATATTTCTATTGATCTGCCAGATGGTAGAAAATCAACCCTCGTCATAGCATGGGTCAACCCACAAACAGCCATTACAGAAGCGTGCCTTGAGTTATCCAGAGTCTGGTTTTAATCATAAGCCGGACAACTCCCCGTACCTTAACAATGTTAAGATATGAACTGTACTATATCCAATATAGAACCAGAGGCACTGATTTAATTTAACCAGATTTAAATCATGCAGCTGTCTCCAGTGCATGTCAACTAAATGGAGAGAGGCTGATCAGCGTTACTCAACTTAGGAATGCTTCCAATTATGAGTAACCTAAAAGAGAAGCAATTTATCTTTATCATTACTATCAACTGAATACCATACACAAGTATCTACATCTTCGATCACTTTGAAGAATCCCGATACTTGCTACACTTGGTTCTTTACTCTATTCAAATACTTATAACTCCTCAAAACTTAGACCCTGTGTTTCTACGAAACACATGTCTAAGAACTAGAGAAGTTAAAAGTAAACAGAATATAGTATGAGGACCAACCCCTCTGTCCTAATGGACACTGGACAACATACAATACTCTATATAAGTCCGCTGAGTCTAACAACTCTTTCACTGTGTGTCGCAGGTTGAAAACTGTACTTATGGTTAAGAAGAATTACACCGCTGTTTAATGCTCCTTACCTAACCATCCACTGATATAGGTAAATGTCATCGACATAATATCAAAAGGTATATCTCACTCTATGAAAATAGACGTACAGATATATCAATTTGAAATTGGTGCACAACAGCGGATATTCAAAACCAAATATTCGCCGACCGGCAAACAGCCTATGTGATTTCCTAAAATATCACCGATTACAACGAATCCCGATATAATGAGGATGATCACCCTATTCCCAATAACTTACTCCCACTCATCATCTGTAAAACCATACAGATGTGAGAATTAAACCTGGTAAATACATACCCTGGAGCAAGTGTCTAATCAGGGAATCAGTATTCTTTTAACAGTACACAGTTGAACTGAAACATTGAAATGTTTCGATGGGGTATCCTGGTATTCCTAGTAATGCCTCTACCATTATCCAGATTCACAACTATAACCGTATAATTCTTTGCCACCTCTCCAAATCCCTTTATATGTCTTTAGTCATTACCTTCTGCACACCCCTTTAAGCCAATTGGTTTTCTTCCTTCCCTACCGTTCGGCACCAGCCTATGGTTTGGAAGAAGACTATCCAATAAGCAAAATGGGTGTACTGTCCTAATCCTAGGAACACTCGCAATGCGAGAGAAGGTGAAGATAAAAGACAACTGAATAAACCTTATTCCTATTTCTCCTGGACCAGAATCCATCCCCGAACTGGAACAAGTTCCTTTCGAGTTCGTATATCACCATACGATGGAGTATCCAATAAACTGTGGATCTTCGTAGTGATACGGAGTGTCCTGGAGAAATACAAAGGTGATGTGGGAGTGGTAGTGAAATACTTGGTTTGGTCGTGAATATCAGTCGCAATTTACTTTGCCCTCTTACTAATCCCTTGCTTTGTCTTAATCTTAATACCTTATGCACACCGTTTAGGCTAATTGGTTTTCTTCATTCCCTACCGGTCGGCACCAGCCTAAGGTTTGGAAGAAGACTATCCAATTTGCGTAATAGGTGTACTATCTCCTAAACTAAGGAGTACTCGTAACTTGAGAGAAGGCAAAAAGGAAAAGACAACTGAATAATCCTATCCGTTTTCTCCAGAACCGAAAACCATCCTCGAATTCCTTCGAGTTCGTATCTAACCATACGATGGTTTTGTCCAATGGAAGTGGACGTTCGTAGTAATACTGGGTGTCCTGGAGAAAAGGGTAAAAGTAGGAGTGGCAATGAGGTCTGCAACTCTGACAATCCAAAAGCCAGTGTTAAGAAGGTTCGGTCAACTTGGTCACTGAGTCATAGTCTAGGGTCGGGTCAATGGTCGCTGCGAGAGAGAGAGAGAAAAGAAACACTCAGCGTGCATTCTAACCTAGATCAGAATGGTTACCAATTTATCTAATCTGGAAACCTCCCACTGTACCTCATATTCTCCTCCAAACCTGAAAGAAGAATTAGTCGGGGTCACCCGAGGAGTAAACTAACTCATCAGTGGGAATCGGGATCCAACTATCATCGCATGATAACGTGACGGAATCCGCTCACGGTATAACACTCCAGAAGGTATGCGCATATCTGGCAAGTTTCAGTTCTTTTGAAACTCCCGATGTGGATTTTTACCCCATGCTCTTATGACCTTGACTTTGGCCAACAAATCATAAGTCACATGTCAAGTTCTATCCGTCATTCTCCAGGTTAATTTGAATCCACCCGTACCTACCCTTGACTTTGGCCAACAAGGCAGTACGACTGTTCCAAACCAACGCATCTATCTATGCTGCATATGAATAACCAACAGCTACCAAACACTGTGCCTTGATTTTGGCCAACAAACACAGCTTGAATACTATTGACTACCCATATGAAACGACGGAGGGCTACGAATGGTTTCTGACGAAAACCTTTAACGTAATGAACTTGATATCGTTGAAGGAACGGATAGCTTTTTAGAAAATATAGTGACGAAAACCTTTACTAAAGAGGTCATTCCCGGTGAAGGGATCTCGGCTCTTTCCCCGTAGAATGGGGTGCAGGATATTCCAAATGAATACCACGATGCAAAGCAAAAGTAATCGGCTATAGTGAAGTTAATGCCCTGACGCAAACTTCTGTCCAAGGGGTCACTCCCGGTGAAAGGATCTCGGCCCTTGCCTCGTCGACTGAGGAGCAGGATATTCTAAATGAATACCACGATGCAAAACAAAAGTGAACGTCCATGCAATAACAGCTTTTTGAAAAGTGTTCCAACAACATCAGATTAAGTTTGTTTAACTTGCATTGATCCGAACCAATGCAGTCCCATCAATTGATCACACCATAAAGAACGAAAATATACTGACGTACGTATATGCCATCCGCATTCGCCACTGGGTCCCGTCATCACCCGTTAGGTTAGCTTACTAACGGCAGAGCGGGGATTGGACTAGCGCGGATGAAAAACATATACAACATCTACTAATATATATACCAATATATAGTATTTCGCTCAAGGCGTGAATAAAATGCAACATCACAGAAATGTACAGCATCACAGAACAATACAGATATCTGGGATCCCCGGGTTTCACAGAGCCACTACTGAAACCCGACGTTCCCCTGGTCGTGTGGATAGCCTGTGCAATGAAAACCTAGACCCCTACGGGCGCGGCAAGTCACCCGCCAAAACCTGAAGCGAGGCAGCCCCCTTCAGCACCGTGAATGGACCACCCAGCACTTCACGGAATCCGGTAACTTGGGCACCCCTCCTGGGTCAACCTGTACCCCCTACGAGTGCGGCGAATAGCCCGCCAATTCCAGACTGAAGCCCCTTCCGTCTCAATGCCCTGAGATGTGGCCCCGTTTCCCTATAGAACCCGGCTATCCGTGCACCCCTCCGCGGGGTAATCCTAGTACAGAAAGTAAAATATACATACAACGGGTACATCGACCGCAACCAGGTCGTGCCCCAAAAAAATAATATAAACAGACAGTGACGGCAGTCCACATGTCGGACGCTCGCCCTGCAATATCAAATGTACATAATACAACAAAACTGTACTAGCATTGCATCCAGGCTATCCCCCATGACTTATCCGCAACATCACAGCAAAACACAGAACATCAACGTGAAAGTCACGTTCGCAAATCCGTCTAACCGGGCTATAGCAGTTGTAAGTGCACGGCGGCGCCCCGGCCGTCAATCCGACGCCGGAATGCGGAAGCGGTGAAAAACTTTAATTTTGCGGACTTAGCAAACCGGCACCCCCGCGCACTAAACACCCGGATCGAACCATTAACTAGTCCTAGCTAACTACAAGAAAGGGAATAGAGATATACCGACGATCCAAGTCCTCCGGTCTTCTCGTCATGGTCCCGATCTCCTGCGGAAAAGTCCCGTCTCCTCCTCGTCGCCGGAAGTGCGCCACATCGCCAACTTTGTTTACGGGCTCCCACCTCAATGCCGAGGCAACTCGGGCACGAAGCCGGCTACTCGACGTGCCCAAGATTCGCTGTAGAATGTGTAGTGAGCTATTGTCTCTATTGGGGTTGAAGGAGTTGCCGAATGGTGGAGGAAAAAGGAACTTGGAGAGAGGTGGGGAAAAATGTAGCATGCCAAGAATGAGAATAACATTTTTCCCCTCACCAAAAGAAAAAGACCCCCTTTCCTCATAGTGGCCGGCCATGGTAAGTTGAGAGAAGAGAATGAGAGTGTCTCAAAAAAAATGGGAGCCAAAAACTCATATCATGCAAGAGAGAGAGAGAGGAATGGTTATGATGCAAAAGGGAATGATCACAACAATAAACCCACACTCAACCAACCTCACCCCTCATCATCATCAACCATCATGCCCACTAAAAGTCAATCCATCATGAGAAGGAGAAGTCAATGATGGTGCACATCATGAAAACCATCATGATGCCAAAAGATGCAAAGAACCCCCTCCACAAATGCCTATTTGCAACAATGCAAATAAACCCTCCTCCACCAATCTTCGGCCAATGAACGGAACAATGGAAATTGGCCGAAACGGAAAGCAAACTGGCAACTCCATAAAACTGGTCCCGCAATAAATTACAGGAAAACCCCGATACTGTGCATACACACCCGCATTTGTATTCCGACCGAAATACAAATGCAATGAGACAAAATCTACACTGTACTATACTAGGATCCGGCTTAAACCAAAGCCGGCTAGTAATATCCGTTCGATCCTGATCCGTGCAATACCGCACGTATCTGATCGAACCCTGCCATATAACCATATGGCCTATAGTACAAACTGTCCGATCCTGATCCGTGCAATACCGCACGTATCTGATCGGACCTTGCCATATCTCCATACGGCCTCTACAACCTTTCGCCCGAAAGCTGAGTAACTGAATGTGGGGGACTCTAAAGACTCGTCAACACCTCGGTTGTGGATTTAACCACTAGCACGTCAGAGGTATAAGCCAATACGTAACGGGCTACCAAGTATTGACTAAAAAGGATGTCGATGAGCGAACTCATCCTGACACCCTACTGAGCCTGTCAGTGACAATATCCGTGCAGTCCGGTCCGTTCGTCTATGAGTATCGCATGGCGGGCCAAGGGGGTTGGTAAAAGTCAGACCCCCAAAAGCGGTACAAGTCGTGTCGGAGTGTAGCCCAGAACACCCTGAGATACTACTGGAATACCTACCAGTAAATCTCCTTGCCTTGGCCAAGGACTTTGTGTAATGGCTCTCCTAGACACAGCACGACCTCACCCCCAATACCGGGAGAGACGAACCCCTGAAGATACGCTCACTGCCTCCATGTGGCTCGCGACTGTACCCAACTAAAACCTGTTTTCACGACTCCTTTGAGCCGTGGTAGGGTAGTAATCAAAGTACAGTGGGAACTCACACGAGACAAATGACGACCCCCAGGTCGATGAACTAACCTGCACACATGTCACCAGGGAACTGCCATCTGACGTCTGGTATATGACCAACTAGCATGTTCCCGGCGAGTCCTGTCCGGTGTACTCATAACCCAATGAGCACCTGTATACATCTTAGGTGATCCAACTGACACCAGTGGCTTGTGAGACCGGCCACCGCCCCTCGTCGGGGTCTCGACTGTATACACTAGTCTACTAATGGAGTATCGATGCCCAGTCTCGAAACTCCCACGACTAGGGACCTTTTAAGGATAAGCTTATAGACCCCAGCTCCCACTTATATGATCGCCCTCATACTGCTGGTGGTCAAGCAAGAATCCTAGGGGCTCTATCAACGTGTAATAGCGACGTGTCAGGTCACCTAAAGCAGTACACGATGATAAAGGTAAACCAGATAGCATACTATCATCTCGAGTAAGACTGTCCTACCGGGATAGGTCCTCCCTCAATCATTGCAATCACGTACCTGTGATCCAATAATTGACTCTGAGGGCACTATCTCCAACAATCTCCCACTTGCACTCAAGGCTAATTATTGCGATGTCGCATACTCACAGCCCGTATGATACCGAACATCCAACTCCTCTACTAGTCAGTCTCACAAAGCTCGTTTGCGGAACTATTGCGTTCGAGGAATAGCCTCAGTGAGTGGATCCGCTTAGTTGTTTCTTTCTATGTCTCTCTATATCTCAAGTTCGCGGAGAAACCCATCTCCCGAAATGAGCAATACCTGTCTTAGAATATGTCTGGATGTCTGATGGGACCTAGCTCATAAATGAACTCCAAATCCAAACTTCTTAGACTGTATCGACAACTGAACTTAATCAGTATCCTGCGCGCCATGCCTCCCTCAGTATTGCCTTGGACCACCTGTCCAAAATACTGCCCCTCATCAGAAGGAAAACTATAACTCTGACAACCTCCTTGTCGTCCATGTCACCATGGAAGCCTGGAATGATAACTGTCTCCTGAATGAGGCTGTCGTTATCATCTCCCTAGAACATCCACTTATGTTCTAAAACTGCTTCCGACTGTTTCTCCAGGATTGGATTAATGTCAACTTATTGCATCTAGTGCAAGAACAACATCTGGTGTGGTACTTGATATCTCACGATTGACTCAATTGCCTGAGCAAGTGATCTGCCAATCATGCCCGTCCCTCTCCCCTTTAGTCTGTAAGACACCTTTGGAGAGGGTGACTCCATTACCTGCAGGTACACAACCGTGCCAGGAGTCGTCCATCCTAAATACTCTTAGAATGCTGTCAAGTACCCTGATTGGGAAACCACCCAAATCTAGATCTAAGACCATAGATCTAGTAACCAGTATGTCTGATACAAAATCCATTTCCTTTGTGGAGAAACCACTGTGTGACGACCAAAGTATAACCGATCGTAGTGTAGGAGTTTCTTTTCCTACTTTGTGTATATCATCCAAATACCAGGATATCACACCCTACTACCTTCTCAACAGATCCATCTCCTATTCTGATGAAGTCAAACCCACGACTGTCACGTCAGAAATAGATGATCTATCTCCGCTACTTGTGCTTCAGTCTATAAATAGACATAAGCTACCTTTCCACCAATGCTTCCGCTGCTCCCACTGACTACGACAACCCTCTGGCAGAATCATATAGACGTACACTTCTAAAACTGGTTTAGAACGACGCTATACTCATCCTCCCGCCGGGTCTCGTAGCCTGGAACAACAGCAATGGTAATTGTGGGTAAACAAGAACTTCCCTGTCACCGTCCTTGAGGCTACCGTAGTGCCTCTCGGGTGCCTGAAGTTACCCACCTTATCTGCGGAGTGGCCAATGGAATGTCAATCCAGATTGAATCTTAAGGTTCCTTATCAAATCTTCAGTAATCGTTTGTGGTTCTGGAATCACTTCCAGTTCTACCATACTCCCACTACTGTTTTCTGAAAAAATCCATTTTTATTAAAACTGTGGCGAGTCTAGAACAATATCGCTATTGTTCATCCAGATGGTAGAAAGTCAACCCTCGTCATAGCCTGGGTCAACCCACAAACAGCCATTACAGAAACGTGCCTTGAGTTGTCCAGTGTCTGGTTTTAATCATAAACCGGACAACTCCCCGTACCTTAACATCGTTAAGATATGAACTGTTCTATATCCAACAGAGGCACTGATTTAATTGAACCAGATTCAAATCATGCAGCTGTCTCCAGTGCATGTCAACTAAATGGAAGGAGGCCGATCAGCGTTACTCAACTTAGGAATGCTTCCAATTATGAGTAACCTGAAAAAGAAGCAAGATCTCTTTATCATTACTATCAACTGAATACCATACACAAGTATCTACATCTTCGATCACTTTGAAGAATCCCGATACTTGCTACACCTGGTTCTCTACTCTATTCAAATACCTATAACTCCTCAAAACTTAGACCCTGTGTTTCTACGAAACACATGTCTAAGAACTAGAGAAGTCATAAGTAAACCGAATATAGTACGAGGACCAAGCCCTCTGTCCTGATGGACACTGGACAACATACAATACTTTGTATAAGTCCGCTGAGTCTAACAACTCTTTCACTGTGTGTCGTAAGTTGAAAACTGTACTTATGGTTAAGAAGAATTACACCGCTGTTTAATGCTCCTTACCTAACCATCCACTGATATAGGTAAATGTCATCGACATAATATCAAAAGGTATATCTCACTCTATGAAAATAGACGTACAGATATATCAATTTGAAATTGGTGCATAACAGCGGATATTCAAAACCAAATATTTGCCGACTGGCAAACAACCCAGGTGATTTCCTCAAATATCACCGATTACAACGAATCCCGATATAATGAGGATAATCACCCAATTCCCAATAACTTACTCCCACTCATCATCTGTAAAACCATACAGATGTGAGAATCGTATCTGGTAAATACATACCCTGGAGTAAGTATCTAATCGGGAAATCAGTTTTCCATTAACAGTACACAGTGAAACTGAAACATTGAAATGTTTCGATGGGGTATCCTGGTATTCCTAGTAATGCCTCTTCCAGATTCACGACTGTAACCGTATAGTTCTTTGCCACCTCTCCAAATCCCTTCATATGTCTTTAGTCTTTACCTTCTGCACACCCCTTTAGGCCAAATGGTTTTCTTCCTTCCCTACCGTTCGGCACCAGCCTATGGTTTGGAAGAAGACTATCCAATAAGCATAATGGGTGTACTGTCCCAATCCTAGGAACACTCGCAACACGAGAGAAGGTGAAGATAAAAGACACCTGAATGTACTTTATTCCTATTTCTCCTGAACCAGGATCCATCCCCGAACTGGAACAAGTTCCTTTCGAGTTCGTATATAACCATACGATGGAATATCCAAATAAACTGTGGATCTTCGTAGTGATACGGAGTGTCCTGGAGAAATACAAAGGTGATGTGGGAGTGGTAACGAAATATTTGGTTTGGTCGTGAATATCTGTTGCAATTTACTTTGCCCTCCTACTAATCCCTTGCTTTGTCTGAACTTAATACCTTCTGCACACCATCGTTATGCTAATTGGTTTTCTTCATTCCCTACCGGTCGGCACCAGCCTAAGGTTTGGAAGAAGACAATCCAATTTGCGTAATAGGTGTACTACCCCTAAACCAAGGAGTACTCGTAACCTGAGAGAGGGTAAAAGGAAAAGACAACTGAATAATCCTATCCGTTTTCTCCAGAACCGGAAACCATCCTCGAATAAATTCTTTTGAGTTCGTATCTAACCATACGATGGTTTTGTCCAATGGAAGTGGACGTTCGTAGTAAAACGGGGTGTCCTGGAGAAAAGGGTAAAAGTAGGAGCGGCAATGAGGTTTGCAACTCTGACAATCCAAAAGCCGGTGTTTAAGAAAGTTCGGTCAACTTGGTCACTGAGTCAAAGTCTTAGGGTCGGGTCAATGGTCGCTGCCAAAGAGAGAGAGAAAAGAAACACTCAGCGTGCACTCTAACCTAGATCAGAATGGTTACCAATTTATCTAATCTGGAATCCTCCCACTGTACCTCAAATTCTCCTCCAAACCTGAAAGAAGAATTAGTCGGGGTCACCTGAGGAGTAAACTAACTCATCAGTGGGAATCGGGATCCAACTCTCATCGCATGACAACGTGACGGAATCCGCTCACGTCATCACACTCCAGATGGTATGCGCATATCTGGTAAGTTTCAGTTCTTTTGAAACTCCCGATATGATTTCTGCCCCATGCTCTTATGACCTTGACTAAGGCCAACAAATCATAAGTCACATGTCAAGTTCTACCCGTCATTGTCCAGGTTGATTTGAACCCACCCGTACAAGCCCTTGACTAAGGCCAACAAGGCTATACGACTGTCCCAAAACAACGCATCTATCTATGCAGCATATGAATACCCAATAGCTACCAAACACTGTGCCTTGACTAAGGCCAACAAACACAGCTTGAATACTATTGACCACCCATATGAAACGACGGAGGGCTACGAATGGTTTCTGGCGAAAACCTTTAACGTAAAGAACTTGATATCGTCGAAGGAACGGATAGCTTTTTAAAAATATAGTGACGAAAACCGTTGCCAAAGAGGTCACTCCCTGTGAAGGGATCTCGGCTCTTTCCCCGTAGAATGGGGTGCAGGATATTCCAAATGAATACCGCGATGCAAAGCAAAAGTAATCGGCTATAGTGAAGTCATTGCCCTGACGCAAACTTTTGTCCAAGGGGTCACTCCCGGTGAAGGGATCTCGGCCCTTGCCTCGTCGACTGAGGAGCAGGATATTCCAACTGAATACCACGATGCAAAACAAAAGAGAACGTCCTTGCAATAACAGCTTTTTGAAAAGTGTTCCAACAACATCAGATTAGGTTTGTTTTAACTTGCATTGATCCGAATCAATGCAGTCCCATCAATTGATCACACCAAAAAGAACGAAAATATACTGATGTACGTATATGCCATCCGCATTCGCCACTGGGTCCCGTCATTACCCGTTAGGTTAGCTAACTAACGACAGAGCGGGGACTGGACTAGCGCGGATGCAAAACATATACGACATCTACTAATATATATACCAATATATAGTATTTCGCTCAAGGCGTGAATAAAATGCAACATCACAGAAATGTACAGCATCACAGAAACAATACAGATATCAGGGATCCCCGGGTTTCACAGAGCCGCTGAAACCCGACGTTCCCCTGGTCGTGTGGATAGCCTGTGCAATGAAATCCTAGACCCCTACGGGCGCGGCAAGTTACCCGCCAAAACCTGAAGCGAGGCAGCCCCCTTCAGCAACGTGAATGGACCACCCAGCACTTCACGGAATCCGGTAACTTGGGCACCCCTCCTGGGTCAACCTGTACCCCCAACGAGTGCGGCGAATAGCCCGCCAATCCTAGAGTGAAGCCCCCTCCGTCTCAATGCCATGAGATGCGGGCTTGTTGCCCTCCAGAACCCGGCTATCCGTGCACCCCTCCGCGGGGCAATCCTAGTACAGAAAGTAAAATATACATACAACGGGTACATCGACCGCAACCAGGTCGTGCCCAAAAATAATAATACAAACAGGCAGTGACGGCAGTCCACATGTCGGACGCTCGCCCCGCAATATCAAATGTACAAAATACAACAAAACTGTACTAGCATTGCATCCAGGCTATCCCCCACGACCGATCCGCAACAACACAGCAAATACATAGGACATCAACGTGAAAGTCACGTTCGCAAATCCGTCTAACCGGGCTATAGCAGTTAGACAGGATTTACCGATCGAGTGACATTCACGGTCGCAGATATAATGTAAATACTGTGAAAAATGTGTTTAAAATTTTCCGATTGACCAAAAATTAACAAGTGGGCCCCCAATCAAAACTGTAGCACTCACAGAAAACCTGGGCCCAATTTTAATATTCCAAAACCCATATTTTAAGCCCAGAAGGTCTCTGTAAAAAATTGGTGAAGTGATGTGAATAGTGCGCGGCGGAAGGGCCGCACAAATGGGGTTTTCGCGGCGGTTCCGCGCTCAAACTATGGAGTTACTTCGTCAAATTTTTACAGAACTCTTAGATTTTCCAGTACATCAATATTTTATAACCTGAAAAATTTTTCGAGACCAAAAATTTTCAACAGAAACTGATGCGAACTAAAATGCAGTTTTGGAACTTTTTGATCGATCGGAAATGCAAACACATTACACAAAGCTAGACTAAGTTAATGGCGAGGATCTGATACCACTGTAAGTGCACGGCGGCGCCCCGGCCGTCAATCCGACGCCGGAATGCGGAAGCGGTGAAAAACTTTAATTTTGCGGACTTAGCAAACCGGCACCCCCGCGCACTAAACACCCGGATCGAACCATTAACTAGTCCTAGCTAACTACAAGAAAGGGAATAGAGATATACCGACGATCCAAGTCCTCCGGTCTTCTCGTCATGGTCCCGATCTCCTGCGGAAAAGTCCCGTCTCCTCCTCGTCGCCGGAAGTGCGCCACATCGCCAACTTTGTTTACGGGCTCCCACCTCAATGCCGAGGCAACTCGGGCACGAAGCCGGCTACTCGACGTGCCCAAGATTCGCTGTAGAATGTGTAGTGAGCTATTGTCTCTATTGGGGTTGAAAGAGTTGCCAAATGGTGGAGGAAAAAGGAACTTGGAGAGAGGTGGGGAAAAATGTAGCATGCCAAGAATGAGAATAACATTTTTCCCCTCACCAAAAGAAAAAGACCCCCTTTCCTCATAGTGGCCGGCCATGGTAAGTTGAGAGAAGAGAATGAGAGTGTCTCAAAAAAAATGGGAGCCAAAAACTCATATCATGCAAGAGAGAGAGAGAGGAATGGTTATGATGCAAAAGGGAATGATCACAACAATAAACCCACACTCAACCAACCTCACCCCTCATCATCATCAACCATCATGCCCACTAAAAGTCAATCCATCATGAGAAGGAGAAGTCAATGATGGTGCACATCATGAAAACCATCATGATGCCAAAAGATGCAAAGAACCCCCTCCACAAATGCCTATTTGCAACAATGCAAATAAACCCTCCTCCACCAATCTTCGGCCAATGAACGGAACAATGGAAATTGGCCGAAACGGAAAGCAAACTGGCAACTCCATAAAACTGGTCCCGCAATAAATTACAGGAAAACCCCGATACTGTGCATACACACCCGCATTTGTATTCCGACCGAAATACAAATGCAATGAGACAAAATCTACACTGTACTATACTAGGATCCAGCTTAAACCAAAGCCGGCTAGTAATATCCGTTCGATCCTGATCCGTGCAATACCGCACGTATCTGATCGAACCCTGCCATATAACCATATGGCCTATAGTACAAACTGTCCGATCCTGATCCGTGCAATACCGCACGTATCTGATCGGACCTTGCCATATCTCCATACGGCCTCTACAACCTTTCGCCCGAAAGCTGAGTAACTGAATGTGGGGGACTCTAAAGACTCGTCAACACCTCGGTTGTGGATTTAACCACTAGCACGTCAGAGGTATAAGCCAATACGTAACGGGCTACCAAGTATTGACTAAAAAGGATGTCGATGAGCGAACTCATCCTGACACCCTACTGAGCCTGTCAGTGACAATATCCGTGCAGTCCGGTCCGTTCGTCTATGAGTATCGCATGGCGGGCCAAGGGGGTTGGTAAAAGTCAGACCCCCAAAAGCGGTACAAGTCGTGTCGGAGTGTAGCCCAGAACACCCTGAGATACTACTGGAATACCTACCAGTAAATCTCCTTGCCTTGGCCAAGGACTTTGTGTAATGGCTCTCCTAGACACAGCACGACCTCACCCCCAATACCGGGAGAGACGAACCCCTGAAGATACGCTCACTGCTTCCATGTGGCTCGGGACTGTACCCAACTAAAACCTGTTTGCACGACTCCTTTGAGCCGTGGTAGGGTAGTAATCAAAGTACAGTGGGAACTCACACGAGACAAATGACGACCCCCAGGTCGATGAACTAACCTGCACACATGTCACCAGGGAACTGCCATCTGACGTCTGGTATATGACCAACTAGCATGTTCCCGGCGAGTCCTGTCCGGTGTACTCATAACCCAATGAGCACCTGTATACATCTTAGGTGATCCAACTGACACCAGTGGCTTGTGAGACCGGCCACCGCCCCTCGTCGGGGTCTCGACTGTATACACTAGTCTACTAATGGAGTATCGATGCCCAGTCTCGAAACTCCCATGACTAGAGACCTTTTAAGGATAAGCTTATAGACCCCAGCTCCCACTTATATGATCGCCCTCATACTGCTGGTGGTCAAGCAAGAATCCTAGGGGCTCTATCAACGTGTAATAGCGACGTGTCAGGTCACCTAAAGCAGTACACGATGATAAAGGTAAACCAGATAGCATACTATCATCTCGAGTAAGACTGTCCTACCGGGATAGGTCCTCCCTCAATCATTGCAATCACGTACCTGTGATCCAATAATTGACTCTGAGGGCACTATCTCCAACAGCAGTTAGACCGGATTTACCGATCGAGTGACATTCACGGTCGCAGATATAATGTAAATACTATGAAAAATGTGTTTAAAATATCCGATCGATCAAAAATTAACAAGTGGGCCCCCAAGCAATACTGTAGCACTCACAGAAAATCTGGGCCTAATTTTAATATTCCAAAACCCCTAAAAATAACCCAGAAGCCCACTGGAAAAACCTGGCCCATTGATCCTTTCATGTTGCGGCGGAACCGCGGCCCAAAGTGGGTATTGGCCGCGGTTCCGCGCTCTCGATGAAAGATCAATGACTCGGATTTCTGCAGTAGTCTTAGGTTTTCAAGTACATCACAATTTTGCAACCTGAAAAATTTTTGGGCTTAAAAAATTTTCAACAGAAAACTGATGTTAACAAAATACGAGTTTTGGAACATTTGATCGATCGGAAATGCAAAACACATCAAACGAAGCTAGACGAAGTTAATGGCGAGGCTCTGATACCACTGTATGTGCACGGCGGCGCCCCGGCCGTCAATCCGACGGCCAAATGCGGAAGCGGTGATAAACTTTAATTTTGCGGACTTAGCAAACCGGCACCACCGCGCACTAAACCCCGGATCGGGCCATTAAACTTATCCTAGCTAACTAACAAGATAAGGAAGAGATATACCGAATGATCCGAGTCCTTCGGTCTTCGTCTCCACTCCGATCTCCCGCGGATGCTTCGTCCGTCATCTCCTCGTTGTCGCCTCTTCGCCGGAAGGGCACCACATCGCCTGCATCTTTTACGGGCTCCCACCTCAATACCGAGGCAACTCGGGCGCGAAGCTGGCAAGTCGACGCGTCCAAGATTTGCTGTAGAAAGTGTAGTGTAGAGCTTATGTCTCATTTGGGGTTTGTTGCCTTTGTAGATGATGGAGGAATCAAGATAAGAAAAATGGTGCTTGCATTTTTCTAGCATGAAAAGAGATGAACAAATTTTCCCTCTTGAAAATGATCCTCTCTTCTTCTTCTCTCAAGTATGAAAAACTTATCCTCTTAGAAAATGGTGGAGGAAAGAATATGAAGCATGAAGGGAGGTGATGGTAGGAGCACAAGTGGTGACCACATCCAAAACGTCATCATAACAAATTCACATCAACCTCTAATCACCTCAAATCACCAAAAAGCAAGTGATGATGATAGAAAAGAATGGTATCAAAAGATGCTTTCATAATTAATACATTTGCAAGAAACCCCTCCACAATGTGTTATTTGCAAACTTGCAAATAACACCCTCCATCGGAAAAGTCCGGCCGGGAAAGAACAAAGGAAAACCGGCCGGAACGGAATGCAAACTGGCAACTCCAGAAAACTGGTCCCGTAATAAATTACAGGAAAACCCCGATACTGTGCATACACACCCGCATCTGTATTCCGACCGGATACAAATGCAATGAGACAAAATCTACACTGTACTAAACTAGGATCCGGCTTAAACCAAAGCCGGCTAGTAATACCTGTTTGATCCTGATCCGTGCAATACCGCACGTATCCGATCGAACCTTGCCATATAATCATACGGCCACTAGTACAAATTGTCCGATCCTGACCCGTGCAATACCGCACGTATCTGATCGGACCCTGCCATATCTCCATACGGCCTCTACAGCGTTTCGCCCGAAAGCTGAGTAACTGAAAGTGCGGTGGACTCTAAAGACTCGTCAATACAATGGCTGTGGATTTAACCACTAGCACGTCAGAGGTATAAGCCAATACGTAACGGGCCACAAGCTATTGACCAAAAGGGACGTCGATGAGATAGCTCATCCCGACACCCTACTGAGCCTGTCAGTAACAATATCCGTACAGTCCGGTCCGTTCGTCTATGAGCATCGCATGTCGGGCCTAGGGGGTTGGTAAAAGTCAGACCCCCAAAAGCGGTACAAGTCGTGTCGGAGTGTAGCCCAGAACACCCTGAGATACTACTGGAATACCTACCAGTAAATCTCCTGCCTTGGCCAAGGACTTCGTGTAATGGCTCTCCTAGACACAGCGCGACCTCACCCCCAATACCGGGAGAGACAAACCCCCGAAGATCCGCTCACTGCCTCCATGTGGCTCGGGACTGTACCCAACTAAAACCTGTTTGCACGACTCCTTTGAGCCATGGTAGGGTAGTAATCAAAGCACAGTGGGAACTCACACGAGACAAATGACGATCCCCAGGTCGATGAACTAACCTGTACACATGTCACCTGGGAACTGCTATCTGACGTCAGGTATAAGACCAACTAGCATGTTCCCGGCGAGTCCTGTCCGGTGTACTCATAACCCAATGAGCACCTGTATACATCTTAGGTGAACCAACAGACACCAGTGGCTTGTGAGACCGGCCACCGCCCCTCGTCGGGGTCTCGACTGTATACACTAGTCTACTCTGGAGAATCGATGCCCTGTCTTGAAACTCCCACGACTAGGGACCTTTTAAGGATGTGCTTACAGACCCCAGCTCCCACTTATATGATCGCCCTCATACTGCTGGTGGTCAAGCAAGAATCCTAGGGGCTCTATCAACGTGCAATAGTGACCTTTCAGGTCACCTAAAGCAGTACACGATGATAAAGATAAACCAGATAGCATACTATCATCTCGAGTAAGACTGTCGTACCGGGATAGGTCCTCCCTCAATCATTGCAATCACGTGCCTGTGATCCAATAATTGACTCTGAGGGCACTATCTCCAACACAATTGATGGGACTGCATTGATTCGAATCAATGCAAGTTAAAAACAAACCTAATCTGATGTTGTTGGAACACTTTTCAAAAGCTGTTATTGCAAGGACGTTCTCTTTTGTTTTGCGCCGTGGTATTCAGTTGGAATATCCTGCTCCTTAGTTGACGAGGTAAGGGCCGAGATCCCTTCACCGGGAGTGACCCCTTGGACAAAAAGTTTGCGTCAGGGCAATGACTTCACTATAGCCGATTACTTTTGCTTTGCACCGTGGTATTCAGTTGGAATATCCTGCACCTCATTCTACGGGGAAAGAGCCGAGATCCCTTCACCGGGAGTGACCTCTTTAGCAACGGTTTTCGTCACTATATTTTTAAAAGCTATCCGTTCCTTCAACGATATCAAGTTCATTACGTTAAAGGTTTTCGCCAGAAACCATTCGTAGCCCTCCGTCGTTTCATATGGGTAGTCAATAGTATTCAAGCTGTGTATGTTGGCCAAAGTCAAGGCACAGTGATTGGTAGCTATTGGATATTCATATGCAGCATAGATAGATGCGTTGGTTTGGGACAGTCGTACTGCCATTTTGGTCAAAGTCAAGGGTAGGTACGGGTGGATTCAAATTAACCTGGAGAATGACGGGTTGAACTTGACATGTGACTTATGATATGTTGGTCAAAGTCAAGGTCATAAGAGCATGGGGTAAAAATCACATCGGGAGTTTCAAAAGAACTGAAACTTGCCAGATATGCGCATACCATCTGGACTATGATGATGTGAGCGGATTCCGTCACGTTATCATGCGATGATAGTTGGATCCCGATTCCCGCTGATGAGTTGGTTTACTCCTCGGGTGATCCCGACTAATTCTTCTTTAGGGTTTGGAGAAGAATTTGACGGTACAGTGGGAGGTTTCCAGATTAGATAAATTGGTAACCATTCTGATCTAGGTTAGAGTGCACGCTGAGTGTTTCTTTTCTCTCTCTCTCTTTGGCAGCGACCATTGACCCGACCCTAAGACTATGACTCAGTGACCAAGTTGACCGAACCTTCTTAACACTGGCTTTTGGATTGTCAGAGTTGCAGACCTCATTGCCACTCCCACTTTTACCCTTTTCTCCAGGACACCCCGTATTACTACGAACGTCCACTTCCATTGGACAAAACCATCGTATGGTTAGATACGAACTCGAAGGAATTTATTCGAGGATGGTTTCAGGTTCTGGAGGAAACGGATAGGATTATTCAGTTGTTTTTCCTTTTTACCTTCTCTCAGGTTGCGAGTACTCCTTTGTTTAGGAGATAGTACACCTATTACGCAAATTGGATAGTCTTCTTCCAAACCATAGGCTGGTGCCGACTGGTAGGGAATGAAGAAAACCAATTAGCATAACGATGGTGTACAGAAGGTATTAAGTTAAGACAAAGCAAGGGATTAGTAAGAGGGCAAAGTAAATTGCAATAGATATTCACGACCAAACCAAGTATTCCTTCGCCAATCCTAAAATCACCTTTGTATTTCTCCAGGACACTCCGTATCACTACGAAGATCCACAGTTTATTGGATACTCCATCGTATGGTTATATACGAACTCGAAAGGAACTTGTTCCAGTTCGGGGATGGATTCTGGTTCAGGAGAAATAGGAATAAGGTTTATTCAGGTGTCCTTTATCTTCACCGTCTCTCGCATTGCGAGTGTTCCTAGGATTAGGACAGTACACCCATTATGCTTATTGGATAGTCTTCTTCCAAACCATAGGCTGGTGCCGAACGGTAGGGAAGGAAGAAAACCATTTGGCCTAAAGGGGTGTGCAGAAGGTAATGACTAAAGACATATAAAGGTATTTGGAGAGGTGGCAAAGAATTATACGGTTACAGTCGTGAATCTGGAAGAGGCATTACTATGAATACCAGGATACCCCATCGAAATATTTCAATGTTTCAGTTTCACTGTGTAATGTTAAAAGAAAACTGATTTCCCGATTAGACACTTACTCCAGGGTATGTATTTGCCAGGTATAATTCTCACATCTATATAGTTTTACAGATGATGAGTGGGAGTAAATTATTGGGAATTGGGTGATCATCCTCATTATATCGGGATTCGTTGTAATCGGTGATATTTGAGGAAATCACCTGGGGTGTTTGCCGGTCGGCAAATATTTGGTTTTGAATATCCGCTATTATGCACCAATTTCAAATTGATATATCTGTACGTCTATTTTCATAGAGTGAGATATACCTTTCTGAAATTATGTCTACGACATTTACCTATATCAGTGGATGGTTAGGTAAGGAGCATTAAACAGCGGTGTAATTCTTCTTAACCATAAGTACAGTTTTCAACCTACGACACAGTGAATGAGTTTTCAGACTCAAGGGACTTATACAGAGTATTGTATGTTGTCCAGGGTCCATCAGGACAGAGGGGTTGATCCTCGTACTATATTCAGTTTACTTATGACTTCTCTAGTTTTTAGACAGGTGTTTCGTAGGAAACACAGGGTCCGAATTTTGAGAAGTTATAGGTATTTGAATAGAGTAGAGAACCAGATGTAGCAAGTATCAGGATTCTTCAAAGTGATCCAAGATGTAGATACTTGTATATGGTATTCAGTTGATAGTAATGATTAAGAGAACTTACTTCTCTTTCAGGTTACTCATAATTGGAAGCATTCCTAAGTTGAGTAACGCTGATCGGCCTCTCTCCATTTAGTTGACATGCACTGGAGATAGTTGCATGATTTGGATCTGGTTCAGTTAAATCAGTGCCTCTGGTTCTATATATGATATAGAACAGTTCATATCTTAACGATGTTAAGGTACGGGGAGTTGTCCGGTTTATGATTAAAACCAGACACTTGACAACTCAAGGCACGTTTCCGTAATGGCTGTTTGTGGGTTGACCCAGGCTATGACGAGGGTTGACTTTCTACCATCTGGAAGATCAATAGCAATATTGTTCTAGACTCGCCACAGTTTTAATAAAAATGGATTTTTTCAGAAAACAGTAGTGGGAGTATGGTAGAACTGGAAGTGATTCCAGAACCACAAACGATTACTGAAGATTTGATAAGGAACCTAAAGATTCAATCTGGTTTGACATTCCATTGGCCACTCCGCAGATATGGTGGGTAACTTCAGGCACCCGAGAGGTACTCCGGTAGCCTCAAGGACGGTGACAAGGAAGTTCTTGTTTACCCACACTTGCCATTGCTGTTGTTCTAGACTATGAGACCCGGAAAGAGGATGAGTATAGCGTCGTTCTAAACTAGTTTTAGAAGTGTACGTGTATATGACTCTGCCAGAGGGTTGTCGTAGTCAGTGGGAGCAACGGAAGCATTGGTGGACATGTAGCTTATATCTATTTATAGACTAAAGCAGATGTAGCGGAGATAGATCATCTATTTCTGACGTAACAGTCATAGGTTTGACTTCATCAGAATAGGGGATGGATCTGTTGAGAAGGTAGTAGGGTGTGATATCCTGGTATTTAGATGACATACACATAATAGGAAAAGAAACTCCTATACTACGATCGGTTATACTTTGGTCGTCACACAGTGGTTTCTCCACAAAGGAAATGGATTTTGTATCAGACATACTGGTTACTAGATCTATGGTTTTAGATCTAGATTTGGGTGGTTTCCCAATCTGGGTACTTAGACAGCATTCTAAGAGTATTTAGAATGGACGTCTCCTGGCACGGTAGTGTACCTGCAGGTAATGGAGTCACCCTCTCTAAAGGTGTCTTACAGACTAAAGGGGAGAGGGATGTGCATGATTGGCAGATCACTTGCTCAGGCAATTGAGTCAATCATGAGATGTCAAGTACCACACCAGATGTTGTTCTTGCACTAGATGCAATAAGTTGACATTGATCCAATCCTGGAGAAACGGTCGGAAGCAGTTTTAGAACATAAGTGGATGTTCTAGGGATATGATAACGATAGCCTCATGCCGGAGACAGTTATCAATCCAGGCTTCCAAGGTAACATGGACGACAAGGAGGTTGTCAGAGTTATAGTTTTCCTTCTGACGAAGGCCAGTATTTTGGACAGATGGTCCAAGGCAATACTGAGGGTGGCATGGCGCAGGATACTGATTGAGTTCAGTTGACGATACAGTCTAAGAAGTTTGGATTTGGAGTTCATTTATGATTTGGAGTTCATTTATGAGCTAGGTCCCATCAGACATCCAGACATTCTAAGACAGGTATTACTCTTTTCGGGAGATGGCTTTCTCCGCGAACATGAGATTTAGAGAGACATAGAAAAAAACATCAAAGCGGATCCACTCACTGAGGCTATTCCTCGAACGCAATAGTTTTGCAAACGAGATTTGTGAGGCTGACAAGTAGAGGAGTTGGGTGTTCGGTATCACACGGGCTGTGAGTATGCGACATCGCAATAATTAGCCTTGAGTGCAAGTGGGAGATTGTTGGAGATAGTGCCCTCAGAGTCAATTATTAGGTCACAGGTACGTGATTGCAATGATTGATGGAGGACCTATCCCGGTAGGACAGTCATACTCGAGATGATAGTATGCTATCTGGTTTACCTTTATCATCGTGTACTGCTTTAAGTGACCTGACAAGTTGCTATTACACGTTGATAGAGCCCCTACGATTCTTGCTTGACCACCAGCAGTATGAGGGCGATCATATACGTGGGAGCTGGCAGTTTATAAGCATATCCTTAAATGGTCCCTAGTCGTGTGAGTTTCGAGACAGGGCATCGATACTCCAGAGTAGACTAGTGTATACAGTCGAGACCCCGACGAGGGGCGGTGGCCGGTCTCACAAGCCACTGGTGTCAGTTGGATCACCTAAGATGTATACAGGTGCTCATTGAGTTATGAGTACAACGGACAGGACTCGCCGGGAACATGCTAGTTGGTCATATACCAGACGTCAGATGGTAGTTCCCTGGTGACATGTGTGCAGGTTAGTTCATCGACCTGGGGATCGTCATTTGTCTCGTGTGAGTTCCCACTGTACTTTGATTACTACCCTACCACGGCTCAAAGGAGTCGTGCAAACAGGTTTTAGTTGGGTACAGTCCCGAGCCACATGGAGGCAGTGAGCGTATCTTCAGGGGTTCGTCTCTCCCGGTATTGGGGATGAGGTCGTGCTGTGTCTAGGAGAGCCATTACACGAAGCCCTCGGCCGAGGCAAGGAGATTTACTGGTAGGTATTCCAGTAGTATCTCAGGGTGTTCTGGGCTACACTCCGACACGACTTGTACCGCTTTTGGGGGTCTGACTTTTACCAACCCCCTAGGCCCGCCATGCGATGCTCATAGACGAACGGACCGGACTGTACGGATATTGTCACTGATAGGCTCAGTAGGGAGTCAGGACGAGTTCGCTCACAGACGTCCCTTTTGGTCAATACCTGGTAGCCCGTTATGTATTGGCATATACCTCTAACGTGCTAGTGGTTAAATCCACAACCAAGGTGTTGATGAGTCTTTAGAGTCCCCCACATTCAGTTACTCAGCTTTCGGGCGAAAGGTTGTAGAGGCCGTATGGAGATATGGCAAGGTCCGATCAGATACGTGCGGTATTGCACGGATCAGGATCGGACAGTTTGTACTATAGGCCGTATGGATATATGGCAGGGTTCGATCAGATACGTGCGGTATTGCACGGATCAGGATCAAATGGATATTTCTAGCCGGCTTTGGTTTAAGCCGGATCCTAGTATAGTACAGTGTAGATTTTGTCTCATTGCATTTGTATTTCGGTCGGAATACAAATGCGGGTGTGTATGCACAGTATCGGGGTTTTCCTGTAATTTATTACGGGACCAGTTTTCTGGAGTTGCCAGTTTGCTTTCCGTTTTGGCCGATTTCCTTTGTATCGTTCATTGGCCGAAGATTGGTGGAGGAGGGCTTATTTGCATTGTTGCAAATAAGTATTTGTGGAGGGGTTCTTTGCATTTTCTTGTGTCATGATGGTTGCACCATTCTTTGATCACTTGACCTTGACTTCTTGACTTCATGATGGTTCATGATGGGTGGACCATACCTTGACTTTGTGTTGATGATGCTTGACTTTGGATATCATGATGGTTACGGTGGAGTGTTGGTTTTTGCTTGTCATCATGCTTATGCATGATAGTCTTTTTCCCCTCTCTCTCTTGCATTATGAGATTGGTTATCTTTTGATACATTCTCCTCCTCTCTTATTCCTACCATTCTTGAAGTCATGGCCGGCCCAAGCACTAGGGGGCTGTCCAAAATTTTGAGGGTGGGTATTTGGTTCATTTCATGCTCCCAAATATCCACAAGTTCCATCTCCAAACTCCATAGTTCATCCCTCCACCAAAAGGCAATTCCCACAACCCCAAAGTGAGACATGTAATCCACACAATATTCTACAGCAAATCTTGGGCACGTCGACTAGCCAGCTTCGTGCCCGAGTTGCCTCGGCATTGAGGTGGGAGCCCGTAAAAGAAGTAGGCGATGTGGTGCACTTCCGGCGACGAGGAGGAGACGGGACATTCCGCAGGAGATCGGGACGACGACGAGAAGACCGGAGGACTCAGATCTGTCGGTATATCTCTCTTCCCTTTCTTGTAGTTAGCTAGGACTAGTTAGTGGTTCGATCCAGGTATTAGTGCGCGGCGGTTTGCCAGTTCAAGAAAATTTAAAGTTTATCACCGCTTTCGCATTTGGCCGTCGGATTGACGGCCGGGGCGCCGCCGTGCACTTACAATTGCCTCCATGTGATTCGGGACTGTACCCAAAAGCCACCCTTTTGCATGCCCACTTGGACATGGTATGATGGAAATCAAAGCACAGTGGGCATCACACAACACTCTATGACGATCTCGGGTCTATAGAGTAACCTGTACCAGTGTCACCAGAGAACTGCTATCTGACGTGAGGTATAATACCATCTGAGAGTTCTCGGTGAGTCCGTCCAGTGTACCCAGTCTCTACTGAGTACCCGTACACCATCCTTGTTATCAAACACCGATGGATATGGGATCATCCATCGCCCATCATATGGGTCAAGATGCGTATACGCTAGTCCACTATGGTGTATCGATGCCCTGTCTCGATACAGCCTCGACTAGGAACAGTTATAGGATGTACTCGTCGACTACCGTGGCCCCAATAGTATGATCTCATTATAGTCCCAGTAGTCGAGCACATATCCTAAGGGCTTTATCAATATGTATCATAAAGACAATCAGAGTACATGTTAAGATAAAGAGCAACCATATAGCGTACTATCGTGTCGAGCAAGAAAGTCCTCCCTATATATGTCCAAGCATCCACTACAATATACATCGTATGTACAGTAATGGCCTCTAGGGCATACATATAACTAATAATCTTCCACTTGCACTAGGGTCATCTGTTGTGGTATCGCATACCCAACAATTAGCTGTGGTTGAAGTATCTCATACTCGACCATCCCATAAAAGTTTCTACTAGGAAATATGCCTTGGTGAGTGGATCCGCGCTGTTGTCCTCTGTGTCTACTCTCCTAACCTCGATCTCCCTGAAGATCAACCATCTCCATGATCAGGTGATACTGCCTAAGAATTATATCTGAATCTCTGATGGGACGGGGGTTCCTTGGCAAAAGCCAGAACTCCATTGTCACACAATGGTAGGAATGAACTTATATATATCCAGACTGCCTCTTTGGTAGCATCCTTGGTAACGATGTATCTTGCCTTTAATCGTCTAGTAAGTCACGGTATCTAGCTTGGAACTCTTCCAACATACCGTCCCTCCACTGAGGGTAAAGACAAAGCCTGCGACTGACATTCAGTCGTCCTTATCACCGTGGAACCTTTCCAGTGATTCTCCCCAGGATCGTTTGATACCATCTTACTAGAACTAGTGAGAATCCTAACATCCAATTAGATCTATCTTATAGATCCATAACCAAGGATTTAGGAGGTATCACCTTGATCCTATATGGAGAATCATTGTGATAAGAGGAGATTGACCGAGCGTAGCATAGGAAACTCCTTCCCTATCAAGAGTATGTCATCCACGTACTCTACGAGGATCACCACCATACTCTCTACTATCTTTTTGTATATACAAGGTTCATCTACCATTTTGATGAACTCAAATTCTTTGACTACTACATCAAAACAGACGTTCCAACTCCGCGATGCCTGATTTATCACATAAAACATCTTGCTCACATTTCCGCTGCTCCCACTGTCTACGTAGCCCTCTGACTGTGTACTTATAGACGCTCTCTTCCAAATCATCATTTAGAAAAGCTGTCATGAAACCCAACCGCCAGATATCGTAGTCATGGTATGTAGCCGTGGCATGTACGATCTGGATAGACTTTAAGCATAACTATGAAAGTCTCAACTTTTCCATGTACACCAAATAATCTTCTCAAGATATACTTTCTCCCGATGGGGATTTAACCCTTCAGATAAAGCAACCAAAGTCCATACTTTGTTGGTGTATAGGGATTCCATCTCAGATCGCTAAGCATCCAGCCATTCTTACAGAGTCCCACTCCTGATGGCCAGCTCGAAACTAGTTGGGTCATCATCTCATGATGCAATCCTTGCTTCCACTGTCATAGAGAAATCAAAGTATCTCCCAGGTGGGTGAGGAACCCTACTAGATCGGCGAAGAGGCTGAGGTTCGTTGGTTACTATTGAATCCTTTGGTTCTACCAAATCATCAGCTGCAGTTTGTATAGCTGGAACTCCTTCCAGTTCTATCTTATGGCCACTAATTTTTCCACAAGAAATTTCCTTTCACAAAGGTGGCATGTTGAGAAACAAAACATATTTCGTCCCTCTGTTAGGTAGAAGATATTACCTTGCGTATGCTTGGGATATCCAACAAACTTCCACAGATCTGACTTTGCCTCGAGCTTGTCCGGATTATGCTTTTAGACATAGGGTGGACAACCCCAAATCTTAACATACTTAAGATATGGGCTCTTCCCATTCCATATCACATATGAAGTGGTAGGTAACTGATTTGATTTGAACCCTATTCAATAGGTATGCAGCTTCTCAAGTGCATAACTCCCAAAAGGAAAGAGGAAACTCAGTAATACTCATCATAGAGCGCACCATATCTAATAGGGTGAAAATGCTCCGCCCCGATACACAGATGTGCTGTGGTGTATACGGAGGAGTAATGCTGAGAGAGAATCTCATTCTCCTTTAGAATAGTCCAGAAATCTCCGTGCTCAAGTATTCTCCTCCCTGATCTCATCAAAGGACATAATACTTATACCCGTTTTTGGTTCTCTACTTCTAACTTATATTCTGTGAATATCTCAAATTGTTCAGACTTGTGTTTCAACAGGAACATATGTCTGAATCTTGAGAGATCATCAGAGAATGTAATGAAGTACAAAGAACCGGTCCTGGCATATATAGACAGGGGACTTCCATACATCAACATGTATCAATCCCAAGAGTTCACTAACTCTTTCTCTGTTTCTAATAAACAGAGCTGTGGTCATCTTATCTTTGTGACATGACCGGCAAGTTTCACAAGATGTAAATTCAAACAAATTTAAATATGCATCTAAATATAACTTCAGCTAATCAGGTCATATTGATATGACCTAGTCTACAATACCTCAAGAAGGATTCGTTCATTTCTGAACTCTTCCTCTTGTGTGTGTTTTGTATACTAAGAACTGTAGTTTGATTTAGAACGTAAATGGTTTTAGATAACATGCCTGAACCGATCAACTCTTGATATAGGAAATGTTCAAAACATTATCCAACAATACAAAATTATATCCTTCATTACTAATAAAGAGACTGATATGATGTTGTATATCAGGTTCGGTATCTAATAACATTCGTTCAGAATCAATGTATTTTTGTAATCCAGGGCGATAACTACCAACAGACTTGGCTGCAACACTTGCATCGTTTCTATCTTATGAAACTTATCACCCGTTCTCAGTTCTCTACCTATCTGTAGCCCATATACCAAATTACATCTGTGGGATCCTGATCCGGTATCAAATACCCAGGACGTAAAGGATATTGAGAAACAGTTCTGTGTAATGAACACAACCGAAGAAGATGTATCAACATGCACTTTCTTCGATTGGGCGGCACGGGAATTCGGGTAATCCCCTATTTCCTGCTCTGTCTTATAACAATTATAAGTTGGAGCGGGACCAACGTTCCCTAGCACGGTATAACAAGCGGGTTCGGTCAATACATCCATATTATTATCTTGATAAGGCGTGACATAGTCGTAACCAGGAGAGAGAGAGAGAAGAAAACACTCATCGTATGCTTTTGCAAGATTAGATTGGTTATCAATATATCTAATCAGGATGTCTCCCACTGTTTTAGTCAAATCTTCCTTCAAACCCTAAAAGGAAAGACTAGCCGGGATTAATTACACCCTAGAAGTTCGCCAATCATTCAGCCAGGTCAGTGCCGGTACTTTGAGGGAGGTTCCCCGTTCTTTCGCACGGACCTAATTAATGTAAACCTCGTTTTCCCAGGGGCGTAACCCCGTTAACACCTTTCTAGACACCTACTTGATCGGCTAATTGTAATGTGTAAAACACTGCCAGGAGTAACTCTTACTCGCAGCGGGTATCGGGATCCAACTATCTCATAGAAGGCATGCAATCTCATTGCAAATTTCAACTCTTGAAATTACCAATAATATTTTACCCCTAGCATCCTATGACCTTGACGAAAGCCAACAAAACATAGGCTACTAGTCAAGTTCAACCCGTCATTTCCCGATTGAATTAAACCCAGCCGCCCGACCCTTGACGAAAGCCAACAAAGTCGTACGACTACCCTAACTCAATCGAATCATATGCTTATACAGATAAACATAAATAGCTACCGCACACTACGCCTTGACGAAAGCCAACAAACATAGTACGAATACTATGAAGTACTTATCTGAAATGACGGAGGGCTACGACAGGTTTTTAAGAAAACCCTTTGCGTAATAAACTTGATATCGTTGTAGAATCGAGTGATTTTAAATGGAATGTTTTTGAGGCCTTTACTAGTTTTGCTAAAGAGTTCACTCCCGGTGAAAGGATCGTCGGCTCTTTCCTCATCGAATAAGGTGCAGGATATTTCACAAATATCACTATACAAAGCAAAAACTATATAAGCAATCAAAAGACAAACCGTGTTTGTAGCATCTGCTAGTTTCGCTAAAGAGGTCACTCCCGGTGAAGGGATCTCGGCTCTTTCCTTATCTGATAAGGTGCTGGATTTCTACAAGGAACACCACTATGCAAAGCAAGAACTAGAGCTACCAGTTTTTTAAACAAGTTTCTACAATATCTTTAGGTTTCTTTTATTTCATTAATCTCATTAATGAAGTCCCATTTTAATTTGCTTCACAAGCATCACATTTGAAATGAAATCTGCAATATAACATATATCTCATATTTAATATAAACATTCGTCTTAGGCAGTAATATCATCTCATCACAGAACATTGTAGCAGAAGATAACATATGAAATATTGGATATACTAGGACGTCCGTGTTTTATATCGAGCCTGCATAAAACACGGATTCCACGGTCGCAATTGTAAGTGCACGGCGGCGCCCCGGCCGTCAATCCGACGGCCAAATGCGGAAGCGGTGATAAACTTAAATTTTCCATGAACTGGCAAACCGCCGCGCACTAATACCCGGATCGAACCATTAATTAGTCCTAGCTATCTACAAGAAGGGAAGAGAGATATACCGACTGATCCAAGTCCTCCGGTCTTCTCGTCGTGGTCCCGATCTCCTGCGGAAGCTCCGGTCTCCACCTCGTCGCCGGAAGTGCACCACATCGCCTACTTCTTTTACGGGCTCCCACCTCAATGCCGAGGCAACTCGGGCACGAAGCTGGCTAGTCGACGTGCCCAAGATTTGCTGTAGAATGTAGTGAGCAAGTCTCATTTGGGGTATGTGGAATTGCCTTTTTTTTGGTGGAGGAATGATACAAGAACTATATGGAGGGACTTGGAGAATTTTGGTGCATGAAATGAACAACATTTCCCCACCTCAATTTTTGGACAGCCCCCTCCTCCTCTATGAGGCCGGCCACTATGGTGGAAGAAGCGAGAATGAGAGTGTAGTGTATCAAAGATAATGGGAGCCATCTCATAATACAATGGAGAGAGAGAGAAGTCTATCATGCAAAAGGAAATGATCACTCAAACAAAATTACACTCCACCAACCTCACCCCTCATCATCATCAACAACCATGATGACATCCAAAGTCAAGCAATCATGATAAAGGAAAGTCAAGTGATAGTGCTCATCATGAAAACCATCATGATAAAACAAAAATGCAAAGACCCCCTCCACAACCACTTATTTGCAACAATGCAAATAAGCCCTCCTCCACCAATCTTCGGCCAATGAACGGAACAAAGGAAATCGGCCGAAACGGAAAGCAAACTGGCAACTCCAGAAAACTGGTCCCGTAATAAATTACAGGAAAACCCCGATACTGTGCATACACACCCGCATCTGTATTTCGACCGAAATACAAATGCAGTGAGACAAAATCTACACTGTACTATACTAGGATCCGGCTTATACCAAAACCGGCTAGTAATATCCGTTCGATCCTGATCCGTGCAATACCGCACGTATCTGATCGAACCCTGCCATATATCCATACGGCCTATAGTACAAACTGTCCGATCCTGATTCGTGCAATACCGCACGTATCTGATCGGACCTTGCCATATCTCCATACGGCCTCTACAACCTTTGGCCCGAAAGCTGAGTAACTGAATGTGGGGGACTCTAAAGACGCGTCAACACCTTGGTTGTGGATTTAACCACTAGCACGTCAGAGGTATAAGCCAATACGTAACGGGCTACCAGGTACTGACTAAAAGGGACGTCAGTGAGCGAACTCAGCCTGACACCCTACTGAGCCTGTCAGTGACAATATCCGTACAGTCCGGTCCGTTCGTCTATGAGCATCGCATGGCGGGCCTAGGGGGTTGGTAAAAATCAGACCCCCAAAAGCGGTACAAGTCGTGTCGGAGTGTAGCCCAGAACACCCTGAGATACTACTGGAATACCTACAAGTAAATCTCCTTGCCTCGGCCGAGGGCTTCGTGTAATGGCTCTCCTAGACACAGCACGACCTCACCCCCAATACCGGGTGAGACGAACCCCTGAAGATACGCTCACTGCCTCCATGTGGCTCGGGACTGTACCCAACTAAAACCTGTTTTCACGACTCCTTTGAGCCGTGGTAGGGTAGTAATCAAAGTACAGTGGGAACTCACACGAGACAAATAACGATCCCCAGGTCGATGAACTAACCTGCACACATGTCACCAGGGAACTGCCATCTGACGTCTGGTATATGACCAACTAGCATGTTCCCGGCGAGTCCTGTCCGGTGTACTCATAACCCAATGAGCACCTGTATACATCTTAGGTGATCCAACTGACACCAATGGCTTGTGAGACCGGCCACCGCCCCTCGTCGGGGTCTCGACTGTATACACTAGTCTACTCTGGAGTATCGATGCCCTGTCTCGAAATTCACACGACTAGGGACCATTTAAGGATATGCTTATAGACCCCCAGCTCCCACTTATATGATCGCCCTCATACTGCTGGTGGTCAAGCAAGAATCCTAGGGGCTCTATCAACGTGTAATAGCGACGTGTCAGGTCACTTAAAACAGTACACGATAATAAAGGTAAACCAGATAGCATACTATCATCTCGAGTAAGACTGCCCTACCGGGATAGGTCCTCCCTCAATCATTGCAATCACGTACCTGTGATCCAATAATTGACTCTGAGGGCACTATCTCCAACAATCTCCCACTTGCACTCAAGGCTAATTATTGCGATGTCGCATACTCACAGCCCGTGTGATACCGAACACCCAACTCCTCTACTAGTCAGTCTCACAAAGCTCGTTTGCGAAACTATTGCGTTCGAGGAATAGCCTCAGTGAGTGGATCCGCTTTGTTATCTCTTTCTATGTTTCTCTATATCTCATGTTCGCGGAGAAAGCCATCTCCCGAAAAGAGCAATACCTGTCTTAGAATGTGTCTGGATGTTTGATGGGACATAGCTCATAAATGAACTCCAAATCCAAACTTCTTAGACTGTATCGTCAACTGAACTTAATCAGCATCCTGCGCAATGCCTCCCTCAGTATTGCCTTGGACCACCTGTCCAAAATACTGCCCCTCATCAGAAGGAAAAACTATAACTCTGACAACCTCCTTGTCGTCCATGTCACCTTGGAAGCCTGGAATGATAACTGTCTCCCGAATGAGGCTGTCGTTATCATATCCCTAGAACATCCACTTATGTTCTAAAACTGCTTCCGACCGTTTCTCCAGGATTGGATCAATGTCAACTTATTGCATCTAGTGCAAGAACAACATCTGGTGTGGTACTTGACATCTCATGATTGACTCAATTGCCTGAGCAAGTGATCTGCCAATCATGCACATCCCTCTCCCCTTTAGTCTGTAAGACACCTTTAGAGAGGGTGACTCCATCTTCTGCAGGTACACTACCGTGCATGGAGTCGTCCATTCTAAATACTCTTAGAATGCTGTCTAAGTACCCTGATTGGGAAACCACCCAAATCTAGATCTAAAACCATAGATCTAGTAACCAGTTTGTCTGATATAATGTCCAAGTCCCATATGGAGAAACTACTGTGTGACGACCAAAGTATAACCGATTGTAGTATAGGAGTTTCTTTTCCTACTCTGTGTATGTCATCCAAATACCAGGACATCACACCCTACTACCTTCTCAACAGATCCATCCCCTATTCTGATGAAGTCAAACCCATGACTGTCACGTCAGAAGTAGATGATCTATCTCCGCTACATCTGCTTTAGTCTATAAATAGACATAAGCTACCTGTCCAACAATGCTTCTGCTGCTCCCACTGACTACGACAACCCTCTGGCAGAGTCATATACACGTACACTTCTAAAACTAGTTTAGAACGACGCTATACTCATCCTCCCGCCGGGTCTCGCACCCTGGAACAACAGCAATGGTAATTGTGGGTAAACAAGAACTTCCCTGTCACCGTCCTTGAGGCTACCGTAGTACCTCTCGGGTGCCTGAAGTTACCCACCTTATCTGCGGAGTGGCCAATGGAATGTCAATCCAGATTTAATCTTTAGGTTCCTTGTCAAATCTTCAGTAATCGTTTGTGGTTCTGGAATCACTTCCAGTTCTACCACACTCCCACTACTGTTTTTCTGAAAAAATCCATTTTTAATAAAACTGTGGCGAGTCTAGAACAATATCGCTATTGTTCATCCAGATGGTAGAAAGTCAACCCTCGTCATAGCCTGGGTCAACCCACAAACAGCCATTACAGAAACGTGCCTTGAGTTGTCCAGTGTCAGGTTTTAATCATAAACCGGACAACTCCCCGTACCTTAACATCGTTAAGATATGAACTGTTCTATATCCAATATAGAACCAGAGGCACTGATTTACTTGAACCAGATTCAAATTATGCAGCTGTCTCCAGTGCATGTCAACTAAATGGAAGGAGGCCGATCAGCGTTACTCAACTTAGGAATGCTTCCAATTATGAGTAACCTGAAAGAGAAGCAATTTCTCTTTATCATTACTATCGACTGAATACCATACACAAGTATCTACATCTTCGATCTCTTTGAAGAATCCCGATACTTGCTACACCTGGTTCTCTACTCTATTCAAATACCTATAACTTCTCAAAATTCAGACCCTGTGTTTCCGCGAAACACCTGTCTAAAAACTAGAGAAGTCATAAGTAAACCGAATATAGTACGAGGTCCAACCCCTCTGTCCTGATGGACCCTGGACAACATACAATACTCTGTATAAGTCCCTTGAGTCTGATAACTCATTCACTGTGTGTCGTAGGTTGAAAACTGTACTTATGGTTAAGAAGAATTACACCGCTGTTTAATGCTCCTTACCTAACCATCCACTGATATAGGTAAATGTCGTAGACATAATTTCAGAAAGGTATATCTCACTCTATGAAAATAGACGTACAGATATATCAATTTGAAATTGGTGCATAACTGCGGATATTCAAAACCAAATATTTGCCAACCGGCAAACAGCCCAAGTGATTTCCTCAAATATCACCGATTACAACGAATCCCGATATAATGAGGATAATCACCCAATTCCCAATAACTTACACCCACTCATCATCTGTAAAACCATACAGATGTGAGAATCGTACCTGGTAAATACATACCCTGGAGCAAGTGTTTGATTAGGAAATCAGTTCTCTTTTAACAGTACACAGTGAAACTGAAACATTGAAATGTTTCGATGGGGTATCCTGGTATTCCTAGTAATGCCTCTTCCAGATTCACGACTGTAACCGTATAGTTCTTTGCCACTTCTCCAAATCCCTTCATATGTCTTTAGTCTTTACCATCTGCACACCCCTTTAGGCCAAATGGTTTTCTTCCTTCCCTACCGTTCGGCACCAGCCTATGGTTTGGAAGAAGACTATCCAATAAGCATAATGGGTGTACTGTCCTAATCCTAGGAACACTCGCAATGCGAGAGAAGGTGAGGATAAAAGACAACCGAATGAACTTAATTCCTATTTCTCCTGAACCATAATCCATCCCCGAACTGGAACAAGTTCCTTTCGAGTTCGTATATAACCATACGATGGAGTATCCAATAAACTGTGGATCTTCGTAGTGATACGGAGTGTCCTGGAGAAATACAAAGGTGATTTAGGATTGGCGAAGGAATACTTGGTTTGGTCATGAATATCTGTTGCAATTTACTTTGCCCTCTTACTAATCCCTTGCTTTGTCTTAACTTAATACCTTCTGTACACCTTCGTTAGGCTAATTGGTTTTCTTCATTCCCTACTGGTCGGCACCAGCCTAAGGTTTGGAAGAAGACTATCCAATTTGCGTAATAGGTGTACTATCTCCTAAACTAAGGAGTACTCGCAACCTGAGAGAAGGTAAAAGGAAAAGACAACTGAATAATCCTATCCGTTTTCTCCAGAACCTGAAACCATCCTCGAATAAATTCCTTCGAGTTCGTATATAACCATACGATGGTTTTGTCCAATGGAAGTGGACGTTCGTAGTAATACGGGGTGTCCTGGAGAAAAGGGTAAAAGTAGGAGTGGCAATGAGGTTTGCAACTCTGACAATCCAAAAGCCGGTGTTAAGAAGGTTCGGTCAACTTGGTCACTGAGTCATAGTCTTAGGGTCGGGTCAATGGTCGCTGCCAAAGAGAGAGAGAAAAGAAACACTCAGCGTGCACTCTAACCTAGATCAGAATGGTTACCAATTTATCTAATCTGGAATCCTCCCACTGTATCTCAAATTCTCCTCCAAACCTAAAAGAAGAATTAGTCGGGGTTACCCGAGGAGTAAACTAACTCATCAGTGGGAATCGGGATCCAACTCTCATCGCATGACAACGTGACGGAATCCGCTCACGGTATCACACTCCAGAAGGTATGCGCATATCTGGCAAGTTTCAGTTCTTTTGAAACTCCCGATGTGATTTTTTCCCCATGCTCTTATGACCTTGACTTTGGCCAACAAATCATAAGTTACATGTCAAGTTCTACCCGTCATTCTCCAGGTTGATTCGAATCCACCCGCACAAGCTCTTGACTTTGGCCAACAAGGCTATACGACTGTTCCAAACCAACCCATCTATCTATGCTGCATATGAATAACCAACAGCTACCAAACACTGTGCCTTGACTTTGGCCAACAAACACAGCTTGAATACTATTGACTACCCATATGAAACGACGGAGGGCTACGAATGGTTTCTGGCGAAAACCTTTAACGTAATGAACTTGATATCGTTGAAGGAACGGATAGCTTTTTAGAAATATAGTGACGACAACTTCCGCTAAAGAGGTCACTCCCGGTGAAGGGATCTCGGCTCTTTCCCCGTAGAATGGGGAGCAGGATATTCCAACTGAATACCACGATGCAAAGCAAAAGTAATCGGCTATAGTGAAGTTAATGCCCTGACGCAAACTTATTGTCCAAGGGGTCACTCCCGGTGAAGGGATCTCGGCCCTTGCCTCGTCGACTGAGGAGCAGGATATTCTAAATGAATACCGCGATGCAAAACAAAAGTGAACGTCCTTGCAATAACAGCTTTTTGAAAAGTGTTCCAACAACATCAGATTAGGTTTGTTTTTAACTTGCATTGATCCGAATCAACGCAGTCCCATGAATTGATCACACCACAAAGAACGAAAATAATATGACGTACGTATATGCCATCCGCATTCGCCACTGGGTCCCGTCATTACCCGTTAGGTTAGCTAACTAACGACAGAGCGGGGACTGGACTAGCGCGGATGTAAAACATATACAACATCTACTAATATATATACCAATATATTATATTTCGCTCAAGGCGTGAATAAAATGCAATATCACAGAGAATGAACAGCATCACAGAAACAATACAGATATCTGGGATCCCCGGGTTTCACAGAGCCGCTGAAACCCGACGTTCCCCTGGTCGTGTGGATAGCCTGTGCAATGAAATCCTAGACCCCTACGGGCGCGGCAAGTTACCCGCCAAAACCTGAAGCGAGGCAGCCCCCTTCAGCTCCGTGAATGGACCACCCAGCACTTCACGGAATCCGGTAACCTGGGCACCCCTCCTGGGTCAACCTGTACCCCCTACGAGTGCGGCGAATAGCCCGCCAATCCCAGAGTGAAGCCCCCTCCATCTCAATGCCATGAGATGCGGGCTTGTTGCCCTCTAGAATCCGGCTATCCGTACACCCCTCCGCGGGGCAATCCTAGTACAGAAAATAAAATATACATACAACGGGTACATCGACCGCAACCTGGCCGTGTCCCAAAATAATAATACAATCAGGCAGTGACGGCAGTCCACATGTCGGACGCTCGCCCCGCAATATCAAATGTACATAATACAATCACAACTTTACTAGCATTGCATCCAGGCTATCCCCCACGACCGATCCGCAACATCACAGCAAAAACAGAACATCAACGTGAAAGTCACGTTCGCAAATCCGTCTAACCGGGCTATAGCAGTTAGACCGGATTTACCGATCAAGTGACATTCACGGTCGCAGATATAATGTAAATACTGTGTTTAAAATATCCGATCGATCAAATTTTAACAAGTGGGCCCCCAAGAATTACTGTAGCAGATCAGGAAATTCTGGGCCCAATATTAATATTCCAAAACCCCAATTTTAAGCCTACAAGGACACTGTAGAAATTTGGTGCAGGGATCTCCACAGTGCGCGGCGGAACAGCGGCGCTAAGGGGGTATTTGCGGCGGTTCCGCGCTCCCACAGTTGAATCACTTCATCGAATTTTTACAGAGCTCTTATATTATCATGTACATCAATTTTATACAACCTGAAAAAATTTTCGACACCAAAAATTTTCAACAGAAAACTTATGCAAGCAAGGATGCGGTTTTGGAACTTTTTGATCGATCGGAAATGCAAACACATTAGAAAAAGCTAGACTAAGTTAATGGCGAGGCTCTGATACCACTGTAAGTGCACGGCGGCGCCCCGGCCGTCAATCCGACGGCCAAATGCGGAAGCGGTGATAAACTTAAATTTTCCATGAACTGGCAAACCGCCGCGCACTAATACCCGGATCGAACCATTAATTAGTCCTAGCTATCTACAAGAAGGGAAGAGAGATATACCGACTGATCTAAGTCCTCCGGTCTTCTCGTCGTGGTCCCGATCTCCTGCGGAAGCTCCGGTCTCCACCTCGTCGCCGGAAGTGCACCACATCGCCTACTTCTTTTACGGGCTCCCACCTCAATGCCGAGGCAACTCGGGCACGAAGCTGGCTAGTCGACGTGCCCAAGATTTGCTGTAGAATGTAGTGAGCAAGTCTTATTTAGGGTATGTGGAATTGCCTTCTTTTTGGTGGAGGAATGATACAAGAACTATATGGAGGGACTTGGAGAATTTTGGTGCATGAAATGAACAACATTTCCCCACCTCAATTTTTGGACAGCCCCCTCCTCCTCAATGAGGCCGGCCACTATGGTGGAAGAAGCGAGAATGAGAGTGTAGTGTATCAAAGATAATGGGAGCCATCCCATAATACAATGGAGAGAGAGAGAAGTCTATCCTGCAAAAGGAAATGATCACTCAAACAAAACTACACTCCACCAACCTCACCCCTCATCATCATCAACAACCATGATGACATCCAAAGTCAAGCAATCATGATAAAGGAAAGTCAAGTGATGGTGCTCATCATGAAAACCATCATGATAAAACAAAAATGCAAAGACCCCCTCCACAACCACTTATTTGCAACAATGCAAATAAGCCCTCCTCCACCAATCTTCGGCCAATGAACGGAACAAAGGAAATCGGCCGAAACGGAAAGCAAACTGGCAACTCCAGAAAACTAGTCCCGTAATAAATTACAAGAAAACCCCGATACTGTGCATACACACCCGCATCTGTATTTCGACCGAAATACAAATGCAGTGAGACAAAATCTACACTGTACTATACTAGGATCCGGCTTATACCAAAACCGGCTAGTAATATCCGTTCGATCCTGATCCGTGCAATACCGCACGTATCTGATCGAACCCTGCCATATATCCATACGGCCTATAGTACAAACTGTCCGATCCTGATTCGTGCAATACCGCACATATCTGATCGGACCTTGCCATATCTCCATACGGCCTCTACAACCTTTCGCCCGAAAGCTGAGTAACTGAATGTGGGGGACTCTAAAGACTCGTCAACACCTTGGTTGTGGATTTAACCACTAGCACGTCAGAGGTATAAGCCAATACGTAACGGGCTACCAGGTACTGACTAAAAGGGACGTCTGTGAGCGAACTCAGCCTGACACCCTACTGAGCCTGTCAGTGACAATATCCGTACAGTCCGGTCCGTTCGTCTATGAGCATCGCATGGCGGGCCTAGGGGGTTGGTAAAAATCAGACCCCCAAAAGCGGTACAAGTCGTGTCGGAGTGTAGCCCAGAACACCCTGAGATACTACTGGAATACCTACCAGTAAATCTCCTTGCCTCAGCCGAGGGCTTCATGTAATGGCTCTCCTAGACACAGCACGACCTCACCCCTAATACCGGGAGAGACGAACCCCTGAAGATACGCTCACTGCCTCCATGTGGCTCGGGACTGTACCCAACTAAAACCTGTTTGCACGACTCCTTTGAGCCGTGGTAGGGTAGTAATCAAAGTACAGTGGGAACTCGCACGAGACAAATGACGATCCCCAGGTCGATGAACTAACCTGCACACTTGTCACCAGGGAACTGCCATCTGACGTCTGGTATATGACCAACTAGCATGTTCCCGGCGAGTCCTGTCCGGTGTACTCATAACCCAATGAGCACCTGTATACATCTTAGGTGATCCAACTGACACCAATGGCTTGTGAGACCGGCCACCGCCCCTCGTCGGGGTCTCGACTGTATACACTAGTCTACTCTGGAGTATCGATGCCCTGTCTCGAAACTCACACGACTAGGGACCATTTAAGGATATGCTTATAGACCCCCAGCTCCCACTTATATGATCGCCCTCATACTGCTGGTGGTCAAGCAAGAATCCTAGGGGCTCTATCAACGTGTAATAGCGACGTGTCAGGTCACTTAAAACAGTATACGATGATAAAGGTAAACCAGATAGCATACTATCATCTCGAATAAGACTGTCCTACCGGGATAGGTCCTCCCTCAATCATTGCAATCACGTACCTGTGATCCAATAATTGACTCTGAGGGCACTATCTCCAACAGCAATGAATAGCCAAACCCACATCCCTAGACCCCTACGAGTGCGGCTAGCAACACTGCCAATTCTAGGGTTAGGAGACCCGGTCTCGACTCCTCGAGATGGTCTCCCACTGGACCCTAGAACCCGATTACTTGTGCTCCCCGCCTTGGGTCTACCTAATGCGGAAAAGTAAATAATATACAATGGTGACAACATCCTCAGCCCGGAAGTGCCCCAATAAAAGAATATTACATACAAATGAATTTTACATGAATGAGAATAAAAACCCCCATCTCACATAAAACCCCCGGCTATTCAAAACGCGACGATCCAATATGAAATATCACAGCAACACATAATATCTCATATCATCAACGTAAGCAAGTATGCGTATCCCGATTGTCGTTGATGTATAGCAACGAAGCCGGCGATACACCACATACTACGCTTACGGTCACAGAAAAGAAAGTGTAAAACTACAACAGTTGGAATCCGCAACCTCCTTAGACATCGTATGCCTAACCAAATGAATTCCTTAGACATCGCATGCTTAACAATTATAAACCCCGCATTTTAGTCTCGTTATCGAAAACTCTTTTCAATATCAAGTCGAGCAATTCAAAAAGATTCTCGACATCCTGATCGAATGCTCGTCGCAAACTTTAGTAGACGGCCGCATCCCCGGATGCCATCGACGAAGTGCACTAAGGCGGAACACCGCTGCCACGAGCACCCGAACGGATGCTTTTGGCGACGGGGTTCTTCTACAGTCACTTGGTCGGGGCAATAGGGCGTGGCTGTCTATTAAGTTTATCCGGCGAGTATCCGCGTACGCTACGTGATTGCAACGGACTTTTGATCACATCAAAATCCCGTGGCAACCGATCAAATGAAACTAAACTGCTAGATTTATAACATTCAAATTAGTTATCTCATAACTACTTGTGGATTCCAAATATTGTATCACATTCCAGATAAATAGACAATGTTAAACTTTCCGATCGAATAATCAAACATCCAAGTTTTCCCAAATAATTCTCAACACTTGAAATTAGTTTAAAAGCATCCATCACATGCCACAGTACCAATGGTCCAGCCGTAGAAGGGTCAAGCCAACGCCTCACATGTGGCAACGTCGTACTGCCCTAAGCCCTAAGGTTTAGAGACGGTTCAGACTGTCACATAATCGAGTTAAGGTTTGTGTTCTTCTAGAGAGTCCACCGAGTAACTTGCACGACTAAGAACGTTCTTAAACTACGGAAAAATCCAACACTTGGAAAAATTTTCGGTGGGGGGGAAAAAGTTAGTTATTGATATCCGTTCGAACTTTTTAACACATTCTATAATTACCCGGAAAAACATAAACGAAGTTAAACTTTCCGATCGAATCAACGAGTTCCCAATACATCCCAGAAAACTCAACACTTGAGTAGAATTAAAAATTCCAAGAACAATCAGGAAATACATACGGATAAAAACAAATCCCCAACTCCACTGTACGGCCGCGGAACCGCCGCGCAAGGCATGTTCCTGCCGCGGTTTTGCAGCTCTTTGAAAGGTGTTTGGGGCTCGTTTTCCACCGTAATCCTTATAATGCCCTGCTTATTTTTCTGAGTATTTTAAATAAGAAAAATGTCAACTTTTGGAAAAAAAATTAGAAGCTAGGGTTTTACGGGTATTCGGAGATCGATCGGACTTTAAATTTCGCCTAGACTTCGCCTAATGCTCTAGCTTGGCTCTGATACCACTGTAGGGTTACTAGGCACTCTCAAAAGGGTCTATAAGGCATCAACCATGCCCGATTTAAAATTTAGACGTGCCGAACAACCCTAACCAAGATCTTTAAACTAGAGATTAGACGAAACAAAGCAAGTAAACAACTTTACTTCTAAGAGTTTGGGATTACAATCTTTGTAGTCCGGTTCTTCACTTCATAAGCTCCGTGTTGTGGTCCCTTCACTGCGATCATCAAGTTCCCGGACTCTACAGAGGCTCCACGAAGAGAAAGATGCAAGCTTCCTTACGATCTTCGATAACTAAGATGATCTACCTTAATGTTTCTAAAACACAAGCTCTCACTCACTAAATGAAGTGAACACCCTAATCTAATTGGCAAGAATAGATTAGGATGATGAAGAAAAAATTTATCTTTCATTTGTTTTCTTAATCACACTCATTTTCAACACTTCATAAAAAGCTAGAAAGCCTTTTATCCAAGGAAGAAGAAGAAAGAAGATGCTTCATCCTTTTGTGATGAATAATGAAAGTGTGTTATAATTATAAATGCAACCATAGTTAAGTCAAGAAAGACTTAACCATTGTAGACATATAACTAGGGTTAAAGGGTGTGGGTTGGGTTAGGAAATATCTTACAAAATATCTAAACAAAATATCTTTACAAGAAACAAAACAAAAGCTTCTAGAAGCTTCTAGAAAAGATTAACCCAAATCAAACCCTAACCATGTTTAATCTCTACTAATCATGTTGCATTAGTAATCATAACTTGTTACAATATTATATATCACATATACAATATTTATTGTAACAAAATAAAATAATACAATTAACATATATCGCATATATATCAATGTATTACCCGAGTAAGAAAAACAATATTTTAGTGAACTTATATCAGTTAATGTAATTTAATATATCAAATATATAATTGTACATTAAATTATCGAATCAACTCTTGACCCGATAATCCGGCTATTTCATAAATAACCGACTAATATAATCCGTATCAGTTCATCGAATCAACACTTGATCTGATGACCCGGTTATATCACATATACCCGGCCGATATCTCATATCACGAGAATCTAATACGGTATCACACACACGTATTGTTATCGGTCCCGCACACATTATATATGTGCTCCTACTCCGTTTTGCCTGAGCCAGGAAACCTCTAAGTAGGACTCTAAAGAATCGTCAATACGCCGGCAGTAGGTGATGATCATATCAAACACCTACAAGCTGCAAGCGGTCAGCTAAACGTAACAGCCACCCAGGTATTGAGCGATCAGAAGATCAACAAGCAAGCCTGTACATTCTCCTGTGAATCCAATCAGTAACACTCCCGTACAGTCCGGTCTCTTCGTCTGATATGTCGCATATCACGCCTACGGGTGGCAAACGTCAGACCCCAGTAGCTTGATAAGTCATGTCGATATGAGGTCTATAACAGTTCAAGAAACTACTGATCACACTTACCAGTAAATCTCAACAACCATGGCCAGGGATTTCCGGTTATAGCCAATCGAACACAACGCAACATCAACTCCCTATACCGGGAGAGACGAATCCCCACCTATCGCTCATTGCCTCCATGTGATTCGAGACTGTACCCAAAGCCACCTTTTTGCACGCCCTCTTGGACGTGGTATGATGGAAATCAAAGCACAGTGGGAATCACACAAGTCTCTATGACGATCTCGGGTCTACAGACTAACCTGTACCAGTGTCACCAGAGAACTACTATCTGACGTAAGGTATAATACCATATGGGTGTTCTCAACGAGTCCGTCTAGTGTACCCAGTCTCTACTGAGCACCCGTACACCATTCTTGATGTCAAACACCGATGGATATAGGATCATCCATCGCCCATCATATGGGTCAAGATGCGTATACGCTAGTCTACTCTGGTGTATCGATGCCCTGTCTCGATACACCCTCGACTAGGAACAGTTATTAGATGTACTCGTCGACTACCGTGGCCCCACTAGTATGATCTCATCATAGTCCCAATAGTCGAGCATATATCCTAAGGGCTTTATCAACATGTATCATAGAGACAATCAGAGTACATGTTAAGATAAAAAGCAACCAGATAGCGTACTATCATGTCGAGAAAGACAGTCCTCCCTATATATGTCCAAGCATCCACTACAATATACATCGTATGTTCAGTAATGGCCTCTTGGGCATACATATAACTAACATCATTTTCTTGATGAAAAATAAATCCGAGTCCTTTGAGAAGTTCCGAGAATATAAGAATGAAGTAGAAAACCAAACCGGCAAAAGTATCATGACACTGAGATCTGATCGAGGTGGTGAATACTTAAGTGTCGAGTACCTGGGTTACCTAAAAGAGAAAGGAATTCTCTCTCAGCTTGTTCTTCCATACACTCCACAACACAACGGTGTATCGGAGAGACGGAACCGAACCGTATTGGATATGGTGTGTTCCATGATGAGTAATGCTGAGTTACCACGATCTTTCTGGGGTTATGCACTAGAATCAGCTGCATATCTTCTGAATAGAGTCCTACCAAGACTGTGCCTACCACACCATATCAGATGTGGAGTGCGTAGAAACCTTATCTTCAGTATCTCAAGATATGGGGATGTCCGGCTTTTGTTAAAAAGCAGCATGTGGACAAATACGAGGCATGCTAAATACAGTGTAAGTTTGTGGGATATCCAAAGAACTCCAAGGGGTATTTTTTCTATGACGCAGAGGAATAAAAGGTTTTTGTTTCTCGCAATTCCCATTTTCCAGAATAGCTGTTTTTAGAAAAGTAAACAAGTGAGCGCAATAGAACTGGAAGAAATTCCAGAACCACAATCTACTACTGAAAGATTGGTAGAACTAGAAGTTCCAGAAGAACAGGACATTCCCGCACCCCTCCGCAAGAGTATGCCGTCTCATCCCCCTGAGAGATACTACGGTTTTCTCATAGACAAGGATAGAGAGGACAACGTTATTGATAATGATGAACCTACTAGCTTCCAGCAGGCCATCCACAGCGGCGACTAAGTAAAATGGCTGGATGCAATGCGGACCGAGATGGAGTCAATGTACACCAACAAATTATGGATTTCAGACTTTGCTCAAGATGGGGTAAAACCCATAGGATGCAAGTGGATCTTCCGAAAGAAGATTGGTGTAGATGGACAGGTGGAAAACTATATGGCTAGACTTGTTGCAAAGGGTTTTCGTCAAAGGCCTGGTTTGGACTATGACTAAACTTTTTCTCCAGTGGCTATGCTCAAATCCATTCAGATCCTTCTTGCCATTGCTGTGTTCCATGATTATGACATCTGGCAGATGGACGTAAAGACGGCTTTTTTAAATGGATTCGGACGAGTGCGTCTATATGGATCAGCCAGAAGGTTTCAATCAGAGTGGGTGCAGCGGGAAAGTGTGCAGGTTGCTTAAGTCCATTTATGGACTAAACAGGCATCGCGGCATTGGAACATCTGTTCTGATGAAACGGTCAAAGAATATGACTTTATCAAAAATCCATATGAGCCATGTATATACAGTAAGACTGTAGCACGAACTGTCGTATTCCTCGTCTTGTACGTGGATGACATTCTCTTGATAGGAAATGGCATTCCTATGCTACAATCTGTCAAAAGATTCTTATCACACAGGTTCTCTATGAAAAACCTAGGTGATGCCTCTTACATTCTGGGGATCCAAACCTATCGTGATAGATCTAAGAGGATGTTGGGACTTTCACAGTCCAAGTATATCAACACTATACTGAAAAGATTCAATATAGAAGATTCTAAGGGCGGTAATTGTTAGTTATATATATGCCCTAGAGGCCATTACTGTACATTGGATGTATATTGTAGTGGATGCTGGGACATATATAGGTAGGACTTTCTTGCTCGACATGATAGTACGCTATCTGGTGCTCTTTATCTTAACGTGTATACTTTCTGTCTCTCTGTTACATGTTGATAAAGCCCTTAGGATGTGTACTCGACTTCCAGGACTATGATGTATATCATACTAGTGGGGCCTGGGTAGTCCATGAGTACATCCTTGAAATGTTCCTAGTCGAGGGAATATCGAGACGGGGCATCGATATTCCAGAGTAGACTAGCGTATATCTTCTCGACCCATGCGATGGGCGATGGATGATCCCATATCCATTGGTGTTTGACATCGGAGATGGTATGCGGGTGCTCAGTGCAGACTGGGTACACTGAACGGACTCGCCGAGAACTCCCAGATGGTATTATACCTCACGTCAGATGGCAGTTCTCTGGTGACACTGGTACAGCTTAGTCTGTTGACCCGAGATCGTCATAGAGTCTTGTGTGTCTCCCACTGTGCTTTGATTTCCACCCTACCACAGCTCTACTGAGTCGTGCAAACAGGTGGTTTTTTGGGTACAGTCCCGATTCACATGGAGGCAATGAGCGATAGGAGGGGATTCGTCTTTCCCGGTATTGAGGGTTGATGTTGTGCTGTGCTCGACTAGCCATAACAGGAAATCCCTGGCCAGGGTTGCAGTGATATACTGGTAAGAGTTATCAGTAGTTTCACGAATGTTATGGACCTCAAGTCGGCATGACTTATCGAGCTACTGGGGTCTGACGTTTACCACCCCTGGGCGAGATATGCGACATATCAGACGAACAGACCAGACTGTACGGTAAGTGTTACTGGTTGGATTCACAGGAGTGTGAGCGGGCTTGCTCGTCGATCTTCTGATCGCTCAATACCCGGGTGGCCGTTACGTTTAGCAGACCGCTTGCGGCTTGTGGGTGCTTGATATGATCATCATCCGCTACCGGCGTATTGACGAGTCTTTAGAGTCCTACACAGAGGTTTCCTGGCTCAAGCGAAACGAAATAGGAGCGCATATGAGATATGTGCGGGACCGAGAATAATGCGTGTATGTGATACCGCATTCTATTCTCGTGATGAATGTATCGATTAGTTATATGCGATATAACCTAGTTATCGAATCAAGGATTGATTCGATAAGCCGATACATTGGATACTAGTCGGTTATATACGATATGACCGGATCGTTAAATCAAGTGTTGATTTAATGATTTAATGTATAATTATATATTTGATATATTACTTTGCATTAACTAGTATTGGTTCACTTTAAATGGATTTACTCACTTGTTTTGTGCACATTGCATATGTGATATATTTTGTGCACATGATTGTATCATGTTTGATGATACATGCAAGCTAGGGTTAGTGTAAAGAATTAGACCATGGTTAAGATTATGATTAGGGTTTTCTTTTTCCTTATTTATTTATTTATTTATTTTGGAAAAAGATGAGAAAAGAATGGTTGCTTTTTTTGTTTGCTAGTTGAACATTCTTGAAGCTTTGAATTAGTCCACCATCCTTGTATTATACTTAATCCTAACCATTATAGTTAACCATGGTCCATTCTCTACAACTAACCAAGGGTTAGTAAATGATAAGTATTGATTTATTTATCATTTACATAATACTTATCATATTCTTTTTCTTCATCTTCTTCTTCTTCAACATGAGAAAAAAGCTTGCTACATCAATGGTGATTGATGAAAAAGTGTGGGAAATCCAAAACTAAAGTCTACCCAATTCCTATTTCTTCATCCTCTATCTCTTGCCAAGTAGTATAGGGTGTTTCCTTCACAAGTTTTCAAGGCTTGGTGAAGTTGGAGCTTGTTCTTGTGATGCCTCGACGTAGATCATCTTCGGCATCGAACCGACGATCAAGCCCGCCCATTCTTCGATGATGCCAATGCTAGAGTCAAGGGTTCGATTTGGACAGCGGAGGGAGATCATCGTGGAGCTTAGGAAGTGGTGGACCGGATCTTCAAAGGTTGTAGCACCTTTCCTTTAGCTATATTTCCGTTTACTTGCTAGCTTCGCCTATTTATCTAGTTAACGATCCGTATTAGGGTTTCTCGGCACCGTAATTTTTAGAAATTGGCATGTTTGATCACTTGTGAGACTCCATTAGAGTGCCTAGGAACCCTACAGTGGTATCAGAGCCTAGCTAGAGCCTTAGGCGAAGTCCCGACGGAGTTAGAAGTCCGATCGACCCGAAACCTCGATTTTAACATGCTCTCTGGACTTTTTTGAAATTCGTGGTTTTTTGTGAATTAAAAATATTCAGAAAAATCAGCAGGAAGATCTAAGACTTACTGTGAAATTCGAGCTCCTGTATCCATCAAAGAGCCGCGTTTCCGCCCCATAAGCATGGCTTATGCGGCGGATCCGCGGCCATAATGTATCTTTATTTGATGAAATGTGCACAGTAATTCTTAGTATGCAGTGCTGGTTTTCCTGGGAATATTTTAATATTTATTCCAGAGTTTTATTTTCTGGGTTGTATTGGGAACTCAGTGTATCGATCGGATTGTCTAATTTTGTCAGTGTGTTTTTCCGGATAAATTTTAGAATATGTTAAAAAGTTCGACCGGATATAAATACCCAATTTTTCCCCTGTCGGGAAATTTCCAAGTGTTGGATTTTTTCCGTAGTTTAACAACGTTCTAAGTAGAGCAAGTAACGCGATGGACCCTCTAGAAGACAACAAACCTTAACTCGATTATGTGACCGTCTTGAACTGCCCTTTGAACCTTCGGGTTTGGGGCAGTACGGCGTGCCACATGTGAGGCGTTGGCTTGACCTTTCTACGGCTGGACCGTTGGTTCTGAGGCACGAACTGAATGTTGTTAGACTTATTTCATGTGTTGAGCTGTATCTGGAAAACTTGGGTGTTCGATTGTTCGATCGAAAAGTTTAGCATTTTCTATTTATCCGGAATGTAATACAATAATTGGAATTCACAAATTGTTATGAGATAACGGAATGAATATTATAAACGTAGCAGTTTAGTCTCACTTGATCGGTTGCCACGGAATTTTGATGTGATCAAAAGTCCGTAGCAATCACGTAGCGTACGCGGATACTCGCCGGGTAAACTTAATAGACAGCCTCACTCCATAGCCCCGACCAAGTGACTGTAGGAGAACCCCGTCGCCGAAAGCATCCGTTCGGGTGCTCGCGGCAGCGGTGTTCCGCCTTGGTGCACTTTGTCGACGGCGTCGGGGGTGCGGCCGCCTAATAAAGTTTGCGACGAGCATTCGATCAGTCTTTCGGGAATCTTGTTGAATTGCCCGACTTGATATTGAAAAGTGTTTTCGATAATGAGACTAAAATGCGGGGTTTATAATTGTTAGGCATGCGATGTCTAAAGAATTCATTTGGTCAGGCATGCGATGTCTGAGGTGGTTGCGGATTCCAACTGTTGTAGTTTTACACTTTCTTTTCTGTGACCGTAAGTGTAATATGTGATATCGCCGGTTTCGTTGCTATATGTCAACGACAATTGGGATACGCATGTTTGCTTACGTTGATGACATGTGATGTTATGTGTTGCTGGATATGTTATATTGGATCGTCGTGTTTGAATAGCCGGGGGGGTTTTATGTGAGATGAGTGTTTTTCCATTTTCATTCATGTAAAAACTTGTATGTAATATTCTTTTATTGGGGCACTTCCAGGTTGCGGATGTTGTCACCACTTGTATATTATTTACTTTTCTGCACTAGGATAGACCCAAGGAGGGGAGCACAAGTAACCGGGTTCTGGGGTCCAGTGGGAGACCAACTCGAGGAGTCGAGTCCGGGTCTCCTAACCCTGGAATGCGTAGGGTTACTTGCCGCTCTCATAGGGGTCTAGGGGTGTGGGATTGGCTATTCATCACGACCGTGGAATCCGTGTTTTATATTGGCTCGTATTGAAAACACGGACGTCCTAGTATATCCAATATTTCATATGTTTCTTCTGCTGTGATTTATCTGTGATCATGTGATGTTCTGTGACAGATATTATATATAGTATATATGATATATTATATAAACGTTGCTTATGTTTTACACCCGCGCTAGCCCTTCCCCGCTCTGCCGTTAGTTACCTAACCTAACGGTGCAGACGGGACATCGAGGCGAATGCGGATGGCATAAGCGTACGTTATATTTATCTGTGATGTTTAGGTGGACTTCATTGATGGGATATTCATTAATGAGATTAATGAAAGAAAATAAACCTAATTGATGTTGTGGAATTGAATTTCAAAATAAAAACAGGTAGCTACAGTTCTTGCTTTGCATCGCGGTGTTCATTATAGAACATCCTGCACCTTATTCGATGAGGAAAGGACCGAGATCCCTTCACCGGGAGTGACTCCTTTAGCAATAACTGGCAGATGCTACAACCCTCGGTTTGTCTTTGATCGCTTCTATAGTTTCCGCTTTGCACAGTGATATATATGATATATCCCGCACCTCATTCGACGAGGAAAGGGCCGACGATCCCTTCACCGGGAGTGACCCCTTTAGCAAAACTAGAAAAGCCTCGAAAACATTCCATTTAAAAACCATTTGATTCCGCAACGAGATCAAGTTCGAAGCGTTAAAGGTTTTCACAAAAACAATTCGCAACCCTCCGTCATTTTAGGAAGTAGAGTACTTAGTATTCGTGCTGTGTTTGTTGACCATAGTCAAGGCACAGTGTATGGTAGCTAAGTGATGTCTTCCTACACCGCATATGATGCGATTAGTTAGGACAGTCATGTGGCTTTGTTGACCTTAGCCAAAGGTCATGTGGGTGGGTCTAATTAATCACGAAATGACGGGTAGAACTTGACTAGTACCTATGATTTGTTGACCTTAGCCAAGGTCATAGGTGCTAGGGGTAAAAACCATTATCCGGAGTTTCAAGTGTTGAAATTTGCAATGAGATTGCATACCTTCTATGTGATAGTTGGATCCCGATACCCACTGCGAGTAATTGTTACTCCTGGGAGAGTTTTGCACTTTGCAATTAGCCGATCAAGTAGGTGTCTAGAAAGGTGTCAACGGGGTTACGCCTCTGGGAAAATGAGGTTTACTGTAATTAGGTCCGTGCGAAAGCACGGGGAACCTCCCTCAAAGTACCGACACTGGCCTGGCTGAAAGATTGGCAAACTTGTAGAGTGTAATTAATCCCGGCTAGTCTTTCCTTTTAAGGTTTGAAGGAAGATTTGATAAAAACAGTGGGAGCCATCCTGATTAGATAAAATATATAACCAATCTGATCTTGCAAGAGCGCACGCAGAGTGTTTTCTTCTCTCTCTCTCCTGGTAGCGACCATATCACGCCTTAATCAAGATAATAATACGGATGTATTGACCGAACCCGCTTGTTATACTGAGCTGGGGAACGTTGGTCCCGCTCCAACTTATAATTGTTATAAGATAGAGCAGGAAATTGGGGAATACCAGAATTCCTATGCCGCCCAAACGAAGAAAGTGCATATGATGCATCTCCTTCGGGTGTGTTCATTACAAAGAACTGTTTCTCAGTATCCTCTGCATCCTGGGTATATGATACCGGATCAGGATCCCAGATATGCAATCTGTTACATAGGGCTACAAAAAGGTAGAAAAACTGAGAACGGGTGATAAGTTTCATGAGACAGAAAACGGGGCAGGGTTGCAGCCAAGTCTGTTGGTCACTGTCACCCTGTATTACGAATACATTGATTCTGAACAAATGCTATTAGATACCGAACCTGATATACAAAATCATATCAGTCTCTTTATTAGTAAAGAAAGAATATAATTTTGTATTGATGGATAATGTTTTGAACACTTCCAATATCAAAAGTTGATCGGTTCAGGCACGCTATCTAAAAGCATTAATGTTCTAAATCAAACTACAGTTCCTAGTATACTGAACACAAACAAGAAGAAGAGTTCAGAAATGAACGAATTCTTCTTGAGGCATTGTAGACTAGGTCATATCAATACGACCCGACTGGATGAAGTTACATTTAGATGTATATTTAAATCAGTTTGAATTTACATCTTGTGAAACTTGCCAGTCATGTCACAAAGATAATATGACCATAGCTCTGTTTATTGGAAACAGAGAAAGAGTTAATGAACTCTTGGGACTGATGCATGATGATGTATGTAAGGTCTCCTGTCTACACATGCCAGGACTGGTTCTTTATACTTCATTATATTCTCTGATGATCTCTCAAGATTCAGTCATATATTCTTGTTGAAATATAAGTCCGAACCTTTTGAGGTATTCACAGAATATAAGTAGGAAGTAGAGAACCAAAATACGGATATAAGTATTATGTCCTATGATGAGATCAGGGAGGAGAATACTTGTGCATAGCATTCCTGGACTATTCTAAAAGAAAATGAGATTCTCTCTCAGCATTACTCCTCCGTATAAACCATAGCACGATGGTATATCGGGGCGGAGCAATCACACCCTATATGATAAGGTGTGCTCTATGATGAGTACTACTGAGTTGCCTATTTTCTTTTTGGGAGTTATGCGCTTGAGAAGCTACATACCTATTGAATTAGGTTCAAATCAAATCAGTGCCTACCACTCCATATAAGATATGGTGCGGGAAGATCCTATCTCTTAAGTAAGTTAAGATTTGGGATTGTCCGTCCTATGTCAAAAGCAAAATCCGGACAAGATCGAGGCAAGATCAGTTCTGTAGAACTGGAAAGGTTCCAGCTGTACAAAACTGCTAATGATTTGACAGAACCAAAGGATTCAATAGTTTCCGACGACCCTCAGCCTCTCCGCCGATCTAGTAGGGTTCCTCACCCACCTGAGAGATACCTCGGTTTCTCGATGACAGTGGGAGCGAGGATTGCATCATGAGATGATGACCCAACCAGTTTCGAGCAGGCCATCGAGAGTAGGGACTCTGTAAGAATGGCTGGATGCTTAGTGATCTGAGATGGAATCCTTATACACCAACAAAGTATGGACTTTGGTTGCTATAACTGAAGGGTTAAATCCCCATCAGGAGCAAGTATATCTTGAGAAGATTGCTTGTTGTACATGGAAAGGTTAAGACTTTCAAAGCTAGACTTGTTAAAGGTTTTCGTCATCAACCAGGCACGGATAATGATGAAACCTTTTCCAGGGACTATGTTTAAATCCATCCAGATCCTACTTGCCACGGCTACATACCATGACTACGATATCTGGTGGTTGGGTGCCATGACTACTTTTCTAAATAATGATTTAGAAGATAACGTCTATAAGAACACAGCCAGAGGTCCTCGTACCCAGTGGGAGCAGCGGAAACGTGTGAAAGATGCGTTATAGGATAAAGCAGGCATCGCGGAGTTGGAACATCTATTTTGATGGATTAGTCAAATAAGTTGACATCATCAAAATGGTAGATGAACCTTGTATAAACAAAAGGATAGTAGGGAGTATGGTGACGATCCTCGTAGAATACGTGGATGACATACTCTTGTTGGGGAAGGAGTTTCCTATGCTACGCTCGATCAATCTCCGCTTATCACAATGATTTTCCATATAGGATCAAAGTGATACCTACTAAATCCTAAGCTTTGGATCTATGAGATAGATTTAATTGGATGTTAGGATACTCACTAGTTGAAGTGAGATGGTATCAATCGATCCTGGGGAGAATCACTGGAAAGGTTCCAGAGTGATAAAGACGACTGAATGTCAGTCACAGGCATTGTCTTTACCCTCAGTAAAGGGACGGTATGTTGGAAGATTTCCAAGCTAGATACCGTGACAAACTAGACGATAAAGGCTGGTAACATCGCTATTAAAGATACTACCAAAGAGGGAGTTTGGGTGTATATTGGTTCATAAGATGAACTAGGTTCCTGCCATTGTATGACAATGGAAGTGTAGCTTCGGCCCTGGAACCCTGGTCCCATCAGTGAACCAGACAAATTCTGAGGCAGCATCACCTGATCATGGAGATAGTTGATCTCCAGGGTGATCGAGGTTAGGAGAGAAGACTCAGAGGACAACACGGCGGATCCACTCACGAAGGCCTTTTCCCAGAGAGAGACTAATATGGGATGGTTGAGTATTAGATACTGCGACCACTGCTACAGATGGCCCTAGTGCAAGTGGGAGATTGTTAGTTATATATATGCCCTAGAGGCCATTACTGTACATTGGATGTATATTGTAGTGGATGCTGGGACATATATAGGTAGGACTTTCTTTCTCGAAATGATAGTACGCTATCTGGTTGCTCTTTATCTTAACGTGTATACTTTCTGTCTCTCAGTTACATGTTGATAAAGCCCTTAGGATGTGTACTCGACTTCCAGGACTATGATGTAGATCATACTAGTGGGGCCTAGGTAGTCCATGAGTACATCCTTGAAATGTTCCTAGTCGAGGGAATATCGAGACGGGGCATCGATATTCCAGAGTAGACTAGCGTATATCTTCTCGACCCATGCGATGGGCGATAGATGATCCCATATCCTTTGGTGTTTGACATCGGAGATGGTATGCGGGTGCTCAGTGCAGACTGGGTACACTGAACGGACTCGCCGAGAACTCCCAGATGGTATTATACCTCACGTCAGATGGCAATTCTCTGGTGACACTGGTACAGCTTAGTCTGTTGACCCGAGATCGTCATAGAGTCTTGTGTGTCTCCTACTGTGCTTTGATTTCCACCCTACCACGGCTCTACTGAGTCGTGCAAACAGGTGGTTTTTTGGGTACAGTCCCGATTCACATGGAGGCAATGAGCGATAGGAGGGGATTCGTCTCTCCCGGTATTGAGGGTTGATGTTGTGCTATGCTCGACTGACCATAACAGGAAATCCCTGGCCAGGGTTGCAGTGATATACTGGTAAGAGTTATCAGTAGTTTCACGAATGTTATGGACCTCAAGTCGGCATGACTTATCGAGCTACTGGGGTCTGACGTTTACCACCCCTAGGCGAGATATGCGACATATCAGACGAACAGACCGGACTGTACGGTAAGTGTTACTGGTTGGATTCACAGGAGTGTGAGCGGGCTTGCTCGTCGATCTTCTGATCACTCAATACCCGGGTGGCCGTTACGTTTAGCAGACTGCTTGCGGCTTGTGGATGCTTGATATGATCATCATCCGCTACCGGCGTATTGACGAGTCTTTAGAGTCCTACACAGAGGTTTCCTGGCTCAAGCGAAACGAAATAGGAGCGCATATGAGATATGTGCGGGACCGAGAATAATGCGTGTATGTGATACCGCATTCTATTCTCGCGATGAATGTATCGATTAGTTATATGCGATATAACCTAGTTATCGAATCAAGGATTCATTCGATAAGCCGATACATTGGATACTAGTCGGTTATATACGATATGACCGGATCGTTAAATCAAGTGTTGATTTAATGATTTAATGTATAATTATATATTTGATATATTACTTTGCATTAACTAGTATTGGTTCACTTTAAATGGATTTACTCACTTGTTTTGTGCACATTGCATATGTGATATATTTTGTGCACATGATTGTATCATGTTTGATGATACATGCAAGCTAGGGTTAGTGTAAAGAATTAGATCATGGTTAAGATTATGATTAGGGTTTTCTTTTTCCTTATTTATTTATTTATTTATTTTGGAAAAAGATGAGAAAAGAATGGTTGCTTTTTTTGTTTGCTAGTTGAACATTCTTGAAGCTTTGAATTAGTCCACCATCCTTGTCTTATACTTAACCCTAACCATTCTAGTTAACCATGGTCCATTCTCTACAACTAACCAAGGGTTAGTAAATGATAAGTATTGATTTATTTATCATTTACATAATACTTATCATATTCTTTTTCTTCATCTTCTTCTTCTTCAACATGAGAAAAAAGCTTGCTACATCAATGGTGATTGATGAAAAAGTGTGGGAAATCCAAAACTAAAGTCTACCCAATTCCTATTTCTTCATCCTCTACCTCTTGCCAAGTACTATAGGGTGTTTCCTTCACAAGTTTTCAAGGCTTGGTGAAGTTGGAGCTTGTTCTTGTGATGCCTCGACGTAGATCATCTTCGGCATCGAACCGACGATCAAGCCCGCCCATTCTTCGATGATGCCAATGCTAGAGTCAAGGGTTCGATTTGGACAGCGGAGGGAGATCATCATGGAGCTTAGGAAGTGGTGGACCGGATCTTCAAAGGTTGTAGCCCCTTTCCTTTAGCTATATTTCCGTTTACTTGCTAGCTTCGCCTATTTATCTAGTTAACGATCCGTATTAGGGTTTCTCGGCACCGTAATTTTTAGAAATTGGCATGTTTGATCACTTGTGAGACTCCATTAGAGTGCCTAGGAACCCTACAGTAATTTACCAGCTTGTCACGGAATCACCCTCCGCAAAGAGATCTCCCAAGACTGATTTGGAAAGGGATCGCATGTCGATTATGTAAGTCCACGGTAGCGCCCCGGCCGTCTAACAGACGCCAAATGCGGAACAAAAACTTTTTACGAAACTGGCGCTATCGTGTACCATAACCCGGATCGGCCATTAAAGCTAAACTAACAAATTGCAAAGGGGTAGAAACGTTATACCGAATGATCCGATTCCTTTGGTCTTTAACCATCATCCCACGCTTTGTTGCGGCTTCTTCGATCTCCTGAATCTCTAATCTTGTCGTCCAGGTGGCACCACGTCGACGGATCTTTAAACGGCCTCCCACCTCTGAACCGAGGCAACTCGATCGTCAAGTTTGCTAAAAGAGACGACCAAGATGAAGTAGAGAATGAGTAGAACATTTTATCTCGTTACGTCCAGGGTCACGGACGAACGGTTATGGAAGTTGCCTTTTGGATCGGGTGAAATGAGAAAGAGGCTATCTATTTTTCGTGGACCCGAATCTATCATAATCTTTTTCTAATGAACAACAACCATTTCTCAAGTGAGTGAGAGAGAGGGGAGGGACCGGCCATTATATATAGAGGAGAGGGGTAAGTGTAGGAGCAAGGGAGGTAACACTAAGCAAAATATCTAGTGTGAACACAAAGTATGAATGCATTAAAAGCAAACCAATCATATTTAACTTAGTCATCCTCCATCATTAATGAACCATTAATGACACTAATGAGTCACTAGCTTAGTCATCACATCTAGAAGCATCTAGAACACTGACTCACCTCATCAAGAAAAGATAAATCCGTATTTAACCGACTGTTAAATACGGCTGATAGAAAACTGGAAACTGGCAACTTCGAAAAGTGATCCTGAAACGAATTTCAGGATAACCCCGTATCAGTAAAAACATACCCGCATTTGTATTACGGCCGAATACAAATGCAACTGAGACAAAGATATTATATCTACACAGTATAATACTGGGTTCCGGCTTAAACCAAAACCTACCAGTATTATCTGCCCGAAAAACGACACGTGCGAAAACGCACGTGCTTTTTCGGAACCTTGCCATATCACCATACGGCCTCTACAACGTTTTGCCCGAACTTAGGAAAGTGTCTGTGGGGGACTCTAATGACTCATCAACACACTGACACTGGGTATAACCCCTAGCACGTCAGAGGTACACCTGTACGTAACGGTTTGCCTATGTATTGATTGGAAAGAAAGCTGATGAGCGAACTCATCTATAAACCCTACTGAGCCTGACAGTGACAATGTATATACAGTCCGGTCCATTCGTCTAAAGAGTATCGCATATCGAGTCTAGGGGGGTGGATAAAATCAGACCCCTAATAACGCGATAAATCGTGTCGGCATGAAGCCCATCACCACCTGAGAAACTACTGATCCAAATCAGTAATTCTCCACTACCTCGGCCGAGGGTTTCTAGTGATGGCCATCCGTGCACTGTGCGACATCAACCCCCAATACCGGGAGAGACAAATCCCCGAGATCCGCTCACTTGCCTCCAATGTGGCTCGGGACTGTACCCAACTAAAACCTGTTTGCACAACTCCTTTGAGCGTGGTAGGGTAGTAATCTAAGCACAGTGGGAACTCACATGAGACAAACGACGATCTCAGGTCGATGAACTAACCTGTACACATGTCACCAGGGAATTGCTATCTGACGATATGTATAATACCAACTAGCAGATTCCCGGCGAGTCCTGTCCGGTGTACTCATAACTCAATGAGCACCTGTATACATCTTAGGTGATCCAACTGACACCAGTAGCTTGTGAGACCGGCCACCGCCCCTCGTCAGGGTCTCGACTGTATACACTAGTCTACTCTGGAGTATCGATGCCCTGTCTCGAAACTCCCACGACTAGGGACACTTTAAGGATGTGCTTATAGACCCCAGCTCCCACTTATATAATCACCATCATACTGCTGGCTGTTAAGCAGAATCCTATGGGCTTTATCAATCATGCAATAGAATGTATACGATGATAAAGACAAACCAGATAGCATAGTATCATCTCGATCAAGACTGTCATATCGGTATAGGTCCTGCCTCAATCATTGCAATCACGTACCTGCGATCCAATAATTGAATTTGAGGGCACTATCTCCAACAATCTCCCACTTGCACTCAAAGCTAATTATTGCGATGTCGCATACTCACAGCCCGTGTGATACCGAACACCCAACTTCTCTACTAATCAGTTTCACAAAGCTAGTTTGTAAAACTCTTGTGTTCGAGAAATAGCCTCAGTGAGTGGATCCGCCCTAATGTTTCTTTCTATATCCCTCTCAATCTCAAGTTCGCGGAGAAAGCCATCTCCCGAATTGAGTAATACCTGTCTTAGAATATGTCTGGATATCTGATGGGACCTCGTTCATAAATGAACTCCAAATCCAAACTTCTTAGACTTTTTTGATAACTGAACCTAATCAGTATCCAGCACCATGCCTCCCACAGTATCCTCTTGGACTACCTGTCCATAATACTGTCCTTTGTCAGAGGGAAAACTATAACTCTGACAATCACTCTGTCATCCATGTCACCTCTGAAGCCTGGAATGATAACCGTCTCCCGAAGGAGGCTGCCGTCACCAAATCCGTAGAACATGCACTTATGTTCTAAAATTGCTTCATTATGTTTCTTCAGGATTGGATTAATATAAACTTATCGCATCTAGTGCAAAAACAACATTTGGTGTGGTACTTGACATTTCATGATCGACTCAATTGCCTAAGCAAGTGATCTGCCAATCATGCACATCCCTCTCTGCTTTAGTCTATAAGACACCTTTAGAGAGGGTGACTCCATCACCTGCAGGTACACCACCATGCCAGGAGTCATCTATTCTAAAATACTATTAGAATACTGTTAAAGTACCCACATTGGGAAACTACCCAAATCTAGATCTAAAACCATAGATCTAGAAACCAGAATGTATGATATTATATCCATATCCTTTGTGGAGAAACAACGGTGTGACGACCACAGTACAACCGATCGTAGTATAGGAATTTTACTTCCTAGTGTGTGTATGTCATCCAAATACCAGGACATCACACCCTACTACCTTCTTAACAGATCCATCCCCTATTCTGATGAAGTCAAACCCATGATTGTCACATCAAAATTAGATGATCTTTTTCCGCTATATCTGCTTAAGTCTATAAATAGACATAAGCTACTTGTCCACTATACTTCCGCTGCTCCCACTGATTATGACAACCCTCTGGCAGAATAATATCTACGTACACTTCTAAAGCTGGTTTAGAACGACGTTATACTTATCCTCTTGCCGTGTCTCATAGTTTGGAACAACAATAGTGTCAAGTTTGGGTAAACAAGAACCTCTTTGTCACCGTCCTTGAGGTTACCGGAGTACCTCTCGGGTGTCTAAGGTTACCCACCATATCTGCGGAGTGGCTATTGGAATGTCAAACCTGATTGAATGTATAGGTTCTATTAAATTTTCCGTAATCGTTTGCGGTTCTGGAATCACTTCCAGTTCTACCATACTCCCACTATTTTTCTGAAAAAATCCATTTTACTAAAACTGTGTCAAGTCAAGAACAATATCACTATTGATCTTCCAGATGGTAGAAATGTCAACCCTCGTCAAAGCCAGGGTCAACCCACAAACTGCCATTATAGAAATGTGCCTTGAGTTACCCAGTGTCTGGTTTTAAGCATAAGCTGGACAACTCCCCATATCTTAACATCGTTAAGATATGAACCATTCTATATCCAACATAGAAACAGAGGCACTAATTTAATTGGAACCAGATTCAAAACATGCAACTGTCTCCAGTGCATATCAACTTAATGGAGAGAGGTTAATCAGCATTACTCAACTTAGGAATCCATCCAATTATGAGTAACCTGAAAGAGAAACAAGTTTCTCAAAACCATTACTATCAACTGAATACCTATCACAAGAATCTACATCTTCAATCTCTTTGAAGAATCCCGATACTTGCGACATCTGGCTCTCTACTTTATTCTTATACCCATAACTTCTCAAAACTTAGACATTGTATTTCTACGAAACACTTGTCTAAAAACTAGAGAAGTCACAAATAAACAGAACGTGGTACGAGGACCTACCCCTTTGTCCTGACGGACACTGGACAACATACAGTACTCTGTATAAGTCCGCTGAGTTGAATAACTCAAAACCTGTGTATCGTAGGTTGAAAACTGTACCCAGGCAATTTCCTCAAATATCACCAATTACAACGAATTCCGATATAATGAGGATGATCACCTGATCCCAATAACTTACTCCCACTCATCATCTGTAAAACTATACAGATATGAGAATGAAACCTGGTAAATACATACCCTGGAGTAAGTATGTAATCGGGAAATCAGTTTACAATTAACAATGCACATTGAAACTGAAACATGAAAATGTTTCGCAGGGATATTCTGGTATTCTTAGTAATGCCTCTTCCATATCTTATTCATGACTGTAACCGTATACTTCTTTGCCATCTCTCCGAATCCCTTTATTTGTCTTTAGTCGTTACCTTCTGTACACCTTGATTAGGCTAAATGGTTTTCTTTCTTCCCTACCGTTCGGCACCAGCCTATGGTTTGGAACAAGACTATCCAGTAAGCATAATAGGTGTACTCTCCTAACCCTAGGAGTACTCGCAACTTGAGAGAAGGTGATGATTAAAGACAACTGAATAATACCTTATTCTATTTCTCCCGAACTGGGAAAAAAGCAAAGGTGAAATGGGAGTAGCGATGAAGTACGCGGTTTATTCGTGAATGATAACAGTCGCAATTTACTTTGCCCTCTTTCTAATCCCTTTATTTTGTCTTTAGCTATTACCTTCTGCACACCCTACTTAGGCTAATTGGTTTTCTTCATTCCCTACCTTTCGGCACCTGCCTATGGTTTGGAATAAGACTATCCAATAAGCGTAATAGGTGTACCCTCCTAAACTAAGGAGCCCTCGCAATCTGAGAGAAGGTGATGATAAAAGACAACTGAATAAACTAATTCTATTTCTCCTGAACCTGGATCCATCCTTGAAGAAATCCCTTCGAGTTCGTATATAACCATACGATGGATCTATCCAATGAAAGTGGATATCCGTAGTACTACGGGGTGTTCTGAGAAATATAAAGGGTAAAAGAAGGAGCGGCAATGTCTTATGTAACTCAGACAATCCAAAAGCCAGTATTTTAAGAAGGTTCGGTCAACTTGGTCACTAAGTCATAGTCTAGGGTCGGTCAAAGGTCGCTGCCAAAGAGAGAGAGAAAAGAAACACTCTGCGTGCACTCTAACCTAGATCAGAATGGTTCACTTTATCTAATCAGGAAACCTCCCACTGTTATCTCAAATTCTCCTCCAAACCAGAAAGAAGAATTAGTCGGGATCACCCGAAGAGTAAACTAACTCATCAGTGGGAATCGGGATCCAACTATCATCGCATGATAACTTGATGGAAGCCACTCAAGTTATCACACTCCAGAAGGTATGCGCATATCTGGCAAGTTTGCTTTATGTTTGAAACTCCCGATGTGCTTTTTGCCTCATGCTCTTATGACCTTGACTTTAGTCAACAAATCATAAGTCACATGTCAAGTTCTACCCGTCATTGTCCTGGTTGATTTGAACCCACCCATACATACCCTTGACTTTAGTCAACAAGGTAATACGACTGTCCGAAACCAACACATCTATCTATGCAACATACGAATACCCAGCAACTACCAAACACTATGCCTTGACTTTAGTCAACAAACATAGCTTGAATACTGCTGACTACCCATAAGAAATGACGGAGGGCTACGGCTGGTTTTTGGCGAAAAACCTTTAACGTAATAAACTTGATCTCGTTGAAGGAAACTGATAGCTTTTTATAAAATATAGTGACGAAAACGTTTTGCTAAAGAGGTCACTCCCGGTGAAGGGATCTCGGCTCTTTCCTCGTGGAATGAGGTGCAGGATATTCCAACTGAATACCACGATGCAAAGCAACTTGTAATCGACTATATTGAAGTTATCACCCTGACGTAAACTTCTGCCCAAGGGGTTTATCCCGGTGAAGGGATATCAGTCCTTGCCTCGTCGAATGAGGTGCAGGATATTCCAACTGAATATCACTATGCATAACAAAAGGAAACATCTTTGTAATAACACCTTTTTAAAATTTGTTCCAACAACATCAAATATAAGTTTGTTTTATCCTTGCATTGATAAGAATCAATGCAGTCCCATCATTCAATCACACCGGAAAAGAACGAAAATAAAATGTACGTATATGCCATCCGCATTCGCCACTGGGTCCCGTCATCACCCGTTAGGTTACTTAACTAACGACAGAGCTGGGGCTGGACTAGCGCGGGTGTAAAACATATACAACATCTAATAGTATATATACCAATATACAATAATCGCTCCAGGCGAGATAATATGCAACATTACAGAAAAGTAATAAGCATCACAGAACAATACAGATAATCTGGGATCCCCGGGTTTCACAGAGCCGCTGCTGAAACCTGACGTTCCCCTGGTCGTGTGGATAGCCTGTGCAATGAAACCTAGACCCCTACGGGTGCGACAAGTTACCCGCCAAAACCTGAAGCGAGGTAGTCCCCACAACATAGTGAATGGAACACCCGGCACTTCACGGAATCCGGTAAATTGAGCACCCCTCCTTGGGTCAACCTGTGCCCCTTACGAGTGCGGCGAATAGTCTGCCAATTCTAGAGTGAGGTCCCTTTGCCTCTCAATGCCATGAGATACGGACCCGTTGCCCTCCAGAACCCGACTATCCGTGCACTCCTTCGCGGGATAAACCTAGTACAGATAAAAATATGTACAATGGGTACATCGACCTCAACCTGGTCGTGCCCCAAAAGAATATTATACAAACAGGCAGTGACGACAGTCCACATGTTGGACGCTCGCCCCGCAATATCAAATGTACAAATAAATCCAAACCGCACTATCATTGCACCCTGCTATCCACCACGACATATCTGCAACAATACAGCACAACACAGAACATCAACGCGAATGTCACGTTCGCAAACCCGTCTAAAAGAACTATAGCAATCAGACGCGGTTTACCGATCAAATGACATTCCCGGTCGGAGATATAATGTAAATACTGCATACTAACAAATTTAAAATTTCGATCGACTAAATTTCCCGAAGTGGGCCTCACATACATCTGCTGTACAGTAACAAAATCTGGGCCCAAAAATTATATACCAAAAAGCCACAATTTCCAAATAAAGCCTACTGGGAAAAATTGATGCACTGTTCCCTCTAAACCGCCGCGCTTCAGCGGTCAAACCTAGGGTTTGACCGTGGAACCGCCGCGCTTTTGTGGGATCACGTGACCAATTTTTTTCAGTATTCTTAGAAAACCCTGCACAATATTCTGTGACATGTAAAATTATTTTTAGGCCCTTAAAAAAATCGACAGAAACCCAGGTGCATGAAAAATGTGTTTTTCGAAATTCGGTTCGATCGATATTTTAAACGTGTTAGCGCAAGTTAGTATAGCTTAATGGTGAGGCTCTGATACCACTGTAAGTCCACGGTAGCGCCCCGGCCGTCTAACAGACGCCAAATGCGGAACAAAAACTTTTTACGAAATTGGCGCTATCGTGTACCGTAACCCGGATCGGCCATTAAAGCTAAACTAACAAATTGCAAAGGGGTAGAAACGTTATACCGAATGATCCGAGTCCTTCGGTCTTTAACCATCATCCCACGCTTTGTTGCGGCTGCTTCGATCTCCTGAATCTCTAATCTTGTCGTCCAGGTGGCACCACGTCGACGGATCTTTAAACGGCCTCCCGCCTCTGAACCGAGGCAACTCGATCGTCAAGTTTGCTAAAAGAGACGACCAAGATGAAGTAGAGAATGAGTAGAACACTTTATCTCGTTACGTCCAGGGTCACGGACGAACGGTTATGGAAGTTGCCTTTTGGATCGGGTGAAATGAGAAAGAGGCTATCTATTTTTCGTGGACCCGAATCTATCATAATCTTTTTCTAATGAACAACAACCATTTCTCAAGTGAGTGAGAGAGTGGGGAGGGGCCGGCCATTATATATAGAGGAGAGGGGTAAGTGTAGGAGCAAGGGAGGTAACACTAAGCAAAATATCTAGTGTGAACACAAAGTATAAATGCATTAAAAGCAAACCAATCATATTTAACTTAGTCATCCTCCATCATTAATGAACCATTAATGACACTAATGAGTCACTAGCATAGTCATCACATCTAGAAGCATCTAGAACACTTACTCACCTCATCAAGAAAAGATAAATCCGTATTTAACCGACTGTTAAATACGGCTGATAGAAAACTGGAAACTGGCAACTTCCAAAAGTGATCCCGAAACGAATTTCAGGATAACCCCGTATCAGTATAAACATACCCGCATTTGTATTACGACCGAATACAAATGCAACTGAGACAAAGATATTATATCTACACAGTATAATACTGGGTTCCGGCTTAAACCAAAACCTACCAGTATTATCTGCCCGAAAAACGACACGTGCGAAAACGCACGTGCTTTTTCGGAACCTTGCCATATCACCATACGGCCTCTACAACGTTTTGCCCGAACTTGGGAAAGTGTCTGTGGGGGACTCTAATGACTCATCAACACACTGGCACTGGGTATAACCCCTAGCACGTCAGAGGTACACGCTGTACGTAACGGTTTGCCTATGTATTGATTGGAAGGAAAGCTGACGAGCGAACTCATCTATAAACCCTACTGAGCCTGACAGTGACAATGTATATACAGTCCGGTCCATTCGTCTAAAGAGTATCGCATATCGAGTCTAGGGGGTGGATAAAGTCAGACCCCTAATAACGCGATAAATCGTGTCGGCATGAAGCCCATCACCACCTGAGAAACTACTGATCCAAATTAGTAATTCTCCACTACCTCGGCCGAGGGTTACTAGTGATGGCCACCCATGCACTGTGCGACATCAACCCCCAATACCGGGAGAGACGAATCCCCGAGATCCGCTCACTTGCCTCCAATGTGGCTCGGGACTGTACCCAACTAAAACCTGTTTGCACAACTCCTTTGAGCGTGGTAGGGTAGTAATCTAAGCACAGTGGGAACTCACATGAGACAAACGACGATCTCAGGTCGATGAACTAACCTGTACACATGTCACCAGGGAATTGCTATCTGACGATATGTATAATACCAACTAACAGATTCCCGGCGAGTCCTGTCCGGTGTACTCATAACTCAATGAGCACATGTATACATCTTAGGTGATCCAACTGACACCAGTGGCTTGTGAGACTGGCCACCGCCCCTCGTCGGGGTATCGACTGTATACACTAGTCTACTCTGGAGTATCGATGCCCTGTCTCGAAACTGCCACGACTAGGGACACTTTAAGGATGTGCTTATAGACCCCAGCTCCCACGTATATGATCACCATCATAATGCTGGCTGTCAAGCAGAATCCTATGGGCTTTATCAATCATGCAATAGCATGTATACGATGATAAAGACAAACCAGATAGCATACTATCATCTCGAGCAAGACTGTCATATCGGTATAGGTCCTGCCTCAATCATTGCAATCACGTACCTGCGATCCAATAATTGAATTTGAGGGCACTATCTCCAACAGATTATACCCTACACTTCTGTGGTAGGCTCTATAATGTATGCGATGTTGTGCACCAGACCAGATGTAGCTTATGCACTAAGCGTGGTAAGTTGGTATCAGTCAGACCCAGGGGAGAAGCATTGGATAGCAGTAAAGAACATTCTCAAGTACCTGAGAAGGACTAAGGATATGTTCTTGGTTTACGGCGGAAAAGACCTCCAGATCGAGGCTTTTGCTGACTCCAGCTTCCAGAGTGAGAAGGATGACTCCAAGTCCATGTCAGGTTATGTCTGTACCCTGAATGGAGGGGCGGTGTGTTGGAAGAGTTCCAAGCAGGACACCGTTGCCGACTCGGCGATGGAAGCGGAGTATATCGCAGCTTCTGATGTCGCAAAAGAAGCAGTCTGGGTAAAGAAGTTCTTAACAGAACTTTAGGTGGTTCCATCCATTGTTGATCCAATACCTCTGTATTATGACAACAACGGGGCTATAGCTTTAGCGAAGGAACCCAGGTCCCATCAAAAGTCCATACACATCTTGAGGCAGTATCACCTGATCAGGGAGATCATAGATCGCCGGGAGATCGAGGTCCGAAGAGTTGCAACAGAGAACACTGCAGATCTATTCACAAAGGCCTTACCTCAGACACAGTTCGAGAGGCTATTCGAGATGATGGGTCTTCGATACGCCAGTACATGGCCCTTGGGCAAGTGGGAGATTGTTAGTGTATATGCCCTAGGAGCCATTATTGTATTATAGTAGCTTGTATATTACTTAATGGAAGCTTGGGATATTCATAGTTGTATTAACAGTCTTGCTCAACATAGTAGTATGCTGCTTGGTTTATATCTATCTTAATATGTGCATATGTTTCTTTTAGCATATCACGAATATATATTGATAGAGCCCATATGATCTTACTTGAGTACCAACGTTGTGATGGCAGTCACACTAGTGGGGGCTGGGTAGTCTACAAGCACATCTTTTTTCAGGTCCCTAGTCATAGGATTATCGAGATAGGGCATCGATACTCCGGAGTAGACTAGTATATACGCTTCTCGTCCCAGCATGGGAGATGGTCTGTCCCACAACTATTAGTACATTGTATTGGAGATAGTATGCAGGTGCTCGTTGGGTTACGGGTACACCGGACAGGACTCACAGGGAACTGTTGGTTGGTATTATACCCGTCATCAGTTAACAGTTCCCAGGTGACATGAGTACAGCATAGTCCGTAGACTTGACATTGCAGCTTCGCCTCAACTGTTTTCCCATTGTTCTTAGATTGTTACCCTACCACGGCTCGACTGAGTCGTGCAAACAGGTAGCAGTTGGGTGCAGTCCCGAAGCACTTGGAGGCAGTGGTGGTTAGATAGGATTCTTCTCTCCCGATATTGGGGGTAGATACCGTGCTGTGTTTGGAGAGCCATTAGGCAAGGTCGCTGGCCAGGGCAAGCGAGATTTACTGGTAGGTTTTCCAGTAGCTTCTCAAGGTGTGATGGGCTTCATTCCGACACGACTTATACCGTTTTTAGGGGACTGACGCTTGCCGCCCCCTAGGCCCGATATGCGATAGTCTTAGACGAACAGACCAGACTGTACGGAGATTGTCACATCAGGCTCAGTAGGAGTTCGGATGGTTTTCCTCATCGGCCTTCTTATCGACATCTACCTGGGGACCGTTACGTACAGCTAGTACCGCTTGCGGCTTGTGGTTAAACCCACTGCCAGCATAGTGTTGAGTCTTTAGAGTCCCACACATAGGGTTTCCCTGTTTCAGGCGAAACGATATAGAGGTCGTATGGTTTTACGACAGGGTTTGGACATATACGTGTACTTGTGCACGTATGATGTTCGGACAGATTATACTAGCGGGCTTTGGTTTAAGCCAGATTCTACTATTGGATTATTGGATTTATGCAGTCTTAGTATATCCGTATTTTTCGTAAATACGGATGGGAAGGACATTCTCGTAATTACTCGAGAAGCTTCTAGAAGAAAGGTGACTCATTATGTTTTAATTCATTTATGAATTAAGCTTAATGAGGTGGAGGAGATGAGGTGTAATTATCATTAAATGAACCATGTCTCATGAGATGATTCATCTCAAGTATTAAATGAAGCGTGGTTGCTAGATATTTGATGAGATATATTTTCATGCTTCATATTATCCAAATGAGTCGAGATTCATTTCATAATAACAAAACACTTCACTCTCCTCAAGCTCTCTCTTCTAAAACCTAACCCTAATCCTCTCATGAGTTGAGAACCCTAGGGTTAGCAAGACTAATAGATCCTTAATCTATCTCTATATCCTCTAGGTCACTTGGAATAGCAATCCTAACCACTTAGTTACCTCAAGTTAGAGTTTAAAGCTTGAAGATAGAACTCTCGGGTGGATCTTTTATTACATCGAGGAGGTCGACGAGGAGGTGAACAACAAGAACAAGAAGGACTAGTATCTTGAGGTATAATCATCTATCATAGTAGTTAACTACTTCTAGATAGTTTGTTAGTTAGGGTTTAGAAAAGATACGTTTGATAGTCGATGTTATTTTGAACAAAATGATTGTTTTACCTATTCCGCCTCCCTGCATCTTGTGGGGTGTGTAACGTTGACTTACAATATCCTGCACCTTATTCGATAAGGAAAGAGCCGAGATACCTTCTGTAACGCCCCACGCCCCAGTACAGTTGGTATTGTCCGCTTTGGCCGAAACCGCACGGTTTTTCCCTTTAGAGCGAACCGGACCCGACCAGGGGCCACTTCCCAGGAGGTCACCCATCCCAAGACTTCCCTGGCCCGAGCACGCTTAACTACGGAGTTCTCAAGCTCCTGTAGTCCCGGTTCACTTAAAAGGCGCCTCTGTAATTGAGGGTGGTATCATTATATTTATACTGCAGTTCGGTCCTCTTTCGGAATGTGCTTTAAAGACCCGATCCCATTGTTCTGAAATGGCTCCCTCACTCAGATCACCAAGATGTCCGCAACAGACCGCACTGAGTGTGGACAGAGCAGATCACCATGATGTCTTAAGACCGCACTGCTCTGGGACAGAGCAGATCACCATGATGTCTTAAGACCGCACTGCTCTGGGGTATTACATTCCCCCCATCTAAGAACAATGGTTCGTCCTCGAACCACAGACCTACTGTTGAGGGACCTGCATGGGCCACCATAAATGTAACGCCCCACACCCCAGTACAGATGGTATTGTCCGCTTTGGCCGAAACCGCACGGTTTTTCCCTTTAGAGCGAACCGGACCCGACCAGGGGCCACTTCCCAGGAGGTCACCCATCCCAAGACTTCCCTGGCCCAAGCACGCTTAACTACGGAGTTCTCAAGCTCCTGTAGTCCCGGTTCACTTAAAAGGCGCCTCTGTAATTGAGGGTGGTATCATTATATTTATACTGCAGTTCGGTCCTCTTTCGGAATGTGCTTTAAGGACCCGATCCCATTGTTCTGAAATGGCTCCCTCACTCAGATCACCAAGATGTCCGCAACAGACCGCACTGAGTGTGGACAGAGCAGATCACCATGATGTCTTAAGACCGCACTGCTCTGGGACAGAGCAGATCACCATGATGTCTTAAGACCGCACTGCTCTGGGGTATTACACCTTCACCGGGAGTGACCTCTTTGTCAAAACTAGTAAAAGCCTAAAAAACACTCCATTTAAATCATTCGATTCTACAACGATATCAAGTTTATTATGCAAAGGGTTTTCATAAAAACCTGTCGTAGCCCTTCGTCATTTCAGATAAGTACAACTTAGTATTCGTGCTGCGGTTGTTTGGCATGCATCAAGTCATAGTGTATAGTAGCTAACTAGTGCTTATCTGCTAGCATACGATGTGATTGGATTAGGGTATTCATACGGCGCTGTTTGACATGCGTCAAGGGTCGTACGGGTGGGTTTAATTCAATCAGGAAATGTACGGATCGAACTTGAGTAGTAGCCTATGGTTTGTTAGCTTTCGTCAAGGTCATAGGATGCTAGGGTTAAAATATTATCGGGAATTTCAAGTGTTGAAGTTTGCAATGAGTTTGCATACCTCCTATGAGATAGTTGGATCCCGATACCCACTGCGAGTAAGAGTTACTCCTGGGAGAGTTTTACACATCACAATTAGCTGATCAAGTAGGTGTCTAGAAAGGTGTTAACGAGGTTATTGTTGGGTTGTGGCAGAGCTCCGACCGTCTATCGGAGGCCAAATGCGGAACAAAAAACTTTTTACCAACTAGCGCTAACAGCATCCAAATCCCGGATCGTTCCATTAACCGGAAAATAGAAAACTGTAAATGGGGTTTTAGAGATTATACCGATCGATCCGTGTCCTTCGGTCTTTAACCTCTGCCCGTAGCATGTTGCGGATGCACCGACGAAGCTCGCTCTCTAATCTTGCTCGATCCACGATCTCCACCTCGCCGAAAACAGCGCCACGTCAATGAATCTTTATACGGGCTCCCGCCTCTGAACCGAGGCAATTGGACACGAAGTTTGCTAGCCGACGTGTCCAAGGTTGCAGTAGAATGAGTGTAGAACACTTTGTCTCATGTCACCCAAGCCTTTAGGTGAGAGTTGATTGAAGTTGCCAAACTTGGAGTGAAGATGAAATGAGCTTTTGGAGACGAGCTAATAGATTTTCTTTGCAAATGAAAATGAATCATCTTTCCACACTCAAAAATGGGGCTGCCCCAATGAAGTGCTCGGCCAGCGCAAGAAGAAGAGGAGGGGGTGAGCATTAGCAAAAGAAAATGGGGGTGATCATAAGAAAAAATGTCTCACCAATATCTACACAAATATCCAAAGCAATAAATGCAACAAGATGGCTCACAAAACACTCAATCAATCAAGAAACCTTGTGCTTGCTGCTGGAGCCCCGGCACCACAGAAAACCCCTCCATTTACTAAATCCGCTTTTGTAAATAAACCCCCTTCCAAGCAAGGAAATTCAGCCAAGAAGGAAAGAAAGAAAAATGACCAAAATGGAATGCGAACTGGCAATTTCAAAAGGCGATCCCGTAATAAATTACAGGATAACCCCGCAATTGTATATACATACCCGCATTTGTATTTCGACCGAATACAAATGCAATGAGGCAAAATCTACACAGTAGTACTAGGATCCGGCTTAAACCAAAGCCCGCTAGTAAAATCCGTCCGAACCATGACACGTTCACAAGTGCACGCGTATGTTCGAACCCTTCCATAAACCATACAGCCTCTACAGCGTTTCGCCCGAACTGCGAAACTTTTTTGTGGGGGACTCTAAAGACTCGTCAATACCCTGGCAGTGGGTTTAACCACAAGCCGTCAGTGGTACTAGCTGTACGTAACGGCTGCCCATGTACTGAGTGAAAGGGAGTCTGATGAGAGAACTCATCCTGGAACCCAACTGAGCCTATGTGTGACAATATCCATACAGTCCGGTCCGTTCGTCTATGAGTATCGCATATCGGGCCTAGGGAGCTAGTAAACGTCAGACCCCCAAAAGCGGTATAAGTCGTGTCGGAGTGTAGACCAAAACACCTGAGATACTATTGGAATACCTACCAGTAAATCTCGCTTACCATGGCCATAGATTTTATGTAATGGCTCTCCTAGACACAGCACGATCTCACCCCAACGTAGGGAGAGACGAATCCTGTAAGTCTACGGTAGTGCCCCGGCCGTCGATCCGAGGCCAAAATGCGGAAACAAAAACTTTTTCTAAACTTGAAACCGGCGCTATCGTAGACTTTAATCCCGGATCGAACCATTAACCTATAACTAGCAAACTAGAGAAGGGTTAGAAAGGCTATACCGATCGATCCGTGTCCTTCGGTATTTGGCGACCATCCCTAGCTCCTCGCGGCATCTCCGATCTCCGGTCTCCTCGTCGGAAGGGCACCACATCAATGAGTCTTTTTACGGGCTCCCACCTCTGAACCGAGGCAACTCGGACACGAACTTTACTAGACGACCTGTCCAAGGTTGCTGTAGAATGAGTGTAGAACGCTTTGTCTCGAGGGTTAATCGAAGTTGCCTTTAGGAAGTGTGAGGAGAAATGGGCTTTGGAATTAAGCTAAGGATTTTTATGCAAATGAAATGAGATCAAATCCCCCCACCAAAAAATGGACAGCCCCATAAAGAGATCGGCCACTTGCTAGAAAAACACAAATGGGGAGGTGAGTGTAGGAGCAAAGAAATGGTGACCATAGGCAAAAAGGAAACCTCACTTCATTATCCAAATCAATCCAATCTCAATTAATGCAAACATTGAAATAAAGCACATCTAGAAACCTAATGAATCTTCATGAGCTACTGGAGAACCAGCCACAACGAGAAACCCCTAGCATTTTGCTAAATGCTCTTTTTGCAAGAAAACCCCTCTCCTCACAAAAATTCAGCCATGACGGAATAAAGAAAAAATGGCCGAAACGGAATGCAAACTGGCAACTTCAAAAACCGATCGCGTAATAAATTACAGGATAACCACACGACTGTATACACATAGCCGCATTTGTATTCCAACCGAATACAAATGCAATGAGACAAAATCTACATAGTATAATACTAGGATCCGGCTTAAACCAAAGCCCGCTAGCATTATCCGTCCGAACCATGACACGTGCACAAGTGCAAGCGTATGTTCAAACCCTTCCATAAATCCATACGGCCTCTATAACGTTTCGTCCGAAACTTGAGAAACTGTCTGTGGGGGACTCTAAAGACTCGTCAATACTTTGGCTGTGGATTTAACCACTAGCACGTCAGTGGTACTAGCCGTACGTAACGAGCAACCAGGTATTGACCAAAAGGGAGGTCGATGAGCGAACTCATCCTGACACCCAACTGTGCCTGTCAGCAATAATATCCGTACAGTCCGGTCCATTCGTCTATGAGCATCGCATGTCGGGCATAAGGGGTTGGTAAAAGTCAGACCCCCAAAAGCGGTACAAGTCGTATCGGAGTGTAGGCCAAAACACCCTGAGATACAACTGGAATACCTATCAGTAAATCTCCTGCCTTGGCCAAGGACTTCATGTAATGGCTCTCCTAGACACAGCGCGATCTCACCCACAATACTGGGAGAGACGAAACCCCTGCCGATCCGCTCACTGCCTCCATGTGACTCGGGACTGTACCTAACTAAAACTTGTTTGCATGACTCCTTTGAGCCGTGCTAGGGTAGTAATCAAAGCACAGTGGGAACTCACACGAGAAAAATGACGATCTCAGGTCGATGAACTAACCTGTACACATGTCACCACGGAACTGCTATCTGACGTCAGGTATAATACCAACTAGCATGTTCCCGACGAGTCCTGTCCGGTGTGCTCATAACCCAATGAGCTTCTGTATACATCTTAGGTGAACCAACTGACACCAATGGCTTGTGAGACAGGCCACCGCCCCTCGTCGGGCTCTCGACTGTATACACTAGTCTACTAATGGAGTATCGATGCCCAGTCTCGAAAACTCCCATGACTAGGGACCACTTTAAGGATGTGCTTATAGACTACCCAACACTCACGTATATGATCGCCATCATACTGCTGGTAGTCAAGCAAGAGTCCTATGGGCTCTATCAATGTGCAATAGTAACCTGTAATGTCACCTAAAGCATGTACACGATGATAAAGATAAACCAGATAACAAACTATCATCTTGAGTAAGACTGTCCTACCGGTATAGGTCCTCCCTCAATCATTGCAATCACGTGCCTGTGATCCAATAATTAACTCTGAGGGCACTATATCCAACAATCTCCCACTTGCACTCAAGGCTAATTATTGCGATGTCGCATACTCACAGCCTGTGTGATACCGAACACCCACCTCCTCTACTAATCAGTCTCACAAATCCCGTTTGTGAAACTATTGCGTTCGAGGAATAGCCTCAGTGTGTGATCCGCCCTAATGTTTCTTTCTATGTCTCTCTTTATCTCAAGTTTGCGGAGAAACCCATCTCCCGAAATGAGCAATACCTGTTTTAGAATATGTTTGGATATCTGTTTGGATATCTGATGGGACCTAGTTCATAAATGAACTCCAAATCCAAACTTCTTAGACTGTATCGTCAACTGAACATAATTAGTATCCTGCGTCAAGCCTCCCTCATTGTCCGCTTGGATCACCTGTCCAAACCACTGCCCCTTGTCAGAGGGAAAACTATAACTCTGACAGTCACTCTGTCATTCAGGTCACCTTGGAAGCTTGGAATGATAACCGTCTCATAAAAGAGGCGGTTGTTATCATATCCCTAAAACATCCACTTATGTTCTAAAACTGCTTCCGAATGTTTCTCCAGGATAGGATTAATATCAAGTTATTGCATCTAGTGCAAAAACACAACATCTGGTGTGGTACCTGACATCGCATGATTGACTCAATTGCCTAAGCAATTGATTTGCCAATCATGCACATCCCTCTCCCTTTAGTCTGTAAGACACCGTAAGTGAGGGTGACTCCATCACCTGCAGGTATAGTACCGTGCCAGGAGTCGTCCATTCTAAAACACTTTCAGAATGCTGTCTAAGTACCCTGATTGGAAAACTTCCCAAATCTATATCTAAAACTATAGATCTAGTAATCAGAATGTCTGATATTATATCTATATCTTATGTGGAGAAACCACTGTGTGACAACCAAAGTATAACCGATCGTAGTATAGGAATTTCACTTCCTACAATGTGTATGTCATCCATATACCAGGACTCACACCCTACTACATTCTTAACAGATCCATCCCCTATTCTGATGAAGTCAAACCTATGACTGTCACATCAGAAATAGATGATCTATCTCTACTATATCTGCTATAGTCCATAAATAGACATAAGCTACTTGTCCACTATGCTTCCGCTGCTCACACTGACTACGACAACCCTTTGCCAGAGTCATATACACATGCACTTCTAGAGCTAGTTTAGAACGACGATATACTCATCCTCCTGCCGGGTCTCATAGCCTGGAACAACAGTAGTATCAAGTCTGGGTAAACAAGAACCTCCCTGTCACCGTCCTTGAGGCTACCGGAGTACCTCTCGGGTGCCTGAGGTTACCCATCATATCTGCGAAGTGGCTAATAGAATGTCAAGCCAGATTGAATCTTTAGGTTTTTATCAAATTTGCAGTAATCGTTTGCATTTCTGGAATCACTTCCATTTTTACCATACTCCCACTACTGTTTTCTGAAAAAATCCATTTTTCTAAAACTGTGGCGAGTCAAGAACAATATCACTATTGATCTTCCAGATGGTAGAAAGTCAATCCTCGTCATAGCCTGGGCTAACCCACAAATAGACATTTCAGAAACGCGCCTTGAGTTATCCAGAGTCTTATTTTAAGAATAAGCCGGACAACTCCCCGTACCTTAACATTGTTAAGATATGAACTATTCTATATCCAATATAGAAACAGAGGCACTGATTTAATTGTTACCAGATTCAAATCATGCAGCTTTCTCCAGTGCATGTCAACTAAATGGAGAGAGGCCGATCAGCATTACTCAACTTAGGAATACATCTAGATATGAGTAACCTGAAAGAGAAGAAAGTTCTCATAATTATTACTATCAACTGAATACCATACACAAGTATCTACATCTTCGATCACCTTGAAGAATCCTGATACTTGCAATACTTGGTTCTCTACTTTATTCATATACCTATAACTTCTCAAAACTTGGATCTTGCATTTCTACGAAACACATGTCTAAGAACTAGAGAAGTCACAAGTAAACAGAATATAGTACGAGTACCAACCCCTCTATCCTAATGGACACTGGACAACATACAATACTCTGTATAAGTCCCATGAGTCTAAAACTCATTCACTGTGTGTCGTAGGTTGAAAATTGTACTTTTGGTTAAGAATAATTACACCGCTGATTAATGCTCCTTACCTAACCATCCACTGATATAGGTAAATGTCATAGACATAATTTCAAAAAGTTATATCTCACTTTATAAAAATAAACGTACAGATATATCAATTTGAAATTGGTCCATAACAACTGATATTCAAAACCAAATATTTGTCGTCCAGCAAACAACCCAGGCGATTTCCTCAAATATCACCAATTATAATGAATCGGGATATAATGAGGATGATCACCCAATTCCCAATTATTTACTCCCACTCATCATCTGTAAAACCATACAGATGTGAGAATCAAACCTGGTAAATACATACCCTGGAGTAAGGACTAATTGGGAAATAAGTTTTCTTTTAACAATACACAGTGAAACTGAAACATGTAAATGTTTCGAAGGGGTATCTGGGTATTCCTAGTAATGCCTCTTCCATTATCAGATTCACAACTGTAACCGTATATTTCTTTGCCATCTCTCCAAATCCCTTTATATGTCTTTACTCATTACCTTCTGTACACCCGTTTAGAGTAAATGGTTTTCTTCCTTCCCTACCGTTTGGCACCAGCCTATGGTTTGGAAGAAGACTATCGAATAAGCATAATGGGTTTACTGTCCTAATCCTAGAAGCACTCGCAACCCGAGAGAAGGTAAAGATAAAAGTCAACTGAATAAAACCTTATTCCTATTTCTCCTGATCCAGAATCCATCCCCGAAATGGAACAAGTTCCTTCGAGTTCGTATATAACCATACGATGGAGTATCCAAATAACTGTGGATCTTCGTGGTGATACGGAGAGTTCTGGAGAAATACAAAGGTGATGTAGGATTGGAGAAGAAATACTTGGTTTGGTCGTGAATTGCAGTCGCAATTTACTTTGCCCTCTTATTAATCCCTTATTTGTCTTTACTTAATACCTTCTGTACACCTTTTAGGCTGAATGGTTTTCTTCATACCCTATCTTTCGGCACCTGCCTATGGTTTGGATGAAGACTATCCAATTAGCGTAATAGGTGTACTGTCCTTATCCAAGGAGCACTCACAACCTGAGAGGAGGTAAAAAGAAAAGACAACTGAATAGTCCTATTCATTTTCCCCAGAACCGGAAACCATCCCCAAATCTGGAACAAGTTCCTTCCAGTTCGTATATAACCATACGATGGTTTTATAAAATGGAAGTGGATGTTTGTAGTAATACGGGGTGTTCTGGAGAAAAGGGTAAAAGTAGGAGTGGCAATGATGTTGGAGATAGTGCCCTCAGAGTCAATTATTGGATCACAGGCACGTGATTGCAATGATTGAGGGAGGACCTATGCCAATAGGACAGTCTTACTCAAGATGATAGTATGCTATCTGGTTTATCTTTGTCATCGTGTACTGCTTTAGGTGACCTTACAGGTCACTATTGCACGTTGATAGAGCCCCTAGGATTCTTTCTTGACTGCCAGCAGTATGAGGGCGATCATATACGTGGGAGTTGGGGTCTACAAGCACATCCTTAAACGGTCCCTAGTCGTGGGAGTTACGAGACAGGGCATCGATACTCCAGAGTAGACTAGTGTATACAGTCGAGACCCCGACGAAGGGTGGTGGCCGGTCTCACAAGCCACTGGTGTCAGTTGGTTCACCTAAGATATATACAGGTGCTCATTGGGTTATGAGTATACTGGACAGGACTCACCGGGAACATGCTAGTTGGTCTTATACCTGACGTCAGATAGCAGTTCCCTGGTGACATGTGTACAGGTTAGTTCATCGGCCTGAGATCGTCATTTTTCTCGTATGAGTTCCCACTGTACTTTGATTACTACCCTACCACGCTCAAAGGAGACGTGCAAACAGGTTTTAGTTGGGTACAGGCCCGAGCCATATGGAGGCAGTGAGCGGATCTGCAGGGGTTCATCTCTTCCGGTATTGGGGGTGAGGTCACGCTGTGTCTTGGACAGCCATTACACGAAGTCCTTGGCCAAGGCAGGAGATTTACTAGTAGGTATTCTAGTAGTATTTCAGGGTGCTCTGGGCTACACTCCGACACGACTTGTACCGCTTTTGGGGGTCTGACTTTTACCAACCCCCTAGGCCCGCCATGCGATGCTCATAGACGAACGGACCGGACTGTACGGATATTGTCACTGGCAGGCTCAGTAGAGTGTCAGGATGAGTTCGCTCATCGACGTCCCTTTTGGTCAATACCTGGTAGCCCATTACGTATGGCTAATACCTCTGACGTGCTAGTGGTTAAATCCATAACCAAAGTATTGACGAGTCTTTAGAGTCCCCCCACAGACCGTTTCTCAAGTTTCGGGCGAAACGCTGTAGAGGCCGTATGGAGATATAGGAGGGTTCGATCATATACGTGCGGTATTGCACGGATCATGATCAGACGGACAATACTAGCGGGCTTTGGTTTAAGACGGATCCTAGTATTGTACAGTGTAGATTTTGTCTCATTGCATTTGTATTCGGTCGCAATACAAATGCGGGTATTTATATACAGTCGGGGTTTTTTCCTGTAATTTATTACGGGATCAGTTTTTTGAAGCTGCCAATTTGCATTCCGTTTCAGCCATTTTCCTTTGTTTCCATTCTTTGGCTGAAATTTGGTGGGGGGGTTGTACAATTAACAATTGAGAAGACTTTTGCATCATGATGGTTTCATGATGGTGCACCATCCATTGACTTCATTTGACTTCATCATGGCTTGACTTTTGTGATGACATGGGTTTGATGATGTTTTTATGAGTGTGAGACTTTGTTGTGATAAATTCCTCATGATCACCAATTTTTATCTCTCTTACATTATTCTTTTGGCTCACTCCCTCTTCTCATTCTTGATGCCAAGGTGGCCGGCCATTTCTATGTTGGGGCTGTCCAAATTGGTGCGGGGATTTTTGTTCTCTTCATGCTTGCCAAAAAAAAATCCCCAAGTTCATCTCAAAATGTTTTCATCTCATTCCTCCACTAAAAAGGGCAACTTCATACAACCCCATGAGACATAAGTTCTACAGATTTCCTACAGCATTCTTGGACATGTCGACTCGCCAACTTCGTGCCCGAGTTGCCTCGGTCCACAGGTGGGAGCCCGTAAAAGAACCCGGCGATGTGGTTCCCTTCCAACGAGGGGATGAAGACCGGAGATTCCGCGGGGAGATCGGGACGACGACGAGAAGACCGAAGGACACGGATCGCTCGATATATCTCTCTACCTCTTCTCTAGTTAGCTAGGAGTAGGTTAATGGCCCGATCTGGGATTTTAGTGCGCGGTGGTGCCGGTTTACAAGGTCTGTAAAAGTATCGTTTCCGCATTTTGGCCTCGTTCAGACGGCCGGGGCGCCGCCGTGCACTTACACTGGTATCAGAGCCACGCCATTAACCTAGTCTAGCTTGCTCTAACATGTTTAAAAGTTCGATCGATCAGATTTTCCAAAAACCGTATTTTCATTGCATCAGTTTCTGTCGAAATTTTTTTGGCTCGAAATTTTTTTCTGTATGTTGCAAAAATACAATTAGGGAATTCTAAGAGTTCTGTAAAAATTTGGTCACTTGTTGTTACTGTTCAACTGCGGAACCGCGGCCAAACCCATGCTTCGGCCGCGGTTCCGCCGCCACTTAGACTCCTTACTGCACCAAATTTTTACAGAGGGTCTTGGACTTGGAAATGGGGGTTTTGGTATATTATTTTTGGGCCCAGATTTTCTTTTAGTGCTACAGTAGTGCTTAGGGCCCACTTCGGTAAATTTGATCGATCAAAAATTTTAAACATGTTAGTTCACAGTATTTACATTATATCTGCGACCGTGAATGTCACTTAATCGGTAAATCCTGTCTAACTGCTATAGCCCTTTTAGACAGATTTGCGAACGTGACATTCACGTTGATGTTCTGTGTTGTGCTGTGATGTTGCGGATTGGTCGTGGGGGATAGCCTGGATGCAAAGGTAGTACAGTTTAGTAATGTATGTACGTTTGATATTGCGGGGCGAGCATCTGACATGTGGACTGCCGTCACTGCCTGTTTGTATATTATTCTTTTGGGGCATGACCGGGCTAATGTCGATGCACCCGTTGTATGTTTATTTTTACTTTCTGTACTAGGATTACCCCGCGGTGGGGTGCATGGATAGCCGGGTTCTAGAGGGCAACGGGCCTGCATATCATGGCGTTGAGACGGAGGGGGCTTCACTCTAGAATTGGCGGGCTATTCGCCGCACCCGTAGGGGTACAGGTTGACCCAAAGAGGGGTGCCCAAGTTACCAGATTCCGTGAAGTGCTGGGTGGTCCATTCACGTTGCTGAAGGGGGCTGCCTCGCTTCAGGTTTTGGCGGGTAACTTGCCGCGCCCGTAGGGGTTTAGGATTTCATTGCACAAGCTATCCACACGACCAGGGGAACGTCGGGTTTCAGTAGCGGCTCTATGTAACCCGGGGATCCCAGATATCTTTATTGTTCTGTGATACTTATTACATTTCTGTGATGTTGCATTTTATCACGCCTTGAGCGAATATTATATATTGATATATATACTAGTAGATGTTGTATATGTTTTGCATCCGCACTAGTCCAGTCCCCGCTCTATCGTTAATTAAGTAACCTAACGGGTAATGACGGGACCTAGTGGCGAATGCAGATGGCATATACGTACATCATTATTGGTGTGATCAATTGATGGGACTGCGTTGATTTGGATCAATGCAAGCTAAACAAACCTATTCTGATGTTGTTGGAACACTTTTCAAAAAGCTGTTATTGCAAGGGCGTTCTCTTTTGTTTTGCACAGTGGTATTCGGTTATGAATATCCAGCACCTCAGTTGACGAGGCAAGGGCCGAGATCCCTTCACCGGGAGTGACCCCTTGGACAGAAGTTTGCGTCAGGGCAATAACTTCACTATAGTCGTTTACTTTTGCTTTGCATCGTGGTATTCAGTTGGAATATCCTGCACCTCATTCTACGGGGAAAGAGCCGAGATCCCTTCACCGGGAGTGGCCTCTTTAGCAAAGGTTTTCGTCATTATATTTTTATAAAAGCTATCCAGTTCCTTCAACGATATCAAGTTCATTACGTTAATGATTTTCGCCAGAAACCATTCGTAGCCCTCCATCATTTCAGTTAAATATTCGGTAGTATTCAAGCTATGTATTTTGACCTCACGCCAAGGCATAGTGATAGGTAGCTGCCGGATATTTATCTGTTGCATAGATAGAATGCGTTGGTTTGAGACAGTCGTACTGCCATTTTGGCCTATGTCAAGGGTAGGTACGGGTGGGTTCAAATTAACCTAGATAATGATGGGTAGAACCTGACATGTGACTTATGACATTTTGACTTCCCGCCAAGCTCATAAGAGCATAGGGCAAAAATCACATCGGGAGTTTCTAAAGAAACTGAAACTTGCCAGATATACGCATACCTTCTGGAGTGTGATAAGGTGAGCGGATTCCGTCACGTTATCATGCGATGATAGTTGGATCTCGATTCCTACTGATGAGTTGGTTTACTTCTCGGGTGATCCCGACTAATTCTTCTTTCAGGTTTGGGGAAGAATTTGACGTTACAGTGGGAGGTTTCCTGATTAGATAAATTAGTAACCATTCTGATCTAGGATGGAGTGCACGCTGAGTGTTTCTTTTCTCTCTCTTTAGCAGCGACCATGACCCGACCTAGACTATGACTCAGTGACCAAGTTGACCGAACCTTCTTAAACACTGGCTTTTGGATTGTCAGAGTTGCAAACCTCATTGCCACTCCTACTTTTACCCTTTTCTCCAGGACACCCCGTATTGCTACGAACGTCCACTTCCATTGGATAAAACCATCGTATGGTTATATACGAACTCGAAGGAATTTATTCGAGGATGGTTTCCGGTTCTGGAGAAAACGAATAGGACTATTCAGTTGTCTTTTCCTTTAACCTTCTCTCAGGTTGCGAGTGCCCCTTAGATTAGGGGATAGTACACCTATTTCGCAAATTGGATAGTCTTCTTCCAAACCATAGGCAGGTGCCGACCGGTAGGGAATGAAGAAAACCAATTATCCTAACGATGGTGTACAGAAGGTATTATGTAAAGACAAAGAAAGGGATTAGAAGGAGGGCAAAGTAAATTGCGACTGCTATTCACGACCAAACCAAGTATTTATTCGCCAATCCTACATCATCTTTGTATTTCTCCAGAACACTCCGTATCACTACGAAGATCCACAGTTTATTGGATATTCCATCGTATGGTTATTTACGAACTCGAAAGGAACTTGTTCCAGTTCGGAGATGGATTCTGGTTCAGGAGAAATAGGAATAAGGTTTATTCGGTTGTCTTTTTTCTTTACCTTCTCTCAGGTTGCGAGTGCTCCTAGGATTGGGACAGTACACCCATTACGCTTATTGGATAGTCTTCTTCCAAACCATAAGCTGGTGCCGAACGGTTGGGAAGGAAGAAAACCATTTGGCTTAAAGGGGTGTGCAGAAGGTAATGACTAAAAACATATGAAGGGATGTGGAGAGATGGCATAGAAATATACGGTTACAGTTGTGAATCTGGATAATGGAAGAGTCATTACTAGGAATACCCGGATACCCCATCGAAACATTTCAATGTTTCATTTTCACTGTGTACTGTTAATAGAAAACTGATTTCCCAATTAGACACTTGCTCCAGGGTATGTATTTACCAGGTTTGATTCTCACATCTGTATGGTTTTACAGATGATGAGTGGAGTAAGTTATTTGGAATTGGGTGATCATCCTCATCATATCGGGATTCGTTGTAATCGGTGATATTTGAGGAAGTCGCCTGGGTTGTTTGCCGGACGGCAAATATTTGGTTTTGAATATCCGCTGTTATGCACCAATTTCAAATTGATATATCTGTACGTCTATTTTTATAGAGTGAGATATACCTTTTTGAAAATATATCCATGACATTTACCTATATCGGTGGATGGTTAGGTAAGGAGCATTAAACAGCGGTGTAATTCTTCTTAACCATAAGCACAGTTTTCAACCTACGACACACAGGGTTTGAGTTATTAGACTCAGCGGACTTATACAGAGTATTGTATGTTGTCCAGTGTCCATTAGGACATAGGGGTTGGTGCTTGTACTATATTCGGTTTACTTATGACTTCTCTAGTTTTTAGACAAGTGCTTCGTAGAAACGCAAGGTCCGAATTTTGGGAAGTTATAGGTATAAGAATAAAGTAGAGAACCCGGTATTGCAAGTATCAGGATTCTTCAAGGTGATCGAAGATGTAGATACTTGTGTGTGGTATTCAGTTGAAAGTAATGATTAAGTGAACTTGCTTCTCTTTTAGGTTACTCATAACTGGAAGCACTCCTAAGTTGAGTAACGCTGATCGGCCTCTTTCCATTTAGTTGACATACACTGGAGATAGCTGCATGATTTGAATCTGGTTTAATTAAATCAGTGCCTCTGTTTCTATATTGGATATAGAACAGTTCATATCTTGACAATGTTAAAGTATGGGGAGTTGTCCGGCTTATGCTTAAAACCAGACTCCGGATAACTCAAGGCACGTTTCTGTAATAGTTGTTTGTGGGTTGACCCAGGCTATGACAAGAGTTGACGTTCTACCATATGGAAGATCAATAGTGATATTGTTCTTGACTCGCCACAGTTTTAATAAAAATGGAATTTTTCAGAAAACAGTAGTGGGAGTATGGTAGAACTGGAAGTGATTCCAGAACCGCAAACGATTACTTAAAATTTGATAAGAACCTAAAGATTCAATCTGATTTGACATTCCATTGGCCACTCCGCAGACAAGATGGGTAACCTCAGGCGCCCGAGATGTACTCCGGTAGCCTCAAGGACAGTGACAGGGAGGTTCTTGTTTACCCAGAATTTCCATTGCTGTTGTTCCAGACTGTGAGACCCGGCAGGAGGATGAGTATAGCGTCGTTCTAAAGTAGCTTTAGAAGTGTATGTCTATATGACTCTGCCAGAGGGTTGTCGTGGTCAGTGGGAGCAGCGGAAGCATAGTGGACAAGTGGCTTATGTCTATTTATAGACTAAAGCAGATATAGAGGAGATAGATCATCTATTTCTGATATGACAGTCACAGGTTTGACTTCATCAGAATAGGGGATGGATCTGTTGAGAAGGTAGTAGGGTATGATGTCCTGGTATTTGGATGACATACACAGAGTAGGAAGTGAAGTTCCTATACTACGATCGGTTATACTTTGGTTGTCACACAGTAGTTTCTCCACAAGGGACTTGGATATTATATCAAGACATTCTGGTTACTTGATCAATGGTTTTAGATCTAGATTTGGGTAGTTTCCCAATCTTGGTACTTAGACAGCATTCTAAAGGTGCTTTAGAATGGACGACTCCTGGCACGGTGGTGTACCAGCAGATGATGGAGTCACCCTCTCTAAAGGTGTCTTACAGACTAAAGGGGAGAGGGATGTGCATGATTGGCAGATCACTTGCTTAGGCAATTGAGTCAATCATGAGATGTCAAGTACCACACCAGATGTTGTTTTTTGCACGAGATGCAATAAGTTGATATTAATCCAATCCGGGAGAAACAATCGGAAGCAGTTTTAGAACATAAGTGGATGTTCTACGGATATGATAACGACAGCCTCATTCGGGAGACAGTTATCATTCTAGGCATCTAAGGTGACCTGGATGACAGAGTGACTGTCAGAGTTATAGTTTTCCCTCTGACGAGGGGCAGTATTTTGGACAGGTGATCCAAGCGGACACTGAGGGAGGCATGGTGCAAGATACTGATTAAGTTCAGTTGACGATACAGTCTGAGAAGTTTGGATTTGGAGTTCATTATGAGCTAGGTCCCATCATACATCCAAACATATTCTAAGACAGGTATTGCTCATTTCGGGAGATGGGTTTTCTCCGCGAACATGAGATTAAGAAAGACATAGAAAGAAACATCACAGCGGATCCACTCACAGAGGCTATTCCTCGAACGCAATAGTTTCGCAAACGGGTTTTGTGAGACTGATTAGTAGAGAAGTTAGGTGTTCGATATCACACGGGCTGTGAGTATGCGACATCGCAATAATTAGCCTTGAGTGCAAGTGGGAGATTGTTGGAGATAGTGCCCTCAGAGTCAATTATTGGATCACAGGCACGCGATTGCAATGATTGAGGGAGGACCTATGCCGATAGGACAGTCTTACTCAAGATGATAGTATACTATCTGGTTTATCTTTATCATCGTGTATTGCTTTAGGTGACCTTACAGGTCACTATTGCACGTTGATAGAGCCCCTAGGATTCTTGCTTGACTGCCAGCAGTATGAGGGCGATCATATACGTGGGAGCTGGGGTCTACAAGCACATCCTTAAACGGTCCCTAGTCGTGGGAGTTTCGAGACAGGTCATCGATACTCCAGAGTAGACTAGTGTATACAGTCGAGACCCCGACGAGGGGCGGCGGCCGGTCTCACAACCCACTGGTGTCAGTTGGTTCAACTAAGATGTATACAGGTGCTCATTGGGTTATGAGTACACCGAACAGGACTCGCCGGGAACATGCTAGTTGGTCTTATACCTGACGTCAGATAGCAGTTCCCTGGTGACATGTGTACAGGTTAGTTCATCGACCTGAGATCGTCATTTGTCTCGTGTGAGTTCCCACTGTACTTTGATTACTACCCTACCACGCTCAAAGGAGACGAGCAAACAGGTTTTAGTTGGGTACAGTCCCGAGCCACATAGAGGCAGTGAGCGGATCTACAGGGGTTCGTCTCTCCCGGTATTGGGGGTGAGGTCACGCTGTGTCTAGGAGAGCCATTACACGAAGTCCTTGGCCAAGGCAGGAGATTTACTGGTAGGTATTCCAGTAGTATCTCAGGGTGCTCTGGGCTACACTCCGACACGACTTGTACCGTATTTGGGGGTCTGACTTTTACCAACCCCCTAGGCCCGCCATGCGATGCTCATAGACGAACGGACCGGACTGTACGGATATTGTCACTGGCAGGCTCAGTAGGGTGTCAGGATGAGTTCGCTCATCGACGTCCCTTTTGGTCAATACCTGGTAGCCCGTTACGTATGGATAATACCTCTGACAGGCTAGTGGTTAAATCCACAACCAAAGTATTGACGAGTCTTTAGAGTCCCCCACAGACCGTTTCTCAAGTTTCGGGCGAAACGCTGTAGAGGCCGTATGGAGATATAGGAGGGTTCGATCATATACGTGCTGTATTGCACGGATCATGATCGGACGGACAATACTAGCGGGTTTTGGTTTAAGCCGGATCCTAGTATTGTACAGTGTAGATTTTGTCTCATTGCATTTGTATTCGGTCGCAATACAAATGCGGGTATGTATATACAGTCGGGGGTTTTTCCTGTAATTTATTACGGGATCAGTTTTTTGAAGTTGCCAGTTTGCATTCCGTTTCGGCCATTTTCCTTTATTTCCTTTCTTTGGCTGAGATTTTGTGGAGGGGGGTTATTTGCAAATGTGCAATTAACAATTGAGAAGACTTTTGCATCATGATGGTTTCATGATGGTGCACCATCTATTGACTTCATTTGACTTCATCATGGCTTGACTTTTGTGATGACATGGGTTTGATGATGGGTTTATGAGTGTGAGACTTTGTTGTGATAAAGATTCCTCATGATCACCATTTTTTCTCTCTCTCTTGCATTATTCATTTGGCTCACTCCCTCTTCTCATTCTTGATGCCAAGGGGGCCGGCCATTTCTATGTGGGGGCTGTCCAAATTGGTATGGGGGTTTTTGTTCTCTTCATGCTTGCAAAAAAAAATCCCCAAGTTCATCTCAAAATGTTTTCATCTCATTCCTTCATTAAAAAGGGCAACATAATACAACCCCATGAGACATAAGTTCTACAGATTTCCTACAGCATACTTGGACACGTCGACTCGCCAACTTCGTGCCCGAGTTGCCTCGGTCCAGAGGTGGGAGCCCGTAAAAGAACCCGGCGATGTGGTGCCCTTCCGACGAGGAGATCAAGACCGGAGATTCCGCGGGGAGATCGGGACGACGACGAGAAGACCGAAGGACACGGATCGCTCGGTATATCTCTCTACCTCTTCTCTAGTTAGCTAGGAGTAGGTTAATGGCCCAATCCGGGATTTTAGTGAACGGTGGTGCCGGTTTACAAGGTCTGTAAAAGTATCGTTTAAGCATTTTGGCCTCGTTAAGACGGCCGGGGCGCCGCCGTGGACTTACAAATGAGGTATGCAACTCAGACAATCCAAAAGCCAGTGTTTTTAAGAAAGTTCGGTTAACTTGGTCACTGAGTCATAGTCAAGGATCGGGTCATGGTCGCTGCCAAAGAGAGAGAGAATAGAAATACTCAGCGTGCACTCTAACCTCGATCAGAATTGTTATCAATTTATCTAATCAGGAAAGCTCCTACTGTATCGTCAAATTCTCCTCCAAAGCTGAAAGAAGAATTAGTCGGGATCACCCGAGGAGTAAACCAACTCATCAGCGGGAATCGGGATCCAACTATCATCGCATGATAATGTGACCGAATCCACTCACGTTATCATACTCCAGAAGGTATGCGCATATCTGGCAAGTTTCAGGTTCTTTAGAAACTCCCGATGTGATTTTTACCCCATGCTCTTATGACCTTGACGATGGTCAACATATCATAAGTCACATGTCAAGTTCTACCCGTCATTATCCAGGTTAATTTGAACCCACCCGTACATACCCATGACGAAGGCCAAAATAGTAGTACGACTGTCCTAAACCAACTCATCTATCTATGGAGCAGAAAAGAAACAAATAGCTACCATACACTATGCCATGACGAAGGCCAACAAAAATAGCATGAATACTAAGTGCTACCCGTCTGAAATGACGGAGGGCTACGAATGGTTTTTGGCGAAAAACCTTTAACGTAATGAACTTGATATTGTTGAAGGAACCGGATAGCTTTTTATAAAAATATAGTTGCGAAAACCTTTGCTAAAGAGGTCACTCCCGGTGAAGGGATCTCGGCTCTTTCCCCGTAGAATGAGGTGCAGGATATTCCAATTGAATACCTTGATGCGAGGCAAAAAGTAATCGGCTATAGTGAAGTTATTACCTTGACGCAAACTTCTGTCCAAGGGGTCACTCCCGGTGAAGGGATCTCGGCCCTTGCCTTGTCGACTGAGGTAGTGGATATTCATAACCGAATACCACTGTGCAAAACAAAAGAGGATGTCCTGGAAATAACAGCTTTTTGAAAAATGTTCCAACAACATCAGAATAGGTTTGTTTAGCTTGCATTGATCCGAATCAATGCAGTCCCATCAATTAATCACACCACAAAAGAACAAAAATATGATGTACGTATATGCCATCCGCATTCGCCACTGGCTCCCGTCATCACCCGTTAGGTTACTTAACTAACGACAGAGCGGGGACTGGACTAGCGCGGGTGTAAAACATATACAACATCTAGTAGTATATATATCAATATATAATAATCGCTCCAGGCGTGATAAAATGCAACATCACAGAGAGTAATAAGCATCAGAGAACAATACAGATAATCTGGGATCCCTGGGTTTCATAGAGCCGCTACTGAAACCCGACGTTCCCCTGGTCGTGTAGATAGCCTGTGTAATGAAATCCTAGACCCCTACGGGCGCGGCAAGTTACCTGCCAAAACCTGAAGAGAGGCAGCCCCCTTCAACCAAGTGAATGGACCACCCAGCACTTCACGGAATCCGGTAACTTGAGCACCCCTCCTTGGGTCAACCTATACCCCCTACGAGTGCGGCGAATAACCCGCCAATTCTAGAGTGAAGCCCCCTCCGTCTCAAAGCCATAAGATGCGGGCCTGTTGCCTTCTAGAACCCGGCTACCCGAGCACCCCTCCGCGGGGTAATCCTAGTACAGAAAGTAAAATATATATACAACGGGTACATCGACCTCAGCCCGGTCGTGCCCCAAAAGAATAATATACAAATAGGCAGTGACGGCAGTCCGCATGTCGGACGCTCACTCCGCAATATCAAATATACAAATATAACCAAACTGTACTACCATTGCTCCAGGCTATCCACCATGACAAATCCGCAACATACAGCACAACACAGAACATCAACATGAATGTCACGTTAGCAAATCCGTCTAAAAGATCTATGGCAATTAGACAAGACTTACTGATCAAATGATATTCACGGTCGCAGATATAATGTAAGTACTGTAAACAAACATATTTAAAATTTTCGATCGACAAAATTTCCCGAAGTGGGCCCCAAGTACAATACCCAGTACTCAAAATAATCTGGGGAAAAACAAAAAATTCCTGAAACCCCAATTCCAAGTCAGAGACTACAGTAGAAACTTTAGTGCAGTGAAGCTACAGAATGGCGGTGGAACCGCAGCCAGAACAGGGTTATTGCCGCGGTTCCGCGGTGGCACTGTAGAATCATGCAACCTAATTTTCACAGTTGACTTAGAAAAGCCTGCCTGATTTTCTGCAATACTCAAAATAATTTTTTCACGACAAAAAAAATTAGACAGAAACTTGACTTTTGAATTTGCGGTTTCGGAAATTTTGTTCGATCGATGATCTAAACACGTTAGAGCAAGATAGTAAAGGTTAATGGCGTGGCTTTGATACCAATGTAAGTCTACGGTAGCGCCCCGGCCGTCGATCCGATGCGAAAATGCGGAAACGAAAACTTTTTCTAAACTTGAAACCGGCGCTATCGCTGACTTTAATCCCGGATCGAACCATTAACCTATAACTAGTAAACTAGAGAAATGTTAGATAGGCTATACCGATCGATCTGTGTCCTTCGGTCTTTGGCCACCATCCCAAACTCCTCGCGGCATCTCCGGTCTTCTCGTCGAAAGGGCACCATATCAATGAGTCTTTTTATGGGCTCCCACCTCTGAACCGAGGCAACTCGGACATGAAGTTTGCTAGCAGATGTGTCCAAGGTTGTTGTAGAATGAGTGTAGAACGCTTTGTCTCGAGGGTTAATCGAAGTTGCCTTTAGGAAGTGCAAGGAGAAATGGGCTTTGGAATTGAGCTAAGAATTTTTGTGCAAATGAAATGAGATCAAATCCTCCCACCGAAAAAATGGACAGCCCCATAAAGCGCTTGGGCACTTGCTGGAAAAACACAAATAGGGAGGTGAGTGTAGGAGCAAAGTTTAAGGGCACGGCGGCGCCCCGGCCTCCATCCTGAGGCCAAAATGCGGAAGCGGTGATATACTTAAATTTTTCATGAACTGGCACCACCGCGCACTAATACCCGGATCGAACCATTAACTAGTCCTAGCTAACTACAAGATTGGGAAGAGAGATATACCGACTGATCCAAGTCCTCCGGTCTTCTCGTCGTCGTCCCGATCTCCCGCGGAATGTCCTGTCTCCAACTCGTCGCCGGAAGTGCACCACATCGCCTACATCTTTTACGGGCTCCTACCTCAATGCCGAGGCAACTCGGGCACGAAGCTGGCTAGTCGACGTGCCCAAGATTTGCTGTAGAATGTCTAGTGAGCAAGTCTCATTTGGGGTTGTGGAATTGCCTTATTGGTGGAGGAAATGATATGAGCTTGTGGAGATGAAACATGTGGGATTTTACAAAGCTAGAAGAACAAAAATCCCAGCCCAAGAAATTTGGACAGCCCCCTCCCTCATTGTGGCCGACCATGTAAATGGTGGTGGAGAGAAAATGAGAGTGAGTGAAGGAGTGTCTCAAAAGATAATCAACCTCATAATGCAAGAGAGAGAGGGAAAAACTATCATGCACAAGCATGATAACAACCTAAAACCAACACTCCACAACCATATCATAACCCATCATCAAGCATGATGACTTCAAAAAGTCAAGCCATCATCAAGAAGTCAAGAAGTCAAGGTCAATGGATGGTGCACCATCATGATGCAACAAAAAGCAAAGACCACCCTCCACAAATGCTTATTTGCAATAATGCAAATAAGCCCTCCTCCACCAATTTTCGGCCAATGAACGATACAAAGGAAATTGGCCGAAACGGAAAGCAAACTGGCAACTCCAGAAAACTGGTCCCGTAATAAATTACAGGAAAACCCCGATACTGTGTATACACACCCGCATCTGTATTCCGACCGAAATACAAATGCAATGAGACAAAATCTACATTGTACTATACTAGGATCCGGCTTAAACCAAAGCCGGCTAGTAATATCCGTTCGATCCTGATCCGTGCAATACCGCACGTATCTGATCGAACCCTGCCATATATCCATACGACCTATAGTACAAACTGTCCGATTCTGATCCGTGCAATACCGCACGTATCCGATCAGACCTTGCCACATCTCCATACGGCGTCTACAACTTTTCGCCCGAAAGCTTGAGTAACTGAATGTGGGGGACTCTAAAGACTCGTCAACACCTTGGTTGTGGATTTAACCACTAGCACGTCAGAGGTATAAGCCAATACGTAACGGGCTACCAGGTATTGACTAAAAGGGACGTCTGTGAGCGAACTTAGCCTGACAACCCTACTGAGCCTGACAGTGACAATATCCGTACAGTCCGGTCCGTTTGTCTATGAGCATCGCATGGTGGGCCTAGGGGGTTGGTAAAAGTCAGACCCCCAAAAGCGGTACAAGTCGTGTCGGAGTGTAGCCCAGAACACCCTGAGATACTACTGGAATACCTACCAGTAAATCTCCTTGCCTCGGCCGAGGGCTTCGTGTAATGGCTCTCCTAGACACAGCGCGACCTCACCCCCAATACCGGGAGAAACGAACCCCTGAAGATACGCTCACTGCATCCATGTGGCTCGGGACTGTACCCAACTAAAACCTGTTTGCACGACTCCTTTGAGCCGTGGTAGGGTAGTAATCAAAGTACAGTGGGAACTCATACAAGACAAATGACGATCCCCAGGTCGATGAACTAACCTGTACACATGTCACCAGGGAACTGCCATCTGACGTCTGGTATATGACCAACTAGCATGTTCCCGGAGAGTCCTGTCCGGTGTACTTATAACCCAATGAGCACCTGTATACATCTTAGGTGAACCAACTGACACCAGTGGCTTGTGAGACCGGCCACCGCCCCTCGTCGGGGTCTCGACTGTATACACTAGTCTACTCTGGAGAATCGATGCCCTGTCTCGAAACTCGCACGACTAGGGACCTTTTAAGGATGTGCTTATAGACCTCCAGCTCCCACTTATATAATCGCCCTCATACTGCTGGTGGTTAAGCAAGAATCCTAGGGGCTCTATCAACGTGTAATAGTGACCTGTCAGATCACCTAAAGCTGTACACGGTGATAAAGGTAAACCAGATAGCATACTATCATCTCGAGTAAGATTGTCCTATTGGGATAGGTCCTCCCTCAATCATTACAATCACGTGCCTGTGACCCAATAATTGACTCTGAGGGCACTATCTCCAACAATCTCCCACTTGTACTCAAGGCTAATTATTGCGATGTCGCATACTCACAGCCTGTGTGATACCGAACACCCAACTCCTCTACTAGTCAGTCTCACAAAGCTAGTTTGCGAAACTATTGCGTTCGAGGAATAGCCTCAGTGAGCGGATCCGCCTTGATGTTTCCTTCTATGTCTCTCTATATCTCATGTTCACGGAGAAAGCCATCTCCCGAAATGAGCAATACCTGTCTTAGAATGTGTCTGGATGTCTGATGGGACCTAGCTCATAAATGAACTCCAAATCCAAACTTCTTAGACTGTATCGTCAACTGAACTCAATCAGTATCCTGCGCCATGCCTCCCTCAGTATTTCCTTGGACCACCTGTCCAAAATACTGCCCCTCGTCAGAAGGAAAACTATAACTCTGACAACCTCCTTGTCGTCCAGGTCACCTTGGAAGCTTGGAATGATAACTGTCTCTCGAATGAGGCTGTCGTTATCATATCCCTAGAACATCCACTTATGTTCTAAAACTGCTTCCGACTGTTTCTTTAGGATTGGATTAATGTCAACTTATTGCACCTAGTGCAAGAACAACATCTGGTGTGGTACATGACATCTCATGATTGACTCAATTGCCTAAGCAAGTGATCTGCCAATCATGCACATCCCTCTCCCCTTTAGTCTGTAAGACAGCTTTAGAGAGGGTGACTCCATCACCTGCAGGTACATTACCGTGCCAGGAGTCGTCCATTCTAAATACTCTTAGAATGCTATCTAAGTACCCTGATTGGAAAACCACCCAAATCTAGATCTAAAACCATAGATCTATTAACCAGTATGTCTGATATAATATCCAAGTCTCATGTGGAGAAACTACTGTGTGACGACCAAAGTATAACCGATCGTAGTATAGGAGTTTCCTTTCCTACTCTGTGTTTGTCATCCAAATACCGTGACATCACACCCTACTACCTTCTCAACAGATCCATCCCCTATTCTGGTGAAGTTAAACCTATGACTGTCACATCAGAAATGGATGATCTATCTCCGCTACATCTGCTTTAGTCTATAAATAGACATAAGCCACATGTCCACCATGCTTCCGCTGCTCCCACTGACCACGACAACCCTCTGGCAGAGTCATATATACGTACACTTCTAAAACCAGTTTAGAACGACGCTATACTCATCCTCCTGCCGGGTCTCACAGTCTGGAACAACAGCTATGGCAAGTATGGGTAAACAAGAACTTCCCTGTCACCGTCCTTGAGGCTACTGGAGTACCTCTCGGGTGCCTGAAGTTACCCACCGTATCTGCGGAGTGGCCAATGGAATGCCAAACCAGATTGAATCTTTAGGTTCCTTATCAAATCTTCAGTAATCGTTTGTGGTTCTGGAATTACTTCCAGTTCTACCATACTCCCACTACTGTTTTCTGAAAAAATCCATTTTTAATAAAACCGTTGCGAGTCTAGAACAATATCGCTATTGTTCATCCAGATGGTAGAAAATCAACCCTCGTCAAAGCCTGGGTCAACCCACAAACAGCCATTACAGAAACGTGCCCTGAGTTGTCTAGTGTCTGGTTTTAATCATAAACCGGACAACTCCCCGTACCTTAACATCGTTAAGATATGAACTGTTCTATATCCAATATAGAAACAGAGGCACTGATTTAATTGAACCAGATTCAAATCATGCAGCTGTCTCCAGTGCATGTCAACTTAATGGAAGGAGGTCGATCAGCGTTACTCAACTTAGAAACGCTTCCAATTATGAGTAACCTGAAAGAGAATCAAGTTCTCTTTATCACTACTATCAACTGAATACCATTGACAAGTATCTACATCGTCGATCACTTTGAAGAATCCCGATACTTGCTACACCTGGTTCTCTACTCTATTCAAATACCTATAACTTCTCAAAATTCGGACCGTGTGTTTCCACGAAACACCTGTCTAAAAAGTAGAGAAGTCATAAGTAAACCGAATATAGTACGAGGACCAACCCCTCTGTCCTGATGGACCCTGGACAACATACAATACTCTGTATAAGTCCCTTGAGTCTGATAACTCATTCACTGTGTGTCGTAGGTTGAAAACTGTACTTATGGTTAAGAAGAATTACACCGCTGTTTAATGCTCCTTACCTAACCATCTACTGATATAGGTAAATGTCGTAGACATAATTTCAGAAAAGTATATCTCACTCTATGAAAATAGACGTACAGATATATCAATTTGAAATTGGTGCATAACAGCGGATATTCAAAACCAAATATTTGCCGACCGGCAAACAGCCCAGGTGATTTCCTCAAATATCACCGATTACAACGAATCCTGATATAATGAGGATAATCACCCAATTCCCAATAACTTACTCCCACTCATCATCTGTAAAACCATACAGATGTGAGAATCGTACCTGGTAAATACATACCCTGGAGTAAGTATCTAATCGGGAAATCAGTTTTCCTTCAACATTACACAGTGAAACTGAAACATTGAAATGTTCCGATGGGGTATTCTGGTATTCCTAGTAATGCCTCTTCCAGATTCACGACTGTAACCGTATAGTTCTTTGCCACCTCTCCAAATCCCTTCATATGTCTTTAGTCTTTACCTTCTGCACACCCCTTTAGGCCAAATGGTTTTCTTCCTTCCCTACCGTTCGGCACCAGCCTATGGTTTGGAAGAAGACTATCCAATAAGCATAATGGGTGTACTGTCCTAATCCTAGGAACACTCGCAATGCGAGAGAAGGTGAAGATAAAAGACACCTGAATAAACCTTATTCCTATTTCTCCTGAACCAGAATCCATCCCCGAACTGGAACAAGTTCCTTTCGAGTTCGTATATAACCATACGATGGAATATCCAATAAACTGTGGATCTTCGTAGTGATACGGAGTGTTCTGGAGAAATACAAAGGTGAAGTGGGAGTGGTAATGAAATACTTGGTTTGGTCGTGAATATCTGTTGCAATTTACTTTGCCCTCTTACTAATCCCTTGCTTTGTCTTTACTTAATACCTTCTGTATACCATCGTTAGGCTAATTGGTTTTCTTCCTTCCCTACCGGTCGGCACCTGCCTATGGTTTGGAAGAAGACTATCCAATTTGCGTAATAGGTGTACTATCTCCTAAACCAAGGAGTACTCGCAACCTGAGAGAAGGTAAAAGGAAAAGACAACTGAATAGTCCTATCCGTTTTCTCCAGAACCTGAAACCATCCTCGAATTCCTTCGAGTTCGTATATAACCATACGATGGTTTTGTCCAATGGAAATGGACGTTCGTAGTAGTACGGGGTGTCCTGGAGAAAAGGGAAAAAGTAGGAGTGGTAAAGAGGTTTGCAACTCTGACAATCCAAAAGCCAGTGTTCAAGAAGGTTCGGTCAACTTGGTCACTGAGTCATAGTCTTAGGGTCGGGTCATGGTCGCTGCCAAAGAGAGAGAGAGAAAAGAAACACTCAGCGTGCACTCTAACCTAGATCAGAATGGTTACCAATTTATCTAATCTGGAAACCTCCCACTGTACCGTCAAATTCTTCTCCAAACCCAAAAGAAGAATTAGTCGGGATCACCCGAGGAGTAAACCAACTCATCAGCGGGAATCGGGATCCAACTATCACCGCATGATAACGTGACGGAATCCGCTCACGGTATCACACTCCAGAAGGTATGCGCATATCTGGCAAGTTTCAGTTCTTTTGAAACTCCCGATGTGATTTTTACCCCATGCTCTTATGACCTTGGCGTGAGGTCAAAATATCATAAGTTACATGTCAAGTTCTACCCATCATTATCCAGGTTAATTTGAATCCACCCGTACATTGTAAGTGCACGGTGGCGCCCCGGCCGTCGATCCGACGCCGGAATGCGGAAGCGGTGAAAACTTAAATTTTGCGGACTTAGCAAACCGGCACCACCGCGCACTAAACACCCGGATCGAAACCATTAACTAGTCCTAGCTAACTACAAGATGAGGAAGAGATATACCGACGATCCAAGTCCTCCGGTCTTCTCGTCATGGTCCCGATCTCCTGCGGAAAGTCCCGTCTCCTCCTCGTCGCCGGAAGTGCACCACATCGCCTTCTTCTTTTACGGGCTCCCACCTCAATGCCGAGGCAACTCGGGCACGAAGCCGGCTACTCGACGTGTCCAAGGTTCGCTGTAGAATATGTAGTCGTCAAGTCTCATTTGGGGTTTTGGAGATTTGCCATTTGGTGGAGGGATGATACAAACTCATAGAGGTGGAACTTGTGGGATTTTTCCTAAAGCAAAAGAGCAAAAATCCCACATGAACAAATTTGGACAGCCCCCTTTGGGAAGTGGCCGACCATGCATATGAGGGAGAGTGAGAATGAGGAGGTTGTATCAAAAGAATATGAGAGAGGCCAATAATAATACCCATACAAGAGAGAGAGAGGAAAGGTTATCATCCAAAAAGGAAATGATCACAAGTGTAAACTAACACTCCACCAACCTCACCCCTCATCATCATCAACCATCATGTCCCTCCATCATCATACATAAGTCAAGCCATGATGAGGTTATGAAGTCAAGCCATCATGAAGAAATCAAGTCAAAGGATGGTGCTATCATGATACAACAATAAGCAAATACCCCCTCCGCAAATGCCTATTTGCAACAATGCAAATAAGCCCTCCTCCACCAATCTTCGGCCAATGAACGGAACAATGGAAATTGGCCGAAACGAAAAGCAAACTGGCAACTCCAGAAAACTGGTCCCGTAATAAATTACAGGAAAACCCCGATACTGTGCATACACACCCGCATTTGTATTTCGACCGAAATACAAATGCAATGAGACATAATCTACACTGTACTATACTAGGATCCGGCTTATACCAAAGCCGGCTAGTAAAATCTATTCGATCCTGATCCGTGCAATACCGCACGTATCTGATCGAACCCTGCCATATAACCATACGGCCTATAGTACAAACTGTCCGATCCTGATCCGTGCAATACCGCACGTATCTGATCGGACCTTGCCATATCTCCATACGGCCTCTACAACCTTTCGCCCGAAAGCTGAGTAACTGAATGTGGGGGACTCTAAAGACCCGTCAACACCTCGGTTGTGGATTTAACCACTAGCACGTCAGAGGTATAAGCCAATACGTAACGGGCTACCAAGTATTGACTAAAAGGGACGTCTGTGAGTGAACTCAGCCTGACAACCCTACTGAGCCTGTCAGTGACAATATCCGTGCAGTCCGGTCCGTTCGTCTATGAGTATCGCATGGCGGGCCTAGGGTGTTGGTAAAAGTCAGACCCCCAAAAGCGGTACAAGTCGTGTCGGAGTGTAGCCCAGAACACCCTGAGATACTACTGGAATACCTACCAGTAAATCTCCTTGCCTTGGCCAAGGACTTTGTGTAATGGCTCTCCTAGACACAGCACGACCTCACCCCCAATACCGGGAGAGACGAACCCCTGAAGATACGCTCACTGCCTCCATGTGGCTCGGGACTGTACCCAACTAAAACCTGTTTGCACGACTCCTTTGAGCCGTGGTAGGGTAGTAATCAAAGTACAGTGGGAACTCACACGAGACAAATTACGATCCCCAGGTCGATGAACTAACCTGCACACATGTCACCAGGGAACTGCCATCTGACGTCTGGTATATGACCAACTAGCATGTTCCCGGCGAGTCCTGTCCGGTGTACTCATAACCCAATGAGCACCTGTATACATCTTAGGTGATCCAACTGACACCAGTGGCTTGTGAGACCGGCCACCGCCCCTCGTCGGGGTCTCGACTGTATACACTAGTCTACTAATGGAGTATCGATGCCCAGTCTCGAAACTCCCACGACTAGGGACCTTTTAAGGATAAGCTTATAGACCCCCAGCTCCCACTTATATGATCGCCCTCATACTGCTGGTGGTCAAGCAAGAATCCTAGGGACTCTATCAACGTGTAATAGCGACGTGTCAGGTCACCTAAAGCAGTACACGATGATAAAGGTAAACCAGATAGCATACTATCATCTCGAGTAAGACTGTCCTACCGGGATAGGTCCTCCCTCAATCATTACAATCACGTACCTGTGACCTAATAATTGACTCTGAGGGCACTATCTCCAACAATCTCCCACTTGCACTCAAGGCTAATTATTGCGATGTTGCATACTCACAGCCCGTGTGATACCGAACATCCAACTCCTCTACTAGTCAGTCTCACAAAGCTCGTTTGCGGAACTATTGCGTTCGAGGAATAGCCTCAGTGAGTGGATCCGCTAAGTTGTTTCTTTCTATGTCTCTCTATATCTTAAGTTCGCGGAGAAACCCATCTCCCGAAATGAGCAATACGTGTCTCAGAATATGTCTGGATGTCTGATGGGACCTAGCTCATAAATGAACTCCAAATCCAAACTTCTTAGACTGTATCGTCAACTGAACTTAATCAGTATCCAGCGCGCCATGCCTCCCTCAGTATTGCCTTGGACCACCTGTCCAAAATACTACCCCTCATCAGAAGGAAAACTATAACTCTGACAACCTCCTTGTCGTCCATGTCACCTTGGAAGCCTGGAATGATAACTGTCTCCTGAATGAGGCTGTCGTTATCATCTCCCTAGAACATCCACTTATGTTCTAAAACTGCTTCCGACTGTTTCTCCAGGATTGGATTAATGTCAACTTATTGCATCTAGTGCAAGAACAACATCTGGTGTGGTACTTGACATCTCACGATTGACTCAATTGCCTGAGCAAGTGATCTGCCAATCATGCCCGTCCCTCTCCCCTTTAGTCTGTAAGACACCTTTGGAGAGGGTGACTCCATTACCTGCAGGTACACTACCGTGCCAGGAGTCGTCCATCCTAAATACTCTTAGAATGCTGTCAAGTACCCTGATTGGGAAACCACCCAAATCTAGATCTAAGACCATAGATCTAGTAACCAGTATGTCTGATATAAAATCCATTTCCTTTGTGGAGAAACAACTGTGTGACTACCAAAGTATAACCGATCGTAGTGTAGGAGTTTCTTTTCCTACTCTGTGTATATCATCCAAATACCAGGATATCATACCCTACTACCTTCTCAACAGATCCATCCCCTGTTCTGATGAAGTCAAACCCATGACTGTCACGTCAGAAATAGATGATCTATCTCCGCTACATCTGCTCTAGTCTATAAATAGACATAAGCAACCTGTCCACCAATGCTTCCGCTGCTCCCACTGACTACGACAACCCTCTGGCAGAGTCATATAGACGTACACTTCTAAAACTGGTTTAGAACGACGCTATACTCATCCTCCCGCCGGGTCTCGTAACCTGGAACAACAGCAATGGCAATTGTGGGTAAACAAGAACTTCCCTGTCACCGTCCTTGAGGCTACCGGAGTACCCCTCGGGTGCCTGAAGTTACCCACCTTATCTGCGGAGTGGCCAATGGAATGTCAATCCAGATTGAATCTTTAGATTCCTTATCAAATCTTCAGTAATCGTTTGTGGTTCTGGAATCATTTCCAGTTCTACCATACTCCCACTACTGTTTTCTGAAAAAATCCATCTTTAATAAAACTGTGGCGAGTCTAGAATAATATCGCTATTGTTCATCCAGATGGTAGAAAGTCAACCCTCGTCATAGCCTGGGTCAACCCACAAACAGCCATTACAGAAACGTGCCTTGAGTCGTCCAGTGTCTGGTTTTAATCATAAACCGGACAACTCCCCGTACCTTAACATCGTTAAGATATGAACTGTTCTATATCCAATATAGAAACAGAGGCACTGATTTAATTGAACCAGATTCAAATCATGCAGCTGTCCCCAGCGCATGTCAACTAAATGGAAGAAGGCCGATCAGCGTAACTCAACTTAGGAATGCTTCCAATTATGAGTAACCTGAAAGAGAAGCAAGTTCTCTTTATCATTACTATCAACTGAATACCATATACAAGTATCTACATCTTCGATCACATTGAAGAATCCCGATACTTGCTACACCTGGTTCTCTACTCTATTCAAATACCTATAACTTCTCAAAATTCAGACCCTGTGTTTCCACGAAACACCTGTCTAAAAAGTAGAGAAGTCATAAGTAAACCGAATATAGTACGAGGACCAACCCCTCTGTCCTGATGGACCCTGGACAACATACAATACTCTGTATAAGTCCCTTGAGTCTGATAACTCATTCACTGTGTGTCGTAGGTTGAAAACTGTACTTATGGTTAAGAAGAATTACACCGCTGTTTAATGCTCCTTACCTAACCATCTACTGATATAGGTAAATGTCGTAGACATAATTTCAGAAAGGTATATCTCACTCTATGAAAATAGACGTACAGATATATCAATTTGAAATTGGTGCATAACAGCGGATATTCAAAACCAAATATTTGCCGACCGGCAAACAGCCCAGGTGATTTCCTCAAATATCACCGATTACAACGAATCCTGATATAATGAGGATAATCACCCAATTCCCAATAACTTACTCCCACTCATCATCTGTAAAACCATACAGATGTGAGAATCGTACCTGGTAAATACATACCCTGGAGTAAGTATCTAATCGGGAAATCAGTTTTCCTTCAACATTACACAGTGAAACTGAAACATTGAAATGTTCCGATGGGGTATTCTGGTATTCCTAGTAATGCCTCTTCCAGATTCACGACTGTAACCGTATAGTTCTTTGCCACCTCTCCAAATCCCTTCATATGTCTTTAGTCTTTACCTTCTGCACACCCCTTTAGGCCAAATGGTTTTCTTCCTTCCCTACCGTTCGGCACCAGCCTATGGTTTGGAAGAAGACTATCCAATAAGCATAATGGGTGTACTGACCCAATCCTAGGAACACTCGCAATGAGAGAGGGTGAAGATAAAAGACAACCGAATAAACCTTATTCCTATTTCTCCTGAACCAGAATCCATCCCCGAACTGGAACAAGTTCCATTTGAGTTCGTATATAACCATACGATGGAGTATCCAAATAAACTGTGGATCTTCGTAGTGATACGGAGTGTCCTGGAGAAATACAAAGGTGATGTGGGAGTGGTAACGAAATATTTGGTTTGGTCGTGAATATCTGTTGCAATTTACTTTGCCCTCTTACTAATCCCTTGCTTTGTCTGAACTTAATACCTTCTGCACACCATCATTATGCTAATTGGTTTCCTTCATTCCCTACCGGTCGGCACCAGCCTAAGGTTTGGAAGAAGACAATCCAATTTGCGTAATAGGTGTACTACCCCTAAACCAAGGAGTACTCGTAACCTGAGAGAGGGTAAAAGGAAAAGACAACTGAATAATCCTATCCGTTTTCTCCAGAACCGGAAACCATCCTCGAATAAATTCTTTCGAGTTCGTATCTAACCATACGATGGTTTTGTCCAATGGAAGTGGACGTTCGTAGTAATACGGGATGTCCTGGAGAAAAGGGTAAAAGTAGGAGTGGCAATGAGGTCTGCAACTCTGACAATCCAAAAAGCCGGTGTTTAAGAAGGTTCGGTCAACTTGGTCACTGAGTCATAGTCTTAGGGTCGGGTCAATGGTCGCTGCCAAAGAGAGAGAGAAAAGAAACACTCAACGTGCACTCTAACCTAGATCAGAATGGTCACCAATTTATCTAATCAGGAAACCTCCCACTGTACCTCAAATTCTCCTCCAAACCTGAAAGAAGAATTAGTCGGGGTTACCCGAGGAGTAAACTAACTCATCAGTGGGAATCGGGATCCAACTATCATCGCATGACAACGTGACGGAATCCGCTCACGGTATCACACTCCTGAAGGTATGCGCATATCTGGCAAGTTTCAGTTCTTTTGAAACTCCCGATGAGATTTCTGCCCCATGCTCTTATGACCTTGACTTTGGCCAACAAATCATAAGTCACATGTCAAGTTCTACCCGTCATTCTCCAGGTTGTTTTGAATCCACCCGTACATACCCTTGACTTTGGCCAACAAGGCAGTACGACTGTTCCAAACCAACGCATCTATCTATGCTGCATATGAATAACCAACAGCTACCAAACACTGTGCCTTGACTTTGGCCAACAAACACAGCTTGAATACTATTGACTATCCATATGAAACGACGGAGGGCTACGAATGGTTTCTGGCGAAAACCTTTAACGTAATGAACTTGATATCGTTGAAGGAACGGATAGCTTTTTTAAAAATATAGTGACGAAAACCGTTGCTAAAGAGGTCACTCCCGGTGAAGGGATCTCGGCTCTTTCCCCGTAGAATGAGGTGCAGGATATTCCAACTGAATACCACGATGCAAAGCAAAAGTAATCGGCTATAGTGAAGTTAATGCCCTGACGCAAACTTCTGTCCAAGGGGTCACTCCCGGTGAAGGGATCTCGGCCCTTGCCTCGTCGACTGAGGAGCAGGATATTCCAATGAATACCACGATGCAAAACAAAAGTAAACGTCCTTGCAATAACAGCTTTTTGAAAAGTGTTCCAACAACATCAGATTAGGTTTGTTTTAACTTGCATTGATCCGAATCAATGCAGTCCCATCAATTGATCACACCAAAAAGAACGAAAATATACTGATGTACGTATATGCCATCCGCATTCGCCACTGGGTCCCGTCATTACCCGTTAGGTTAGCTAACTAACGACAGAGCGGGGACTGGACTAGCGCGGATGCAAAACATATACAACATCTACTAATATATATACCAATATATTATATTCGCTCAAGGCGTGAATAAAATGCAACATCACAGAGAATGAACAGCATCACAGAAACAATACAGATATCTGGGATCCCCGGGTTTCACAGAGCCACTACTGAAACCCGACGTTCCCCTGGTCGTGTGGATAGCCTGTGCAATGAAATCCTAGACCCCTACGGGCGCGGCAAGTTACCCGCCAAAACCTGAAGCGAGGCAGCCCCCTTCAGCGACGTGAATGGACCACCCGGCACTTCACGGAATCCGGTAACTTGGGCACCCCTCCTGGGTCAACCTGTACCCCCTACGAGTGCGGCGAATAGCCCGCCAATCCTAGAGTGAAGCCCCCTCCGTCTCAATGCCATGAGATGCGGGCTTGTTGCCCTCCAGAACCCGGCTATCCGTGCACCCCTCCACGGGGCAATCCTAGTACAGAAAGTAAAATATACATACAACGGGTACATCGACCGCAACCAGGTCGTGCCCCAAAATAATAATACAAACAGGCAGTGACGGCAGTCCACATGTCGGACGCTCGCCCCGCAATATCAAATGTACATAATACAACAAAACTGTACTAGCATTGCATCCAGGCTATCCCCACGACCGATCCGCAACATCACAGCAAAAACAAAACATCAACGTGAAAGTCACGTTCGCGAATCCGTCTAACCGGGCTATAGCAGTTAGACCGGATTTACCGATCAAGTGACATTCACGGTCGCAGATATAATGTAAATACTGTGAAAAATGTGTTTAAAATATCCGATCGATCAAAAATTAACAAGTGGGCCCCCAATCAAAACTGTAGCACTCACAGAAAACCTGGGCCCAATTTTAATATTCCAAAACCCATATTTTAAGCCCAGAAGGCCTCTGTAAAAAATTGGTGAAGTGATCTCCACAGTGCGCGGCGGAAGGGCGGCGGGAAGGGGGTTCGCGGCGGTTCCGCGCTCCCACTGTGGAGTTACTTCGTCGAATTTTTACAGAGCTCTTAGATTTTCCAGTACATCAATATTTTACAACCTGAAAAAATTTTTGACATAAAAAATTTCCAACAGAAAACTGATGCTAACAAAATACGGGTTTTGGAACTTTTTGATCGATTGGAAATGCAAACACATTACACAAAGCTAGACTAAGTTAATGGCGAGGCTCTGATACCACTGTAAGTGCACGGTGGCGCCCCGGCCGTCGATCCGACGCCGGAATGCGGAAGCGGTGAAAACTTAAATTTTGCGGACTTAGCAAACCGGCACCACCGCGCACTAAACACCCGGATCGAAACCATTAACTAGTCCTAGCTAACTACAAGATGAGGAAGAGATATACCGACGATCCAAGTCCTCCGGTCTTCTCGTCATGGTCCCGATCTCCTGCGGAAAGTCCCGTCTCCTCCTCGTCGCCGGAAGTGCACCACATCGCCTTCTTCTTTTACGGGCTCCCACCTCAATGCCGAGGCAACTCGGGCACGAAGTCGGCTACTCGACGTGTCCAAGGTTCGCTGTAGAATATGTAGTCGTCAAGTCTCATTTGGGGTTTTGGAGCTTTGCCATTTGGTGGAGGGATGATACAAACTCATAGAGGTGGAACTTGTGGGATTTTTCCTAAAGCAAAAGAGAAAAAATCCCACATGAACAAATTTGGACAGCCCCCTTTGGGAAGTGGCCGACCATGCATATGAGGGAGAGTGAGAATGAGGAGGTTGTATCAAAAGAATATGAGAGAGGCCAATAATAATACCCATACAAGAGAGAGAGAGGAAAGGTTATCATCCAAAAAGGAAATGATCACAAGTGTAAACTAACACTCCACCAACCTCACCCCTCATCATCATCAACCATCATGTCCCTCCATCATCATACATAAGTCAAGCCATGATGAGGTTATGAAGTCAAGCCATCATGAAGAAATCAAGTCAAAGGATGGTGCTATCATGATACAACAATAAGCAAATACCCCCTCCGCAAATGCCTATTTGCAACAATGCAAATAAGCCCTCCTCCACCAATCTTCGGCCAATGAACGGAACAATGGAAATTGGCCGAAACGAAAAGCAAACTGGCAACTCCAGAAAACTGGTCCCGTAATAAATTACAGGAAAACCCCGATACTGTGCATACACACCCGCATTTGTATTTCGACCGAAATACAAATGCAATGAGACATAATCTACACTGTACTATACTAGGATCCGGCTTATACCAAAGCCGGCTAGTAAAATCTATTCGATCCTGATCCGTGCAATACCGCACGTATCTGATCGAACCCTGCCATATAACCATACGGCCTATAGTACAAACTGTCCGATCCTGATCCGTGCAATACCGCACGTATCTGATCGGACCTTGCCATATCTCCATACGGCCTCTACAACCTTTCGCCCGAAAACTGAGTAACTGAATGTGGGGGACTCTAAAGACCCGTCAACACCTCGGTTGTGGATTTAACCACTAGCACGTCAGAGGTATAAGCCAATACGTAACGGGCTACCAAGTATTGACTAAAAGGGACGTCTGTGAGTGAACTCAGCCTGACAACCCTACTGAGCCTGTCAGTGACAATATCCGTGCAGTCCGGTCCGTTCGTCTATGAGTATCGCATGGCGGGCCTAGGGTGTTGGTAAAAGTCAGACCCCCAAAAGCGGTACAAGTCGTGTCGGAGTGTAGCCCAGAACACCCTGAGATACTACTGGAATACCTACCAGTAAATCTCCTTGCCTTGGCCAAGGACTTTGTGTAATGGCTCTCCTAGACACAGCACGACCTCACCCCCAATACCGGGAGAGACGAACCCCTGAAGATACGCTCACTGCCTCCATGTGGCTCGGGACTGTACCCAACTAAAACCTGTTTGCACGACTCCTTTGAGCCGTGGTAGGGTAGTAATCAAAGTACAGTGGGAACTCACACGAGACAAATGACGATCCCCAGGTCGATGAACTAACCTGCACACATGTCACCAGGGAACTGCCATCTGACGTCTGGTATATGACCAACTAGCATGTTCCCGGCGAGTCCTGTCCGGTGTACTCATAACCCAATGAGCACCTGTATACATCTTAGGTGATCCAACTGACACCAGTGGCTTGTGAGACCGGCCACCGCCCCTTGTCGGGGTCTCGACTGTATACACTAGTCTACTAATGGAGTATCGATGCCCAGTCTCGAAACTCCCACGACTAGGGACCTTTTAAGGATAAGCTTATAGACCCCCAGCTCCCACTTATATGATCGCCCTCATACTGCTGGTGGTCAAGCAAGAATCCTAGGGACTCTATCAACGTGTAATAGCGACGTGTCAGGTCACCTAAAGCAGTACACGATGATAAAGGTAAACCAGATAGCATACTATCATCTCGAGTAAGACTGTCCTACCGGGATAGGTCCTCCCTCAATCATTACAATCACGTACCTGTGACCTAATAATTGACTCTGAGGGCACTATCTCCAACATACATACCCTTGACGTAGGCCAAAATAGTAGTACGACTATCCCAAACCAACGCATCTATCTGTACAACAGATAAATATCCGGCAGCTACCAAACACTATGCCTTGGCGTGAGGTCAAAATACATAGCTTGAATACTACCGAATATTTAACTGAAATGATGGAGGGCTATGAATGGTTTCTGGCGAAAACCTTTAACGTAATGAACTTGATATCGTTGAAGGAACGGATAGCTTTTAAAAATATGGTGACGAAAACCTTTGCTAAAGAGGTCACTCCCGGTGAAGGGATCTCGGCTCTTTCCCCGTAGAATGAGGTGCAGGATATTCCAACTGAATACCACGATGCAAAGCAAGAGTAATCGGCTATAGTGAAGTTATTGCCCTGACGCAAACTTCTGTCCAAGGGGTCACTCCCGGTGAAGGGATCTCGGCCCTTGCCTCGTCGACTGAGGAGCAGGATATTCCAACTGAATACCACGATGCTAAACAAAAGTGAACGTCCTTGCAATAACAGCTTTTTGAAAAGTGTTCCAACAACATCAGATTAGGTTTGTTTTAACTTGCATTGATCCGAATCAACGCAGTCCCATCAATTGATCACACGAAAAAGAACGAAAATAATATGACGCACGTATATGCCATCCGCATTCGCCACTGGGTCCCGTCATTACCCGTTAGGTTAGCTAACTAACGACAGAGCGGGGACTGGACTAGCGCGGATGCAAAACATATACAACATCTACTAATATATATACCAATATATTATATTCGCTCAAGGCGTGATAAAATGCAACATCACAGAAATGTACAGCATCACAGAACAATACAGATATCTGGGATCCCCGGATTTCACAGAGCCACTACTGAAACCCGACGTTCCCCTGGTCGTGTGGATAGCCTGCGCAATGAAATCCTAGACCCCTACGGGCGCAGAAAGTTACCCGCCAAAACCTGAAGCGAGGCAGCCCCCTTCAGCAACGTGAATGGACCACCCATCACTTCACGGAATCCGGTAACTTGGGCACCCCTCCTGGGTCAACCTGTACCCCCTACGAGTGCGGCGAATAGCCCGCCAATCCCAGAGTGAAGCCCCCTCCGTCTCAATGCCATGAGATGCGGGCTTGTTGCCCTCTAGAACCCGGCTATCCGTGCACCCCTCCGCGGGGCAATCCTAGTACAGAAAGTAAAATATACATACAACGTGTACATCGACCGCAACCTAGTCGTGCCCCAAAATAATAATACAAACTGGCAGTGACGGCAGTCCACATGTCGGACGCTCGCCCCGCAATATCAAATGTACATGATACAACAAAAACACTGTACTAGCATTGCATCCAGGCTATCCCCCACGACCAATCCGCAACATCACAGCAATACATAGAACATCAACGTGAAAGTTACGTTCGCAAATCCGTCTAACCGGGCTATAGCAGTTAGACAGGATTTACCAATCAAGTGACATTCACGGTCGCAGATATAATGTAAATACTGTGAAATAATGTGTTTAAAATATCCGATCGATCAAATTTTAACAAGTGGGCCCCAAAGTACTACTGTAGCACATCAAGAAATTCTGGGCCCAATATTAATATTCCAAAACCCCTAAAATCATCCCAGAAAGCAACTGGAGAAAAATGACACAGTGATCTGATCATAGTGCTGCGGAACCGCGGCCCAAAGGGGGGTTTGGCCGCGGTTCCGCGCTCCCACTATGGAATCACTCTGTCGAATTTCTACAGTAGCCTTATATTTTCCAGTACATCACTTTTCTGTAACCTGAAAAAATTTTCGACTCCAAAAAATTTCAACAGAAAACTGATGTGAAAAAAAATGCGGATTTTGGAATTTTGGTCGATCGGAAATGTAAACACATTAAACAAAGCTAGACTAAGTTAATGGCGAGTCTCTGATACCACTGTTAGTGCACGGCGGCGCCCCGGCCTCCATCCCGAGGCCAAAATGCGGAAGCGGTGATATACTTAAATTTTTCATGAACTGGCACCACCGCGCACTAATACCCGGATCGAACCATTAACTAGTCCTAGCTAACTACAAGATCGGGAAGAGAGATATACCGACTGATCCAAGTCCTGCGGTCTTCTCGTCGTCGTCCCGATCTCCCGCGGAATGTCCTGTCTCCACCTCGTCGCCGGAAGTGCACCACATCGCCTACATCTTTTACGGGCTCCCACCTCAATGCCGAGGCAACTCGGGCACGAAGCTGGCTAGTCGACGTGCCCAAGATTTGCTGTAGAATGTCTAGTGAGCAAGTCTCATTTGGGGTTGTGGAATTGCCTTATTGGTGGAGGAAATGATATGAGCTTGTGGAGATGAAACATGTGGGATTTTACAAAGCTAGAAGAACAAAAATCCCAGCCCAAGAAATTTGGACAGCCCCCTCCCTCATTGTGGCCGGCCATGTAAATGGTGGTGGAGAGAAAATGAGAGTGAGTGAGGGAGTGTCTCAAAAGATAATCAACCTCATAATGCAAGAGAGAGAGGGAAAAACTATCATGCACAAGCATGATAACAACCTAAAACCAACACTCCACAACCATATCATAACCCATCATCAAGCATGATGACTTCAAAAAGTCAAGCCATCATGAAGAAGTCAAGAAGTCAAGGTCAATGGATGGTGCACCATCATGATGCAACAAAAAGCAAAGACCACCCTCCACAAATGCTTATTTGCAATAATGCAAATAAGCCCTCCTCCACCAATTTTCGGCCAATGAACGATACAAAGGAAATTGGCCGAAACGGAAAGCAAACTGGCAACTCCAGAAAACTGGTCCCGTAATAAATTACAGGAAAACCCCGATACTGTGTATACACACCCGCATCTGTATTCCGACCGAAATACAAATGCAATGAGACAAAATCTACACTGTACTATACTAGGATCCGGCTTAAACCAAAGCCGGCTAGTAATATCCGTTCGATCCTGATTCGTGCAATACCGCACGTATCTGATCGAACCCTGCCATATATCCATACGGCCTATAGTACAAACTGTCCGATTCTGATCCGTGCAATACCGCACGTATCCGATCGGTCCTTGCCACATCTCCATACGGCGTCTACAACTTTTCGCCCGAAAGCTTGAGTAACTGAATGTGGGGGACTCTAAAGACTCGTCAACACCTTGGTTGTGGATTTAACCACTAGCCCGTCAGAGGTATAAGCCAATACGTAACGGGCTACCAGGTATTGACTAAAAGGGACGTCTGTGAGCGAACTCAGCCTGACAACCCTACTGAGCCTGACAGTGACAATATCCGTACAGTCCGGTCCGTTCGTCTATGAGTATCGCATGGCGGGCCTCGGGTGTTGGTAAAAGTCAGACCCCCAAAAGCGGTACAAGTCGTGTCGGAGTGTAGCCCAGAACACCCTGAGATACTACTGGAATACCTACCAGTAAATCTCCTTGCCTCGGCCGAGGGCTTCGTGTAATGGCTCTCCTAGACACAGCGCGACCTCACTCCCAATACCGGGAGAGACGAACCCCTGAAGATACGCTCACTGCCTCCATATGGGTCAGGACTGTACCCAACTAAAACCTGTTTGCACGACTCCTTTGAGCCATGGTAGGGTAGTAATCAAAGTACAGTGGGAACTCACACAAGACAAATGACGATCCCCAGGTCGATGAACTAACCTGTACACATGTCACCAGGGAACTGCCATCTGACGTCTGGTATATGACCAACTAGCATGTTCCCGGCGAGTCCTGTCCGGTGTACTCATAACCCAATGAGCACCTGTATACATCTTAGGTGAACCAACTGACACCAGTGGCTTGTGAGACCGGCCACCGCCCTTCGTCGGGGTCTCGACTGTATACACTAGTCTACTCTGGAGAATCGATGCCCTGTCTCGAAACTCGCACGACTAGGGACCTTTTAAGGATGTGCTTATAGACCTCCAGCTCCCACTTATATGATCGCCCTCATACTGCTGGTGGTCAAGCAAGAATCCTAGGGGCTCTATCAACGTGTAATAGTGACCTTTCAGGTCACCTAAAGCAGTACACGGTGATAAAGATAAACCAGATAGCATACTATCATCTAGAGTAAGATTGTCCTATCGGGATAGGTCCTCCCTCAATCATTACAATCACGTGCCTGTGACCCAATAATTGACTCTGAGGGCACTATCTCCAACACAAAGAAATGGTGACCATAAGCAAAAAGGAAACCTCACTTCATTATCCAAATCAATCCAATCTCAATTAATGCAAACATTGAAACAAAGCACATCTAGAAACCTCATGAATCTTCATGAGCTACTGGAGAACCAGCCACCACAAAAAACCCCTTGCATTTTGCTAAATGCCGCTTTTGCAAGAAAACCCCTCTCCTCACAAAAATTCAGCCATGAAGGAATAAAGGAAAAATGGCCGAAACGGAATGCAAACTGGCAACTTCAAAAAGCGATCCCGTAATAAATTACAGGATAACCCAGCGACTGTATAGACATAGCCGCACTTGTATTCCAACCGAATACAAATGCAATGAGACAAAATCTACACAGTATAATACTAGGATCCGGCTTAAACCAAAGCCCGCTAGTATTATCCGTCCGAACCATGACATGTGCACAAGTGCACGCATTTTTTTGAACCCTGCCATAAATCCATACGGCCTCTACAACGTTTCGCCCGAAACTTGAGAAACTGTCTGTGGGGGACTCTAAAGACTCGTCAATACTTTGGCTGTAGATTTAACCACTAGCACGTCAGTGGTACTAGCCATACGTAACAGGCTACCAGGTATTGACCAAAAGGGAGGTTGATGAGCGAACTCATCCTGACACCCCACTGATCCTGTCAGTGACAATATCCGTACAGTCCGGTCCGTTCATCTATGAGCATCGCATGTCGGGCCTAGGCGGTTGGTTAAAGTCAGACACCCAAAATCGGTACAAATCGTGTCGGAGTGTACCCTAAAACACCCTGAGATACTACTGGAATACCTACCAGTAAATCTCCTGCCTTGGCCAAGGACTTCGTGTAATGGCTCTCCTAGACACAGCGCGATCTCACCCCCAATACCGGGAGAGACGAAACCCCTGCTGATCCGCACACTGCCTCTATGTGGCTCGGGACTGTACCCAACTAAAACCTGTTTGCACGACTCCTTTGAGCCGTGGTACGGTAGTAATCAAAGCACAGTGGGAACTCACACGAGACAAATGACGATCTCAGGTCGATGAACTAACCTATACACATGTCACCACGGAACAGCTATCTGACGTCAGGTATAATACCAACTAGCATGTTCCCGGCGAGTCCTGTCCGGTGTACTCATAACCCAATGAGCACTTGTATACATCTTAGGTGAACCAACTGACACCAATGGCTTGTGAGACAGGCCACCACCCTTCGTCGGGGTCTCGACTGTATACACTAGTCTACTAATGGAGTATCGATGCCCAGTCTCGAAAACTCCCACGACTAAGGACCACTTTAAGGATGTGCTTATAGACTACCCAACTCTCACGAATATGATCGCCATCATACTGCTGGTAGTCAAGCATGAATCCTCTGGGCTCTATCAACGTGCAATAGTGACCTGTAATGTCACCTAAAGCATGTACACGATGATAAAGATAAACCAGATAGCATACTATCATCTTGAGTAAGATAGTCCTACCGGTATAGGTCCTCCCTCAATCATTGCAATCACGTGCCTATGATCCAATAATTGACTCTGAGGCACTATATCCAACAAATCGCCTGCCGATCCGCTCACTGCCTCCATGTGGCTTGGGACTGTACCCAACTAGAACCTGTTTGCATGACTCCTTTGAGCCATGGTAGGGTAATAATCAAAGCACAGTGGGAACTCACACGAGACAAATGACGATCTCAGGTCGATAGATTAACCTGTACACATGTCACCTGGGAATTGCTATCTGACGACAGGTTTCAAAAACCAGCTAGCATATTCCTGGCGAGTCCTGTCTGGTATACTCATAACCTAATGAGCACCTGTATACATCATAGGTGAACCAACTAACACCAATGGCTTGTGAGACCGGCCACCGCCCTTCGTCGGGGTCTCGACTGTATACACTAGTCTACTCGGGAGTATCGATGCCCTATCTCGAAACACCAGCGACTAGGGACCATTTTTAAGGATGTGTTTATAGACTACCCAACTCTCACGTATATGATCGCCATCATACTGTTGGTAGTCAAGCAAGAATCCTATAGGCTCTATCAACGTGTAATAGTGATACATATCATGTCACCTAAATAAGTACACGATGATAAAGATAAACCAGATAGCTTACTATCATCTCGAGTAAGACTGTCCTACCAGTATAGGTCCTCCCTCATTCGTTGCAATCACATGCCAGCGATCCAATAATTGACTTTGAGGGCACTATATCCAACAGTTATGCCCCTGGGAAAATGAGGTTTATATTAATTAGGTCCGTGCGAAAGCACGGGGAACCTCCTTCTAAGTACCGGCACCTGCCTGGCTGAAAGATTTGCGAACTTGTAAGGAGTAATTAATCCCGGCTAGTCTTTCCTTTTAGGGTTTGAAGGAAGATTTGACTAAAACAGTGGGAGCCATCCTGATTAGATAAATTAATAACCAATCTAATCTTGCAAGAGTATACGCTGAGTGTTTTCTTCTCTCTCTCTCTCCAGGTAGCGACCATGTCACGCCTTAATCAAGATAATAATATGGATATATTGACCGAACCTGCTTGTTATACTGAGCTGGGGAACGTTGGTCCCGCTCCAACTTATAATTGTTATAAGACCGAGCAGGAAATAGGGGATTACCAGGATTCCCGTGCCGCCCAAACGAAAAAAGTGCATGCTGATGCATCATCTTCGGGTGTGTCCATTACCGAGAACTGTTTTTCAGTATTCTTTACGTCCTGGGTATGTGATACCGGATCAGGATCCCACATATGTAATATGTTACATGGGCTACAGATAAGTAGAGAACTGAGAATGGGTGATAAGTTTCAAGAGTTGGAAATGGTGGAAGTGCTGCAGCCAAATCTTTTTGCAGTTATCACCCTGTATTACCAAATACATTGATTCTGAACGAATGTTTTTAGATACCGAACCTGATATACAACAACATATCGGTCTCTTTATTTAGTAAAGAAGGATATAATTTTGTATTGTTGGACAATGTTTTGAACATTTCCTATATCAAGAGTTTATCGGTTCAGGCACGTTATCTAAAAGCATATACGTTCTAAATCAAACCACAGTTCTTAACGTACAGAACACACACAAGAGGAAGAGTTCAGAAATGAATGAATCCTTCTTGAGGCATTGTAGACTAGGACATATAAATGTGACCCGGCTAGCTAAGTTACATAGAGATGCATATTTAAATGTGTTTGAATTTATATCTTGTGAAACTTGCCAGTCATGTCATAAAGATAAGATGACCATAGCTTCGTTTATTGGAAATAGAGAAAAAGTTAGATAAACTCTTGGGATTGATACATGATGATGTATGTAGGTCCCCTGTCTATACATGCCAGGACTGGTTCTTTGTACTTCATTACATTCACTGACGATCTCTCAAGATTCACACATGTGTTCCTGTTGAAACACAAGTCGTAAACTTTTGAGATATTCAAAGAAAATAATTTAGAAGTAGAGAACCAAAACAGGTATAAATATAATTTCCTATGATGAGATCAGGGAGGAGAATACTTGAGCACAGAAACCCTGGACTATTCTAAAGGAGAATGAGATTCTCTCTCAGCATTACTCCTCCGTATGCACCACAGCACGTCGGTGTATCGGGGCGGAGCAATCGCACCCTATGTGATATGGTGTGCTTTATGATGAGTACTACTGAGTTGCCTATTTCTTTTTGGAGGTTATGCACTTGTGAAGCTGCATACCTATTGAATAGGTTTCCAACCAAATCAGGTGCCTACTAATCCATATGTGATATGGTATGGGAAGAGCCCATCTCTTAAGGACGTTAAGATTTTGGGGTTGTCCGGCCTATGTCTAAAAGCAATATCCGGACAAGCTCGGGGCAAGGTCAGTTCTGTGGATGTTTGTTAGATATCACAAGCATTCGCAAGGGAATATCTTCTACCACACTGAGGAGCAAAAGGTGTTTTGTTTCTCAGCATGGCACTTTTGGGAAAAGGAATTTCTTGTGATGAAATTAGTGGTCATGAGGTAGAACTGGAAGGGGTTTCAGCTATACAAACTACAGCTGATGATTTGGTAGAACCGGAGAATTCAATAGCTCCCAACGAACCTCAGCCTCTCCGCCGATCTGGTAGGGTTCTTCACCCACCTGAAAGATACTTCAGTTTTCTCTATAACAGTGAGAGCGAGGATTGCATCAAGAGATGATGACCCAACTAGTTTCAAGCAGGCCATCAGGAGTGGGGATACTGTGAGAATAGCTGGATGCTAAGCAATCTGAGATGGAATCCATATACACCAATAAAGTATGGACTTTAGATGCTTTATCTGATGGGTTAAATCCCCATCAGAAGAAAGTATATCTTGAGATGATTACTTGGTGTATATGGAAAAGTTGAGACTTTCAAAGCTAAGACTTGATGCAAAAGGTTCTCGTCATAGACCCGGTGTGGATAATGATGAAACCTTTTCTTATGCCTATGCTTAAGTCCATCCAGATCCTACTTGCCATTGCTACATACCATGACTACGATATCTGGCGGTTGGGTATCATGACGGCTTTTCTAAATAGTTGTTTAGAAGGGAGCGTCAATAAGTACATAGTCAGAGGGTTTCGTAGACAGTGGGAGCAGCGAAAACATGTGCAAGTTGCTTTATGGGTTAAAGCAGGCATCGCGGAGTTGGAACATCTATTTTGATGTGGTAGTCAAAGCGTTTGACTTCATCAAAATGGTAGATGAACCTTGTATATATAAAAAGGTAGTAGGGAGTATGGTGGTGATCCTCGTATTGTACGTCGATGACATACTCTTAATATGAAAGGAGTTTCCTATGCTACGCTCGGTCAATCTCCTCTTATCACAAGGATTATCCATATAGGATCAAGGTGATACCTCCTAAATTCTGGATTTTGGATTTATGAGATAGATCTAAATGGATTTTAGGATTCTCACTAGGTGTAGTGAGATGGTATCAATCGATCCTGGGGAGAATCACTGGATAGCTTCCAGGGTGGTAAGGTCGACTGAATGCCAGACACAGGCATTGTCTTTACCCTCAGTGGAGGGACGGTATGTCGGATGAGTTCCAAGCTAGATACCATGGCAAACTAGACGATAAAGGCTAGATACATTGCTACCAAGGATGATACCAAAGAGGCAGTCTAGATGTAAAATAAGTTCATGAGATGAACTTCGTTCCTACCAATATGTGACAATTGAGTTGTAACTTTGGCCTAGGAACCCTCGTCCCATCAGTGATCCAAACATATTCTTAGGCAGTATCACCTGATAATGGAGATGGTTGATCTCCAGGGAGATCGAGGTTAGGAGAGTAGACTCAGAGGACAACAACGCGGATCCACTCACAGAGGCCTATTTCCCAGTAGAGACTTTTATGGGATGGTTGAGTATGAGATACTTCAACCACTGCTGATTGTTGGGTATGAGATACTACAACAGATAGTTCTAGTGCAAGTGGGAGATTGTTAGTGATATGTATGCCCTAGAGGCCATTACTATACATATGATGTATATTGTAGTGGATGCTTGGACATATATATAGAGGACTTTCTTGCCCGACATGATAGTATGCTATCTGGTTGCTCTTTATCTTAACATGTACACTGATTGTCTCTATCTTACATGTTGATAAAGCCCCTAGGATGAGTACTTGACTACCAGGATTATGATGCAGATCATATTAGTAAGGACAGTGTAGTCGCTAAGTACATCCTTCAAATGTTCCTAGTAGTAGGTGTATCGAGACAGGGCATCGATATACCAGAGTAGACTAGCATATAGCTTCTCGACCCATGTAGATGGGCAATGGATGATCCTATATCCATTAGTGTTTGACATCAGAGACAGTATACGGGTGCTCAGTGGAGACTGGGTACACTGAACGGACTCACCGAGAACTCCCAGATGGTATTATACTTAACGGCAGATGGCTGTTCTCTGGTGACACTGGTACAAGTTAGTCTTTAGACCCGAGATCGTCATAGAGTCTTATGTGATTCCCACTGTGCTTTGATTTCCACCTTACCACATTCAAGAGAATGTGCAAAACGGTGGCATTTGGGTACAGTCCAAAGTTAGATTGAGGCAATGAGCGATAGAAGGGGTTTCGTCTCTCTCGGTATTGGGAGTTGATGTTGCGCTGTGCTCAATTGGCTATAACAGGAAGTCCTTGGCCAAGACTACTTCATAGATACATGGGTAAGTGTTATCAGTAGTTTCTCGACGCGTTATGAGCTTCATATTGACACGACTTATCGAGTTACTAGGTTCTGACGTTTACCACCCCTAGACGAGATATGTGACATATCAGACGAAGAGACCGGACTGTACAGTAGTGTTACTGATTGGATTCGCAGGAGTGTCAGCAGGCTTGCTTGTTGATCTTCTGATCGCTCAATACCCGGGTGGCTGTTACGTTTAGCAGACCACTTTCGGCTTGTGGGTGTTTGATATGATCATCGCCTACTGCCGGCGTATTGACGAGTCTTTAGAGTCCTACACAGAGGTTCTCTGGCTCAAGAGAAATGGAGTAGGAGCACATATGTAATATGTGTGGGACCGAGATTGGTACGATATGAGATGCCGTATTCTATTCTCGCGATTTGTGACATTGGTCGGTTATATGCGATATAGCCGGGTTATCGGATCAAGTGTTGTTTCGATAAGTTGTTACTTTTAATATTAGTCTGTTATATATGATATAGCCGGATTTTTAAATCAAGAGTTGATTTAATAATTTAATGTATAATTATATATTTGATATATTACATTATATTAACTAGTATTAGCTCACTTATGATTTCTTTTCTCACTTGATGTGCACATTGTATATATGTGATATGTATATTTGTGTGCATGTTTTGTGTCATGCGTGATGATACATGCAAGATGGGTGTATGAGACTTATACCATGCTAGGATTAAGTTAGGGTTTTTATTTATTGCTTAAGTTATAACGAAAGAGAAAGACTTGGTCAATGTTGTCAAGCTTTGATGAAGCTTGTAGAAACATTGACAAAGTCCACTCTTTTGTCATTCCTTAGGATATTTGTTAACCCAAGACTTAACCTTATCTCTTGGTTAATTCTCTACATGAGTTAAGCTTGAGGGCTTAACTCACCCATGGTTGCAATAATTCTTTTGGATTAACTCATATGATGAGTTCTATCTTCTTCTTCTTCTTCCTCAAAAAAAGCTTTTTAGCTTCAATGGAGGTATGAGAAAATGAGTGAGAAAATCATTTCTAATGTCAGCAAACTTCCTACTTCATCATCCTCTACTACTTGCCCTTTAGTATAAGGTGTTTGCTTCACTAATTCCATGATTAGTGAAGAGATAGCTTGGGTTAGTGTCTCCTCGACGTAGATCATCTTCAGCCTCGAAGACTTCGAATCAAGCATGTTCGTTTCTTCATCGGAGCCTCTCTAGAGTCCGGGACTTCTTGATCGTAGCGAATGGACTACTACACGGAGCTAATGAAGTGAAGGACCGGTCTATAAAGGTTGTATTCCTTGCTCTCTTAGCATGTAAAGTGTTTATATATGTTTTTCCGTCGATTTCTAGTTAATGATTCAAAGTTAGGGTTAACTAAAACGGCAAATTTTTGAATTTGGCATGGACGATGCCTCCTAAAACCTTGCTGCCGTCTTAGGTAACCCTGCAACAACGACTAGAATCGAATCCAAACATGAAACTAGCACTCTAAAAGGAGACTAACTACTGTGATAGAGTGTTATATCGAACGAACCATGTCCTTCGGTCTTCCACCATCTCTCTTAGCTCCTTGAGGTCCTTTGGATCGTTCTTGGCCGCTGGTCTTCCTCCGTCAAAGATGATTCAACCGAGGGATGTAGCTCATGGCTCTAGCTCCACATAATGACACAAGTCAAGCAACTAAGGATTCTATATGGCTAGTCTAGAATGCCTAGGATGTAGTGTAGTTTTCTAAGTGTATCTCTACCCCACCTCCTCTCTTGATTCTATTGTGCAGAAAACACATGAGAGGGTATGGAGGAGGTTGAAGATGAAGGTGGAGGAAGCACAAGAAAACTTGATAGGGGAGTGAAGCTAACGGTGAGAAGAAAAAATCATGCTCACAAAAATGAACCATCCAACATCTTTTTTCTTTCATCAAGTTTTCATCAAGAGATAAAATATCATGAAGCATGCTTTTAACAAACACATTTTTCCATTTAAAAATTCTCACCATGCTTGAATAGTTTGCATAAATAAATAAACTATTCATTTGTGCAACTATAGAAGCATGGTTCTCACCATACTATCCCCTCTCCTTTTTCCACCAGATATCCCATTTAAAATAAATGGATAAAATCTAAATAAGGTGGCCACCTTTTAGAATGTTATCTGTAAAAATTACGGCTTACACTCTACTGTATATACATACATGTATTCGTACCGAAATATGAATACTCGAAGAGATAGAATAACACAAATAACATAATATTAGAATATACATATCGAAATATATACACGTAAATTATTAAATCAAAACCTGATTTAATAATCCGGCACAATCATGAGCTGGCTAGTATTATCAACTGTCCGATAAAAAGTCCGAGTACATAGTACAATCAATTGATCGGAACCCTGCACGTATCCAATACAGCTACAACATCGTTTCGCCTGAATCAGGAAACCCTCTGTGTGGGACTCTAAAGTCTCGTCAATACGCTGGGTGTGGGTTTAACCACAAGCACGTCAGCGGCACTAGCTGTACGTAATGGCTACCCAGGTATTGAGCGAAAGGAAGGTCGACGAGCAAACTTATCCGAACCCCTATTGATCCTGTCCGTGACAATCTCCATACAGTCCGGTCTGCTCTTCTAAGAGTATTGGATATTGAGTCTAGGGGGTGGATAAAGTCAGAACCCTAATAATACGATATTTTGCGTCGGTATGAAGCCCATCACCTACTGGGAAACTACTGATCCAAATCAGTAATTCTCGACTATCTTGACCAGAGATTTCTTGTGATGGCCACCCGTGCACAATGCGACATCAAACCCCAATACAGGGAGAGACGAGTCCCCGACGATCCGCTCACTGCCTCCCATAAGGCTTGGGACTATACTGTCACAACCCGAAAGAGCACGTGACTGGCCCTTGAATCATATGTAGTCTATAGGACTCCATCTAATCCAAGTAAGCCAAAAGCCCAGAAATCTAAAACCATTTTAATAATAAAAGAAGGAAGTATAGTTTCTAGAAGTAAAGAAGACATGTTTCAAAAGCAAAATTTTTAAATAAATAAGCCGAATATGAAATTTAAATTGTATAATCTTTCTTAAAATTTCTGCAGGGTTTCCTTTGTAAAAACTGGCCCCGAACGGTGTACAACAAGAATAATATATATGCAATGATAAAGGGCATCACCAAGCGGGAGCTAGCTCTTCATCAATCGAAGGTCACAACCACGCAAGCAATATAATTTACAACGCCGAAGGGCGAGGATCAAATTCAGAAAGAACTCAAAATAGCATAAAAACCGTAATAATACTACACGCGACTCTAAGGTCGAAATAATACATAACTGAATTTCTAAGTCTGAGACAATATACAAGTTTTGGTTGATGGAATTTCTAGATACAAATGAATAATACATGTACAATGGTGGTTCTGATACAAACGAACCCACCTACCAAGGAAAATCACCCGCAAAGGAAGCAGTGTGCCAGGAATGCCGCTATGGAACCTATACGGCAAAAACCTGCAAGAACTGTGGCACAACGGGGTTAGTTGCCAACTCGTGAATAGAAATATCTACAAGCAGAAATCGAATGCACGACATAATCCCAGGTCAATACGACCAGATATAATCGAAGGAATAAGTCTGAAGTATGATAAGGTGGCAATGTAACATCCAAACATGTATGTAGTGCTAAGTGCTCGTGCCAGTGCCTCAGGTAATACATAACATGAATATGAGGTTTGTATTCGGTAAAATGAAAACAGAAGGTATCATTAATGAAATCATCAGAAATTCAGTGTCAAGTGTCGACACAAAATATATAACTCAATATCAAGTAAATCCCATATATCATGTATCCGATATGTATGCAACATTCATGAAGGTACTCTATCAGGTATTACTAATACATGAAGCAGTAAATGGTGATGTGTATATACAATAGTCATGATAGGTACTCTATCAGGTACTACTATTACATGAAGCAATAAATGGTGATGTGTATATGCAATAGTCATGAAAGGTACTCTATCAGGTACTACTAATACATGAAGCAATAAATAGTGATGTGTATATGCAATAGTCATGAAAGGTACTCTATCAGGTACTACTAGTACATGAAGCAATGCATATAAAATAAAATGTGGGGTAGGGGAGATATAATATGCCATCGACCATAAAGGCCTCTCATAATGAGCACATAGGCCCCTACTCATATGGACCATAAAGGCCCCTCGCATCGATCACATAGGGCCCCCTCTTAACGAGCACATAGGCCCCACTCATATGGACCATAAAGGCCCCTCACATCGACCACATAGGGCCCCTCATAATGCATAAGTAAATTTGCATAGATCATCATGATGATATATTAAGTAGGTGTGTATATATATATATATATATATATATCAGCGTCCCATACCACTAATATATTATACTGTGGGTATACATATATATTTCAGCATCCCATACTACTGATTATATATACGCAGGAGTAAAACAATCCAGAATCATCATATGCAACCATATCACAGTGCGAAATTCATGAATTATAATACATGCAACGTGAAACACTAATATGAGCATGCAACTATGTAAAGGCATATGCACAAAAGAATATGAATCAATAACATATAAGCATGCAATGCAATGCGAGCCGTAGAATAAATGGTAAATGAATAATAATGCAGCTTGCCATTTGAAATAAGACGAATCGGGGTTTTTAGTAAAATAAGGGCTACGGTGTTTTTAAGAAAGATGCGTCTTTTGAAATTATCCGTAGATTCCCTTTTCTTGTCTTTAAAATACTCCCGATTCGTTAGTTTTTGAAATAGGTATGAGTCAGGTCTAGTCTAACATCTACGATGGAAACTACGGATCTAACTATCAAGTCAATCGGGAGGGGTATGGAAAGCACCTAAATCTGAGTCGATATATATATATATATATATATATATATATAATAGTCGGTGATCCTGCCTCAATAGTATCGCGTACGATACAGTATATCATATGACAATCCTCAAGTCATGAGTGCGGATCTATCATCAATATAAAGCTCGTACGGTATTCCAATAGCTGGATACGGGTCAATATAACGTTCAGCACATTAACTATCTGGTATCCTCATCATTATATCACCTAATCTGGGGTACTGATCTAAGTATAGTACAATCGATACCATCTATATAAGTATGAATGCGCGTGCGAAACACACGTCCCAAGGCCCGCTAAGAATCACGTGTCGTATCCCAAATACGAATCACATCATAACACCAATCTTAGGGCACTATGCCCAATATCATCGACTCATCTCCAATGTCATCCACTATCCATCATAATCACAGTATAAGTGTAGCAAATCAGCATGTGTGTACGTGTGGGTGTAAACCTATTCTATGGTTCGCAACTAGAAACTTTACTAGTTTACTTCTACGCCCTGATCTAACTATAGTACACCTAATCTCAAAATCCATGACACACTATAAGCTATCATATATATAATATAACATATGTAGTATACCAACTTCGGACTGCGGGGATGCTATACGCCATCCACCCGACTTCCCCCGTAGATATAATCTACTCACCATGAGTGTTCATTTGTCGACGTCGCCACGCGCTTGCTTGTCGTCCCGAAGTCTTCATGGGGTACCTACATATCAACGTATCGCAAATGCGTATTAAAACCAATTCAAAACTAAAACGGCATACGAAACCCAAAACGATACGCTAAGGTCTATAGGTTAGGACCTATGGACTACGCTTTCAAAACCATCAATCAATCGCAAACGCCAAGTATTTGAGGCAAAACACAATACGCAAATTCAAAATTAAAAATACGGAATACGGAAACAAGAATCCAAAACAGCAACTAAGGAAAAAGGCTCCAGATTTCACCCTAGGTCAAATTAGACAAATTTGCACATGCCAGGGGTCTAATCCACTGATAAGGGGGCACCAAAACCAAAACGATACATTTCTACCCTGGTCTGGCAGCAATTTGCGGCCAGAATGCATTAATTTGCGGCCGGGACTGGGTGGTAGGGGCTAAGGTTCTGGTGGTAGCTTCCTAGGTGGCTGCACATATCAATATCCAACAAAAATAATTTTCAGAGTCTCGGGTTGATAGCAGATTCAATATAACCTTCACAGATTTAACAATTCTTCCGATATCGATTTCTAAATCCGTATTCCGGGTTTCAAGTCTCAGGTTTGGGTCTCAATTCATGCACTAGGGTGTTTGTATAACCTCTACTGAGCTCAACTTCACATCATAACCTAAATTCCCTCAAACCCTAACTAGGTTTTTCCTTAAGTCCACCAAATCAAACAATATCGGTTCTAAACTAGCATAGGGGTATAAGTAATGCTAAAACTAAGCTAATGGTTCAGTATATATCTCATTTGGCAACTCAAGAATTTTTTTGTGTTGCCCCTAGTGGCCAAAATCCTTGCTTTCTTTGTCCAATGTGTTGGTCTTGAGCTTGTGTACACTTTTTGTGAAATGGGAGTGGGCTTTTTGAGTGTTTTTGGATGTGTTTTTCGTGGCTTGGAGATGGAGGAAGGGGGAGGAGGCAGCAGCAGTAGGAGAAGAGGAGAAGAGAGGGAGGAAATGAGAGGAAGAAATGAAGAGAATGGCTAAGTCTTGGTCAAAGTAACCCTTTCTCTCTCTCACCCATACCTCAATAATATAACCTTTTCCATTTCTTTTCTTTTCTTTTTATTTTCTCCAAATTCCTTCTCACTCAAATAGTAACCCCAAAACAACATGGTAGAAATGCATAAGTGTAAAGAAAAAAATGATATGTGCATGTTTTGCACAAAATTGATAAAAAAGCGATTAGCGATTGTTAATCGCGATTAGCACTAAATCAGCATATAAATGATCATAAAAACTTAAAAATGACATAAGTCTATAAAATACCCTATTTTAGAATTTTCCATAATTTTTTCCATATTTTTCTGTATTTAATTATACCAAAATATTAAAATATTCAATCAAATAATATTAAATTATAAAAATTCCCAAAAATAATATTTTATTTTATTTTTTTGTGAAATGTTATATATACCCAACTAAAACCTGTTTGCACGACTCATTTGAGTCGTCGTAGGGTAGTAATCAAAGCATAGTAGGAAATCACACGAGACAAATGATGATCTCAGGTCGACAGACTAACCTGTACTCATGTCACCTGATTACTGCTATCTGACAATAGGTATAATACCATCTTGCATATTCCCGGCGAGTCTGTCCAGTGTACTCATAACCCAATGAGCACATGTATACTATCTTAGGCAACTAACAGACACCAATGGCTTGTAAGACCGACCATCGCCAATTGTCGGGGTCTCGAAAGTATACACTAGTCTACTCCAGAGTATCGATGCCCTGTCTTGATACTCCATCGACTAGGGATATTTAAGGATGTGCTTATAGACCACCCAGCTCCTACGTATATGATCGCCATCATAATGCTGGTAATCAAGCAAGAATATTATGGGCTTTATCAACATGTAATAATGATCTATAATACCACATAATGCATGTACATGATTGTAAGGTTACCTAGCACGACAGCATGGTTTCAGGAGGTATTGTCTATGCCATTTTCTAAAATTTGCCGTACTAAAGAAACCTAACCGTAGAACCTTAACTAGTGATTTAGACAAACTAGCAATGCAAACAACTTTACATCTAAGTGAATGAGGAATACAACATTTGTAGACCAGTCCTTCACTTCTAAAGCTCCATGTAGTAGTCTCTTCGCTCCAAGTAGTGAACACCCGAACTCTAGTAAGGGTTCGCATGAAGAAATGAACAAGATTGATTGAAGTCTTCGAGGCCGAAGATGATCTACGTCGAGGAGACTCAAGCTCATACTACCTCTTCACTAATTGTAAATTAGTGAAGCAAACACCTTAAACTAAATGGTTAATATAGTAAAGATGATGAAGTAGGAATTGGGCTCACTTTAGATTAATTTTTCTCACAATATTTCATCACCTTAAGAAAATCTAGCAAGCTTTCTCATGAGGAAGAAGAAGATGAAGTGGAGATGAAAATGAAACTCATGAGGTGAGAATATCAACCATGGGTGAGTTAGTGTCATACACTAACTCATGTAGAGAATAAATCATGGCTAACAATAAAGGTTTGGTTAATAAATATCTACAAGTAAAACAAAGTTAGTGGACTAAGTCAATGGTTAGCATAAGCTTCTCCAAGCTTCTAGCCATGACAATTTCCATCTAATTTTGATTATGTTTAAATAAATAAAACCCTTCATTATATCAAGCATGGTGTGAGTCTCATACACCCATGAAGCATGTAGTATCAAGCATGACACAAATAAAATGTACATAAATATATGTCACATATATACAATATGCACACAAGTGAGAAAAAGAAATGTTTAAGTGAGCTCATATTAGTTAATGTAATTCAATATATCAAATATATAATTATAAATTAAATTATTAAATCAACACTTGATTTAATAATCCGGCTATATCACATACAACTGACTAATATCATATGTATCAACTTATCGAATCAACACTTGATCCGATAACCCGGCTATATCTCATATGATCGATCGATATCACATATCGTGGGAATATAATGCGGTATCACAAACGCGCATTAATCTCTGTCCCGCACATATCACATTTGTGCCCCTACTTCGTTTCGCATGAACCAGGAAACCTATCCGGTAGTAGGTGATGATCATATCAAACACCCACAAGCCGCAAGCGGTCTGCTAAACGTAACGTCCAGCCGTGTATTGAGCGATCAGAAGATCAACAAGCAAGCCTGCTCATACTCCTGTGAATCCAATCAGTAACACTATCGTACAGTCCGGTCTCTTCATCAGATATATCGCATATCAAATTCTGGGGGTGGTATAACGTCAGACCCCAATAGCCTGATAAATCATGCCGATGCAAGGTCCATAACGGTTCGAGAAACTACTGATAACACTTACCAGCAGATCTCAGCAACCCTGGCCAGGGATTTCCTGTTATGGCCAATAGAGCATAGCGAAACATCAACCCCCACTAACGGGAGAGACGAAATCCCCTCCTATCGCTTATTGCCTCCATGTGACTCGGGACTGTACCCAAAAACCACCGTTTTACACGATCTCTTGAACGTGGTAAGGTGGAAATCAAAGCACAGTGGGAATCACATATAACTCTATGACGATCTCGGGTCGACAAATTAACCTGTACCAGTGTCACCAGAGAACTGTTATCTGACGATAAGTATAATACCATCTAGGAGTTCTCGGCGAGTCCGTTCAGTGTACCCAGTCTCCACTGAGCACCCGTATGCCTTCTCTGATGTCAAACACCAATGGATATGTGATCATCCATCGCCCATCATATGGGTCAAGAAGCTTATACGCTAGTATACTCTAGAGTATCGATGCCCTGTCTCGATACTCCCATGACTAGGAACATTTGAAGGATGTACTTATCGACTACATCTACCCCAATAGTATGATCTGCATCATAATCCTGGTAGTCAAGTACTCATCCTAAGGGCTTTATCAACATGTAATGGAGAGACTCTAAGTGTACATGTTAAGATAAAGAGCAACCAGATAGCATACTATTAGGTCGAACAAGAAATTCCTCCCTATATATGTCCAAGCATCCACTACAATATACATCACATGTACAGTAATGTCCTCTAGGGCATACATATAACTAACAATCTCCTTCTTGCACTAAGGCCATTTGTTACAGTATCTCATACTCAACGTCCTATAGAAGTCTCTCTAGGGAAAGGCCTTTGTGAGTGGATCCGCCGTGTTATCCTTCGCGTCAACTCTCCTTACCTCGATCCCTTGGATATCAAACATCTCCCTGATCAGGTGATACTGTCCTCAAAATATGTCTGGATCGATGATGGGACCTGCATTCCTAGGCCAAAGCCACTACTCCATTGTTGTCACAATAACAGTTATTGGACGCTTAATGGTAGGAACCTTGTTCATCTCATGAACAAGATATGTCCAGATAACCTCTTTGGTAGCATTGTTGGTAGCGATGTATTCAGCCTTTATCATCTAGTATATCACGGTATCTAGCTTGGAACGCTTCCAACATACTGTCCCTCCACTGAGGGTAAAGACAAAACCTGTGACTGAATTTCAGTCGTCCTTATCACTCTGGAAGCTCGAACCAAGAACTTTCTTTTAGTGCTTCTCAAGTACTTAGGAATGTCCTCCACAACTGTCCAGTGATTCTCCTAAGATCCGATTGATTCCTGATCACTACACCTAGTGATTTAGCTACATCTAGTCTGGTACATAACATTGCATACATGATAGAGCCTAGTAATGAAGCATTGGGTATCCCTTGTAAGCGAGCTTTCTCCAAATCAGTCTTGGAAGACTTCTCTTTGGAGAAAGTGATTCCTGAGTAAGTGGACGAACCACCACGCTTAGAATCTTCCATACTAAACCCTTTTAGTATGGTGTTAATGTACGTGGATTTGAGACAATCCCAACATCCACTTAGATCTATCACCATAGATCTTAATTCACAAGATGTAGTAGGTATCATCCAGATCTTCTATAGAGAATCCTCGTAATAAGAGGAGCTTGACCTAATGCAGCATAGGAAACTATTTCCTATCAAGAGTATGTCATCTACGTACAATACGTGTAAGACAACCTCCCTATAACTTTCTTGTATATACAAGGTTCATCTACCTTTTTGATGAAGTCAAACTCTTTGACTGCCATATCAAAACAGATGTTCCAACTCCGCGATGCGCGCATTGATCTGATGGACTTAAGCATAGCTTTGAAAGTCTCAACTTTTCCATCTACACCAAGAATCTTCTCAAGATCCAAAATGCTCCCGGTGGGTTTTACACCTTTAGATGCAACAACCAAAGTCATACTTTGTTGGTGTATATGGATTCCATCTTTGATCGCATAGCATCCAGCCATTTCACAAAGTTTCCACTTGTGATGGCCTGCCTGAATCTAGTTGGGCCATCATCTACTATGATGTAATCATCACTTCCACTGTCACCGAGAAGATCGTAGTATCTCTCAAGTGGATGAGGAACCCTACCAGATTCGCAGAGAGGCTGAGTTCGTTGCAGACTATTGAATCCTTTGGTTTCACCAAATCATCACCTGTTACTTTGCCTAGCTGGAACTCCTTCCAGTTCTACCTTATGACCACTAATTTCTTCACAAGAAATTCTTTTTCTAAAAAGATGGCATGCTGAGAAACAAAACACCTTTTGCTCCTCAGTGTGGTAGAAGATATTCCCTTGTGAATGCTCGGGATATCCAACAAACTTATACAGAACTGACCTTGCCTCGAGCTTGTCCGGATTTTTCTTTTCAACATAGGCCGGACAACCCTATTTCTTAACTTGTTTAAGACATGGTCTCTTCCCAGACCATATCTCATATGGAGTGGTAGGCACTGTTTTGAACGGAATCCCATTCAATAGGTATGCAGCTTCACAAGTGCATAACATCAAAAGGAAACAGGTAACTCAGCAGTACTCATCATAGAGTGCGCCATATCTCATAGAGTGTGATACCTCCGCCCCAATACACCGTTGTGCTGTGGTGTATACGAAAGAGTAAGATAAGAGAGAATCCTATTCTCTATTTAGAAAATCCAGGAACTCCATGCCCAAGTATTCGCCTTCTCGATTACATCGAAGGACTTTAATGATTCTACCCGTCTGGTTTCTCAACTTCAAGCTTATATTCCTTGAATTTCTCAAAAGTTTCAGACTCGTGTTTCAATAGGAACACATGTCCGAATCTTGAGAGACTATCGATGAATACAATAAAGTACGAGTAACCAACCCTAGCATTAGTCGACATAGGACCGTAAGCATAATCATGTATCTGTCCTAAGAGTTCAGTAACTCTTTCTCTATTTCCAGTAAACGGAGTATTGGTCATTTTACTTTTGAGACATGACTTGAAAGTATCATAAGATGAAAATTCGAACAGATTCTCATATTCATCCTTATGTAACTTAGCTGGCCGTGTCGCATTGATATGACCTAATCTACAATGCTACAAGAAGTATTTGTTCATTTCTAAACTATTCCTCTTGTGTGTATTCTAGATACTTTGAACTGTGCTTTGATTTAGAACGTATATGCTATTATATAACGTGCCTGATCCAATCAACTCTTGATTAAGAAAAATGTTCACAACATTATCCAACAATACAAAATTATATCCTTCTTTAACTTATTAAAGAAACCAATGTAATGTTTGTATATCAGGTTCGGTATGTAATAACATTATTTCAGAATCAATGTATTAATACAAGGTGATATTGGCCATCTGATTTGGCTGTAACAATTGCATCATTCTCTACACTAGAAAACAATCACCTGTTCTCAGTTCTCTACCTGTCTGTAGCCCATATAACAGATTACATATATGGGATCCTAATCTGGTATCTCATACCAAGGACGTAGAGAATACTAAGAAACAGTTCTCGGTAATGAACACACCCGAAAATTATGCATCAACATGCTCATTCCTCGATTGGGTGGAATGGGAATCCGGATATTCCCCTATTTCCTTCTCATACTTATAACAATTATAAAAAATAACGGAACCAACGTTCCCCAGCTCAATAAAACAAGCGGGTTCGGTCAATGCATCCATATTATTATCTTGATTAAGGCGTGACATGGTCGCTACCAGGAGAGAGAGAGAGAGAAGAAAACACTCTGCGTACGCTCTTGCAAGATTAGATTGGTTATTATTTTATCTAATCAGGATGGCTCCCACTATTTTTATCAAACCTTCCTTCAAACCCTAAAAGGTAAGACTGGCCAGGATTAATTACACCCTACAAGTTCTCCAATCATTCGGCCAGGCCAGTGTCGGTATTTTGAGGGAGGTTCCCCGTGCTTTCGCACGGACCTAATTAAAATAAATCTCGTTTTTCCAGAGGCGTAACCCCGTTAATACCTTTCTAGACACCTACTTGATCAATTAATTGTAATGTGTAAAACTCTTTCAGGAGTAACTCATACTCGCAGTGGGTATCGGGATCCAACTATCTCATAGAAGGTATGCAATCTCATTGCAAATTTCAACACATGAAATTCTCGATAATATTTTACCCCTAGTGACTTATGATCTTAACTATGGTCAACAAATCATAAGTTCTAGTCAAGTTCTACCCGTCATTTCCTAATTAATTAGACCCACCCATATGACCCTTAACTATGGTCAACAAAGTTATATGACTGTCCTAATTAATCGCATCTTATGCTGTGTAGGAAGTCATCATTTAGCTACCACACACTACGCCTTAACTATGGTCAACAAACGTAGCACGAATACTAAGTACACTACTTCCTAAAATGACGGAGGGTTACGACAGGTTTTTAAGAAAACCTTTTGCGTAATGAACTTGATCTCGTTGTAGAATCGAGTGAATTTTAAAACGAGTGCTTTTGAGGCTTTTACTAGTTTAGTTAAAGAGGTCACTCCCGGTGAAGAGATCTCGGCTCTTTCCTCATCGAATAAGGTGCTGGATATTTCACAAATACCAATATGCAAAGCATGAACTAAAAATGCAATCAAAAGAAAAATCCGAGTGGGTTGTAACATCTGCTAGTTTCGCTAAAAAGGTCACTCCCGGTGAAGGGATCTTAGCTCTTTCCTTATCGAATAAAGTGCAAGATATTCTACAATGAATACCGCTATGCAAAGCAAAAACTAGAGCTACTATTTTTTAAAACAAGTCTCTACAACATTTTTAGGATTCTTTTATTTTATTAATCTCATTAATGAAGTCCCATCAATTATGCTTCCTAAGCATCACAGAAGAAACGAAAGCAGCAGTATTTATTATATATCATATATATATAATATAAGCATTCGTTTCAACATATCAAGTGATGAAATCACAGAATATGAGCAACAGAAGAACACATATGATATATTGGATATACTAGAAATCCCGTGTTTTAATTAAGCCAATAAAAAACGCGGATTCCACGGTCGCGATGAATAGCCAAACCCAAATCCCTAGACCCCTAGGAGAGTGGAAAGCAACCCTACCAATTCTAGAGTTAGGAGACCCGGTCTCGACTCCTCGAGATGGTCTCCCACTAGACTCTTAAACCCGGTTACTTTTGCTCTCCTCCTTGGGTCTTGATCAGTCGAAAATATTGCAATTTTAACACGTCAATTTCCCTATCATTTGCACTCATCTATAAGTGTTCGGTATTAATATAGCACATATTAGTAAAACAGCCGTAAAATACCAAATTACTTGTGTTATATATTAAAACTGACATTTTGAGGGAAATTAAGTGTTTATCATTGCATCGCATAATCTTTGTGTAGCGCAACACTTGTCTCGAGAATCTGTGCAGGAAATTCTAAGGAATGAACCGAAACTGACAAAAATGCTGAGAAAAATACGCCAAGTCCAAGACTTGAAAGCTGGCACTGATCAAGAAATATTTAGAAGATTCAACACATCATAAAATACACCTAAAGTCAGCAGCAATAATCAAGGAAAATTCCATGCACTGAAGACACAAAAGGGCTGCGGATCCGCGGCCAATAGGCCCTTCCCGCCGTGGATCCGCGGCGCATTGATGACATCATCGCCTCAGATTTTCTCAAGTGCCTTCTTGTAATGGTCTTAGCTTCCAGAAGACTCCAGAATAACATGTGGCTTCATCCAGAAGGCTCGGCCTAACAACCTAGCCCTAGAATATACCTTATTCTAGAATATTCCCTCGAACAAACTTCTTCTAGAAGCCTCTCTCAAACAAACTTTTTAGAGAGAATTTTGAATTTTGAATTCTAGATCTAGGGTTGAGATGGGTATAAAAGGGGACCTAGATCTAGGGTTTTGGGGTTGTTCATTAAGTTGTTAATTAGTTCATTAGTTGTTGAGTTGTTGATCCCTCCATCAATTCATCCACAAGTTGAGTGACACAACTTGTGCATTCAACCCTAATCCAAAATCCAAAGCCAAAATTCAAGATCCCCGAGTACAATTCAAGAAAGAAGCTTTCAACCTTTTAGGAGCAAAGCCGATCTTCATCCGAGCAAGTGATCCAAGACAATCCGCGACTCACGAAGACGAGCGACGCCAAATCGACGATCGAGTTCTTTCCTCATTGTAGATTTTGAAAGAATTGTAACAAAATTGTTGATAAATAAAAGGTGAAATTCTTTATCTTGCTTTCTTCAAATTCTTGCATCATGATTAGATCTCAATTCTTGATTGTGTTTCTTGTTATGATGTTTGAGTAAAACTCCGCTCGTGAAGGAGTCGAGAGAATCAATAGATGATGATGTTTACAATTCTTGAAACGATTCTTAATTCCTATAAGTTTTGTAAACTCTTGTAAATTGAAGAATCGACAACCTAGTTTCGAGCGATGCTTTCTTGAATATTTTCGCTCTTAATTAGAGATCGACGATTGGTGATTCAATCTACTAGAGGCTTGTTTTTGAATGATATTCATCGAAAGGACAAAGGATGAGATGAAGAAACCCTAGTTTCTTCGAAAGATCCTTAAACCTCGATTGATCGTCATCGATCTAGTATCAAATCATTAATAGATAAGAAAACGTAATCAATAGTTTTCATCACGTCTATAGATTCGATCAATTCCTACGAGCCTCACTTCGATTCTTGAAACCTAATTCGATTGGATATCATCAATTCTTGATTCTTGATTTTTAATGTTTTCTTGATAATTAGATTTAGATCTAGATAATTCTTGAAATTCACTTTTAAATCTTGAATTTAATTGTCTTTTCTTTTCTCTTTAATTTTCGACTCATCTAATTCAATTATAAGAAAATCTCACTTTTCCTGTGGACGATCCGCACTTGCTAATGAACCTACAATTGTTTGCGGTTTAGAAATTTCTTTGGTTGTGATTTACATACATTTTCTACCTACACACAGAGAATCAACTCAATCAAATGGTGCCGTTGCCGGGGATCGTGTGCTAATTTGTTCGTTTTTGAAATTTGAGTTGAAAAATTTATTCCATCAAAATTTTTAGATCAAAATTCGTGCAAACACTAAACGATTCGTTATGATTTGTTGCGAGAAAATCTGGAATCAATGGAGCAAGTGGAAAATTTTTCTGAATATTCCAGAGAGCTCAGTGAGGCAACAGAGGTATTCTGTAAAATTTTTGCGCAGGGATCTGATTGAACCGTGGCGGAAGCGCGGCATTAAGGAGCATCTGCGGCGGATCCGCCGCGTGTCAGAAGCATCACTGTACCAAAATCTCTCTGTAAATTCTTGGCTTTCTTATCTCTTCCCTCATCTGCTCCAATAACAAATTTGCTGCAGGTTTCTTTGCAAAATTCGCAGCGCCGCAAAAAAGCAAAAATTGTGCGTATTTGATCTTGGTTGCTTGCATTTTTAATACGGAAATTAAGGGGTAAAGACCAAATCCAGATTAGGTGGGGAATTAATTACCCTTCCTAAGCCCCAAAAATCACAAAACTACATCCGCATTACCCTCGTTAATTAAAAAAGATCTAGACATGACTCTAAGGACCGTCGCGCTCACTTAGGACAGAAGGAGGCCGTGGGTAATCAATTGCTTATCCGCGTTTCTTTTGTGGTGTCTAAAGCAAGTGTGTCTAAAGCAAGTGGTTACTTAATTAGGGCCACTAGTTACGTAGTGGAGAACCTCCCACTTACCTGGCCACAGGAGGGGCAAAGAGGCAGTAGAAGATTGATCCTGCGACTTGTCTTCTAGAAGTCTAGGAGCGGTCTAGTGACTTGACCTAGATGACCACTAGATTTAGGGTTGCTTGTGCATTTTTGTGATTTGATTTTTCAAAAACCGTATTTTTTCAAAACAAACACCAACCATCTTTCCTCTAATTATCAGTAACGCTGCCACTTGTGCTAAACCCTTTAGTGCAAGCTCGGCTGGACACGGGATTCTAGTGCCTGTTCAGTCCGCGTTCCCCCGATCGACTCCGAAGTCGGTATTTCTACGTCTACTTTTTCTTTACCTACCACCATACCCGCTTCGATGGACGGTTCTCCATCGAACTTCTTTACCACTACTCTGCTGCCGTTCGCAGGTGCGCAGAATCCACCCCGCATCTCTCTCCAGGAGAGATGCTATCCTATGCGAGATCCTCTTTCGACCTATCTCACCATTCCACCAGCCAACGGGGACAATTTTGAGATTAAACCTCAATACATCAACCTTCTACCCAAATATCACGGTCTCGAGTCTGAAGAGGCATATGTCTTTATCACCAAATTTGAAAATGTATGCGCAATGATGGGCACGTCACAACTTTCTTTGGATGCTATGCGTCTCCGTCTTCTCCCAACCACCTTGTGCGATATAGCCGAGAAGTGGCTGTATAACACAACCGCACATTCCATTTCGAACAGGGAAGAATTCGTAAAAGCATTCCTAAAGAAATTCTACCCAAATCATAAAACAGCTCGAGTCCGTAGCGAAATCAATCAATTCACCCAGCTTCCAAATGAAACATTCTCGAAGTGTCTTGAACGCTTTAAGGATCTGTTAGTTCAATGTCCACATCATGGAATCCCTAGATGGGATCTATGCAGAATCATATATGAGGGCATTAATCCTAACACAAAACAGACCCTTGAATCCATGTGTCAAGGCACTTTCATGACCAAAGATGACGGTGAAGCTTGGAAATTCTTAGATGATTTCGCTGAAAAATCTTTACAATGGGAGGGTGTGAGTCAATCGTCTAGGGGCAATAATGAATCCGATGTTTCCATAGGAGTTAGAGCGGAAATGTCAGCTATGCAAAAGAGACTCGAGACTATGGAAAATAAATTTTTAACCGCCGCCCTAAATCAAATGTCACTCTCCAAAACTGTATGTGGATGCTGTTCTGATCTATCACATCTTACGGAAGAATGTCCATTGAATTCTCCGTTTCAAGGTCATGAGCATATCAATTCTGCTTTCCAACAAAGACCTAGAAACGATCCATTTTCTTCCACATATAATCAGGGTTGGAGGAACCACCCTAATTTTTCTTGGAACCAATCACAATCTCAAAACACGGTTCCAACCCAAAACAATTTCCAAAGGGCTCTTCCACCACAACAGCAACCACTTCAATTGAGTCAGCACCCCTTCCAAGAACAAAACATCCAAAATCTTGTCAACACATCTGCACCGTCTAGTCCTTTGCAGTTGACCGGTACTGATGAATCCTCTTCACTCGCTCAAACTGTGAATTTTCTTTTGAAAAATTTCATGCAAGTTACGGCAAATCTTCAGTCTTCCGTCGATAAAATCGAGAAAAACTGCGTCCCAAAGCGAGAATATTAACTCGATGGAAGCTCAAATTCACAATTAAAAGCCGAAATGAGTGCAAGAGAGAAAGGGAAACTTCCAGCTCAACCTTTACCAATCCTGGCTATTCACATAATTTGAATGCAATCACCACGTTGAGATCTGAAAGAGTGCTTGACAATCACGTTAGGGAAGAGACTGATGACACTGAAAAATCTATCAATGATACCCCGGCTGAGACCTTTCCTTCCACTTCTACTTCTAATTCTGACCCCAGTTCTTCTACCCCACCACCTTCTTCCGAGCCTATTCTCCATTTTCCCCAAGGCTCGACACCTCAACCCACACAGAAAACGATCCCCACTCCTATTCATAGATCGTTCCCACCTACATGATCTTCTCCAATGTTGGATCCCGATCTTATTGCTCAAGCTCCTTATCCGAATCGGTTAAGAGGAAACACACTGAGTCCGCAAATGGAGAAGATCACTGAAATGTTTAAACAGGTTAACATCAACATCCCTCTTCTAGATGCAATACAACAAGTCCCCGCTTATGCGAATGTTCTTAAAGACTTGTGCACTAGAAAGTGGAAGACTCAAGTTCCCAAGAAGATATTCTTGGGAAAAACAGTAGACACAGCCTTTCCCTAGAAATTACCGAGGAAACGTAAGGATCCTGGATATCCTACTATTTCACTTTCTATTGGGGAAAAACACATCAACCGTGCTCTACTTGACCTTGGCGCAAGTGTTAACCTTCTTCCTTTCTCGTTCTACGAGCAGTCAGGGATCGGAGAGTTGAAACCAGCTCCTTGCACTCTCCAGATAGCTAACCGATCAATCACCAAACCTAGGGGTGAACTGGAGAATGTGTTAATAAAAATCGGGAAATTTGTATTGCCTGTGGACTTTATTGTAATTGATACACAGCCTATAGCGAACCAACAGAATCAAATTCCGATGATTTTAGGTCGCCCCCTTTTGGCCACTTCCAATGCTATCATCAACTGTCGTAATGGTTCTATGACCGTATCTTTCGGGAAAAGGTCAATTGAGCTGAACATTGACAAGTTAGGAAGTGTACCCTCCGAACCTACTGCTCAGGTCTGTTCTGTCGAATTAATGGATGTCGACAGCAGCGAAATTGATGATTCTCATGATACCGATCTAGACTCTTTTCAAATGTTGTTTTTTGACCCAACTATATATCATATGTAAGTCCGCGGCGGCGCCCCGGCCGTCGATCCGACGCCGGAATGCGGAAACGAAAAACTTTGCAAACTAGCAAACCGGCACCACCGCGCACTTTTAACCCGGATCGGGCCATTAACCTAGCTACTAGCAAACTAGAATAAGAGTAGAGAAGTATACCAAGCGATCCGTGTCCTTCGGTCTTCGTCTCCACTCCGATCTCCCGCGGAATCTCCGTCCGTCACCTCCTTGTCGGAAAGGGCACCACGCACCTTGGTTCGTTTACGGGCTCCCACCTCTGGACCGAGGCAACTCGGGCGCGAAGTTGGCTAGCCGACGCGTCCAAGGTTTGTTGTAGATGTAGTGTAGTAGGTTGTCTCTTTTGGGGTCTTTGGAAGTTTCCATGATGGAGGTAAAGAGAGAATGAGATGAGCTTTGGAGAGGGGTTAGGAATTTTGGAGCAAGCAAAATGAGATGATCAAATTTCCCTCATGAAAAATGAACTCACCCTCTCTCCCCTCTCTAAGTGGCCGGCCTCTCTCATATATGAATGGTGGAGGTCAAAATGAATTATTAGCAAGTGGAGAAAAAAGACAATGATAAAGAGAAGCCAATGATCAAATCAATTTCCAATCCATTTCTAATCTCATTCTAATCTTATTTAATGCAAGCAATGTGATAAGAAAGGAATCTCATGATGATAGAAACCACAAATGCAAGAAACCCCCCCACAATAAGTTATTTGCAAACTTGCAAATAACCCCCTCCATCGAAAGGTCCGGCGGGGAAGGAACAAAGGAAAAACCGGCTAGAACGGAATGCAAACTGGCAACTTCAGAAAACTGATCCCGTAATAAATTACAAGAAAACCCTGCTACTGTATATACATGCCCGCATTTGTATTCCCACTGAACACAAATGCAAAGAGACAAAATCTACACTATCTAATACTAGGATCCGGCTTAAGCCAAAGCCGGCTAGTAAAAACCGTCCAATCACGATCCGTGCAATACCGCACGTATCTGATCGAACCCTACCATATCTCCATACGGCCTCTACAGCGTTTCGCCCGAAACCTGAGTAACTGTGTGTGGTGGACTCTAAAGACTCGTCAATACTTTGGCTGTGGATTTAACCACTAGCACGTCAGAGGTATCAGCCATACATGACGGGCCACCAGCTATTGACCAAAAGGGACGTCGATGAGCAAACTCATCCTGACACCCTACTGAGCCTGTCAGTGACAATATCCGTACAGTCCGGTCCGTTCGTCTATGAGCATCGCATGGCGGACCTAGAGGGTTGGTAAAAGTCAGACCCCCAATAGCGGTACAAGTCGTGTCGGAGTGTAGCCCAGAACACCCTAAGATACTACTGGAATACCTACTAGTAAATCTCCTGCCTTGGCCAAGGACTTTTCATGTACTGGCTCTCCTAGACACAGCGCGACCTCACCCCCAATACAGGGAGAGACGAACCCCTGCAGATCCGCTCACTGCCTCCATGTGGCTCGGGACTGTACCCAACTAAAACCTGTTTGCACGTCTCCTTTGAGCGTGGTAGGGTAGTAATCTAAGTACAGTGGGAACTCACACGAGAAAAATGACGATCTCAGGTCGATGAACTAACCTGTACACATGTCACCAGGGAACTGCTATCTGACATCAGGTATAATACCAACTAGCAGGCTCCCGGCGAGTCCTGTCCGGTGTACTCATAACCCAATGAGCACCTGTATACGTCATAGGTGAACCAACTAACACCAGTGGCTTGTGAGACCGGCCACCGCCCCTCGTCGGGGTCTCGACTGTATACACTAGTCTACTCCGGAGTATCGATGCCCTGTCTCGAAACTCCCACGACTAGGGACCTTTTAAGGATGTGCTTATAGACTCCAGCTCTCACGTATATGATCGCCCTCATACTGCTGGTAGTCAAGCAAGAATCCTAGGGGCTCTATCAACGTGTAATTGTGACTCGTAAGGTCACCTAAATCAGTACACGATGATAAAGATAAACCAGATAGCATACTATCATCTCGAGTAAGACTGTCCTACCGGTATAGGTCCTCCTCAATCATTGCAATCACATGCCTGTGATCCAATAATTGACTCTGAGGGCACTATATCCAACAATCTCCCACTTGCACTAAAGGCTAATTATTGCGATGTCGCATACTCACAGCCCGTGTGATACCGAACACCCAACCCCTCTACTAGTCAGTCTCACAAAGCTCGTTTGCGAAACTATTGCGTTCGAGGAATAGCCTCAGTGAGTGGATCCGCTTTGATGTTTCTTTCTATGTCTCTCTTTATCTCAAGTTCGTGGAGAAAGCCATCTCCCGAAATAAGCAATACCTGTCTTAGAATGTCTGGATGTCTGATGGGACCTAGCTCATAAATCAGTATCCTGCGCCATGCCTCCCTCAGTATCCCCTTGGACCACCTGTCCAAAATACTGCCCCTCGTCAGAGGGAAAACTATGACTCTGACAGCCACTCTGCCATCCAGGTCACCTTGGAAGCCTGGAATGATAACCGTCTCCTAAAGGAGGCTGTCGTTATCATATCCCTAGAACATCCACTTATGTTCTAAAACTGCTTCCTAATGTTTCTCCAGGATTGGATCAATAACAACTTATTGCACCTACTGCAAAAACTACATCTGGTGTGGTACTTGACATCTCATGATCAACTCAATTGCCTAAGCAAGTGATCTGCCAATCATGCGTATCCCTCTCTTCCCTTTAGTCTGTAAGACACCTTTAGAGAGGGTGACTCCATCACCTGCAGGTATACTACCGTGCCAGGAGTCGTCCATTCTAAATGCTCATAGAATGTTGTCAAGGTACCCAGATTAGGAAACCACCCAAATCTAGATCTAAAACCATAGATTTAGTAACCAGAATGTCTGATATAATATCCAAGTCCTATGTGGAGAAAACACTGTGTGGCAACTAAAGTATAACCGACCGTAGTATAGGAATTTCACTTCCTACTCTGTATTTGTCATCCAAATACCAGGACATCACACCCTGCTACCTTCTTAACAGATCCATCCCTTATTCTGATGAAGTCAAACCTATGACTGTCGCATCAGAAATAGATGATCTATCTCCGCTATATCTGCTTTAGTCTATAAATAGACATAAGCCTCCTGTCCACCAATGCTTCCGCTGCTCCCACTGACTATGACAACCCTCTGGTAAAGTCATATAGACGTACACTTCTAAAGCTAGTTTAGAACGACGCTATACTCATCCTCCTGCCGGGTCTCACAGTCTGGAACAACAGCAATGGCAAGTCTGGGTAAACAAGAACCTCCCTGCCACCGTCCCTGAGCATACCGAAGTACCTCTCGGGTGCCTGAGGTTACCCACCATATCTGCGGAGTGGCCAATGGAATATCAAACTAGATTGAATCTTTAAGTTCTTATCAAATCTTCAGTAATCGTTTGCGGTTCTGGAATCACTTCCAGTTCTACCATACTCCCACTTCTGTTTTCTGAAAAAATCCATTTTTATTAAAACTGTGGCAAGTCAAGAACAATATTACTATTGATCTTCAAGATGGTAGAAAGTCAACCCTCGTCATAGCCCGGGTCAACCCACAAACAGCCATTACAGAAACGTGCCTTGAGTTATCCGGAGTCTGGTTTTAAGCATAAGCCGGACAACTCCCCGTATCTTAACAATGTCAAGATATGAACTTTTCTATATCCAATATAGAAACAGAGGCACTGATTTAATTGAACCAGATTCAAATCATGCAGCTGTCTCCAGTGCATGTCAACTAAATGGAAGAAGGACGATCAGCGTTACTCAACTTAGGAGTACTTCCAATTATGAGTAACCTGAAAGAGAAGCATGTTCTCTTAATCATTACTATCAATTAAATACCATTCACAAGTATCTACATCTTCGATTACCTTGAAGAATCCCGATACTTGCAACACCTGGTTCTCTACTCTATTCTTATACCTATAATTTCTCAAAACTTGGACCTTGTATTTCTACGAAACACTTGTCTATGAACTAGAGAAGTCATAAGTAAAACGAATATAGTATGAGGACCAACCCCACTGTCGTAATGGACACTGGACGATATACAATACTCTGTATAAGTCCCCTGAGTCCAGTAACTCATTCACTGTGTGTCTTAGGTTGAAAACTGTATTATGGTTATGAAGAATTACACCGCTGTTCAATGCTCCTTACCTAACCATCCACTGATATAGGTAAATATCACAGACATAATTTCAAAAAGTTATATCTCACTCTATGAAAATAGACGTACAGATATATCAATTAGAAATTGGTGCATAACAACGGATATTCAAAACCAAATATTTGCCGACCGGCAAACAACCCAGGTGACTTCCTCAAATATCACCAATTACAACGAATTCCGATATAATGAGGACAATCACCTAATTCCCAGTAACTTACTCCCATTCATCATCTGTAAAACCATACAGATGTGAGAATCTTACCTGGTAAATACATACCCTGGAGCAAGTGTCTAATTGGGAAATCAGTTTTCTTTTAACAGTACACAGTGAAACTGAAACATTGAAATGTTTCGATGGGGTATTCTGGTATTCCTAGTAATGCCTCTTCCATTATCCAGATTCACAACTGTAACCGTATATTTCTTTGGTCGGTTTATTCGGTTGTCTTTAGTCGTTACCTTTTGTACACCCCTTTAGGCCAAATGGTTTTCTTCCTTCCCTACCGTTCAGCACCAGCCTATGGTTTGGAAGAAGACTATCCAATAAGCATAATGGGTGTACTGTCCTAATCCTAAGAGCACTCGCAATACGAGAGAAGGTGAAGATAAAAGACAACCGAATAAACCTTATTCCTATTTCTCATGAACCAGGATCCATCCCCGAACTGGAACAAGTTCCTTTCGAGTTCGTATATAACCATACGATGGATTATCCAATAAACTTGGGATCTTCGTAGTGATACGGAGTGTCCTGGAGAAATACAAAGGTGATTTAGGATTGGCGAAGAAATACTTGGTTTGGTCGTGAATAGCTGTCGCAATTTACTTTGCCCTCTTACTAATCCCTTTCTTTGTCTTAACTTAATACCTTCTGTACACCGTTTAGGCTAATTGGTTTTCTTCATTCCCCACCGTTCGGCACCAGCCTAAGGTTTTGAAGAAGACTATCCAATTTGCGTAATAGGTGTACTATCTCCTAAACCAAGGAGTACTCGAAACCTGAGAGAAGGTAAAAGGAAAAGACAACTGAATAGTCCTATTCGTTTTCTCCAGAACCGGAAACCATCCTCGAATTCCTTCGAGTTCATATATAATCATACGATGGTTTTGTCCAATGGAAGTGGACGTTCGTAGTAATACGGGGTGTCCTGGAGAAAAGGGTAAAAGTAGGAGTGGCAAAGAGGTTTGCAACTCTGACAATCCAAAAGCCAGTGTTAAGAACGTTCGGTCAACTTGGTCACTGAGTCATAGTCTAGGGTCGGGTCAATGGCCGCTGCCAAAGAGAGAGTGAAAAGAAACACTCAGCGTGCACTCTAGCCTAGATCAGAATGGTTATCACTTTATCTAATCTGGAAACCTCCCACTGTAACGTCAAATTCTTCCCCAAACCTGAAAGAAGAATTAGCCGGGATCACCCGAGGAGTAAACCAACTCATCAGTGCGAATCGGGATCCAACTATTATCGCAAGATAACGTGATGGAATCCGCTCACATTATCACACTCCAGAAGGTATGCGCATATCTGGCAAGTTTCAGTTTCTTTAGAAACTCCCGATGTGATTTTTTTGCCCTATGCTTTTATGACCTTGGCGAAGGTCAACAAATCATAAGTCACATGTCAAGTTCTACCCATCATTGTCCAGGTTAATTTGAACCCACCCGTACAAGCCCTTGACGAAGGTCAACAAGGTTATACGACTGTCCCAAACCAACGCATCTATCTATGCAGCAGAAAGGTAACAAGCAGCTACCATACACTATGCCTTGACGAAGGTCAACAAACATAGCATGAATACTACGTGCTACCCGTCTGAAACGACGGAGGGCTACGAATGGTTTCTGGCGAAAACATTTAACGTAATGAACTTGATATCGTTGAAGGAACCGGATAGCTTTTTAAAAATATAGTAACGAAAACTTTTGCTAAAGAGGTCACTCCCGGTGCAGGGATCTCGGCTCTTTCCCCGTAGGATGGGATGCAGGATATTCCAACTGAATACCATGATGCAAAGCAAAAGTAATCTGCTATAGTGAAGTTATTGCCCTGACGCAAACTTCTGTCCAAGGGGTCACTCCCGGTGAAGGGATCTCGGCCCTTGCCTCGTCGACTGAGGAGAAGGATATTCCAACTGAATACCACTGTGCAAAACAAAAGAGAACGCCCTTGCAATAACAGCTTTTTGAAAAATGTTCCAACAACATTAGAATAGGTTAGTTTATCATGCATTCATCCGAATCGACGCAGTCCCATCATTTGATCACGCCACAAAAGAATGAAAATAATGATGTACGTATATGCCATCCGCATTCGTCACTGAGTCCCGTCATCACCCGTTAGGTTACTTAACTAACGACAGAGCGGGGACTGGACTAGCGCGGATGCAAAACATATACAACATCTACTACTATATATATCAATATATAATATTTCGCTCAAGGCGTGATAAAATGCAACATCACAGAAATGTACAGCATCACAGAACAATACAGATATCTGGGATCACCGGGTTTCATAGAGCCGCTACTGAAACCCGACGTTCTCCTGGTCGTGTGGATAGCCTGTGCAATGAGATCCTAGACCCCTACGGGCGCGGCAAGTTACCCGCCAAAACCTGAAGCGAGGCAGCCCCCTTCAACAACGTGAATGGACCACCCAGCACTTCACGGAATCCGGTAACTTGGGCACCCCTCATGGGTCAACCTGTACCCCCTACGAGTGCGGCGAATAGCCCGCCAATTCTAGAGTAAAGCCCCTTCCGTCTCAACGCCATGAGATGCGGGCTCGTTGCCCTCTAGAACCCGGCTATCCGTGCACCCCTCCGCGGGGTAATCCTAGTACAGAAGGTAAAATATACATACAACGGGTACATCGACCTCGACCCGGTTGTGCCCCAAAAGAATAATACAAACAGGCAGTGACGGCAGTCCACATGTCGGACGCTCGCCCTGCAATAACAAATGTACATATAAAACAAAACTGTACTGCCATTGCATCCAGGCTATCCTCCACGACCAATCCGCAACATCACAGCACAACACAGAACATCAACGTCAATGTTACGTTCGCAAATCCGTCTAAAAGGGCTATAGCAGATAGACAGGATTTACCGATCAAATGACATTCACGGTGGCAGATATAATGTAAATACTGTGAACTAACATGTTTAAAATTTTCGATCGATCAAATATACCTAAGTGGGCCCCAAGCACAACTGTAGCACTCACAGAAAATCTGGGCCTAAAAACAATGTTCCAAAAACCCTATTTTCAAGTTTAAAGAGCTCTGTGCCAAAAATGGTACAGTGAAGACACCTTTGTGCGGCAGAACCGCGGCCAAAATAGGGGTTTGGCCGCGGTTTCGCGGTCATACTACAGTGTTACACTACCAATTTTTCATAGAACTCTTATAACTTCCTGTATGTTCTTCTGCAGTGACCTGAAAAATTTTTGGAGAAAAAAAAAATTCGACAGAGAACAAGACCAGAAAATCTGGTTTCGGAAAATCCGATCGATCGAACTTGTAAACACGTTAGAGCAAGCTAGACTAGTTTAATGGCGTGGCTCTGATACCAATGTAAGTCCGCGGCCGCGCCCCGGCCGTCGATCCGACGCCGGAATGCGGAAACGAAAAACTTGGCAAACCGGCACCACCGCACACTTTTAACCCGGATCGGGCCATTAACCTAGCTACTAGCAAACTAGAATAAGAGTAGAGAAGTATACCAAGAGATCCGTGTCCTTCGGTCTTCGTCTCCACTCCGATCTCTCGCGGAATCTCCGTCCGTCACCTTCTCGTCGGAAAGGGCACCACGTAGCCGTGTTCGTTTACGGGCTCCCACCTCTGGACCGAGGCAACTCGGGCGCGAAGTTGGCTAGCCGACGCGTCCATGGTTTGCTGTAGATGTGGTGTAGTAGGTTGTCTCTTTTGGGGTCTTTTGAAGTTTCCATGATGGAGGTAAAGAGAGAATGAGATGAGCTTTGGAGTGGGGTTAGGAATTTTGGAGCAAGCAAAATGAGATGATCAAATTTCCCTCATGAAAAATGAACTCACCCTCTCTCCCCTCTCTAAGTGGCCGGCCTCTCTCATAAATGAATGGTGGAGGTCAAAATGAATTATTAGCAAGTCGAGAAAAAAGACAATGATAAAGAGAAGCCAATGATCAAATCAATTTCCAATCCATTTCTAATCTCATTCTAATCTTATTTAATGCAAGCAATGTGATAAGAAAGGAATCTCATGATGATAGAAGCCACAAATGCAAGAAACCCCCTCACAATAAGTTATTTGCAAACTTGCAAATAACCCCTCCATCGAAAGGTCCGGGCGGGAAGGAACAAAGGAAAAACCGACTGGAACGGAATGCAAACTGGCAACTTCAGAAAACTGATCCCGTAATAAATTACAGGAAAACCCCGCTACTGCATATACATGCCCGCAATTGTATTCCCACTGAACACAAATGCAAAGAGACAAAATCTACACTATCTAATACTAGGATCCGGTTTAAGCCAAAGCCGGCTAGTAAAAACCATCCAATCATGATCCGTGCAAAACCGCACGAATCTGATCGAACCCTGCCATATCTCCATACGGCCTCTACAGCGTTTCGCCCGAATCCTGAGTAACTGTGTGTGGTGGACTCTAAATACTCGTCAATACTTTGGCTGTGGATTTAACCACTGGCACGTCAGAGGTATCTGCCATACGTGACGGGCTACCAGCTATTGACCAAAAGGGACGTCGATGAGCAAACTCATCCTGACACCCTACTGAGCCTGTCAGTGACAATATCCGTATAGTCCGGTCCGTTCGTCTATGAGCATCGCATGGCGGGCCTAGGGGGTTGGTAAAAGTCAGACCCCAATAGCGGTACAAGTCGTGTCGGAGTGTAGCCCAGAACACCCTGAGATATTATTGGAATACCAACCAGTAAATCTCCTGCCTTGGCCAAGGACTTTTCATGTACTGGCTCTCCTAGACACAGCACGACCTCACCCCCAATACCGGGAGAGACGAACCCTTACAGATCCGCTTACTGCCTCCATGTGGCTCGGGACTGTACCCAACTAAAACCTGTTTGCACGTCTCCTTTGAGCGTGGTAGGGTAGTAATCTAAGTACAGTGGGAACTCACACGAGACAAATGACGATCTTAGGTCGATGAACTAACCTGTACACATATCACCAGGGAACTGCTATCTGACGTCAGGTATAATACCAAGTAGCAGGCTCCCGGCAAGTCCTGTCCGATGTACTCATAACCCAATGAGCACCTGTATACATCTTAGGTGAACCAACTGACACCAGTGGCTTGTGGGACCGGCCACCGCCCCTCGTCGGGGTCTCGACTGTATACACTAGTCTACTCCGGAGTATCGATGCCCTGTCTCGAAACTCCCACGACTAGGGACCTTTTAAGGATGTGCTTATAGACTCCAGCTCTCACGTATATGATCGCCCTCATACTGCTGGTAGTCAAGCAAGAATCCTAGGGGCTCTATCAACGTGTAATAGCGACTCGTAAGGTCACCTAAAGCAGTACACGATGATAAAGATAAACCGGATAGCATACTATCATCTCGAGTAAGACTGTCCTACCGGTATAGGTCCTCCTCAATCATTGCAATCACGTGCCTGTGATCCAATAATTGACTCTGAGGGCACTATATCCAACATCATACACATACGGACTCTTCCACTGAGTTGTCCGGGTCAACAACTAACACTGATTATGAACCGCTTTTAGAGTCTGAACATCACCCGGTGCTTTGTGATGACTTTATTCTTCAGGGTATTGATGAGACTTTTGAGGAGATCTTCGCTGATGAACTCGCATTTTTGAATGACATGGGTATTGAGATGAATCATCTCTAAAACAATAAAATTGAACCTCCACCTCTTCTTCTGAACTGCAAAAGAATGCGAGTAATCCATCACATACACTGAGTCGTCTCTCCAAAACGAGATGCAAACACATTCTATTCCACCTCTTATCCCTTCCCCACTTTTTCCTGACTCGATACAACACATTCTTCCACCAACCTATACGTTTTACTGATAAAATCTTCGAATGGTTGGTGTTGACCTTCGGTCTTTGCAAAGCTTGGCATCGACCAATAATTTTGACCCCCTCTTGTGATTTTCAAAGCTTAACATTGTTTAACTCAAGTTTGGGGGGGTATAATCTGGCTCTTGAAAAGAAAATTTTTCAAAATGTTGAGCCAAAAATAAGTTTTGGGGAGGATTTTCACTTAAATATTTTGCCCCCATTAATAAATTTCCTCCCAGGCTTACAGGATTTTAAAATTTAGCTGATGGCAACAGTGAGGACACTGTTGAAAACAAGTTTGGGGGAGGTTTGTGCTTATTTTTGCATCATTTGCATCATACTTTGCATAAGCAAAAAATATTTAAAAATCTATAAAAATTTAAAAATTTAAAAAAATATATATAATAAATATTTTTGTACATAAATAAGATAATAAAAGATTAGATAGTGAAAAATTACATCTAAAAGATTAGAAAAATTTAAGAAAACTAAGAAAATTAGAAGTTTTCTTATACGAACTAGTAATAAGTAGTTATGAGCCATTGTCCCAAGGGTTAGTAAGATGAAAGAAGTCACTAATCTGCAGATAAAAATAAGTCTGAAAAATAGTTCCTATTTTGGAAGCCAAATATTTTGAACGTTGATACCCTACTATACGCACTTACACACATCTTAAAGCTCGGGATAGTAGAGGATACCTTGAAATGCTCTTATCTAAAAGCCGATGTATGAAGGAAATAAAAAAAATGAATAAAATATAAAATGGTGAAGAAAAATGAACACTGGTTTTGTTATCGCCAAGGCAGCAATAAAAAAATATAGCGAGGGTGCTTCTTCACCTAGTGCCTTAGACCAACTGGTCTGGGATTCACTGCTAAGCCTTAAGTGGTGCAAGACGAGGAAAAACACGGTATAAGCAAGCACATGAGTAATCGGTCGGTTAGTACCTCAAGAAGTATTAACGGTCGCATGAAAGTGTGTGAGCAAATTCATCTAAATATTCATTAATTAAAAAGTACTGAGGCAGATGGACAAGAGTATGATAGCTTGAATTGAATTCTCCGAGTGTAGGGATGTTCTTTACACACACGTAGGGTTATATGATCGATGTTTGGAAGAAAGATAGGAATGAAGAATAAAGACGATGTTTTATTGAGGGATGATGTGATTTCTAACATCATTTCATGACTATTAAGATAGGGCTCATGACAACCGAAAAGCCAGCATAGTTGGAAACTCTAATTTTCAAAGTCATTCTTTTACAATTCTTATATTTATATGTAACTTTCACGTTCTTCCATTTATTATTGGCTTTTGTGGGTGCAATCCGCTGAAAACTCTCAGGAGAGAACACTCCTTCTACTAGGGACACCTAGAGGTATAAAGGCTAGTTGCACGAGCTCAGTGCAATCGTGTTGCCTACGAAAGTGTGCTAGTTAGTTTTTCTCTTTCTTTATTTTCTCCTTCTCTTTTTAATAAAACAGTTCGCTCGAGACGACCGAAAATAAGTTTGGTGGAAGTTGATCAGTCGAAAATATTGCATTTTTAACACGTCAATTTCCCTACCATTTGCACTCATCAATAAGTGTTCGGTATTAATATGGCACATATTAGTAAAACAGCCGTAAAATACCAAATTACTTGTGTTATATATTAACACCGACATTTTGAGGGAAATTGAGTGTTTATCATTGCATCGTATAATCTTTGTGTAGCGCAACACTTGTCTCGAGAATCTGTGCAGGAAATTCCACGGAAAGAACCGAAACTGACAAAAGTGCTGAGAAAAATACGCCAAGTCCAAGACTTGAAAGCTGGCACTGATCAAGAAACATTTAGAAGATTCAACACATCTTAAAATACACCTAAAGTCAGCAGCAAGAATCAAGGAAAATTCCATGCACTGACGACATAAAAGGGCCGCGGATCCGCGGCCAATAGGCCCTTTCCGCTGCGGATCCGCGGCGCATTGATGACATCATCGCCTCAGATTTTCTCAAGTGCCTTCTTGTAACGGTCATAGCTTCCAGAAGACTCCAGAATAACACGTGGCTTCATCCAGAAGGCTCGGCCTAACAACCTAGCCCTAGAATATACCTTATTCTAGAATATTCCCTCCAACAAACTTCTTCTAGAAGCCTCTCTCTAACAAACTTTTTGGAGAGAAATTTGAATTTTGAATTCTAGATCTAGGGTTGAGATGGTTATAAAAGGGAACCTTTAATTAAGTTGTTAATTAGTTCATTAGTTGTTGAGTTGTTGATCCCTCCATCAATTCACCCACAAGTTGAGTGACACAACTTGTGCATTCAAACCCTAACCATAATCCAAAATCCAATGCCGAAATTCAAGATCCCCGAGTACAATTCAAGCAAGAAGCCTTCAACCTTTTAGGAGCAAAGCCGACCTTCATCCAAGCAAGTGATCCAAGACGATTCGCGACTCACGAAGACGAGCGACGCCAAATCGACGATCGAGTTCTTTCCTCATTGTAGATTTTGAGAGAATTGTAACAAAATTCTTAATAAATAAAAAGTGAAATTCTTTATCTTGCTTTCTTTACATTCTTGCATCATGATTAGATCTCAATTCTTGATTGTGTTTCTTATTATGATGTTTGAGTAAAACTCCGCTAGTGAAGGAGTCGAAAGAATCAATAGATGATGATGTTTACAATTCTTGAAACGATTCTTAATTCCTATAAGTTTTGTAAACTCTTGTAAATTGAAGAATAGACAACCTAGTTTCGAGCGATGCTTTCTTGATTGTTTTCGCTCTTAATTAGAGATCGACAATTGGTGATTCAATTTACTAGAGGCTAGTTTTTGAATGAGATTCATCGAAAAGACAAAGGATGAGATGAAGAAACCCTAGTTTCTTCGAAAGATCCTTAAACCATGATTGATCGTCATCGATCTAGTATCAAATCATTAATGGATAAGAAAACGTAATCAATAGTTTTCATCACGTCTATAGATTCGATCGATTCCTATGAGCCTCACTTCGATTCTTGAAACCTAATTCGATTGGATATCATCAATTCTTGATTCTTGATTTTTAATGTTTTCTTGATAATTTGATTTAGATCTAGATAATTCTTGTAATTCACTTTTAAATCTTGAATTGAATTGTCTTTTCTTTTCACTTTAATTTTCGACTCATCAAATTCAATTACAAGCAAATCTCACTTTCCCTGTGGACGATCCGCACTCGCTAATGAACCTACAATTGACACCGTTATTGATTGCAGTTTACAAATTTCTTTGGTTGTGATCTTTATACATTTTCAAAACACGACACACAAACAATCATTCAATCAGGTCTATCCTAATGCGGAAAAGTAAATAATATACATCAATGGTGATATCATCCTCAACCCGGAAGTGCCCCAAAAAAGAATATTACATACAAGCTTTTACATGAATGAAAATGAAAAACTCTCATCTCAGATAAAAACCCCCAGCTATTCAAAACACGACGATCCAATATAACATATCAAAGCAACACATAATATCACATGTCATTAGCGTAAGTAAATATGCGTATCCCAATTGTCGTTGACGTATAGCAACGAAACCGGCGATACACCACATATTACACTTACAGTCGCAGAAAAGAAAGTGAAAAACTATAACAATTGGAATCTGCAATCACCTTAGATATCATAAACCCAATGTATCTCTTACTTTGGATTTCATGCCTAACCAAATGAATTCCTTAGACATCACATGCCTAACAATTATAAATCCCGCATTTTAGTCTCGATATTGAAAACACTTTCCAATAAGCAGTCGGGTAATTCAACAAGATTCCTGATAACCTGATCGAATGCTCGTCGGAAACTTTAGTAGACGGCCGCACCCCCGATGCCATCGACGAAGTGCACTAAGGCGGAACACCGCGGCCGCGAGCACCCGAAGGGATGCTTTTGGCGACGGTGTTCTCCTACAGTCACTTGGTCGGGGCTATAGGGTGTGGCTATCTAATAAGGTTACCGGCAAGTATCCGCGTACGCTACGTGATTGCGTTAGACTTTTAATCCACATCAAAATTCCATGGCAACAGATCAAATGAAACTAAATTGCTAGATTTATAAAATTCAAACTAGTTATCTCATAACTAATTATGTGGATTCTTAATATTGTATCACAACCACAGATAGTTAGATGATGTTAAACTTTTCGATCGAATAAACAAACGCCTAAAATTTCCCAACGAGCTCAACACTTGAGCGGAGTTTAAAAAGTACCCAGAACATGCCACAGCACCTATGAACCATCCGTAGAAGGGCCGACCCATGCCTCACTCATGTCGCCATGGAACTGCCACAAACCCTAGGGTATGACCGCGGTTCCGCGATCCAAAAAGTCGAGTTTGGGTATTGTTCTTCTAGAGGGTCCACAAAATCGCTTGCATGATTTTCTGAAGATTTTAAACTTGGAAAAAATCCAACTCTTAGAAAATTTCCAGCGAGGGAAAAAGTGGGTTATTGATATCCGTTCGAACTTTTTAACGTCATCTAAATAACCCGAAACGATGTTAAAATTACGAATACGAAACACTCCGAATTGCCAATACAGTATGACCACATCACATGCAATCTCAGAAAAAACAAGAAACACCAAAACCTAGAGACTAGAACACCACAAAATTTTGAAGCCTAGATTGCATTTTTGGACCAGCCAGCTTGGATTTCATGCCAATGTTGCTGGCCAATTTCCGACCAATTTGCTTCAAATTTCTATGGTGTTCATGTTATATCACATATAACATTATGCAGTTGCTTAAAAAAATTTTAGAGGCAAATTAAAAATCGACAGAAACTAGGTTTTAGCGTTGCAAGTTTTGGAGTAGTTTTGGTTTCATAATCTAACAAACATCGTCTAATTCTCTAGCTTGGCTCTGATACCACTGTAGGGTTACCTAGCATGACAGCAAGGTTTCGGGAGGTATCGTCCATGCCATTTTCTAAAATTTGCCGTACTAAAGAACCCTAACCCTAGAATCTTAACTAGAGATTTAGACGAACTAGCAATGCAAACAACTTTAATCTAAGTTATTTAGGAATACAACCTTTGTAGACCGGTCCTTCACTTCTAAAGCTCCATTTAGTAATCCCTTCGCTCCAAGTAGTGAACACCCGAACTCTGGTAAGGGTTCACATGAAGAAATGAACAATCTTGCTCGAAATTTTCGAGGCCGAAGATGATTGTCATGACCTGAAATTAGCACGTGGCGGCCCTTAAACTACGCAACGTCTATAGGCGTAACGCAATTTAAGTAAGCCAAAAACCCAGCAATCTAAAGCATCAAAAATAGTAAGTGATAAGAACATTGTTAAAACTTTTGAAAATCTCGAGTACAAATTCTTTAAAATCCAATTTAGTTTCTTAAAATTTTTTGCAGCACCTCGTTTGTAAAAACTAACCCAAAAAATGGGTACAACATAAATATAATTAAAGCATCCCCAACGGGAGCAAAATCCACGCCCAAAGGCAGAAACAACCACCACAACAGATATACGACGCCGTAGCGATGAAATAAAAGACGATATAAATAAAAACTGCATAAAAGACCTCCAAGTCACAAAATAACATACAGTATCGTCCTCACCTCAAGTCTCTAAGTCATGCATGAAAGTGGTAAATGGAGAGTACATAGTACAAAGATAACAATAAACAACATTGTATAGCTGGAAACCCACCTATAGCAAAACTGCACACAGTCAGCCGAAGCGGTATTCGCTGCAAAAGATGATACGAAAGATGAAATGTATGACGCGACTGCCCTGTGAGACTACCTGCAAAACACTGTGGCACAATGGGGGTGAGTTTCCAACTCATGAATAGTAAATAACATATGCAGCTAATCGTAAGTAAGCACGTACAGCGCGAATCTAATGCATGCAAGCTGATAGCAATAAATGGCAATATGTATACAACAGTCATGTAAGGTACTCTATCAGGTACTATTAATACATGAACAATAAATGGCAATATATAAGCAACAGTCATGTAAGCTACTCTATTAGGTACTATTGATACATGAACAATAAATGCGGTGTATGCGATAAAATATGTCATCCTCATAGAATCCTGACCTCGTGGTAGGACCAAAGTCCATCAAGACAATCTAAATCCTAAATTTCCTCAATCAGTCCCCAAATTGGCCCTCATATCCATTAAGTCTCATATATCCTGAGTGTCCAATATCAAGTAAATCTCATGTATCCAGTATCCGATATCAAGTAAATCTCATATATCCTGAGTGAGTATATTGCAAGATCATTATGATGATGTATATAAATTAGAAATATATTAGCGTCCCATTCCACAAATATATATATATATATATATATATAAAACAGCGTCCCATTCCACTTTTATATATACTTAGGAGTAAAAATATCTTGGAAACAAGTGTCTAACATTGACACATAAATACCGATCTATCAGGCGTTGTCACCACAATTGGCCCTCCTGATAGGTATGTATCATATGTTATCCTGAAAACTCAAGTGCCTAGCTCTGACACTCGGAATTCGACGTATCCATAGGTACATGACTCCGGTCGGTATCCCCGCGATAACCGCTGAATCATAAGTACTGTCACCAGTAGGTATGGTTCCCCCACTAACTCATCGTGTACTCCACGAAATTTTTGCCCCTGGATATCTCCGGGTCCCACCATGTACCCGCACATGGCCCCTTCCATTCCTCGCATGGGGTATATATATATATCAGAACCGATAAATCTCATAGTGGCTGCTGAAATATCATATCTAGAGAAACCGGGTTTTTCAAATAATGCATAATTTCATGAAACTACCATGGTCCTCAAATCCAGAAAACATGATGAAAAATCCATAACTCAATGCGAAAGTCCACGAATATAATATATGCAACAGAAAACTGTAATGTGAGAATATAAAGGAAAAGCCGCTATTTAACTGCAACAAGTTAATATATATATCGTGCGGTTCCTAAGTTCTCCAAATCCATATAACATCAAATAAAGGTGAACATGTAGCTATAGCCAGATATATGTATAAACATATAGGTATAGCAAGATATATGTATCTACATATCAGTAATGATGCAATACCCTCCAGGTATAAGTGTAAGTATGTATGCAAGATGTGCATGCAGCTATGTCTCATATGTGTATATACCTATCACTAATGGTACAATACCATATAGGTATATAGGTAACTAGCATGTAAGCATGTCAAGGAATATGTGTAAGCATGTACGTATACAGGTATGCTATATGTCATATGCACAAGGAAAATAAGGATCATGTCTTAATGTCCCTAAACAATACAATATCACATATGTATAGGTGTTGTGCGTGTCATAGCAATTATCGACGGTGTGTGTGTAGCATACAATTAGTGCTCGTCAAACATGAACCGTCAATAATGGTGTTGTGTCTCATTAATACTAAGTCCATGAACAATAGGAAATGAGATATGCAACAAAGGTACACATGCACAATCAATATCTGTATACATCTAACTAATAGTCATATCATTTAATCTAGCCAAGACGCATAACGCCATGCGGGAGATTCCGTTGTAGATGTTAAATCTACTCACTACAATCCTCGCTAAGTAAAGGTAACCACTCGCTTTTCCTTCTTCGCAGTGCCCGAAGTCCCCGCCTGCGATCCTGAAAGCATATAACAATATAAAAGTATATATTAGAAATCGACTAATAAAACGTACAAACTACGTTTGACCGACGCACCAACTCCAAGCGTACTCTCAAGTTTTCGTCAAGTGGCTAACGCGCTTAGCAACACTACGAAACCAACTCAAGAGCAAAAGCTATACAAAGACATAAACGACATCGGCAAGACCCTAGCTAAACGCAAAGCGACATAAATACCAAGCCTAGACCCTAATCATACCGATCGTGCATTCACAATACAAGATATAGCGTGGAATCAATATAAATAATGCCGCAACGTCGAAAGAAATTCACGCCAAAATTATCCTAAAATCTAGTAAGCAGCGTATATCATTTTAGCACAAAACTACAAGTTTTTACCAAAACTAGAAATTACAACCATCACCAATTAGCAAGATTAAACCACTCATACCAATACTATAATTTTAATCTCACTTAATTCGGATTTAGTAAAAACTTAGTTTGCTAATTATATTAAATACAATTAGGAAAATAACATTTAACAAACTAGCAATTAGGTTTAGTTTTCATTTGTTTAAAATTATTAACTAACCATTTCACTAATCAAAACCCGAATTTGATTACAAAAAACCTTACTAGGAATTCTAAATATGAAATTAAAAGCTTTAAATTAACATCCAATTAAGCTAATTAAAGTATTAAGCAACAATTAGAGTTTAGGGTTTGGATTTATAGCTCCACAAAAGATCAAAATCAAGCAACAAAACTCATCATCTTTGCCTCCAAAATGCTAACTTGATGAAGATCCAAGCAAGTTTTGTGAAGAAGAATGAAAAGAAATGATTTGTATTTGAGTTTGTATGAATTATTTAGGATTTTTGATGAATTTGTGAAGCTTTGAAATGAAGAAATGAGGCAAATGAGGAGAGAGGGCAGCAAGCAAAGAAGTGGCCGGCCAAGGAAGAAGTGCTAGGGTTTTGTGGAATTTTTTAGAAAATTCTAGAAGAAAATAGAAATAATTGCATAATAAAACAAAAAGCTTTATGTCTTCTTAATTTCTTTTCTTTAAAAATTCCTTTTTAAACCACAAATATCTAGATATTTAGGTGAGAAGGTTAAAAACATAATCTAGTGATTAACTTAGTATAGATTCACATTAGTAGTAATTAACCCAAACCAAAAAATAATTACCACTAATAAAGTGAACAAATAAAGCATTAAAATAATATTTTAATTAGGGAAAAAATATTTAAATGCACAAAAATTATCGGTGGCTTACAAAAACCTGCAAACTAGCAATTTCCTAGCTAAACTAGGTGCAATGCATTCTATACTGCAAAAAGATCGCTTCAAGGTTTTTACGAAAAACACCGACTATTTTACCCTAAATACGGAAAATTCGCAAAGCGATTTCTAAAACGTTACAATCTTCCCCCTTAAAAAAATTCGGTCCCCGAATTTAAAATTCATCTATGTGTACCTTCAAAGAGATGAGGGAAAGTCTTCTGCATCTCGCTGGCAGCCACTCAAATGATCACCTCAGTAGACGGCCACACCAAAGAATCCTCAGAGATAGCAAGACCCTTGACCGATGTCCCTCCACCTGCCGATCCACTAATACTGTCGGCTGCTGGTGAACGAAATATCACGTACAAGCTAAATGGTTTGATGCTGAATTATGTGAGAAAGGTCATGAAGGTAATTGCGAAGTATCGACACAAGGACTACGGAGTGAATACTCAAAAATCTGGACGGAAGTGCCATATTAGGCAACGGTACTAACTCGCTTCAAGGATATCAAAAGGACCTACAATTCTGGAACTAAGCTTCCCAAAACTCAACACGCCATCTATCGGAAAAATCCGTAGGATTACATGATCTCCCACTGCGAACTTAAGTCTGCGACCACAACGGTCGGCATAAGACTTCTGTCTGCACCGGGCTGCTCTCATCCTGACCTGAATCAACTGGATCTTCTCCATAGTCTCATGACTACCTAGGGTCCAAAATCCTACTCTCGCAGAGTCAGCAAAACAGACTGGAGATCGACACGACTAAACAAACAAAACCTAAATATTGCCAATTGGATTGTCTCCTGATAACAGCTATCGAAGGAAAACCCTAATAACGGCAAGTGATGATCCTAACTGCCTACAAACACTTAGTACGATGCACAAGCCTATCTTCCAGAGTCTGTATAGTCCGCTCTCACAAACCATCATCCTACTGATGGAAAAGCGGAGCTAAAGCTCAACCAGTACCCAAGGCTTCCTGAAGCTTCTGCCAACAACGGCTAGCGAACGGGGTTCCTCTATTGGATACAACGCATGAAGGAACTCTGTACAACGCACAAACTTAATAAAGAACAACTGAGCAAACTGAGCATAACCGGACAAAAAACACCCAAATAGAGTCACACCCTGTCTAGACCTGGGTAGACACCACAACGAAATTCATGGAGATCTGCTCCCATTCCCGCTGTGGAACGGTTAAAGGTTGCAACTCTCCAGCCGGTTCCCAAATGCTCAACCTTAGCTCACCAACAAGTTAGACACCTCGAAACGAAATCCGAAACTTCACTCTTCATCCCTGCCCACCCGTAACTAATTCTCAAGTCACGTTACATCTTGGTGGCACCTGGATGAACACTGAAAGCTGACTGATGTGTCTGCTTTAGGATTTCGCGTCTCTACCCATCAGTAACAGGTACACACAACGCGTCCTTAAACGTAGCACACCCTGGTCACAAATCAAGGACTCCGAATCTTTACCCTCTCAAGAATCTTTGAAAAATGAGCATCGACGGGCTGTGCCTCACGAAACGATTAAGGAAAAGTGGACGGGCGCGGACATGAGCAAGCTATTCCCCCGTTAGAAGAGGCGAACCTAGCTGTACTCCACGATCGCACAAGAACTGTAAATCTGCAGAAGAATGTCTCTGAACTGAGCACAACTGGAACAAGCTACCCCCGGGCCTACGACTCAAAGCATCAGCTACCACAATCGCCTTGCACGGGAACTAAAGGATCTCACAATCACAATCCTTCATAAGCTCCATCCAACGGCACTGTCTCAACAATCAAAACCCGCTGCAGGAAGATGTACATTATGCTCTGGTGGTCCGTGAAAATCTGACACGACTCTCCGCACAAGTAGTGTCTCCAAATCTCCAACGCATGACCACCGCGGCCATTTCCAGATCTTGAGTGGGGTATCCTGCTCGTACTTCCTCCAACTATCGGGAAGCATAAGCGATAACTCAATAGTGCCACATCAGAACACAATTGAGCCCCACTCGCAAAATATTACAGTAAACAACAAAGTCGCCCGATCCAGAAGCAAAGATGGAACTGGTGCAGTCGTCAACCAAGTATTCAACTGCTGAAAACTCAACTCGCATGCCTCAGTCCAAGAAAATGGAACCTCCTTCCCGGTCAGTCCGGTCAATGGTGCAGCGATACACAAACAATCCTGCATGAAACGGCGGTAAAAACCTGCTAAGCCCAAAATTGGGGACAACTGTCCCCGTTGCAAGTCTGGGCCAAGCTGTACGGCCGTGATCTTCCTCGGGTCCGTACGAAAACCATCTCCCATAACCACATGACCTTAGGAAGTCAACACAATCAATCCTAAAGGAACACTCTGAGAATTTAGCAAACCGCTGCGGCTTTCCAAATGTCCGCAAAGCAAATCCTCAAGTGCTGCTCAAGTTCCTCAAGACACATTGAAATTGACCAGAATGTCATTAATAACACAACAATCAACTAGTCGAGGAACAGCCTGAAGAATCTGTTAGTGTGATATGCCCTAGACTCCATTATTGTATAGTACTAGTTTGTATATTACATTTTGGAAGCTTGGGATATATACACGGATTGACATTCTTGCTCAATATGGTAGTATGCTACTTGGTTTGTATCTATCTTAATATGTGTATGTGTTTCTTTTTGACATATTGCTAATACATATTGATAGAGCCCTTAGGATCTTTTGCTTGACTACCAGCGTTGTGATGGCGGTCATACTGGTAGGGGCTGGGTAGTCTATAAGCACATCCTTATACAGGTCCCTGGTCGTAGGATTATCGAGACAGGGCATCGATTCTCCAGAGTAGAATAGTGTATACGCTTCTTATCCCAGGAGGGGAGATGGTCTGTCCCACAGCCATCAGTCCGTCGTACTGAAGATAGTATGCAGGTGCTCATTAGGTTACGAGTACACTGGACAGGACTCGTTGGGAACTGTTGGTTGGTATTATACCTATCATCAGTAATAAGGTCCCAGGTAACATGAGTACAGCTTAGTCCGTTGACTTGACACTGTCACTTCTCCTGGACTGTGTTCCCACTGTTCTTAGATTACTACCCTACCATGGCTCTATTGAGTCGTGCAAACAGGTAGTAGTTGGGTGCAGTCCTGAATCACTTGGAGGCAGTGACGGTTAGACAGGATTCGTCTCTCCCGGTATTGGGAGTTGATATCGCGCTGTGTCTAGGAGAGCCATTACACAAAGTCCTTGGCCAGGGCAAGCGAGATTTATTGGTAGTGTTTCCAGCATTTTCTCAGCGTGTTCTGGGCTACACTCCGACACGACTTGTACCGCTATTAGGGGACTGACGTTTACGGACCCTAGGCCCGACATGCGATACTCTCAGACGAACAGACCGAACTGTACGGAGATTGTCACATTCAGGATCAGTAGGAGTTCGGATGGGTTCACCTCATCGATCTTCTTATCGGCATCTACCTAGGGATCGTTACGTATAGTTAGTACCGCTTGCGGCCTGTGGTTAAACCCACTGCCAGCGTAGTGTCGAGTCTTTAGAGTCCCACACAGAGGGTTGTTCACCATTGGGCAAAACAGAGTAGAAGTCATATGGTTTTACGACGGGGTTCGTTCACATACGCGCACTTGTGCACGTTTAGTGTCCGGACGGTTATTACAAGTAGGCTTTGGTTTAAGCCAGATCCAAGTATTTGTTTCTGGATTGGTCTTGTCTCATTGTATTCGTGTTACTTCGAAACACGAATGCGGATACGTACGTACAGTTGACAGAGGCGGAGAGGGAGAAACCTCATTAGGGGTTTTGACCATTGACTAGATCAAAACCCTAATGATAATGAGAAATATGATTAATAATGTTAATTAAGGATAATTTTATTATGGTTAGAGTTGGGTTGACCATTTCACTTTTTGACTTTCATTGACCTTGATATTTTCCTTTTGTTAAGCAAAAGATGCTTCTTGAAGCTTGCTTAGCATTAAATGTGAAATGATAATGGTCAAATCAACTCACCATCACAACTTTCCTAATTATTATTATTATTATCATATATCTCTAATATGAGAGCAAGGTTGATTATAGACTCTCATTCTCTCATATGTTTTCTCTCTCATGGTTTGCTCTCCCTCTTCCTCTCTCTCAAAAGCTTAAGTGTTTCATGTGTTGAAAATCCAAGCTTTAAGACTAAACCATCAAAACACCTCTCTACTCATTCTAGGGTTCTTATTCTAGCAAGTCAAGCACTCTAGTTACATCTTGGTTGAGGTAGGAGCTCAAGGTAGAGGCCTTCAGGCGGATCTTTCTTTGGCAAAGAGAAGACGAAGAGGAGGAGCCGTCTACACTACTCAAAGAAGCACACAAGAAAAAGAAGCAACACAAGAAGAGAAGGAGTTCAAGCTTTTGGTATAACCTTCTAACCTAGTAGTTAGAACTTGTAGATAGTTTGTTAGTTCATGTTTAGCCAAGATCCTTCATGGTATGTCTATGTTTCTTTGTGATAAAAATTTGATTTTTACTCTTTCCGCCTCCCTATAAGTACCGGGGTAGGTAATATAGACTTATAGTTGTATTAGAGTCTAGCTAAACAACAACTAACATGTTAGCAAAGTATTTAGAACTTCGATCCCGAAAAAAATCGAAAAAAACATCAAAATCTAGTGTTGTCTGCCGATTTTAAAAACAGATCTAAAAATATTTCCAGAGACCTGAAAATTACGTGCAGGGTTTTTTAAGGACACCCAAGAAAAACGAGCTCATGACTCGGTCAGACAGCCGCAGAAGCGTGGCGAAACCATGCGTTTCGCCACGGATCCGAGGCCGAGTCGACTCGCAGTCAACTCATTTTTCCTGCAGTATGTCCAGCTTGATGTTTTGTGATTTTTCAGATGCTTTGTTTCTGTCCAGATTCATCTGAGAACAGTGTTGCTTTTGGGGTAGTTTCAAATTGGAATTTTGATCGAAATTCTATAAACTTCAGCTAATTGATTATATCTGTAATGTGATATATGTACTGAACGTCGACTAATCGCTATACGTCGATTAGTAGGGGTGGTACATATCTGTGATCTGTGATGTTGGATTGTGTATATGAATTTGTTGGATTTGTAGCGGATGAATAGCCGGGGATGTGAGATGAGTGTTTATTTATCTTTCAATTGTTGTAAGTTGTAAATTGATGTAATATTATTTTTTTGGTCGCACATCCGGGTTGAGGTTGTAGCCACCATTGAATATTATTTCTTTTACTGTTTTTGCTCCTAGGATAGACCCAAGGAGGGGTGCACAAACTACCGGGTACTTTGAAGTGCTGAGTGGCCTACTCACGTTGTTGAGGGAGGCTGCTTCACTTCAGGTATTTGGCGGGTAGTTTGCCGCACCCGTAGGGGTCTAGGGTGGGGTTTGGCTATTCATTGTGACCGTGTAATCCGTTTTTCGTTGCAGGCTCGAACGAAACGCGGATTCCTAGCATATCCAATGTGTTCATCTGTGATCTGGAATGGCTACCATTGCGTCTGACGAATGTATATATCTATATATGATATCTAGTAGGCGTTGCTTATGTTTTGCATCTGCGCTAGTCCAGCCCCCGCTCTGTCGTTAGTTAAGTAACCTAACAGGTGATAACGGGGCCCCGTGGCGAATGCGGATGGAATAAGAGTACGTCATATTTTCGTTGTTTTCTGCAATGGAAGGATTAATTGATGGGACGCATTATATTAATGCAAAGAAAATAAACCAAAGTTAAATCGTTGGAACAATTTCAAAACCACTCGGTTTTTTCCAAAACAGAAAACTTTTAAAAACGCCGAGCTTAAACCACTCCTTTTAAAAGCTATCAGGTTCCTTATGTTAGTTATATGTATGCCCTAGAGGCCATTACTGTACATACGATGTATATTGTAGTAGATGCTTGGACATATATAGGGAGGACTATCTTGCTCGACATGATAGTACACTATCTGGTTGCTCTTTATCTAAACATGTACTCTGATTGTCTCTATGTTACATGTTGATAAAGCCCTTAGGATGAGTACTCGACTACTGGGACTATGACGAGATCATACTAGTGGGGCCAGACTAGTAAATGAGTACATCCTATAACTGTTCATAGTCGAGGGTGTATCGAGACAGGGCATCGATACACCAGAGTAGAATAGTGTATGCGCTTCTTGACCCATTTGATGGGCGATGGATGATCACATATCTATTGGTGTTTGACATCAGAGAAGGTATACGGTTGCTCAGTGGAGACTGGGTACACTGGACGGACTCACCGAGAACTCCCAGATGGTATTATACCTCACGTCAGATGGCAGTTCTCCGGTGACACTGGTACAGGTTAGTCTGTAGACCCGAGATCGTCATAGAGTCTTATGTGATTCCCACTGTGCTTTGATTTCCATCATACCACGTCCAAGAGGGCGTACAAAAAGGTGGCTTTTGGGTACAGTCCCGAATCACATGGAGGCAATGAGCGATGGGAGGGGATTCATCTCTCCCGGTATAGGGAGTTGATGTTGTGCTGTGTTCGATTGGCTATAAATGGAAATCCCTGTCCAGGGTTGCTGAGATTTACTGGTAAGTGTTATCAGTAATTTCTCGAACTGTTATAGACCTCATATCGACACGACTTATCAAGCTACTGGAGTCTGACGTTTACCACCCCTAGGCGAGATATGCGACATATCAAACGAAGAGACCGGACTGTACGGGAGTGTTACTGATTGGATTCGCAGGAGAATGTACAGGCTTACTTGTTGATCTTCTGATCGCTCAATACCTGGGTGGCTGTTACGTTTAGCTGACAGCTTGCAGCTTGTGGGTGTTTGATATGATCATCACCTACTGCCGGCGTATTGACAATTCTTTAGAGTCCTACACAGAGGTTTCTTGGCTCAGGCAAAACGGAGTAGGAGCACATATATTGTATGTGCGGGACCGAGAACAATACGTTTATGTGATACCATATTAGATTCTCATGATATAAGATATTGGCCGGGTATATGTGATATAGCCGGGTCATCGGATCAAGTGTTGATTCGATGAAATGATACAGATAATATTAGTCGGTTATTTGTGAAATAGCCAGATAATCGGATCAAGTGTTGATTCTATAATTTAATGCATAATTATATATTTGATATATTAAATTACATTAACTGATATAAGCTCACTAAAAGATTCTTTTTCTCACTCGGGTAATACATTGATATATATGCGATATATGTTAATTGTATTACTTTATTTTGTTACAATAAATATTGTATATGTGATATATAATATTGTAACATGTTAGGTTTATTAATGCAACATGTTTAGTGTAGATTAAACATGGTTAGGGTTTGATTTGGGTTAAGCTTTTCTAGAAGCTTCTAGAAGCTTTGCTTTTTGTTTTTGCAAAGATATTTTGTAAAGATATTTTTGTATGATATTTGTTAACCCAACTCAACCCTTGACCATGGTTCATTCTCTACATGGGTTAAGTTTTCATACTTAACCCATGGTTGCATTTCTAACCTCATCACAATCATTATTCGTCACAAAAGAAATGGTTCTTCTTCTTCCTTCTCTTTTTCAATGGAAAAGCTTTCTAGCTTTTTCATTAGTGATGATTTTGAGTGAGATTAAGAAAACAAATGAGAGCTAAAATCCTAATTTACCATCCTAATCTATCCTAGCCATTTAAATTAGGGTGTTCACTTCATTTGTGAGTGAGAGCTTGTGTTAAAGAAACCTCAAAGTAGATCATCTTTGTTATCGAAGATCGGAAGGAAGTTTGCATCATTCTTTTCGTGGCGCCTCTCTAGAGTCCGGGTACTCTATGATCGCAGCGAAGGGACCCTAACACGGAGCTTTAGAAGTGAAGGACCGGACTACAAAGGTTGCAATCCCAAACTCTTAGATGTTAAAGTGTTTAACATGTTTTTTTTCGCCTAATCTCTAGTTTAAAGATCTTGGTTAGGGTTGTTCGGCACGTCTAAATTTTGAATCGGGCATGGTTGATGTCTTGTAGACCCTTGTGAGAGTGCTTAGTAACCCTACAGTGGTATCAGAGCCAACCTAGAGTTTTAAGCAAAGTCTAAGCGAAGTTTAAACTCTGATCAAACTCCGAATACCCGATAAAACTTAGTTTCTGGAAAAAATTTCAAAAGTTGACATTTTTCATATTAAAAATACTCAGAAAATTATGCAGGGAAATCTAAGAATTACTGTGAAAAACGAGCCACCAATAAAATTAAAGCGCCGCGGAACCGCGGCCGTACCATGGCTTGCGCGGCGGTTCCGCGGCCAAACAATTACATTATGGTTTGCGTTTTGCAAAGTAATATCCGTAGGTACTTCTGCTTGTTTCTGGGAATTTTTAATTATACTCAAGTGTTGAGTTTTCTGGGTTGTATTGAGAACTCATTGATTCGATCGGAAAGTTTAAATTCGTTTAAGTCTTTTTTGGATAATTTAGAACGTGTTAAAATGTTCGGACGGATATCAATAACTCACTATTTCCCCTGCCGGAAAATTTCCAAGTGTTGGATTTTTCCATAGTTTAAAAACGTTCTTAGTCGTGCAAGTAACGCGGTGGAACCTCTAGAAGAACACAAACCTTAACTCGATTATATGACCGTCTGAACTGCCTCTAAACCTTAGGGTTTGGGGAAGTACGGCGTTGCCACATATGAGGCGTTGGTTTGACCCTTCTACGGCTGGACCATTGGTACTGTGGCATATGATGGATACTTTTTGAACTCCGCTCAAGTGTTGAGCTATTTAGGAAATCTTGGGTGTTTGTTTATTCGATCGGAAAGTTTACCATTGTCTATTTATCTGGAATGTGATACAATATTTGGAATCCATAAGCAGTTATGAGATAACTAATTTGAATGTTATAAATCTAGCGGTTTAGTCTCATTTGATCGGTTGCCACGGGATTTTGAAGCGATCAAAAGTCCGTCGCAATTACGTAGCGTACGCGGATACTCGCCAGGTAAACTTAATAGATAGCCATACCCCATAGCCCCGACCAAGTGACTGTAGGAGAACCCCGTCGCCAAAAGCATCCGTTCGGGTTCTCCCAGCAGCGGTGTTCCGCCTTAGTGCACTTCGTCGACGACATATAGGGGTGCGGCCGTCTACTAAAGTTTGCGACGAGCATTCAATCAGGATGTCGGAATCTTGTTGAAGTGCCCGACTTGATCTTGAAAAGTGTTTTCGATATCGAAACTAAAATGCGGGGTTTATAATTGTTAGGCATGCAATGTCTAAGGAGTTCATTTGGTTAGGCATGCGATGTCTAAGGAGGTTGCGGATTCCAACTGTTGTAGTTTTACATTTTCTTTTCTGTGACTGTAAGCGTAATATGTAGTGTATCGCCGGCTTCGTTGCTATACATCAACGATAATCGAGATACGCATACTTTCTCACTTTGATGATATGAGATATTATGTGTTGCTTTGATATGTTATATTGGATCGTCGTGTTCTGAATAGCCGGGTGTCACGACCCAAAGTTTGGCCCGTGACCGGCACTTAACCACGTAACGTCAACAGGCGTAACGCGACTAAGTGAACTGAAAACCCAGAAATCAAACCAGTGAAAGTATAGAGTGTGATAAGTTTTTAGAAGAAAGCACTTACAACATGATAAGAAATCTAAGTAAACAATCACCGAGATAGTAATATACGACGCCGTAGCGAAGATCAAGATCCACAAATGGGAATAACACAGATAGGATAAACTGCAAGTACAGTCGGCTCACAACGAGCTCGACACCAGAATACAAATAAAATACAACATCGTCCTCACACTGTCTCTAAGTCAAATACATACATGGTAGATAGAGAATACTAGATACAACAATGTACATACAGAAAGATAAACAGATACCGCACAAAACCCACCTATCCGCAAAAGAGCTAGTACACCAACTATGGGGGTATCTGTGTCAAAAGATGCAACCGCAGCCTGCCGCGACTACTCCGAAGGGCAACTTGCAAACACTGTGGCACAACGGGGGTGAGTTGCCAACTCGTGAATAGAGATAACATATAAAGGTAATCGCGAGCATGTACATACTACGCTACTCTATCATATGCCAACAGATGATATCAATGTGTGATAAGCAGTAGGTGCAATAATCATGCAAATGCTCTATCAGGTAATGTAACTACAGGATGAGGTACAATGCTCTATCAGGTAATGTAACTACAGGATGAGGTACAATAGTAAATGCTGAGCAGGGGCAATATAATGTCTACACGGAATGTCAACGTGGAATATATAATCGGTGTCCCTCAATGCACCCAGATCTCCCAAATAGCTCAGGCGCCGGCACTCTCATCGGCCCTCAAATCCTGTACATCTCTGTGAATCCTGAGTGCCCAATATCGGCACCCAAATATCATAAATACTCGTGTCCAGCATCGACACGCAAATCCTCATCCACCGGGCCCCGTCAGTCCGGGTCAGCCCACGGGCTCCGTCTGCGGTATCGGCCCTCGGCCCCGGCAGTACGGATCGCCCCACATCCATCTATTGACTCTGATCAGTATCCTCCGGATGACTGTCAGGTCCGACCAATCACCGGTAGGTAGTAGTCCCTCTGCCAGGCTCACCGTCTACTGCACAGCGAAACCGTTCTCGCCCCGGGGTACCATACCGGGTCCACCAAGTACCCGTAATCGGCCTCAACCAGCTCCTCGATTCGGGTTCACATATATCACTCTAGCACCGAGAAAACACATGGTGGACGCACCGAAATATCATATCAAGGGAACCGGGTTTTTAAATGATTATATATTTGCAATAGCCACGGTTCCCAAATCCAGAAATCACATGTAATCTAAACCAAAATACAAGTCAATGATCCGATATGATATGTGCGTCAAATATAAATAGCATGTCAAGTCACATATAGATGAGCTACAATATAATGATCCGATGTGATATAGGCATCGAGTATGAATAGCATGTCAAGTCACATATAGATAAGCTACAATATGATGATCCGAAGTGATATAGGCATCAAGTATGAATAGCAAGTCATGTCATATATAGATGAGCTACAATGCAATGATCCGATGTGATATAGGCATCAAGTATGAATAGCATGTCAAGTCACATATAGATAAGCTACAATATGATGATCCGAAGTGATATATGCATCAAGTATGAATAGCAAGTCATGTCATATATAGATGAGCTACAATGCAATGATCCGATGTGATATAGGCATCGAGTATGAATAGCATGTCAAGTCACATATAGATAAGCTACAATATAATGATCCGAAGTGATATAGGCATCAAGTATGAATTGCAAGTCATGTCATATATAGATGAGCTACAATGCAATGATCCGATGTGATATAGGCATCAAGTATGAATAGCATGTCAAGTCACATATAGAAAAGCTACAATATGATGATCCGAAGTGATATAGGCATCAAGTATGAATAGCAAGTCATGTCATATATAGATGAGCTACAATGCAATGATCCGATGTGATATAGGCATCAAGTATGAATAGCATGTCAAGTCACATATAGATAAGCTACAATATGATGATCCGAAGTGATATAGGCATCAAGTATGAATAGCATGTCAAGTCACATATAGATAAGCTACAATATGATGATCCGAAGTGATATAGGCATCAAGTATGAATAGCAAGTCATGTCATATATAGATGAGCTACAATACAATGATCCGATGTGGTATAAGCATCAAGTATGAATATCAAGGCAATTACTAACGGTGTGTGTGTAACATACAAGATAGTGCTCGTGCACATGGACCGTTAGTAATGGTGCGGTGTTCTATCAATTCTTGTTTATATCCGTGTAGTAGGGAATGCAATATGCACTAAATAGTAGCCATGAACAGTCAAAGTATACTAAGGAAACTATAAGGTCCTATCAGCCCTGACGTAGAACGCCATGTAGGCGATATCCCCGTAGATGTGAAATCTACTCACCGAAGTCTCTCGCTAGGTATAGCCAACAACCTGCTTCCCCTTCTGCCCGGCGTCCGCCGTACTCTCCTGCGAACCTAGAATCACACAATATATCACACGTAAGCTTGAAGTCACACAAACGCGACATTAAAACCGAACTAGTAACTCGTATCGCGAACCAAGCACGCGTGTGCGCGATACGCTAAAACGTGTAATTACGCGCCTGAAACCACTCCGACGCGTCGCGATACGCAGAAACCCAAAACCCACACACACGTATCACGCGTGTCGCGAAAGGTTGAAAATACGGGAAAGTAGGTATTCTACCCCAGATTTTGATACAGGAAGGATATTGAAAAACTAAACATACCAAAACAACCCACATAGCAGCAGACACCCACACCCCAAAACCCTAACCGCAAACTCCCCCATCTGGCCGCAATTTGCGGCCAGAATGCACATTTTGGCGGCCAGACTTGGGAATTGGGCTCCCAGGTTTGGTGTGTGCACTCTACACCCCCTGTGTGTGCTACAGTAACATCTAGATTTGCTCTGAAATAACTCGGGTAGTAGCAGATCCTACAGTGCCCAAATTCTAGTTAAAATCCACACTTTGCACTAAAAATGGAACTTTAGGGTATTTTTGTGCAACCTGAAGTGCAACCTAGTTAAAATAGCTCTAATAACACTTAAAGGAGCTATCTAAACTATGAGAACACCAATCTAACATATACATCACAAATATCCTATAATATCACTAAAAATGCACCAAAAATGAGATTTTTACTAACGAATACTACAAGTTATGGAAAAAGAGGTTAAGACATGAGTTTATACCTTCTAAAGACCTTATAAAACACCAAGAGTCTCAGTTTTTCCCCTCAAGTGTGCAGATTTGCCTTGAACACCACAGAAACCTCACCTTTCCATGGTTTTGTGAAGAAAATGAGTTGATAAGTATAGGGTTTTGTGTATGGATTAAAGGGGGAATGAAAAGAGAAGAGAATGAGGAGAAAAATGGAGGGTTTGCTGCTGGAAATTCTCCAGAATTCTGGAGTGGAAAATAGAGAGAGAAGTGAGGGAAAAAGGGGTCAAAAGTCAAGCTTTTTACCTACCCCCCATGCCTCATTTGTTTAATAGGATTTGGAATTATAAATGGGGTTAAGAAAAGATTAAATGGTGGGGAAAATGAGTTTGCAACCATGCACAAAAGAATAGGTTAACAAGTCACAAAAATGTCTAAGTATGCAAGGTGCACACTACAAAGAAAAATTTCCAATATGCTAACACTACCAATAATAACTATTAATCCTATGAACACCTAAATATAAAAACATGCATGACTACTAATTATCACCAAAACAATCAAACGGAAATTTCAAAGTGTTACAATCTACCCCCCTTAAAGAAATTCGGTCCCCGAATTTAAAAATCTAACTATACACACCTTCAAAAAGATGGGGATACCTCTTTCTCATCTCGCTCTTGGTCTCCCAAGTGACCTCTTCTCTGCTCTGGCCACGCCAAAGTACCTTGACGGACGGTATCTCTTTCGACCTCAGTTTCTTCACTTGTCGATCCAAGATCATCACCGGCTGCTCTGTATAGGAAAGGTCGTGCTCAAGCTGGATCGTCGGGTGCTGAATCGCATGCGAAGGATCATGAGGATATCTGCGGAGCATCAAAACGTGAAATACGGGGTGCACGTCTGGAAAACTGGACGGAAGGGCTAATCGATACGCAACCGCACCAATACGCTCAAGGATCTCGAAGGGGCCCATGTATCTGGGACTAAGCTTCCCCTTCTTCCCAAATCTCATTACGCCTTTCATTGGGGAGACCCTCAAGAAAACATGATCACCAACGGAAAACTCAAGTCTGCGCCGATGACGGTCCGCATAAGATCTCTGCCTAATCTGGGCTGCTCTCATCCTATCGCGAATCAACTGGATCTTTGCGGTCATCTCCTCCACAATCTGCGGTCCTAAGATACTGCTCTCACTGAGCTCCGTCCAACAGGTGGGCGATCTGCATCTCCTCCCATAAAGAGCCTCAAACGGTGCCATCTGAATGGTCTCCTGGTAGCTGTTGTTGTAGAAGAACTCTACTAAGGGCAAATGATGATCCCAGCTACCTCCGAAGTCCAAAACGCATGCTCTGAGCATGTCCTCGAGAGTCTGAATAGTCCGCTCTGACTGTCCGTCGGTCTGCGGGTGGAATGCTGTACTAAAACTCAAGCGAGTGCCCAAAGCCTACTGAAGCCTCTGCCATAACCGGCTGGTAAACTGGGTGCCTCTATCGGACACGATGCATGTCGGAACTCCGTGCAGTCGTACAATCTGATCAATGTAAACCTGGGCATACTGAGTAAATCTGAAAGTCGTCTTCACCGGTAGGAAGTAAGCCGCTTTCGTCAAATGATCCACGATCACCCAGATGGAGTCATACCCTCGACTAGTCCTGGGTAGACCCACAATGAAATCCATAGATATCTGTTCCCATTTCCACTCCGGAATGGGTAACGGCTGTAGCTCTCCCGCGGGCCTCTGGTGCTCAGCCTTGACTTGCTGACAAGTCAGGCATCTCGACACAAAATCTGCAATGTCCCTCTTCATGCCGTCCCACCAGTAAACATCTCTCATATCATGGTACATCTTGGTGGAACCGGGATGAACACTATATATCGACCGATGTGCCTCCTCAAGAATCTCGCGCCGCAATCCCTCAGCATCTGGTACGCACAGTCTATCTCCAAATCGTAGTATCCCCTGATCATCGATCACGAACTCGGAAAATCTGCCCTGTCCCATCTGTGTCCTGATCTCTGAACAGCGGTCATCACTGTGCTGTGCCTCATGTATACGGTCAAGCAACTGTAGGCGTGCACGAACATGCGCAATCTGTCCTCCGATCGGCGTAAACTCGAACTGTATCCGACTGTCGCATAAGATCTGCCAATCCGCCGACGACTGCCTCTGCACTGCGCTCAAACAGGATAGACTACCCCCGGGCCTCCTGCTCAAAGCATCCGCCACTAAATTCGCCCTGCCCGGGTGATACAAGATCTTACAATCATAGTCCTTCACTAACTCCATCCATCGGCGCTGTCTAAGGTTCAGGTCTCGCTGCTGAAATATGTACTTTAAGCTCTTATGGTCGGTGAATATCTGGCACGACTCCCCATACAGATAATGTCGCCAGATCTTGAGTGCAAAAACCACTGCAGCCATCTCGAGATCATGAGTGGGTTAATTCTGTTCATGTTTCTTTAATTGCCGCGAAGCATACGCAATCACTTTATCATGCTGCATCAAAAAGTACCCTAATCCCACTCGTGAAGCATCACAGTAGACCACGAATCCGCCCGATCCTGAAGGCAACGATAGCACTGGTGTCGTAGTCAGTAGAGCCCATAGCTGCTGGAAACTATGCTCACACTCCTCTGTCCAATCGAAGCGAAATCCCTTCTGGGTTAACCCGGTCAAAGGTGTAGCAATGCGAGAGAAATCCTGCACAAATCGCCTGTAATAACCTGCCAGCCCTAGAAAGCCGCGAACCTCCGTCACTGACGTGGGTCTAGGCCAACTCCAAACTGCCTCTATCTTCCTCGGGTCGACACATATACCATCTCGTGTAACCACGTGCCCCAAGAAGTCTAGCTGTCTAGCCAGAAGGCACACTTGGAGAATTTGGCGAAAAGCTGATGCTCCCTCAAGGTCTGCAGTGTAATCCGCAGGTGCTGCTCGTGCTTCTCTCTACTCCGAGAATATACCAAGATATCGTCAATAAACACTATAATGAACAGATCAAGATACGGCCGGAAAATACGGTTCATCATGTCCATAAATGCTGCTGGCGCGTTGGTGAGTCCGAACGACATCACCAAAAACTCATAATGGCCGTAACGTGTGCAGAAGGCTGTCCTAGGAATGTCCTCCCGTCGAACCCGCAGCTGGTGGTAGCCTGATCGCAAATCAATCCTCGAAAAGTATCCTGCCCCCTGAAGCTGGTCGAACAAATCGTCGATGCGTGGCAAAGGATATCTGTTCCGCACTGTCACCCTGTTCAGCTGGCGGTAGTCAATACACAAACGCAAACTGCCGTCCTTCTTCTTGACGAACAGGACTGGAGCACCCCAAGGAGAAACACTGGGTCGAATAAGTCCATTATCCAGCAGATCCTGCAACTGACCCTTCAATTCTCTAAGTTCCGCTGGGGCCATCCGATAAGGCGGTACAGAAATAGGCCCCGTGCCAGGAACCAAATCAATACAGAAAGAAATATCATGCTCGGGCGGTAGCCCAGGAAGCTCGTCAGGGAACACATCAGGGAACTCGCTAACAACCGGAACCTGATCCAGAGGAACCTCTGTAGCTCTAGTATCGCAAACATAGGCGAGAAATCCCTGACATCCCTTTCTTAAAAGCTGTCCAGCGCGAAAAGAAGAAATCACACTGTGAGGGGTGGCACCACGGTCCCCCAACACAACAACCACTGACTCGCCGGGAAAACAGAATCGAACTGTCTTCTCGCGACAGTCAACAGAAGCATAGCACGTAGCTAACCAATCCATGCCCAAAAGAACGTCGAAGTCCAGCATCTCAAGAAGGATCAAATCGACAGGCAACTCTCTCTCGCCAATACGGACGGTACAGGATCGGAACACGTGCCTAGCAACAAACGACTCTCCCACAGGAGTAGTCACAACAAGCGGCTGGCCAAGCAAACCGGACTCTCTACCCAAGCTCGGCACAAAGTGTGTGGATACGTACGAGTGCGTGGATCCGGGATCGAATAATACGTGTGCATCAACCGAACATACAGGAAGGATACCTGAGACCACCGCATTGGACGCCTGCGCGTCCTGATGCGTCAAAGCAAAGACTCGCGCCTGTCCTCCACCTGCAACTAACTGTCCTCTGCCGGCCGCTGGCTGTCCTCTACCTCGGCCACCTTGTCCTCTATGAACAAATCCTCCGCGACCACGACCTCTCTGTGTATGCGTCTGACGCGGAGTAACAGTAGGTACTATCGGCAATGCCGTCTGGGGTGGTGAAGGTGGTAATGTAACATGCGGTGCTGCCGCCCCGCTCCGGGGTACCTCAGGACAATCTCGCACACGATGATAAGAACTCCCGCAACGGTAACATCCCGATGACGGTCGCTGACCCTCCCGGGGATAGGAGCTAAACAATCGGCCTCGTCTCGAATCTCTGCCACCAGCAAGGTGCCTGTCACGACGCCGGAACGGCCGTCTCTGCAATGACGTATCTGCACGTACTCTCTTCGGCCCTGGAACTGCCGAAGTCTCAGCAAGGCGCTCCTCGACTAATAATGCTGCGTCTACTGCTGCTGCGTATGTCTCGTAATGCTGCGCGCTGATAGCAAGGAATAGTGGTGTGAGCAAGCCTCGGACAAATCTCTTGACTCGCAACTCCTCAGTAGCCACTAGATACAGAGCATAAACGGATAGCTCGGTGAACAGCACATCGTACTCTGCCACTGACATCTCTGGCGTCTGGCGTAAGGACTTGAACCTGCGTGCTCTAGCATCTCTGACACTCAGGGGAAGAAAGCGGGCAAGGAATAGTGCCACGAACTCTGTCCAGGTCATAGGAGGAAGATTTGCTGCTCTACCCTTCTCGACTGATTCGCACCATTTCTGCGCAAGACCTTCCGGGCGAAAGCTCGCGAACTCAACCCATCTCGCATCTGCGCATCTAAGTGAACGACATATCCGCGCCATCCTATCAATGAAAGACTGTGGATCCTCAGCCACATCGGTGCCTGTGAAGACCGGAGGCTTCAGCCTCATAAACTCTGACAGCGATACTGTAATAACCTCTGTAGTCGCAGGTGCAACTGCGTGAACTGTGGGTACCACCGCGGTCTCTGCAACGGGTGGAACTACCTCTGGTCGCTGCGCTCGAAGTGTCTCGGCTAGCGATCCTATCATCTGGCACATCTCCTGCATACTAGATCCCATCGTCTGGCGTATCTCCTGCACACCAGCCCCTAACATAGCAATCTGATCTGTCACGGCAGGAACAGCCTGCTCGGGCACAACCGGTGTACTACCCGGATCAGTCCTCGTCTCCGATGAGTCAACTCGAATCTCGGCCCTCGCGGCCGCTCTCTGTGCCCTCGTAGTCTTTGGCGGCATATTGGCTGAAAGGAACAATAGGATTCGATAAGGATACGGAAATCGAATCGCAAGAATGTATATACTCAAGAAGGAATTTAAATCAACAAGTCCTAAGGTCGCGTAGGCGGAGTACCGTGTCGTGAGTATGCCGCGGAACATACACACGCTACGCTATCCTGCTGCAGCTACCTACTCCATCATACCAGGGTCATCCTACACTCCGAAAGGTAAAACCTACGCTCTGATACCAACTTTGTTACGACCCAAAGTTTGGCCCGTGACCGGCACTTAACCACGTAACGTCTACAGGCGTAACGTGACTAAGTGAACTGAAAACCCAGAAATCAAACCAGTGAAAGTATAGAGTGTGATAAGTTTTTAAAAGAAAGCACTTACAACATGATAAGAAATCTAAGTAAACAATCACCAAGATAGTAATATACGACGCCGTAGCGAAGATCAAGATCCACAAGTGGGAACAACACAGATAGGATAAACTGCAAGTACAGTTGGCTCACAACGAGCTCGACACCAGAATACAAATAAAATACAACATCGTCCTCACACTGTCTCTAAGTCAAATACATACATGGTAGATGGAGAATACTAGATACAACAATATACATACAGAAAGATAAACAGATACCGCACAAAACCCACCTATCAGCAAAAGAGCTAGTACACCAACTATGGGGGTATCTGTGTCAAAAGATGCAACCGCAGCCTGCCGCGACTACTCCGAAGGGCAACCTGCAAACACTGTGGCACAACGGGGGTGAGTTGCGAACTCGTGAATAGAGATAACATATAAAGGTAATCACGAGCATGTACATACTACGCTACTCTATCATATGCCAACAGATGATATCAATGTGTGATAAGCAGTAGGTGCAATAATAATGCAAATGCTCTATCAGGTAATGTAACTACAGGATGAGGTACAATGCTCTATCAGGTAATGTAACTACAGGATGAGATACAATGCTCTATCAGGTAATGTAACTACAGGATGAGGTACAATAGTAAATGCTGAGCAGGGGCAATATAATGTCTACAAGGAATGTCAACGTGGAATATATAATCGGTGTCCCTCAATGCACCCAGATCTCCCAAATAGCTCAGGCGCCGGCACTCTCATCGGCCCTCAAATCCTGTACATCTCTGTGAATCCCGAGTGCCCAACATCGGCACCCAAATATCATAAATACTCGTGTCCAGCATCGACACGCAAATCCTTATTCACCGGGCCCCGTCAGTCCGGGTCAGCCCACGGGCTCCGTCTGCGGTATCGGCCCTCGGCCCCGGCAGTACGGATCGCCCCACATCCATCTATCGACTCTGATCAGTATCCTCCGGATGACTGTCAGGTCCGACCAATCACCGGTAGGTAGTAGTCCCTCTGCCAGGCTCACCGTCTACTGCACAGCGAAACCGTTCTCGCCCCGGGGTACCATACCGGGTCCACCATGTACCCGTAATCGGCCTCAACCAGCTCCTCGATTCGGGTTCACATATATCACTCTAGCACCGAGAAAACACATGGTGGAGGCACCGAATTATCATATCAAGGGAACCGGGTTTTTAAATGATTATATATTTGCAATAGCCACGGTTCCCAAATCCAGAAATCACATGTAATCCAAACCAAAATACAAGTCAATGATCCGATATGATATGTGCGTCAAATATAAATAGCATGTCAAGTCACATATAGATGAGCTACAATATAATGATCCGATGTGATATAGGCATCGAGTATGAATAGCATGTCAAGTCACATATAGATAAGCTACAATATGATGATCCGAAGTGATATAGGCATCAAGTATGAATAGCAAGTCATGTCATATATAGATGAGCTACAATGCAATGATCCGATGTGATATAGGCATCAAGTATGAATAGCATGTCAAGTCACATATAGATAAGCTACAATATGATGATCCGAAGTGATATAGGCATCAAGTATGAATAGCAAGTCATGTCATATATAGATGAGCTACAATGCAATGATCCGATGTGATATAGGCATCGAGTATGAATAGCATGTCAAGTCACATATAGATAAGCTACAATATGATGATCCGAAGTGATATAGGCATCAAGTATGAATAGCAAGTCATGTCATATATAGATGAGCTACAATGCAACGATCCGATGTGATATAGGCATCAAGTAAGAATAGCATGTCAAGTCACATATAGATAAGCTACAATATGATGATCCGAAGTGATATAGACATCAAGTATGAATAGCAAGTCATGTCATATATAGATGAGCTACAATGCAATGATCCGATGTGATATAGGCATCAAGTATGAATAGCATGTCAAGTCACATATAGATAAGCTACAATATGATGATCCGAAGTGATATAGGCATCAAGTATGAATAGCATGTCAAGTCACATATAGATAAGCTACAATATGATGATCCGAAGTGATATAGGCATCAAGTATGAATAGCAAGTCATGTCATATATAGATGAGCTACAATGCAATGATCCGATGTGGTTTAGGCATCAAGTATGAATATCAAGGCAATTACTAACGGTGTGTGTGTAACATACAAGATAGTGCTCGTGCACATGGACCGTTAATAATGGTGCGGTGTTCTATCAATTCTAGTTTATATCCGTGTAGTAGGGAATGCAATATGCACTAAATAGTAGCCATGAACAGTCAAAGTATACTAAGGAAACTATAAGGTCCTATCAGCCCTGACGTAGAACGCCATGCGGGCGATATCCCCGTAGATGTGAAATCTACTCACCGAAGTCTCTCGCTAAGTATAGCCAACAACCTGCTTCCCCTTCTGCACGGCGTCCGCCGTACTCGCCTGCGAACCTAGAATCACACAATATATCACACGTAAGCTTGAAGTCACACAAACGCGACATTAAAACCGAACTAGTAACTCGTATCGCGAACCAAGCGCGCGTGTGCGCGATACGCTAAAACGTGTGATTACGCGCCTGAAACCACTCCGACGCGTCGCGATACGCAGAAACCCAAAACCCACACATACGTATCACGCGTGTCGCGAAAGGTTGAAAATACGGGAAAGTAGGTATTCTACCCCAGATTTTGATACAGGAAGGATATTGAAAAACTAAACATACCAAAACAACCCACATAGCAGCAGACACCCGCACCCCAAACCCTAACCCCAAACTCCCCCATCTGGCCGCAATTTGCGGCCAGAATGCACATTTTGGCGGCCAGACTTGGGAATTGGGCTCCTAGGTTTGGTGTGTGCACTCTACACCCCCTGTGTGTGCTACAGTAACATCTAGATTTGATCTGAAATAACTCGGGTAGTAGCAGATCCTACAGTGCCCAAATTCTAGTTAAAATCCACACTTTGTACTAAAAATGGAACTTTAGGGTATTTTTGTACAACCTGAAGTGCAACCTCGTTAAAATAGCTCTAATAACACTTAAAGGAGCTAACTAAACTATGAGAACACCAATCTAACATATACATCACAAATATCCTATAATATCACTAAAAATGCACCGAAAATGAGATTTTTACTAAAGAATACTACAAGTTATGGAAAAAGAGGTTAAGACATGAGTTTATACCTTCTAAAGACCTTATAAAACACCAAGAGTCTCAGTTTTTCCCCTCAAGTGTGCAGATTTTCCTTGAACACCACAAAAACCTCACCTTTCCATAGTTTTGTGAAGAAAATGAGTTGATAAGTATAGGGTTTTGTGTATGGATCAAAGGGGGAATGAAAAGAGAAGAGAATGAGGAGAAAAATGGAGGGTTTGCTGCTGGAAATTCTCCAGAATTCTGGAGTGGGAAAGAGAGAGAGAAGAGAGGGAAAAAGGGGTCAAAAGTCAAGCTTTTTACCTACCCCCCATGCCTCATTTGTTTAATAGGATTTGGAATTATAAATGGGGTTATGAAAAGATTAAATGGTGGGGAAAATGAGTTTGCAACCATGCACAAAAGAATAGGTTAACAAGTCACAAAAATGTCTAAGTATGCAAGGTGCACACTACAAACTAAAATTTCCAATATGCTAACACTACCAATAATAACTATTAATCCTATGAACACCTAAATATAAAAACATGCATGACTACTAATTATCACCAAAACAATCAAACGGAAATTTCAAAGTGTTACACCGGGGGTTTTATGTGAGATGAGGGTTTTTATTTTCATTCATGTAAAATTCATTTGTATGTAATATTCTTTTATTGGGGCACTTTCGGGCTAAGGATGATGTCACCATTGTATATTATTTACTTTTCCGCATTAGGTAGACCCAAGGTGGGGAGCACAAGTAACCGGGTTCTAGGGTCCAATGGGAGACCATCTCGAGGAGTCGAGACCGGGTCTCCTAACTCTAGAACTGGCAGGGTTGCTTGCCGCTCTCGTAGGGGTCTAGGGATGTGGGTTTGGCTATTCATCGCGACCGTGGAATCCGTGTTTTATAAAGGCTCGTATTAAAACACGGATGTCCTAGTATATCCAATATTTCACATATGTTATCTTCTGCTGCAATGTTTTGTGATGAGATCATATTACTGCCTGAGAGGAATGTTTATATTATATATATAAGATATATGTTATATTGCTGATTTCGTTTCAAATGTGATACTTATGAAGCATAATAAAATGGGAATTCATTAATGAGATTAATGAAACTAAATGAAACCTAAAGATGTTGTAGAAACTTGTTTAAAAGTTGGTAGCTCTAGTTCTTGTTTTGCATAGCGATGTTCCTTGTAGAACATCCAGCACCTTATTTGATAAGGAAAGAGCCGAGATCCCTTCACCGGGAGTGACCACTTTAGCAAAACTAGCAGATGCTACAAACTCGGTTTGTCTTTTGATTGTTTTTATAGTTTTTGCTTTGCAAAGTGATATTTGTGAAATATCCTGCACCTTATTCGATGAGGAAAGAGCTGACAATCCCTTCACCAGGAGTGACCTCTTTAGCGAAGCTAGAAAAGCCTAAAAAACACTCCATTTAAAATCACTCGATTATACAAGGATATCAAGTTCATTATGTAAAGGGTTTTCTTACAAACCTGACGTAGCCCTCCGTCATTTCAGATAAGTACTACTTAGTATTCGTGTTACGGTAGTTTGGCCTCCGTCAAGGCGTAGTGTACGGTAGCTGATTTGTGCTTATCTGCCAGCATATGATACGATTGGATTAGGGTATTCTTACGGCGTAGTTTGGCCTCCGTCAAGGGTCGTGCGGGTGGGTCTAATTCAATCAGGAAATGACGTGTCGAACTTGACTAGCGGACTATGGGTAGTTTGGCCTCCGTCAAGGTCATAGAACACTAGGGGTAAAATATTATTGGGAATTTCAAATGTTGAAATTTGCAATGAGATTGCATACCTTCTATGAGATAGTTGGATCCCGATACCCGCTGCGAGTAAGAGTTACTCCTTTGAGAGTTTTACACATTACAATTAACCGATCAAGTAGGCGTCTAGAAAGGTGTCAACGGGGTAACGCCCCTGGGAAAACGAGGTTTACTTTAATTAGGTTTGTGCGAAAGCACGGGGAACCTCCCTCAAAGTATCGGCACTGGCCTGGCTGAAAGATTGGCGAACTTGTAGGGTGTAATTAATCCCGGCCAGTCTTTCCTTTTAGGGTTTGAAGGAAGATTTGACTACAACAGTGGGAGACATCCTGATTAGATAAATCGAAAACCAATCTAATTTTGTAAAAGCGCACGCTGAGTGTTTTCTTCTCTCTCTCTCCTCGTTGCGACCATGTCACGCCTTAATCAAGATAATAATACGGATGTATTGACCGAACTTGTTATACTGCGTTAAGGAACGTTGGTCCCGCTCCAACTTATAATTGTTATAAGACAGAGCAGGAAATAGGGGATTACCAGAATTCCCGTACCGCCCAAACGAAGAAAGTACATGCTGATGCATCTTCTTCGGGTGTGTTCTTTACACAGAACTGTTTCTCAATATTCTTTACGTCCTGGGTATTTGATACCGGATCAGGATCCCACATATGTAATTTGTTACATGGGCTACAGACAGGTAGAGAACTGAGAACGGGTGATAAATTTCATGAGATAGAAACGGTGCAAGTGTTGCAGCAAAGTCTGTTGGTAGTTATCACCCTGTATTATCAGAATAAATTAATTTTGAATGAATGTTATTAGATACCGAACCTGATATACAACATCATATCAGTCTTTTTATTAGTAAAGAAGGATATAATTTTGTATTGTTGGATAATGTTTTGAACATTTCCTATATCAAGAGTTGATCGGTTCAGGCACGTTATCTAAAATCATTGGCGTTCTAAATCAAACTACAGTTCTTAGTATACAGAACACACACAAGAGGAAGAGTTCAGAAATGAACGAATCCTTTTTGAGGTATTGTAGACTAGGTCATATCAATGTGACCCGACTAGCTAAAGTTACATTTAGATGCATATTTAAATTAGTTTGAATTTACATCTTGTGAAACTTGCCGGTCATGTCATAATGATAAGATGACCACAGCTCTGTTTACTGGAAACAGAGAAAGAGTTAGTGAACTTTTAGGATTGATACATGCTGATGTATGAAAGTCCTCTGTCTACATATGCCAGGACTGGTTCTTTGTACTTTATTATATTCACTGATGGTCTCTCCAGATTCGCACATGTGTTCCTGTTGAAACACAAGTCTGAACCTTTAGAGAAATTCAATGAATATAAGTCAGAAGTAGAGAACCAAAAACGGGTATAAGTATTATGTCCTTTGATGAGATCAAGGAGGAGAATACTTGAGCATGGAATTCCTAGACTATTCTAAAGGAGAATGAGATTCTCTCTCAGCATTACTCTTCCGCATGCACCACAGCACGTCGGTGTATTGGGGCGGAGCAAACGCACTCTATGTGATATGGTGTTCTCTATGATGAGTACTACTGAGTAGCCTATTTCCTTTTGGGAGTTATGCACTTGAGAAGCTGCATACCTATTGAATAGGGTTCCAATCAAATCAGATGCCAACCACTTCATATGTGATATGGAATGGGAAGAGCCCATATCTTAAGTTAAGATTTTGGGTTGTCCGGCCTATGTCTAAAAGTATAATCCGGACAAGCTCGAGGCAAAGGTCAGTTCTGTGGAAGTTTGTTGGATATACAAACTGCAGCTGATGATTTGGTAGAACCAAAGGATTCAATTGTTTCCAACAAACCTCAGCCTCTCCGCCGATCTAGTAGGGTTCCTCATCCACCTTAGAGATACTTCGGTTTTCTCTATGATAGTAGGAGTGACGATTGCATCATGAGATGATGACCCAATTAGTTTCGAGCTGGCCATCAGGAGTGGGACTCTGTAAGAATGGTTGTATGCTTAGCGATCTGAGATGGAATCCTTATACACCAACAAAGTATGGACTTTGGTTGCTTTATCTGAAGGGTTAAATCCCCATCAGGAGCAAGTATATCTTGAGAAGATTACTTGGTGTACATGGAAAAGTTGAGACTTTCAAAGCTATGCTTAAGTCCATCCAGATCCTAGTTGCCATTGCTACATACCATGACTATGATTTCTGGTGGTTGGGTGTCATGACAGCTTTGCTAAATGATGTTTTGGAAGAGAGCGTCTATAAGTACACAGTCAGAGGCCTTCGTAGATAGTGGGAGCAGCGGAAACATGTGCAAGATGTTTTATGTGATAAAGCAGGCATCGCGGAGTTGGAACGTCTGTTTTGATGTGGTAGTCAAAGAGTTTGACTTCATCAAAATGGTAGATGAACCTTGTATAAACAAAAAGATAGTAGGGAGTATGGTAGTGATTCTCGTATTGTACGTGGATGACATACTCTTGATAGGGAAGAAGTTTCCTATGCTATGCTTCGTCAATCGCCACTTATCATAAGGATTCTCCATAAAGGATCAAGTTGATACGTACTAAATCCTGGGTTTTGGATCTATGAGATAGATCTATTTGGATGTTAGGATTCTCACTAGTTGTAGTGAGAAGGTATCAATAGATCCTGGGGAGAATCACTGGAAGGGTTCCAGGGTGATAAGGACGACTGAATGTCAATCGCAGGCATTGTCCTTACCCTCAGTGCAGGGACGGTATGTTGGAAGAGTTCCAAGCTAGATACAGTGACTTACTAGACGATTAAAGGCAAGATACATCGTTACCAAGGATGCTACCAAAGAGGCAGTCTGGATATATTTTAGTTCATAAGATGAACTTCGTTCCTAACATTCTGTGACAATGGAGTTGTGGCTTATGCCGAGGAACCCCCGTCCCATCAGAAATCCAGATATAATTCTTAGGCAGTATCACCTGATCATGGAGATGGTTGATCTTCAGGGAGATCGAGGTTAGGAGAGTAGACACAGAGGACAACAGCGCGGATCCACTCACAAAAGGCTTTTTCCCAGTGGAGACTTTTATGGGATTGTTGAGTATGAGACACTTCAACCACAGCTAATTGTTGGGTATGCGATACCACAACAGATGGCCCTAGTGCAAGTGGGAGATTGTTAGTTATATGTATGCCCTAGAGGCCATTACTGTACATACGATGTATATTGTAGTGGATGGTTGGACATATATAGGGAGGACTTTCTTGCTCGACATGATAGTACGCTATCTGGTTGCTCTTTATCTAAACATATACTCTGATTGTCTCTATGTTACATGTTGATAAAGACCTTAGGATGAGTACTCGACTACTGGGACTATGATGAGATCATACTAGTGGGGACAGAGTAGTAAATGAGTACATCCAATAACTATTCCTAGTCGAGGGTGTATCGAGACAGGGCATCGATACACCAGAGTAGACTAGGGTATGCGCTTCTTGACCCATATGTTGGGCGATGGATGATCCCATATCCATTAGTGTTTGACATCAGAGAAGGTATACGGGTGCTCAGTGGAGACTGGGTATACTGGACGGACTCGCCGAGAACTCCCAGATGGTATTTTACCTCACGTCAAATGGCAGTTCTCCAGTGACACTGGTACAGGTTAGTCTATAGACCCGAGATCGTCATAGAGTCTTGTGTGATTCCCACTGTGTATTGATTTCCATCATACCACGTCCAAGAGGGCGTGCAATAAGGTGGCTTTTGGGTACAGTCCCGAATCACATGGAGGCAATGAGCGATAGGAGGGGATTCGTCTCTCCCGGTATAGGGAGTTGATGTTGTACTGTGTTCGATTGGCTATAACTGGAAATCCCTGGCCATGGTTGCTAAGATTTACTGGTAAGTGTTATCAGTAGTTTCTCGAACTGTTATAGGCCTCATATCGATACGACTTATCAAGCTACTGGGGTCTGACGTTTACCACCCCTAGGCGAGATATGCGACATATCAAACGAAGTGACCAGACTGTACGGGAGTGTTACTGATTGGATTCGCAGGAGAATGTATAGGCTTGGTTGTTGATCTTCTGATCGTTCAATACCTGGGTGGCTGTTACGTTTAGCTGACCGTTTGCAGCTTATGGGTGTTTGATATGATCATCACCTACTGCCGGCGTATTGACGATTCTTTAGAGTCCTACATAGAGGTTTCTTGGCTCAGGAAAATTGGAGTAGGAGCAAATATATGATATGTGCGGGACCGAGAACAATACGTGTATGTGATACCGTATTAGATTCTCACGATATGAGATTTCGGTCGGGTATATGTGATATAGCCGAGTCATCGGATCAAGTGTTGATTCGATGAACTGAAACAGATAATTTTAGTCGGTTATTTATGAAATAGCCGGATTATCGGATCAAGTGATGATTCGATAATTTAATGTATAATTATATATTTGATATATTAAATTACATTAACTGATATAAGATCACTAAAAGATTCTTTTTCTCACTCGGGTAATACATTGATATATATGCGCTATATGTTAATTGTATTATTTTATTTTGTTACAATAAATATTGTATATGTGATATATAATATTGTAACATGTCAGGGTTATTAATGCAACATGTTTAGTGGAGATTAAACATGGTTAGGGTTTTATTTGGATTAAGCTTTTCTAGAAGTTTCTAAAAGCTTTGCTTTTTGTTTTTGCAAAGATATTTTGTAAAGATATTTTTGTATGATATTTGTTAACCCAACTCAACCCTTGACCATGGTTCATTCTCTACATGGGTTAAGTTTTCATACTTAACCCATGGTTGCATTTCTAACCTCATCACAATTCATTATTCATCACAAAAGAAATGGTTCTTTCTCTTCCTTCTCTTTTTCAATGGAAAATCTTTCTAGCTTTTTCATTAGTGATGATTTTGAGTGAGATTAAGAAAACAAATGAGAGCTGAAATCCTACTTCATCATCCTAATCTATCCTAGCCATTTAGATTATGGTATTCACTTCATTTGTGAGTGAGAGCTTGTGTTAAAGAAACTTCAACGTAGATCATCTTTGTTCTCGAAGATCGGAAGCAAGTTTGCATCATTCTCTTCGTGGAGCCTCTCTAGAGTACGGGTACTCGATAATCACAGTGAAGGGACCCCAACTCGGAGCTTTAGAAGTGAAGGACGGGACTACAAAGGTTGTAATCCCAAACTCTTAGATGTTAAAGTGTTTAACATGCTTTGTTTCGCCTAATCTCTAGTTCAAAGATCTTGGTTAGGGTTGTTCGGCACGTCTAAATTTTGAATCGGGCATGGTTTATGCCTTGTAGACCCTTGTGAGAGTGCCTAGTAACCTTACACCTTCGATTATATCAAGTTCACTACGTTCACAGTTTCGCCAAAACCATTCGTAGCCTTCCGTCATTTCATATGGATAGTCAATAGTATTCAAGCTATGTTTGTTGGCCAAAGTCAAGGCATATTGATTGGTAGCTATTGGATATTCATATGTAGCTTAGATAGATGTGTTGGTTTGGGACAGTCGTACTGCTTTGTTGGCCAAAGTCAAGGGTAGGTACGGATGGGGGGTTCAAATTAACCTGGAAAATGACGGGTAGAACTTGACATGTGACTTATGATTTATTGGCCAAAGTCAAGGTCATAAGAGCATGGGGCAAAAATCCACATCGAGAGTTTCTAAAGAAACTGAAACTTTCTAGTGTTGCATACCATTTGGAGTGTGATGATTTTGGTAGGATTCCTTCAGCTTTATCACATGATGATATTTGGATCCTGATCCTACTATGAGTATATGCTACTCCTCGGGAAACTTTCTGACTTAACGATCAATGCTATAAACCAAGTAGGTGTCTAGAAAGGTGTTAGCGGGGCTACGCCCACAGGAAAAAGAGGCTATTTAATTATGAAACTTCGCGAAAGCGTTGTAAAACCTCCCTCGAAGTACCGACACTGGCCTGGCTGAACGGTTAAGCAAGTATTGTACGGTGAGATCAATCCCGACTAATTCTTTTTTTATGGTTTAAGGAAGGATTCGAGAAACAGTAGGAGCCATCCTGTTTAGATAAACTAAAAACCACGCTAAACTTGCAAGAGCATCATGCTAAAGTGTTTCTTCTCTCTCTCCCAATTGCAGCGACCAAATAACATGACCGGCCTTAAATTACTATTAGATAAAAATATACTGACAGGGCCAAACTAAAAAAATTGGCTCAGGAATGTCAAAATGCCAATCACTTATGACAAGTTGGGGTATCTCCTTACCACTAAAGCCCCCGCCGTCAGAGGTCCAGAATCCAGTGTCACGGATAAGGAAATTCGTAAGACCTAGGAAATTGACTGTGCGAAGGCCAAGTGTCTCGTGCTTGTCGCTATGGACAATGAACATAAGAAAAAGCACGAGAATATGGACCTTGAATCCATATTTCTCCATACTAAGGATCTATATGGAGAGCAATCCCGTATCGCTAGATATGAAACCTCGAAAAAGCTGTTCCAAGCGAGGTTGGCCGTCGGATCATCTGCAGCGGAACACGGGCTTAACATGATTGGCTACATTGAGGAGCTCGCGGGCCTCGGGACCACGTTAGAGAACGTTCTCTACACTGACTTGATTCTCCAGTCCCTTCCTTCCACCTACACCCAGTTTATCCTGAACTTCAACATGCAAGGAAAAGAAGTTGAACTTCCGGAACTCCTAAACATATTGAGGAGTGCAGAAGGCACCCTACAGAAAGTCAGGGAAACACCCGCTTTGTTTGTTGGAGGAGCTTTCTCTTCTAGGTCCAAGGCGAAAGCCAAAAGAAAGAAGAAGAAGGCCCCTACCAAACCAAGGGGCGGCGTTAGTAAGGTGGAAGCCAAGGGAAAGGCAAAGGTAGCAAAGATAGCTGAACAGATTGTGGGGAAGGAAGAATGCTTTTATTGTCACAAGAAAGGACACTGGAAGAAAGATTGCAGGGCTTGGAAGGCCAAGAACCAGGACCCGAAGCAAGTTGTGGCTTCGGCTTCAGGTGTGTATGCTATTGAAGACTGTCTGTCAATCAACTCTACTTTCTGGGTATTGGATACCAGATTAGGATCTCATATCTGTAATTCTTGCAGGCATTGAGAAGGCGTAGAGCTTTGAAGGCAGATGATATGACCCTCAGAGTTGCAAATGGAGCAAGCATGGATGCTGAGTCCGTGGGGGACTATCACTTAGGGTTAACAGATGGACATGTTTTGGTTTTGCGCAACTGTTATTTTGTACCCAGTTCGACTTGTAATATCATATTTGTATCTTTAATGTCTAAAGAAGGTTGTGATTTTTCATTTGTAAGCAATGTTGTAAACATTCACCTTAATCATGTTTTGATTGGGTCGGGTACATTAAGCAACGGTATATACGTATTAAACTAATCGCAGATTTTCAGTATCCAGAATACACACAAAAGAAAGTCTCCAGAAAGAAATCATGCTTTTTTATGGTATTGTAGACTGGGTCACATCAATGAGACAAGGTTAACTAAGTTACATAAAAAAGGATATTTGGATCCGTTCGAATATCAATCATATGCAACTTGTCAATCATGTCTCAAAGGAATGATAACAAAGACTCCGTTCACTGGACACGGGGTTAGAGCGAGCGAGCTCTTGGGACTTGTACACAGCGATGTATGTGGTCCAATGTCTACACATGCGCGAAGTGGTTATTCTTACTTCATTACTTTTACAGATGAATTTTCAAGGTATGGACATGTCTTCTTAATGAAGCATAAATCTGAAGCCTTTGAAAAATTCCAGGAATACAAGAATGAAGTAGAAAAACAAACAGGGTAGAAAAACAAACAGGCAAAAGTATCAAGACACTGAGATCTGATCGAGATGGTGAATACTTGAGTGCCGAGTTCCTGGATTACCTAAAAGAGAATGGAATTCTCTCTCAACTTACTCCTCCATACACACCACAACACAATGGTGTATCGGAGAGACGGAACCGAACCTTATTGGATATGGTACGTTCCATGATGAGTAACGCTGAGTTACCGCGATCTTTCTGGGGATATGCACTAGAATCAGCAGCATATCTTTTGAACCGGGTTCCAACTAAGTCAGTGCCTTCCACACCATATAAGATGTGGAGTGGGAAAAACCCTATCTTAAACACATTAAGACATGGGGATGTCCAGCTTTTGTCAAAAAGCAGCATACGGACAAACTCGAGGCACGCTCAGTACAGTGCAAGTTTGTGGGATATCCAAAGAACTCTAAAGGATATTTCTTTTATTACGCAGAGGAACAAAATGTATTTGTTTCTCGTAATGCCTGCTTCTTGGAAACTGAATTTTTAGAAAATCAGATAAGTGGGAGCGCAGTAGAACTAGAAGAAATTCCAGAACCACGAGCTATTACTGAAAGCTTAGTAGAACCAGAAGGTTCGAAAGGACAGGACATTCGTGCGCCGCTCCGCAGGAGTAGTAGGGTTTCTCATCCACCTGAGAGATACTACGGTTTTCTCATAGACGGGGGTAGAGAGGATTGCATCATTGATAATGATGAGCCAACTAGCTTCCAGCAGGCCATTCAAAGCACTGACTCGGTAAAATGGCTGGATGCAATGCAGACCGAGATGGAATCCATGTACACCAACAAAGTATGGACTTTCGACATTGCTCCAGAAGTGGTAAAATCCATAGGCTGCAAATGGATCTTTAAAAGGAAGAATGGTGTAGATGGACAGGTTGAGACCTATAAGGCTAGACTTGTTGCAAAGGGTTTTCGTTAAAGACCTGGTTTGGACTATGACGAAACTTTTTCTCCAGTGGCTATGCTCAAATCCATTCGGATCCTTCATTCCATCGCTGCCTTCCACGATTATGAGATTTGGCAGATGGACGTAAAAACCGCTTTTCTAAATGGTAATTTAGAGAAGTGTGTCTATATGGACCAGCAAGAGAGTTTCATTCAGAGTGGGAGCAACTTTAAGGTGTGTAAGTTGCTTAAGTTCATTTATAGACTGAAGCAGGCATCGCGGAGTTGGAACATCTGTTTTGATGAGACGGTCAAAGAATTTGGCTTTATCAAAAATCCATATGAACCATGTATTTATAGTAAGATTGTGGCGCGAACTGTCGTATTCCTCGTTTTATACGTGGATGACATTCTCTTCATAGGAAATGACATTCCTATGCTACAATCTGTCAATGGGTTCTTGTCACACAGGTTCTCCATGAAAGACCTGGGTGATGGCTCTTACATTTTGGGGATCCGGATCTATCGTGATAGGTCCAAAAGGATATTAGGACTTTCACAGTCCTGGTACATCGACACTATACTGAAAAGATTCAGTATGGAAGATTCCAAGCGCGGTAATTTACCGGCTTGTCACGGGATCACCCTCTCCAAAGAGATGTTTCCCAAGACTGATTTGGAAAGGGATCGCATGTCTATAATACCCTACGCCTCTGCGGTAGGCTTTATAATGTATGCGATATTGTGTACCAGACCAGATCTAGCTTATGCACTGAGTGTAGTAAGCCGGTATCAGTCAAACCGTGGGGAGAAACACTGGATAGTGGTAAAGAACATTCTGAAGTACCTGAGAAGGACTAAGGATATGTTTTTTGTTTACGGCGGAAAATGCCTCCAGATCGAGGCCTTTGCTAACTCCAGCTTCCAGAGTGACAAGGATGACTCCAAATCCATGTCGGGTTATGTCTTTACTCTCAATGGAGGGGCGGTGTTTTGGATAAGTTCCAAACAGGAAACCGTTGCTGACTCGACGATGGAAGCGGAGTATATCGCAGCATCTGATGCCGTAAAAGAAGCCGTCTGGATGAGGAAGTTCTTGACAGAACTTCATGTAGTTCCGTCCATTTTTGATTCAATACCTCTGTATTATGACAACAACGGGGCTATAGCTTTAGCAAAGGAACCCAGGTCCCATAAGAAGTCCAGATACATATTGAGGCGGTATCACCTGATCAAGGAGATCGAGGTTCGGAGGGTTGCTGCAGAAGATAACACTGCAGATCCATTCACAAAGGCCATTCCTCAGACGCAGTTCGAGAGGCTATTCAAGATGATAGGTCTGCGATATGCCAGCAGATGGCCTTAGTGCATGTGGGAGATTGTTAGTGTGATATGCCCTAGAGGCCATTATTGTATAGTACTAGTTTGTATATTAAATTTTGGAAGCTTGGGATATATACACGGATTGACATTCTTGCTCCATATGGTAGTATGCTACCTGGTTTGTCTCTATCTTAATATGTGTATGTGTTTCTTTTTGACATATTGCTAATACATATTGATAGAGCCCTTAGGATCTTTTGCTTGACTACCAGCGTTGTGATGGCAGTCACACTGGTGGAGGCTGGGTAGTCTATAAGCACATCCTTATACAGGTCCCTGGTCATAGGATTATCGAGATAGGGCATCAATACTCCAGAGTAGACTAGTGTATACGCTTCTTATCCCAGGAGGGGAGATGGTCTGTCCCACAGCCATCAGTACGTCGTACTGGAGATAGTATGCAGGTGCTCGTTAGGTTACGAGTAAACTGGACAGGACTCGCTGGGAACTGTTAGTTGGTATTATACCCATCGTCAGTTATCAGTTCCCAGGTGACATGAGTACAGCTTAGTCCGTTGACTTGACACTGTCACTTCGCCTCGAGTGTGTTCCCACTGTTCTTAGATTACTACCCTACCATGGCTCTATTGAGTCGTGCAAACAGGTAGTAGTTGGGTGCAGTCCCGAAGCACTTGGAGTCAGTGACGGTTAGACAGGATTCGTCTCTCCCGGTATTGGGAGTTGATATCGCGCTGTGTCTAGGAGAGCCATTACACAAAGTCCCTGGCCAGGGCAAGCGAGATTTACTGGTAGTGTTTCCAGCATTTTCTCAGGGTGTTCTGGGCTACACTCCGACATGACTTGTACCGCTATTAGGGGACTGACGTTTACTGCCCCCTAGGCCCGATATGCGATACTCTCAGACGAACAGACCGGACTGTACGGAGATTGTCACATTCAGGCTCAGTAGGAGTTCGGATGGGTTCACGTCGTCGGTCTTCTTATCGGCATCTACCTGGGGACAGTTACGTACACTTAGTACCGCTTGCGGCCTGTGGTTAAACCCACTGCCAGCGTAATGTCGAGTCTTCAGAGTCCCACACAGAGGGTTGTTCACCTTTGGGCAAAACAGAGAAGAGGTCGTATGGTTTTACAACGGGGTTCGTTCACATACGCGCACTTGTGCATGTTTAGTGTCCGGACAGTTATTACTAGTGGGCTTTGGTTTAAACCAGATCCTAGTATTTGTTTTGGGATTGGGTATGTCTCATTGTATTCGTGAATGCGGGTACGTACGTTCAGTTGACAGAGGCGGAGAGGGAGAAACCTCATTAGGGTTTTGACCATTGACTAGATCAAAACCCTAATGAGAATGAGAAATATGATTAATAATATTAATTTTGGATAATTGTATTATGGTTAGGGTTGGGTTGACCATTTGACTTGTTGACTTTCATTGACCTTGATATTTTCCTTTTGTTAAGCAAAAGATGCTTCTTGAAGCTTGCTTAGCATTAAATATAAAATGATAATGGTCAAATCAACTCACCATCACAATTTTCCTAATTATTTTTATTATTATCATATATCTCTAATATGAGAGCAAGGTTCATTCTAAACTCTCATTCTATCATATGTTTTCTCTCTCATGGTTTGCGCTCCCTCTCCCTCTCTCTCAAAAGATTAAGTGTTTCATGTGTTGAAAATCCAAGCTTTGAGACTAAACCATCAAAACACCTCTCTACTCATTCTAGGATTCTTAGTCTAGCAAGCCAAGCACTCTAGTTACTTCTTGGTTGAGGTAGGAGCTCAAGGTAGAGACCTTCGGGTGGATCTTTCTTTGGCAAAGAGAAGACGAAAAGGAGGAGCCGTCTATACCAGTCAAAGAAGCACACAAGAAAAGGAAGCAACACAAGAAGAGAAGGAGTTCAAGCTTTTGGTATAACCTTATAACCTAATAGTTAGAACTTATAGATAGTTTGTTAGTTCATGTTTAGCCAAGATCCTTCATGGTATGTCTATATTTCCTTGTGATAAAAATTTGATTTTTACTCTTTCCGCCTCCCCGTAAGAACCGGGGTCGTTAACATAGACTTACAGAATCTGGTTCATCACATCCCTGAATGCTGCTAGGGTATTGGTGAGTCCAACGACACCACCAAAAACTCATATAGCCCGTAGCGCGCACAAAAGCAGTCTCCGGAATATCATAACTCCGAACCCTCAACAATGATGACCTGATCCCAAAAAAAAACTTAGCAAAATGTCTCGCATTCTGGAGCATGTCGAACAAATCGTCAATGCGAGGTAAAGGATACCTATCCGCACCGTAACTCGGTTCATTTAACGATCCATCAATACACAACCTCAAACTTCCGTCCTTCTCTTGACGAAGAGAATAGGAGCTCTCCAAAGCGAATCACTTGGACGTACAAGTCACCCAATAATCTGCAGCTGATCCTTAAGCTCCGCCGGCTCATCTGGAACAACGTCAGAAAACTCTCGCACGATGGAAAGCCGGTCCAACAAACCCACTGTGGCTCCAGCATCCCGAATGAAAGCCAAGAATCCTCGACATCCTGTCCTCAAAAGCCGACTAGAGAAAAAGGCTGAATTCAAGCTGTGAGGTGCCGCACCACTGTCCTTCCGCACAACAAGAACTGACTCGCCGGGAAAACAAAACCTAACTATTTTCTCGCGGCAGTCCACAGACGCCTAGCATGTAGCTAACCAGTTTGTGCCCAGGAGAACGTCAAATCCAACATCTCAAGAAGGATCAAAATGACGGACGAATCTCTATCCCCTATCCGATTGGCACACGACTGAAATACATGTCGTGCAACAAAAGAATCGCTGACAGAAGTTAACACAACAACGGCTGATCTAGCTAATCGACTTTCATTGTTCCAAGCCTCTGCTACTCTCACGACATGGACGAAACCTGTCACGGCGACTGAACCTCTGTCTCTGGGCTGGTTGTCACGTCCCGAAAGTACGGAATATGACCGGCACTTAAACTACGAACATCTCAAGGCGTACGTATTCTAAGTAAGCCGAAAGCCCAGAAATTCAAACCAAGAAAAGTGGTAGAGTGTAGGAAAACCAATTTAAATCAAGAAGTTTTAATAGCATAAGCCGAATTATGCGTTTTATAAAAACATCAAATATTTCCCGAAAATTTCGGCAGAGTCTCCTTTGTAAAAACAGGCCCCCAAACGGGATACAGCATGAATAGTATACGAAATCAAATAAAGGCATCCCCAAGCGGGAGCTAGCTCTTCGTCAATCGACGGTCACAACCACACAAGCAATATAATATACAACGCCAACGGCGAGGATCAAAACTCAAAAGGAAACTCAAAACCACAAGAAATCCATAGAAATATAACGCGCGACTCTAAGATCGAAAGAATAACATCACTGGCCTCTATCTCAAAAATAAATACATGTTTGGTTGATGGAACTTCTAGATACAACAGAATAATAATATACAAGATATATAATGGGGGTACGATACAAGTAAACCCACCTACTAGCAAATCACCCGAAGGAAACTATGCCCGCAAAGCCGTAATAAAACCTGTACGGCAAACCTGAAAGAAACTGGGGCACAACGGGGGTGAGTTGCCAACTCGTGAATAGAAAAACATCTACGAAAAGAAATCGCATAAATAACACAACCTAGGTCAAAGATCATAATATAACCTCAAATATAAGAATAACATGCAACCTATAACAAGGCTAGGGTAGATATCTAACCCGAGTGTAATCTCATATGCCCGTGTCAGTGCCTCAGGTAGCAATATATCATATGAATGTGGTATGAATGCATGAAAACAGAATACATGTAAATGAAGAACTGTTTCGTAAATTAGTGAGATTTCCTTTGTATTTTTAAAATGAGATATCATAAATGAAATTAGCATCAACAGTGTCTAGCATCGACACAAAACATAAACCTCAAAGTCTCGAAATCTCAATGTCTCAATCTCAATATCTAAGGCGCCGTCAGTCCAGACCGGCCCCTACCATCTATCTCAAGACCACGACGGTATCCTCCGGATATCCGACGCGTCGGGTAATATCATCGGTCGGTAGTGCTCCCCTGCCGGGCTCAACGTCAACAACACATTCCTCTTGCCCCGGGGTACCGCACCGGGCCCACCATGTACCCGAAACGGTTCCTCCACTCCTCGAATCGGGTCTCGAAATCCATCAGCAAACTCATGGTGGACGACTCATACATCATGGGAAAACCGCACTTTTTATTTTAAAGAGAGAAAAGGTTTATTTATGTTTTTGCGGTTTTCCTCCAAATCCAGAAAATCTCATGGATATCCGAATCCAAAACCTCAATAACACGTAAAAAGTGAATATATGCGTGAGAATCCATGAATGCGGCATAACAATGAATAACAGTATGCATGAAGTAGCAGGTAATAACTACAATGTCTAAACTATTAGCTAACAGGCTATGTCAAGCAATAATATTTTCTAAGGTGTACGTGACATTGCAATTACCGATGAGGATGTGTGTGAGCCGGCAAGTAAGTGTACGTGGTACATACGCATCATCGGTAATGGTGCTGGTGTCCTAACAATATGATATCAACAATGCAATAAGAAATTATAACATAAGTATGCGATGCGGAGCGAACAGCAATAATGAACGGAATACAAGACACAACGATAACTAAACTGCATTACCCTAATATAAATACTACAAATGGTGCCTTTTGAAATAACACGAATCATGGGGTTTTGAAAATAGGGGCTACTTTGTTTTTATGAAAAGATACGTCTTTTGAAATATCCGTAGGATCCCTTGGGCTGTCTTTTCAAATACCCACGATTCGTTAGTTTTTGAAATAGGTAAGAAATTTAATCCAGTCTAACAATTACACTAAACTATACGGCTGAACTAACAAGCTGAACTACAGGTAAGGAAACCGCCTATCATCTGAGTCGATACATATACATACCTGTATATGTATAGTCGGTGATCCCGCCTCAATAATATCATATCCGATACCATATCTATAATCAGGAATTCCAAGTCAAGAGTGCGGATCAATCATCAATATATAGCTCGTACGTAAATCCATCGTACGGCATCCCAAATCTGGGTACGGGTCAATATCACATTCATTATACTATTCATCTGGTATCCTCTTTATCAAATATCATGATCGGGGTACTGATCTACGTCTAGTACAATACTGATACCGCCTAAGTATGCATGCAGGTGTAAGAATCACTACGCCAAAAGACCCGCTAAAACATCATGTCGTATATCAATACGAACCAAATCACATCACCGATCTCCTGGCCTCAAGCCCAGTCTCATCGACTCATCTCAAATTCCAAATATTATTCTCAAATCCAGTATATGAACACATAGTCCCATACCTATGTGAACACATAAATATATATTCCCATACGCACATATGAAAGAAAGAATGTATGCAAATATGTGTGTACGTGCGTGTGTGAGTGCGACCACTACTCTAGGGTTTCGCAACTACACTAAACCAATCCAAAAATACCAATATCCATCTTATCATCAATAATCTCCACAACATATAATCAATATCTATGTGTATACGTATTCGTATACATCACCACGAACTGCGGGGGTGCTATACGCCATCCACCCGACTTCTCCCCGTAGATATAAATCTACTCACCTGGTCCTCGTTCGCCGGTGCCGACGTCGCCACGCGCTTGCTTGTCGTCTCGAAGTCCACATGGGGTACCTACATATCATAACGTACCATACCGCATTAAAATCCGACTCATGACCAAAACGACGCACGAATCCCACATAGGTCAAAACCTATGGTTGCTTTCGCAAATCGTCCCAAAAACCCTCGACGTCGGCGTACAAACGCCAAACCATCTAGAAAACTCCCAACACACTCATTTGCACATTCACGAACACTAATTTTAATATAAAATAGGTTAAAATTCACAAAAACCCCAATTTCACTTAAAAATCATTTTTCCGAAAATCTAGCAAGCACAATTCGCCGTTTTTTAACAAAACATGATGTTTAAACAAATCTAGTGGCCATAATACTTATTAAATATCTTAAATAAGTCATAAAAACAATTTCCATAATTTAATCCCAATAAATTTCATTAACCCCAAAATTCTAGTTTACAATATACTCAATTTTTTTTTTAACAATTTATAGCAAAAACGCACAAACGACAATTTAGCTAGGATTTTCATGATCTAAAGCATTAAACTATCTTTTAGAATGTTAATGAAGTCATGAAAAACCTACTTACATTTTTCTCTTAAACAAATTCATGGTTTACAAAAACCTAGTTAGCAATATAGCTTAATTATCACAATTTCAACCTAACAATTTACAACTAGCAATTTGATTAGTTTTTTTTTTTTCATTTCACAAAAAGATGAATTACACTTGAAACCATAATTACACAACAAAAACCCTAATTTTAATTCACAACCCCCTCTTGAAATTCCAAAACTTGCAATTAGAACCAAGATTAATTTCCTAATTAAGCTAGATTAAAGCAATAACCAACAATTGAATAAAAGGGTTAGGATTTATACCTCAATTTGTAGATCTAGCTTGACAAATCTTGACTTCCAAAATGCTAACTTGCTCCAAGAATCATGCGAGTATAGGTTGAGGAGAAATGGGTAAGGCTTAGTTAGGAGTTTGGAAGGTTTTAGTTTGGATTTTTGAGTGCATTCTTGTGAATTTTTGATGTGAAGAAGTGAGGATTTTTTTCAAGAGGGGAGGGCTGATCATTTTCGGCCAGAGGAAGATGGGGGGAATGGTGTGGGTGTTGTGCAAAATTGGTCAAGTCAACCCCCCTCAAATCAAGGTACAATGAGCCTCCAAAACAATACATCTTAACCTACACCTATAAACTCTATTTCACCCATACAAATGAGATGGAGAAATTTTTGAGGGGGAGAAGTGGGATGCTGAAGGTGGGCTCGGCCATGGAAGGGTGAGGGTGTGTGTGAGTGATTACAAAAAGAATTCTATGCAAAAAGACCCCCCACAATACCATATTTGCAAGTTTTAGTTCAAAATAACTATATTTTTGTTTTCCATAAAATAAATCAATTAAAACTTGAAATAAAATACTAAAAAATTGTATTACAACTAGATTTTAATTAACATGATTTTAAAGATTAAAATTAGCCCATTTAAATTTGTATTTATCGCTAATTTAATGTATTTTCTTACCGGCTTAAAATAATATTAAAATAAAAAAAATTTCAGAAAATTTGAAATTTCACCAGTGGCTCAATAAACAACAAATACTAGCAATTACATAGCTAGAATATGTATATTTAATTTTTATAATAAGATATTTGTATTTTGACTTTTTACAGAAAACCCACTTATTTTACCGATTTTTCGAAATTTCACCGAAACGATTTTCAAAACGTTACAATCTTCCCCCCTTAAAGAAATTCGGTCCCCGAATTTAAATTCAAACTCCCCCCAAATACAAAAACATCTAAGCAAAACCATCAAGTCGTCGGGGCTCCGAAATCATAAGTACATAAAACGCATCATAGCGCAATACATGCGCATGAGTAATGAGCAGATAACTCAAAATCAAAACTCCGTCAAGCATCCCGCAATCATCGGAGTCACGGTAAAGACACAAATGTCAAATCCAATACAAAACCAATATGATATAACTCGAAACTATACATGTAATATCAAATCTATATATGTAAATATCTGAAGGAAATGAATGCCAAATATATTCAGGTACTTTCCTCTGACTAGTCCTGCCCAGTACGAAAACACATAGCAAATATCATAAAAACGTACTACTCTATAGGAAAAATCAATCCCAAATACGCGTATGAATACTACGTGCGTCTTGTGCGCACGAAAATCAAAATCCATATACGTGCCATACAAGTGCACAGAAACAAGATCTAAGTGCATAAGGTGTGCACAAAGCATCTGTCGTAGGCAACGTGTGTGCCTGACAGCAAAATCAGGTGTATCTGACATGCACGAAGAATCTCGATTTAGTGCATCTGGTGTGCACCAAAATCGCACCTCAAAACATGCGCCCAACATGCGCAAAAATCCAAATCAGGTGCATCCATCGTGCACGAAATCATGAAATCCAATATCAAGTGCCGAATACGCGCAAAATCCAATCAGGTGCACAAGGTGCACAAAACAAATATCGCACATCACCATCGAAATCGAAGTCCAGTGCATCTAAATGCACAACATACGTAACACTGCACTGCAAGCATATATGAACTATACCGAGTGCAAAAACCAAATCGTGTGCGTATATACGCACAAATCAACTCAACTGTATGAAATCCATATAATCACAAACATGAGAAATCAAGGCACGAAAACTATCTCAAGTGCAACAACTGTGCAAAAATCGTGAATACTCAGTAGGTGCAATCATGGCGCATGGAAACAAATATCACGAAACTCCATCATCAAAATCAATCATGCAAATAGACCGCCCAAAATACAGAAATCACATATGGCGGAATAGTACCGCTCAAGTGCATCCTCTAAAAATCTCGGACCAACTGTCGCGGTCACTAGTGGGACGTCTCGTCGATGATCATGAACTCTGGCTTGCTGGTGTGCGTAACATGACCACTCCTGGGTCCAAGTCTTCTCGTAATTTGTCCCAGAAAGGTTCTGTCGAGGTCTCTCCCAAATATCGCCTCTGCCGAACTGTCCGAAAGTCATCGTTCCTTACTAGATCTGTTCTCGTTCCAGAACGGCTGCATACTCATCACGACTCCTTCTGGAAGGTAAATCCAAGTACCACGCCTCGGCATGCGCATCGCATCTCTGATGTCGGCGGAATGGAACGTCATCTCATCTAGATCTGGTACGAACTTCTTTCTTCACTTTTCTCTAATGCCGACCGCTTCGGACTCGTCTCGTCGTGGCTGCATGGACTAAGCTCCAACGGCTATCCTCGTATCGGGAGTCTCCCAAGAAATGCATCTCACCACCTAGCATCCGAATTAAGTCGAGCCATCCGATCGAGTCGTCAAAACCTCATAATCCCCCAAGAGCTCAACATCTTGGGTACAGTTTAATAGTATCGAGTACATACCACAGCATCGGTGGTCCAGCCGTAGAAGGGCAAACCCAAGCCTCTCTAATGGCGCTGTAGAACTGAAAGGTTCCTAGGCACCCTATAGAGGTCTCACAAGGCATCGAACATGCCAAATTTAAAAATTATGGTGCCGAGAAACCCTAGTTAACGGATCGTTGCTAGATGTCTAGGCGAAAAATAAAACTAGTTAACAAATTAACTATAGGTTAGATGCTACAACCTTTGTAGATCCGGTAATCCTCTTCCTTGGCTCCACGAAGGCATCCTCTCCCTGTCCATCTCGATTCCCAAGCTCGAACTTTGGCTTCATCGGAGAAACGGGCAAGCTAGGTCGTCGGCTTTGTGTCAAAGACGATCTACCTCGAGGCATCGCAAGTTCAAGCTCCGACTTCACAAACTTGTGAAACTTGTGAAACTTGTGAAGTAAACACCCAAAACAACTTGGCAAGAGGTAGAGGGTGAAGAAATAGGAGGTGGGTTCTCTTTGGAATTGGATTTTACTCACTAAAACTCAAGTTGCCATTGATGTAGCAAGCTTGAAGAAGAAGAAGATCAAGATAGTTATGATAAGTTCTATATAAAAAGAAATAGAAAATAAAAATACTTATCATAACTTAAACTAGGGTTAAGTGTAGAGAATTAACCATGGTCACTAGGATGGGTAAGGGTTAAGCATGAAGATAAGGATGGTTAGCAAAGTCAAAGCTTCATGAAGCTTCAACATAAAACAAATAAAGCCACCATTCTTATCTTAAACTTATCCAAATAAATGAATAACAAAATAAATGAATAACTAAATATGCAAAACCCTAATTATCATAATAACCATGGTCTAATTCTATTCACTTAACCATATGATCAAGTATCATCAAACATGATACAAAAAGGTGCACAAAAGTATATCACATATACAATGTGCAATCCAAGTGAGAAAAATCCGTTTAAAGTGAACCAATACTAGTTAATGCAAAGTAATATATCAAATATATAATTATACATTAAATCATTAAATCAACACTTGATTCAATGATCCGGTCATGTCGCACATAACCGACTAGTATTCAATGCATCGATTTATCGAATCAATGATTCGATAACTAGGTCATATCGAATATAACCAATCGAAACATATATCGTGAGAATGAAATGTGGTATCACATACACGCATTATTCTCGGTCCTGCACATATCTCATATGCGCTCCTATTTCGTTTCGCTTGAACCTGGAAACCTCTGTGAAGGACTCTAAAGACTCGTCAATACGCCGGTAGCAGATGATGATCATATCAAGCACCCACAAGCCGCAAGCGGTCTGCTAAACGTAACGGCCACCCGGGTATTGAGAGATCAGAAGATCGACGAGCTAGCCCGCTCACACTCCTGCGAATCCGACCAGTAACACTTACCGTACAGTCCGGTCTCTTCGTCTGATACGTCGCATATCAAGTCTAGGGGTGGTAAACGTCAGACCCCAATAACCCGATAAGTCGTGCCGATGTGAGGCTCATAACGGGTCGAGAAACTACTGGTAACACTTACCAGCAAATCTCTGATCAGCCCTGGCCAGGGACTTCCCTGTTACGGCCAATCGAGCACTGCGCAACATCAACCCCCAATACCGGGAGAGACGAAACCCCTCCTATCGCTCATTGCCTCCATGTGACTCGGGACTGTGCCTAAAGACCACCGTTTTGCACGCCCTCATGGACGTGGTAAGGTGGAGATCAAAGCACCGTGGGAATCACACAAGACTCTATGACGATCTCGGGTCTACAGACTAACCTGTACAAGTGTCACCTGAGAACTGCCATCTGACGTGAGGTATAATACCATCTGGGAGTTCTCGGCGAGTCCGTCCAGTGTACTCAGTCTTCACTGAGCACCCATATACCATCTCTGATGTCAAACACCAATGGATATGGGATCATCCATCGCCCATCACATGGGTCGAGAAGCGTGTACGCTAGTCTACTCTGGTATATCGATGCCCTGTCTCGATACACCCACGACTAGGGACCTTGAAGGATGTACTTATGGACTACCATGTCCCCACTAGTATGATCTGCATCATAGTCCAGGTAGTCAAGTACAAATCCTAAGGGCTTTACCAACATGTAACTATAAGACAGTATAAAGAGACTAGTGTACATGTTAAGATAAAGAGCAACCAGATAGCATACTATCATGTCGAGCAAGAAAGTCATCTCTATATATGTCCAAGCATCCAATATAATATACATAATCTGTACAATACTGGCCTCTAGGGCATACATACAACTAACAAGAACTGCCGCAAACCTGAAGGTTCAAAGGCTTTCACACGGTCATTAAGTCGAGTTAGGGTTTCATTCTTCTAGAGGGACCATAGAATTGCCCGCATGTCTTTCCGACTACTTTAAACTTGGAATAATAGGTTTCTGACATTCGATCATCTCTGTCGACTCTCAACGTCTCCGCGTGAAGTCGTCTCTAGCTGTAATCATTCTATCTGATGACCTCGCATCGGGGTAGGCGAACGAACCACCTGTCCTAGTCATTCATCTTCGGGTGACTAGCGACCTTCTAGCATCTATTAGTACAACTCATTCTGCACTAACTCCAGCATCTGGGGCAATATCTCGTCGTTCGCAGCAATAACTGGCTTGCTCATCTGCATGCTAAACGGTGCCTCAATCATCAGGAGTAAGCAATACACCAACGGTCATCAAAATCTGGCTGGCCTATATCATTGGCTCGATCCTCTGGTGTCGATCAGCACATTCGAGTAACCTCATAAAGGCGATCCGCCAAACGCTCGTGGCACGGAAACACAGTAAAAAGACACATCTCCGTAATCGTGTGTCGCCGGAATTACGCCCTGGTCAGTCCTCGTTCGTGACGAGCTCGTGCTGACCGCAACTCTAGCCGTAGCTCTCCCTGCCCGTAATCTTGGCAGCAAAACCATAACGGTACCGATGAGGCTAGATCAGGAATGAATATAATACTGAGCAAAGAAATGTACATCCTAAGGCTCCCTAAGTGGAGTGGCGTGTCGTAAGTATGCCGCGGAACATACCCACGGTACGTCACTCTACTTTAGTCACCTATTCCATCAACCAAGGGTCATCCTACGCTCCGAAGGTAAAACCTAACGCTCTGATACCAACTTTGTCACGTCCCGAAAGTACGGAATATGACCGGCACTTAAACTACGAACATCTCAAGGCGTACGTATTCTAAGTAAGCCGAAAACCCAGAAATTCAAACCAAGAAAAGTGGTAGAGTGTAGGAAAACCAATTTAAATCAAGAAGTTTTAATAGCATAAGCCGAATTATGCGTTTTATAAAAACATCAAATATTTCCCGAAAATTTCGGCAGAGTCTCCTTTGTAAAAACAGGCCTCCAAACGGGATACAGCATGAATAGTATACGAAATCAAATAAAGGCATCCCCAAGCGGGAGCTAGCTCTTCGTCAATCGACGGTCATAACCACACAAACAATATAATATACAACGCCAACGGCGAGGATCAAAACTCAAAAGGAAACTCAAAACCACAAGAAATCCATAGAAATATAACGCGCGACTCTAAGGTCGAAAGAATAATATCACTGGTCTCTATCTCAAAAATAAATACATGTTTGGTTGATGGAACTTCTAGATACAACAGAATAATAATATACAAGATATATAATGGGGGTACGATACAAGTAAACCCACCTACTAGCAAATCACCCGAAGGAAACTATGCCTGCAAAGCCGTAATAAAACCTGTACGGCAAATCTGAAAGAAACTGCGGCACAACGGGGGTGAGTTGCCAACTCGTGAATAGAAAAACTTCTACGAAAAGAAATCGCATAAATAACACAACCTAGGTCAAAGATCATAATATAACCTCAAATATAAGAATAACATGCAACCTATAACAAGGTAGGGTAGATATCTAACCCGAGTGTAATCTCATATGCCCGTGTCAGTGCCTCAGGTAGCAATATATCATATGAATGAGGTATGAATGCATGAAAACAGAATACATGTAAATGAAGAACTGTTTTCGTAAATTAGTGAGATTTCCTTTGTATTTTTAAAATGAGATATCATAAATGAAATCAGCATCAACAGTGTCTAGCATCGACACAAAACATAAACCTCAAAGTCTCGAAATCTCAATGTCTCAATCTCAATATCTAGGGCGCCGTCAGTCCAGACCGGCCCCTACCGTCTATCTCAAGACCACGACGGTATCCTTCGGATATCCGACGCGTCGGGTAATATCACCGGTCGGTAGTGCTCCCCTGCCGGGCTCAACGTCAACAACACATTCCTCTTGCCCCGGGGTACCGCACCGGGCCCACCATGTACCCGAAACGGTTCCTCCACTCCTCGAATCGGGTCTCGAAATCCATCAGCAAACTCATGGTGGACGACTCATACATCATGGGAAAACCGCACTTTTTATTTTAAAGAGAGAAAAGGTTTATTTATGTTTTTGCGGTTTTCCTCCAAATCCAGAAAATCTCATGGAAATCCGAATCCAAAACCTCAATAACACGTAAAAAGTGAATATATGCGTGAGAATCCATGAATGCGGCATAACAATGAATAACAGTATGCATGAAGTAGCAGGTAATAACTACAATGTCTAAACTATTAGCTAACAGGCTATGTCAAGCAATAATATTTTCTAAGGTGTACGTGACATAGCAATTACCGATGAAGATGTGTGTGAGCCGGCAAGTAAGTGTATGTGGTACATACGCATCATCGGTAATGGTGCTGGTGTCCTAACAATATGATATCAACAATGCAATAAGAAATTATAACATAAGTATGCGATGCGGAGCGAACAACAATAATGAACGGAATACAAGACACAACGATAACTAAACTGCATTACCCTAATATAAATCCTACAAATGTTGCCTTTTGAAATAACACGAATCATGGGGTTTTGAAAATAGGGGCTACGGTATTTTTATGAAAAGATATGTCTTTTGAAATATCCGTAGGATCCCTTGGGCTGTCTTTTAAAATACCCACGATTCGTTAGTTTTTGAAATAGGTAAGAAATTTAATCCAGTCTAACAATTACACTAAACTATACGGCTGAACTAACAAGCTGAACTACAGGTAAGGAAACCGCCTATCATCTGAGTCGATACATATACATACCTGTATATGTATAGTCGGTGATCCCGCCTCAATAATATCATATCCGATACCATATCTATAATCAGGAATCCCAAGTCAAGAGTGCGGATCAATCATCAATATATAGCTCGTACGTAAATCCGTCGTACGGCATCCCAAATCTGGGTACGGGTCAATATCACATTCATTATACTATTCATCTGGTATCCTCTTTATCAAATATCATGATCGGGGTACTGATCTACGTCTAGTACAATACTGATACCACCTAAGTATGCATGCAGGTGTAAGAATCACTACGCCAAAAGACCCGCTAAAACATCATGTCGTATATCAATACGAACCAAATCACATCACCGATCTCCTGGCCTCAAGCCCAGTCTCATCGACTCATCTCAAATTCCAAATATTATTCTCAAATCCAGTATATGAACACATAGTCCCATACCTATGTGAACACATAAATATATATTCCCATACGCACATATGAAAGAAAGAATGTATGCAAATATGTGTGTACGTGCGTGTGTGAGTGCGACCACTACTCTAGGGTTTCGCAACTACACTAAACCAATCCAAAAATACCAATATCCATCTTATCATCAATAATCTCCACAACATATAATCAATATCTATGTGTATACGTATTCGTATACATCACCACGAACTGCGGGGGTGCTATACGCCATCCACCCGACTTCTCCCCGTAGATATAAATCTACTCACCTGGTCCTCGTTCGCCGGTGCCGACGTCGCCACGCGCTTGCTTGTCGTCTCGAAGTCCACATGGGGTACCTACATATCATAACGCACCATACCGCATTAAAATCCGACTCATGACCAAAACGACGCACGAATCCCACATAGGTCAAAACCTATGGTTGCTTTCGCAAATCGTCCCAAAAACCCTCGACGTCGGCGTACAAACGCCAAACCATCTAGAAAACTCCCAACACACTCATTTGCACATTCACGAACACTAATTTTAATATAAAATCGGTTAAAATTCACAAAAACCCCAATTTCACTTAAAAATCATTTTTCCGAAAATCTAGCAAGCACAATTCGCCGTTTTTTAACAAAACATGATGTTTAAACAAATCTAGTGGCCATAATACTTATTAAATATCTTAAATAAGTCATAAAAACAATTTCCATAATTTAATCCCAATAAATTTCATTAACCCCAAAATTCTAGTTTACAATATACTCAAAAATTTTTTTAACAATTTATAGCAAAAACGCACAAACGACAATTTAGCTAGGATTTTCATGATCTAAAGCATTAAACTATCTTTTAGAATGTTAATTAAGTCATGAAAAAGCTACTTACATTTTTCTCTTAAACAAATTCATGGTTTACAAAAACCTAGTTAGCAATATAGCTTAATTATCACAATTTCAACCTAACAATTTACAACTAGCAATTTGATTAGTTTTTTTTTTTTTCATTTCACAAAAGGATGAATTACACTTGAAACCATAATTACACAACAAAAACCCTAATTTTAATTCACAACCCACTCTTGAAATTCCAAAACTTGCAATTAGAACCAAGATTAATTTCCTAATTAAGCTAGATTAAAGCAATAACCAACAATTGAATAAAAGGGTTAGGATTTATACCTCAATTTGTAGATCTAGCTTGAAAAATCTTGACTTCCAAAATGCTAACTTGCTCCAAGAATCATGCGAGTATAGGTTGAGGAGAAATGGGTAAGGCTTAGTTAGGAGTTTGGAAGGTTTTAGTTTGGATTTTTGAGTGCATTCTTGTGAATTTTTGATGTGAAGAAGTGAGGATTTTTTTCAAGAGGGGAGGGCTGATCATTTTCGGCCAGAGGAAGATGGGGGGAATGGTGTGGGTGTTGTGCAAAATTGGTCAAGTCAACCCCCCTCAAATCAAGGTACAATGAGCCTCCAAAACAATACATCTTAACCTACACCTATAAACTCTATTTCACCCATACAAATGAGATGGAGAAATTTTTGAGGGGGAGAAGTGGGATGCTGAAGGTGGGCTCGGCCATGGAAGGGTGAAGGTGTGTGTGAGTGATTACAAAAAGAATTCTATGCAAAAAGACCCCCCACAATACCATATTTGCAAGTTTTAGTTCAAAATAACTATATTTTTGTTTTCCATAAAATAAATCAATTAAAACATGAAATAAAATACTAAAAAATTGTATTACAACTAGATTTTAATTAACATGATTTTAAAGATTAAAATTAGCCCATTTAAATTTGTATTTATCGCTAATTTAATGTATTTTCTTACCGGCTTAAAATAATATTAAAATAAATTTTTTTTCAGAAAATTTGAAATTTCACCAGTGGCTCAATAAACAACAAATACTAGCAATTACTTAGCTAGAATATGTATATTTAATTTTTATAATAAGATATTTGTATTTTGACTTTTTACAGAAAACCCCCTTATTTTACCGATTTTTCGAAATTTCACCGAAACGATTTTCAAAACGTTACACTGGTACACCTGCACGAGCCCTCCTCTATCCTCGAACTCCCAAAGTCTTGGAAAGACGCTCCTCATCAAATAGAGCTACGACCACTAGTGCAGTGTGAATAACACGATGCTGAGTGCTGATCGCAAGGAACAACTGGGTAACAGGGGTGGCAGCCTCCTGTTGCCGCGCTCTACTGGCCTCAACCAAAGACCTCATCATCTGGCGCAAGTCGTGCATCTCTGCCTCAAGCCTAGCGATACGATCTATCGAAGGCAGATCCATCTGGTCCTGTGCAACGAGCGTGCCATCCTGGTCAGTCCTCATCCCACACGCTTCAACTCTGACCTCGTCTCTCGCTGCATCACTCTGAGTCCTCATGGTCATCGGCGGCAAAGTCTATAAATGGAAAAAGGATTCGGTATGAATACGGAAATCGAACTACAAGGATATGTATCATCATGGAAAGAATTTCAAGAAATTAGTACTTAGGTCACTTTAGGCGGAGTACCGTGATCGTGAGTATGCTGCAGACATATACACGCTACGTCACTCTGCTTAAGCTCCCTACTCTATCATACCAAGGTCATCCTGCACTCCGAAAGGTAAAACCTAGCGCTCTGATACCAACTTTGTCACAACCCGAAATTGGCACGTGACGGTCCTTAAACTACACAACGTCTACAGGCGTAACGCAATTTAAGTAAGCCAATAACCCAGCATTCTAAACCATCAAAAGTAGTAAGTGATAAGAAAATTGTTAAAACTTTAGAAAATCTCGAGTACAAATTCTTTAAAGTCCAATTTAGTTTCTTAAAAATTTTGGTAGCACCTCCTTTGTAAGAACTAACCCCAAAAATGGATACAACATAAATATAAGTAAAGCATCTCCAACAGGAGCAAAATCCACGCCCAAAGACGGAAACAACCACCACAACAGATATAAGACGCCGTAGCAAAGAAATAAAAGATGATATAAATAAAAACTGCATAAAAGACCTCCAAGTCATAAAATAACATACAATATCATCCTCACCTCAAGTCTCTAAGTCATACATGAAAGTGGTAGATGGAGAGTACATGGTATAAAGATAACAATAAACAACATCGGATATCCCCAAAACCCACCTATAGCAAAACTGCGCACAATCAGCCAAAGCGGTATCCGCTGCAAAAGATGATACGAAAGATGAAAAGCCTGCCGTGACTACCTTGAAGGACTACCCGCAAAACACTGTGGCACAACGGGGGTGAGTTGCCAACTCATGAATAGTAAATAACATATGCAGGTAATCGTAAGTATGCACATACAGCACGAATCTGATGCATGCAAGCTGATAGCACTAAATGGCAATATGTATGCAACAGTCATGTAAGGTACTCTATCAGGTACTACTAATACATGAACAATAAATGGCAATATGTATGCAAAGTCATGTAAGGTACTCTATCAGGTACTACTAATACATGAACAATAAATGCTGAGTATGGGATAAAACATGTCATCCTCATGGAATTCTGACCTCGTGGTAGGACCAAAGTCCATTAAGACAATCTAAATCCCAAATTTCCTCAATCAGCCCCCAAATTGGCCTTCATTTCCAGAAAGTCTCATATATCATGAGTGTCCAATATCATGTAAATCTCATATATCAAGTATCCAATATCAAGTAAATCTCATATATCCTGAGTGAGTATATTGCAAGATCATTATGATGATATATATAAATTAGATATGTATACATATATATTAGCGTCCCATTCCACTACTATATATATATATATATATATATATATATATATATATATAACAGCGTACCATTCCACTGTTATGTATATTTAGGAGCAAAAATATCATGAAAACAAGTGTCTAATATCGACATATAAATATTGATCTATTAGGCGCTGTCACCACGACTGGCCTTCCTGATAGGTATGTATCATACGCTATCCCGAAAACTCGAGTGCCTAGCTCAGACAGTCGGAATTCGACGTATCTATACGTACATGACTCCGGCCGGTATCCCCATGATAACCGCCGAGTCATAGGTACTTTACGGTAGGAATGGTTCCCCACTAACTCATCGTCTACTCCACAAAATTCTTGCCCCGCGGTTCCTCCGGGCCCCACCATGTACCCGCACACGGCCCTTTCTGTTCCTCGCATGGGGTATTTATATCAAAACCGATAAATCTCATGGTGGCTGCTGAAATATCATATCAAGATAAATCGGATTTTTCAAATAATGCATAATTTCATGAAACTACCACGGTCCTCAAATCCAGAAAACATTATCAAAAATCCATAACTCAATGCGAAAGTCCATGAATATAATATATGCAACAGAAAAGTGTAATGTGAGCATATAAAGGAAAATCCGCTATTTAACCGCAACATGTCAATATATATATCATGCGGTTCCTAAGTTCTCCAAATCCATATAACATCAAATAAAGGTGAACATTTAGCTATAGCCAGATATATATGTAAACATGTAGGTATAGCAAGGTATATGTACTACCTATCAGTAATGATGTAATACCCTCCATGTATAAGTGTAAGTAAGTAGGCAAGATGTACTTGCAGCTATGTCTCATATGTGTATATACATATCACTAATAGTACAATACCATATAGGTATATAGGTAACTAGCATGTAAGCATGTCAAGGCATATGTGTAAGCATGTAGGTATACAGGTATGCTATATGTCGTATGCACAAGGAAAATAAGGATCATGTCTCAATGTCCCTAAACAATACAAAATCACATATGTATAGGTGTTGTGCGTGTCATAGCAATTATCGACGGTGTGTGTGTAGCATACAATTAGTGCTCGTGAAACATGAACCGTTAATAATGGTGTTGTGTCTCATTAATACTAAATTCATGCACAATAGGATATGAGATATGCAACAAAGGTACACATGCACAATCAATATCTGTATACATCTAACTAATAGTCATATCATTTAATCTAGCCCAGATGCATAATGCCATGCGGGAGATTCCCCTGTAGATATTAAATCTACTCACTACAATCCTTGCTAAGTAAAGCTAACCACTCGCTTTTCCTTCTTTGCAGTACCCGAAGTCCCCGCCTGCAATCCTGAAAGCATATAACAATATAACAGTATATATTAGCAATCGACCAATAACACGTAAAAACTACGTTTGACCGACGCACCAACTCCAAGTGTACTCTCAAGTGTTCGTCAAGTGGATAACGCGCGTAGTGACACTACGAAACCAACTTAAGAGCAAAAGCTACACAAAGACACAAACGACATCGGCACGACCCTAACTAGGAACGCAAAGCGACACAACTACCAAGCCCAGACCATGATCACACCGATCATGCATTCACAACACAAGATATAGCGTGGAATCAATATAAATAACGCTGCAACGTCGAAAGAAACTCACGCTAAAATTATCCTAAAACCTAGTAAGCAACCTATATCATTTTAGCACAAAACTACAAGTCTTTACCAAAAATAGAAATTACAACCATCACCAATTAGCAAGATTAAACCACTCATACCAATACTATAATTTTAATCTCACTTAATTAGGATTTAGTAAAACCTTAGTTTGTTAATTATCTTAATTATACAATTAGGAAAATATCATTTAACAAACTATCAGTTAGGTTTAGTTTTCATTTGTCTAAAATTATTAACTAACCATTTCACTAATCAAAACCCTAATTTGATTACAAAAAACCTTACTAGGAATTCTAAATATGAAATTAAAAGATTTAAATTAACATCTAATTAAGCTAATTAAAGTATTAAGCAACAATTAGAGTTTAGGGTTTGGATTTATACCTCCACAAAAGATCAAAATCAAGCAACAAAACACATCATCTTTACCTCAAAAATGCTAACTTGATGAAGATCCAAGCAAGTTTTGTGAAGAAGAATGAAGGGAAATGATTTGTATTTGAATTTGTATGAATTATTTAAGATTTTTGATGAATTTTTGAAGCTTTGAAATGAAGAAATGAGGCAAATGAAGAGAAACGCCGGCAAGCAAAGAAGTGGCCGGCCAAGGAAGAAGTGCTAGGTTTTTGTGGAATTTTGTAGAAAATTCTAGAGGAAAATAGAAATAATTGCATAATAAAACAAAATGCTTTATGTCTTCTTAATTTCTTTTCTTTAAAAATTTCTTTTTAAACCATAAATATCAAGATATTTAGGTGAGAAGGTTAAAAACATAATCTAGTGATTAACTTAGCATAGATTCACATTAGTAGTAATTAACCCAAAGCAAAAAGTAATTACCACTAATAAAGTGCACAAACAAAGCATTAAAAAAATATTTTAATTAAGGAAAAAATATTAAAATGCACAAAAATTACCAGTGGCTTACTAAAACCCGCAAACTAGTAATTTTCTAGCTAAACTAGGTGCAGTGTATTCTATACTGCAAAAAGATCGCTTCTAGGTTTTTACGGAAAACACCGACTATTTTACCCTAAAAATGGAAAATTCGCAAAACGATTCTAAAATGTTACAATGATCTACGTCGAAGAGACTCAAACTCATGCTACCTCTTCACTAATGGTAGATTAGTGTAGCAAACATCCTAAACTAAATGGCTAATATAGTAGAGGATGATGAAGTAGGAATTGGGCTCACTTTAGATTAACTTTTCTCACAATATTTCATCACCTTGAGAAAAGCTAGCAAGCTTTCTCATGAGGAAGAAGAAGATGAAGTGGAGATGAAAATGAAACTCATGAGGTGAGAATAGCAAGCATGGGTGAGTTAGTGTCATACACTAACTCATGTAGAGAATAAACCACGGCTAATAATAATGGTTAGGTTAATAAATATCTACAAGTAAAACAAAGTTAGTGGACTAAGTCAATGGTTAGCATAAGCTTCTCCAAGCTTCTAACCATGATAATTTTCATCTAATTTTGATTAATTTTAAATAAATAAAACTCTTCATTATATCAAGAATGGTGTGAGTCTCATACACCCATGAAGCAAGTGGCATCAAGCATGACACAAATAAAATGTACATAAATATATAATACATATATACTATATGCACACAAATGAGAAAAAGAAATGTTTAAGTGAGCTCATATTAGTTAATGTAATTCAATATATCAAATATATAATTTATACATTAACATATTAAATCAAGACTTGATTTAATAATCCGGCTATATCACATACAACTAACTAATATCATATGTATCAACTTATCGAATCAACACTTGATCCGATAACCCGGCTATATCTCATATGACCGATCGATATCACATATCGTGAGAACAGAATGCGTTATCACATACGCGCATTAATCTCGGTCCCACACATATCACATATGTGCTCCTACTTCGTTTTGCATGAACCAGGAAACCTCTGTGTAGAACTCTAAAGACTCGTCAATACGCCGGCTGTAGGTGATGATCATATCAAACACCCACAAGCCGCAAGCGGTCTGCTAAACGTAATGGCCACCCGGATATTGAGCGATCAAAAGATTAACAAGCAAGCCTGCTCATACTCCTGCGAATCCAATCAGTAACACTACCGTACAGTCCGGCCTCTTCGTCAGCTATGTCGCATATCATAGCCTAGGGGTGGTAAAACCTCAGACCCCAATTTTCTGATAAGACATGAAGATGCAAAGTCCATAACGGTTCGAGAAATACTGATAACACTTACCAGTAGATCTCAGAAACCCTGGACAGTGATTTCCTGTTATGGCCAATCGAACATAGCGCAACATCAACCCCTAATACCGGGAGAGACGAAATCCTCTCCAATCGCTTATTGCCACCATGTGACTCGGGACTGTACCCAAAAACCACCGTTTTGCATGATCTCTTGAACGTGGGAAGGTGGAAATCAAAGCACAATGGGAATAACACAAGACTCTATGATGATCTCGGGTCGACAGACTAACCTGTACCATCACCAGAGAACTGCTATCTGACGATAGGTATAATACTATCTAGAGTTCTCGGGGAGTCCGTTCAGTGTACCCAGTCTCCACTGATCACCCGTATACCTTCTCTGATGTTAAACACCAATTGATATGGGATCATCCATCACCCATCATATGCGTCCAGAAGCATATACGCTAGTCTACTCTGGAGTATCGATGCCCTGTCTCGATACTACTACGACTAGGAACATTTCAAGGATGTACTTACCGACTACCTCTGCCCCACTAGTATGATCTGCATCATAATTCTGGTAGTCAAGTACCCATCCTAAGGGCTTTATCAACATGTAATAGAGAGACTATAAGTGTACATGTTAAGATAAAGAGCAACCAGATAGCATACTATCATGTCGAGCAAGAAAGTCCTCTCTATATATGTCCAAGCATCCACTGCAATATACATCACATGTACAATAATGGCCTCAAGGGCATACATATAACTAACAATGATGATAAAGACAAACCAGATTGCATACTATCATCTTAAGTAAGATTGTTCTATTCGTATAGATCCTCCTTCAATCATCACAATCACGTGCCTGCGATACCAATAATTTACTTGAGGTCACTATAGCCAATCTTCCACTTGAACTTAAGGCTAATTATTGCGGAGTCGCATACTCACATCCCGTATGATACTGATGTTGGGTTACCTACAATGGCAGCAAGGTTTCGGGTGGCATCTCACATGCCAATTTTTAAAATTTGCCATTATAGATAACCGTAAACCAAGATCATTAACTAGAGAATCAAACAAAAATAGCATGTTAACACTTTAACATCTAAGAGTTAGGAATTACAACCTTTATAGTTCGTTCCTTCGCTTCATAAGCTCCGTGTTGAGGTCCCTTCGCTGCGATTATCAAGTACCCGGACTCTAAATAGGCTCCATGAAGAGAATGATACATCCTAACTTGAAGACTTCATTAATCCAAGATGATCTACCTTGAAGAATCTCAAACCCAAGCTCTTGCTTCACTGATCAAGTATTAGTAAAGAAAACACCCTAATCTAAGTGGGTAGAATAGATGAGGATGATGAAGTAGGAATTTTTCTCTCTTTTGTTTTCTTTATCTCACTTTGTTTCATTACAAATAAAAATCAAGCAAGCTTTTTAAGAGCTTGAAGAAGATGAAGAAGAAAGTGATGAATGAATTATTGTTTGTGGTTACAATTGCAACCTAGGGTAAGCATATAATGCTTAACCCTTGTAGAGAATAAACCCTAGGTTAAGGTTAGGATTGGGTTAACAAATATGTAAAGAAAATATTAAAGAGTCAGGACAAGTGAAAGCTTCAAGAAGCTTCCACAAAACTCATCCAAAACAATAACCCTAATCCAAACCCTAACATGGTTTAATCTCAAAACCCTAGTTGCATTTGTAACCCTAACATGTTACAATATTATATATCACATATACAATATTTTGTAACAAAAGAAAATGATACAATTAACATATATCACATATATATCAATGTATCATCATGTAAGAAAAAGAATTTTTAAGTGAGCTTATATTAGTTAATGTAATATAATATATCAAATATATAATTATACATTAAATTATTGAATCAACACTTAATCCGATAATCTAGCTATTTCACAAATAACCGACTAATATAACAAGTATCAGTTCATCGAATCAACATTTGATCTGATGACCCGACTATATCACATATACCCGGCCGATATCACATATCACGAGAATAGAATACGGTATCACATACACATATTATTCTCGGTCCTGCACATATCACATATGTGCTCCGACTTCGTTTTGCCTGAGCCAGGAAACCTCTGTGTAGGACTCTAAGGAATCATTAATACGCCGGCAGTAGGTGATGATCATATCAAACACCCGCAACCTGCAAGCGGTCAGCTAAACGTAACAGCCACCCAGGTATTTAGCGATCAGAACATCAACAAGCAAGCCTGTACATTCTCCTGTGAATCTAATCAGTAACACTCCCGTACAGTATGGTCTCTTTGTCTGATATATCGCATATCCAGTCTATGGGTGGTAAACGTCAGACCCCTGTAACCGATAAGTCTTGTCGATATGAGGTCCATAACAGTTCGAGAAACAACTGATAACACTTACCAGTAAATCTCAGCAACCATGTCTAGGGATTTCCTATTATACCCAATCGAACACAGCGCAACATCAACTCCCAATACCGGGAGAGACGAAACCCCTCCTATCGCTCATTGCCTCCATGTGATTCAGGACTGTACCCAAAAGCCACCGTTTTGCACGTTCTCTTGAACGTGGTAAGTTGGAAATCAAAGCACAGTGGGAATCACATAAGACTCTATGATGATCTCGGGTCTAGAGACTAACCTGTACCAGTGTCACCAGAGAACTTCCATCTGCCGTGAGGTATAATACCATCTGGGAGTTCTTGGCGAGCCCGTCCAGTGTACCAGTCTCCACTGAGCACCCGTATACTATCTCTGATGTCAAACACCAATGGATATGGGATCATCCATCGCCCATCTTCATGGGTCGAGAATGTAACGTTTTAAAAATAATTAAATAAATGATTAAATGAATAAAATTGTTTAAGTAAATTTTATGATTTTCGGTAAAGCAAAATGTATTTTTCGTAAAACCAAACCGCGATTGTTTTTCATTATAAATTCAAAAATACCTATTTAATTATGTAATTACTATTAAATAGTGTTTATTTAGCCACTTATAAATTTTTAGTTTAATTAAATATTTTTCCTAAATTAATTATTTTAAATATTAACATAAGCTTTATTTTTACACTAAAATAGTGTAAATTACAAATTTGAATGGTTTTAATTTGTAAAAATGAACCATGGCATGGTAGAATTTATTATGTATCATGCAAAATTTATTTGAGAATTTTTCCTATTTTCTAGAGTTTTCTTGAATTGCTATAGTGAAGGAATAAATAAATAAATAAATAAAAGCATGAAAAGACCTTTAAGTGATATTTCTTCTCTTGAAACTTCTACACTTTTCCTTACTCATTTCTTTCTCTCCCTCACTCCCTCTCATGGCCGGCCATCACTCCATGGCAGCCCCCCCATTTCCCACCTCATTTTTGTACAAAAATCCATCAAATTACATAAAAAATTCAACAAAAAATACACAAAATCCTAATTATTTCATACCCTTTATTCTCTACTCTTCTTTACATGGATTTTGGAGTGGGAAAGCATGTATTTTTGAGGCTCATTTTCAAGTTTGGACATGAGATTGTGGAGGTATAAATCTTTCTCTTTTGAATTATTTCTATTAAATGTTCTTTTAAAGCATAATTAGATTTATTATATTAATTCTAGTTGTAAATTTTAAAATTCAAGTTAGGGTTTGCAAATTCAAGAGGTGGTTTTTAATAATTAATTAGGGTTATAGTAGTTAGTTTAACACTTTTAGTATTAGGAAATCTTGCATGGTTATTGTTTAACAAATTGTTATTCAAAAATTGTTTTGAATTAGGAATTTAGTTAACTAGGTTTTTGCAAAATGTGGTTGTGGTTAATATAAAATTCTAATTTGGGTTGTTATCATTGGATTATAGTTTTAGTGGAAATATTAGCATGTTAATGGAAATAAAAACTTAGTTTGATTGCTAGTTTCTATGGTTAATTGATAAATTGTGATAAAAATTGCTAATTTTGTAAACTAGATTTTAGAAATTCCTATATAAATGAGATTAAAAATATAATTATGGTTTCATTATATCATTATCATCATAAATTGTGGTTTAAGTCATTAATTTATGCAAAATCATGTTTTGAGGTGGAATTGTGGTATTTTGCTTGGAAAATGTTGAAAATTTTTAAAGGGTGCAAACTAGAAATTGCAAATTACTACAAATATGTGTAATAAAAATATATTAATAGTTTGTATAGTCTAGTTATGCTATTTAATGAGTTTTATGACCTTTGGTTTCATTTAAATGTCAAGTTTTGATGAATAACGGTAAATTGGCATTTTCGGGTTTTTTTCGAAAACGGACGATTTGATCGATTTTAGTGTTTCGATGAATTTGATCATGTTTTACAATATAAGTAATGTGTTTTAAAACTACGAGTTATCTGTTGATGTTTATCTCGATCCATCGGAGTTTGTACGCCGATATCGAGAGATATTTGGTGCTTTTGCGTGGATGAGACATAGGTTTTAACCCATGCTTGATCCTTGCGTTGTTTTGACTTTTGTATGTGATTCAGTTTACGATGCTATTTATATGTTTGCGTCTAGGTATCCCTCACGTGGACTGCGGGCGATGAAGAGGAGGATGGCGACACTGTCTTCGGCAGACATGGACCAGGTGAGTAGATGTATATCTACGGGGGGAAGTCGGGTGGATGGCGTTTAGCACCCCCGCAACGTAGAATAGGAATAGTACTTATTGACATTAGGAAACCAGATGTGACCCTAGTAGGACCCTAGTATTGACCCTAGGCTGGACTAGACTGATTTAGGAAAACCATATCAAAGGATGAGTACCTTGGAAGGGGTTCTTAGGTTTCAGATAGAAACACACCCACGCACACACTGAAACTCGACATGGGGTATACGTGTATGTGTATATATATAGAACTAGGTATAGGTATATACATATATATACAACACGTATATGTGATTCATTGATGTGATATGATATCCGAGGTATGATGAAACAGTGTAACTGGGCTTAATGCCGTGATTCTTGACTATACAGTCGTATTAAAGTGTTAGCGGATCATTAGAGAATGAGATAATGAACATGTATACTTAAATTATAAGGGGTAGTGATGATATTGAGGTACATAGGACTCTAAAATAGTACCCGGACTGTAACCTGTGATTGATCACGATATGGGATAAGTATGACTTAATCAATATGATACATATGACATGATATTTCTGAGGATAAACTAATGATGCTTATCATGATGGCAATGAGATATGATTGATGTATGCGATCACAGTTTAGCACCTTGATCATGAGATGTGTTGATGATGACATTATACGAATGAGGAGACACCTAGGAGATACTTGACCGTACCCCGATATTGGGATGCCGTACGATGGATATTACCGTACAAGGCTTAGATTTGATGATTGATCCGCACTCTTGATTCAGGAAGCCGTACTACGTACGTGACGCTATTGGGGCGGGATCGCCGACTATTAGAGATATTGATTCAGACCTTAGGTAGACTCTAGTTTCTTACTGACTAGTCTATTAGGTTTAGTTCCTTAGGATGTTAGATGGACACTGGTTTAGGTTCGACTCACATAGTGGTAGTTGTACTCGTATATCGCGGAGGAGTGGATAATGCACACCTGTATTACATTCATACTGTAATCATGATGGTGCATGTTCATACATATGTTGCTATAATCAGTATAAACTTTACCTGTTAGGACACCAGCACCATTACCGATGATGTGCATATTCCACGCACACTCATTTGCCGGCTCACACACATCATCATCGGTAATTGCTATGTCACGTACACTTTAGATCATATTGTCTTTTATGGATAGAATCAGTTAACAAATAGACCGCTATAATATTGTGATTATTCTCTGACATTAGTACAGACATGATATTTATTGCTTAGACATTCATGCATTCATATTTTCATGTTATCATGTAGTATTATGGGCATATGCCGACACTTATCATATACTTACTCATGATTTTAAGATTTGGATTTCTATGAGATTTCTGGATTTTTGGGGAAAACCGCAAGAAATTATAAAACCTTCTCTCTCTCTCCTCCTCTCTTTTTAAAAATAAGATGCGGTTTTCTCGTGATGTATGTGTCGTCCACCATGAGATTTCATGTTTTCTGTTGGATTTCGAGACCCGATTCGAGGAGTGGATGAACCGTCTCGGGTACATGGTGGGCCCGGTATGGTACCCGGGGGCAAGAAGATCGAGTTGTAGACGATGAGCCTGGCAGGGGAAGGCTACCTACCGGTGATGTCTGGCGCGGCGGATATCCGAAGGATACCGACCGTTGTCGTGAGATTTGATGATATGGGCCGATCCGGACTGACGGAGCCCGAGATATTGAGACTTGAGATTACATGTGTTGTGTCGATGCTTGACACGGATTTCCATGGATTTCATTGTTGAGATTTCAGATTCTTATACACATTTTACTATGATAATAGCTAAAGATTTCTTATACATATATCTGGATTTCAGGATTTGTTACTTTACATTCATGGTGCATGCATTTCATTTCATATGACATAGTATTATATGAGGCACTGACACGAGCACGGAGTATCTGCACTTACACGTAGTTTTACCCTGCTATTACTAGTTGTTTGGGATATAGTAGTGTATTATTATGACCTAGGATAGCGTCGTGCATTCGATTTCTTTTCGTAGATGTCTTCTACTCACGAGTTGGCAACTCACCCCCGTTGTGCCAAATTTTATTACAGGTTCGATGTACAGGTTTCCCTTGGCAGTTGCTGGCACATCATTTTCATTTCGGGTGATTTGCACGGTAGGTTGGTTCATTTGTATCTGAACCGCCGTTGTATTTTTATTATTTCATTTGTATCTTGAAAGCTCCGTCAACCAAACCTGTGTTATTTGATAGATTATTAGACCAGTCTTTTATTTCGACCTTAGAGTCGCGCATGTATTATTCTGATTTGGTGGATTTGTTTTCTTTTGAGTTTTGAGCCTCGCCCTTTGGCGTTGTATATTATTGTGCTTGTTGTGGTTGTTTCCGCCTGTTGGCGTTGATGCTAGCTCCCGTTTGGGGATGTTTTTTTATTGTACTTGTTGTACCCGTTTGGGGGCCAGTTTTTATAGAGGAGACTCTACCGAAATTTTTTTGAGAAAATTTGCTGATACTTTTAAACTTGTTTTCTTTTCCTTCTTCTTCTTCTTTTATGGTTTAGATTTCTGGGCTTCGGCTTACTTAGGTCACGTGGCGCCTCTAGACGCTTCGTAATCTAAGTGCCGGTCACGTTCCGTACTTTCGGGTCGTGACAGAGAAGCTATACGCTTGTCTACTCTAGTATATCGATGCCCTGTCTCGATACACCTACGACTAGGAACATTTGAAGGATGTACTTAGAGACTACACTGTCCCCACTAGTATGATCTGCATCATAGTCCTGGTAGTCAAGTACCCATCCTAAGGGTTTTTTCAACATGTAATATAGAGACAATCAGAGTACATATTAAGATAAAGAGCAACCAGATAGAATACTATCATGTCAAGTAAGAAAGTCCTCCATATATATGTCCAAGCATCCACTACAATATACATCGTATGTACAGTAATGGCCTCTAGGGCATACATATCACTAACAACCGAACACCCAACTGCACTACTAATCAGTCTCACAAAGCCTGTTTGTGCAACTATTGCATTCGAGAAATAGATTCAGTTAGTGGATCCACTCCTATGTTTCTATCTTTATCTCTCTATATCTCAACATCACGGAGAAAGACTATCTTCCAAAATGAGCAATACCTGTCATAGAATTTGTCTGGATATCTGATGGGACCCAGTTCACAAATGAACTCCAAATCTAACAAAATTTTTAGAATGTATCACCCACTGAATTTAATCAGTATCCTGCGCCATACCTTCCACAGTATCTGCTTGGACCACCTGTCCAACATACTGCCCCTCAATTGAGGGAAAACTATAACTCTGACAGCCACTCTGTCATCCAGGTCACCTTGGAAGCCTGAAATGATAACCGCCTCCCAAAGGAGGTTGCCGTTACCATATACCAAGAACATCCACTTATGTTCATAACTGCTTTCCAACGTTTCTCCAGGGTTGGATTAATATATATGTTTATTGCATCCGGTGCAAAAGAAATATCTGGTATGGTACTAGACATTTCATGATTGACTCAATTTCTTAAGCAAGAGATATGTCAACCATGCAAATCCCTCTCTTCATCAGTCTAGAAGACATCTTTTTAGAGAGGGTGACTCCATCACCTGCGGGTACACCACCACGCCAGGAGTCGTCCGTTCTAAAATACTTTAGGATTGTGTCAAAGTACCTAAATTGGGACACTTTCCAAATTTAGATCTAAAACAATAGATCTAGTAACCAGAATCCCTGATATTTTATCCAGATCCTTTGTGGAGAAACATCTTGTGACAACCATAGTATAACCGATCTTTTTATAGGAATATCGCTTCCTATAAAGTGCATGTCATCTAAATACCAGGACAACACTCCATACTACATTCTTACCAGGTCCATCCGTTGTTTTGATGAAGTCAAACTTTATGACTGTCATATCAAAACTAGATGATCTATCTCTGCTATACTTGCTTTAGTCTATAAATAGACATAAGCTACTTGCCCACCATGCTTCCGCTGCTCCCACTGACAACAACAACCCTCTGGCAGAGTCATATACACGTACGCTTCTAAAGATAATTTAGAACGACATTATACTCATCCTCCTGCCAGATCTCATAGTCTAGAATAGTAGCAGTGGCAAGTTTGGCTAATCAAAAACCTCCCTGTCACCGTCTTTGAGGAGACCGAAGTACCTCTCGGGTGCTTGAGGTTACCCACCAAATCCGCGGAGTGGCTAATGGATTGTCGAATCCAATTGAATATTTAGGTTCTACTAAATTTTCAGCAATCGTTTGTGGTTGTGGATGAAATTCCAGTTCTACCATACTCTCACTAATGTTTTCTGAAAAAGAATTCATTTTACTAAAACTGGTGGCGAGTCAAGAACAAAATAACTATTTATCATCCAGATGGTGGAATGTTAACCCTCGTCAAAGCCCGGGAAAACCCACAAATTGCCATTACTGAAACATGCCTAGAGTTTATTCCGGATTCTGGTTTTAAGAATAAGCCGGACAACTCCATAGACCTTAATATCGTTAAGATATGAATCCATTCTTTATATCCAATATAGAAACAAATGCACTAATTTAATTTGAACCAGATTCAAAATGCATGCAGCCATTCCCTGTGCATATCAACTAAATTGGAAGGAGGCTAAGTAGCAATACTCATCAAGGAGCGCTCCCATGCATGAATAACCTGAGAGAGAAGCAAGTTCTCAAAACTATTACTTACAATGGAATACCAAACACAAGTATCTACATCTTCGATCACCTTGAAGAATCTTGATACTTGCAACATATGGTTCTCTACTTTATTCTTATACCTATATCTTCTCAAAATCTGGACCTTGTACTTCAACGAAATACTTGCCTAGAACTAGAGAAGTCATGAGTAAACAAAATATAGTACGTGTAACGCCTTAGATTTCGGTTAGTGTTAGTTTAGACGGTAATGCGGGTTTTTGGTAAAAAGTTTACCAATTTGGGTTCCCCACATTTTATAACATTTAATTAATAATTTATTATTATTTGTTATGGCATGCACGCACGTGTGCATGTTTATGTGAGGTTTTGTTTGTGCTAATCTAGGTTAGTGACCATGATAACTTAACCCTAATCTAATCCTTTGCTTTATCCAAATCCTTTTTTTAATCTTATCCTTAACCTAACCTCTTGATATTTGTTGAGAGAAAGGATATTTTCTTTTTGGTTTTTTTTGTGAGGAGAGGTGGCATGGTGTTGTGTGAATGCATTAATGAGAAGTTAATGCAAAAGGGTACACCCACCTCACTCTCACCCTACACTCACCTCCCTCTCTCATTATCTTCACACACTCTCTCATTTTCTCTCTCTCTCTTTTTACTTTCTCATTCCTCTCACCCTCAAACTGAACACTTGCATTTCCTACAAAAAACTTCATCAAATCTTCACAAAAACTCACAAAAATCACATCTTTTGCCTTGATTTGCCTCTTGGATGCCTTGGAGCTTGGAAGGCTAGGATCTTTGAGTTATTTTGGATAGGTAATGATCTCTTTTTGTTAAGTAGGTGTTTATTATGTAGCGTAGCTTATTCATTTCAGTTTTGATCGTGTATTGTTTCGTTTCGGGTAAATATCATATTTTTAGTGTAGTTTTGGGTTCTCGGATGATCTGCTATCAAACAAGGTATTTGTTGCAAAAGTTCCCATCATAGTGACCTAGTGTAGTGACCTAGAACCTACCTTCAAAATACGAGCCCATTTCCTCATGTTCTGGCCGCAAATAAATTGATTCCGGCCGCAAATTGCGGCCAGACTAGGGAGTTGGGGTTTGGGTTTTGGTGTAGCGGTCTCTGGGGTTGTTTGTGGTTTCATGGTACTTGCAAGTTTTACAGATTGTTGGTACAGAAAAATCTGGGATGACTTGCTTGTTTTCTTTTGTTTCGTTTCACGCGTTTCGTTATCCGATACGGTTCGTGTTCTGTGTTGCTGTTGCTCTGAGTTGGTTTCGTTGTGTCGCTATGCACGTTAGCCACAATCGAACACTTGAGAGTAAGTTTTGTGTTGTCGCGTTGGTTAGCGTAGTTTGTACGTGTTTTGGGTCTATTGCTAATATATACTTGCTTTGTTGTGTTATGTTTTAGGTTCGCAGGCGGGGACTTCGGACGCTGCGAAGAAGGGAAAACAGGTGGTTGGCTTTACTTAGCCAGGAGCGTTAGTGAGTAGATTTAACATCTACAGGGGAATCGCCCATATGGCGTTATGCGTCTGGGCTAGCGATGACATGCTTTTGTCGTATATTCTATTGCATATATAGAGTTGCGCATACACCTTATTACTTAGTTACTTGTTGTGCTTGGACTTGTACTCTTAGGACGCTGCACTATCATTGACGGCTCAAGTTGCACGAGCACTGATTGTATGCCACACACACCGTCAATAATTGCCATGACATGCACAACACACATACATATATGATATTGTTTGGTTAAGGACATTGAGACTTTGATTCATATTCCTTGTTGCATATGACATATAACATACATGTATACCTATATGCTTACACATATGCCTTGATATGCTTACATGCTAGTTACCTGTATACCTATATGGTATTGTACAATTAGTGATAGGTATATTTCACACATAATGACATAGCTACATGTATACCTTGCATACATACTTCACTTATACCTGGAGGGTATATTATATCATTACTGATAGGTAGATACTTATACTTTGCTATACCTTTATGTTTACACATATATCTGGCTATAGCTACATATTTACCTTTATTTGATGTTATATAGACTTGGAGAAATTAGTAAACGCATGATATATACTTTAACTTGTTGCAGTTAAATAGCGGCTTTTCCTTTATATGCTCACATTACAGTTTTATGTTGCATATATTATACTCATGGATTTTCGCATTGAGATATGGATTTTTCATGATGTTTTCTGGATTTGAGGACCGTGGTAGTTTCATGAAATTATGCATTATTTAAAAAACCCGGTTCCTCTTGATATGATATTTCAGCAGCCACCATGAGTTTTATCGGTTATGATATATATATATACCCCATGCGAGGAGCGTCGTGGGCCGTGTGAGGGTGCATGGTGGGGTCCGGAGGTACCACGGGGTGAGAAAGGGATGTCGATGTAACATGCCGATGAGCCTGACAGGGGAACCATACCTTCCGGTGATAGTACTTATGACTTGGCGGTTATCGTGGGGATACCGACGGGAGTCATGTACGTATGGATACGTCGAAGGACGAGGGTCGAAGATGGGCACTCGGGTTTTCGGAATAGCGTATGATACTTACCTATCAGGGGGCTAGTCGTAGTGACAGCATTTGATAGATCAGCCTTTATGTGTCAATACTTAACATAGGTTTTCATGATATTTTTACTCCTAAGTATATATCACAGTGGAATGGGACGCTATTATATATGCATATATATATATATATATATATTAGTGGAATGGGACGCTAATATATATGTATATATATCTAATTTATATACTTCATCATAATTATTCATGCAGATATACTTAGGATATATGAGATTCACTTGATATTGGATTCAGGATAAATAAGATTCACTTGATATTGGATACATGATATATATATGAGATTGAATTGGTACTGTACATTCAGGGTATATGAGATTTACTTGATATTGTACATTCAGGATATATGAGATTTACTTGATATTGTACATTCAGGATTTGTGAGACTTATATGATATGAGAGCCAATTTAGGGGCTGATTAGAGGAAATTGGGATTTGGATTGTCTTGATGGACTTTGGTCCCACCACGGGGTCAGGAATCCGTGGAAATGACATGTTTCATCCCATACTCCACATTTATTGTTTATGCACTGTTTCATATATTAGTAGTACCTTATAGAGTACCTTCCATGACTGTTGCATTTACGTACTTTTATTTTATATGCATTGCGTCATGTATTAGTTGTACCTGCTAGAGTACCTTTCATGACCGTTGCATATATACATTGTCATATCATTGGTACATGTATTAGTTGTATCCGATAGAGTACCTTACATGATTGTTGCATACAGATTGTCATATTATTGCTTCATGTATTAGTTATACCTTCTAGTGTACCTTTCATGACTATTGCATACATATGACCATTTATTGCTATTATCTTGCATATGTTAGATTCGCGCTGTACGTGCATACTTGTGATTACCTACATATGTTATTTACTATTCACGAGTTGTCAACTCACCCCTGTTGTACCACAGTGTTTTGCAGGTTGTTCCAGGCTATTTATCAATCTTATCATCTTTTGCTGCGGATACCGCTTTGGCTCACAGTGTGCAGTTTTGCTTTAGGTGGGTTTTGTAGTTATCCATTATGTTCATTGTATATTCGTTGTATCCAGTACTCTCCATCTACCATTATCTTGTATGACTTAGAGACTTGATGTGAGGACGATATTGTATATTATTTTGTGACTTGGAGGTCTTTTTATGCAGTTTTATTTACATCGTCTTTTATTTCTTCGCTAAGGCGTCGTATATCTGTTGTGGTGGTTGTTTTCCTCCTTTGGGCGTGTATTTGCTCCTGTTTGGGGAAGCTTTACTTTTATTTATGTTGTACCCATTTTTAGGGTTGGTTTTTTATAAAGGAGGTGCTGCCAAAATTTTAAAGGAAGAAAAGTTGGACTTTAAAGAATTTGGTTTGAGATTTCAAAAGTTTTTAACAATGTTCTTCATCTTACTACTTTTGATGGTTTAGATTGCTGGGTTTTCGGCTTACTTAAATTTCATTACGCCTGTAGACGTTGCGTAGTTTAAGGGCCGTCACGTGCCAATTTCGGGTCGTGACAGTACGAGTACCAACCCCTTTGTTCTAACGGACGTCGGACAATATAAAATACTTTGTATAAGTCTACTGAGTTTAATAACTCAAACCCTATGCGTCATAGGTTGAAAACTGTGCTATGGTTAAGAAGAATTATACCGTTGTTGAATCCACCTTATCTAACCATCAACTGATGCAGGTGAACGTCATAAACATAATTTCAAAAAACTATATCTCACTTTATAAAATAAACGTACAGATATACCAGATCGAAATTGGTGCATAACAACGGATATTCAAAACCAAATATTTGCTGTCGGGCAAAACCCAGGTGATTTCCTTAAATATCACCAATTACAAAGACTTCCGATATATAGAGGATCTAACCTCCTAATTCCCAATATCTCACTCCTACTAACCATCCGTAACGCCATACAGATGTGAGAATCAAGTCTGGTAAATACATACCCTGGAGTTAAAATCTAATTGGGAAAATAGTTTTCACTTAACACCGCACAGAAAAACTAAAACATGAAAATGTTTCGAAGGGGTAGCCGGGTATTCCTAGTAATGCCTCTTCCACTATCCAGATTCATGACAGTAACCGTATATTTCGTTGTCCTCACTCCAATCCCTTTATATGTCTTTACTAATTACCTTCTGTACACCACGCTTAGGCTGATTAGTTATCTTCATTCCCTACCTTTCGGCACCTGCCTATGGTTTGGAAGAAGACTATTCAATAAGCGCAATAGGTGTACTCTTCTAATACTAGGAGCCTTCGTAACCTAAGAGAAGGTAAAGGGAAAAGACAACTGAAATAATCCTATTCAATTTCTCCAGAACCGGAATCTATTCTTGAACTGGAAAAAGTTTCTTCGAGTCCGTATGTAACTATACGATGGAATATTCAAGAAATTTGGATCTTCGTAGTGATACGGAGTGTTCTGGAAAAATGCAAAAGGAAAATAGGAGTGACAATGATATCTGCGACTATGACAATCCAAAATTCAAAGTGTTTTAAGAAGGTTCGGTTGGCTTAGTTCATGAGTTTTAGTTTAGGGTCGGGTCATGGTTGCTGCTAAAGAGAGAGAGAGAAAGAAGAAACACTCAGCGTTCACTCTAACCTAGATTAGATTGGTTATTCACTTTATCTAATCAGGATGGCTCCCACCGTTTCCTCGAATTCTCTTTCAAACCCTAAAAGGAGAATTAGTCGGGATCATCTAAAATCATCCGAAGAGCAACACCTACTCATCAGCGGGAATCGGGATCCAACTATCATCGCATGATAACTTGATTGAAGCCACTCAAGTCACCACACTCCAGAAGGTATGCGCATGCCTGGCAAGTTTCCTATATGTTTGAAACTCCCGATGTGGTTTTTGCCCCTAACGGTTTATGACCTTGACAAAGGCCAACATATCATAAACCACTGGTCAAGTTCAACCCGTCATTATCCTAGATTAATCTAGACCCACCCGTACAAGCCCTTGATAAAGGCCAACAAGGCTATACGACTGTCCAAGATAATCGTGACTCTATGCAACAGACAAGCAATATCTAGCTACCGTACACTACGCCTTGACAAAGGCTAACAAACGCGGCACGAGAATACTAGGTACTACTCATCCAAAATGACAGAAAGCTACGGCTGGTTTTGGCGAAAAACCTTTAACGTAATGAACTTGATATCATTGAAGGAACTCGAGTGGTTTTAGAAATATATAGTGACGCAAACTTTTGCTAAAGAGGTCACTCCCTGTGAACGGATCTCGGCTCTTTCCTCATCGAATGAGGTGCAGGATATTCCTAACTGAATACCACGATGCAAAGTAAAAGAATCGACTATAGTGAAGTTATTACAATGACGTAAACTTTTGCCAAAGAGGTCACTCCCGATAAAAGGATCTCGGCTTTTGCCTCGTCGAATGAGGAGCTGGATATTCATAATTGAATACTGCTATGCAAAGCAAAAGGAAATGTCTATAATGTCTGTTTTCAAAAATTGGTTCCAACAACAACATTTAGGTTTATTTTTCCTTGCATTAATCAAAATTAATGCAGTCCCATCAATTAATCCATATCACACCAGAAAAAGGAACGAAAATAAAATGTACGTATATGCCATCCACTTTCGCCACGGGGCCCCGTCATGCACCGTTAGGTTACTTAACTAACGGCAGAACGGGGGCTGGACTAGCGTGGATGCAAAATATATACAACATCAACTAGTATATATAAATATATATATAACATTCGTCCCAGGCATGATATAAGCAGTATTACAGAAAAGCGATAAGCAACATAGAACAACGGATAATCTTGGATCCCGAGTTTCACATGAGCCGCAAGTGAAACCCGACGTTCCCCGGTCGTGTAGATAGCCTGTGCAATATAAACCTAGACCCCTACGAGCACGGCATGTTACCTGCCAATCCCAGAAGTGAGGCAACCCCAATCAACAAAGTGAATGGGCCACCCAGCACTTCACGGAATCCGGTAACTCAAGCACCCCTTTGTGGGTCATCCTATACCCCCTACGAGTGCGGTGAATAGCCCGCCAATTCTTGAGTAAGGCCCCCCATCTCAACGCCATGAGATGCGGGCCCATTACCCTCTAGAACCCAGCTATTCGAGCACTCCACCGGGTGGTAATCCTAATACAGAAAAGAAAAATATATGTACAATGGTGACATCGACCTCAACCCGGTCGTGCCCCAGTAAAAGAATATACAAACTGGTGGAAACGGCAGTCCACATCGGACGCTCGCTGTTCATGCCAGAATATTGCATATAATACCACCCATTCTTCTGTTCATTTTTTTATAGGCAGGTTCTTTTGATCCGTGTTTGCTACATATTTACAGGCTACAGGTTCCTAGTCCAAAATGACACAAATCATACAAAATCTTCAGAGTTACGCCAAAATCCAGAACATCTGCCATTGACAGATAAAAGCCGTATTCCGGTCACCCATATCCGTCCAATGCTGCTTACCAGTTCAAGAGACAAGACAAATAACAGTGGTCATTCATGTTTCGGATAAGCACAAAGCATGAGAGGGGCAGCAAAAGATTCAATGGGTGCATTGAGCTCGAGGGAGATAAAGATCAAAAGAATTAAAAGTGAACCTATTTTGAACTGTTGCAAATCTGAAGAAACTTTGGAAGCATTTTGCAATTTGGTACATGTAAAAAAATAGAAGAAAGCAACACAAGAAACCTCATAAAAAACGACAAACCAATCCCTCAAACAAGCTGCAGAACTGCGGCCAATGTGGAATATACGCGGCGGTTCCACGGTCGAGTTAACTCGGTGCTAGAAGATATTTTTTGGGTGTTTTGGTAATTTCATTTAGGCTCAGAATTTGGCCCTAGGTTTCAGCTCTCTCCCTATAAATACTCCAGTTTTGAGTCAAGTAGGAATGCTTCTTTTTAGTTAGAATTAGTGTTGTTTAGTTTGTTTCTTCTTCTTCTTCATCATCTATTCTCCATGAAAGTGTAGTGAGAGCTCTTTAGTGGAAAATCAAGGAAGATGATGGTTTTTTATTTAACTTGTATCTTTATTATATTATCTTGTAATTTTAATTCATAGTGTAGTTTTATTATTGTTGTTAAGTAGTTGTTGGTTTTCTTTTCTTTTCTTGTTTTGTTTTCCTTCTCTTTTTATCCGTATTTTCTAGCCATGATACTTAATGGGGTTCCTTGCTTAGATGAGGACCAAAATAGTTAGCTTGCATCTTTGTAAAATCGTATTTTTCTTCTCTTTCATTTCTTCTTTTCTTGTTTTTATTTCCATTTAAATATGAGAATAATTTCCACACTTGTTAAGGGCTCAGGAAAGTTAGTATGAGGGACGAAAATATCCCTTGTGCTTCTCTTCACCAAACATCTTGAAACGAGCCTAGACCAAACAAACCCAACCCCCTCATTTAGGCATGCTATATGTGACATATAGCCGTGACCTAAGTCGAGAAGTCCTTTGGAAGCACTACAACATGACATGTAGTTGCGACTTAATTGGATACATGGTTGCGGGTTTTGGCCTAGGGTTGGAAATAAGCGCACGTAGCGGACGGACAAGGGACACTAGGAATGGATTTAGCGTTTGGAAGCTTGCTTAAACTCGCAAATCCCATTCTTATGTCCTCCTAATCCCCGCTACATTCGATTATCCCAATATCGTTTTAAGAATGGCAAAAGAAAAGTACAAGACTAATCCTTGCTTTACTAACCAGCCTTAACCCTAACAAGCTTACTTGAACATAAATATGAACACTTAGGATAGATTTGAACATATACATATACATTCTTGAATTGACTCGTCTAAGATAAGAATGGACATACTACCATCTCCCTGCGGACGACCCGTGCTCAACCGGCTAGCTGCAAAGCGACACCGTCTTGATTGGGGTAAGTAGAACAAATAGGATAAGGTAGAACGCATGATTCCGCCCGATCCAATCAAATGGCGCCGATGCCGGGGACACGGTAACGTATTTTCTTTCTTGTCATTCGGGTTAATATTCTTTTTGTGTGTGTATATATATATATATATATAATATAGATAAATAAATAAATATAACAAAAATCCTTTTTGTTATTTTTGATATTTTTTGTGTGCAAGTGTGCAGGCTATCTGGAGCGTAATCAAATCAAGAGATAGAGCTTTTTATTCTGTTGTACAGAACAAAAGGAGTGCAGGGACCAAAAGTTCAAGCCCCAACTCAACATTTTGACCGCGGAACCGCGGTCAAAGCTTGGGTTTTGCGGTGGTTCCATGGTTGTATTGAGGCTTCTGAGCCCTAATTTTTTCCCACCCCTTCTCTTTCCTCTATACTCCTCTGTGAACTCCACTGAATTGTATTTTCTGTAGGTTTCTTTGCACAGATTGCGCCGCCGCCAAATAATTTTTTTTTGGTTTTAGATTTTGTTTGTTTTACACTTTACATATAATAATACGGACATTAAAGGGCTTGAACAACAATTAAGATTGGGTGGGGATTTTATCACCCTTCCTAAGACTCCACAATTCACAAAAAACATACGCATCACCTAGAGTTAATAAAAAATATCTAGACCAAACCTATAAGGACTTGTCGCGCTCATTTAGGACAAGTGAGGTTGCGGGGAATCGGTCGTTTATCTAAACTTGCCTTTATGGTGCCTAGGCTAGACAAATGAGGAGGTAATTTTAAAAGGCCCGTCTTACGGTGATTCATGAGCGGAACCCTCCTTACCTCACTTGTGCTTACCTAACCACAATTGGCAGTGAAGAGGTGATTCGAGAGTTATCCTGCAACTTGTCGCTTATAAGTCTAGGAGCGGTCTATTTAATCTTTGAAGACCCTAACTCTAGGTGTTGTTTGTGCATATTGTGATTGGGATTATGCTTGCATAAAGTTTAGTCTCAAAATTCCATATTTTTTCTAAAACCTGAACAAACAATTTCAAAAACTCCAAAAACAAAATTATTTTTATTTAAAATTCACCCACTTTCCTCCCTCCCTACCTTTTCATAAGATGGGTACCCCAAAACGACCAACTCTTGCTGAACTTTGGTACCCACAACCAGACATTTCTTCATACAGTTCTTGCTTTGGTCAAACTTTGAACGATACATCCATGCCCAAAATTTGGTTGGGTGATCGGATAGACGCGTCTAGGACAAACAATTGGACTCCGCAATCCACGTCATATCAACCATTTCAACCTCCCCTACCCTCTAACGTTGATACCTCTTTTGAGAGTCATGTTCCGACTCTAAGACCCATGTCCATTACCGACAGAATCAAACAATCTCATAGCCGATATTTCACTCCTTTCACTACTTCGAATTCCTTTGATTAACAATTCCAATAACCTTCTTATCATAACATTGATCCTAATCCTGTCTAACCATTCAATTCCTATCAATCCTACCCGACTTTTACACCTTCCCTAGACATTGTTTTTGAACAGCCTTTTGGGAATTTCACGTACCCCCACGAATTTGAATCTTTCATCGAAACCCCTTCTCAACCCATGTCTAGTCTGGAAAAAACTTTAGAAGAATTTTGGGTAGCGTCATGCCAACTTATGATGGATTTGAATGCGTCCATGGCCGTCCTCATACAACCTAACGAACTGGCATCTAGTTTCCAACTAGCTCCGCATTTTCCAATGTATGATGAGGTGATAGGACAAATTGCGAATTTGAGTGATGAGAGTGAGCAGTACACCCTTCAAAATCAAACCTTCCGGTTGAAAATTGAATTCCAGAACTCCACTTTCAAAAGTCTATCGAGTATCCCAGATGATTCACCAATTGAAGATAGAACGTTTGATGAGTTGTGCGACTTTGTAGTGTTTGATTTACCCGATTGTGAAGGGTCCAGTTCAAGTGAAACCAATCCCAATCCTTTTGATCTCTACACTTCCACTCTAGAACCAGAATTGATTGAAATCCATGCTTTTGATCAGGAGTCTGAGAAATTTGATTTTCTCTTGATTGAGGATATCGACGCTGGGAATATTTTGGATGATGAACCCACAGTTTTGGATGAGTTTTTCTCACCAATTCATCATGTCCTTTCACTTCCGTGTGGACATCATCCCGAGTCACTAACTGTTTTCCCGAACTCAATATGCGTCTGGAAATTGATGATGAATGCATGGATGAGCTGATTTTTTAGGAGAATTTTGAGAATAACATTGAGGATGAAGAAATTTTACTTGATGAGTCGGATTTTCCAATTCATCATGTCTCTTTCATTGACTGTGTACACCCTCCTAAACGTTTAACCGATCCCATTCCTCGATTACTTCCCTCCATCCTTTACATTGTTCTAATTTTGCAAGACACCGTATCACTTTCATTTCTTACGTCTGGTTTACAAAGTTCGGTCGGCCCATGTTTTCTTATGAATCTTGAGAGGTTTGACCCCATTTCTCAACGGGTTGATAGATTAGTACAATCGCGTTTTAAACACCGGTCATTATAAATTGTGCTAATTTATTCACTCCGTTTCTACCCTCAAGTTCGTATTCCGTTTCTTTTCCCCCTCTGCCATCCGTCTTCCCTAAAGAGACCGTACGCCACTTCCATCCGCATACGGTCTCGCGTATTCTCCATTTTTTTCCTCTCCGCATTCTTTCCCCAATCTGCACATTATCACGATAAAATTTTTGAATGGTTGGTGCTAACTTTTGGCCTGTGTAAAGCCTTGTATAGATTAATACTGTTCTCTTCCCCCCTAACACTGAACTTTAAAGCCTAAACAGTGGAAACACTGTTTTACTGAAGTTTAAGGGGGACCTTTTTGTGTATATATTTTTTTGGTTTGTTTTTTCTTTTGTAAAACAAAAATAAAAAATAAAAAATAAAAAAAATAAAAAATAAAAAACAGAGAAGCGCCGACAGTTTTGAACCTCTTGGTGTAGCCTGATATTGAGGGCACTGTCAAGTTTATGTTTGGGGGTGTGCTCGGTAAGCTCTCTACATTCGCATTCATGTGTATATTTTGCATTTGCATACTTATTAAAATCCCACAAAAATCGAAAAATTTTCCAAAAAATATAAAAACTTTGTAGCCAAGTTAGCTAGTACGGTAACTTAGATTTTTATTCCGAAAATTTAGTTGATATGTTAGAAATAATTAAATCCTAGGCTTAGGAATTGAAAACCCTAAAAAGAACCCTCCTTTTGTTTAAGCTTGGTAATTATACGTCCTTGAAGTTTTTTTGAAGTAGGTAATCTTGAGTTCAGTTCTTGAGTTAAGTCGAGATGAAGGGAAAGTATTGAAAGTTTTATTGAAAGATAAGTCTGAAAAATAGTTCCTATTCTTAAGTCCAAATTTAGAAAGTATACACCCTACAAACTGCACTTACATGCACCTTGAAACTTAGGATAGTAGAGGATACCTAGAAATACTCTTTCCTGAAAACCTAGTTTGAAAGAAAAAACGGTATTTAATGCTAACCACCAAAAGAGCATCATTGAAAAATATATCCGGTCTTGAAAAAGAAAAAATAAAGAAAATCAAGACCTGAAAACTTCTATTTACGCTTTAAGCTCACACATTCATTAATCGGCCGTTAGTGCCTCAAGAAGCATTAATAGTCGCATGAAAGGTGTGTGAGCAAAACCGTCCATCATTAATGAAAAGAAGTAGTATTAGGTGTTAGGGCAAGGGTACTATAGCTTGAATTGAATTCTTAAGTGTAGAGGTGAAGATTTACACACACGTGGGGTATACGATCGATGTTTTGAGGAAAGATAGGAATAAAGAATAAGACATATGTTTTCCGTAAAGATGATAAAAATCCTGGATTGGAGACTGCACTTTAGAAGGAAAATTTAGGAGAAACCGAGAAATTTCTAAACTGTAAAAATGTATAGGATCTGGGGTTGAATAAATAGGAGGCATGAAACATAAGGGTTGAATATTTCTAACTTAGAATGATAGAATTTCTAACTTAGATACTAAACTGTAGGAGTAGAAGCGACAGTCGCTTATGAAACTAGCTTGACGGGATTTTATGGGTAGTATCCACTGAAAACCTTCAGGAGACAACACTCCTCCTACTAGGGAAACCTAGAGGTTTAACGGCTTGTTGCACGAGCGCAGTGCCATTGCGTTTCCTGCGAAAGTGAGGTTAGGACTTTTTGTGAATAATTGGTTTTACTCAGGACGAGCAAAAGTTAAGTTTGGGGGTATTTGTTCATACCAGAATAGTGCATTTAATACCGCCCATTCATCTGCTCGTTTGTTTATAGGCAGGTGCTTTTGATCCGTGTTTGCTACATATTTACAGGATACAGGTTCCTAGTCCAAAATGACGCAAATCATACAAAATCTCCACAGTTACGCTAAAATCCAAAACATCTGCCACAGACAGATAAAAGCCGTGTTCTGGTCATCCGTATCCGTCCAGTGCCGCTTACCAGTTCAAGAGACAAGATAAATAACAGTGGTCATTCGTATCTCGGATAAGCAAAAAACATGAGAGGGGCAGCACAAGATTCAATGGGTGCACGGTGCTCGAGGGAGATAAAGGTCAAAAGAATTAAAAGTAAAGCCATTTTTGACTGTTGCAAATCTGAAGAAACTTTGGAAGCATTTTGCAATTTGGGACATGTAGAACAATAGAAGAAAGCAACACAAGAAACCTCACAAAAAACGACAAACAAATCCCTCAAACACGTTGCGGAACTGCGGCCAATGTGGCATATACGCGGCGGTTCCGCGGCCGAGTCAACTCGGTGCCAGAAAATATTTTTTGGGTGTTTTGGTAATTTCATTTGGGCTCAGAATTTAGCCCTAGGGTTTCAGCTCTCTGTCTATAAATACTCCAGTTTTGAGCCAAGTAGGAATGCTTCTTTTTAGTTAGAATTAGTGTAGTTTAGTTTGTATCTTCTTCTTCTTCTTCATTTATTCTCTATGAATATGTAGTGAGAGCTCTTGAGTGGAAAATCAATGAAGATGAAAGTTTTTTATTTAACTTGTATCTTTATTATCTTTTCTTGTAATTTTAATTCTTAGTGTAGTTTTATTATTGTTGTTAAGTAGTTGTTGGTTTTCTTTTCTTTTCTTATTTTGTTTTTCTTCTCTTTTTATCCGTATTTTCAAGCCATGATACTCGATGGAGTTCCTTGCTTAGGTGAGGACCAAAGTAGTTAGCTTGCATCTTTGTAAAACCGTATTTTTCCTTTCTTTCTTTTCTTCTTTTCTTGTTTTTATTTTCATTTAAATGTGTGAATAATTTCCACACTTGTTAGGGGCTAAGGAAGGTTAGTATGAGGGACGGATAAATCCCTTGTGCTTCTCTTTGCCAAACATCTTGAAACGAGCCTAGACTAAACAAACGCAACCCCCTCACTTAGGCGCGCTATACGTGACATATAGCCGTGACCTAAGTCTAGATGTCCTTTGGGCGCACTACTGTTAGTTAAATGTATGCCCTAGAGGCCATTACAGTACATGTGATGTATATTGTAGTGGATGCTTGGACATATATAGGGAGGACTTTCTTTCTTGACATGATAGTATGCTATCCGATTGCTCTTTATCTTAACATGTAAACTTATTGTCTCTCTATTACATGTTGATAAAGCCCTTAGGATGAGTACTTGACTACCAGTATTATGATGCAGATGATACTAGTCGGGCAGAGGTAGTCGGTAAGTACATCTTTCAAATGTTTCTAGTCGTGGAGGTATCGAGACGGGGCATCGATATTCCAGAGTAGACTAGCGTATACGCTTCTCGACCCATATGATGGGTAATGGATGATCCCACATCCATTGGTGTTTGACATCAGAGAAGGTATAAGGGTGCTCAGACTCGGTACACTGGACGTACTCGCCGAGAACTCCTAGATGGTATTATACATATCGTCAGATAGCGGTTCTCTGGTGACACTGGTACAGGTTAGTCTGTCGACCCGAGATAGTCATAGAGTCTTGTGTGATTCCCACTGTTCTTTCATTTCCACCATACCATGTTCAAGAGATCGTGCAAAAAGGTGGTTTTTGGGTACAGTCCCGAGTCACACGGAGGCAATGAGCGATATGAGGGGATTCGTCTCTCCCGGTATTGGGAGTTGATGTTGCTCTATGCTCGATTGGCCATAACAGGAAATCCCTGGCCAGGGTTGCTGAGATCTACTGGTAAGTGTTATCAGTAGTTTCTCAAACCGTTCTGGACCTTGCATCGGCAAGAGTTATCAGGAAATTGGGGTTTGACGATTACCACCCCCACGCTGTGATCTGCGACATATCTGACGAAGAGACAGGACAGTACGGTAGTGTTACTGATTGGAATCGCCGGAGTATGAGCAGGCTTGCTTGTTGATCTTCTGATCGCTCAATAGCTGGGTGGCCGTTCCGTTTAACAGATCGCTTGCGGCTTGTGGGTGATTGATATGATCACCACCTACTGCCTGTGTATTGATGAGTCTTTAGAGTTCTACACAGAGGTTTGCCGGTTCATGCGAAACGAAGTAGGAGCACGTATGTGATATGTGCGGGACCGAGATTAATGCGCATATGTGATACCGCATTCTATTCTCGCGATATGTGATATTGGTAGGTTATATGTGATATAGCCGGGTTATCGGATCATGTGTTGATTCGATAGGTTGTTACATTTGATATTAGTCGGCCGCATGTGATATAGCCGGATTATTAAATCAAGTGTTGATTTAATGATTTAATATATAATTATATATGTGATATCTTAATTTACATTAACTAATATTAGCTCGCTTAAACATTTCTTTTTCTCACTTGTGTGCATAAAGTATATTTGTGATATATATTTATGTACATTTTTATTTGTGCCATGCTTGATGCCACATGCTTCATGGGTGTATGAGAATCACACCATACTTGATATAATGAAGGGTTTTATTTATCTAAAGTTAATCAAAATTAGATGGAATTAAGTCACATGGTTGAAGCTTGTAGAAGCTTATGCAACCATTGACCAAGTCTACTAATTTTGTTTTACTTGCAGATATTTATTAACCTAACCATTATTTTTACCAATGGTTTAATCTCTACATGAGTTAGTGTATGACACTAACTCACCCATGGATGCTATTCTCACCTCACGAGTTTCATTCTCATCTCCATTTCATCTTCTTCTTCCTCTTGAAAAAAGCTTGCTAGCTTTTGTAATGGTGATGAAATATTGTGAGAAAATATATCTAAAGTGAGCCCAATTCCTACTTCATCATCCTCTATTATATTATCCATTTAGTTTAGGGTGTTTGCTTCACTAATCTACCATTAGTGAAGAGGTAGCAAGAGCTTGAGTCTCCTCGACGTAGATCATCTTCGACCTCAAAGATTTCGAGCAAGCTTGTTCATTTCTTCATGTGAACCCTTACTAGAGTTCGGGTGTTCACTACTTGGAGTGAAGGGACTACTACACGGATCTTTAGAAGTGAAGGACCGGTCCACAAAGGTTGTATTCCTCATTCACTTAGATGTAAAGTGTTTACATTGTTAGTTCGTCTAAATTTCTAGTTAAGATTCTAGGGTCAGGGTTCTTTAAAACGGCATGGACGATACCTCTCGAAACCTTGCTGTTGCCCTTCGGAACCCTACAGTGGTATTAGAGCCATGCTAGAGAATTAGACGATATTTGTTAGATTACGAAAGCGAAACAACTCCGAAACACTCGATATACAAATCTAGTTTCTGTAAAATTTTAAATGGCCTCAAAAATTTTTTTTAGCAACTGCAGAATGTTGTATGTGATATAAAATGAACACCATACAAATTTGAAGTAAAACCACACGATTTTGGCCGGCCATAATGCCTCAAAATCCGAGGTCACCGGTTTTTCTGGGGCTTTTTGGCTTCAAATTTTTAGGGTGTTCCAGTCTCTGGGTTTTGGTGTTTTAGGTGTTGCTTCTCTTTGCTAAAATTGCATGTGATGTTAATTTTCTGCAAAAGCAATTTAGAGTTTTTTGTAATCGTAATTCTAACATCCATTTGGTTTATTTAGATGACGTTAAAAAGTATGAATGGATATCAATAACCCATATTTTCTCTCGCTGGAAATTTTCCAAGAGTTGGATTTTTTCCAAGTTTAAAATCTTCAGAAATCATGTAAACGATTCTGTGGACCCTCTACAAGAACGATACCCAAACTCGACTTTTTAGATCGCGGAACCGCAGTCATACCTTAGGGTTTGCGGGAGTTCCGCAGCGACATGAGTGAGGCATGGGTCGGCCCTTCTACGGATGGTTCATAGATGTTGTGGCATGTTCTGGGTACTTTTTGAACTCCGCTCAAGTGTTGAGCTCTTTGGGAAATTTTGGGTGTTTGTTTATTCGATCGAAAAGTTTAACATCGTATAACTATCTGTGATTGTGATACAATATTTGGAATCCACATAATTAGTTATGTGATAACTAGTTTGAATTTTATAAATCTAGCAAGTTAGTCTCATTTCATCGGTTGCTACGGAATTGATGTGGATCAAAAATCCGTCGCAATTAAGTAATGTACGAGGATACTCAACGGGTAATCTTACCAGATAGCCACACCCAATAGCCCCGACCAAGTGACTGTAGGAGAACCCGTTGCCAAAAGCATCCGTTCGGATGCTCGCGGCCGCGGTGTTCCGCCTAAGTGCACTTCATCGATGGCATCGGGGGTGCGGCCGTCTACTAAAGTTTCCGATGAGCATTCAATCAGTTAATCGGGAATCTTGTTGAATGTAAAATTTAAGAAAAATAAAATATTATTTTTTTGAATTTATATAATAAAATAATAAATATTATGAATATTTTAATGATGGGGTATAATTATGTACCGATAGTTGGAAAATATTGGAAAATACATTTGAAGGTTAGTTTTGAAAGAATATTATATGATTTAGACATTTTATGAATTATTATATACAAGTTTGTTTCAAAACATGATTAGTGTTTACTAATTATGCATTTATCATGTTTATGCATGACATGCACCATAGTATGTCACATACACTTGTTAAATTTAAATGATATCCACCATGGTTTCTTTTATGTTTTAAGGAAATGATTTTGCGTTTTGGAAAAATAAAGAGAACAAAAGAAAAGAAAAAGGATTTTAAAATTTGAGATATTTTGTTACCATGAGACATGAAGGTATGGGCAAGAGAGAGAGAGAGGGGGGGTCAACCTTGGTCATGGCTCATTCTCTTCATCATTCTCTCCTCCTTCTTCACTCATGGCTGCCCTCCCCCTCCACCACCTCAAACTCTTCACTTCAACTCCAAAGCTGCATCAAAACCTTGCTTTCCTTTCACAAAAAGTGTGCACAAGCTCAATACAAGAATGAGAGATCAAGCAAGATAGGATTTTGAGCACTTGGGGAAAATCAAGAAATTTCTTGAGTTGCCAAATGATGTACTTTCTTCACCATTAGTATAGTAATCCACTTCCTTTAGCATATATAAATGTTTAGAGTTTGATTAGTGTGGTTTTGTGATGTTTGAAAATTCCCAGAAGAGGTTAGGGGATTTTATGAGTTGTGAAGTGTAAATTGAGGTTAGTAGAGAGCAAACAACCCCTTTAGTGTTAGAATTTTGAACTAAAATAGAGACTAGAAACCCAAAACCCAAACTTAGAAACCCCGGTATCAGATTTTGTTGACTTTGGTGATGTGTTTTCGAGATCTGCTATCACCCGGGACCCTAAAAGTTTTATAGCGCTTACTGTGAGTCGTGCAAGTGACCTAAAAGCTAACCTAGGTACCGAGCCCAAACTCCTTCATCCAGGACGCAGATTTAACCCCATTGGCCGCAAATTGCGGCCTGGGTACTTCCAAATTGGTTCGTGTTTGGTCCATGTCTTTATCTTCTCTAAACTAGACCCTCCATATATGCAAAATTGGCTAATTTCACCTGAAACAAAATCTGGAAGTGTTTTCTTTTGTTGATGCTTTGGTTTTGCGGCTATTTATAACTTGGATTTTAGTATTTGGGTTTTGACTCGTTGGTATGACGTTTGCACGTCAATCTCGAGGGTTGTTTGGGTATTCTTGCATGTGTAGACCATAGGTTTTAACCTATGTCTATTACGTGCACCGTTTTGGTTTCCGTATGCGTTTCTGTTCACGATACGATATATGCGATATGTAGGTTCCCTCATGTGGACTTCGGACGATAAGGACGAGCATGGCGACATCAACTTCGGCAAGCAAAGATCAAGGTGTAGATATATATTTATGCGGGAAGTCGGGTGGATGGCGTATAGCACCCCCGCAGTATCGTATTGTAGCACGCGAATGCGTTATGATATATATATATATACACACACACACACACACACACACACACTTATGTGTTTTATGGGATGCGTATACTTAGCAAGAAATGCTTAGATGACTTTGGGTTATTTTTAGCGTAATTGTAGGAAAATGCCTTTAGTTTAGTTTCTTAGTCGCAAAACTGTAGAGTAAAGATTGGCACACACGCACACACACGCGCTTACATTAGATTTTTTTGTGCGTATATAGGGATGTATATATATATACATATATGTATGCGAGTATGTATGTATGTATGTATGTTTGTATGTATATATATATATATATGTATACGTATAAACGGATATGAGGATAGTATATGATATTTGGAGATGAGTCGATGTGCTGGGGCATGATGTCGTGAGATTGGTGATGTGACTTTGGTCGTATTATAAGATACGACATGATATTTAGTGGATCGATGGGCGATGTGTTTTCATACACACGAGTATATATATGTGTGTGTGTGTTGTTGTTGTTGTTGATGGTATCGGAATGTACTAGACTTAGATCAGTATCCTAATTCAGGATATGATGATAATGATTCCAGATAAATAGTGAGATAAATGTGATAGTTGATCCGTACCCCGATTTTAGGATGCCGTACGATGGATTTACCGTACGAGATATAATTATGATAATAGATCTGCACTCTTGACTCGAGGATGTCGTATTGTATGTTTTATCGTACGTGACGCTATTGAGGCGGGATTACCGACTACTATATATATATCGACTCAGACTTAGGTGGATTTCCTTACTCTGACTGGGCCCGAGTCGTACTTATTTCCTTGCAGTTTGGGAGTGCTTGATATGATCATTGCCTATTGCCGGCGTATTAACGAGTCTTAGAGTCCCACAATGGAGTTATCTAGTCCAGGCAAAACGATTTGGTGTGCATATGAGATATGTGTGGGGACCCGATAAAATGCGCGTATGTGATACCGTATATTAATTGGGCGGTTTGCTATTGGTCGGGTTGTATGTGATATGACCAGTTTACTAAATCAAGTGTTGATTTATCATTGACCATTAGTTTTTCACTTTAAACCCTTTCTTGTATTTTGTTGTATGCATGCATATATGCACTTATTCTTTTTGATGCACATATGGATGTGTATGCACACATACATGCATACAATATTCTATCATGGTTGTTGATACATGAGATGGTGGCAATATAAGACTCACACTTTATATAAATATGTTGATATTATTTTTGGATAAAAGAAAATGGAAATGGAAATTCTATCATGGTTTAATATTTTATTCATACACTAACCCTTTGCTTTAAACCATGATTTATTTTCTATGGCTATTTTGGATCAAAAATAAATATCTAGATATTTTATAACTTGGGTTAAGAATGAGAAAGAGAAAATATATATATTTCATTTCTCATTTTTAACATAAGCTTATCATTATCTTGAGCTCTTATATTGCCTTCATCTTCTTCCTCCTCTCTCTTGCTCTCTAGCTTCCATTATTGAGTGAAAGAGTGATCAAGTTAGGGGCTTTAAGTGAGAAAACAAACCATATCAACATTCTGTACTAATCTAGCCAACTAGTTTAGAGTGTTGGCTTCAACTTCTTCTCTTGATCTAGTGAAGCATCAAGCTTGGACAAAGAGGATTCCGGGTGGATCGTCGTGGACCTAGAGGATCTCAAGTGAGCTTCTTTTCAATTCTCAAGTGGCCAAGGAGTCTAGCGTATGGAGCTACAAAGGTTGTATTCTCAAAACCCTAGCTTTTGCTACTTGTGTTAGTGTTAAAGTTTTGTTACCCTAGCTTTTCTAGTATGATCCTTAGGTTAGTTTCTCTAGCACCCTAAAAATTTAAATATTGCATGTGTGATACTACCACACCCTTGTAGTGGTGCTGTAGAAGCTCCTTCATGGTATCAGAGCGTAACTAGAAGCCTAGACGATGTTACGACAATACGAAAACGAAAACTTCCGCTAAATACGAAATTATAGACCATTGAAAAATGCTCTCTGTAAATTTTTTTAAAAGTGACCTGAAAATTATTTAAACAACTGCAAAGAGACATTTAAGATGATATAAGAAAACTGGGGAAAAACGAGATGGAGGGGCTCGGAAAAATCCGGCGACCCTTAGGGATTTTTCGACGACGCCGGCCGTTGGTGCTCCACTCTGGCTCGTTTTGCTCCAGTGTTCTGTACATTAAGTTCTGGGGTTTCTGGTTTTGTTTATGTAGTCCAGAATTGCATGTGATGTAAGTTTGGTATTGGGCTCTTTGCGGAATAGTTCGTATTCGTATTTTTATAGCATTGTATTGGTAACGTTGGCGAAGTTAAACGGGTCAATTGAATTATCAAACACTCGTGTTTTCCAGGTTGAACGTACTCGATAAGTAATACAGGTATTCCTATGGACCCTCTAAAAGAAAGTAACCCTAACTCGAGATGTGACCACCAAACCATGACTGAACCTTAGGGTTTGCCGTAGTTAGTGGCGCCACAAAAGAAGCTTGGGTCTGCCCTTCTACGGTTGGTCCATTAAATACTGTGGCATAGATTTTGGGTATTGTTTAATGGTGCTCAAGTGTTGAGCTTTCTGGGGAATATGGGTGTTCGTTAATTCGATCGAAGGGTTTAACATCGCCTAGTATTATGTGATACTTGTTTCTGCGACCGTAAGCGTAGTATGCGTATCGCCGGTTTCGTTGCTATATGTCAACGGCAATTAGGGTACGCATACTTGCTTACGTTGATGATATGTGATGTTATGTGTTGCTGTATTGTGATGTATAGGATTGTCGTGATCGAATAGCCGGGGGGTTTTATGCGAGATAAGAGTTTTACTTTTCATTCATGTAAAATTCATTTGTAATGTAATATTATTTTATTTGGGGTACTTCTGGGTTGAGGATGATGTCACCATTGTTGTATATTATTTACTTTTCTGCATTAGGATAGACCCAAGGAGGAGAGCATAAGTGACCGGGTTCTGTGGTCCAGTGGGAGACCATCTCGAGACGTCGAGACCGGGTTTCCTAACTCCAGAATTGGCAGGGTCACTTGCCGCTCTCGTAGGGGTCTAGGGTGTGGGATTGGCTATTCATCATGACTATGGAATCCATATTTTCTATTGTTGGCTAAATACTAAAAACGGACGTTCTAGTATATCCTATATTATCATATCTGTGTTTCTGCTGCCTATATTCTGTGATGTGATCGCTTAATATATCTGAGACGAATGCTATATTACATATGAGATATATAATAGACGTTGCTTATGTTTTACACCCACGCTAGTCCCGTCCTGCTATGCCATTAGTTAAGTAACCTAACGGTGCATAACGGAACATTGCGGCGAATGCGGATGGCATAAGCGTGCATTGTATTTTCGTTTCTTTTCTGTGATTGGCTTAAGGAATTAAATGATGGGACTACATTAATATGATTAATGTAAAGAAAATAAACCTAAAAAGATGTTGTAGAATCAGATTTGAAAACCACTTTGCTTTTTACGAAAAAGCTACATTTCAAAACCGCGGAGCTTAAGACACTCCTTTTTTGAAAACCATTTGATTCTATGACGATATCAAGTTCAAAGCATTAAAGATTTTCTTAAAAATCATCCGCAACCCTCCGTAATTTTAGGAAGTAGAGTATTTAGTATTCGTGCTACGTTTGTTGACCTTATCCAAGGCGTAGTGTATGGTAGCTAAGTGATGTCTTCCTACAATGCATATGATGCAGATTAATTGGGACGGGCATGTGACTTTGTTGACCTTAGCCATGGGTCATGTGAATGGGTCTAATTAATCAAGAAATGACGGGTTGAACTTGACTAGTGCTTGTGATTTGTTGACTATAGCCAAGGTCATGACTGCTAGGGGTAAAAACCACATCGGGAGTTTCAAGAGTTGAAATTTGGAATGAGATTGCATACCTTCCATATGATGGTTGGATCCTGATCCCACTGTGGGCAATAGTTTCTCCCAGGAGAGTTTTGCAATTTACAATTAGCTAACCCATTAGGTGTCTAGAAAGGTGTAAACGGGGCTATGCCTCTGGGAAGATGAGGTTTATATTAATTAGGTCTGTGCGAAAGCACGGGGAACCTCCCTCAAGTACCGACACTGGCCCGGCTGAACGGTTGGCGAAGTTGTAGACTGTAATTAATCCTGGCTAGTTTTCTTTTTAAGGTTTGAAAGAAAAACTTGATTAAAGCTGTGGCAGACATCGATTAGATAAGATAATAACCAATCTAATCTTTGCAAGAGCTTTCACTGAGTGTATTCTTTTCTCTCTCTTAATGGCAGATACCAATGATAGAACCCAAGTTTCTACTAGATAAAAATAAACTGAATGGGACCAATTATAAAGACTGGCTGAGGAATCTTAATTTTGCCTTGACTTATGATAAGGTATCATATGTCCTCACAGCTCCAGCCCCGCCCGTCCCAGGCCCTAAATCCTCAGTTGCGGATATTGAAGTCCGCAAGACATAGGACGCTGACTGTGCCACGGCCAAATGCTTCGTGCTTGCATCGATGGATAACATACATCAAAAGCAGCACGAGAATATGGACGTCCACGCCATATTCCTCCATACAAAGGAGTTGCATGGAGAGCAATCTCACGTATTACGATACGAAGCATCAAGAAAACTGTTTCAGATGCGAATGGCCTCTGGCACACCAGTAGGAGACCATGTTCTGAAGATGATAGCTCTGATAGAAGAGCTTGAGGACCTTGGATGGACAATGGACAATGAACAATATACAGATATTATTCTGCAGTCTCTCCCATCCACCTTTGCTCAATTTATAGTTAACTTCAACATTCACAACATGGAGAAGGAACTACCTGAACTCCTTAATATATTAAAGAGTGCTAAGAGCACACTGAAATCAATGAAAACTACCGTTTTGAGTGTTGGGCAATCTTCCTCTTCTCGTCCGAAGGCTAAGGCCAAGGGAAAGATAAAGAAGAAACCCACAAAACCTAGGGGTGGAGTTGAAAAGGTTAAGGGGAAAGACAAGTCCAAAGCTGTGGAATCGGGGAAAGGGGAATGATATCACTGCCACAAAACCGGACACTGGAAGCGCAACTGCACAGAGTACTTGGATCTCAAGAAGAAGCATGGGGATGCATCAGGTGTGTTTGTAACAGAAAACTGTTTTTCAAAAAACTTTGCTTCCTGGGTATTAGATACCGTTTTAGGTTCTCATATTTGCAATTCTATGCAGGGGCTGAGAAATAGCAAGGTTTTGAAGACAGGTGACCACACTCTCCGCGTTGGAAATTGTTCCAATGTACATACAGTTCCAGTGGGAGAGTACACTTGGGGTTGCCGTCTGGGTGTATATTGGTTTTGAACCCATGTTATTATATACCTAGTATGCTTTGTAATATAATATCCGTTTCTTTGTTGGACAATGAAGGATATAATTTTGTATTGCAGAACAATGTTATGAACATTCACCTGAATCAAATGTTGGTTGGGTATGGTACACTAAATAATGGGATATACGTTCTAAATCAACACACAGTTTTCAGCATACAACACACTAATAAAAGAAAACATTCAGAAATAAATGAAGCTTTTCTTTGGCACGTCATATTAACGAAACAAGACTAAACAAGCTACATAAAGATGGATATTTAAACCCATTTGAATATAAATCTTATACAACTTTCCAGTCTTGTATCAAGGGTAAAATGACCAAAACTCCGTTTACAGGACACGGAGAAAGAGCTGTTGAGCTCTTAGGCCTCATACATAGTGATGTACGTGGGCCAATGTCTACACAAGCTAGAGGCGGTTTTTCATACTTCATTACTTTCACTGATGATTTCTCAAGATTCGGTCATGTATTTTTATTAAAGCACAAGTCTGAAGCTTTCGAGAAATTCACTGAATATAAACTCGAAGTAGAAAAACAAACCGCCTTGAGTATAAAAATGCTTCGATCAGATCGAGGTGGGGAGTATCTCAGTACAGAGTTTGCAGACATCCAAAAAGAGAATGGGATTCTCTCTCAGCTCACTCCTCCTTACACACCACAGCACAACGGTGTTTCAGAACGACGGAATCGGACCCTATTAGATATGGTCCATTCCATGATGAGTGATGCTGAGTTACCCGTCTCATTTTGGGGGCATGCAGCGTTTCTATCAAACAGGGTCACAACCAAAACCGTGTCAACCACGCCATATGAGATGTGGCATGCGAAGAGACTATCTCTTAAGTGAATTAAGATTTGAGGTTGTCCGGCCTATGTTAAAAAGCAGAATCCGGACAAACTCGAGACACGGTCAGTCATGTGTAATTTTGTGGGATATCCAAAGAATTCTTATGGATATCTATTCTACCACAAGGAGGAACAAAAGGTGTTTGTCTCTCAGCGTGCCACATTTTTAGAAAAGGAATTTTTTACAAATGATACAGATGGCAGTGTGGTAGACCTAGAAGAGGTTCTAGAAACACAAATTACAAATGATGACTTGGTTGAACCGGCCGTTGCAACAGAAACTGAGGAACCTCGGCCGCTCCGTAGGTCTGGTAGGACTTCTCGCCCACCGGAGAGGTACTACGGTTTCCTCATTGATGGTGATAGAGAAGACTGCATCATGGAAGATGATGATCTTACCAGTTTTCAGCAAGCTATCACGAGTGGAGACTCTGTGAAGTGGCTGGATGTCATGAGATCTGAAATGGAGTCTATGTACACCAACAAAGTATGGACTTTGGTCTTTGTACCCCCTGGGGTAAAACCTGTGGGGTTCAAATGGATCTTTAAAAGAAAGATTGGTGTAGATGGCAAGTAGAGACCTATAAGGCAAGACTTGTGGCGAAGGGTTTTCGTCAAAGACCAGGTCTGGACTATGACGAAACTTTTTCTCCCGTAGCCATGCTTAAATCCATTTGGATCCTACCTGCTATTGCTGCTCACTAAGACTATGAAATCTGGCAGATGGACGTTAAAACGGCATTTCTAAATGGAGATTTAGAAGAATGCATTTATATGGATCAGCTAGAAGGCTTCATTGACAGTGGGAGCAGCGGGAAAGCATGTTGATTGCTTAAATCCATTTATGGATTAAAGCAGGCATCATGGAGTTGGAACATCTGTTTCGATGATGTTATCAAAGAGTTTGATTTCATCAAAAATCTAGATGAACCTTGTGTTTATAAGAAGGCTTTAGAGAGAGCTGTCACATTCCTCGTATTGTACGTGGATGACATTCTTTTGATAGAAAATGATATTCCTATGCTACAGTCGGTCAAATCGTTCTTATCACTAAGGTTCTCCATGAAGGACCTGGGTGATGCCACATACATTCTGGGCATTCGGATCTATAGGGATAGATCCAAGAGGTTATTAGGATTGTCCCAAACCAGGTACGTTAACACCATCCTAAAAAGGTTTAGTATGGAAGACTCCAAGCGGGGTGCCTTACCCGCTTGCCATGGGGTCACTCTCTCTAAGGACTCTTGCCCAAAGACCGATGAAGAGAGAGCTCGCATGAGCATTATACCCTATGCTTCGACAGTAGGATCTATAATGTATGCGATGTTATGTACACGCCCAGATGTAGCTTATGCACTTAGTATAGTAAGCAGGTATCAATCCAACGCAGGGGAGAATCACTGGATAGCTGTGAAGAATATTCTTAAGTACTTGCGAAGGACTAAAGAATTGTTCTTGGTGTATGGTAATGGAGATCTCCAGATGGAGTCCTTTACCGATTCGAGCTTCCAGAGTGATAAGGACGACAGCAAATCTATCTCTGGGTTTGTATTTACCCTCAATGGAGGGGCGGTCAGTTGGAAAAGTTTCAAACAGGATAATGTTGCAGACTCTACGATGGAGGCTGAGTACATTGCTGTGAATGATGCCACCAAGGAAGCCGTCTGGATGAGGAAGTTCATATCGGAGCTAGGAGTAGTTCCAACCATTATTGATCCAATACCATTGTATTGTGATAATAATGGGGCTATGGCGTTAGCAAAGGAGCCCAGGTCCCATCAGCGGTCCAGACACATCCTGAGGCGCTTTCATTTGATCCGGGAGATTGTAGATCGCCGCGAGATCGAGATTAGGAGAGTAGACACAAAGAATAACACTGCGGATCCACTCACCAAGGCCCTCCCTCAGCCACAGCATGAGCGACTTTTTGAGATGTTGGGTATGAGATACGCCAATAACTGGCCTTATTGCAAGTGGGAGATTGTTGGATATATGTATGCCCTAGAGGCCATTATATGATAGTGGATGTATATATATATATATATATATATATATATATATTCAGTGTACATTCTTGCTCGATATGATAGTATGCTATCTGGTTCTTCTTTATCTGACATGTTGACTTGATCATACTTTTATTCATTCACACATGTTGATAAAGCCTTGAGGATAGTGGCTTGACTACTGTGATTATGATGGAGATCATACTAGTGAGACATCTGTTGTTTATAAGTATATCCTGAAATATCCCTAGTCGTAGGTGTATCGAGATGGGGCATCGATATACCGGAGTAGACTAGCGTATATGATGGGCGATGGATGTTCCCACATCCATTGATATTTGACATCAAGATCGTATGCGGGTGCTCAGTGGAGACTCAGTACACTGGACGGACTCATCGAGAACTCCTATATGGTATTATATCTATCGTCGGATAGCAGTTCTCAGGTGACACTGGTACAGGTTAGTCTGTAGACCCGAGATCGTCATAGAGTCTTGTGTGTTCTCCCACTGTACTTTGATTACCACCCTACCATGGCTCTACTGAGTCGTGCAAACAGGTGGCTTTTGGGTACAGTCCCGAGACACACGAAGGCGATGAGCGATAGGAGGGGTTTCATCTCTCCCGGTATTGGGAGTCGATGCTGTGCTGTGCTCGATTGGCTATATCAGTAAGTCCTTGGACAGGGCTGTTGAGATTTACTGATAAGTGTTATCAGTAGTTTCTCGATTTGTTATAGACCATTCATCGGCACGACTTATTGAGTTATTGGGGTCGACGTTACCATCCCTCGACTCGATATGCAGCATATCTGACGAAGAGACCAGACTGTACGGTAGTGTTGCCGGTTGGCTCGACGGTAGTTGTGACAAGTTCGCTTGTTTTTTTCCGATCGCTCAATACCCGGGTGGCCGTTACGTTTAGCTGACCTCTTGTGGTTTGGGGGTGCTTGATATGATCATCGCCCACTGCCAGCGTATTGACGAGTCTTAGAGTCCCACAATGGAGTTATCTAGTCCAGGCAAAACGATGTGGTGTGCATATGAGATATGCGAGGGGACCCGCTTAAATGCGCGTATGTGATACCATATATTAATCGGGCGGTTTGCTATTGGTCGGGTCGTATGTGATATGACCGGTTTGCTAAATCAAGTGTTGATTTATCATTGACTATTAGTTTTTCACTTTAAACCCTTTCTTGTATTTTGTTGTATGCATGCATATATGCACTTATTCTTTTGATGCACATATGGATGTGTACGCACACATACATCCATACAATATTCTGTCATGGTTGTTGATACATGAAATGGTGGCAATATAAGACTCACACTTTATATAAATATGTTGATATTTATTTTTGGATAAAAGAAAATGGAAATGGAAATTCTATCATGGTTTAATATTTTATTCATACACTAACCCATTGCTTTAACCATAATTTATTTTCTATGGCCATTTTGGATCCAAAATAAATATCTAGATATTTTATAACTAGGGTTAAGAATGGGAAAGAGAAAATATATATATTTTCATTTCTCATTTTTAACATAAGCTTATCATTATCTTAAGCTCTCATAATGCCTTCGTCTTCTTCCTCCCTTCTCTTGCTCTCTAGCTTCCATTATTGAGTGAAAGAGTGATCGAGTTAGGGTCATTAAGTGAGAAAACAAACCACATCAACATTCTATACTACTCTAGCCAACTAGTTTAGAGTGTTGGCTTCAACTTCTTCTCTTGATCTAGTGAAGCATCTAGCTTGGATAAAGAGGACTCCGGCTGGATCGTCGTGGACCTAGAGGATCTCAAGTGAGCTTCTTTTCAACTCTCAAGTGGCTAAGGAGTCTAGCGTAGGGAGCAACAAAGATTGGATTCTCAAAACCCTAGATTTTGCTACTTGTGTTAGTGTTAAAGTTTTGTTACCCTAGCTTTTCTAGTATGATCCTTACGTTAGTTTCTCTAGCACTCTAAAAATTTAAATATGGCATGTATGATGCTACCAAACCCTTGTAGTGGTACTGTAGAAACTCCTTCAATATCATTACGGTGCTAGTTTAGATATTGCATTCTTTATTAGATACCCATGCATGTTTATATATTCATTTGTCATGCAATATTATAGGGCTAGTCTGGATTACCGGAGCCTTGTATTCACTCTTATTGACTATTCATTTTTGGATTTCGGATTTTCAATGAGATTTCTGGATTTGGAGAAACCGTAAGATTTTATACACTCATTTATCATTTTCAAAAGATAAAAAGTGCGGTTTTCTCGTGATATGATGTGAGATACGCCGACCATGAGTTTTCTCGGCTCTTAAGCGGTATCATACACCCGATTCGAGGTGGAAGAGGAACCGTCTGTGGGTGCATGGTGAACCCGGTGCGGTACCGCGGGGCAAGATGGATGCAGATGATGGCGTTGAGCCTGGCAGGGGAGAACTACCGACCGGTTATTTATGACGCGGCGGATATCCGGAGGATACAGATGTAGTCGTGAGATTTGATGATTTGGGCTAGTCCGGATTGCTGGAGCCCAGGGGCCAGTCCGGATTACCGGAGCCCGAGATATCGAGACACAAAGATATTGATACCTTATGATATGGGCCAATCCGGATTCCCGGAGCCCGAGATATTGGATATTGGGATTTATGTTTTGTGTCGATGCTTGACACGGATTCTATGTTAATTTCATTGATGATGTCTCGATTTTTTATATACAGAAATCTCACTAAAATAAGAAAACAGTTTTCTCGTTCATGATGTATTATGTTTTCATTTATAATGTATTCATACCTGATACATATGATATGTTTCTATCTGAGGCACTGACACGAGCACTTGATACTACACTTATGTATAGACGTTTCAAGGTTATATTTTTATGAGGATATTATCGTATGACCGAAGATTGAGTCATACATGCAATTTCTGCTTGGTATTGTTTTCTACTCAAGATTTGGAAACTCACCCCCGTTGTGCCACAGTTTCTTGCAGGTTTTGCTGTATAGGTTTCCTTGGCGGCTTTGCTGGCATACTGCTTCTTTCTGGGTGATTGATTTGGTAAGTGGGTTCATTTGTATCGTGACCACCGTAGTATCTGTATATATTTTTCAGTTGTATCTAGTACTCCATCAACCAGAGTTGTATTATTTGATAGCCTTAGAAGACCAGTTGTATATTCTTTTGACCTTAGAGTCACGTGTTGCATTATTATGGTTTTCCTTGGGTTTTCTTCTAAGTTGCGATCATCACCCTTCGGCGTTGTATATTATATTGCTTGCGTGGTTATGACTGCCAATTGGCGATGAGCTAGCTCCCGCTTGTGGATGCCTTTATTCTTCATTATATATATTTCATATGTTTGTACCCGTTTGGGGCCAGTATTTACAAAGGAGACTCTGCCAAAATTTTTGGGAAAATAAGATGTTGTTTTTAAACGTTTAATGTCATTTATTTTATTTAAACCACTTGCTCTAAACAAATTTTCCATCACTTCTTATTTATAATGGTTTAGATTTCTGGGCTTTTTGGCTTACTTGAATTAGGTAGGGTCCTATAAACTTCACATTAATCAAGTGCCAGTCATGTGCTATTTCGGGTCATGACAAAATTGGTATCAGAGCGCTAGGTTTAACCTTGGTTCGAGTCTATGTTTGACTATGCGGAGTCTAAGGCGTATATATATATTCGGAACCTAGGCTTGACCTTACGGAACTTAGACTTCGTCGAAGGGGTATTAGACCCGAACTTTCGTCGCATGGCTTGACCTTGGTTGATAGAGTAGGTGACTTAAGTAGAGTGACGTACCGTGTGTATGTTCCACTGCATACTTACGATACGCTACTCCGCTTAAGAAGGCTTAGGATGTACATTTCCTTGCAACGTATTATATTCATTCCTATGATCTATTTTCATCGATATCAGTTTGTGGTTTGTGTTATCACGGTTGCACGGGCAGAGAGAGCTATGGCTAGAGTTGCGGTCGGCACAAGCTCTTCTTAGATGAGGACTGACCAGGATGTATTCCAGTAACACACGATTGCATAGATGTGTCGTTTTAATGTGTTTTTTGCGAAATGAGCATTTGATGGATTGCTTTTGCTAGAATTTCTCGAACGTGCAGATCAACACCAGAGAATTGGGCCACTGATAGAGGCCGGCTAGAATGTGATGATCGTTAATGTATCGTCTATTCTTGATAATTGAGGCACTGTTTAACGTGCAGACAAATGAGCCAATTGTTGCTACGAATGACGAGATATCACCCCAGATTGTCATGACCCGGAAAATGGCACGCGACTGGCACTTGAATCATATGAAGTCTATAGGGCTCCATCTAATTCAAGTAAGCTAAAAAATCCCAGAAATCTAAACCATTTTTAAAGAAAGAGTTTTGATAAAATAGGCCGAATATGCGTTTTATAAATATCGAGTCTTTTTTGAAAATTTCGGCAGAGTTCCTTTGTAAATACTGGCCCCAAACGGGGTACAACATGATAAAAGCATATATAATGATAAAAGGCATCCCCAAGAGGGAGCTAGCTCTTCGTCAATCGACGGCCACAACCACGCAAGCAATATAATATACATCGCCGAAGGGCGAGGATCAAAACTGAAAGGAACTCAAAAACAACATGAAAAACCAAAAATAATACAATGCGCGACTCTAGGTCGAAAGAATATACATCAATGGTCTCTAAGTCTGAAATAAACATACATGTCGGGTTGATGGAGTTTCTAGATAAAACTGAATAAAATAAGTACAATGGTGGTCACGATACAAGTGAACCCACTGTTAGTGTATATATCCTAGGGGCCATTATTGAATCATATTAGGTTGTATATTACTTAATGAAAGCTTGGGATATTCACAGTTGTATTGACAGTCTTGCTAAAAATGGTAGTATGCTACTTGGTTTGTGTCTACTTTAATATGTGCATATGTTTCTTGTAACGTATCACTTATACATATTAGTGGAGCCCATAGGATCTTTGCTTGATTACCAGCGTTGTGATGGCAGTCACACTAGTGGGGGCTGGGTAGTCTATAAGCAACATCATATACTTGTCCCTAGTCGTAGGATTATCGAGACAGGGCATCGATACTCCGGAGTAGACTAGTGTCTACGCTTCTCATCGCAGTTGGGGAGATGGTCTGTCCCACAACCATCAGTACGTCATACTAGAGATAGTATATAGGTGCTCGTTGGGTTACGGGTACACCGAACAGGACTCGCAGGAGAACTGACTGGATGGTATTATACCTAACGTCAGATAGCAGTTCTCAGGTGACATGTGTGCAGATAGTCTGTTGACTTAAGGTCATCATTTGTCTCGTGTGAGTTCCCACTGTGCTTTGATTGCTACCCTACCACGGCTCAAAGGAGTCGTGCAAACAGGTTTTAGTTGGGTACAGTCCCGAGCCACATGGAGGCAGTGAGCGACTGTTAGGGATTCGTCTCTCCCGGTATAGCGAGTTGATATCGCACTGTGATCGGTTGGTCATTACCATAAGTCTCTGGCCAGGGCTGATTGAGAATTACTGGTAGACTGATCAGTAGATTCTCGGATGGTCATGAGCCATACCGGCATGACTTATACGGTTATTAAGGGTCTAACGCTTACCACCTCCCTAGACCATACATACGATACTCTTAGACGAACAGACCAGACTGCGCGGATATTGTCACGAACAGGCTCTGTTGAAGTTCGGATGGGTTTCCTCATCGGCCATCTTATCGACATCTACCTAGGGACCGTTACGTATAGCTAGTGCCGCTTGCGGTCTGTGGTTAAACCCACTGCCAGCGTAGTGTTGAGTCTTTAGAGTCCCACACAGAGAGTTTCCCTGCTCAAAGCAAAACAATATAGAGGTCGTATGGTTTTACGACAAGGGTTCGGACGCATACGCGTTTAAAGGCACGTACGACGTTCGGAAAGTTTTTACTAGCCGGCTTTGGTTTAAGCCAGATTCTAGTATCGGGTAATTGGATTTATACAGTCTAAAATTTTTCCGTGTTTTCACGGATAGGAGGGGCGTTCTCGTAATTTGACAAGAAGCTTTTAGAAGAGTGGTGACTTGAGGGTTTAGGTGGCATTTACATTTAATGCATTTGTGACTCACTTAAATGAATCATTCAAGTTAGTTAATGAAGCATTTATTGCTTAATGACTCACTTGATGATTCATTGCATATATTTAATGAAGCATGATGATAATGCATTTTGATTTATTCATTTTTATTTTCTTATGCTTCATAATATATTATAAGTGAGAAGCTTTTTGATTGATAACTTATGCTCACCTTCTCTCTCCTTAAGCTCTCTCTTGAAAACCTAATCCTCCCCTCTCATGTGTTGAGATCAAGGATTAGATAGACTAATTAATCCATAACCTCACTCTATATCACGTAGGTCACTTTGATTAGCAACTAAAGAAACCTAGTTATCTCAAGTTAAAGATCAAGCTTGGAGTAGGAGCTCTCGGGTGGATCGTCTTTGACTCGAGGAGGCGGTTGAGGTGCCGATGTTCCAAGGAGCCTACGAGGAGTGGAGGACAGCGATGAAGACCCGAAGGACAAGTAACGTGAGGTATAACTTCGAATCCAAGTAGTTAAACCTCTTGTAGTATGTTAGTAACGGTTTAGACACGATTCATGCGCTCAAGTCCGTGTTACGAAGCTTTGATAATCGTTTTTCATATATTCCGCCTCCCCGCAAGTTCGTGGTGTGCGTGACATGGACTTACAGTGGTATCAGAGCCAACTAAACCATTACTAGATTGTTAGCGACTAATTAGAACTTCGATCGTCGCAAAAACGCGAAAAGGAAACCCCGGACCACCTCAGTTTCTGTTAATTTTAAATGTGTCGAAAAAAATATTTGATATGCCTTAAAATTCACAGCAGGGAATTATAAGAATACTGGGAAAATACGAGCACTCAACTCGACAAGACGACCGCGGATCCATGGCCAAGTGGTGCTTTTGGCCGCGAATCCGCCGCGGAGTCAACCCCGAGTTGACTCGGATTTGCTCTGTTATTCATGTTTTTTGGTGTTTTGCTTTCCAGTATATTCTGTTTCTGCCCAGGTTACTTCTGTGCTGGTTTGCTTTTGGGGTAGACACGGAAAAAAGGTAGTCGATCGATGTTCTAAGTTATTTGCTAATTGGGTTTTTTCTGTAATGTTTAATGTGTTCGTAAACCTCCCCTAACTGCTAGTATGTCAGTTGGTAGGGGGTTGCACATTTCTGTAATGTTTACTGTTTGTGTATATGGACTTGATTGGAATATTGTGATGATTAGCCGGGGTTTGAGATGTGTTTTATATTCATTCATTTGGTATAATTGTAATATGATGTAATATTCTTTTGCGGGGCGCATCCAGGTTGCGGTTGTATCCACCGTTGTATTATTTAATTTTTACTGTTTTTGCTCCTTGGATAGACCCAAGGTGGGGTGCACAAACTACCGGATACTTTGAAGTGTTTAGTGGCCTTCTCACGTTGTTGAGGGAGACCGCTTCACTTCGGGTACTTGGCGGGTAGTTTGCCGTACCCGTAGGGGTCTAGGGTGGGGTAATGGCTATTCATCACAACCGGGTAATCCGTCTTTTGTTGCAGGCTCAAAGAAAAATCGGATTGCTTGTATATCCGATAAAGTTCATCTGTGATCTGGAATGCCTATTATTGTGTCTGACGAATGTACAATATCTATATATGATAGCTATTAGACGTCACTTATGTATTACACCCGCGCTAGTCCACCCCCTGCTCTGTCGTTAGTTAAGTAACCTAACGGGTGATGACGGGACCCCGTGGCGAATGCGGATGGCATAAGAGGACGTGGTATTTTCGTTGTTTTCTGCAATGATAGGATAAATGATGGGACACATTATTATAATGCAAAGAAAATAAACCAAAGTTAAGTCGTTGGAACAAATTTACAAGAAACCACTCGGTTATTTTAAAAGAGCAGAATTTTTAATTGCGGACTTTAACCACTCCTTTTAAAAAGCTATCAGGTTCCTTCGATTATATCAAGTTCACTACGTTCACGGTTTTGCCAAAACCAGACGTAGCCCTCCGTCATTTCATATGGATAGTCAATAGTATTCAAGTTGTGTTTGTTGGCCAAAGTCAAGGTACAATGTTTGGTAGCTATTGAATATTCATATGCAGCATAGATAGATGCCTTGGTTTGGGACAGTCGTACTGCCTTGTTGGCCAAAGTCAAGGGTATGTACGGGTGGGTTCAAAATAACCTGGAAATTGACGGGTAGAACTTGACATGTGACTTATGATTTGTTGGCCAAATTCAAGGTCATAAGAGCATGGGGCAAAAATCCACATCGGGAGTTTCTAAAGAAACTGAAACTTGCTAGTGTTGCATACCATTTGGAGTTTGATGAATGTTGGTAGGATTCCTTCAACATTATCATACGATGATATTTGGATCCCGATCCTACTGTGAGTACATGCTACTTATCAAGAGATTCGTCACTTAACGATCAATACTATAAACCAAGTAGGTGCTTAGAAAGGTGTCTGAGGGGCTACGCCCCCAGAGAAAAGAAGTTCTTTAATTAAGGAACTTCGCGAAAGCGTTGGAAAACCTCCCTCGAAGTATCGACATTGGCCTGGCTGAACGGTTAAGCAAGTATTGTATGGTGAGAATAGTCCTGGCTAATTCTTCTTTTATGGTTTGAGGAAGGATTCGAGAAACAGTGGGAGCCATCCTGTTTAGATAAATTAAAAACCACTCTGAACTTGCAAGAGCATCATGCTAAAGTGTTTTCTTCTCTCTCTCTTAATTACAGCGACCTTGTGACCATGACTAGGTTACATCTAGATAACAAATTGACTGAATCTGACTTATATGACCGGCAAAGGTCTGTCCAGATGTCCATTGCCTATGACAAGCTGGATCACCCTATTACTACTCAAGATCCCGCCGTCCCAGGTCCAGTTTCCACCGTTACGGATATGGATATCCATCAGACAAGGGAAAAGGATAAAGAGAAAGCCAAGTGCCTCGTGTTACCATCAGTTGATGGTGTATACGAGAAGCGGCATGAGAAGATGCTCTTAGTTTCCATCTTTCTCCATAACAAAGATTTATATGGAGAGCAATCTCATATCAAAAGATATGAGACCTCGAACGAATTAATTCAAGCAAGGTTGGCTGTCAGGTCATCTATAGGGGACAACGTCCTTACAATGACTAGTTATATTGATGAGCTCACGGACCTGAAGACCACATTGGAGAACGGGTCAGATACTGACTTGATTTTACAGTCTCTACCTTCTACCCTGAAGGAAACCAGGGAAGTAGAAGGAAAGAGAAGGGCAAAAATTACGGAACTGGATGTAGTAAAAGAGGGACGTTCCTATTGTTATGGAATTGGGCATTGGCAGAAGGATTGCAGGGCTAGCAAAGCCAGTAGCCAGGATTCGAAGCATGTTGTGGCTTCGGCTTCGGGTGTGTTTGTAACAGAGAACTGTATATCCGTTAAGCCTACTTCCTGGGTACTGGATCAGGATCTCACATCTGTAATTCGTTACAGGCTCTGAGAAACCGTAGGGTTATCAGGATAGGTGATATGACCCCCAGGGTTGCTAACGGAATGAGCATGAACGCTGAATCCATAGGGGAATATCATATTAGATTGACAACTGGGCAGATATTGATTCTGTGTAACTGTTTTTATGTACCAGGTGCAACTTGTAATATCATATCTGTATCCTTACTTTCTAAGGAAGGATATGATTTTACTTTTGAAAGCGATGTGGTCCACATCCACCTAAATCAAGTTCTGATTGGGTCAGGTAAATTAAAAAACGGGATATACGTATTGAATCAAGCTCAGATTTTCAGTATCCAGAACACACTTACAAGAAAGTCTCTAGAATTAAATCAGGCTTTCTTATGGCATTGTAGACTAGGTCACATCAATGAGAGAAGGTTGACTAAGTTACATACAGAAGGATATTTGGATCCGTTTGAATATCAATCATATGCAACTTGTCAATCCCGTCTCAAAGGAAAGATGACAAAGACTCCGTTCACTGGACACGGAGTAAGAGCGAGCGAGCTCTTGGGGCTCGTACACAGTGATGTGCGCGGTCCAATGTCTACACATGCGCGAAGCGGTTATTCTTACTTCATTACTTTTACGAATGATTTTTCAAGGTACGGATATATCTTCTTAATGAAACATAAATCTGAAGCCTTCGAAAAATTCCAGGAATATAAGAATGAAGTAGAAAAACAAACAGGCAAAAGTATCAAGATACTGAGATCGGATCGAGGTGGTGAATACTTGAGTGCCGAGTTCCTGGATTACTTAAAAGAGAATGGAATTCTCTCTCAGCTTACTCCTCCATACACACCACAACATAACGATGTAACGGAGAGACGAAACCAAACCCTATTGGATATGGTACGTTCCATGATGAGTAACGCTGAGTTGCCGCGATCATTCTGGGGATATGCACTAGAATCAGTTGCATACCTTTTGAACCGAGTTCCAACCAAGACTGTGCCTACCACACCATATCAGTTGTGGAGTGGGAAGAAACCCTGTCTTAAGTATCTTAAGACATGGGGATGTCCAGCTTTTGTAAAGAAGCAGCATGCGGACAAGCTCGAGGCACGCTCAGTAAATTGCAAGTTTGTGGGATATCCAAAGAACTCCAAGGGATATTATTTCTATTACGCAGAGGAACAAAAAGTCTTTGTTTCTCATCATGCCTACTTCTTGGAAACTGAGTTTTTAGAAAATCAGATAAGTGGGAGTGCAATAGAACTGGAAGAAATTCCAGAACCACAAGCTATTTCTGAAACCTTGGTAGAACAAGAAGGTTCAGGTGAACCGGACATCCCAACGCCTATCCACAGGAGTAGTAGGCCGTCTCATCCGCCTGAGAGATACTATGGTTTTCTCATAGACGGGGATCGAGAAGATTGTGTCATTGATAATGATGACCCTACTAGCTTCCAGCAAGCCATTCAGAGCGGTGACTCGGTAAAATGGCTGGATGCAATGCAGACCGAATGGAATCCATGTACACTAACAAAGTATGGACTTTGGACATTGCTCCAGATGGGGTAAAACCCGTAGGATGCAAATGAATCTTCAGAAAGAAGATTGGTGTAGATGGACAGGTTGAAACCTATAAGGCTAGACTTGTTGCAAAGGGTTTCCGTCAAAGACCTGGTTTGGACTATGACGAAACCTTTTCTCCAGTGGCTATGCTCAAATCCATTCGGGTCCTTTTTGCTATTGATGCCTTCCATGATTATGAGATCTGGCAGATGGACGTAAAGACGGCTTTTCTAAATGGTAATTTAGAAGAGTGCGTCTATATCGATCAGCCAGAGGGATTCATTCAGAGTGGGAGCAGCGGTAAAGTATGCAAGTTGCTTAAGTCAATTTATGGACTAAAGCAGGCATCGCGGAGTTGGAACATCTGTTTTGATGATGCTGTCAAAGAATTCGACTTTATCAAAAATCCAGATGAACCATGCATATACAGAAAGATTGTAGGGAGAGCTGTAGTATTCCTCGTGTTGTACGTGGAACATTCTCCTAATAGGAAATGATATTCCTATGTTACAGTCAGTCAAAAGATTCTTCTCACAGAAGTTCTCCATGAAGGACCTGGGAGATGCCACATACATTCTGGGGATCCAGATCTATCGTGATAGATCTAAAAGGATGTTAGGACTTTCGCAATCCAGGTACATAGACACCATATTGAAAAGATTCAGTATGGAAGATTCCAAGTGCGGTAATCTACCGGCTTGTCACGGAATCACCCTCTCCAAAGAGATGTCTCCCAAGACTAATTTGGAAAGGGATCGCATGTCGATTATACCGTACGCTTTTGCGGTAGGCTCTATAATGTATGCGATTTTATGTAGCAGACCAGATGTAGTATACGCATTGAGCGTTGTAAGCCGGTATCAGGCAAACCCAGGGGAGAAGCACTGGATAGTAGTAAAGAACATTCTCAAGTACCTAAGGAGGACTAAGGAGATGTTTTTGGTGTATGGCGGAAAAGACCTCCAGATTGAGGCCTTTGCCAACTCCGGCTTCCAGAGTGTCAAGGATGACTCCAAGTCCATGTCGGGTTATGTCTTTACCCTCTATGGTGGGGTGGTCTGTTGGAAGAGTTCCAAGAAGGAGACCGTTGCTGACTCAACAATAGAAGCGGAGTACATAGCTGCTTGCAATGCCGCAAAAGAAGCTGTCTGGATGAAGAAGTTCCTTACTGAACTTCAGGTGGTTCCTTCCAGTGTTGGTCCAATACCCCTGTATTGTGACAAAAACGGCGCTATAGCTTTAGCGAAGGAATCCAGGTCCCATCAGAAGTCCAGACACATCTTAAGGCGGTATCACCTGATCAGGGAGATCGTAGATCAACGGGAGATCGAGGTGAAAAGAGGAGAGACGGAGAATAACATTGCTGATTCATTCACAAAGGCCATTGCTCAGACGCAGTTCGAGAGGCTATTCGAGATGATAGGTCGACGATATGCCAGCTCATGGCCCTAGTGCAAGTAGGAGATTGTTAGTGTATATGACCTAGGGGCCATTATTGTATCATACTAGGTTGTATATTACTTAATGGAGCTTGGGATATTCACAGTTGTATTGACAGTCTTGCTAAAAATGGTAGTATGCTACTTGGTTTTTATCTACTTTAATATGTGCATATGTTTCTTGTAACGTAGCACTTATACATATTAGTAGAGCCCATAAGATCTTTGCTTGATTACCAGCGTTGTGATGGCAGTCACACTAGTGGGGGCTGGGTAGTCTATAAGCAACATCCTATACTTGTCCCTAGTTGTGGGATTATCGAGACAGGGCATCGATACTCCAGAGTAGACTAGTGTCTACACTTCTCATCCCAGTTGGGGAGATGGTCTGTCCCACAGCCATCAGTACGTCGTACTGGAGATAGTATACAGGTGCTCGTTGGGTTACGGGTACACCGGACATGACTCGCAGGAGAACTGACTGGATGGTATTATACCTAACGTCAGATAGCAGTTCTCAGGTGACATGTATGTAGATAGTCTGTTGACTTAAGGTCATCATTTGTCTCGTGTGAGTTCCCTCTGTGCTTTGATTACTACCCTACCAAGGCTCAAAGGAGTCGTGAAAACAGGTTTTAGTTGGGTACAGTCCCGAGCCACATGGAAGCAGTGAGCGACTGTTAGGGATTCGTCTCTCCCGGTATAGGGAGTTGATATCGCACTGTGATCGGTTGGTCATTACCATAAGTCCCTGACCAGGGCTGATTGAGAATTACTGGTGGACTGATCAGTAGATTCTCGGATGGTCTTGAGCCATACCGGCACGACTTGTACGGTTATTAGGGGTCTGACGCTTAACACCTCCCTAAACCATACATACGATACTCTTAGACGAACAGACCAGACTGCGCGGATATTGTCACGAATAGGCTCAGTAGGAGTTCGGATGGGTTTCCTCATCAGCCTTCTTATCGACATCTACCTGGGGACCGTTACGTACAGCTAGTGCCGCTTGCGGTCTGTGGTTAAACCCACTGCCAGCATAGTGTCGAGTCATTAGAGTCCCACACAGAGAGTTTCCCTGCTCCAGGCGAAACAATATAGAGGTCGTATGGTTTTACAACAAGGGTTCGGACGCATACGCGTTTAAACGCATGTACGACGTTCAGACAGTTTTTACTAGCTGGCTTTGGTTTAAGCCAGATTCTAGTATCGGGTTATTGGATTTATACAGTCTAAAGTTTTTTCGTGTTTTCACGGATAGGAGGGACGTTCTTGTAATTTGACGGGAAGCTTCTAGAAGAGTGGTGACTTGAGAGTTTAGGTGGCATTTACATTTAATGCATTTTTGACTCACTTAAATGAATCATTCAAGTGAGTGAATGAAGCATTTATTGCTTAATGACTCACTTGATGATTCATTGCATATATTTAATGAAGCATGATGATAATGCATTTTGATTTATTCTATTTGGTTTTCTTATGCTTCATAATATATTAGAAGTGAGAAGCTTTTTGATTGATAACTTATGCTCACCTTCTCTCTCCTCAAGCTCTCTCTTGAAACCCTAATCCTCCCCTCTCATGTGTTGAGATCAAGGATTAGATAGACTAATTAATCCATAACCTCACTCTATATCACTTAGGTCACTTTGATTAGCAACTAAAGAAACCTAGTTATCTCAAGTTAGAGATCAAGCTTGGAGTAGGAGCTCTCGGGTGGATCGTCTTTGACTCGAGGAGGCCGTTGAGGTGTCGACGTTCCAAGGAGCCAACGAGGAGTGGAGGACAGCGATGAAGACCCGAAGGACAAGTAACGTGTGGTATAACTTCGAATCTGAGTAGTTAAACCTCTTGTAGTATGTTAGTAACGGTATAGACACGATTCATGTGCTCAAGTCCGTGTTACGAAGCTTTGATAATCATTTTTCATATATTCCGCCTCTCCGCAAGTTCATGGGGTGCGTGACATGGACTTACACCCACCTACCAAAGCAAATCACCCAGAAAGGAAGCAGTGTGCTAACAAAGCCGTAATGAAACCTGTACAGCAAAACCTGCAAGAAACTGTGGCACAACGGGGGGTGTTGCCAACTTGTGAGTAGAAAACATCACCAAGCAGAAATCGTATGTATGACACGATCCTAGGTCAATATGATCAATATATATATAACCTCAAAATGATAAGTCTGAAGCATAAAAAGGTGGCAAGGGTAAACATCTATACATAAGTGTAATCCCATGTGCTCGTGTTAGTGCTTCACGTAGCAATGTATCATATGTATGAGGTATGAATGTAATGTAATGAAATGAGTGAGATTTCTGTACTTTAAAATGAGGTATCATCAATAAATCAATATAAATCAGTGTCTAGCATCTACACAAAACATAAATCTCAAAATCCAATATCTCAGGCTCCGGCTATCCGGACTGGCCTGTATCATCAAATCTCAATATCTCAATGTCTCAAATCTCAAAATCTAGGGTTCCGTCAGTCCGGACCAGCCCATATCATCAATCACACGACTATGAATGGTATCCTCCCGATATCCGACGTGCCAGGTAAAATCACCGGTAGGCAGTATGCCCCTGCCAGGCTCATCATCCTCCATGAAATCACTCTTACCCTGGGGTACCATACCGGGTCTACCATGTACTCGAGATGGTTCATACGTCTCCTCGAATCGGGTCTCGAAATCCATCTCATAACCGATAAAACATCATGGTGGACGACTCATACATCACGAGAAAACCACACTTTTCATTTTAAAAAGAGAGAGAGAGAGAAGTTTATATATATTTTTGCGGTTTTGCCCCTAAATCCAGGAAATCTCATGAAAATCCGAAATCCAATCATCAATAGCAAGTAAACAGGGAATATCGGCATAAAACTCCATAATACTGCATAACAGTGAATAATAATATGCATGAAGTTGCAAGTAATAACTGCATTGTCTAAACTTGCATATAAAGACGAGTATGCTAATACCATGTCGAACTATCAGTTAACAAGCTATGTCAATGGGTAATATTCTCTAAAGTGTACGTGACATGGCAATTACCGATGATGATGTGTGTGAGCCGGTAAGTAAGTGTATGTGGAACAAACGCATCATCAGTAATGGTGCTGGTGTTCTGACATCATGATCTCAATAATGGCATATGGAAATACAATATAAACATGCAAATGCAATGTGAACATCAATAATATGCGGGAGATGAATAATAAACGCAATGATAACTAATCTGCATTTATATAAATATGAGTCATACAGTCTTTCCATTTGAAATAACACGAATCGTGGTGTATTGAAAATAAGGGCTACGGTGTTTTTAAGAAAAGATACGTCCTTTGAAATAGCCGTAGAATCCCTTGGCCTGTCTTTAAAATACTCATTATTCGTTAGTTTTGAAATAGGTATGACTCGAGTCTAATCTATCATTTACAATTAAACTATAGGACTAAACTAAATAGGCTGATCGAAAGATAAGAAACCACATAACATCTAAGTCGATACCTATATATATATATATATAAAAGTCGGTGATCCCGCCTCAATAGTATCCCATACGATACCCTAATATAATATGACATCCTCGAGTCAAGAGTGCGGATCTATCATCAATATATAGCTCGTACGGTAAATCCATCGTACGGCATCCCAAATCAGGGCACGGGTCAAATATCCCATTATCTCATTAATCAACTGGTATCTTTTTCATCATATATCATGGTCCGGGGTTATTGATCTAAGTCTAGTACAATACTTATACCATATATGTATATGCATGTGTGTGTATGAAAACACCACGCCTAAAGGACCCGCTAAACATCGTGTCGTATCTTATAATACGAACCACGCCATATCACCGATCTCACGGCCTCAAGTCCAATCTCATCGACTCATCACCAATCCCAAGTACTATCATCATAATTCATGTATATGTATACGTATATATATATATATGTATATATATATATATATGTATACATATTCCCATACACATGTGTGTGTGTGTATCCATATCCCTATATAAGCACAGGAAATAAAATAAATGTATGCAAGTGTGTGCATGCGTGTGGGTGTAACAACTATTCTAGGGTTCGCGACTAAGAAGCTAAACTAAGTTACTTCTAATTACACTACACCATCCCATGAACCCTATAACCTATCTTTAAAATCCATGTTTCACATAACAATATCATATATGTAACATATATATATATATATCAAACTATACTTTGAACTGCGGGGGTGCTATACACCATCCACCCGACTTCCCCCTTAGATATATATCTACTCACCTTGCTCTTCACTTGCTGGAGTTGATGACGCCACGCTCATCCTCGTCGTCTCGATGTCTACGTGGGGTACCTTCTGTTAGTATATATGCCCTAGAGGCCATTACTGTATCATACTAGTTTGTATATTACTTGATGGAAGCTTGGGATATTCACAGTTGTGTAGACAATCTTTCTTGAAATGGTAGTATGCTACTTGGTTTGTTTCTACTTTAATGTGTGCATGTGTTTCTTTTAGCATATCGCCTATACACATTAGTGGAGCCCTTAGGATCATTGCTTGATTACCAGCGTTGTGATGGCAGTCACACTAATGGGGGCTGGGTAATCTATAAACACAACCTTATACAGGTCCCTAGTCGTAGGATTATCGAGACAGGGCATCGATACTCCGGAGTAGATTAGCTTATGCGCTTCTCATCCCAGCAGGGGAGACGGTCTGTCCCACAGATGTCAGTACGTCGTACTTGAGATAGTATGCGGTTGCTCGTTAGGTTACGAGTACACGGGACAGGACTCGTCGGGAACTGTTGATTGGTATTATACCTATCGTCAGTTATCAGTTCCCAGGTGACATGAGTACAGCTTAGTCTGCTGACTTGACACTGTCACTGCGCCTCGAGTGTGTTCCCACTGTTCTTAGATTACTACCCTACCACGGCTCAAAAGAGTCGTACAAACAGGTTGCAGTTGGGTGCAGTCCCGAAGCACTTGGAGGCAGTAACGGTTAGACAGGATTCGTCTCTCCCGGTATTGGGGGCTGATATCGTGCTGTGTCAAGGAGAGCCATTACGTATAGTCGTCCCTAGCCAGGGTAAGCGAGATGTACTGGTAGGTTATCCAGTGTTGTCTCAGGGTGTTCTGGGCTACACTCCGACACGAATTGTACCGCTATTAGGGGACTGACGTTTACCCCCTAGGCCCGCCATGCGATATTCTCAGATGAACAGACCGGACTGTACGGAGATTGTCACATTCAGGCTCAGTAGGAGTTCGGATGGGTTCACCTCATCAGTCTTCTTATCGGCATCTACCTGAGGACCGTTACGTACTGCTAATACCACTTGCGGACTGTGGTTAAACCCACTGCCAGCGTAGTGTTGAGTCTTTAGAGTCCCACACAGAGAGCTATTCGCCTTTGGGCAAAACAGAGTAGAGGTCGCATGGTTTTGCGACAGGGTTCGTTCAAATCCGCGCACTTGTGCACGTTTGGTGTCCGGGCAGTTATTACTAGCAGGCTTTGGTTTAACCAGATCCTAGTATATGTTTTGGGATTGGTTTTATCTCTTTGTATTCGTGTTCCTCGAAACACGGATGCGGGTGAGTATGCACAGTTGACTGAGGCAGAGGTAGATGATTCTCATTAGGGTTGTTGACTGTTGACTTTTTCTAAACCCTAATAAGAATAAGAAATATGATTAATAATAATATTAATTAAGTATTATTGTGCCATGGTTGAAATGAAAGTTTGACTTTTGTTGACTTGTTGATTTTGTTGACCGGTTGACTATTTTGGACTTGTTGACCATCTTCATTTCATGGCTATGACTTTTATTTACTTGTTGTTCTTTACAAAATGCATTAAATGCATGAAATGATAATGGCCATTGATATGAACCATAACATATACTTAATTATTATTATTATCATGATTATTTTCTCTTTTGTGAGCATGGTTGTTAAAAGTCAAGCTCATTTTATCATATTGATTCTCTCTCATCCAAGCTCTCCCTCTTCCTCTCTCTCAAGGCTCTCATGTCTCATGAGTTAAGAAACATGAGCCATTGAGATAAAACCCTAAAAACACTTCTCTACTCACTCTAGAGTACAAGGTCTAGCAAGCCAAACACTTTAGTTTCCTCTTGCTTGAGGTAGGAGCTCAAGGTTGAAGCTTTCGGGTGGATCCTTCTTCGACAACAAGGAAATGACGAGGTGGAGCCGATCCAACCACTCCAATGAGCAAGAAGAGAAGGAGTTCAAGACCAAGGTATAACCCTCTAACATAGTAGTTAAATTTCTAGTTAGTTTGCTAGGTTTTTTGTTTAGCAAAGATTCTATTCTAAAGTTCATGTTACCTTTATTGTAAAAATCGTTTTCTACCGTTTCCACATCCCCGAAAGAACCGGGACGGGTAACGTGGACTTACGGTGGTATCAGAGCCTAGCTAAACAACAACTAGCAAGTTAGCAAAGTATTTAGAATTTCGATCGGAAAAAAAAAATCACAAAACACGTCCAAGGTCTGAACTTTCTGCCGATTTTTAAACCGTTCAAAAAATGATTCCACACATACTAAAAATCGGCTCAGGGTTTTGTAGGAACACACAGAAAAACGAGTCACTGACTCGGTCAACGCGCCGCGGAACTGCGGTGAGAACATGCTTCTTGCTGCGGATCCGCGGCCGAGTTGACTCGGCCGTGAATCGTTTTTGCTGCAGTGTTCTCAGTGTGCTGTTTTGGGATTTTTAGAATATTTTGTTTCTGCCCAGATTTTCCAGAGAACAAATTTGTGTTTCGGGTAGTCACAAATCCGTTTTTTTGATCGATGTTCTGTAGACTTTAGCTAATGGGTTATATCTGTTATGTGATATATGTATTGAATGTCTGCTAATAGCTATACGTCGATTAGTAGGGGTTATACATATCTGTGGTCTGTAATGTTGATGGTTTGTGTATATGAACTCGTTGGATTGTCACGGATGAATAGCCAAGGGTTGTGAGATGAGAGTTTTCTTCACTTTTCATTTGATGTAATATGTAATTGATGTAATATTATTTTTATGGCCGCACATCCGGGATGAGGTTGTAGCCGCCATTGTATATTATTTCTTTTACTGTTTTTGCTCCTAGGATAGACCTAAGGTGGGGTGCATAAGCTACCGGGTACCTCGAAGTGCCGAGTGGCCTACTCACGTTGTTGAGCGAGGTTGCTTCACTTCGGGTATTTGGCGGGTAGTATGCCGCACCCGTAGGGGTCTAGGGTGGGGTCTTGGCTATTCATCGCGACCGTGTAATCCGCTTTTCATTGCAAGCTCGAACGAAACGCAGATTCCTAGTATATCCAATATGTTCATCTGTGATCTGGAATGGCTATCTTTGCATCTGACGAATGTATATGTGTATATATATATATATATATATATATATATATATGATATCTAGTAGGCGTTGCTTATGTTTTGCATCCGCGCTATTCCAGCCCCCGCTCTGTCATTAGTTAAGTAACCTAACGGGTAATGACGGGGCCCCGTGGCGAATGCGGATGGCATAAGCGTACATCATATTTTCGTTGATTTCTGCAATGGTAGGATTAAATGATGGGACGCATTAATTAATGCAAGAAAATAAACCAAAGTTAAAGTTGTTGGAACAATTTCAAAAACCACTTGGTTTCTTTTAAAAAACAACAACTTTTAAACGCGGAGCTTAAACCACTCCTTTTAAAAGCTATCAGGTTCCTTCGATTATATCAAGTTCACTACGTTCACGGTTTCGCCAAAACCATTCGTAGCCCTCCATCATTTCAGTTAAATATTCGGTAGTATTCAAGCTATGTATTTTGACCTACGCCAAGGCATAGTGATTGGTAGCTGCCGGATATTTATCTGTTGCATAGATAGATGTGTTGGTTTGGGACAGTCGTACTGCTATTTTGGCCTACATCAATGGTATGTACGGGTGGGATCAAATTAACCTGGTAAATGATGGGTAGAACTTGGCATGTGACTTATGATATTTTGGCCTACGTCAAGGTCATAAGAGCGTGGGGCAAAAATCCACATCGGGAGTTTCTAAAGAAACTGAAACTTGCTAGTGCTGCATACCATTTGGAGTGTAATGATTCTGGTAGGATTCCTTCCGTTTTATCACACGATGATATTTGGATCCCGATCCTACTTTGAGTATATGCTACTCCTCGGGAAATTTCTCACTTAACGATCAATGCTATAAACCAAGTAGGTGTCTAGAAAGGTGTTAGCGGGGCTACGCTCACAGGGAAAAGAGGTTATTTAATTTAGGAACTTCGCGAAAGCGTTGGAAAACCTCCCTCTAAGTACCAACACTGGCCTGGCTGAACGGTTAAGCAAGTATTGTACGGTGAGATTGATCCCGACTGATTCTTCCTTTTTGGTTTGAGGAGGGATTCGAGAAACAGTGGGAGCCATCCTGTTTAGACAAACTAAAAACCACTCTAAACTTGCAAGAGCATCATGCTAAAGTGTTTCTTCTCTCTTTCCTAATTGCAGCGACCAAACATCATGACCGGACTTAAGTTACTACTAGATAAAAACATACTGACAGGGCCAAACTACAAAGATTGGCTCAGGAATGTCAAAATGGCAATCACTTATGACAAGTTGGGGTATCTCCTTACCACCAAAGCTCTTCCTATCCCAGGTCCCAAATCCAGCGTCGCAGATAAGGAAATCAGTAAGACCTGGGAGATCGACTGCGTGAAGGCCAAGTGCCTCGTGCTTGCCTCTATGCACAATGAACATCAGAGGAGGCACGAGAATATGGACCTAGAATCTATATTTCTCCATACCAAAGAACTATATGGAGAGAAATCACGTATCGCCAGATACGAAGTCTCGAAAAAGTTGTTTTCGGCGAGATTGGCCGTCGGATATCGGTAGCGGAACACGTGCTTAAGATGATTGGCTTTATTGAAGAGCTCGCGGACCTTGGGACCACGTTAGAGAACGAGATCTATACGGACTTGATTCTCCAGTCTCTTCCTTCCACTTACGCCCAGTTTATCCTGAACTTCAACTTGCAAGGAAAAGAAATTGAACATCCGGAGCTCTTCAACATGTTGAGGAGTGCAGAGGGCACCTTACAAAAAGTAATGGAAACATCTACTTTGTTTGTTGGAGGATCTTCCTCTTCTAGGTCCAAGGCGAAAGCCAAGGGAAAGAAGAAGAAAGCCCCTACCAAATTAAGGGACGGTGTTAGTAAAGTGGAAGCGAAGGGAAAAGCAAAGGCAACAAAGGTAGCGGGACAGCTTATGGGAAAGGTAGAGTGCTTTTATTGTCATAAGAAAGGACACTGGAAAAAGGATTGCAGGGCTTGGACGGCCAAGAACCAGGACCCAAAGCAAGTTGTGGCTTCGGCTTCAGGTGTGTATGTTATTGAAAACTGTCTATCAATAAACTCTACTTCCTGGGTTTCGGATACCGGATCAGGTTCTCATATCTGTAATTCTTTGCAGGCACTAAGAAAGCGTAGGGCTTTGAAGGCAGGTGATATGACCCTCAGAGTTGCAAACGGAGCTGGCATGGATGCTGAGTCCGTGGGGGACTATCACTTGGGATTATCGGATGGACATGTTTTGGTTTTACGGGATTGTTATTTTGTACCCAGTGCGACTTGTAACATCATATCTGTATCTTTAATGTCTAAAGAAGGTTATGATTTTTCATTTGTAAGCAATGTTGTAAACATTCACCTTAATCATGTTCTGATTGGGTCGTGTACATTAAGCAACGGTATATACGTATTAAACCAACCACAGATTTTCAATGTCCAGAATACACAAAAAAGAAAGTCTCCAGAAATAAATCATGCTTTCTTATGGCATTGTAGACTGGGTCACATCAATGAGAGAAGGTTGACGAAGTTGCATACAGAAGGATATTTGGATCCGTTCGAATATCAATCATATACAACTTGTCAATCTTGTCTCAAAGGAAAGATGACAAAGTCTCCGTTCACTGGACACGGAGTAAGAGGAAGTGAGCTCTTGGGACTCATACACAGTGATGTATGCGGTCCAATGTCTACACATGCGCGAAGTGGTTATTCTTACTTTATTACTTTTACTGATGATTTTTCAAGGTTCGGGCATGTCTTCTTAATGAAGCATATATCTGAAACCTTTGGAAAATTCCAGGAATACAAGAATGAAGTAGAATAACAAACAGGCAAAAGTATCAAGACACTGATATCGGATCGAGGTGGTAAATACTTGAGTGCCGAGTTCCTGGATTACCTAAAAGAGAATGGAATTCTCTCTCAGCTTACTCCTCCATACACTCCACAACATAACGGTGCATCGGAGAGACGGAACCGAACCCTATTGGATATGGTACATTCCATGATGAGTAACGCTGAGTTGCCGCGATCATTCTGGGGATATGCACTAGAATCAGCTGCATATCTTTTAAACCGAGTTCCAACTAAGACTGTGCCAACCACACCATATCAGATATGTAGTGGGAAGAAACCCTATTTTCAATATCTGAAGATTTAGGGATATCCAGCTTTCGTCAAAAAGTAGCATGCAGACAAACTCGAGGCACGCTCAGTACAGTGCAAGTTTGTGGGATACCCAAAGAACTCCATGGGGTATCTTTTCTATTACGCAGTAGAACAAAAGGTTTTTGTCTCTCGTAATGCCCACTTTCTGGAACATCAGCTCTTAGAAAAAGAAATAAGTGGGAGCGCAATAGAACTGGAAGAAATTCCAGAACCACAAACTATTAGTGAAAGCTTAGTAGAACCAGAGGGTTCGAAAGAACAGGACATTCCTGCGCCCCTCCGCAGGAGTAGTAGGCAGTCTCATCCGCCCGAGAGATACTACGGTTTTCTCATAGACAGGGATAGAGAGAATTGTAGGGTTCCTAGGCACTCTCAAGAGGTCTCACAAGGCATCAACCATGCCAATTTCAAATTTTACGGGTGCCGAGAAACCCTAATACGGATCGTTAACTAGATATTTAGGCGAAAAAGAAACTAGTTAACAACTTAACTAAATGGTAAACGGAAATACAACCTTTGTAGATCCGGTTCTCCACCTCCATAGCTCCGCGATGAAGTCTCCTCGCTGTACAAATCGGATCTTGGGCTCTAGCGTCGGCTTCATCGGAGAAAAAGCGGGCTAGGTCATCGACGACGATGCCGAAGATGATCTACGTCGAGGCATCGCTAGATCAAGCTCCAACTTCACCAAGTCAAGAAAACTTGTGAAGGAAACACCCTATACTACCTGGCAAGAGGTAGAGGATGAAGAAATATGAGGTGGGTTCACTTTAGAATTGGATTTCTCACTTATATGCTCAACTTGCTATTATTGAAGACAAGCTTTTTCTTCAAGTGAATAAGAAGAAGAAGAAGCAAGAATATGATGAATATTATGATAAGTTTTTTCAAAAGAATAATAAAATGATTCTTATCATAATATTAACCATGGTAATGTGTAGAGAAATAACTAAGGTTAAATGAATGGTTAGGGTTTAGGAGATAAAGACAAAAGAGTCACTTTGGTCAAAGTTGCATGAAGCTTCAAGAAGCATCATGAATGAAAGCAACCCTTATGCTTTCATTTCTCATTTCTTTTAATCCAAAATAAATAGAGATATATGAATGAATGAATAAGAAAGAAAACCCTAACCATTTACTTAACCAAGGTTTAACTCTTTACACAAACCCTAGCAATCTTGCATCATCAAACATGATACAATCAAGTGAGAAAATCCTTTTAAAGTGAACCGATACTAGTCAATGCAAAGTAATATATCAAATATATAATTATGCATTAAATCATTAAATCAACACTTGATTCAATGATCCGGTCATATCGTATATATAACCGACTAATATCAACAGTAACAACTTATCGATTCAACACTTCATCCGATAACCCGGCTATATCGCATATAACCGATCAATGTCACATATCACGAGAATCGAATACAGTATCACATACTGGTATCATTCTCGGTCCCGCACATATCTCATATGCGCTCCTATTTCGTTTCGCTTGAGCCAGGAAACCTCTATGTAGGACTCTAAAGACTCGTCAATAAGCCGGCAGCAGATGATGATCATATCAAGCACCCACAAGCCACAAGCGGTCTGCTAAACGTAACGGCCACCCGGGTATTGAGCGATCAGAAGATCGACGAGCAAGCCCGCTCACACTCCAGTGAATCCAACCAGTAACACTACCGTACAGTCCGGTCTGATCGTCTGATATGTCGCATATCTCGCCTAGGGGTGGTAAACGTCAAACCCCAATAGCTTGATAAGTCGTGTCGATATGAGGTCTATAACAATTCGAGAAACTACCGGTAACACTTACCAGTAAATCTCAGCAACCCTGGCCAGGGATTTCTGGTTATAGCCAATCGAACACAGCGCAACATCAACTCCCTATACCGGAAGAGACGAATCCCCTCCTATCGCTCATTGCCTCCATGTGATTCAGGACTGTACCCAAAAACCACCATTTTGCACGCCCTCTTGGACGTGGTAAGATGGAAATCAAAGCACAGTGGGAACCACACAAGACTCTATGACGATCTCGGGTCAACAGACTACTCTGTACCAGTGTCACCAGAGAACTGCCATCTGACGTAAGGTATAATACCATCTGGGAGTTCTCGGCGAGTCCGTCCAGTGTACCCAGTCTCCACTTGTAGGGTTCCTAGGCACTCTTGTGAAGGTTCAAAAGGCACCAAACATGCCCGGATTAAATTTTAGACGTGCCGAACTACCCAAAGCCGGGATCTTTGCTAGATTATTAGAGTTTAACATGCATTAAGATAACTTTTATCTAAGTGTGAGGGATTACAACCTTTGTAGTCCGCTCCTTCACTTCACAAGCTCCGAGTAGAAGTCCCTTTGCCGCGATCCACGATCTCCCGGACTCAAGAGAGGCTCTACGACTCGAACGATCCATGCTAGCTCGAAGTATTCCAAATCTCCGATGATCTACCTTGAAGTTGCTTCGACTCAAGCTTTCTCACTCAAAAGAGTAGAACACACTAATCCCATGGGCTAGATGAGATGAGGATGAGAGAGTAGTGATTTTGCTTTCTTTTTAAATCATTTTCTCAATTTTTATCATCACTTTAGGATTTTCAAGAGAGCTTATCAAGAGAGAAGAAGAAGCTAATGAAAAATATATTCCTTGGATAATCCTTTTGTGATGAATAGAATATAAACCATATGATTGAATTATTAACCATGGTCAAGGATGAGTGGCTAAAAATGAGTAGAGAATAAACTAGGGTTAGGGTTTGGTTGAGTTAAGAATGTGTCATCAACAAATATCTTAAACATGACAAAAGAATAAAGCTTCTAGAATGTGCATGAAGCTACTAACCCAAATCAAACCCTAACCTCAATTAATCATCCCTAAACATGTTTAACAATTAATCATATCATGTCACAATAATATATATCACATATATATCATATATTTGCAACAAAAGAAAATAATACAATTAACATATATCGCATATATATCAATGTATCATCCACTGAGAAAATGAAATAATAAAGTGAGCCAATATTAGATAATGTAATAATATATCATATATATTATTATACATTAAATCATCGAATCAACACTTGATCCGAAGATCCGGCTATATCGAATATAACCGACTAATATATCATGTACCGATTCATCGAATCAACACTTGATCCGATGACCCGGTTCATATCCATATATCGCGAGAATATAATACGGTATCCCATATCGCATTATTCACGCTCCTGCGCATATCACATATGTGCCACTACTCCGTTTCGCCTGAGCCAAGAAACCTCTGTGTAGGACTCTAAAGAATCGTCAATACGCCGGTAGCAGGTGATGATCTTATCAAACACCCACAAGCTGCAAGCGGTCAGCTAAACGTAACAGCCACCCAGGTATTGAGCGATCAGAAGATCAACAAGCTAGCCTGTGCGTTCTCCTGTGAATCCGATCAGTAACACTCCCGTACAGTCCGGTCTGTTCGTCTGATATGTCGCATATCAAGTTTAGGGGTGGTATACGTCAGACCCCAGTAACCGATAAGTCGTGTCGATGTATGGCTCATAACGGGTCGAGAAACTACTAGTAACACTTACCAGCAAATCTCTATATCAGCCCAGGCCAGGGACTTCCAGTTATAGCCAATCGAACACAGCACAACATCAACTCCCTATACCGGGAGAGACGAATCCCCTCCTATCGCTCATTGCCTCCATGTGATTCGGGACTGTACCCAAAAGCCACCGTTTTGCACGCCCTCTTGGACATGGTAAGGTGGAAATCAAAGCACAGTGGGAATTACACAAGACTCTATGACGATCTCGGGTCTACAGACTACCCTGTACCAGTGTCACCGGAGAACTGCCATCTGACGTGTGGTATAGCACCATCTGGGAGTTCTCGGCGAGTCCGTCCAGTGTACCCAGTCTTTACTGAGCACCCGTATACCATCCTTGATGTCCAACACCGATGGATATGGGATCATCCATCGCCCATCATATGGGTCAAGATGCGTATACGCTAGTCTACTCTGGTGTATCGATGCCCTGTCTCGATATACCCTCGACTAGGAACAGTTATAGGATGTACTCATCGACTACCGCGGCCCCACTAGTATGATCTCATCATAGTCCCAGTAGTCGAGTACAGATCCTAAGGGCTTTATCAACATGTGAGAGTAAAACAGTAAACCAATACAAGTCAACATGTTAAGATAAAGTGAAACCAAATAGCATACTATCATGACGAGCAAGAAAGTCATCTCTATATATAACCAAGCATCCATTATAATATACATCATATGTACAACAATGGCCTCTAGGGCATATACATAACTAACAATCTCCCACTTGCACTAAGGCCAGCTGCTGTAGTATCTCATACCTAGCATCCCGAATAATCTCTCAAACTGTATCTGGGGAATAGCCTTCGTGAATGGATCCGCAATGTTGTCCTTCGTATCTACTCTCCTGACCTCGATCTCCCGGCGATCAACTATCTCCCTGATCAGGTGATACCGCCTCAGAATATGTCTGGACTTTTGATGGGACCTGGGTTCCTTGGCTAATGCCACAGCTCCATTGTTATCACAATACAGAGGTATTGGATGCTCAATGGATGGAACCACACCAAGTTCACAAATGAACTTCTTGATCCAGACAGCCTCTTTGGCAGCATCGTTGGCAGCGATGTATTCAGCCTCCATCGTTGAGTCTGCAACGGTATCCTGTTTGGAACTCTTCCAACATACCGCCCCTCCATTGAGGGTAAAGACAAAACCCGAATGCGACTTAGAGTCGTCCTTATCACTTTGGAAGCTGGAATCGGTAAAGGACTCCACCTGGAGTTCTCCGTTACCATACACCAAGAACATCTCCTTAGTCCTTCGCAAGTACTTGAGAATGTTCTTCACAGCTGTCCAGTGACTCTCTCCAGGATCTGCTTGATACCGACTCACTACACTTAGTGAGTATGCTACATCGGGTCTGGTACATAGCATCGCATACATGATAGAGCCTACTGCCGAAGCATAGGGTATCCCTTGCATGCGAGCTCTCTCCAAATCAGTCTTGGGAGACATCTCTTTGGAGAGAGTGAGTCCAGAGATCGTGGGTTGGTTCCCACGTTTGGATTCTTCCATACTAAACCTCTTTAGTATGGTGTCAATGTACCTGGATTGGGACAATCCCAGTATCCGTTTAGATCTATCTCTATAGATCATGATTCCCAATATGCAGGAGGCATCACCTAGATCTTTCATTGAGAATCTTTGTGATAAGAAGAGCTTGACTGATTGCAGCATAGGAATATCATTTCCTATCAAGAGTATGTCATCCATGTACAATACGAGGAAGACAACCTTACCCTCTGCCACCTTCTTATAGATACAAGGTTCATCTATATTTTTGATGAAGTCAAACTCTTTGACTACAACATCAAAGCAGATGTTCCAACTCCGCGATGCTTGTTTTAACCCATAAATGGATTTAAGCAGCTTGCATACCTTTCCGCTGCTCCCACTATCTACGAAGCCCTCTGGCTGAGTCATGTACACGCACTCTTCTAAATCACCGTTTAGAAAGGCGGTCTTAACATCCATTTGCCAGATTCATAGTCATGGTATGCAGCAATGGCAAGTAAGATCCGGATGGACTTAAGCATAGCCACTGGAGAAAAGGTTTCGTCATAGTCCACACCTGGACGTTGACGAAAACCCTTTGCTACAAGTCTAGCTTTGAAAGTCTCAACTTTTCCATCTACACCAAATTTCTTTTTAAAGATCCACTTGCTCCCAATGGGTTTTACCCCTTCAGGAGCATTTTCCAAAGTCCATACTTTGTTGGTGTACATGGATTCCATCTCAGATCGCATTGCATCCAGCCATTTCACAGAGTCACCACTCGTGGGCCTGCTCGAAACTAGTCGGGTCATCATCATCCATGATGCAGTCCTCGCTTCCACCATCAATGAGAAAGCCGTAGTATCTCTCAGGTGGACGAGAAACCCTACTAGATCGGCGGAGAGGCTGGGGTTCGTCGGGTACTACTGAATCCTCTGGTTCCACTAAATCTTCAGTTGCTGCAGTTTGTGTTGCTGGAACTTCTTCCAGTTCTACCTCTTCGCCACTAATTTCTTTTGTAAGAAATTCCTTTTCTAAAAAGGTGGCATGTCGAGAAACAAACACCTTTTGTTCCTCGCGATGGTAGAAAAGATATCCATGTGAATGTTTGGGATATCCCACAAACTTGCATAGAACTGACCGTGCCTCGAGTTTGTCTGGATTTTGCCTTTTGACATAGGCCGGACAACCCCATATCTTAACTCGTTTAAGACATGGTCTCTTCCCACTCCATATCTCATATGGTGTGGTAGGTACAGATTTAGTTGGAACTTGATTCAATAGGTATGCTGCTGTCTCCAGTGCATGCCCCCAGAAGGAAATAGGTAACTCAGCTGTACTCATCATAGAGCGCACCATATCTAATAGGGTGCGATTCCTTCGTTCCGATACACCGTTGTGCTGTGGTGTATAAGGAGGAGTAAGTTGAGAGAGAATCACATTCTCTTTTAGATAATCTAGGAACTCACTGCTTAAGTATTCACCTCCTCGATCAGATCGAAGAATCTTAATACTCTTGCCCGTTTGATTCTCTACTTCGTGCTTATATTCTCTGAATTTCTCAAAAGCTTCAGACTTGTGTTTTATCAGGAACACATATCCGAATCTTGAGAGATCGTCAGTGAATGTAATGAAGTAGGAAGAACCGTTCCTGGCATGCGTAGACATGGGACCGCATACATCACTATGTACCAGTCCTAAGAGTTCGGTAACTCTTTCTCCGTGTCCACTAAACGGAGCTTTGGTCATTTTTCCTTTGAGACATGAATGGCAAGTATCATAAGATGATAATTCGAACGAATTCAAATAACCATCTTTATGTAACTTAGCCAGTCGTGTCGCATTGATATGACCAAGTCTACAATGCCACAAGTAGGATTCGTTCATATCTGAACTTTTCCTCTTGTGTGTGTTTTGTATATTCAGAACTGTATTCTGATTTAGAATGAATATGCCATTATGTAACGAGCCTGATGCAATCAACTTTTGATTTAGGAATATGTTCATAACATTATCCTGTACTACAAAATTATATCCCTCTTTACTCAATAAAGAAACTGATATAATGTTGCACATCATGTTCGGTATATAATAGCACTCATTTAGAATCAGTGTATTACGACTTGGTAATACAAGGTGATATTCGCCAACTGCTTTGGCTACAATACTCGCACCGTTCCCTACTTGAACGGAATGATCACCTTTTCCCAGTTCTCTACCTTTACGTAGCCCATGTAACTGTTTACATATGTGGGATCCTGATCCGGTATCTAATACCCAGGACGTAGGGTGAACTGAGAAACAGTTCTCAATAACTAACACACCCGAAGAAGATGCATCAACATGCATGTTCTTTTGGGCGGCGTGAGAATCCAGATATTCTCCTGTTTCCTGTTCAGTCTTATAACTCTTATAAGAAAGAACGGGTCCAACATTCCCTAGCTCAGTACAATAATTAGGTTTAGTCAATACATCCATATTATTATCTTGATTATGGCCTGAAATGGTCGCTACCTGGAGAGAGAGAGAAGAAAACACTTTAGCGTATGCTCTTGCAAGATTAGATTGGTTATTATCTTATCTAATCAGGATGTCTCCCACTGTTTTTATCAAATCTACCTTAAAACCCTAAAAGGTAAGATTAGCCGGGATTAATTACACCCTACAATTTCGTCAATCTTTCAGCCAGATCAGTGTCGGTACTTTGAGGGAGGTTCCCCGTGCTATCGCACGGACCTAATTAAAGTAAACCTCGTTTTCCCAGAGGCGTAACCCCGTTAACACTTTTCTAGACACCTACTTGAATGACTAATTGTCCTGTGTAAAACTCTCCCAGGAGTAACTCTTACTCGCAGCGGGTATCGGGATCCAACTATCTCATAGGAGGTATGCAATCTCATTGCAAATTTCAACACTTGAAATTCCCGATAATATTTTGCCCCTAGCGATCTATGACCTTAGCTAAGTCAACAAACCATAAATCGCAAGTCAAGTTCAACCCGTACATTTCCCGATTGAATTAAATCCACCCGCACGACCCTTAACTGAGTCAACAAAGCCGCACGAATACCCTAATTCAATCACATCTCATGTTTTAGCAGATAAACATTACTTAGCTACCGTACACTATGCCTTAACTAAGTCAACAAACATAGCACGAATACTAAATAATATCTATCTGAAATGACGGAGGGCTACGCAGGTTTTTCAGAAAACCCTGAGCGTAATGAACTTGATATCGTCGTAGAATCGAGTGAAGTTTTGAAAAGGAGTGTTCTCGAGGCTTTTCTTAGTTTCGCTAAAGGGGTCACTCCCGGTGAAGGGATCGTCGGCCCTTTCCTTATCGAATAAGGTGCAGGATATATCATATATACCGCTGTGCAAAGCAAAACACTAAAAGCAATCAAAAGACAAACCACGTTTTGTAGCATCTGCCAGTTTTGCTAAAGGAGTCACTCCCGGTGAAGGGATCTCGGTCCTTTCCTCATCGAATAAGGTGCAGGATATATCGTATATATCACTGCGCAAAGTAAAACTGTAGCTAACCTTTTATAAAGTTTTTGATTCTACAACATCTTTAGGTTTCTTTTTTTTTATTAATCTCATTAATAAAAATCTCATCAGCTTATGCTTCCTAAGCATCACAGAAGAAACGAAAGCAGTAATATTTATATATCAGCATATATATATAGTATAAGCATTCGTCTCAGGCAGTAATATGATCTCATCACAGAACATTGCAGCAGAAGAACATATATGAAATATTGGATATACTAGGACGTCCGTGTTTTCAATACGAGCCTGTATAAAACACGGATTCCACGGTCGCGACGAATAGCCAAACCCACATCCCAAGACCCCTATGAGAGCGGCAAGTAACACTGCCAATTCTAGGGTTAGAAGACCCGGTCTCGACTCCTCGAGATGGCCTCCCACTGGACCCTAGAACCCGGTTACTTGTGCTCCCCTCCTTGGGTCTACCTAATGCGGAAAAGTAAATAATATACACTGGAGACAGCAACCGCAACCTGGAAGTGCCCCAAATAAAAGAATATTACATTACAAATGAATTTTACATGAATGAAAATAAAAACCCTCATCTCACATAAAACCCCCGGCTATTCAGAACGCGACGATCCAATATAACATATCACAGCAACACATAATATCACATATCATCAACGTAAGTAAATATGTGCATCCCAATTGTCGTTGAATCATATAGCAACGAAACCGGCGATATCACATATTACACTTACGGTCACAGAAAAGAAAGTGTAAAACTACAATATTTGGAATCCACAATCACTTTAGACATCGTAAATCCGAAATATCATATACTCCGTATTTCATGCCTAACTCTATGAATTCCACATATTGTATCACATTCCAGATAAATAAACAGTATTAAACTTTTCGAACGGATAATCAAACACCCAAAATTTCCTAAACTGCTCAACTCTTGAGCGGGGTTCAAATAATCCCAGAATATGTCACAGTACCGATGATCCAGCCGTAGAAGGGTCAAGCCAACGCCTCACATGTGGCACGCCGTACTGCCCCAAACCCGAAGGTTCAAAAGGCAGTTCAAGACGGTCACATAATCGAGTTAAGGTTTGTGTCTTCTAGAGGGTCCACCGCTTAACTTGTACAATTTTTCCAAAAGATTTAAACCCGAATAAATTTCAACACTTGAAAATTTGCCGTACCGGAAAACAGTAAGTTAATGATATCCGTTCAAATAGTTTAACAGTTTCTAAATATCCGGAAAAAAATACGAATTTAAAATTTCCGATCGAGTCTACTATTACAAAACAAACCCCAGAATTTTAAACACCTGGAACAGATTAAAAATACCCAGAATAGTCAGCAAGTACCTACGGTCAATACCATGAAGCCACGTGTCCCAATCCTACAGTCAGGCCGCGGAACCGCCGCGATATCCTTGTTCTTGCCGCGTTTCCGCGCTCGGTTGGTGGAATTGCGGGCACGTGTTTCATGGTAATTCTTAGAATTCCCTGCTGATTTTTTTACATATTTTTAATTCTGAAAAATCCCAAAATTTAAAAAATTTCCAGAGAGGGGTCAAGTTTCGTCGTTTCGGGTTCGATCGGAGTTTTAACTTCATAAACACATCGCCTAATGCTCTAGCTAGGCTCTGATACCACTGTAGGGTTCCTAGGCACTCTTGTGAAGGTTCAAAAGGCATCAAACATGCCCGGATTAAATTTTAGACGTGCCGAACAACCCAAAGCCGGGATCTTTGCTAGATTATTAGGGTTTAACATGCATTAAGATAACTTTTATCTAAGTGTGAGGGATTAAAACCTTTGTAGTACGCTCCTTCACTTCACAAGCTCCGAGTAGAAGTCCTTTTGCCGCGATCCACGATCTCCCGGACTCATGAGAGGCTCCACGACTCGAACGATCCATGCTAGCTCGAAGTATTCCAAATCTCCGATGATCTACCTTGAAGTTGCTTCGACTCAAGCTTTCTCACTCAAAAGAGTAGAACACACTAATCCCATGGGCTAGATGAGATGAGGATGAGAGAGTAGTGATTTTGCTTTCTTTTTAAATCATTTTCTCAATTTTTATCATCACTTTAGGATTTTCAAGAGAGCTTATCAAGAGAGAAAAAGAAGCTAATGGAAAATATATTCCTTGGATAATCCTTTTGTGATGAATAGAATATAAACCATATGATTGAATTATTAACCATGGTCAAGGATGAGTGGCTAAAAATGAGTAGAGAATAAACTAGGGTTAGGGTTTGGTTGAGTTAAGAATGTGTCATCAACAAATATCTTAAACATGACAAAAGAATAAAGCTTCTAGAATGTGCATGAAGCTACTAACCCAAATCAAACCCTAACCTCAATTAATCATCCTTAAACATGTTTAACAATTAATCATATCATGTCACAATAATATATATCACATATATATCATATATTTGCAACAAAAGAAAATAATACAATTAACATATATCGCATATATATCAATGTATCATCCACTGAGAAAATGAAATAATAAAGTGAGCCAATATTAGATAATGTAATAATATATCATATATATTATTATACATTAAATCATCGAATCAACACTTGATCCGACGATCCGGCTATATCGAATATAACCGACTAATATATCATGTACCGATTCATCGAATCAACACTTGATCCGATGACCCGGTTCATATCCATATATCGCGAGAATATAATACGGTATCCCATATCGCATTATTCACGCTCCTGCGCATATCACATATGTGCCACTACTCCGTTTCGCCTGAGCCAAGAAACCTCTGTGTAGGACTCTAAAGAATCGTCAATACGCCGGTAGCAGGTGATGATCATATCAAACACCCACAAGCTGCAAGCGGTCAGCTAAACGTAACAGCCACCCAGGTATTGAGCGATCAGAAGATCAACAAGCTAGCCTGTGCGTTCTCCTGTGAATCCGATCAGTAACACTCCCGTACAGTCCGGTCTGTTCGTCTGATATGTCGCATATCAAGTCTAGGGGTGGTATACGTCAGACCCCAGTAACCGATAAGTCGTGTCGATGTATGGCTCATAACGGGTCGAGAAACTACTAGTAACACTTACCAGTAAATCTCTATATCAGCCCTGGCCAGGGACTTCCAGTTATAGCCAATCGAACACAGCACAACATCAACTCCCTATACCGGGAGAGACGAATCCCCTCCTATCGCTCATTGCCTCCAAGTGATTCGGGACTGTACCCAAAAGCCACCGTTTTGCACGCCCTCTTGGACGTGGTAAGGTGGAAATCAAAGCACAGTGGGAATCACACAAGACTCTATGACGATCTCGGGTCTACAGACTACCCTGTACCAGTGTCACCGGAGAACTGCCATCTGACGTGTGGTATAGCACCATCTGGGAGTTCTCGGCGAGTCCGTCCAGTGTACCCAGTCTTTACTGAGCACCCGTATACCATCCTTGATGTCCAACACCGATGGATATGGGATCATCCATCGCCCATCATATGGGTCAAGATGCGTATACGCTAGTCTACTCTGGTGTATCGATGCCCTGTCTCGATATACCCTCGACTAGGAACAGTTATAGGATGTACTCATCGACTACCGCGGCCCCACTAGTATGATCTCATCATAGTCCCAGTAGTCGAGTACAGATCCTAAGGGCATTATCAACATGTGAGAGTAAAACAGTAAACCAATACAAGTCAACATGTTAAGATAAAGTGAAACCAAATAGCATACTATCATGACGAGCAAGAAAGTCATCTCTATATATAACCAAGCATCCATTATAATATACATCATATGTACAACAATGGCCTCTAGGGCATATACATAACTAACACCACTGAGCACCCGTATATCATCTCTGATGTCAAACACCAATGGATATGGGATCATCCATCGCCCATCTGTATGGGTCGAGAAGGTATACGCTAGTCTACTCTGGTATATCGATGCCCCGTCTCGATACACCCATGACTAGGGACTTTGAAGGATGTACTTATGGACTACCATGTCCCCACTAGTATGATCCGCATCATAGTCCAGGTAGTCAAGTACACATCCTAAGGGCTTTACCAACATGTAACAGAGAGACAATCAGTATACACGTTAAGGTAAAGTGTAACCAGATAGCATACTATCATGTCGAGCAAGAAAGGCCTCCCTATATATGTCCCAGCATCCACTACAATATACATCCAATGTACAGTAACGGCCTCTAGGGCATACATATAACTAACAATCTCCCACTTGCACTAGGGCCATCTGTAGCAGTGGTTGTAGTATCTCATACTCAACCATCCCATAAAAGTCTCTCTCTGGGAATAGGCCTTCGTGAGTGGACCCGCCGTGTTATCCTCTGAGTCTACTCTCCAAACTTCGATCACCCTGGAGATCAACCATCTCCATGATCAGGTGACACTGCCTTAGAATATGTCTGGATCACTGATGGGACCGGCGTTCCTCGGCATAAACCACAACTCCATTGTCTCACAATAGTTGGAACGTAGTTCATCTCATGAACCAATATACACCCAGACTGCCTCTTTGGTAGCATCTTAAGTAGCGATGTATCCTGCCTTTATCGTCTAGTATGCCACGGTATATAGCTTGGAACTCTTCCAACATACCGTCCCTTTACTGAGGGTAAAGACAATGCCTGTGACTGACATTCAGTCGCCTTTGTCACCCTGGAACCCTTCCAGTGATTCTCCCCAGGATCGATTGATACCATCTCACTATAACTAGTGAGTATCCTAACATCCAATTAGATCTATCTCATAGATCCAAAGCTTCGGATTCATTAGGTATCACTTTGATCCTATATGGAAAATCATTGTGATAAGCGGAGATTGACCGCGCGTAGCATAAGAAGCTTCTTCCCCATCAAGAGTATGTCATCCACGTACTCTACGAGGATCATCACAATACTCCCTACTACCTTTTTGTTTATACAAGGTTCATCTACCATTTTGATGATGTCAAACACTTTAACTACTTCATCAAAACTTACATTCCAACTCCGCGATGCCTGCTTTTTCCAATAAAGCATCTTGTCCACGTTTCCGCTGCTCCCACTGTCTATGAGGCCCTCTGGCTGTGTACTTACAGACGTTCTCTTCTAAAACATCATTTAGAAAAGCTGTCATGACACCCAACCACCAGAGATCGTAGTCATGGTATGTAGCCGTGGCAAGTAGGATCTGGATGGACTTAAGCATAGCCACTGGAAAAGGTTTCATCATTATCCACGCCTGGTTGATGACGAAAACCTTTAACAAGTCTAGCTTTGAAAGTCTCAACTTTTCCATCTACACCAAGTAATCTTCTCAAGGTATACTTGCTCCTGATGGGGATTTAACCCTTCAGATATAGCAACCAAAGTCCATACTTTGTTGGTGTATATGGATTCCATCTCAGATCACTAAGCATCCAGCCATTCTTACAGAGTCTTACTCCTGATGGCCAGCTCGAAACTGGTTGGGTCATCATCTCATGATGCAATCCCCGCTCCCACTGTCATTGAGAAACCGAAGTATCTCTCAGGTGGGTGAGGAACCCTACTAGATCGGCGGAGAGGCTGAGATTCGTTGGTAACTATTGAATCCTTCGGTTTTATCAAATCATGTGCTGTAGTTTGTATAGCTGGAACATTTCCAGTTATACATAACAGATCTTCCCTTGAGCTTATCCGGATTTTGCTTTTAGACATAGGCCGGACAACCCCAATTCTTAACTAGCTTAAGACATGGGCTCTACCCCTTCCATATCACATATGAAGTGGTAGGCAACTGATTTGAATTTGAACCCTTTTCAATAGGTATGCAGCTTCTCAAGTGCATAACTCCCAAAAGGAAATAGGTATCTCAATAGTACTCATCATAGAGCACACCTTATCATATAGGGTGTGATTGCTCCGCCCCGATATACCATCGTGCTATGGTGTATACATAGGAGTAATGCTGAGAGAGAATCTCATTCTCCTTTAGAATAGTCCAGGATTTCCGTGCTCAAGTATTCTCCTCCTTGATCTCATCATAGGACATAATACTTATACCCGTATTTTTGGTTCTTTACTTCTAACTTATATTCTGTGAATATCTCAAAAGGTTCGGACTTGTGTTTCAACAGGAACATAGGTCTGAATCTTGAGAGAATATCAGAGAATGTAATGAAGTACAAAGAACCGGTCTTGGCATTTGTAGACAGGAGACCTTACATACATCATCATGTATCAGTCCCAAGAGTTCATTAACTCTTTCTCTATTTCCAATAAACAGGGCTATGGTCATCTTTTCTTTGTGACACGACTGGCAAGTTTCACAAGATGTAAATTCAAACTGATTTAAATATGCATCTACATGTAACTTCATCTAGTCGGGTCGCATTGATATGACCTAGTCTACAATGCCTCAAGAGGGATTCGTTCATTTCTGAACTCTTCCTCTTGTGTGTGTTCTGTATACTAAGAACTGTAGTTTGATTTAGAACATCAATGCTTTTAGATAACGTGCCTGAACCGATCAACTTTTGATATAGGAAATGTTCAAAACATTATCCAACAATACAAAATTTTATCATTTCTTTACTGATAAAGAGACTGATATGATTTTGTATATCAGGTTCGGTATCTAATAACATTCGTTCAGAATCAATGTATTGGTAATACAGGGTGACAGTGACCAACAGACTTGGCTGCAACTCTTGCCCCGTTTTCTGCCTCATGAAACTTATCACCCGTTCTCAGTTTTTCTACCCTTTTTTAGCCCTATGTAACAGATTACATATCTGGGATCCAGATCCGGTATCATATACCCAGGATGCGGAGGATTCTGAGAAACAGTTCTTTGTAATGAACACACCCGAAGATGATGCATCAGCATGCACTCTCTTCGTTTGGGCGGCACGGGAATTCTGGTAATCCCCAATTTCCTGCTCTGTCTTATAACAATTATAAGTTGGAGCGGGACCAACGTTCCCCAGCTCAGTATAACAAGCGGGTTCGGTCAATATTCCGTATTATTATCTTGATTAAGGCGTGATATGGTCGCTACCTGGAGAGAGAGAGAAGAAAACACTCAGCGTGCGCTCTTGCAAGAATAGATTGGTTTTATTTTATCTAATCAGGATGGCTCCCACTACTTTTTATCAAATCTTCCTTCAAACCCTAAAAGGAAAGACTAGCCGGGATTAATTACACACTACAAGTTCGCCAATCTTTCAGCCAGGCCAGTGTCGGTACTTTGAGGGAGGTCCCCCGTGCTTTCGCACGAACCTAATTAATGTAAACCTCGTTTTCCCAGAGGCGTAACCCCGTTGACACCTTTCTAGACACCTACTTGATTAGCTAATTGCAATGTGTAAAACTCTCCCAGGAGTAACTCTTACTCGCAGCGGGTATCGGGATCCAACTATCTCATAGAAGGTATGCAATCTCATTGCAAATTTCAACACTTGAAATTCCCGATAATATTTTGCCCCTAGCGTCCTATGACCTTGACGGAGGTCAACAAACCATAGGCTACTAGTCAAGTTCAACCCGTCATTTCTTGATTGAATTAAACCCACCCGCACGACCCTTGACGGAGGTCAACAAGGCCGCACGACTACCCTAATCCAATCTGCATCATATGCATAAGCAGATAAATACTAGTTAGCTACCGCACACTACGCCTTGACGGAGGTCAACAAACGTAGCACGAATACTAAGTAGGACTTATCTGAAATGACGGAGGGCTACGACAGGTTTTTCTGAAAACCTATTGCGTAATGAACTTGATATCGTTATAGAATCAAATGATTTTAAAATGGAGTGCTTTTGAGGCTTTTCCAGTTTTGCTAAAGGAGTCACTCCCGGTGAAGGGATCGTCGGTCCTTTCCTCGTCGAATGAGGTGCGGGATATATCACATATATCACTGTGCAAAGCAAAAACTCTTAAAAGCAATCAAAAGACAAACCGAGTGTATAGCATCTGCCAGTTATTGCTAAAGGAGTCACTCCCGGTGAAGGGATCTCGGTCCTTTCCTTATCGAATAAGGTGCAGGATATATCATATATACCTCTGTGCAAAGCAAGAACTGTAGCTACCTGTTTTATTTTGAAATTCGATTCTACAACATCTTTAGGTTTCTTTTCTTTCATTAATCACATTATTGAAGTCCCATCATTTAAGTACCTAAACATCACAGATAAATACGACGTACACTTATGCCATCCGCATTCGCCTTGATGTCCCCTCATGCACCGTTAGGTTAGGTAACTAACGGCAGAGCGGGGCAGGGCTAGCGCGGGTGTAAAACATAAGTAACGTCTATATAATATATCATATATACTATATACTGTATCTATCACAGAACATCACATGATCACATCACAGATATCGCAGCAGAAGAAACATATGAAATATTGGATATACTAGGACGTCCGTGTTTTCAATACGAGCCAGTATAAAACACGGATTCCACGGTCGCGATGAATAGCTAAACCCACACCCCTAGACCCCTACGAGAGCGGCAAGCAACCCTACCAATTCTAGAGTTAGGAGACCCGGACTCGACTCCTCGAGATGGTCTCCCACTGGACTCCAGAACCCGGTTACTTGTGCTCCCCTCCTTGGGTCTATCCTAGTGCAGAAAAGTAAATAATATACAAATGGTGACATCATCCGCAACCTGGAAGTGCCCCAATAAAAGAATATTACATACAAGTTTTTACATGAATGAAAATGAAAAACACTCATCTCACATAAAAAACCCCGGCTATTCAAACACGACGATCCAATATAATATATCCAGCAACACATAACATCACATGTCATCAACGTAAGTAAATATGCGCATCCCAATTGTCGTTGACATATAGCAACGAAACCGGCGATATCACATATTACACTTACGGTCACAGAAAAGAAAGTGTAAAACTACAACAGTTGGAATCCGCAATCTGCATAGACATCGCATGCCTAATCAAATGAATACCTTAGACATCACATGCCTAACAATTATAAACCCCGCATTTTAGTCTCAAAATCGAAAACTCTTTTCAATATCAAGTCGGGCAATTCAACAAGATTCCCGACATCCTGATCGAATGCTCGTCGCAAACTTCAGTAGACGGCCGCACCCCCGATACCGTCGACGAAGTGCACCAAGGCGGAACACCGCTGCCGCGAGCACCCGAACGGCTGCTTTCGGCGACGGGGTTCTCCTACAGTCACTTGGTCGGGGCAATGGGTTGAGGTTGTCTATTAAGTTTACCCGGCGAGTATCCGCGTACGCTACGTGATTGCGACGGACTTTTGATCACATCAAAATTCCGTGGCAACCGATCAAGTGAGACTAAACTGCTATGTTTATAACATTCATTCAGTTATCTCATAACTTTTTGTGGATTCCAATTATTGTATCCCATTCCAGATAAATAGAAAATGTTAAACTTTTCGATCGAACATTCAAACACCCAAGTTTTCCCGATACAGATCAACACATGAAACGAGTCTAAAAATATTCAGTTCGTGCCTCAGTACCAACGATCCAGCCGTAGAAGGGTCAAGCCAACGCCTCACATGTGGCACGCCGTACTGTCCCAAACCCGAAGGTTCAAAGGGCAGTTCAAGACGGTCACATAATCGAGTTAAGGTTTGTTGTCTTCTAGAGGGACCATCGCGTTACTTGCACTACTTAGAACGTCTTTAAACCACAGAAAAATCCAACACTTGGAAATTTCCCGACAGGGGAAAAAGTGGCTATTTATATCCGGTCGAACTTTTTAACATATTCAAAAATTATCCGGAATCCACATAGACAAAATCTGATAATCCGATCGAATCATCGAATCCCCAATACAATCCCAGAACACTCAACTCTTGAGTCAAATTAAAAATTCCCAGAAAATACAGCATTAAAGTTTAAGAGTTACTGTGCAAAAAGTACTGGGAGAAGGGACCAACTTGCCGCGGAACTGCCGCATTAGCCATGCTAATGCCGCGGTTCCGCCGCACTGTAGTGGAATCATGATCTCGTTTTTCACAGTTTTTCTTAGAAAACCCTGCTGAATTCTCTGCATATTTTTAATATTGAAAAATCCACATTTTCAAAAATTGGACAGAGAGTGGTCTCGGATTAGGGTTTCGGGTTCGTTCGGGTTTCAAACTTCGTCTACGCATCGCCTAAGGCTCTAGCTAGGCTCTGATACCACTGTAGGGTTCCTAGGCACTCTCAAGAGGTCTCACAAGGCATCAACCATGCCAATTTCAAATTTTACGGGTGCCGAGAAACCCTAATACGGATCGTTAACTAGATATTTAGGCAAAAAAGAAACTAGTTAACAACTTAACTAAATTGTAAACGGAAATACAACCTTTGTAGATCTGGTTCTCCACCTCCATGGCGCCGCGATGAAGTCTCCTCGCTGTACAAATCGGATCTTGGGCTCTAGCGTCGGCTTCATCGGAGAAAAAGCGGGCTAGGTCATCGACGACGATGCCGAAGATGATCTACGTCGAGGCATCGCTAGATCAAGCTCCAACTTCACCAAGTCAAGAAAACTTGTGAAGGAAACACCCTATACTACTTGGAAAGAGGTAGAGGATGAAGAAATAGGAGGTGGGTTCACTTTAGAATTGGATTTCTCACTTATATGCTCAACTTGCCATTAATGAAGACAAGCTTTTTCTTCAAGTGAATAAGAAGAAGAAGAAGCAAGAATATGATGAATATTATGATAAGTTTTTTCAAAAGAATAATAAAATGATTCTTATCATAATATTAACCATGGTAATGTGTAGAGAAATAACTAAGGTTAAATGAATGGTTAGGGTTTAGGAGATGAAGACAAAAGAGTCACTTTGGTCAAAGTTGCATGAAGCTTCAAGAAGCATCATGAATGAAAGAAACCCTTATGCTTTCATTTCTCATTTCTTTTAATCCAAAATAAATAGAGATATATGAATGAATGAATAAGAAATAAAACCCTAACCATTTACTTAACCAAGGTTTAACTCTTTACATAAACCCTAGCAATCTTGCATCATCAAACATGATACAATCAAGTGAGAAAATCCTTTTAAAGTGAACCGATACTAGTCAATGCAAAGTAATATATCAAATATATAATTATGCATTAAATCATTAAATCAACACTTGATTCAATGATCCGGTCATATCATATATATAACCGACTAATATCAACAGTAACAACTTATCGAATCAACACTTGATCCGATAACCCGGCTATATCGCATATAACCGATCAATGTCACATATCGCGAGAATCGAATACAGTATCTCATACTGGTATCATTCTCGGTCCCGCACATATCTCATATGCGCTCCTATTTCGTTTCGCTTGAGCCAGGAAACCTCTATGTAGGACTCTAAAGACTCGTCAATACGCCGGCAGCAGATGATGATCATATCAAGCACCCACAAGCCGCAAGCGGTCTGCTAAACGTAACGGCCACCCGGGTATTGAGCGATCAGAAGATCGACGAGCAAGCCCGCTCACACTCCAGTGAATCCAACCAGTAACACTACCGTACAGTCCGGTCTGATCGTCTGATATGTCGCATATCTCGCCTAGGGGTGGTAAACGTCAGACCCCAATAGCTTGATAAGTCGTGTCGATATGAGGTCTATAACAATTCGAGAAACTACTGGTAACACTTACCAGTAAATCTCAGCAACCCTGGCCAGGGATTTCCGATTATAGCCAATCGAACACAGCGCAACATCAACTCCCTATACCGGGAGAGACGAATCCCCTCCTATCGCTCATTGCCTCAATGTGATTCGGGACTGTACCCAAAAACCACCGTTTTGCACGCCCTCTTGGACGTGGTAAGATGGAAATCAAAGAACAGTGGGAACCACACAAGACTCTATGACGATCTCGGTTCAACAGACTACTCTGTACCAGTGTCACCAGAGAACTGCCATCTGACGTCAGGTTTAATACCATCTGGGAGTTCTCGGCGAGTCCGTCCAGTGTACCCAATCTCCACTGAGCACCCGTATATCATCTCTGATGTCAAACACCAATGGATATGGGATCATCCATCGCCCATCTGTATGGGTCGAGAAGGTATACGCTAGTCTACTCTGGTATATCGATGCCCCGTCTTGATACACCCACGACTAGGGACTTTGAAGGATGTACTTATGGACTACCATGTCCCCACTAGTATGATCCGCATCATAGTCCAGGTAGTCAAGTACACATCCTAAGGGCTTTACCAACATGTAACAGAGAGACAATCAGTATACACGTTAAGGTAAAGCGTAACCAGATAGCATACTATCATGTCGAGCAAGAAAGTCTTCCCTATATATGTCCCAGCATCCACTACAATATACATCCAATGTACAGTAACGGCCTCTAGGGAATACATATAACTAACAAGAATTGCATCATTGATAATGATGAGCCGACTAGCTTCCAGTAGGCCATTCAGAGCGTTGACTCGGTAAAATGGCTGGATGCAATGCGGACCGAAATGGAGTCCATGTATACCAACAAAGTATGGACTTTGGACGTTGCTCCAGATAGGGTAAAACCCGTAGGATGCAAGTGGATCTTCAAGAGGAAGATTGGTGTAGATGGACAGGTTGAGACCTATAAGGCTAGACTTGTTGCAAAGGGTTTTCGTCAAAAACCTGGTTTGGACTATGACGAAACCGTTTCTCCAGTGGCTATGCTCAAATCCATTTGGATCCTTCTTGCCATTGTTGCCTTCCGCGATTATGAGATTTGGCAGATGGATGTAAAGACCGCTTTTCTAAATGGAAATTTAGAGGAGTGTGTCTATATGGACTAGCCAGAGGGTTTCATTCAGAGTGGGAGCAGCGGGAAGGTGTGCAAGTTGCTTAAGTCCATTTATGGACTAAAGCAGGCATCGCGGACTTGGAACATATGTTTTGATGAGACGGTCAAAGATTTTGGCTTTATCAAAAATCCAGATGAACCATGCATCTATAGTAAAATTGTAGCACGAACTGTCGTATTCCTCGTTTTATACGTGGATGACTTTCTCTTGTTAGGAAATGATATTCCTATGCTACAATCTGTCAAAGGGTTCTTGTCACACAGGTTCTCCATGAAAGACCTGGGTGATGCCTCTTACATTCTGGGGATCCGAATCCATCGTGATAGATCCAAGAGGATATTAGGACTTTCACAGTCTACATCGATACCATACTGAAAAGATTCAGTACGGAAGATTCCAAGCGCGGTAATCTACCGGCTTGTCATGGGATCACCCTCTGTAAAGAGATGTCTCCCAAGACTGATTAGGAAGGGGATCGCATGTCTATTATACCCTACGCTTCTGCGGTAGGATCTCTAATGTATGCGATGTTGTGTACCAGACCAGATGTAGCTTATGCACTGAGTGTGGTAAGCCGGTATCAGTCAATCCCTGGGGAGAAGCACTGGATAGCGGTAAAGAACATTCTGAAGTACTTGAGAAGGACTAAGGACATGTTTTTGGTTTACGGCGTAAAAGACCTCCAGATGGAGGCCTTTGCTGACTCTGACGTGAGGTATAATACCATCTGGGAGTTCTCGGCGAGTCCGTCCAGTGTACCCAGTCTTCACTGAGCACCCGTATATCATCTCTGATGTCAAACACCAATGGATATGGGATCATCCATCGCCCATCTGTATGGGTCGAGAAGGTATACGCTAGTCTACTCTGGTATATCGATGCCCCGTCTCGATACACCCACGACTAGGGACTTTGAAGGATGTACTTATGGACTACCATGTCCCCACTAGTATGATCCGCATCATAGTCCAGGTAGTCAAGTACACATCCTAAGGGCTTTACCAACATGTAACAGAGAGACAAACAGTATACACGTTAAGGTAAAGAGTAACCAGATAGCGTACTATCATGTCGAGCAAGAAAGTCCTCCCTATATATGTCCCAGCATCCACTACAATATACATCCTATGTATAGTAATGGCCTCTAGGGCATACATATAACTAACATTACCAGTAGTTTCTCGACCCGTTATGAGCCTCATATCGGCACGACTTATCGGTTATTGGGGTCTGACGTTTACCACCCCTAGACTTGATATGCGACATATCAGACGAACAGACCGGACTGTACGGTAAGTGTTACTGGTTGGATTCACAGGAGTGTGAGCAGGTTAGCTCGTCGATCTTCTGATCGCTCAATACCCGGATGGCCGTTACGTTTAGCAGACCGCTTGCGGCTTGTGGGTGCTTGATATGATCATCATCTGCAACCGGCGTATTGAAGAGTCTTTAGAGTCCTACACAGAGGTTTCCTGGCTCAAGCGAAACGAAATAGGAGCGAATATGAGATATGTGCAGGACCGAGAATGATGCGTGTATGTGATACCGCATTTCATTCTCGCGATATATGTTTCGATTGGTTATATTCGATATGACCTAGTTATCGAATCATTGATTCGATAAATCGATACATTGGATTCTAGTCGGTTATGTGCGACATGACCGGATCATTGAATCAAATGTTGATTTAATGATTTAATGTATAATTATATATTTGATATATTGCATTGCATTAACTAGTATTGGTTCACTTTATATGGATTTTCTCACTTGATGTGCAAGAAGTATATGTGATATACTTTTGTGCACATATTTGTATCATGTTTGATGATACTTGATCTTTGTGTTAAGTGTAAAGAATTAAAACCATGGTTAAGTGTTGATTAGGGTTTTGCATATTCATTTATTTATTTATTTATTTATTTGAAAAGGATTATGATGAGAATGGTGGCTTTCTTTGTTTTAAGTTGAAGCTTCATGAAGCTTTGACTTTTGTAACCATTCTTGTCTTCATGCTTAACCCTAACTCATCCAAGTAACCATGGTCTATCCTCTACACTTAACTATAGTTAGCTTATGATAAGTATTGAATTATTATTCATTTTATCTCAACACTTATCATATTCTAGCTTCATCTTCTCCTTCTTCTTCAAGATAGAAACCTTGATGCCATCAATGGCAACTTGAGTTCTAGTGAGAGAAATCCAATTCTAAAGTGAACCCACCTCCTATTTCTTCACCCTCTACCTCTTGCCAAGTTGTTTTGGGTGTTTTCTTCACAAGTTTCACAACTTTGTAAAGTCGGAGCTTGAACTTGTGATGCCTCGACGTAGATCGTCTTTGACACGAAGCCGACGGCCTAGCTCGCCCGTTTCTCCGATGAAGCCGACGATTGAGTTCGGGATTCATGATGGACAGCGAGAGGACACCCACGTGGAGCTAAGGAAGTGGAGAACCGGATCTACAAAGGTTGTAGCCTCTCTCCTTTAGTTAAAGTGTTAACTAGATTCGTATTTCGCCTAGAATTCTAGCGGATGATCCGTATTAGGGTTTCTCGGCACCAATAAAATTTGAAATTGGCATGGTTGATGCCTTGTGAGACCTCTATAGTGTGCCTAGGAACCCTACAGTGGTATCAGAGCGAGGTTAAAGCCTTAGGCGAAGTCTAGACGGAGTTTGAAGTCCGAACGAACCGAAACCCTAACTCACAAAATGCTCTCTGTACATTTTCTAAAATCTGGGATTTTTCCAAATTAAAAATATGCAGAAAAATCAGCAGGTGATTCTAAGAGTTACTGTGAAATTCGACAGCCCAAATCCACCAAGTCGCCGCGGTTCCGCGGCATGAGCATAGCTCATGCGGCGGTTCCGCGGCCGTACGGCCTCATTAAACAATGAATTCTGCACAGTAATTCTTATTTTCCAGTACTGGTTTTCCTGGGAATTTTTAAAATTTATTCAAGAGTTGCATTTTCTGGGGTTGTTTTGGAGCTTCGATAGTTCGATCGGATTATCAAATTTCGTCTATGTGTTTTTCCGGATATTTTAAGAATATGTTAAAAAGTTTCGACCGGATGAAAATACCCAACTTTTCCCCTGCCGGAATGTTTCCAAGTGTTGGATCTTTCTATGGTTTAAAGACGTTCTGAGTAGTGCAAGTAACGCGATGGTCCCTCTAGAAGACAACAAACCTTAACTCGATTATGTGACCGTCTTGAACTGCCCTTTGAACCTTCGGGTTTGGGGCAGTACGGCGTGCCACATGTGAGGCGTTGGCTTGACCCTTCTACGGCTGGACCGTTGGTACTGAGGCATGAAATGAATGTCTTTGAACTTATTTCATGTGTTGATCGGTGTCGGGAAAACTTGGGTGTTCGAATGTTCGATCGGAAAGTTTAATATATTCTATTTATCCGGAATTGGATACAATAATTGGAATTCACAAACAGTTATGAGATAACTGGATGAATGTTATAAATCTAGCGGTTTAGTTTCACTTGATATTGAAAAGAGTTTTCGATAATGAGACTAAAATGCGGGGTTTATAACTGTTAGGCATGTGATGTCTAAGTATTTCATTTGATTAGGCATGTGATGTCTAAAGAGGTTGCGGATTCCAACTGTTGTAGTTTTACACTTTCTTTTCTGTGACCGTAAGTGTAGTATGTTCATATCGCCGGTTTCGTTGCTATACGTCAACGACAATTGGGGTATACATACTTACTTACGCTGATGACATGTGTTGTTATGTGTTGCTGGATATGTTATATTGGATCGTCGTGTTTGAATAGCCGGGGGTTTTTATGTGAGATGAGTGTTTTTCATTTTCATTCATGTAAAAACTTGTATGTAATATTCTTTTATTTGGGGCACTTCCAGGTTGCGGAAGTTGTCACCTTTTGTATATTATTTACTTTTCCTCATTAGGATAGACCCAAGGAGGGGAGCACAAGTAACCGGGTTCTGGGGTCCAGTGGGAGACCATCTCGAGGAGTCGAGTCCGGGTCTCCTAACCCTAGAATTTGCAGGGTTGCTTGCCGCTCTCGTAGGGGTCTAGGGGTGTGGGATTGGCTATTCATCACGACCGTGGAATCCGTGTTTTATACTGGTTCGTATTGAAAACACGGACGTCCTAGTATATCCAATATTTCATATGTTTCTTCTGCTGCGATATCTGTGATGTGATAATGTGATGTTCTGTAATGGATACAGTATATGATATATATGATATATTATATAGACGTTACTTATGTTTTACACCCGCGCTAGCCCTGCCCCGCTCTACCGTTAGTTACCTAACCTAACGGTGCACGAGCGGACATCGAGGCGAATGTGGATGGCATAAGTGTACGTCGTATTTATCTGTGATGTTTAGGTATTTAAATGATGGGACTTCATTAATGTGATTAATGAAAGAAAAGAAACCTCAGATGTTGTAGAATCAAATTTTAAATAAAAAAGGTAGCTACAGTTCTTGCTTTGCATAGCGGTATATATGATATACCCTGCACCTGATTCGATGAGGAAAGGACCGAGATCCCTTCACCGGGAGTGACTCCTTTAGCGATAACTGGCAGATGCTACACACTCGGTTTGTTTTTGATTGCTTCTATAGTTTCTGCTTTGCACAGTGATATATATGATATATCCCGCACCTCATTCGACGAGGAAAGGGCCGACGATCCCTTCACCGGGAGTGACCCCTTTAGCAAAACTAGAAAAGCCTCAAAATCACTCCATTTCAAAACTTCATTTGATTCTACAACGATATCAAGTTCATTACGCAATAGGTTTTCAGAAAAACCTGTCGTAGCCCTCCGTCATTTCAGATAAGTACTAGTTAGTATTCGTGCTGCGGTTGTTTGGCATGCGTCAAGACGTAGTGTACGGTAGCTAACTAGTGCTTATCTGCTAGCATACGATGCAATTGGATTAGGGTATTCGCACGGCGTTGTTTGGCATGCGTCAAGGGTCGTGCGGGTGGGTTTAATTCAATCAAGAAATGTACGGGTTGAACTTGACTAGCGGACTATGGGTTGTTTGGCATGCGTCAAGGTCATAGCACGCTAGGGGCAAAATATTATCGGGAATTTCAAGTGTTGAAATTTGCAATGAGATTGCATACCTTCTATGAGATAGTTGGATCCCGATACCCACTGCGAGTAAGAGTTACTCCTGGGAGAGTTTTACACATTACAATTAACCGATCAAGTAGGTGTCTAGAAAGGTGTTAACGAGGTTACGCCTCTGGGAAAACGAGGTTTACATTAATTAGGTTCGTGCGAAAGCACGGGGGACCTCCCTTAAAGTACCGACACTGGCCTGGCTGAAAGATTGGCGAACTTGTAGTGTGTAATTAATCCCGGCTAGTCTTTCCTTTTAGGGTTTGAAGGAAGATTTGATAAAAAGCAGTGGGAGCCATCCTGATTAGATAAGATAATAACCAATCTGATCTTGCACGAGCATACGCTAAAGTGTTTTCTTCTCTCTCTCTCCAGGTAGCGACCATTTCATGCCCTAACAAAGATAATAATATGGATGTATTGACCAAACCCGCATGTTATACTGTGCTGGGGAACGTTGGTTCCGTTCTTTCCTATAAGAGTTATAGGAATGAAAAGGATATAGGGGAATATCAGGATTCCCTTGCCACCCGAATGAAGAAAGTATATGATGATGCATTTTCTTCGGGTGTGTTCGTTACAGAGAACTGTTTCTCCATTTGCTCTACGTCCTGGGTATTAGATACCGGGTCGGGATCCCATATATGTAATCAGTTACATGGGCTTAGGAAAGGTAGAGAACTTGGAGAAGGTGATAAAGACATTAGAGTTGGAAATGGTGCAATTGTTGCAGCTAAGACTGTCGGGGAATATCACCTAGAATTACCAACTGGTAATACATTGGTTCTGAACGAATGCTATTACATGCCGAACCTGATATGCAACATTATATCGGTTTCTTTATTGAGTAAAGAGGGATATAATTTTGTATTACAGGATAATGTTGTGAACATTTTCCGTAACCAAAAGTTGGTTGGATCAGGCACGTTGTGCAATGGCATTTATGTTCTAAACCAATCAACAGTTCTGAGCATAACTAACACACACAAGAGGAAGAGTTCTGAACTGAACGAATCCTTCTTGTGGCATTGTAGACTGGGTCACATCAATACGACACGACTAGCTAAGTTGCATAAAGATGGATATTTAAATCCGTTTGAATTTTCATCTTATGACACTTGCCAGTCATGTCTCAAAGGCAAGATGACCAAAACTCCGTTTACGGGACACGGAGAAAGAGTTACTGAACTCCTGGGACTGATACATAGTGATTTATGCGGTCCCATGTCTACACATGCCAGGGATGGTTCTTCGTACTTCATTACATTCACTGACGATCTCTCTAGATTCGGATATGTGTTCCTGATGAAACACAAATCAGAAGCTTTTGAGAGATTTAGAGAATATAAACAAGAAGTCGAGAACCAAACCGGAAAAAGGATTAAAATCCTACGATCTGATCGAGGAGGGGAATACTTGAGCAATGAATTCCTGGACTTCCTAAAAGAGAATGGGATTCTCTCTCAGCTGACTCCTCCATATACACCACAGCACAACGGTGTATCTGAACGGAGAAACCGCACCCTATTAGATATGGTGCGCTCAATGATGAGTACAGCTGAGTTACCTATTTCCTTCTGGGGATATGCGCTTGAGACAGCCATGGACCTAATGAATAGAGTTCCTACCAAATCAGTGCCTACCACTCCATATGAGATATGGAAAGGGAAGAGACCACATCTTAATTATATTAAGATATGGGGTTGTCCAGCCTATGTCAAAAGACAAAATCCGGACAAACTCGAGGCAAGATCTGTCTTATGTAAGTTTGTAGGATATCCCAAAAATTCACAAGGGTATATCTTCTACCACCCCGAGGAACAAAAGGTGTTTGTTTCTCGACATGCCACATTCTTAGAAAAAAGTTTTCTTATGAAACAGATAAGTGGCATTGAGGTAGAACTGGAAGAAGTTCCAGCGACACAGACTACAACAGAAGATTTGGTTGAACCAGAGGATTCCGTAGTTCCCGATGAACCCCAGCCACTCCGCTGATCTAGTAGGGTTCCTCGCCAACCTGAGAGATACTACGGTTTTCTCATGGATGGAGGGAGCGAGGATTGCATCATGGAGGATGATGACCCAACTAGCTTCGAGCAGGCCATCACGAGTAGGGACTCAGTGAAGTGGCTGGATGCTATGCGGTCCGAGATGGAATCCATGTACACCAACAAAGTATGGACTTTGGAAGTTGCTCCTTAAGGGGTAAAACCCATTGGGAGCAAATGGATCTTCAAGAAAAAACTTGGTGTAGATGGGAAAGTGGAGACTTTCAAAGCTAGACTTGTAGTAAAGGGTTTTCGTCAAAGACCAGGTGTGGACTATGACGAGACCTTTTCTCCAGTGGCTATGCTTAAATCCATCCGGATCATGCTTGCCATCGCTGCATATCATGATTACAAAATCTGGCAAATGGATGTTAAGACCGCCTTTCTAAATGGTGATTTAGAAGAGTGCGTGTACATAACTCAGCCAGAGGGCTTCGTAGACAGTGGGAGCAGCGGGAAGGTGTGCAAGCTGCTTAAATCCATTTATGGATTAAAGCAAGCATCGCGGAGTTGGAACATCTGCTTTGACGTCGTTATCAAAGAGTTTGATTTCGTCAAAAATCCAGATGAACCTTGTATCTACAGGAAGGTAGTAGAGAGTAAGGTTGTCTTCCCCGTATTGTACGTGGACGACATACTCTTGATAGGAAATGATATTCCTATGCTGCAATCGGTCAAGCTCTTCTTATCACAAAGATTCTCGATGAAAGATCTTGGTGATGCCTCCTGCATATTGGGAATCAGGATCTATAGAGATAGATCCAAACGGATATTAGGATTGTCCCAATCCAGGTACATTGACACCATACTAAAAAGGTTTAGTATGGAAGAATCCAAGCGTGGGAACTTGCCCACGATCTCTGGAGTCACTCTCTCCAAAGAGATGTCTCCCAAGACTGATTTGGAGAGAGCTCGCATGCAAGGGATACCCTATGCTTCGGCAGTAGGCTCTATCATGTATGCGATGCTATGTACCAGACCCGATGTAGCATACTCACTAAGTGTAGTGAGCAGGTATCAAGCTGATCCTAGAGAGAGTCACTGGACAGCTGTAAAGAGCATTCTCAAGTACTTACGAAGGACTAAAGAGATGCTCTTGGTGTATGGTAACGGAGAACTCCAAGTGGAGTCCTTTACCGATTCGAGCTTCCAGAGTGATAAGGACGACTCTAAGTCGCAGTCGGGTTTTGTCTTTACCCTTTAAGGAGGGGCGGTTAGCTGGAAGAGTTCCAAGCAAGAAACCGTGGCAGACTCGGCGATGGAGGCTGAATACATCGCTGCCAACGATGCTGCTAAAGAGGCTGTCTGGATCAAGAAGTTCATTACTGAACTTGGAGTGGTTCCATCCATTGAGCATCCAATACCTTTGTATTGCGATAACAATGGAGCGGTGGCTTTGGCCAAGGAACCCAGGTCCCATCAGCGATCCAGGCATATTCTGAGGCGGTATCACCTGATCCGGGAGATAGTTGATCGCCGGGAGATCGAGGTCAGGAGGGTTGACACGAAGAACAACACGGCGGATCCACTCACGAAGGCCATTCCCCAGATACAGTTTGAGAGACTCTTCGGGATGCTCGGTATGCGATACTACAGCAGCTGGCCCTAGTGCAAGTGGGAGATTGTTAGTTATATGTATGCCCTAGAGGCCAGTATTGTACAGATTATGTATATTATATTGGATGCTTGGACATATATAGAGATGACTTTCTTGCTCGCTATGATAGTATGCTATCTGGTTACTCTTTATCTTAACATGTACACTTGTCTCTTTAAACTGTCTTATAGTTACATGTTGATAAAGCCCTTAGGATGTGTACTTGACTACCTGGACTATGATGCAGATCATACTAGTGGGGACATGGTAGTCCATAAGTACATCCTTCAAGGTCCCTAGTCATGGGTGTATCGAGACAGGGCATCGATATACCAGTGTAGACTAGCGTATACGCTTCTCGACCCATGAGATGGGCGATGGATGATCCCATATCCATTGATGTTTGACATCAGAGATGGTATACGGGTGCTCAGTGGAGACTGGGTACACTGGACGGACTCGCCGAGAACTCCTAGATGGTATTATACCTCACGTCAGATGGCAGTTCTCAGGTGACACTTGTACAGGTTAGTCTGTAGACCCGAGATCGTCATAGAGTCTTGTATGATTCTCACTGTGCTTTGATCTCCACTTTACCACGTCCATGAGGGCGTGCAAAACGGTGGTCTTTGGGTACAGTCCCGAGTCACATGGAGGCAATGAGTGATAGGAGGGGTTTCGTCTCTCCCGGTATTGGGGGTTGATGTTGCACAGTGCTCGATTGGCCGTAACAGGGAAGTCCCTGGCCAGGGCTGATCAGAGATTTGCTGGTAAGTGTTACCTGTAAGGTTCCTAGGCACCCTAATGAGGTCTCACAAGGCATCAACCATGCCAATTTCAAAATTTACGGTGCCGAGAAACCCTAAACTACGGATCGTTGGCTAGATGTCTAAGCGAAAAACAAACTAGTTAACACTTAACTACAAGAATACGGAAATACAACCTTTGTAGATCCGGTCCTCCACCTCCACGGCTCCGTGATGAAGTCATCTCCGCTGTCCAAATCAAAATCCGGGCTCTAGCGTCGGCTTCATCGGAGAAAGAGCGGGCAAGGTCGTCGGCTTCGTGCCGAAGATGATCTACGTTGAGGCATCGCTAGATCAAGCTCCAACTTCACCAAGTGATGAAACTTGTGAAGAAAACACACTCTACTACTTGGCAAGAGATAGAGGATGAAGAAATAGGAAGTGGGTTCACTTTAGAATTGGATTTCTCACTCTTTATCATCACTTGCCATTGATGGAGGCAAGCTTTCTTCGCATGAAGAAATGAAGAAGAAGAAGAAGAATGTTATGACAAGTATTTAGAAAATAGAAAATAAAAGAATACTTATCATAATCAACCATGGTCATGTGTAGAGAATAAACTAGGGTTAGGTCAATGGTTAGGTTAGGCATGAAACAAAAATGGTGGACTTTTTCAAACCTTCATGAAGTTTCAATGTAAAACAAAGCAAGCCACCATTTCTTTTCTTCTGCCAAAATGAAATAAATAAATAAATAAATGAGTAAGCAAATAAAATCATAACCCTAACCATCAAATAACCATGGTTTAATCTTAACATACACTTAAACAATCATGTATCATCAAACATGATACAATCAAACGTACAAATGTATATCACATATACAATGTGCACAATCCAAGTGAGAAAATCCATATAAAGTGAACCAATACTAGTTAATGCAAAGTAATATATCAAATATATATAATTATACATTAAATCATTAAATCAACACTTGATTTAACGATCCGGTCATATCGCATATAACCGACTAGTATCCAATGTATCGGCTTATCGAATCAATCCTCGATTCGATAACTAGGTTATATCGCATACAACCACTCGACACATTCATCGCGAGAATAGAATACGGTATCACATACACGCATTATTCTCGGTCCCGCACATATCTCATATGCTCTCCTATTTCGTTTTGCTTGAGCCAGGAAACCTCTGTGTAGGACTCTAAAGACTCGTCAATACGCCGGCAGCAGGTGATGATCATATCAAACACCCACAAGACGCAAGCGGTCTGCTAAACGTAACGGCCACCCGGGTATTGAGCGATCAGAAGATCGACGAGCAAGCCCGCTCACACTCCAGTGAATCCAACCAGTAACACTACCGTACAGTCCGGTCTGATCGTCTGATATGTCGCATATCTCGCCTAGGGGTGGTAAACGTCAGACCCCAATAGCTCGATAAGTCGTGTCGATATGAGGTCTATAACAATTCGAGAAACTACTGGTAACACTTACCAGTAAATCTCAGCAACCCTGGTCAGGGATTTCCTGTTATAGCCAATCGAACACAGCGCAACATCAACTCCCTATACCGGGAGAGAAGAATCCCCTCCTATCGCTCATTGCCTCTATGTGACTCGGGACTGTACCCAAAAACCACCGTTTTGCACGCCCTCTTGGACGTGGTAAGATGGAAATCAAAGCACAGTGGGAACCACACAAGACTCTATGACGATCTCGGGTCAACAGACTACTCTTGTCACGACCCGAAAGTACGGAACATGACCGGCACTTAAACTACGAACGTCTCGAGACGTACGTAATCTAAGTAAACCGAAAACCCAGAAATCCAAACCAAGAAAAGTAGTAGAGTGCAGGAAAAACCAACTTAAAATAAGTAGTTCAATAGCATAAGCCGAATTATGCGGTTTTTAAAAACATCAAAAATTTACTGAAAATTTCGGCGGAGTCTCCTTTGTAAATACTGGCTCCCAAACGGGATACAACATGAATAGTATACGAAATCAAGAAAAAGGCATCCCCAAGCGGGAGCTAGCTCTTCGTCAATCGACGGTCACAACCACACAAGCAATATAATATATAACGCCAACGGCGAGGATCAAAAACTTAAAAGGGAACTCAAAACCACCAGAAATATAACGAGCAACTCTAAGGTCGAAAGAATAAACAACACTGGTCTGTATCTCAAAAAAATACATGTTTGGTTGATGGAATTTACTAGATACAACGGAATAATATTATACAAGGTAATATGATGGGTACGATACAAGAAAAACCCACCTACTAGCAAGTCACCCGAATGAAACTGAGCCCGCAAAGCCGTAATGAACCTGTACGGCAACCTGCAAGAAACTGGGGCACAACGGGGGTGAGTTGCCAACTCGTGAATAGAAAAACATCTACGCACAGAAATCGCATAAATAACGCAATCCTAGGTCAATGATCATAATATATCCTCAAATATATATAACATGCAGCCTATAAAAATAGCTGGGGTAAATATCTAACCCGAGTGTAAACTCATGTGCCCGTGTCAGTGCCTCAGGTAGCAATATATCATATGAATGAGGTATGAATGCATGAAAACAGAATACATGTAAATGAAGAAACTGTTTTCATAAATTAGTGAGATTTCCTTCGTATTTTAAACTGAGGTATCATAATTAAAATCAGTATCAACAGTGTCTAGCATCGACACAAAACATAAATCTCACTGTCTCGAAATATCAATGTCTCAATCTCAATATCTAGGGCGCCGTCAGTCCAGACCGGCCCCTACCATCCATCTCAAGACCACGACGGTATCCTCCGGATATCCGACGCGTCGGGTAATATCACCGGTAGGTAGTGCTCCCCAGCCAGGCTCAACGTCAACACCACATTCCTCTTGCCCCGGGATACCATACCGGGCCCACCATGTACCCGTGACGGTTCCTCCACTCCTCGACACGGATCTCCAAAACCACAGCAAACTCATGGTGGACGACACTTTACATCACTAGAAAACCGCAACATTTTATATTTTAAAAGATCATAAGTTGTAAATTTTGCGGCTTTCCCCGAAATTTAGAAATATCATAAATCTCAAGAAATCATCACAAGTGCATATGTCAATGATAATGAATTAGGCATGAACAACTGAATAACAGTATGCATGAAGTGGTAGGTAATAACTACAATGTCTAATATGGCATATAAGGGAAGTACACTAATATCATGTCAACACTACTAGCTAACAATCTAAGTCAAGCAATTATATTCTCTAAAGTGTACGTGACATGGCAATTACCGATGAAGATGTGTGTGAGCCGGCAAGTAGGTGTACGTGGTACATACGCATCATCGGTAATGGTGTTGGTGTCCTAACAGCATGATATCAATAATGGAATATGCAGCAAAATAAATATGCGAAGCAGAGCGAACAACAATAATGTGCGGGAGCTGAATACTAGACACAACGATAACTAATCTGCAATAATCTAATATAAGTCCTACAAATGGTGCCTTTTGAAATAACACGAATCATGGGGTTTTGAAAATAGGGGCTACGGTGTTTTTTATTAAAAGATACGTCGTTTTTGAAATATCCGTATATTCCCTTGAGCTGTCTTTAAAAATGCCCACGATTCGTTAGTTTTTGAAATAGGTAAGAAGTCTAATCTAATCTAACAACTACTCTAAACTATACGGCTGAACTACAAGCTGAACTACAGGTAAGGAAACCGCCTATCATCTGAGTCGATACATATACATACCTGTATATGTATAGTCGGTGATCTCGCCTCAATAATATCATATCCGATACCATATCTATAATCAGGCATCCCAAGTCAAGAGTGCGGATCAATCATCAATATAGCTCGTACGTAAATCCGTCGTACGGCATCCCAATCTGGGTACGGGTCAATATCACATTCATCATACTATTCACCTGGTATCCTCTTTATCAAATATCATGATCGGGGTACTGATCTACGTCTAGTACCATACTGATACCGCCTACGTATGCATGGACGTGTGTGAAACACTACGTCAAGGACCCGCTACAACGTCATGTCGTATCTAAGATATGAACCCTGCTATATCACCGATCTCACGGCCTCAAATCGAATCTCATCGACTCAGCTCAATCCCAAGTATCATCCTCAATCCGTATGTGAACACATAGTCCCATACCCATGTGAACACATAACTATAAAGAATCCCATGAGCACATATCAATAGGAATGTATGCAAGTATGTATGTGTGTATGTGTGTGTGTAACACTACCCTAGGGTTCGCAACACTAAAGTAATCCAATACACCAATATCCATCCTAAGCATCGTTATTAATCCCAAATAACATATAATAATTGTTGGTGTGTATACGCATCCGTATACACCACCACGGACTGCGGGGGTGCTATACGCCATCCACCCGACTTCTCCCCGTAGATATAAATCTACTCACCTGGTCCTCGCTCGCCGGTGCCGACGTCGCCACGCGCTTGCTTGTCGTCTCGAAGTCCACGTGGGGGTACCTACATATCATAACGCACCATATCGCATTAAAACTAAATTCGAGATCGAAACGGCATACGAAAATCAAATCGGCACGCGTATCACGCATAGGTCCAAACCTATCGCCCACGCATGCAAGAATAGTAAAACCAACCCTCGATGTCGATGTACAAACGTCAAACCATCGAGAAAAATCCAATCACACTCATTTGCACATTCACGAACACTAATTTTAATATAAACTAGGTTAAAACTCACAAAAACCCCATTTTCACTTAAAAAGTCATTTTTCCGAAAATCTAGCAATCACAATTCGCCGTTTTTGTACAAAACATGATGTTTAAATGAAAGTAGCGGCCAATATACTTATTAAATATCTTAAATAAGTCGTATAAACAATTTCCGGAATTTAATCTCATTAAATTCCAAAAATCCTAATATTCTAGTTTACAAAAATACCCTTTTTTAACAATTTCAAAGCAAAAATGCACAAACTACAATCTAGCTTAGATTTGCATGATCCAAAGCATTAAACCACACTTAATAAAGTTAATGAAGCCAAGAAAACCCTAATCACATTTTTAATCCCAAGAATTTAACAAATTTCAAAAACCTAGTAAGCAATTAGCAAATTAACACAATTTTTCAAGTAACAACTTGTAATTAACAACTAGATTAGTTTTCTACAAAACTAATTATGTTAAACCACTTCACTAAACCATGAACAATCAAAACACAACTCATTTCCACAACAAACCCTAACTTGAAATCCAAAACTTGCAATTAAACTCACATATCCAAGTTAACACTTAATTTAAATTAGCTTTAAGAAACAAGTAACAATTTAAGCAAAAAGTTTTAGAATTATACCCAAAAATATATGAAGGTCCACAAGACTCCATGGCCTCCCAAAATGCTCTCTTTTCACAAGGATCCATGCTATACGGGCTAAGCTAAAATGGGTAGGAGTCGGATTTGGGTTTTGGGATTTTTTTTGATGGATTTTGAGCAATTTTTGATGAAGTTTTGAAGAGAAAGGAGAGGGGAAAATGGAGGGGGGCTGCTGCTGTATGGAGAAGGGATTTCGACCAGAAATGGGAGTGGGGGAGGAGAGAGAGGGAGGTAGAGAAAGTGGGGCAAAGTCAAGGTCAAACAAAGTCAAAAGTCTAACTACTTCACTCATTTTCTTTCCTTTTCTTTCATTTATTTTTCCTTGAAAATCAAGTGGGGAAAAGATATGGTGGGTGCTGAATTCAGCCATGGGGAGGGGTAAGTGGGGGTGTGTGGGTGTGGGCACGGGTGTGGGGTGGTGAAAAATGATAAATACAATACCCCAAACATCCATTTACGCTAAAAAAAAGCCTTTTTTCTTCAATAATTTCTAAACCGTTTTGGCAAATGATTTCGTTCCAAAAAATACATGTTAAAATTTTATTTAATGTTTTATGATGCACAAAATTTGTTTCAACTCATTCCAATTTGTAATTTTCCCTAATTAAATGTATTAGTGACGGCTTAAATAATAATAAAATAATATTTTTTTCAGAAAATTTGAAATTTCACCAGCGGCTCAATAAGCACTAAATAATAGCAATTACATAGCTAGAATATGTATATTTAATTTTTATAATAAGATATTTGCATTTTGACTTTTTACAGAAAACCCCCTTATTTTACCGATTTTTTTCGAAATTTCACCGAAACGATTTTCAAAACGCTACAACTCTGTACCAGTGTCACCAGAGAACTGCCATCTGACGTGAGGTATAATACCATCTGGGAGTTCTCGGCGAGTCCGTCCAGTGTACCAAGTCTTCACTGAGCACCCGTATATCATCTCTGATGTCAAACACCAATGGATATGGGATCATCCATCGCCCATCTGTATGGGTCGAGAAGGTATACGCTAGTCTACTCTGGTATATCGATGCCCCGTCTCGATACACCCACAACTAGGGACTTTGAAGGATGTACTTATGGACTACCATGTCCCCACTAGTATGATCCGCATCATAGTCCAGGTAGTCAAGTACACATCCTAAGGGCTTTACCAACATGTAACAGAGAGACAAACAATATACACGTTAAGGTAAAGAGTAACCAGATAGCGTACTATCATGTCGAGCAAGAAAGTCCTCCCTATATATGTCCCAGCATCCACTACAATATACATCCTATGTATAGTAATGGCCTCTAGGGCATACATATAACTAACAAACTCCCACTTGCACTAGGGCCATCTGTAGCAGTGGTTGTAGTATCTCATACTCAACCATCCCTTAAAAGTCTCTCTCTGGGAATAGGCCTTTGTGAGTGGATCCGCCGTATTATCCTCTGAACCTACTCTCCTAATCTCGATCACCTTGGAGATCAACTATCTCCATGATCAGGTGATGCTGCCTCAGAATACGCCTGGGTCACTGATGGGACGGGCGTTCCGTGGCATAAGCCACAACTCCATTGTCTCACAATGGTAGGAACGAAGTTCATCTCATGAACTAATATACACCCAAACAGCCTCTTTGGTAGCATCTGAAGTAGCGATGTATCCAGCCTTTATCATCTAGTATGCCACGGTATCTAGCTTGGAACTCTTCCAACATACCGTCCCTCCACTGAGGGTAAAGACAATGCCTGTGACTGACATTCAGTCGCCTTTATCACTCTGGAACCCTTCCAGTGATTCTCCCCAGGATCGATTGATATCATCTCACTACAACTAGTGAGAATCCTAACATCCAATTAGATCTATCTCATAGATCCAAAATTCAGGATTTAGTAGGTATCACTTTGATCCTTTATGGAGAATCTTTGTGATAATTGGAGATTGATCGAACGTAGCATAGGAAACTACTTCCCTATCAAGAGTATGTCATCCACGTACTCTACGAGGATCGTCACCATACTCCCTACTACCTTTTTGTTTATACAAGGTTCATTTACCATTTTGATGATGTCAAACTCTTTGACTACTTCATCAAAATAGACGTTCCAACTCCGCGATGCCTGCTTTATCCTATAAAACATCTTGCACACGTTTCCGCTGCTCCCACTATTTACGAAGCCCTCTGGCTGTGTACTTATAGACGTTCTCTTCTAAAACATCATTTAGAAAAGCAGTCATGGCACCCAACCGCCAGATATCGTAGTCATGGTACGTAGCCGTGGCAAGTAGGATCTAGATGGACTTAAGCATAGATCCTTAGAAAAGGTTTCAACATAATCCACAACTGGTCAATGATGCAAACCTTTAATAAGTCTAGCTTTGAAAGTCTCAACTTTTCTATCTACACCAAGTAATCTTCTGAAGATATACTTGCTCCTGATGGGGATTTAACCCTTCAGATATAGCAACCAAAGTCCATACTTTGTTGGTGTACATGGATTCCATTTCAGATCACTAAGCATCCAGCCATTCTCACAGAGTCTTACTCCTGATGGCCAGCTCGAAACTAGTTGGGTCATCATCTCATGATGCTATCCTCGCTCCTACTGTCATAGAGAAACCGAAGTATCTCTCAGGTGGGTAAGGAACCCTACTAGATCGGCGAAGAGGTTGAGGTTCGTTGGTAACTATTGAATCCGTTGGTTCTTTCAAATCATCAGCTGCAGTTTGTATAGCTGGAACCTTTCCAGTTCTACATAACTGACCTTGCCTCGAGCTTGTCCGGATTTTGCTTTTTCGACATAGGCTGGACAACCCCAAATCTCAACTAACTTGAGAGATGGGATCTTCCCTTATCATATCAAATATGAAATGGTAGGCAACTGATTTGATTGGAACCCTATTCAATAGGTATGCATCTTCTCAAGTGCATAACTCCCAAAAGGAAATAGATAACTCAATAGTACTCATCATAGAGCACACCATATCAGATAGGGTGTATCTGCTCCGCCCCGACATACCATCGTGCAATGGTGTATACGGAGGAGTAATGCTGAGAGAGAATCTCATTCTCCTTTAGAATAGTCCAGAAATTCCATGCACAAGTATTCTCCTCCCTGATCTCATCATAGGACATAATACTTATACCCGTATTTTGGTTCTCTACTTCTCGCTTATATTCTGTGAATATCTCAAAAGGCTAGGACTCATGTTTCAACAGGAACATATGTCTGAATCTTGAGAGATTATCAGAGAATGTAATGAAGTACAAAGAACATGTCCTGGCATGTGTAGACAGGGGACCTTACATACATCAACATGTATCATCCCAAGAGTTTACTAACTCTTTCTCTGTTTCCAATAAACAGAGCTGTGGTCATCTTATCTTTGTGACATGACTGACGAGTTTCACAAGATGTAAATTCAAACTAATTTAAATATGCATCTAAATATAACTTCAGCCAGTCGGGTCGCATTGATATGACCTAGTCTACAATGCCTCAAGAAGGATTCGTTCATTTCTGAACTCTTCCTCTTGTGTGTGTTCCGTATACTAAGAACTGTGGTTTGATTTAGAACATTAAGGCTTTTAGATAACGTGCCTGAACCGATCAACTTTTGATATAGGAAATGTTCAAAACATTATCCAACAATACAAAATTTTATCATTTCTTTACTAATAAAGAGACTGATATGATTTTGTATATCAGGTTCGGTATCTAATAACATTCGTTCAGAATCAATGTATTGTAATACAGGGTGACAGTGACCAACAGACTTGGCTGCAACTCTTGCCCCGTTTTCTGCCTCATGAAACTTATCACCCGTTCTCAGTTCTCTACCTATCTGTAGCCCTATGTAACAGATTACATATCTAGGATCCTGATCTGGTATCACATACCCAGGACGTAGAGGATACAGAGAAACAGTTCTTTGTAATGAACACACCCGAAGATGATGCATAAACATGCACTCTCTTCGTTTGGGCGGCACGGAAATTCTGGTAATCCCCAATTTCCTGCTCTGTCTTATAACAATTATAAGTTGGAGCGGGACCAACGTTCCCCAGCTCAGTATAACAAGCGGGTTCGGTCAATATTCCATTTTATTATCTTGATTAAGGCGTGATATGGTCTCTACCTGGAGAGAGAGAGAAGAAAACACTCAGCGTGCGCTCTTGCAAGAATAGATTGGTTATTATTTTATCTAATCAGGATGGCTCCCACTGCTTTTTATCAAATCTTCCTTCAAACCCTAAAAGGAAAGACTAGCCGGGATTAATTACACACTACAAGTTCGCCAATCTTTCAGCCAGGCCAGTGTCGGTACTTTGAGGGAGGTCCCCCGTGCTTTCGCACGAACCTAATTAATGTAAACCTCGTTTTCCCAGAGGCGTAACCTCGTTAACACCTTTCTAGACACCTACTTGATCGGCTAATTGTAATGTATAAAACTCTCCCAGGAGTAACTCTTACTCACAGCGGGTATCGGGATCCAACTATCTCATAGAAGGTATGCAATCTCATTGCAAATTTCAACACTTGAAATTCCCGATAATATTTTGCCCCTAGCGTCCTATGACCTTGACGGAGGTCAACAAACCATAGGCTACTAGTCAAGTTCAATCAGTCATTTCTTGATCGAATTAAACCCACCCGCACGACCCTTGACGGAGGTCAACAAGGCCGCACGACTACCCTAATCCAATCTGCATCATATGCATAAGCAGATAAATACTAGTTAGCTACCGCACACTACGCCTTGACGGAGGTCAACAAACGTAGCACGAATACTAAATAGGACTTATCTGAAATGACGGAGGGCTACGACAGGTTTTTCTGAAAACCTATTGCGTAATGAACTTGATATCGTTGTAGGATCGAATGAATTTTGAAATGGAGTGTTTTTGAGACTTTTCTAGTTTTGCTAAAGGAGTCACTCCCGGTGAAGGGATCGTCGGTCCTTTCCTCGTCGAATGAGGTGCGGGATATATCATATATATCACTGTGCAAAGCAAAAACTCTTAAAAGCAATCAAAAGACAAACCGAGTGTGTAGCATCTGCCAGTTATTGCTAAAGGAGTCATTCCCGGTGAAGGGATCTCGGTCCTTTCCTCATCGAATAAGGTGCAGGATATATCACATATACCTCTGTGCAAAGCAAGAACTATAGCTACCTGTTTTATTTTGAAATTCGATTCTACAACATCTTAGGTTTCTTTTATTTCATTAATCACATTAATGAAGTCCCATCATTTAAGTACCTAAACATCACAGATAAATACGACGTACACTTATGCCATCTGCATTCGCCTCGATGTCCCCTCGTGCACCGTTAGGTTAGGTAACTAACGGCAGAGCGGGGCAGGGCTAGCGCGGGTGTAAAACATAAGTAACGCCTATATAATATATCATATATACTATATACGTATCTATCAGGAACATCACATGATCACATCACAGATATCGCAGCAGAAGAAACATATGAAATATTGGATATACTAGGACGTCCGTGTTTTCAATACGAGCCAGTATAAAACACGGATTCCACGGTCGCGATGAATATCCAAACCCACACCCCTAGACCCCTACGAGAGTGGCAAGCAACCCTACCAATTCTGGAGTTAGGAGAACCGAACTCGACTCCTCGAGTTGGTCTCCCACTGGACCCCAGAACCCGGTTACTTGTGCTCCCCTCCTTGGGTCTATCCTAGTGCGGAAAAGTAAATAATATACAAACGGTGACAACTTCCGCAACCTGGAAGTGCCCCAATAAAAGAATATTACATACAAGTTTTTACATGAATGAAAATGAAAAACACTCATCTCACATAAAAACCCCCGGCTATTCAAACACGACGATCCAATATAACATATCCAGCAACACATAACATCACATGTCATCAACGTAAGTAAATATGCGCATCCCAATTGTCGTTGACATATAGCAACGAAACCAGCGATATCACATATTACACTTACGATCACAGAAAAGAAAGTGTAAAACTACAACAGTTGGTATCCGCAACCACCTCAGACATCGCATGCCTGACCAAATGAATTACTTAGACATCGCATGCCTAACAATTATAAACCCCGCATTTTAGTCTCAAAATCGAAAACTCTTTTCAATATCAAGTCAGGCAATTCAACAGGATTCCCGACATCCTGATCGAATGCTCGTCGCAAACTTCAGTAGGCTGTCGCACCCTTGATACCGTCGACGAAGTGCACCAAGGCGGAACACCGCTACCGCGAACACCCGAACGGATGCTTTCGGCGACGGGGTTCTCCTACAGTCACTTGATCGGGGCTATGGAGTGAGGCTGTCCATTAAGTTTACCCGGCGAGTATCCGCGTACGCTACGTGATTGCGACGGACTTTTGATCACATCAAAATTCCGTGGCAACCGATCTGAAAGGTTCCTAGGCACCCTAGTGAGGTCTCACAACGCATCGAACATGCAGATTTCAAAAAAAATGGTGCCGAGAAACCCTAGACTACGGATCGTCGCTAGAATTCTAGGCGAAAAACAAATCTAGTTAACAAATTAACTAAAGTTCGGATGCTACAACCTTTGTAGATCCGGTTATCCTCTTCCTTGGCTCCACGAAAGCATCCTCTCGCTGTCCATCTCGATTCCCAAACTCGAACGTTGGCTTCATCGGAGAAACGGGCAAGCTAGGTCGTCGGCTTTGTGTCAAAGACGATCTACGTCGAGGTTGCACTAGTTCAAGCTCCGACTTCACAAAGTTGTAAAACTTGTGAAGAAAACACCCAAAACAACTTGGCAAGAGATAGAGGGTGAAGAAATAGGAGGTGGGTTCACTTTAGATTTGGATTTCTCTCACTAAAACTCAAGTTGCCATTGATGTAGCAAGCTTGAAGAAGAAGAAGAAGATGAAGAAGATGATGATAATGTTATGATAAGTAATTGAAATAAAAAGGAAAATCAATCCTTATCATAAAGTAAACCATGGTTATGTCTAGAGAATTGACCAAGGTTAGATTAGTGGTTAGGGTTAAGGATGAAGACAAAAGGGATGACTTTGGTCAAAGTTTCATGAAGCTTCAATAAGCTTCATGAAGAAAAGAAACCCTTTTTGTTTTCTTTCACCTAATTAAATGAATAAATAATGGATAAATAATTAAGTGAATAATCAAAAACCCTAACCCTTATCATAACCATGGTTCAATTCTTCACACAAAGCCAAGTTATTATGCATCATCAATCATGATACAAACAAGTGTACAAAAAACATATCACATATACAATGTGCACACCAAGTGAGAAAAATCAGTTTAAAGTGAACCAATACTAGTTAATGCAAAGTAATATATCAAATATATAATTATACATTAAATCATTAAATCAACATTTGATTCAATGATCCGGTCATGTCACACATAACCGACTAGTATTCAATGTATCGATTTATCGAATCAATGATTCGATAACTAGGTCATATCGAATATAACCAATCGAAACATATATCGCGAGAATGAAATGCGGTATCACATACACGCATTATTCTCGGTCCTGCACACATCTCATATGCGCTCCTATTTCGTTTCGCTTGAACCAGGAAACCTCTGTGTAGGACTCTAAAGACTCGTCAATACGCCGGTAGCAGATGATGATCATATCAAGCACCCACAAGCCGCAAGCGGTCTGCCAAAAGTAGAGGCCACCCGGGTATTGAGCGATCAGAAGATCGATGAGCTAGCCCGCTCACACTCCTGCGAATCCGACCAGTAACACTTACCATACAGTCCGGTCTCTCCGTCTGATATGTCGCATATCAAGTCTAGGGGTGGTAAACGTCAGACCCCAATAACCGATAAGTCGTGCCGATGTGAGGCTCATAACGGGTCGAGAAACTACTGGTAACACTTACCAGCAAATCTCTGATCAGCCCTGGCCAGGGACTTCCCTGTTACGGCCAATCGAGCACAGCGCAACATCAACCCCCAATACCGGGAGAGACGAAACCCCTCCTATCGCTCATTGCCTCCATGTGACTCGGGACTGTGCCCAAAGACCACCGTTTTTCACGCCCTCATGGACGTGGTAAGGTGGAGATCAAAGCACAGTGGGAATCACACAAGACTCTATGACGATCTCGGGTCTACAGACTAACATGTACAAGTGTCACCTGAGAACTGCCATCTGACGTGAGGTATAATACCATCTGGGAGTTCTCGGCGAGTCCGTCCAGTGTACCCAGTCTCCACTGAGCACCCGTATACCATCTCTGATGTCAAACACCAATGGATATGGGATCATCCATCGCCCATCACATGGGTCGAGAAGCGTATACGCTAGTCTACACTGGTATATCGATGCCCCGACTCGATACACCCACGACTAGGGACCTTGAAGGATGTACTTATGGTCTACCATGTCCCCACTAGTATGATCTGCATCATAGTCCAGGTAGTCAAGTACACATCCTAAGGGCTTTACCAACATGTAACCATAAGACAGTATAAAGAGACAAGTGTACATGTTAAGATAAAGAGCAACCAGATAGCATACTATCATGTCGAGCAAGAAAGTCATCTCTATATATGTCCAAGCATCCAATATAATATACATAATCTGTACAATACTGGCCTCTAGGGCATACATACAACTAACAATCTCCCACTTGCACTAGGGCCAGCTGCTGTAGTATCTCATACCGAGCATCCCGAAGAATCTCTCAAACTGTATCTGGGGAATGGCCTTCGTGAGTGGATCCGCCGTGTTATTCTTCGTGTCAACCCTCCTGACCTCGATCTCCCGGCGATCAACTATCTCCCGGATCAGGTGATACCGCCTCAGAATATGCCTGGATCGCTGATGGGACCTGGGTTCCTTGGCCAAAGCTACCGCTCCATTGTTATCGCAATACAAAGGTATTGGACGCTCAATGGATGGAACCACTCCAAGTTCAGTAATGAACTTCTTGATCCAGACAGCTTCTTTAGCAGCATCGTTGGCAGCGATGTATTCAGCCTCCATCGTCGAGTCTGCCACGGTTTCCTGCTTGGAACTCTTCCAGCTAACCGCCCCTCCGTAAAGGGTAAAGACAAAGCCCGACTGCGACTTAGAGTCGTCCTTATCACTCTGGAAGCTCGAATCGGTAAAGGACTCCACTTGGAGTTCTCCGTTACCATACACCAAGAACATATCTCTAGTCCTTCGCAAGTACTTGAGAATGCTCTTCACAGCTGTCCAGTGACTCTCTCCAGGATCAGCTTGATACCTGCTCACTATACTTAGTGAGTATGCTACATCGGGTCTGGTACATAGCATCGCATACATGATAGAGCCTACTGCCGAAGCATAGGGTATACCTTGCATGCGAGCTCTTTCCAAATCAGTCTTGGGAGACATCTCTTCGGAGAGAGTGACTCCAGAGATCGTGGGCAAGTTCCCACGCTTGGACTCTTCCATACTAAACTTCTTCAGTATGGTGTCAATGTACCTGGATTGGGACAATCCCAAAATCCTTTTGGATCTATCTCTATAGATCCTAATTCCTAATATGCAGGAGGCATCACCAAGATCTTTCATTGAGAATCTTTGTGATAAGAAGAGCTTGACCGATTGCAGCATAGGAATATCATTTCCTATCAAGAGTATGTCGTCCACGTACAATACGAGGAAGACAACCTTACTCTCTGCCACCTTCTTGTAGATACAAGGTTCATCTGGATTTTTGACGAAATCAAACTCTTTGATAACGACGTCAAAGCAGATGTTCCAACTCCGCGATGCTTGCTTTAATCCATAAATGGATTTAAGCAGCTTGCACACCTTCCCACTGCTCCCACTGTCTACGAAGCCCTCTGGCTGAGTCATGTACACGCACTCTTCTAAATCACCAATTAGAAAGGCGGTCTTAACATCCATTTGCCAGATTTCGTAGTCATGAAAGGAAGCAATGGCAAGCATGATCCGGATGGATTTAAGCATAGCCACTGGAGAAAAGGTCTCGTCATAGTCCACACCTGGTCTTTGACGAAAACCCTTTGCTACAACTCTAGCTTTGAAAGTCTCCACTTTCCCATCTACACCAAGTTTCTTCTTGAAGATCCACTTGCTCCCAATGGGTTTTACCCCTTCAGGAGCAACTTCCAAAGTCCATACTTTGTTGGTGTACATGGATTCCATCTCAGACCGCATAGCATCCAGCCATTTCACTGAGTCCCCACTCATGATGGCCTGCTCGAAGCTAGTTGGGTCATCATCCTCCATGATGCAATCCTCGCACCCACCGTCCATGAGAAAACCGTAGTATCTCTCAGGTTGGCGAGGAACCCTACTAGATCGGCGGAGTGGCTGGGGTTCATCGGGAACTATGGAATCCTCTGGTTCCACCAGATCTTCTGTTGTAGCTTGTGCAGCTGGAACCTCTTCCAGTTCTACCTCATGACCACTAATCTCTTTTTCAAGAAATTCCTTTTCTAAAAAGGTGGCATGCCGAGAAACAAACACTCTTTGTTCCTCAGGGTGGTAGAAGATATACCCTCGCGAATGTTTGGGATATCCAATAAACATACACAGAATGGACCTTGCCGTGAGTTTGTCCGGATTTTGCGTTTTTACATAGGCCGGACAACCCCATATCTTAACATAATTAAGATATGGTCTCTTTCCTTTCCATATCTCATATGGAGTGGTCGGCACGGTTTTGGTGGGAACCATATTCAATAGGTCTGCAGCTGTTTCCAGTGCATATCCCCAGAAGGAAATAGGTAACTCAGCTGTGCTCATCATAGAGCGCACCATATCTAATAGGGTGCGGTTCCTCCATTCTGATACACCGTTGTGCTGTGGTGTATATGGAGGAGTTAGCTGAGAGAGAATTCCATTCTCTTTTAGGAAGTCCAGGAATTCATTGCTTAAGTATTCTCCTCCTCGATCAGATCGTAGGATTTTAATACTTTTTCCGGTTTGGTTCTCAACTTCTTGCTTATATTCCCTAAATTTCTCAAAAGCTTCTGATTTGTGTTTCATCAGGAACACATACCCGAACCTAGAGAGATCGTCAGTGAATGTAATGAAGTATGAAGAACCATCCCTAGAATGTGTAGACATGGGACCGCATACATCACTATGTATCAGTCCCAAGAGTTCGGTAACTCTTTCTCCGTGTCCCGTAAACGGAGTTTTGGTCATCTTGCCTTTGAGACATGACTGGCAAGTGTCATAAGATGAAAATTCAAACGGATTTAAATATCCATCTTTATGCAACTTAGCTAGTCGTGTCGCATTGATGTGACCCAGTCTACAATGCCACAAGAAGGATTCGTTCAGTTCTGAACTCTTCCTCTTGTGTGTGTTTGTTATGCTCAGAACTGTTGATTGATTTAGAACATAAATGCCATTGCATAACGTTCCTGATCCAACCAACTTTTGGTCACGGAAAATGTTCATAACATTGTCCTGCAATACAAAATTATATCCCTCTTTACTCAATAAAGAAACCGATATAATGTTGCATATCAGGTTCGGCATGTAATAGCATTCGTTCAGAACCAATGTATCACCAGTTGGTAATACAAGGTGATATTCCCCGACAGTCTTAGCTGCAACAATTGCACCATTTCCAACTCTAATGTCTTTATCACCTTCTCCAAGTTCTCTACCTTTCCTTAGCCCATGTAACTGATTACATATATGGGATCCTGACCCGGTATCTAATACCCAGGACGTAGAGCAAATGGAGAAACAGTTCTCAGTAACGAACACACCCGAAGAAAATGCATCAACATGTACTTTCTTCATTCGGGTGGCATGGGAATCCTGGCATTCCCCTATATCCTGTTCATTCCTATAACTCTTATAAGAAAGAACGGAACCAACGTTCCCCAGCACAGTATAACATGCGGGTTCGGTCAATACATCCATATTATTATCTTGATTAAGGCATGAACTGGTCGCTACCTGGAGAGAGAGAGAAGAAAACACTTTAGCGTAAGCTCGTGCAAGATCAGATTGGTTATTATCTTATCTAATCAGGATGGCTCCCACTGCTTTTTATCAAATCTTCCTCCAAACCCTAAAAGGTAAGACTAGCCGGGATTAATTACACCCTACAAGTTCGCCAATCTCTCAGCCAGGCCAGTGTCGGTACTTTGAGGGAGGTCCCCCGTGCTTTCGCACGAACCTAATTAATGTAAACATCGTTTTCCCAGAGGCGTAACCCCGTTGACACCTTTCTAGACACCTACTTGATCAGCTAATTGCAATATGTAAAACTCTCCCAGGAGTAACTCTTACTCGCAGTGGGTATCGGGATCAAACTATCTTATAGAAGGTATGCAATCTCATTGCAAATTTCAACACTTGAAATTCCCGATAATGCTTTTGCCCCTAGCGTGCTATGACCTTGACGCAGGCCAACAAACCATAGTGCGCTAGTCAAGTTCAACCCGTCATTTCCTGATTGAATTAAACCCACCCGTACGACCCTTGATGTAGGCCAACAAAGTCGAACGACTACCCTAATCCAATCTGCATCATATGCATAAGCAGATAAATACTAGTTAGCTACCGCACACTACGCCTTGACGCAGGCCAACAAACGTAGCACGAATACTAACTACTACTCATCTGAAATGACGGAGGGCTACGCCAGGTTTTTCTGAAAACCATGAGCGTAATGAACTTGATATCGTTGTAGAATCAAATGAAGTTTTGAAATGGAGTGATTTTGAGGCTTTTCTAGTTTTGCTAAAGGAGTCACTCCCGGCGAAGGGATCTCGGTCCTTTCCTCGTCGAATGAGGTGCGGGATATATCATATATATCGCTGTGCAAAGTAAAAACGCAAAAGCAGTCAAAAGCAAACCGAGTGTGTAGCATCTGCCAGTTATTGCTAAAGGAGTCACTCCCGGTGAAGGGATCTCGGTCCTTTCCTCGTCGAATGAGGTGCGGGGTATATCATATATACCGCTATGCAAAGCAAGAACTGTAGCTACCTGTTTTATTTAAAATCTGATTCTACAACATCTTAGGTTTCTTTCCTTTCATTAATCACATTAATGAAGTCCCATCATTTAAATACCTAAACATCATAGATAGATATGATGTACACTTATGCCATCCGCATTCGCCTCGATGTCCCCTCGTGCACCGTTAGGTTAGGTAACTAACGACAGAGCAGGGCAGGGCTAGCGCGGGTGTAAAACATAAGTAACGTCTATATAATATATCATATATACTATATACTATATCCATCACAGAATCACATCACAGATATGCAGCAGAAGAAACATATGAAATATTGGATATACTAGGACGTCCGTGTTTTTAATACGAGCCAGTATAAAACACGGATTCCACGGTCGTGATGAATAGCCAATCCCACACCCCTAGACCCCTACAAGAGCGGCAAGCAACCCTGCCAATTCTAGGGTTAGGAGACCCGGACTCGACTCCTCGAGTTGGTCTCCCACTGGACCCCAGAACCCGGTTACTTGTGCTCCCCTCCTTGGGTCTATCCTAATGCGGAAAAGTAAATAATATACAAAGGGTGACAACTTCCGCTACCTGGAAGTGCCCCAAATAAAAGAATATTACATACAAGTTTTTACATGAATGAAAATTAAAAACACTCATCTCACATAAAAACCCCCGGCTATTCGAACACGACGATCCAATATAACATATCCAGCAACACATAACATCACATGTCATCAACGTAAGTAAGTATGCATACCCCAATTGTCGTTGACGTATAGCAACGAAACCGGCGATATCTGCATACTACACTTACGGTCACAGAAAAGAAAGTGTAAAACTACTACAATTGGAATCCGCAACTTCTTTAGACATCACATGCCTAACAGTTACAAACCCCGCATTTTAGTCTCATTATCGAAAACTCTTTTCAATATCGTATGGGACTAAACTGCTAGATTTATAACATTCATCCAGTTATCTCATAACTGTTTGTGAATTCCAATTATTGTATCACATTCCAGATAAACAGAAAATGTTAAACTTTCCGATCGAACAGTCGAATACCCAAGTTTTCCCGATACAGCTCAACACATGAAATAAGTCTAACAACATTCAGTTCGTGCCTCAGTACCAACGGTCCAGCCGTAGAAGGGTCAAGCCAACGCCTCACATGTGGCACGCCGTACTGCCCCAAACCCGAAGGTTCAAAGGGCAGTTCAAGACGGTCACATAATCGAGTTAAGGTTTGTTGTCTTCTAGAGGGTCCATCGCGTTACTTGCACTACTTAGAACGTCGTTAAACTACGGAAAAATCCAACACTTGGAAATTTCCCGACAGGGGAAAAATTGGGTATTTATATCCGGTCGAACTTTTTAACATATTCTAAAAATTATCCGGAAATACACAAAGACGAAATTTGATACCCCGATCGAAACACCGAATCCCCAAAGCAACCAAAAAAAAATTCAACTCTTGAATAATCATTAAAAACACCCAGGAAAATCACCACTGGAAATTAAGGATTACTGTGTAAAATTCTTTAAATAATTAGGCCGTACGGCCGCGGATCCGCCGCATGAGCCATGCTCATGCCGCGGATCCGCGCTTGAATAGTGGAATTACACTCACGAATTTCACAGTAAACCTTATAATTTCCTGCTCATTTTTCTGCATATTTTTAATATTGAAAAATCCCACTTTTTGGAAAAAGTCCAGAGAGCAAGATAAGTTTAGGGTTTCGGGTTCGTTCGGGCTTCAAATCGCGTCTAGACTTCGCCTAAGGCTCTAACCTGTCTCTGATACCAGTGAAAGGTTCCTAGGCACCCTAGTGAGGTCTCACAACGCATCGAACATGCAGATTTCAAAAAAAATGGTGCCGAGAAACCCTTGACTACGGATCGTCGCTAGAATTCTAGGCGAAAAACAAATCTAGTTAACAAATTAACTAAAGTTCGGATGCTACAACCTTTGTAGATCCGGTTATCCTCTTCCTTGGCTCCACGAAAGCATCCTCTCGCTGTCCATCTCGATTCCCAAACTCGAACGTTGGCTTCATCGGAGAAACGGGCAAGCTAGGTCATCGGCTTTGTGTCAAAGACGATCTACGTCGAGGTTGCACTAGTTCAAGCTCCGACTTCACAAAGTTGTAAAACTTGTGAAGAAAACACCCAAAACAACTTGGCAAGAGATAGAGGGTGAAGAAATAGGAGGTGGGTTCACTTTAGATTTGGATTTCTCTCACTAAAACTCAAGTTGCCATTGATGTAGCAAGCTTGAAGAAGAAGAAGAAGATGAAGAAGATGATGATAATGTTATGATAAGTAATTGAAATAAAAAGGAAAATCAATCCTTATCATAAAGTAAACCATGGTTATGTGTAGAGAATTGACCAAGGTTAGATTAGTGGTTAGGGTTAAGGATGAAGACAAAAGGGATGACTTTGGTCAAAGTTTCATGAAGCTTCAATAAGCTTCATGAAGAAAAGAAACCCTTTTTGTTTTCTTTCACCTAATTAAATGAATAAATAATGGATAAATAATTAAGTGAATAATCAAAAACCCTAACCCTTATCATAACCATGGTTCAATTCATCACACAAAGCCAAGTTATTATGCATCATCAATCATGATACAAACAAGTGTACACAAAACATATCACATATACAATGTGCACACCAAGTGAGAAAAATCCGTTTAAAGTGAACCAATACTAGTTAATGCAAAGTAATATATCAAATATATAATTATACATTAAATCATTAAATCAACATTTGATTCAATGATCCGGTCATGTCGCACATAACCGACTAGTATTCAATGTATCGATTTATCGAATCAATGATTCAATAACTAGGTCATATCGAATATAACCAATCGAAACATATATCGCGAGAATGAAATGCGGTATCACATACACGCATTATTCTCGGTCCTGCACACATCTCATATGCGCTCCTATTTCGTTTCGCTTGAACCAGGAAACCTCTGTGTAGGACTCTAAAGACTCGTCAATACGCCGGTAGCAGATGATGATCATATCAAGCACCCACAAGCCGCAAGCGGTCTGCCAAACGTAGAGGCCACCCGGGTATTGAGCGATCAGAAGATCGACGAGCTAGCCCGCTCACACTCCTACGAATCCGACCAGTAACACTTACCATACAGTCCGGTCTCTCCGTCTGATATGTCGCATATCAAGTCTAGGGGTGGTAAACGTCAGACCCCAATAACCGATAAGTCGTGCCGATGTGAGGCTCATAACGGGTCGAGAAACTACTGGTAACACTTACCAGCAAATCTCTGATCAGCCCTGGCCAGGGACTTCCCTGTTACGGCCAATCGAGCACAGCGCAACATCAACCCCCAATACCGGGAGAGACGAAACCCCTCCTATCGCTCATTGCCTCCATATGACTCGGGACTGTGCCCAAAGACCACCGTTTTTCACGCCCTCATGGATGTGGTAAGGTGGAGATCAAAGCACAGTGGGAATCACACAAGACTCTATGACGATCTCGGGTCTACAGACTAACCTGTACAAGTGTCACCTGAGAACTGCCATCTGACGTGAGGTATAATACCATCTGGGAGTTCTCGGCGAGTCCGTCCAGTGTACCCAGTCTCCACTGAGCACCCGTATACCATCTCTGATGTCAAACACCAATGGATATGGGATCATCCATCGCCCATTACATGGGTCGAGAAGCGTATACGCTAGTCTACACTGGTATATCGATGCCCCGTCTCGATACACCCACGACTAGGGACCTTGAAGGATGTACTTATGGACTACCATGTCCCCACTAGTATGATCTACATCATAGTCCAGGTAGTCAAGTACACATCCTAAGGGCTTTACCAACATGTAACCATAAGACAGTATAAAGAGACATGTGTACATGTTAAGATAAAGAGCAACCAGATAGCATACTATCATGTCGAGCAAGAAAGTCATCTCTATATATGTCCAAGCATCCAATATAATATACATAATCTGTACAATACTGGCCTCTAGGGCATACATACAACTAACAATCAAGTGAGACTAAACTGCTATGTTTATAACATTCATTCAGTTATCTCATAACTCTTTGTGAATTCCAATTATTGTATCCCATTCCAGATAAATAGAAAATGTTAAACTTTTCGATCGAACAGTCAAACACCCAAGTTTTCCCGATACAGATCAACACATGAAACAAGTCTAACAACATTCAGTTCGTGCCTCAGTACCAACGGTCCAGCCGTAGAAGGGTCAAGCCAACACCTCACATGTGGCACGCCGTACTGCCCCAAACCCGAAGGTTCAAAGGGCAGTTCAAGACGGTCACATAATCGAGTTAAGGTTTGTTGTCTTCTAAAGGGACCATCGCGTTACTTGCACTACTTAGAACGTCTTTAAACCACGGAAAAATCCAACACTTGGAAACTTCCCGACAGGGGAAAAATTGGGTATTTATATCCGGTCGAACTTTTTAACATATTCTAAAATTTATCCGGAAAGCCACATAGACAAAATCTGATAATCCGATCGAACATTCGAATCCCCAAAACAACCCAGAAAATTCAACTCTTGAATTAATATTAAAAATTCCCAGAAAATCCAGCATAATTTAATAAGAGTTACTGTGCAAACAGTGGAGGATTACGTCATAAATAGGCCGCGGAACCCCCGCATAAGCCATGCTTATGCCGCGGTTCCGCCGCACATTATACTGTTCATTGGAAACTTTTTGCGTCGTAATTCTTATATTTCCCTGCTGAATTTTTTAGCAATTTTTAATTTGGAAAAATCCCAGTTTTTGAAAAAAGGACAGAGAGCTATTTTTGAGTTGGGTTTCGGGTTCGTTCGGGTTTCAAATTCCGTCTAGACTTCGCCTAAGGCTCTAGCTAGGCTCTGATACCACTGTAGGGTTCCTAAGCACCCTAATGAGGTCTCACAAGACATCAACCATGCCAATTTCAAAATTTACGGTGCCGAGAAACCCTAAACTACGGATCGTTGGCTAGATGTCTAAGCGAAAAACAAACTAGTTAACACTTAACTACAAGAATACGGAAATACAACCTTTGTAGATCTGGTCCTCCACCTCCACGGCTCCATGATGATGTCATCTCCGCTGTCCAAATCAAAATCCGGGCTCTAGCGTCGGCTTCATCGGAGAAAGAGCGGGCAAGGTCGTCGGCTTCGTGCCGAAGATGATCTACGTCGAGGCATCGCTAGATCAAGCTCCAACTTCACCAAGTGATGAAACTTGTGAAGAAAACACACTCTACTACTTGGCAAGAGGTAGAGGATGAAGAAATAGGAAGTGGGTTCACTTTAGAATTGGATTTCTCACTCTTTATCATCACTTGCCATTGATGGAGGCAAGCTTTCTTCACATGAAGAAATGAAGAAGAAGAAGAAGAATGTTATGATAAGTATTTAGAAAATAGAAAATAAAAGAATACTTATCATAATCAACCATGGTCAAGTGTAGACAATAAACTAGGGTTAGGTCAATGGTTAGGTTAGGCATGAAACAAAAATGGTGGACTTTTTCAAACCTTCATGAAGTTTCAATGTAAAACAAAGCAAGCCACCATTTCTTTTCTTTTGCCAAAATGAAATAAATAAATAAATAAATGACTAAGCAAATAAAATCATAACCCTAACCATCACATAACCATGGTTTAATCTTAACATACACTTAAACAATCATGTATCATCAAACATGATACAATCAAATGTACAAATGTATATCACATATACAATGTGCACAATCCAAGTGATAAAATCCATATAAAGTGAACCAATACTAGTTAATGCAAAGTAATATATCAAATATATATAATTATACATTAAATCATTAAATCAACACTTGATTTAACGATCCGGTCATATCGCATATAAACGACTAGTATCCAATGTATCGGCTTATCGAATCAATCCTCGATTCGATAACTAGGTTATATCGCATACAACCATTCGACACATTCATCGCGAGAATAGAATACGGTATCACATACACGCATTATTCTTGGTCCCGCACATATCTCATATGCGCTCCTATTTCGTTTTGCTTGAGCCAGGAAACCTCTGTGTAGGACTCTAAAGACTCGTCAATACGCCGGCAGCAGGTGATGATCATATCAAACACCCACAAGCCGCAAGCGGTCTGCTAAACGTAACGGCCACCCGGGTATTGAGCGATCAGAAGATCGACGAGCAAGCCCGCTCACACTCCAGTGAATCCAACCTGTAACACTACCGTACAGTCCGGTCTGATCGTCTGATATGTCGCATATCTCGCCTACGGGTGGTAAACGTCAGACTCCAATAGCTCGATAAGTCGTGTCGATATGAGGTCTATAACAATTCGAGAAACTACTGGTAACACTTACCAGTAAATCTCAGCAACCCTGGCCAGGGATTTCCTGTTATAGCCAATCGAACACAGCGCAACATCAACTCCCTATACCGGGAGAGACGAATCCCCTCCTATCGCTCATTGCCTCCATGTGACTCGGGACTGTACCCAAAAACCACCGTTTTGCACGCCCTCTTGGACGTGGTAAGATGGAAATCAAAGCAAAGTGGGAACCACACAAGACTCTATGACGATCTCGGGTCAACAGACTACTCTGTACCAGTGTCACCAGAGAACTGCCATCTGACGTGAGGTATAATACCATCTGGGAGTTCTCGGCGAGTCCGTCCAGTGTACCCAGTCTTCACTGAGCACCCGTATATCATCTCTGATGTCAAACACCAATGGATATGGGATCATTCATCGCCCATCTGTATGGGTCAAGAAGGTATACGCTAGTCTACTCTGGTATATCGATGCCCCATCTCGATACACCCACGACTAGGGACTTTGAAGGATGTACTTATGGACTACCATGTCCCCACTAGTATGATCCGCATCATAGTCCAGGTAGTCAAGTACACATCCTAAGGGCTTTACCAACATGTAACAGAGAGACAAACAGTATACACGTTAAGGTAAAGAGTAACCAGATAGCGTACTATCATGTCGAGCAAGAAATTCCTCCCTATATATGTCCCAGCATCCACTACAATATACATCCTATGTATAGTAATGGCCTCTAGGGCATACATATAACTAACATTACCAGTAGTTTCTCGACCCGTTATGAGCCTCATATCGGCACGACTTATCGGTTATTGGGGTCTGACGTTTACCACCCCTAGACTTGATATGCGACATATCAGACGAACAGACCGGAATGTACGGTAAGTGTTACTGGTTGGATTCACAGGAGTGTGAGCAGGTTAGCTCGTCGATCTTCTGATCGCTCAATACCCGGATGGCCGTTATGTTTAGCAGACCGCTTGCGGCTTGTGGGTGCTTGATATGATCATCATCTGCTACCGGCGTATTGACGAGTCTTTAGAGACCTACACAGAGGTTTCCTGGCTCAAGCGAAACGAAATAGGAGCGCATATGAGATATGTGCAGGACCAAGAATGATGCGTGTATGTGATACCGCATTTCATTCTCGCGATATATGTTTCGATTGGTTATATTCGATATGACCTAGTTATCGAATCATTGATTCGATAAATCGATACATTGGATTCTAGTCGGTTATGTGCGACATGACCGGATCATTGAATCAAATGTTGATTTAATGATTTAATGTATAATTATATATTTGATATATTGCATTGCATTAACTAGTATTGGTTCACTTTATATGGATTTTCTCACTTGATGTGCAAGAAGTATATGTGATATACTTTTGTGCACATATTTGTATCATGTTTGATGATACTTGATCTTTGTGTTAAGTGTAAAGAATTAAAACCATGGTTAAGTGTTGATTAGGGTTTTGCATATTCATTTATTTATTTATTTATTTATTTGAAAAGGATTATGATGAGAATGGTGGCTTTCTTTGTTTTAAGTTGAAGCTTCATGAAGCTTTGACTTTTGTAACCATTCTTGTCTTCATGCTTAACCCTAACTCATCCAACTAACCATGGTCTATCCTCTACACTTAACTATAGTTAGCTTATGATAAGTATTGAATTATTATTCATTTTATCTCAACACTTATCATATTCTAGCTTCATCTTCTCCTTCTTCTTCAAGATAGAAACCTTGATGCCATCAATGGCAACTTGAGTTCTAGTGAGAGAAATCCAATTCTAAAGTGAACCCACCTCCTATTTCTTCACCCTCTACCTCTTGCCAAGTTGTTTTGGGTGTTTTCTTCATAAGTTTCACAACTTTGTGAAGTCGGAGCTTGAACTTGTGATGCCTCGTCGTAGATCGTCTTTGACACGAAGCCGACGACCTAGCTCGCCCGTTTCTCCGATGAAGCCGACGATTGAGTTCGGGATTCATGATGGACAGCGAGAGGACACCCACGTGGAGCTAAGGAAGTGGAGAACCGGATCTACAAAGGTTGTAGCCTCTCTCCTTTAGTTAAAGTGTTAACTAGATTCGTATTTCGCCTAGAATTCTAGCCGACGATCCGTATTAGGGTTTCTCGGCACCAATAAAATTTGAAATTGGCATGGTTGATGCCTTGTGAGACCTCTATAGTGTGCCTAGGAACCCTACAGTTCGAGCGGCTGATCGAGATGATAGGTCTTCGATACGCGAGTACATGGCCTTAGTGCAAGTAGGAGATTGTTAGTGTATATGCCCTAGAGGCCATTATTGTATCATACTAGTTTGTATATTACTTGATGGAAGCTTAGGATATTCACAGTTGTATAGACAATCTTGCTCGAAATGGTAGTATGCTACTTGGTTTGTTTCTACTTTAATGTGTGCATGCGTTTCTTTTAGCATATCGCCTATACACATTAGTGGAGCCCTTAGGATCTTTGCTTGATTACCAGCATTATGATGGCAATCACACTAGTGGGGGCTGGGTAATCTATAAGCACATCCTTATTCAGGTCCCTAGTCATAGCATTATCGAGACAGGGCACCGATACTCCGGAGTAGACTAGCGTATGCACTTCTCATCCCAGCAGGGGAGACGGTCTGTACCACAGCCGTCAGTACGTCGTACTTGAGATAGTATGCGGGTGCTCGTTAGGTTATGAGTACACTGGACAGGACTCGTCGGGAACTGTTGGTTGGTACTATACCTATCGTCAGTTATCAGTTCTCAAGTGACATGAGTACATCTTAGTCCGCTGACTTGACACTGTCACTTCGCCTCGAGTGTGTTCCCACTGTTCTTAGATTGCTACCCTACCACGGCTCAAAAGAGTTGTGCAAACAGGTAGCAGTTAGGTGCAGTCTCGAATCACTTGGAGGCAGTGACGGTTAAACAGGATTTGTCTCTCCCGTTATTGGGGGTTGATATCGCGCTGTGTCAAGGAGAGCCATTACATATAGTCGTCCCTGGCCAGGGCAAGCAAGATCTACTGGTAGGTTATCCAGTGTTGTCTCAGGGTGTTCTGGGCTACACTCCGACACGACTTGTACCACTATTAGGGGACTGGTGTTTACCACCCCCTAGGCCCGCGATGCGATATTCTCAGTGTAAGTCCACGTTGCCCACCCCGGTACTTACGGGGAGGCGGAAAACGGAATAAAAATCAAATTTTTATCAACTTAGGCAACATGGACTAGGCAAAGAAGGATCTTTGCTAAACAAAAACAAGCTAAAGCTAACTAGAAACTAGCTAAGTGTTAGAAAGGTTATACCTAGGGCTTTATGTCCTTCTCTCCTTGCTCCTTGGAGTAGTGGAAAGAGGTCACCTTTGTCATCTTCTCACGTCGAAGAAAGATCCACCCGAAAGCCTCAACCTTTGGCTTCAACTCCAAGCTAGAAGTAACTAGGGTGCAAGAAGTGCTAATTCTAGAACCCTAGATGTGAGTAGAGATTATCAAGAAGAGGTTTTTCTCAAGCTCAAGTGTTTCTCAACACATGAGAGCGGAGAGCTTGAGGGAGAGGAAGAACAAGAGAGAGAAAGTCAATAATAGAATGAGAGAAAATATGAAGCATTATCTCATATATGTGTGAATTATTGTAATTAGATAATTAGCAAGATAATTGTCATGGTTAATCAAGACATGACCCTTATCATTTCATTTTTAATGCAATTTGCAAGGATCAAAGAGCATCTTCCAAATGAAATGATGATGGTCAAAGTGTCAACCAAGGTCAACAAGTCAAGGAGGTCAAATGGTCAACAACCATAACCATGCACAATTATTAAACTAATATCAATTAACCATAATACACACATAAGCATTAGGGTTAATAAAAATGACAATGGTCATTAACCCTAATCAAAGTCCTCTCCCTCTGTCTCAAGCAACTGTGCATACGCACCCGTATTCGTGATCCGAGGAACACGAATACAAAGAGATAAAACCAATCCCAAATCATATACTAGGATCCGGCTTAAACCAAAGCCCGCTAGTATAAGCTGTCCGGACAGCAAACGTGCACAAGTGCGCGGATGTGAACGAACCCTGTCGCAAAACCATGCGACCTCTACTCATTTTGCCTAAAGGCGAATAGCTCTCTGTGTGGGACTCTAAAGACTCGACACTACGCTGGCAGTGGGTTTAACCACAGACCGCAAACGGCACTAGCTGTACGTAACGGTCCCCAGGTAGATGTCGATAAGAAGACTGACAAGGTGAACACCATCTGAACTCCTACTGAGCCTGTATGTGACAGTCTCCGTACAGTCCGGTATGTTCGTCTGATACATCGCATGGCGGGCCTAGGGGGCAGTGAACGTCAGTCCCCTAATAGCGGTACAAGTCGTGTCGGAGTGTAGCCCAGAACACCCTGAGATAACACTGGAAACCTACCAGTATATCTCGCTTGCCCTGGCCAGGGACTACTCGTGTAATGGCTCTCCTGGACACAGCGCGATGTCAACCCCCAATACCGGGAGAGACGAATCCTGTCTAACCATCACTGCTTCCAAGTGCTTCGGGACTGCACCCAAAAACTACTTGTTTGCACGACTCCTTTGAGCCGTGGTAGGGTAGTAATCAAAGTGCAGTGGGAACACACTCGAGGCGAAGTGACAGTGTCAAGTCAACGAACTAAGCTGTACTCATGTCACCTGGGAACTGATAACTGACGATAGGTATAATACCAACCAACAGTTCCCGACGAGTCCTGTCCAGTGTACTCGTAACCTAACAAGCACCCGCATACTATCTCAAGTACGACGTACTGACGGCTGTGGGACAGACCGTCTCCCACGCTGGGATGAGAAGCGCATACGCTAGTCTACTCCGGAGTATCGATGCCCTGTCTCGATCGTCCAACGACTAGGGACCTGCATAAGGATGTGCTTATAGATCACCCAGCTCCCACGAGTGTGAGCGCCATCACAACGCTGGTAATCAAGCAAAGATCCTAAGGGCTCTACTAATATGTATATCAGCGATATGCTAAAAGAAACGCATGCACATATTAAAGCAGAGACAAACCAAGTAGCATACTACCATTTCGAGCAAGATTGTATATACAACTGTGAATAACCCAAGCTTCCATCAAGTAATATACAAACTAGTATGATACAGTAATGGCCTCTAGGGCATATACACTAACAATCTCCCACTTGCACTAAGGCCACGTACTGGAGTATCAAAGACCTATCATCTCGATCAGCCGCTCGAACTGAGTCTGGGGCAAGGCCTTGGTGAATGGAACTGCTGTGTTATGTTCTGAAGCAACCCTCCGAACCTCGATCTCCTGGCGATCCACGATCTCCCTGATCAGGTGATACCGCCTTAAGATGTGTCTGGATTTCTGATAGGACCTGGGTTCCTTCGCTAAAGTTATAGCCCCGTTGTTGTCGCAATACAGAGGTATTGGGTCAACAATGGACGAAACCACCTGAAGTTCTCTCAAGAACTTCCTCATCCAGACAGCTTCTTTTGCTGCATCAGATGCAGCGATGTATTCCGCTTCCATAGTCGAGTCAGCAACGGTTTCCTGTTTGGAGCTCTTCCAACAGACCGCCCCTCCATTGAGGGTAAAGACAAAACCCGACATGGACTTGGAATCAACCTTGTCTCTCTGGAAGCTGGAGTCAGCAAAGGCCTCAATCTGGAGGTCTTTTCCGCCATACACCAAGAACATCTCCTTAGTCTTTCTCAGGTACTTGAGAATGTTCTTTACTGCTATCCAATTTTTCTCCCCAGGGTTTGACTGATACCTGCTTACCAGACTCAGTGCATAAGCCACATCCGGTCTGGTACACAACATCGCATACATTATAGAGCCTACCGCAGAAGCGTAGGGTATAATAGACATGCGATCCCTCTCCAAATCAGTCTTGGGAGACATCTCTTTGGAGAGGGTGATCCCGTGACAAGCCGGTAAATTACCGCGCTTGGAATCTTCCATACTGAATCTCTTCAGTATGGTGTCGATGTACCTGGACTGTGAAAGTCCTAATATCTTCTTGGATCTGTCACGGTAGATCTGTTAGTTATATGTATGCCCTAGAGGCCATTACTGTACATGGGATGTATATTGTAGTGGATACTGGGACGTATATAGGGAGGACTTTCTTGCTCGACATGATAGTATGCTATCTGGTTGAACTTTACCTTAACGTGTACACTGTTTGTCTCTCTGTTACATGTTGGTAAAGCCCTTAGGATCTGTACTTGACTACCTGGACTATGATGCGGATCATACTAGTGGGGACATGGTAGTCCATAAGTACATCCTTCAAAGTCCCTAGTCGTGGGTGTATCGAGACGGGGCATCGATATGCCAGAGTAGACTAGCGTGTACCTTCTCGACCCATACAGATGGGCGATGGATGATCCCATATCCATCGGTGTTTGACATCAGAGATGATATACGGGTGCTCAGTAGAGACTGGGTACACTGGACGGACTCGCCGAGAACTCCCAGATGGTATTATACCTCACGTCAGATGGCAGTTCTCTGGTGACACTGGTACAGAGTAGTCTGTTGACCCGAGATCGTCATAGAGTCTTGTGTGGTTCCCACTGTGCTTTGATTTCCATCTTACCACGTCCAAGAGGGCGTGCAAAACGGTGGTTTTTGGGTACAGTCCCGAGTCACATGGAGGCAATGAGCGATAGGAGGGGAGTCGTCTCTCCCGGTATATGGGGGTTGATGTTGCGCTGTGTTCGATTGGCTATAACAGGAAATCCCTGGCCAGGGTTGCAGAGATTTACTGGTAAGTGTTACCAGTAGTTTCTCGAACAGTTATAGACCTCATATCGACACGACTTATTGAGCTATTGGGGTCTGACGTATACCACCCCTAGGCGAGATATGCGACATATCAGACGATCAGACCGGACTGTACGGTAGTGTTACTGGTCGGATTCACTGGAGTGTGAGCGGGCTTGCTCGTCGATCTTCAGATCGCTCAATACCCGGGTGGCCGTTACGTTTAGCAGACCGCTTGCGGCTTGTGGATGTTTGATATGATCATCATCCGCTGCCGGCGTATTGACGAGTCTTTAGAGTCCTACACAGAGGTTTCCTGGTTCAAGCGAAACGAAATAGGAGCGCATATGAGATATGTGCGGGACCGAGAATAATACTGTATGCGATACTGTATTCTATTCTCGCGATAAATATATCGAATGGTTGTATGCGATATAACCTAGTTATCGATTCAAGCGTTGATTCGATAAGCCGATATATTAGATACCAGTCGGTTATGTGCGCATGACCGGATCATTGAATCAAGTGTTGATTTAATGATTTAATGTATAATTATATATTTGATATATTACTTTGCATTAACTAGTATCGGTTCACTTTAGACGGATTTTCTCACTCGGATGTGCGCATTGTATATGCGATATACTTTTGTGCACTTGCTTGTATCATGTTTGATGATACATGTCATGCTAGGGTTCAAGTGTAAAGATTAAACCTTGGTTAATGAAATAGTTTAGGGTTTCTTATTTGTTATTCATTTATCTATTTATTTATCCTTTTTATTTTTGATAAATGAATAAATGAAAATGAGAAAAGAATGGTGGCTTCTTTTGTTCTTTAGTTGAAGCTTCATGAAGCTTTGTTCAAGTCAACCATACTTATCTCATCCTTAACCCTAACCATTCCCACTAACCATGATTCATTCTCTACACTTAACTCTAGTTAATATTATGATAAGAATTCATTTTCTTTTCATTTTCTATTAACTTATCATAATGTTTTTCTTCTTCTTCTTCATTCTTCAAGTGAAGAAGCTTGAAGTCCATCAATGGTGATTGTTGGAAACAAGTGAGAAATCCAATTCTAAAGTCTACCCACTTCCTATTTCTTCATCCTCTACCTCTTGCCAAGTAGTAGAGTGTGTTTCCTTCACAAGATTTTAGGGTTTGGTGAAGGAGGAGCTTGATCTAGCGATGCCTCGACGTAGATCATCTTCGGCATGGACATCGATGACCTAGCTTGCCCATTCTCCGACGAAGTCGACTCTAGAGCCCGGATTTGATTTGGACAGCGGAGATGACCTCGTTGCGGAGCCATGGAGGTGGATATCCGGATCTACAAAGGTTGTAATTTCCGTATCTCATTAGTTAATTTGTTAACTAGTTCATTGTTCGCCTAGAAATCTAGCAAACGATCCGTACTTTAGGGTTTGTAGGCACCATAATTATTGAAATTGCCATGGTAGATGGCTTGGGAGACCTCACTAGAGTGCCTAGGAACCCTGCAGTGGTATCAGAGCCTAGCTAGAGCCTTAGGCGAAGTCCAGACGGAAATTGAAGTCCGAACGAACCCGAAACCCCGCATCGATATTGCTCTCTGTACAATTTTTAAAAACAGGGATTTTTCCACATTAAAAATGTTCATAAATATCAGCAGGAAATTATAAGAAATATTGTAAAATTCGGATGCCTAATTCCTACAGTACGCCGCGCTTCCGCGGCACAAGCCTGGCTTGTGCGGCGCAAGCGCGGCCATTTTGTCGTTTATGGCATCCCATTTTATACAGTAATTCTTAATGTTCTGTGCTGGTGTTTCTGGGAATTTTTAATAATTTTTCCAGAGTTGAATTTTTCTGAGTCGATTTGGGGATTCGGTGTTTCGATCGGGGTATCAAATTTTGTCTGTGTGGCTTTCCGGATAAATTTTAGGATATGTTAAAAAGTTCGACCGGATATAAATACCCAACTTTTCCCCTGTCGGGAAATTTCCAAGTGTTGGATTTTTCCACAGTTTGACGACGTTCTAAGTAGTGCAAGTAACGCGATGGTCCCTCTAGAAGACACAAACCTTAACTCGATTATGTGACCGTCTTGAACTGCCCTTTGAACCTTCGGGTTTGGGGCAGTACGGCGTGCCACATGTGAGGCGTTGGCTTGACCCTTCTACGGCTGGATCGTTGGTACTGAGGCACGAACGGAATGTTGTTAGACTTGTTTCATGTGTTGATCTGTTTCGGGAAAACTTGGGTGTTCGATTGTTCGATCGGAAAATTTAACATTTTCTATTTATCTGGAATGGGATACAATAATTGGAATTCACAATAGTTATGTGATAACTGAATGAATGTTATAAACGTAGCAATTTAGTCTCACTTGATCGGTTGCCACGGAATTTTGATGTGATCAAAAGTCCGTCGCAATCACGTAGCGTACGCGGATACTCGCCGGGTAAACTTAATAGACAGCCTCACTCCATAGCCCCGACCAAGTGACTGTAGGAGAACCCCGTCGCCGAAAGCATCCGTTCGGGTGCTCGCGGTAGCGGTGTTCCGCCTTGGTGCACCTCGTCGTCGGTATCAGGGGTGCAGCCGTCTACTGAAGTTTGCGACGAGCATTCGATCAGGATGTCGGGAATCTTGTTGAATTGCCCGACTTGATATTGAAAAGTGTTTTCGATTTTGAGACTAAAATGCGGGGTTTATAATTGTTAGGCATGCGATGTCTAAGAAATTCATTTGGTCAGGCATGCGATGTCTGAGGAGGTTGCGGATTCCAACTGTTGTAGTTTTACACTTTCTTTTCTGTGACCGTAAGTGTAATATGTGATATCGCCGGTTTCGTTGCTATATGTCAACGACAATTGGGATGGACATATTTACTTACGTTGATGACATGTGATGTTATGTGTTGCTGGATATGTTATATTGGATCGTCGTGATTGAATAGCCGGGGGGTTTTTATGTGAGATGAGTGTTTTTCATTTTCATTCATGTAAAAACTTGTATGTAATATTCTTTTATTGGGGCGCTTCCAGGTTGCGGGAGTTGTCACCTGTTGTATATTATTTACTTTTCCGCACTAGGATAGACCCAAGGAGGGGAGCACAAGTAACCGGGTTCTGGAGTCCAGTGGGAGACCAATTCGAGGAGTCGAGTCCGGGTCTCCTAACTCTAGAATTGGCAGGGTTGCTTGCCGCTCTCGTAGGGGTCTAGGGGTGTGGGTTTGGCTATTCATCACGACCGTGGAATCCGTGTTTTATACTGGCTCGTATTGAAAACACGGACGTCCTAGTATATCCAATATTTCATATGTTTATTCTGCTGCGATATCTGTGATGAGATCATGTGATGTTTCTGTGATGGATATAGTATATAGTATATATGATATATTATATAGACGTTACTTATATTTTACACCCGTGCTAGCCCTGCCCTGCTCTGTCGTTAGTTACCTAACCTAACGGTGCACGAGGGGACATCGAGGCGAATGCGGATGGCATAAGTGTACGTTATATCTATCTGTGATGTTTAGGTACTTAAATGATAGGACTTCATTAATGTGATTAATGAAATAAAAGAAACCTAAGATGTTGTAGAATCGAATTTCAAAATAAAACAGGTAGCTACAGTTCTTGCTTTGCATAGCGGTATATGTGATATATCCTGCACCTTATTCGATGAGGAAAGGACCGAGATCCCTTCACCGGGAGTGACTCCTTTAGCAATAACTGGCAGATGCTACACACTCGGTTTGTCTTTTGATTGCTTTTAAGAGTTTTTGCTTTGCACAGTGATATATATGATATATCCCGCACCTCATTCGACGAGGAAAGGACCGACGATCCCTTCACCGGGAGTGACTCCTTTAGCAAAACTAGAAAAGCCTCAAAAACACTCCATTTCAAAATTCATTCGATCCTACAACGATATCAAGTTCATTACGCAATAGGTTTTCAGAAAAACCTGTCGTAGCCCTCCGTCATTTCAGATAAGTAGTAGTTAGTATTCGTGCTGCGTTTGTTGGCCTTTGTCAAGGCGCAGTGTGCGGTAGCTAACTGGTGCTTATCTGCTTATGCATATGATGCAGATTGGATTAGGGTAGTCGTGCGACCTTGTTGGCCTTTGTCAAGGGCCGTGCGGGTGGGTTTAATTCAATCAGGAAATGACGGGTTGAACTTGACTAGCATCCTATGGTTTGTTGGCCTTTGTCAAGATCATAGGAGGTTAGGGGCAAAATATTATCGGGAATTTCAAGTGTTGAAATTTGCAATGAGATTGCATACCTTCTATGAGATAGTTGGATCCCGATACCCGCTGCGAGTAAGTGTTACTCCTGGGAGAGTTTTATACATTACAATTAGCCGATCAAGTAGGTGTCTAGAAAGGTGTCAACGGGGTTACGCCTCTGGGAAAACGAGGTTTACATTAATTAGGTTCGTGCGAAAGCACGGGGGACCTCCCTCAAAGTACCGACACTGGCCTGGCTGAAAGATTGGCGAACTTGTAGTGTGTAATTAATCCCGGCTAGTCTTTCCTTTTAGGGTTTGAAGGAAGATTTGATAAAAAGCAGTGGGAGCCATCCTGATTAGATAAAATAATAACCAATCTATTCTTGACAGAGCGCACGCTGAGTGTTTTCTTCTCTCTCTCTCCAGGTAGCGACCATATCACGCCTTAATCAAGATAATAATACGGATTTTTGACCGAACCCGCTTGTTATACTGAGCTGGGGAACGTTGGTCCCGCTCCAACTTATAATTGTTATAAGACAGAGCAGGAAATTGGGGATTACCAGAATTCCCGTGCCGCCCAAACGAGGAGAGTGCATGATGATGCATCATCTTCGGGTGTGTTCATTATATAGAACTGTTTCTCAGTGTCCTTTACGTCCTGGGTATGTGATGCCAGATCAGGATCCCAGATATGTAATCTGTTACATAGGGCTACAGAAAGATAGAGAACTGAGAACGGGTGATAAGTTTCATGAGGCAGAAAACGGGGCAAATGTTGCAGCCAAGTCTGTTGGTCACTGTCACCCTGTATTACAAATACATTGATTCTGAACGAATGTTGTTAGATACCGAACCTGATATACCAAATCATATCACTCTCTTTGTTAGTAAAGAAAGGATATAATTTTGTATTGATGGATAATGTTTTGAACATTTCCTATATCAAAAGTTGATCGGTTCAGGCACGTTATCTAAAAGCATTGATGTTCTAAATCAAACTACAGTTCTTTAGTATACAGAACATACACAAGAGGAAGAGTTCAGAAATGAACGAATCGTTCTTGAGGTATTGTAGACTAGGTCATATCAATGCGACCCGACTGGCTGAGTTACATTTAGATGCATATTTAAATCAGTTTGAATTTACATCTTGTGAAACTCGCCAGTCATGTCACAAAGATAAGATGACCATAGCTCCGTTTACTGGAAACAGAGAAAGAGTTACTAAACTCTTGGGATGATACATGAGGATGTATGCAAGGTCCCCTGTCTACACATGCCAAGACCGGTTCTTTGTACTTCGTTACATTCTCTGATAATCTCTCAAGTTTCAGACCTATGTTCCTGTTGAAACACAAGTCCGAACCTTTTGAGATATTCACAGAATATAAGTTAGAAGTAGAGAACCAATACGGGTATAAGTATTATGTCCTTTGATGAGATCAAGGAGGAGAATACTTGAGCACGGAAATACTGGACTATTCTAAAGGAGAATGAGATTCTCTCTCAGCATTACTCCTCTGTATACACCATAGCACGATGGTATATCAGGGCGGAGCAATCACACCCTATATGATAAGGTGTGCTCTATGATGAGTACTACTGAGTTGTTGCGCCACGGCAGCGCCCCGGCCGTCTTACTCGAGGCCAAATTGCGGAATCAAAATTTTTCCTTACTCGGAAACCGGCGCTACCGCGGACAAAGAAAAACCCGGATCGTTAACCATTAACCTAACTAGCAAACAAGAGATGGGATAAGAAGTATACCAAGAGATCCGAGTCCTCCGGTCTTCTCATCATCGCCCCGATCTCCCGCGGAAAGTGTAGTCTCCATATCGTCGTCTCCTCGCCGGAAAGGGCACCACATCGCCTTCGTCTTTTACGGGCTCCCGCCTCAATACCGAGGCAACTCGAGCATGAAGCCGGCAACTCGACATGCTCAAGATGTGCTGTAGGAAGTGTAGTAGATAATGCTAATCTCATTTGGGGTTTGTAGTTGCCATGATGGAGGATTGGGGTTAAGAAAAATGGTGCTTTCATTTTTCTAAAACAAGAAGAAGAAGGAGATGAAGAATTCCTCACATAACAAAGATGAACTCTCTCATTCTTTTTCTTTCTCTCTTTCTTTTTCTTCCTCTCTTTCTTTTTCTTCTCTTTCTCATAACCATGAAAGACTTATTCATCAAGTGAGAATAAAGGGTGGAGGAAAAACAATATGAAGCTAGAAGGGAGGTGAGTGTAGGATGAAGGAAGTGGTGACCATATCCAAAGTCAATGAAAACTTCAACCATGCTTTCACTTTAAACCCATACCTATATCAAATCACTCAATTCAAAAGCATGGAGCAAAGATATGAAAACTATCATAATCAAACAATATGCAAAGAAACCCCTCACAAAGTGTTATTTGCAAAACTGCAAATAACCCCCTCCATCGGAAAAGTCCGGCCGGGAAAGAACAAAGGAAAACCGGCCGGAACGAAATGCAAACCGGCAACTCCAGAAAACTGGTCCCGTAATAAATTACAGGAAAACCCCTATACTGTGCATACACACCCGCATCTGTATTCCGTCCGGATACAAATGCAATGAGACAAAATCTACACTGTACTAAACTAGTACCGGCTTAAACCAAAGCCGGCTAGTAAAATCCGTTCGATCCTGATCCGTGCAATACCGCACGTATCTGATCGAACCCTGCCATATAACTATACGGCCACTAGTACAAAACTGTCCGATCCTGATCCGTGCAATACCGCACGTATCTGATCGGACCCTACCATATCTCCATACGGCCTCTACAGCGTTTCGCCCGAAAGCTGAGTAACTGAAAGTGTGGTGGACTCTAAAGACTCGTCAATACTATGGCTGTGGATTTAACCACTGGCACATCAGAGGTATAAGCCAATACGTGACGGGCCACCAGCTATTGACCAAAAGGGACGTCGATGAGGAAGCTCACCCCGACACCCAACTGAGCCTGTCAGTGACAATATCCGTACAGTCCGGTCCGTTCGTCTATGAGCATCGCATGGCGGGCCTAGGGGGTTGGTAAAAGTCAGACCCCCAAAAGCGGTACAAGTCGTGTCGGAGCATAGCCCAGAACGCCCTGAGATACTACTGGAATACCTACCAGTAAATCTCCTGCCTCGGCCGAGGGCTTTGCGTAATGGCTCTCCTAGACACAGCGCGACCTCACCCCCAATACCGGGAGAGACGAACCCCTGCAGATCCGCTCACTGCCTCCATGTGGCTCGGGACTGTACCCAACTAAAACCTGTTTGCACGACTCCTTTGAGCCGTGGTAGGGTAGTAATCAAAGTACAGTGGGAACTCACACGAGACAAATGACGATCTCAGGTCGATGAACTAACCTGTACACATGTCACCTGGGAACTGCTATCTGACATCTGGTATAAGACCAACTAGCAGGTTCCCGGCGAGTCCTGTCCGGTGTATTCATAACCCAATGAGCACCTGTATACATCTTAGGTGAACCAACAGACACCAGTGGCTTGTGAGACCGGCCACCGCCCCTCGTCGGGGTCTCGACTGTATACACTAGTCTACTAATGGAGTATCGATGCCCAGTCTCGAAACTCCCATGACTAGGGACCATTTAAGGATGTGCTTATAGACCTCAGCTCCCACGTATATGATCGCCATCATACTGCTGGTCGTCAAGCAAGAATCCTAGGGGCTCTATCAACGTGTAATAGCGACGTGTCAGGTCACCTAAAGCAGTACACGATGATAAAGATAAACCAGATAGCATACTATCATCTCGAGTAAGACTGTTCTCCTGGGATAGGTCCTCCCTCAATCATTGCAATCACGTGCCTGTGATCCAATAATTGACTCTGAGGGCACTATCTCCAACAATCTCCCACTTGCACTCAAGGCTAATTATTGCGATGTCGCATACTCACAGCCCGTGTGATACCGAACACCCAACTCCTCTACTAGTCAGTCTCACAAAGCTTGTTTGCGAAACTATTGCGTTCGAGGAACAGCCTCAGTGAGTGGATCCGCTGTGATGTTTCTTTCTATGTCTCTCTATATCTCAAGTTCGCGGAGAAAGCCATCTCCCGAAATGAGCAATACATGTCTTAGAATGTCTGGATGTCTGATGGGACCTAGCTCATAAATGAACTCCAAATCCAAACTTCTTAGACTGTATCATCAACTGAACTTAATCAGTATCCTGCGCCATGCCTCCCTCAGTATTGCCTTGGACCACCTGTCCAAAATACTGTCCCTCGTCAGAAGGAGAACTATAACTCTGACAACCTGCTTGTCGTCCATGTCACCTTGGAAGCCTGGAGTGATAACCGTCTCCTAAAAGAGGCAGCCGTTATCATATCCCTAGAACAATCACTTATGTTCTAAAACTGCTTCCGACTGTTCCTCCAGGATTGGATCAATATCAACTTATTGCATCTACTGCAAGAACAACATCTGGTGTGGTACTTGACATCTCATGATTGACTCAATTGCCTAAGCAAGTGATCTGTCAATCATGCGTATCCCTCTCCCCTTTAGTCTATAAGACACCTTTAGAGAGGGTGACTCCATTACCTGCAGGTACACTACCATGCCAGGAGTCGTCCATTCTAAATACTCTTAGAATGCTGTCAAGGTACCCTGATTGGGAAACCACCCAAATCTAGATCTAAAACCATAGATCTAGTAACCAGTGTGTCTGATATAATGTCCAAGTCCCTTGTGGAGAAACCACTGTGTGACGACCAAAGTATAACCGATCGTAGTATAGGAATATCACTTCCTACTACCTTCTCAACAGATCCATCCCCTATTCTGATGACGTCAAACCCATGACTGTCACATCAGAAACAGATGATCTTACTCCGCTATATCTGCTTTAGTCTATAAATAGACATAAGCACAAAGTCCACCAATGCTTCCGCTGCTCCCACTGACTACGACAACCCTCTGCCAGAGTCATATAGACGTGCACTTCTAAAGCTAGTTTAGAACGACGCTATACTCATCCTCCTGCCGGGTCTCGCAGCCTGGAACAACAACAATGGCAAGTGTGGGTAAACAAGAACTTCCCTGTCACCGTCCTTGAGGCTACCGGAGTACCTCTCGGGTGCCTGAAGTTACCCACCTTATCTGCGGAGTGGCCAATGGAATGTCAAATCAGATTGAATCTTTAGGTTCCTTATCAAATCTTCAGTAATCGTTTGCGGTTCTGGAATCACTTCCAGTTCTACCATACTCCCACTTCTGTTTTTGAAAAAATCCATTTTTAATAAAACTGTGGCGAGTCTAGAACAATATTTCTATTGATCTGCCAGATGGTAGAAAGTCAACCCTCGTCATAGCCTGGGTCAACCCACAAACAGCCATTACAGAAACGTGCCTTGAGTTATCCGGAGTCTGGTTTTAAGCATAAGCCGGACAACTCCCCGTACCTTAACAATGTTAAGATATGAACTGTTCTATATCCAATATAGAACCAGAGGCACTGATTTAATTGAACCAGATTCAAATCATGCAGCTGTCTCCAGTGCATGTCAACTAAATGGAAGGAGGCCGATCAGCGTTACTCAACTTAGGAATGCTTCCAATTATGAGTAACCTGAAAGAGAAGCAAGTTCTCATTATCATTACTATCAACTGAATACCATACACAAGTATCTACATCTTCGATCACTTTGAAGAATCCCGACACTTGCCATACCTGGTTCTCTACTCTATTCAAATACCTATAACTCCTCAAAAACTTAGACCCTGTGTTTCCACGAAGCACATGTCTAAGAACTAGAGAAGTTAAAAGTAAACAGAATATAGTATGAGGACCAACCCCTCTGTCCTAATGGATACTGGACAACATACAATACTCTGTATAAGTCCTCTGAGTCTAACAACTCTTTCACTGTGTGTCGTAGGTTGAAAAACTGTACTTATGGTTAAGAAGAATTACACCGCTGTTTAATGCTCCTTACCTAACCATCCACTGATATAGGTAAATGTCATCGACATAATATCAAAAGGTATATCTCACTCTATGAAAATAGACGTACAGATATATCAATTTGAAATTGGTGCACAACAGCGGATATTCATAACCAAATATTTGCCGACCGGCAAACAACCCAGGTGACTTCCTCAAATATCACCGATTACAACGAATCCCGATATAATGAGGATGATCACCCAATTCCCAATAACTTACTCCCACTCATCATCTGTAAAACCATACAGATGTGAGAATCATACCTGGTAAATACATACCCTGGAGTAAGTGTCTAATCGGGAAATCAGTTTTCTTTTAACATTATACAGTGAAACTGAAACATTGAAATGTTTCTGTGGGGAATCCTGGTATTCCTAGTAATGCCTCTACCATTATCCAGATTCACAACTGTTACCGTATATCTCTTTGCCATCTGTCCAAATCCCTTTATATGTCTTTAGTCATTACCTTCTGTACACCCCCTTAGGCCAAATGGTTTTCTTCCTTCCCTACCGTTCGGCACCAGCCTATGGTTTGGAAGAAGACTATCCAATAAGCATAAAAGGTGTACTGTCCTAATCTTAGGAGCACTCGCAAAGCGAGAGAAGGTGAAGATAAAAGACAACTGAATGTACTTTATTCCTATTTCTCCTGAACCAGAATCCATCCCCGAACTGGAACTAGTTCCTTTCGAGTTCGTATATAACCATACGATGGAGTATCCAATAAAATGGGATCTTCGTAGTGATACGGAGTGTCCTGGAGAAATACAAAGGTGATTTAGGATTGGCGAATAAATACTTGGTTTGGTCGTGAATATCAGTCGCAATTTACTTTGCCCTCTTACTAATCCCTTGCTTTGTCTGAACTTAATACCTTCTGTACACCGTTTTAGGCTAACTGGTTTTCTTCATTCCCTACCGGTCGGCACCAGCCTATGGTTTGGAAGAAGACTATCCAATTTGCGTAATAGGTGTACTACTCCTAAACCAAGGAGTACTCGCATCCTGAGAGAAGGTGAAAAGAAAAGACAACTGAATAGTCCTATCCGTTTTCTCCAGAACCAGAAACCATCCTCGAAGTCCTTCGAGTTCGTATCTAACCATACGATGGTTTTGTCCAATGGAAGTGGACGTTCGTAGTAATACGGGGTGTCCTGGAGAAAAGGGTAAAAGTAGGAGTGGCAATGAGGTCTGCAACTCTGACAATCCAAAAGCCAGTGTTAAGAAGGTTCGGTCAACTTGGTCACTGAGTCATAGTCCAGGGTCGGGTCAATGGTCGCTGCCAAAGAGAGAGAGAGAAAAGAAACACTCAGCGTGCACTCTAACCTAGATCAGAATGGTTACCAGTTTATCTAATCAGGAAACCTCCCACTGTACCTCAAATTCTCCTCCAAACCTGAAAGAAGAATTAGTCGGGATCACCCGAGGAGTAAACTAACTCATCAGTGGGAATCGGGATCCAACTATCATCGCATGATAACTTGACGGAATCCACTCAAGTTACCACACTCCAGAAGGTATGCGCATGCCTGGCAAGTTTCAGTTCTTTTGAAACTCCCGATGTGATTTTTACCCCTAGGACCCAAGTGACCTTGACGAATAATCAACAAATCAAAAGGTCCTAGTCAAGTTCAACCCGTCATTATCTTGATTGCGTTAAACCCACCCGCACGACCCTTGACGAATAATCAACAAAGTCGCACGACTGTCCTAACCAATCCACATATCCATGCGACAGAAAGCATTACAGAGCTACCGCACACTACGCCTCGGCGAATAGCAACGACAAACGTAGCGCGAATACTAAGCAATACTAATCCGAAATGACGGAGGGCTACGAATGGTTTCTGGCGAAAACCTTTAACGTAATGAACTTGATATCGTTGAAGGAACTGGATAACTTTTATAAAAATATAGTGACGAAAACTTTTACTAAAGAGGTCACTCCCGGTGAAGGGATCTCGGCTCTTTCCCCGTAGAATGAGGTGCAGGATATTCCAACTGAATACCACGATGCAAAGCAAAAGTAATCGGCTATAGTGAAGCTATTGCCCTGACGCAAACTTCTGTCCAAGGGGTCACTCCCGGTGAAGGGATCTCGGCCCTTGCCTCGTCGACTGAGGAGCAGGATATTCCAAATGAATACCACGATGCAAAACAAAAGTGAACGTCCTTGCAATAACAGCCTTTTGAAAAATGTTCCAACAACATCAGAATAGGTTTGTTTAAACTTGCAATGATCCGAATCAATGCAGTCCCATCAATTGATCACACCACAAAGAACGAAAATATACTGACGTACGTATATGCCATCCGCATTCGCCACTGGGTCCCGTCATCACCCGTTAGGTTAGCTAACTAACGGCAGAGCGGGGACTGGACTAGCGCGGATGTAAAACATATACAACATCTACTAATATATATACCAATATATAGTATTTCGCTCAAGGCGTGAATAAAATGCAACATCACAGAAATGTACAGCATCACAGAACAATACAGATATCTGGAAACCCCGGGTTTCACAGAGCCGCTGCTGAAACCCGACGTTCCCCTGGTCGTGTGGATAGCCTGTGCAATGAAATCCTAGACCCCTACGGGCGCGGCAAGTCACCCGCCAAAACCTGAAGCGAGGCAGCCCCCTTCAGCACCGTGAATGGACCACCCAGCACTTCACGGAATCCGGTAACTTGGGCACCCCTCCTGGGTCAGCCTGTACCCCCTACGAGTGCGGCGAATAGCCCGCCAATCCTGGACTGAAGCCCCCTCCGTCTCAATGCCCTGAGATGCGGGCCCGTTGCCCTCCAGAACTCGGCTATCCGTGCACCCCACCGCGGGGCAACCCTAGTACAGAAAGTAAAATATACATACACTGGGTACATCGACCGCAACCAGGTCGTGCCCCAAAAGAATAATACAAACAGGCAGTGACGGCAGTCCACATGTCGGACGCTCGCCCCGCAATATCAAATGTACATAATACAACAAAAACTGTACTAGCATTGCATCCAGGCTATCCCCACGACCGATCCGCAACATCACAGCATAAACATAGAACATCAACGTGAAAGTCACGTTCGCAAATCCGTCTAACCGGGCTATAGCAGTTAGACCGGATTTACCGATCGAGTGACATTCACGGTCGCAGATATAATGTAAATACTGTGAAATAATGTGTTTAAAATATCCGATCAATCAAACAATTAACAAGTGGGCCCCCAACCAATACTGTAGCAGTCACAGAAAACCTGGGCCCAAATTTAATATCCCAAAAGCCCCAAAATCAAATTCAAGACAATCTGGAGAAAAATGGTACAGTCAATAATTTAAACGGCGGCGGAAGCGCGGCCAAAGTACTGCTTTGGCCGCTCTTCCGCGGTGAAATAATGGAATCAAGATACCAATTTTTCCCAGATCTCTTATATTTCCCTGCACATCATTCTGCAACTACCTGAAAAATTTTTAGACTCCAAAAAAATTCGACAGAAACTGATGTGAAATAATATGCGGTTTTTGGGATTTCGGTCGATCGGAAATGCAAAACACATTAGAACAAGCTAGGTAAGGTTAATGGCGTGGCTCTGATACCATGTTGCGCCACGGCAGCGCCCCGGCCGTCTTACTCGAGGCCAAATTGCGGAATCAAAATTTTTCCTTACTCGGAAACCGGCGCTACCGCGGACAAAGAAAAACCCGGATCGTTAACCATTAACCTAACTAGCAAACAAGAGATGGGATAAGAAGTATACCAAGAGATCCGAGTCCTCCGGTCTTCTCATCATCGCCCCGATCTCCCGCGGAAAGTGTAGTCTCCATATCGTCGCCTCCTCGCCGGAAAGGGCACCACATCGCCTTCGTCTTTTACGGGCTCCCGCCTCAATACCGAGGCAACTCGAGCATGAAGCCGGCAACTCGACATGCTCAAGATGTGCTGTAGGAAGTGTAGTAGATAATGCTAATCTCATTTGGGGTTTGTAGTTGCCATGATGGAGGATTGGGGTTAAGAAAAATGGTGCTTTCATTTTTCTAAAACAAGAAGAAGAAGGAGATGAAGAATTCCTCACATAACAAAGATGAACTCTCTCATTCTTTTTCTTTCTCTCTTTATTTTTCTTCCTCTCTTTCTTTTTCTTCTCTTTCTCATAACCATGAAAGACTTATTCATCAAGTGAGAATAAAGGGTGGAGGAAAAACAATATGAAGCTAGAAGGGAGGTGAGTGTAGGATGAAGGAAGTGGTGACCATATCCAAAGTCAATGAAAACTTCAACCATGCTTTCACTTTAAACCCATACCTATATCAAATCACTCAATTCAAAAGCATGGAGCAAAGATATGAAAACTATCATAATCAAACAATATGCAAAGAAACCCCTCACAAAGTGTTATTTGCAAAACTGCAAATAACCCCCTCCATCGGAAAAGTCCGGCCGGGAAAGAACAAAGGAAAACCGGCCGGAACGGAATGCAAACCGGCAACTCCAGAAAACTGGTCCCGTAATAAATTACAGGAAAACCCCTATACTGTGCATACACACCCGCATCTGTATTCCGTCCGGATACAAATGCAATGAGACAAAATCTACACTGTACTAAACTAGTACCGGCTTAAACCAAAGCCGGCTAATAAAATCCGTTCGATCCTGATCCGTGCAATACCGCACGTATCTGATCGAACCCTGCCATATAACTATACGGCCACTAGTACAAAACTGTCCGATCCTGATCCGTGCAATACCGCACGTATCTGATCGGACCCTACCATATCTCCATACGGCCTCTACAGCGTTTCGCCCGAAAGCTGAGTAACTGAAAGTGTGGTGGACTCTAAAGACTCGTCAATACTATGGCTGTGGATTTAACCACTGGCACGTCAGAGGTATAAGCCAATACGTGACGGGCCACCAGCTATTGACCAAAAGGGACGTCGATGAGGAAGCTCACCACGACACCCAACTGAGCCTGTCAGTGACAATATCCGTACAGTCCGGTCCGTTCGTCTATGAGCATCGCATGGCGGGCCTAGGGGGTTGGTAAAAGTCAGACCCCCAAAAGCGGTACAAGTCGTGTCGGAGCGTAGCCCAGAACGCCCTGAGATACTACTGGAATACCTACCAGTAAATCTCCTGCCTCGGCCGAGGGCTTTGCGTAATGGCTCTCCTAGACACAGCGCGACCTCACCCCCAATACCGGGAGAGACGAACCCCTGCAGATCCGCTCACTGCCTCCATGTGGCTCGGGACTGTACCCAACTAAAACCTGTTTGCACGACTCCTTTGAGCCGTGGTAGGGTAGTAATCAAAGTACAGTGGGAACTCACACGAGACAAATGACGATCTCAGGTCGATGAACTAACCTGTACACATGTCACCTGGGAACTGCTATCTGACATCTGGTATAAGACCAACTAGCAGGTTCCCGGCGAGTCCTGTCCGGTGTACTCATAACCCAATGAGCACCTGTATACATCTTAGGTGAACCAACAGACACCAGTGGCTTGTGAGACCGGCCACCGCCCCTCGTCGGGGTCTCGACTGTATACACTAGTCTACTAATGGAGTATCGATGCCCAGTCTCGAAACTCCCACGACTAGGGACCATTTAAGGATGTGCTTATAGACCTCAGCTCCCACGTATATGATCGCCATCATACTGCTGGTCGTCAAGCAAGAATCCTAGGGGCTCTATCAACGTGTAATAGCGACGTGTCAGGTCACCTAAAGCAGTACACGATGATAAAGATAAACCAGATAGCATACTATCATCTCGAGTAAGACTGTTCTCCTGGGATAGGTCCTCCCTCAATCATTGCAATCACGTGCCTGTGATCCAATAATTGACTCTGAGGGCACTATCTCCAACATGAGTTACCTGTTTCCTTTTTGGGAGTTATGCACTTAAGAAGCTGCATACCTATTGAATAGGGTTCGAATCAAATCAGTTGCCTACCACTCCATATGAGATATGGAAAGGGAAGAGCCCATGTCTTAAGCTAGTTAAGATTTGGGATTGTCCGGCCTATGTCTGAAAGCAAAATCCGGACAAGCTCGAGGCAAGGTCTGTTATGTAAAACTGGAAGTGTTCCAGCTATACAAACTACAGCATGATTTGGTACAACCAGAGGATTCAGTGAAAACCAACGAACCTCAGCCTCTCCGCCGATCTAGTAAGGTTCCTCACCCACCAGAGAGATACTTCGGCTTCTCTATGACAGTGGGAGCGAGGATTGCATCATGAGATGATGACCCAACTAGTTTCGAGCTGGCCATCAGGAGTAAGACTCTGTAAGAATGGCTGGATGTTTATCGATCTGAGATGGAATCCTTATACACCAACAAAGTATGGACTTTGGTTGCAATATCTGAAGGGTTAAATCCCCATCAGGAGCAAGTATATCTTGAGAAGATTACTTGGTGTAGATGGAAAAGTTGAGACTTTCAAAGCTAGACTTGTTAAAGGTTTTCGTCATCGACCAGGCGTGGATCATGATGAAACCTTTTCAAGTGACTATGCTTAAGTCTATCCAGATCCTACTTGCCACGGCTACATACCATAACTACGATATCTGGCGGTTGGGTGTCTTGACTGCTTTTCTAAATGATGATTTAGAAGAGAGCGTCTATAAGTACACAGCCAGAGGGCTTCGTAGACAGTGGGAGCAGCGGAAACGTGTGCAAGATGCTTTATAGGATAAAGCAGGCGTCGCGGAGTTGGAACATCTGTTTTGATGTGTTAGTCAAACAGTTTGACATCATCAAAATGGTAGATGAACCTTGTATAAACAAAAAGGTAGTAGGGAGTATGGTGACGATCCTCGTAGAGTACGTGGATGACATACTCTTGATAGGGAAAGAGTTTCCTATGCTACGCTCGATCAATCTCCGATTATCACAAAGATTCTCCATAAAGGATCAAAGTGATACCTACTAAATCCTGGATTTTGGATCTATGAGATAGATCTAAATGGATGGTAGAATTCTCACTAGATGTAGTGAGACGGTATCAAATGATCCTGAGGAGAATCACTGGAAAGGTTCCAGGGTGATAAAGACGACTGAATGTCAGTCGCAGGCATTGTCTTTACCCTCAGTAAAGGGACGGTATGTTGGAAGAGTTCCAAGCTAAATACCGTGGCATACTAGACGATAAAGGCAGGATACATCGCTACTTAAGATGCTACCAAAGAGGCTGTTTGGGTGTATATAGGTTCATGAGATGAACTATGTTCCTCCCATTGTGTGACAATGGAGTTGTGGCTTATCCCGAGGAACGCTGGTCCCATCAGTGATCCAGACTTATTCTAAGGCAGCATCGCCTGATCATGGAGATGGTTGATCTCCAGGGTGATCGAGGTTTGGAGAGTAGATTCTGAGGACAACACAGCAGATCCACTCACAAAGGCCTGTTCCCAGAGAGAGACTTTTAGGGGATGGTTGAGTATGAGATACTGCAACCACTGCTACAGATGGCCCTAGTGCAAGTGGGAGATTGTTAGTTATATGTATGCCCTAGAGGCCATTACTGTACATGGGATGTATATTGTAGTGGATGCTGGGACGTATATAGGGAGGACTTTCTTGCTCGACATGATAGTATGCTATCTGGTTGAAATTTACCTTAACGTGTACACTGTTTGTCTCTCTGTTATATGTTGGTAAAGCCCTTAGGATCTGTACTTGACTACCTGGACTATGATGCGGATCATACTAGTGGGGACATGGTAGTCCATAAGTACATCCTTCAAAGTCCCTAGTCGTGGGTGTATCGAGACGGGGCATCGATATGCCAGAGTAGACTAGCGTGTACCTTCTCGACCCATACAGATGGGCGATGGATGATCCCATATCCATCGGTGTTTGACATCAGAGATGATATACGGGTGCTCAGTAGAGACTGGGTACACTGGACGGACTCGCCGAGAACTCCCAGATGGTATTATACCTCACGTCAGATGGCAGTTCTCTGGTGACACTGGTACAGAGTAGTCTGTTGACCCGAGATCGTCATAGAGTCTTGTGTGGTTCCCACTGTGCTTTGATTTCCATCTTACCACGTCCAAGAGGGCGTGCAAAACGGTGGTTTTTGGGTACAGTCCCGAGTCACATGGAGGCAATGAGCGATAGGAGGGGAGTCGTCTCTCCCGGTATATGGGGGTTGATGTTGCGCTGTGTTCGATTGGCTATAACAGGAAATCCCTGGCCAGGGTTGCAGAGATTTACTGGTAAGTGTTACCAGTAGTTTCTCGAACAGTTATAGACCTCATATCGACACGACTTATTGAGCTATTGGGGTCTGACGTATACCACCCCTAGGCGAGATATGCGACATATCAGACGATCAGACCGGACTGTACGGTAGTGTTACTGGTCGGATTCACTGGAGTGTGAGCGGGCTTGCTCGTCGATCTTCAGATCGCTCAATACCCGGGTGGCCGTTACGTTTAGCAGACCGCTTGCGGCTTGTGGATGTTTGATATGATCATCATCCGCTGCCGGCGTATTGACGAGTCTTTAGAGTCCTACACAGAGGTTTCCTGGTTCAAGCGAAACGAAATAGGAGCGCATATGAGATATGTGCGGGACCGAGAATAATACTGTATGCGATACTGTATTCTATTCTCACGATAAATATATCGAATGGTTGTATGCGATATAACCTAGTTATCGATTCAAGCGTTGATTCGATAAGCCGATATATTAGATACCAGTCGGTTATGTGCGCATGACCGGATCATTGAATCAAGTGTTGATTTAATGATTTAATGTATAATTATATATTTGATATATTACTTTGCATTAACTAGTATCGGTTCACTTTAGACGGATTTTCTCACTCGGATGTGCGCATTGTATATGCGATATACTTTTGTGCACTTGCTTGTATCATGTTTGATGATACATGTCATGCTAGGGTTCAAGTGTAAAGATTAAACCTTGGTTAATGAAATAGTTTAGGGTTTCTTATTTGTTATTCATTTATCTATTTATTTATCCTTTTTATTTTTGATAAATGAATAAATGAAAATGAGAAAAGAATGGTGGCTTCTTTTGTTCTTTAGTTGAAGCTTCATGAAGCTTTGTTCAAGTCAACCATACTTATCTCATCCTTAACCCTAACCATTCCCACTAACCATGATTCATTCTCTACACTTAACTCTAGTTAATATTATGATAAGAATTCATTTTCTTTTCATTTTCTATTAACTTATCATAATGTTTTTCTTCTTCTTCTTCATTCTTCAAGTGAAGAAGCTTGAAGTCCATCAATGGTGATTGTTGGAAACAAGTGAGAAATCCAATTCTAAAGTCTACCCACTTCCTATTTCTTCATCCTCTACCTCTTGCCAAGTAGTAGAGTGTGTTTCCTTCACAAGATTTTAGGGTTTGGTGAAGGAGGAGCTTGATCTAGCGATGCCTCGACGTAGATCATCTTCGGCATGGACATCGACGACCTAGCTTGCCCATTCTCCGACGAAGTCGACTCTAGAGCCCGGATTTGATTTGGACAGCGGAGATGACCTCGTTGCGGAGCCATGGAGGTGGATATCCGGATCTACAAAGGTTGTAATTTCCGTATCTCATTAGTTAATTTGTTAACTAGTTCATTGTTCGCCTAGAAATCTAGCAAACGATCCGTACTTTAGGGTTTGTAGGCACCATAATTTTTGAAATTGCCATGGTAGATGGCTTGGGAGACCTCACTAGAGTGCCTAGGAACCCTGCAAGATCCAGATACCCAGAATGTATGAGGCATCACCCAGGTCTTTCATGGAGAACCTGTGTGACAAGAACCCCTTGACAGATTGTAGCATAGGAATGTCATTTCCTATTAAGAGAATGTCATCCACGTATAAAACGAGGAATACTACAGTTCTCGCTACAAATCTACAATAGATGCATGGGTCATCTGGATTTTTGATAAAGCCAAATTCCTTGACCGTCTCATCAAAACAGATGTTCCAACTCCGTGATGCCTGCTTTAGTCCATAAATGGACTTAAGCAACTTGCACACCTTTCCGCTGCTCCCACTCTGAATGAAACCCTCTGGCTGGTCTATATAGACACACTCCTCTAAATGTCCATTTAGAAAAGCTGTCTTTACGTCCATCTGCCAAATCTCATAATCGTGGAAGGCAGCAATGGCAAGAAGGATCCGAATAGATTTCAGCATAGCTACTGGAGAAAAGGTTTCGTCATAGTCCAAACCAGGTCTTTGACGAAAACCCTTTGCAACCAGTCTAGCTTTATAGGTCTCAACCTGTCCATCTACACCAATCTTCCTTTTGAAGATCCACTTGCATTCTACGGGTTTTACCCCATCTGGAGCAATGTCCAACGTCCATACTTTGTTGGTGTACATAGACTCCATTTCGGTCCGCATTGCATCCAGCCATTTTACCGAGTCGACGCTCTGAATGGCTTGCTGGAAGCTAATAGGCTCATCAAAGTCTATGATGCAATCCTCTCTATCCCCGTCAATGAGAAAACCATAGTATCTCTCGGGCGGATGAGACTGCCTACTACTCCTGCGGAGTGGCGTGGGAATGTCCTGATCTTTTGAACCCTCTGGTTCTACTAAGCTTTCAGTAATAGCTCGTGGTTCTGGAATTTCTTCCAGTTCTATTGCGCTCCCATTTAATTCTTTTTCTATGAACTGGTGTTCTAGAAAGTGGGCATGGCGAGAAACAAACACCTTTTGTTCCTCTTCGCAATAGAAGAAATATCCCTTAGAGCTCTTTGGATATCCCACAAACTTGCACTGTACTGAGCGTGCCTCGAGCTTGTCCGCATGCTGCTTTTTTACAAAAGCTGGACATCCCCATGTCTTAATGTGATTAAGATAGGGTCTCCTCCCACACCACATCTGATATGGTGTAGTAGGCATAGTCTTAGTTGGAACTCGGTTCAAAAGGTATGCAGCTGATTCTAACGCATATCCCCAGAACGATCGCGGTAACTCAGCGTTACTCATCATGGACCGTACCATATCCAATAGGGTTCGGTTCCGTCTCTCCGATACACCGTTATGTTGCGGAGTGTATGGAGGAGTAAGCTGAGAGAGAATTCCATTCTCTTTTAAGTAACCCAGGAACTCGGCACTCAAGTATTCACCACCTCGATCAGATCTTAGTGTCTTGATACTTTTGCCTGTTTGTTTTTCTACTTCATTCTTATACTCCTGGAATTTTTCAAAAGCCTCGGATTTATGTTTCATTAAGAAGACATAACCGTACCTTGAAAAGTCATCCGTAAAAGTAATGAAGTAAGAATAACCGCTTCGTGCATGTGTAGACATTGGACCACACACGTCGCTGTGTACGAGTCCCAAGAGCTCGCTCGCTCTTACTCCGTGTCTAGTGAACGGAGTCTTTGTCATCTTTCCTTTGAGACAGGATTGACAAGTTGCATACGATTGATATTCGAACGGATCCAAATATCCTTCTGCATATAACTTAGTCAACCTTCTCTCATTGATGTGACCCAGTCTACAATGCCATAAGAAAGTTTTATTGATTTCTGGAGACTTTCTTTTGTGTGTATTCTGGACATTGAAAATCTGTGGTTGGTTTAATACGTATATACCGTTGTTCAATGTACCTGACCCAATCAAAACTTGATTAAGGTGAATGTTCACTACATTACTTACAAATGCAAATTCATAACCTTCTTTAGATAATAAAGATACATAAATGATATTACAGGTTGCATTTGGTACATAATAACAACTAGGCAAAACTAAAAAGTGTCCATCCAACAATCCCAGGTGATAGTCCTCCACGGCCTCAGCATCCATGCTAGCACCGTTTGCAACTCTGAGGGTCATGTCACCTGCCTTCAAAACTCTACGTTTTCTCAACGCCTGCAAAGAATTACAGATATGAGATCCTGATCCGGTATCCAATACCCAGGATGTAGAGTTTATTGATAGACAGTTTTCAATAACATACACACATGAAGCTGAAGCTGCAACTCGCTTCAAATCCTGTGTTCTGGCCATCCAAGCCTTGCAATCCTGTTTCCAGTGACCACTTTTGTGACAATAGAAGCATTCTTCCTTCCCCACCAGCTTTCCCGCTATCTTTGTTGCCTTTCCTTTTCCCTTCGTATCCACTTTACCGACACCGCCTCTTGGTTTGGCGGGGGCTTTATTCTTCTTACCCTTGGCTTTCGCCCTGGATCTAGAAGAGGAAGATCCTCCTACAAACAAAGTGGATGTCTCCCTACCCTTCTGTAGGGTGTCCTCAGCACTCCTCAACATGTTCAGAAGTTCGGAAAGTTCAACCTCCTTTCCTTGCATGTTGAAGTTAAGGATAAACTGGGCGTAAGTGGAAGGAAGGGACTGGAGAATCAAATCAGTATAGAGTTCATTCTCCAACATGGTCCCAAGGTCCGTGAGCTCCTCTATGTAGCCAATCATCTTAAGCACGTGTTCCGCTACCGATGATCCGACGGCCAACCTTGCCGAAAACAACTTCTTCGACACTTCGTATCTTGCGATACGAGACTGCGCTCCATACAGTTCTTTTGTATGAAGAAATATGGACTCTAGGTCCATATTCTCGTGCCTCCTCTGATGTTCGTTGTCCATCGAGGCTAGTACGAGGCATCTGGCCTTCGCGCAATCTATTTCCCAGGTCTTGTAGATTTCCCAATCTACGACACTGGTTTTAGGACCTGGGACAGGGGGAGCATTGGTGGTAAAGACATACCCCAACTTGTCGTAAGTGATTGCCATCTTGACATTCCTGAGCCAATCTTTGTAGTTTGGCCCAGTCAATATGTTTTTATCTAGTAATAACTTAAGTCCGGTCATGTTGAATGGTCGCTGCAATTAGGAGAGAGAAAAGAAACACTTTATCATGATGCTCTTGCAAGTTTAGGGTGGTTTTTAGTTTGTCTAAACTGGATGGCTCCCACTGTCTCTCGAATCCCTTCTCAAACCGTAAAGAAAGGATTAGTCAGGATCAATCTCACCGTACAATACTTGCTTAACCGTTCAGCCAGGCCAGTGTCGGTACTTCGAGGGAGGTTTTCCAACACTTTCGCGAAGTTCCTTAATTAAGTAACCTCTTTTCCCTGTGGGCGTAGCCCCGCTAACACCTTTCTAGACACCTACTAAGTTTATAGTATTGATCGTTAAGTGAGAGTTTTCCCGAGGAGTAGCATATACTCACAGTAGGATCGGGATCCAAATATCATCGCGTGATAAAACCGAAGGAATCCTACCAGAATTATCACACTCCAAATGGTATGCAGCGCTAGCAAGTTTCAGTACTTATGAAACTCCTGATGTGGATTTCTGCCCCATGCTCTTATGACCTTGACTTTGGCCAAAATATCATAAGTCACATGTCAAGTTCTACCCGTCATTCTCCTGGTTAATTTGGACCCACCCGTACCTACCCTTGACTTTGGCCAAAATGGCAGCACGACTGTCCCAAACCAACGCATCTATCTATGCTGCACATGAATACCCAATAGCTACCAATCACTATGCCTTGACTTTGGCCAAAATACATAGCTTGAATAATTTTGACCATTCATGTGGAATGACGGAGGGCTACGAATGGTTTTGGCGAAACCGTGAACTTAGTGAACTTGATATAATCGATGGAACGAGATAGCTTTTAAAAAGATTGGTTCAAGCTCCGCGTTTAAAAGTTTAGTTTTGAAAAGAACCGAGTGGTTTTCAAAGTGTTCCAATCGACTTTTACTTGGTTTATTTTCTTGCATTAGTTCTTTTAATGCGTCCCATCATTTAATCCTACCATTGCAGAAAACAACCAAAATATGACGTACGCTTATGCCATTCGCATTCGCAACGGGGCCCCGTCATCCCCCGTTAGGTTACTTAACTAACGACAGAGCGGGGGCTGGGCTAGCGCGGCTGTAAAACATAAGCAACGCCTAAATAGTTATCATATATAAATATATAGCAATGATAGACATTACAGATCACAGATGAATACATTGGATATACTAGGAATCCGCAATCCGTTCGAGCCTGCAACGAAAAGCGGCTTACACGGTCGCGGTGAAAAGCCAATACCCCACCCAAGACCCCTACGGGTGCGGCAAACTACCCGCCAAGTACCCGAAGCGAAGCAACCTCCCTCACCACCGTGAGTAGGCCACTCGGCATTTCGAGATACCCGGTAGTTTGTGCACCCCCTCCATGGGTCTATCCTAGGAGCAAAAACAGTAAAAAGAATTATACAATGACGGCTACAACCCCGATCCGGTTGTGCGGCCATACAAATATTATTACATCAATTTACATATTACAATGAATGAAAGAAAATGAAACACTCATCTCACATCCACCCCGGCTATTCACCCGCGACAATCCAACACATTCATATACACATACCATCATCAAACACAGATCACAGATATGTATAACCCCGACTAATCGACATATAGCGATTAGCCGACGTTCAATACATATAAACATCACAAATATAACCCTTTAGTCAAAGTGTAGTGAACTTCGATAAAAATACGGATTTATAGGCCCCCAAAAACAAATTTCTATTCTGGAAAATCTGGGCACATATAAACCATCTTAAAAATCCCAAAACCATGCCAGAAGAACACTGCACCAAACTCGACCAAGAGACGAGCCAACTCGGCCGCGGTTGCGCGGCATTAGCAAGCTATTGCCGCGGAACCGCGGCGCTTTGGTCGATTCACTGGACCGGGTTTGGTGGCTTTCTTCACAAAACCCTAAGACGATTTTTGGAGTATGATAAATTTTATTTTGAGCAGGAAAAAATTTAACAGAAAGTTAGGGTTTTGATATTTTGGTTTTTCGATTTTTCCGATCAAACTTCCATACACTTTCACTACCTAGCTAGTTTATATTTTGTTAGGCTCTGATACCACTGTAAGTCCACGTTGCCCACCCCGGTACTTACGGGGAGGCGGAAAACGGAATAAAAATCAAATTTTTATCAACTTAGGCAACATGGACTAGACAAAGAAGGATCTTTGCTAAACAAAAACAAGCTAAAGCTAACTAGAAACTAGCTAAGTGTTAGAAAGGTTATACCTAGGGCTTTATGTTCTTCTCTCCTTGATCCTTGGAGTAGTGGAAAGAGGTCACCTTTGTCGTCTTCTCACGTCGAAGAAAGATCCACCCGAAAGCCTCAACCTTTGGCTTCAACTCCAAGCTAGAAGTAACTAGGGTGCAAGAAGTGCTAATTCTAGAACCCTAGATGAGAGTAGAGATTATCAAGAAGAGGTTTTTCTCAAGCTCAAGTGTTTCTCAACACATGAGAAGGGAGAGCTTGAGGGAGAGGAAGAACAAGAGAGAGAAAGTCAATAATAGAATGAGAGAATATATGAAGCATTATCTCATATATGTGTGAATTATTGTAATTAGATAATTAGCTAGATAATTGTCATGGTTAATCAAGACATGACCATTATCATTTCATTTTTAATGCAATTTGCAAGGATCAAAGAGCATCTTCCAAATGAAATGATGATGGTCAAAGTGTCAACCTTGGTCAACAAGTCAAGGAGGTCAAATGGTCAACAACCATAACCATGCACAATTATTAAACTAATATCAATTAACCATAATACACACATAAGCATTAGGGTTAATAAAAATGACAATGGTCATTAACCCTAATCAAAGTCCTCTCCCTCTGTCTCAAGCAACTGTGCATACGCACCCGTATTCGTGATCCGAGGAACACGAATACAAAGAGATAAAACCAATCTCAAATCATATACTAGGATCCGGTTTAAACCAAAGCCCGCTAGTATAAGCTGTCCGGACAGCAAACGTGCACAAGTGCGCGGATGTGAACGAACCCAGTCGCAAAACCATGCGACCTCTACTCATTTTGCCTAAAGGCGAATAACTCTCTGTGTGGGACTCTAAAGACTCGACACTACACTGGCAGTGGGTTTAACCACAGACCGCAAGCGGCACTAGCTGTACGTAACGGTCCCCAGGTAGATGTCGATAAGAAGACTGACGAGGTGAACCCCATCTGAACTCCTGCTGAGCCTGTATGTGACAGTCTCCGTACAGTCCGGTTAGTTCGTCTGATACATCGCATGGCGGGCCTAAGGGGCGGTGAATGTCAGTCCCCTAATAGCGGTACAAGTCGTGTCGAAGTGTAGCCCAGAACACCCTGAGATAACACTGGAAACCTACCAGTATATCTCGCTTGCCCTGGCCAGGGACTACTCGTGTAATGGCTCTCCTGGACACAGCGCGATGTCAACCCCCAATACCGGGAGAGACGAATCCTGTCTAACCGTCACTGCCTCCAAGTGCTTCGGGACTGCACCCAAAAACTACCTGTTTGCATGACTCCTTTGAGCCGTGGTAGGGTAGTAATCAAAGTGCAGTGGGAACACACTCGAGGCGAAGTGACAGTGTCAAGTCAACGGACTAAGCTGTACTCATGTCATCTGGGAACTGATAACTGACGATAGGTATAATACCAACCAACAGTTCCTGACGAGTCCTGTCCAGTGTACTCGTAACCTAACGAGCACCCGCATACTATCTCAAGTACGACGTACTGACGGCTGTGGGACAGACCGTCTCCCACGCTGGGATGAGAAGCGCATACGCTAGTCTACTCCGGAGTATCGATGCCCTGTCTCGATAGTCCAACGACTAGGGACCTGTATAAGGATGTGCTTATAGATCACCTAGCTCCCACGAGTGTGAGCGCCATCACAACGCTGGTAATCAAGCAAAGATCCTAAGGGCTCTACTAATATGTATATCAGCGATATGCTAAAAGAAACACGTGCACATATTAAAGCAGAGACAAACCAAGTAGCATACTACCATTTCGAGCAAGATTGTATATACAACTGTGAATATCCCAAGCTTCCATCAAGTAATATACAAACTAGTATGATACAGTAATGGCCTCTAGGGCATATACACTAACACTCAGACGAACAGACCGGACTGTACGGAGATTGTCACATTCAGGCTCAGTAGGAGTTCGGATGGGTTCACCTCATCAGTCTTCTTATCGGCATCTACCTGGAAACCATTACGTACAGCTAGTACCGCTTGGGGCCTGTGGTTAAACCCACTGCCAACGTAGTGTCGAGTCATTATAGTCCCACACAGAGAGCTATACACCTTTGGGCAAAACAGAGTCGGGGTCGCATGGTTTTGCGACAGGGTTCGTTCACATCCGCGCACTTGTACACATTTGGTGTCCGGGCAGTTATTACTAGCGGGCTTTGGTTTAAGCCAGATCCTAGTATGTGTTTTGGGATTGGTTTTATCTCTTTGTATTCGTGTTCCTCGAAACACGGATGCGGGTGTGTATGTACAGTTGACTGAGGCAGAGGCAGAGGATTCTCATTAGGGTTGTTGACTGTTGACTTTTTCTAAACACTAATGAGAATAAGAAATATGATTAATAATAATATTAATTAAGTATTATTGTGCCATGGTTGAGTTGAAAGTTTGACTTTTGTTGATTTGTTGACTTTGTTGACCGGTTGACTATTTTGGACTTGTTGACCATCATCATTTCATGGCTATGACTTTTGTTTACTTGTTGTTCTTTACAAAATGCATTAAATGCATGAAATGATAATGGCCATTGATATGAACCATCACATATACTTAATTATTATTGTTATCATGATTATTTTGTCTTTTGTGAGCATGGTTGTAAAAAGTCAAGCTCATTCTATCATATTGATTCTCTCTCATCCAAGCTCTCCCTCTTCCTCTCTCTCAAGGCTATCATGTCTCATGAGTTGAGAAACATGAGCCATTGAGTACAAGGTCTAGCAAGCCAAGCACTTTAGTTTCCTCTCGGTTGAGGTAGGAGCTCAAGGTAGAAGCTTTCGGGTGGATCCTTCTTCGACAACTAGGAGACGACGAGGTGGAGCCGATCCAACCACTCCAAGGAGAAAGAAGAGAAGGAGTTCAAGACCTAGGTATAACTCTCTAACATAGTAGTTAAACTTCTAGTTAGTTTGCTAGGTTTTTTGTTTAGCAAAGATCCTATTCTAAAGTCCATGTCACCTTTATCGTAAAAATCATTTTCTACCGTTTCCGCATCCCCGAAAGAACCGGGACGGGTAACATGGACTTACACCTTCAACCAATACACAATCGCAAATGCGTATTAAAACCAAGTCGGAAAACCAAAACGGCATACGTTTCGCCCATAGGTCAAAACCTATAACTTCGCGTGCAAAACCCGACCAATAACCCTAGTCGTTGGCGTTCAAATGCCACACGACGGAAACTCCGTATCAAATACTAAATTCCAAATCATTAAAAGCCGCAAAATGAATTCAGAAACTTAGTAAAACACTTCCAGATTTTGTTTCAGGTGAAATTAGCAAATTCTGCATATGGGGTAGTTCTAATTTTCCTAAAATGAAGCCATGGACCAAGCACGGGACGATTCCAAAGTACCAAGGCAGTAAATTGTTGCCAAAATGAGTAAAATTGCGGCTTAAACATGAGTATATGGTCCCGGATTTTGGGTATAGGTTCTAGGTTGCCTGCACATCTCTCAGTCTTCACTAAATATTTTTCAGGTGTCCCGAGTGATAGCAGATGTCAATATACCCTCACAGAATCCACAATTCTCCGATATCGGGGTTTCTAAGTTTATGTTTTGGGGTTCATGTTTATGGTTTAGTCTAATATACTGTCACTAAAGGGGTTGTATAGCCTCTACTAACCACAATTACACAATCCCAATTCAAAATTCCTTAAACCCTAACATGGAATTTCCAATGTTCACTTAACCGCATTAAAACACTTCTAAACTAACATGAGTGCTAAAGCAATGGAAATTCTATACTAATGATAGAATAATTATCTCATTTGTAAACTCAAGAATTTTCTTGAGTTGCCCCAATTCTCCAAAATCTTAGCTATCTTGGTCCAAAGGGTTTGCCATGAGCTTGTGTACAAAATTTGTGAAGATGAGAAGTTGTTTTGGTGAATTTTTCATGGAGTTGTGAGGGTTTTGAGATGGGGGTGGAAAGAGTGCTACCATGAAGGAGGAGAAGAGAGAAGGATGAAGATGAGAATGAAACAAATGGTCTTGGTCAATGGAAGACCCCTCACCTCTCTTTCTCTCACTTGCCCATGCCTCATTTTTTTATTGTTTTCCTTTTTTTTCTTTTCTTTTCTTTTGTTTTCCTTTTCCTTTCTCTTTTCTTAAAATCAATAACCATGCATGAATGAAGAAATAACCATGAAGGAAAAGCAACAAGTGCTAAAAATGACATGTGCATGTCTTGTGCACAAAACACGCTAAAGCCCGATTAGCGATTTTAATCGTGATTAGCACTAAATTAGTGTCAATTAAATCATAAATTTTCATAATTTGAATGAATCACATAAAGCACCCTAATTTAAGTAATTTCTAAAAAATTTCAAATTTCCCCCCCATTTATCGGTATTTAATTATACCACAATATTAAAATATTCATTATATTTAATATTTAATTATAAAAATTCCCAAAAATAATATTTTATTTTTATGAAATGTTACAACCTTCCCCCCTTAAAGAAATTAGGTCCCCGAATTTAAATTTAAACCCCTCAATACTAAAACATTTCAGTAAAAGATCTAGTCGTCGGGGCTCCGAAATCATATATACATAAAACGCATCGTAGCGCAATGCATGCGCATGATCAATGAGCAGATAAATCAAAATCAGAACTCCGTCAAGCATCTCGCCATCATCGGAGTCATGGTGAAGACACAAATGACAAATCCAATACGAAAGCCAATATGATATAAATCAAAACTATAAATGTAAACAACTGAAGGAAATGCATGCCAAACCATTCATGTTGCCGTGTGATGCGCATAACACTGCACAGGGACGGACATCTATTGTAAGAAAATAGCCATATATGTATATATCTTTTATTTAATATGCACGTCCCGCCGTTTTGATAACAATTTAGAAGGGTTTCCTTGTTTTAAATGTTTCGTGTCATATCAGACACGTTGGTAAATACTGAGACTATAGCTCCCATTTTGAAATCCCTTCGATAACTATCAATGCATGCAAAAATATACTCAGGTTTCGTCCCCGGACTAGTCCTGTCCAGCAACTATACCAAATAACAAAAATCATAAAAACGTACTGCTCCATAAGAAATCAATCCCAAATGTGCATATGAAAGCTACGTGAGTCCGGTGTGCACGGAAATCAAAATCCATTATTGTGCCATACATGTGCACAGAAATAACATCTAAGTGCAACGAGTGTGCACGAAACACCTGTCAGAGGCAATGTGTGTGCCTGACAGCAAAATCAGGTGCATCGGATATGCACAAGGAATCCCGATTTAGTGCATCTGGTGTGCACCAAAATCGCATCTCATATCATGCGCCCAACATGCGTGAAAATCCAGATCAGGTACATCCATCATGCATGAATAAAATCTAAATCATGTGCATTCAACATGCACGAAATCATGAAATCCAATATCAAGCGCCGAACATGCGCAAAATCCAATCCAAGCGTGTCCAATATGCGCAGAATCCAATCAGGTGCACAAGGTGCACAAAACAAATATCGAGTATCACCATCGAAATCGACGGCATACAACACATTTCAATCCAAATCCAAATCAGGTATACCGTGGTATATAATCTCACAACCATGTGCATCAGCGTGCACAAAACCAAATCAAAATACTAAAAGTGCATGAAAACTATGCCGAAAGCATAAGTCAAATCATATGCATGCCCCAGGCATGAAATCACAATCAATATCTCAAATGACATCAAAACGAAGTCAGTACAACTGTAGAGCACAAAATATGTATCAATGCACTGCAAGCATATGTGAACTATACCAAGTGCAAAACCAAATCGTGTGCGTACCATATGCACAAAATCAACCCAACTGTATGAAATCCATGAAATCACAAACATGTGCAGCCAAGGCACAAAACGATACTAAGGGAAATAACTGTGCACAAATCATAAATCAACACTACGGTTGTAACATTTCAGAAAATATAAAATATTATTTTTTGAATTTAATATTAAAATAACATTTTTCCCGAAAATTGCCCGATTTGCGAAATTGGGGTTTTCGAAAAAAAATGTATAAATATATACCAAAAATTATGAAATAAATGGAAATTAAAATGATTTATTCATTTAATTATATAATTAAAGGATTTGGCATTTTTAAAATTTATTTTATGCAGTTTTGATAAAAAAAAAACCGATTAGTGCACTGTTAATCGCGATTAAGCCAAATCCGCATTTTTACAGTTTCCATGGTTAGTGCACCATGAAATGTTTCATTTTGTTACATGTTTCATTTCATTTGGGATATATATTATGGTTTTTGGTGAGAAAAAAAGAAATGAGAAAAAGGAAAATTCAAAGGGAGACATAATGAGTGGGTTAGGTATACTTGGAGAGAGAGAGAAAGTGTGAGTATGTGAGAGAGGGAGGAGGATGCTGCCACTTTGAATCCCCCATATTTTTATTCATCTCCCACATCATCTCCTCAACCCCATAACCCTCCCCTTCTATCCCTAGATCCATCTCCTAACAATCCCCAAAACCCTACACACCCTTCACAAAAATTAATCCCCTCTTCAACCTCTATACATGGGACCAAGAAAAATTCAGTTTTGATGATCTTAGAGGTTCATGGGTGCTATATGAGGTAATCCCTTCACTAATTGGGTAGTTTTTCATTTACTTTAGTATTCATATGTATTTAGATGTGATATTATGAAGATTAGTGAATACTAGGAAACCCTAGTGAAGGTTTGAGTGCTGTTTGATATTGGTGATGTGTTGTGGCTGTTAACTCGACTTGGGTGCTGTTTAAGGACCTGGACCAGAGCTTAGAAACCCAAAACATGGATTTAGAAACCCCGACATCGGATAAATGTGTGATTTTAGAGGGTATTTTGGAATCTGGAGCAACCCGGGGACACTAGAAATAATTTTGGAATTATTGGGATTCATGCAGGCACTTAGGAAGCTACCACTGAAACCCTAGCCCCATATCCCAACCCAAGGCCACAGATTTATCCATTCTGGCCGCAATTTGCGGCCAGAGCAGGGAAATAGGGTCCCAGGTTTGGTCCATGGCTCCTTTTGCACTAAAATAGACCCCTCCTATATGCAGTTTTGGCTAATTGTTACCTGAGGAAAATCTGGGAGCATTTTGGGGTGTTTTTGGCTATGATTTCTGTATTTTGAAATGTTAATTCTTGATATTTAGATATGTATTGGGTTGTTAGATGTTTGTACATCGGCAACAGGGGTTGTTTGATTGTTCTGCACGTGTAGGCCATAGGTTCTAACCTTTGAGCGCACCGTGCGCCATATCGGTTTTCCGGATTCAATTTTAATACGCATTGCAACTGTTGATTATTGTAGGTACCTCCACATGGATTCCGAGGAGACGGTGCGTGGCGTCATCGACTTCGGCAAGCAAGAAGCAAGGTGGGTGGATCTATATCCACGGGGGAAGTCGGGTGGATGGCGTATAGCACCGCCGCAATGTATTAATGGAAAACTGATTATAGAATATGGTTAGGAAAGCCTAGATTAGGAAACTAGGGTTAGAATGAAGATAGCTATGAAACCATATTAGAAACTAGAGGATAGTTAGAAGTGATATGTTACGACTATCATAGGATTACGTTTAGCGATATTGCCGTTTAGGTACTGTAGGATTAGATAGTCGATGTAGATGCATCATCCGAACCATACCTTTTTCTAAACCGAAGAATCGTATGTATCTTTTAAATAGGTACCTTGAGGGATGTTACGGATTTTCAAATGATATCTTTTCCTTAAAACCCCGTAACCCCTATTTTCAAAACTACGATTCGCTGCTTTTAAAATCCGCTTGTATGGTTTGGGTGTGTATGCTAGATTAGATACCTATACTTATAGTAGAGATAGAAGGTTTAGATAAACTCGGCTTGATATGAGTTATAAATGCGATGAAAAGAATATAAGACGGATATGATGATATGATGATATGTTGGTATACGGATGTGAGTCGATCGAGATGATTTATACCCTGCCGGTCCCCTGATATGAGATTATTGCGGATGTGAACTGGGACATAGGTACCTAGATATATATCCATATATAGAATGTTGTGAATCATGGATGATAGGCCGTATATGATATTAGGCCGTACCCTCATTTGTCGTATAGGATGTTAGGATCCCTATTAGCTTAATGCCGCCGCACGACGATTTTCCGTGCGTGATGAGTTAACTTAATGTTGATCCATACCCTTGACTAGAGGTTGCCGTACGATAGATTATACCGTACGCGATGTTACTGGGCTAGATGCCGATTGATAGATTCACTGACTCGGACATATGACAGTTACGTATACCTTATAGCTTTTAGCTGATGATTTACCTTGTGCTGCATTCATGATATTGTTATTGCATCGCATATACCTGTGATAGTATACCTGCACCATTATCGATGATGCGTATGTCACACGTACACAGTTTATAGGCTCACACACTTCATCATCGATAATTGATATGTCACTACACAGTAGGATTGCTGCATCATGATATGACTCTTCGCATAACCTGCGTGCACATATACATTGATACATTCATACTTGCGGATATACAGATTAGAATACCCATATTCGTGCACATATACATTGATACATTCATACTTGCGGATATACACGTTGGTATATCCATATTCGTGCACATATACATTGATACATTCATACTTGCGGATACACATTGGTATACCTATATTTGTGCACACATACATTGGTACATCTATACTTGCGCATATACATATTGTACCTACATAGATAACTGGTTCTATTGTAAAATTGGGAACCGCATGTTATATTTTAAAAACTGGAATCATTTTAAAAGAGCGGTTTTCCCTTAATATGTCATATCACTATTCCGCGTTGCATGATACACAATATGCTTACATTTCTATTATATGTCGCACACATCATGCTCTATTATGGTACGTATTGAGATATGCTGTTTTGGTGAGATTTCTAGATTTGAGAACCGTGGACATTTTAAAAGAGATTATGTGTTGTTTCAAAAACCCAGTTTCTCTTGATATGATATTCCAGTGCATCCACCATGTCTTTTCTCGGTTCTGAGAGCGACGTGTGAAACCCGATTCGAGGAGGCGGATGAGGCCGATTGCGGGTACATGGTGGACCCGGTATGGTACCCGGGACGAGAACGGATCTGTCGTGCAGTAGGCGATGAGCCTGGCAGAAGGACCACTACCTACCGGTGATAGTATTTGGGCTCGGCGGATATCTGGAGGATACTGACCGGAGTCGAGAGATGATATGGGCCGATCCGGACTGACGGAGCCCGATATATGAGGATTTACGTGCCGATACTGGGCACGATTTTCATGATGTTTTTGAGTGTCGATGCTAGGCACTCAGGTTCTATGATTTTGATGTGTCGGGAGGGACACCGTTGACATATATCCTCATACTTTCATGCACACTTCTTTATGATATTTACGTGCATACAGACACTGATTTTGGGTGGACGAGATCCACATGCATGCATATCTTGATTATGGTTGGACGAGATCCATATACATGTTAGTTGTATGTATGCCCTAGAGGCCAGTATTGTACAGATGATGTATATTATATTGGATGCTTGGACATATATAGAGATGACTTTCTTGCTCGATATGATAGTATGCTATCTGGTTGTTCTTTATCTTAACATGTACACTAGTCTCTTTAAACTGTCTTATAGTTACATGTTGGTAAAGCCCTTAGGATGTGTACTTGACTACCTGGACTATGATGCAGATCATACTAGTGGGGACATGGTTGTCCATAAGTACATCCTTCAAGGTCCCTAATCGTGGGTGTATCGAGACGGGGCATCGATATACCAGAGTAGACTAGCGTATACGCTTCTCGACCCATAAGATGGGCGATGGATGATCCCACATCCATTGGTGTTTAACATCAGAGATGGTATACGGGTGCTCAGTGGAGACTGGGTACACTGGACGGACTCGCCGAGAACTCCCAGATGGTATTATACCTCACGTCAGATGGCAGTTCTCAGGTGACACTTGTGCAGGTTAGTCTGTAGACCCGAGATCGTCATAGAGTCTTGTGTGATTCCCACTGTGCTTTTATCTCTACCTTACCACGTCCATGAGGGCGTGCAAAACGGTGGTCTTTGGGTACAGTCCCGAGTCACATGGAGGCAATGAGCGATAGGAGGGGTTTCGTCTCTCCTGGTATTGGGGGTTGATGTTGCGCTGTGCTCGATTGGCCGTAACAGGGAAGTCCCTGGCCAGGGCTGATCAGAGATTTGCTGGTAAGTGTTACCAGTAGTTTCTCGACCCGTTATGAGCCTCACATCGGCACGACTTATCGGTTATTAGGGTCTGACGTATACCACCCCTAGACATGATATGCGACATATCAGACGAACAGACCGGACTGTACGGTAAGTGTTACTGGTTGGACTCACAGGAGTGTAAGCGGGCTAGCTCGTCGATCTTCTGATCGCTCAATACCCGGATGGCCGTTACGTTTAGCAGACCGCTTGCGGCTTGTGGGTGCTTGATATGATCATCATCTGCTACCGGCGTATTGACGAGTCTTTAGAGTCCTACACAGAGGTTTCCTGGCTCAAGCGAAACGAAATAGGAGCGCATATGAGATATGTGAGGGACCGAGAATAATGCGTGTATGTGATACCGCATTTCATTCTCGCGATGAATGTTTTGATTGGTTGTATGCGATATGACCTAGTTATCGAATCATTGATTCGATAAATCGATACATTCGATACTAGTCGGTTATGTGCGACATGACCGGATCATTGAATCAAATGTTGATTTAATGATTTAATGTATAATTATATTTGATATATTACTTTGCATTAACTAGTATTGGTTCACTTTAAATGGATTTTCTCACTTGAAGTTCACACATTGTATATGTGATATATTTTGTGTACACTTGATTGTATCATGTTTGTTGTTGCATGCTAACTTGTGTTTTGTGTAAAGATTAAACCATGGTTGTGTAATGATTAGGGTTTTGGTTTATTCACTCATTTATTTATCCATTCTTTATTTATATTTAATTAGATAAATGAAAACAAAATGGTTTTCTTTATCATGAAGCTTGTTGAAGCTTCATGAAGCTTTGACTAAAGAGACCATTTTGTCTTCATGCTTAACCCTAACCATTCCCACTTACCATGGTCTATTCTATACACTTAACCTTAGTTAGGATATGATAAGTATTGATTTATTTTCTTTTATGTAAATACTTTTATGATATTCTGTCTTCATTCTCTCCTTTTTCTTCAAGAAAGAAAATAAGACTCCATCAATGGCAACTTGAGTTCTAAAGTGAGAAATCCAATTCTAAAGCGAACCCACCTCCTATTCCTTCATCCTCTACCTCTTGCCAAGTTGTTTTAGGTGTTTTCTTCACAAGTTTCACAACTTGGTGAAGTTGGAGCTTGAACTTGTGATGCCTCGACGTAGATCTTCTTCGGCACGAAGCCGACGACCTTGCCCGCCCATTTCTCCGATGAAGCCGATGCTTGAGTCCGGGATTCAAGACGGACAGCGAGAGGACGACTACATGGAGCTAAGAAAGTAGATAACCGGATCTACAAAGGTTGTAGCTCTCTTCTTTTAGTTAAGATGCTAACTAGTTTACTGTTTCGCCTAAATTTCTAGTCGACGATCCGTATTAGGGTTTCTCGGCACCCATAAAATTTAAAATTGGCATGGTTGATGCCTTGTGAGACCTCTATAGTGTGCCTAGGAACCCTACAGTGGTATCAGAGCCTAGCTAGAGCCTTAGGCGATGTCTAGACGACGTTTGAAACCCGATCGAACCGAAACCCTAAAATCCATGATGCTCTCTGGAAATTTTCTGAAAATTTGGCTTTTTGTTAATTAAAAATATGCAGAAAAATAAGAAGGAATTTCTAAGAATTACAGTGAAGTACGATCTCATGATTCCACAAATGTGCGGCGGAACCGCGGCATTAGTATGCTAATGCGGCGGTTCCGCGGCCATCTTGTCCCTTCTCCTCTTGATTTCTGCACAGTAATTCTTATATTTGAATGCTATATTTTCTGGGTATTTTTATTATGACTCAAGAGTTGAGTATTCTGGAGTTGTATTGGAAATCGAAGATTCGATCGGATTATCAAATTTCGTCTATGTGTTTTTCCGGATAATTTTGGAATATGTTAAAAAGTTCGACCGGATGTAAATACCCAATCTTTCCCCTGCCGGAAAATTTCCAAGTGTTGGATTTTTCTGTGGTTTAAGGACGTTCTGAGTAGTGCAAGTAACGCGATGGTCCCTCTAGAAGACAACAAACCTTAACTCGATTATGTGACCGTCTTGTACTGCCCTTTGAACCTTCGGGTTTGGGGCAGTACGGCGTGCCACATGTGAGGCGTTGGCTTGACCCTTCTACGGCTGGACCGTTGGTACTGAGGCATGAAGTGAATGTCTTTGAACCTATTTCATGTGTTGAACGGTTTCGGGAAAACTTGGGTGTTCGAATGTTCGATCGGAAAGTTTGATATTTTCTATTTATCTGGAATGGGATACAATAATTGGAATTCACAAACAGTTATGAGATAGCTGAATGAATGTTATAAATCTAGCGGTTTAGTCTCATTTGATATTGAAAAGAGTTTTCGATAATGGGACTAAAATGCGGGGTTTATAATTGTTAGGCATGTGATGTCTAAGTATTTCATTTGATTAGGCATGCGATGTCTAAAGAGGTTGCGGATTCCAACTGTTGTAGTTTTACACTTTCTTTTCTGTGACCGTAAGTGTAATATGTGATATCGCCGGTTTCGTTGCTATATGTCAACGACAATTGGGATGCGCATATTTACTTACGTTGATGACATGTGATGTTATGTGTTGCTGGATATGTTATATTGGATCGTCGTGTTTGAATAGCCGGGGTTTTTTTATGTGAGATGAGTGTTTTTCATTTTCATTCATGTAAAAACTTGTATGTAATATTCTTTTATTGGGGCACTTCCAGGTTGCGGAAGATGTCACCCTTTGTATATTATTTACTTTTCCGCATTAGGATAGACCCAAGGAGGGGAGCACAAGTAACCGGGTTCTAGGGTCCAGTGGGAGACCATCTCGAGGAGTCGAGTCCGGGTCTCCTAACCCTAGAATTGGTAGGGTTGCTTGCCACTCTCGTAGGGGTCTAGGGGTGTGGGATTGGCTATTCATCACGACCGTGGAATCCGTGTTTTATACTGGCTCGTATTGAAAACACGGACGTCCTAGTATATCCAATGTTTCATATGTTTCTTCTGCTGCGATATCTGTGATGTGATCATGTGATGTTCTGTGATAGATACATCATATACTATATATGATATATTATATAGGCGTTACTTATGTTTTGCACCCGCACTAGCCTTGCCCTGCTCTGTCGTTAGTTACCTAACCTAATGGTGCACGAGGGGACATCCAGGCGAATGCGGATGGCATAAGTGTACGTCGTATTTATCTGTGATGTTTAGGTGACTTGAATGATGGGACTTCATTAATGTGATTAATGAAAGAAAAGAAACCTAAGATGTTGTAGAATCAAATTTAAACAAAACAGGTAGCTACAGTTCTTGCTTTGCATAGCGTTATATATGATATACCCTGCACCTTATTCGATGAGGAAAGGACCGAGATCCCTTCACCGGGAGTGACTCCTTTAGCAATAACTGGCAGATGCTACACACTCGGTTTGACTTTTGATTGCTTCTATAGTTTCTGCTTTGCACAGTGATATATATGATATATCCCGCACCTCATTCGACGAGGAAATGGCCGACGATCCCTTCACCGGGAGTGACCCCTTTAGCAAAACTAGAAAAGCCTCAAAATCACTCCATTTCAAAACTTCATTTGATTCTACAACGATATCAAGTTCATTACGCTCATGGTTTTTTCTGAAAGAACCCGCGTAGCCCTCCGTCATTTCAGATAGATATTATTTAGTATTCGTGCTATGTTTGTTGACTTAGTCAAGGCATAGTGTATGGTAGCTAAATTATGTTTATCTGTAACAACATGAGATGTGATTGGATTAGAGCATTCGCACGGCCTTGTTGACTCAGTCAAGGGTCGTACGGGTGGGTTTAATTCAATCAGGAAATGTACGGGTTGAACTTGACTTGCGATTTATGGTTTGTTGACTTAGTCAAGGTCATAGATCGCTAGGGGCAAAAATATTATCGGGAATTTCAAGTTTTGAAATTTGCAATGAGATTGCATACCTTCTATGAGATAGTTGGATCCCGATACCCACTGCGGGTAAGAGTTACTCCTGGGAGAGTTTTGCACACTACAATTAGCCGATCAAGTAGGTGTCTAGAAAGGTGTCAACGGGGTTATGCCTCTGGGAAAACGATGTTTACATTAATTAGGTTCGTGCGAAAGCACGGGGGACCTCCCTCAAAGTACCGACACTGGCCTGGCTGAAAGATCGACGAAGTTGTAGGGTGTAATTAATCCCGGCTAGTCTTTCCTTTTAAGGTTTGAAGGAAGATTTGATAAAAACCAGTGGGAGCCATCCTGATTAGATAAGATAATAACCAATCTGATCTTGCACGAGCTTACGCTAAAGTGTTTTCTTCTCTCTCTCTCCAGGTAGCGACCATTTCATGCCCTAATAAAGATAATAATATGGATGTATTGACCGAACCCACATGTTATACTATGCAGGGGAACGTTGGACCCGTTCTATCTTATAAATGTTATAAGACTGAACAGGAAACAGGAGAATATCTAGATTCTCACGCCGCCCAAACGGAGAACGTGCATGATGATGCACCTTCTTCGGGTGTGTTTGTTATTGAGAACTGTTTCTCAGTTCACCCTACATCCTGGGTATTAGATACCAGATCAGGATCCCACATATGTAAGCAGTTACATGGGCTACGGAAAGGTAGAGAACTGGGAAAAGGTGATCATTCCGTTCAAGTAGGGAATGGGGCAAATGTTGCAGCCAAAGCAGTTGGCATATATCACCTGGTATTACCAAATAGTGATACACTAGTCCTGAATGAGTGCTATTATATACCGAACATGATGTGCAACATTATATCAGTTTCTTTATTAAGTAAAGAAGGATATAATTTTGTAGTAAAGGATAATGTTATGAACATATTCCTAGATCAAAAATTGATTGCATCAGGCTCGCTACATAATGGCATATTCATTCTCAATCAAAATACAGTCTTCAATATACAAAACACACACAAGAGGAAAAGCTCAGAAATGAACGAATCCTTCTTATGGCACTGTAGACTTGGCCATATCAATGAGACACGACTAGCTAAGTTGCATAAGAATGGATATTTGAATTCATTCGAATTATCATTTTATGACACTTGCCATTCATGTCTCAAAGGAAAAATGACCAAAACTCCGTTTACGGGACACGGAGAAAGAGTTACAGAACTCTTGGGACAGGTGCATAGTGATGTATGCGGTCCTATGTCTACACACGCCAGAAATGGTTCTTCCTACTTCATTACATTCACTGACGATCTCTCTAGATACGGGCATGTGTTCCTGTTGAAACACAAGTCTGAAGCTTTTGAGAAATTCAAAGAATATAAGCACGAGGTAGAGAACCAAACGGGCAAAAGTATTAAGATTCTTCGATCTGATCGAGGAGGTGTATACTTAAGCAGTGAATTCCTGGATTATCCAAAAGATAATGAGATTCTCTCTCAGCTTACTCCTCCTTAGACACCACAGTACAACGGTGTATCGGAACGAAGGAATCGCACCCTATTAGATATGGTGCGTTCAATGATGAGCAATGCTGAGTTACCTATTTCCTTTTGGGGGTATGCGCTTGAGACAGCCATTTACCTATTGAATCTAGTTCCGTCTAAATCTGTACCTACCACACCATATAAGATATGGAGTGGGAAGAGACCATATTTTAAACGAATTAAGATATGGGGTTGTCCGGCCTATGTCAAAAAGCAAAATCCGGCCAAACTCGAGGCACGATCAGTCCTTTGCAAGTTTGTGGGATATCCTAAGAATTCTCAAGGATGTTTTTTCTACCAAGCTGAGGAACAAAGAGTGTTTGTTGCTCAACATGCCACCTTTTTGGAAAGGGAATTTCTTGCAAAAGAAATTAATGGCAAAGAGGTAGAGCTGGAAGAGGTTCCAGCACCACAAACTGCAACTAATGATTTAGTAGAACCAGAGAATTCAATGGTGCCCGACGTACCCCAGCCTCTCCGCCGATCTAGTAGGGTTTCTCGTCCACCTGAGAGATACTACGGTTTTCTCATTGATGGTGGCAGTGAGGATTGCATCATGGAGGATGATGACCCAACTAGCTTCGAGCAGGCCATCACGAGTGGGGACTCAGTGAAATGGCTGGATGATATGCGGTCCGAGATGGAATTCATGTACACCAACAAAGTATGGACTTTGTAAGTTGCTCCTGAAGGGGTAAAACCCATTGGGAGCAAGTGGATCTTCAAGAAGAAACTTGGTGTAGATGGGAAAGTGGAGACTTTCAAAGCTAGACTTGTTGCAAAGGGTTTTCGTCAAAGACCAGGTGTAGACTATGACGAAACCTTTTCTCCAGTGGCTATGCTTAAATCCATCCGGATCATGCTTTCCATCGCTGCATATCATGATTACGAAATCTGGCAAATGGATGTTAAGACCGCCTTTCTAAATGGTGATTTAGAAGAGAGCGTGTACATGACTCAGCCAGAGGGCTTCGTAGATAGTGGGAGCAGCGGGAAGGTGTGCAAGCTGCTCAAATCCATTTATGAATTAAAGCAAGCATCGCGGATCTAGAACATCTGCTTTGACGTCATTATCAAAAAGTTTGATTTCGTCAAAAACCCAGATGAACCTTGTATCTACAAGAAGGTAGCAGAGAGTAAGGTTGTCTTCCTCGTATTGTACGTGGACGACATACTGTTGATAGGAAATGATATTACTATGCTGCAATCGGTCAAGCTCTTCTTATCACAAAGATTCTCAATGAAAGATCTTGGTGATGCCTCCTGCATATTGGGAATAAGGATCTATAGAGATAGATCCAAAAGGATATTGGGATTGTCCCAATCCAGGTACATTGACACCATACTAAAGAGGTTTAGTATGGAAGAATCCAAGCGTGGGAACTTGCCCACGATCTCTGGAGTCACTCTCTCCAAAGAGATATCTCCCAAGACTGATTTAGAGAGAGCTCGCATGCAAGGGATACCCTATGCTTCGGCTGTAGGCTCTATCATGTACGCGATGCTATGTACCAGACCCGATGTTGCATACTCACTAAGTGTAGTGAGCAGGTATCAAGCTGATCCTGGAGAGAATCACTGGACAGCTGTGAAGAGCATTCTCAAGTACTTGCGAAGGACTAAAGAGATGCTCTTGGTGTATGGTAACGGAGAACTCCAAGTGGAGTCCTTTACCGATTCGAGCTTCCAGAGTGATAAGGACGACTCTAAGTCGCAGTCGGGCTTTGTCTTTACCCTTTACGGAGGGGCGGTTAGCTGGAAGAGTTCCAAGCAGGAAACCGTGGCAGACTCGACGATGGAGGCTGAATACATCGCTGCCAACGATGCTGCTAAAGAGGCTGTCTGGATCAAGAAGTTCATTACTGAACTTGGAGTGGTTCCATCCATTGAGCATCCAATACCTTTGTATTGCGATAAAAATGGAGCGGTGGCTTTGGCCAAAGAACCTAGGTCCCATCAGCGATCCAGGCATATTCTAAGGCGGTATCACCTGATCCGGGAGATAGTTGATCGCCGGGAGATCGAGGTCAGGAGGGTTGACACGAAGAACAACACGGCGGATCCACTCACGAAGGCCATTCCCCAGATACAGTTTGAGAGACTCTTCGGGATGCTCGGTATGCGATACTACAGCAGCTGGCCCTAGTGCAAGTGGGAGATTGTTAGTTGTATGTATGCCCTAGAGGCCAGTATTGTACAGATGATGTATATTATATTGGATGCTTAGACATATATAGAGATGACTTTCCTACTCGATATGATAGTATGCTATCTGGTTGCTCTTTATCTTAACATGTATACTAGTCTTTTTAAACTGTCTTATAGTTACATGTTGGTAAAGCCCTTAGGATGTGTACTTGACTACCTGGACTATGATGCAGATCATACTAGTGGGGACATGGTAGTCCATAAGTACATCCTTCAAGGTCCCTAGTCGTAGGTGTATCGAGACGGGGCATCGATATACCAGAGTAGACTAGCGTATACGCTTCTCGACCCATGAGATGGGCAATGGATGATCCCACATTCATTGGTGTTTGACATCAGAGATGGTATACGGGTGCTCAGTGGAGACTGGGTACACTGGACGGACTCGCCGAGAACTCCCAGATGGTATTATACCTCACGTCAGATGGCAGTTCTCAGGTGACACTTGTGCAGGTTAGTCTGTAGACCCGAGATCGTCATAGAGTCTTGTGTGATTCCCACTGTGCTTTGATCTCCACCTTACCACGTCCATGAGGGCATGCAAAACGGTGGTCTTTGGGTACAGTCCCGAGTCACATGGAGGCAATGAGCGATAGGAGGGGTTTCGTCTCTCCCGGTATTGGGGGTTGATGTTGCGCTGTGCTCGATTGGCCGTAACAGGGAAGTCCCTGGCCAGGGCTGATCAGAGATTTGCTGGTAAGTGTTACCAGTAGTTTCTCGACCAGTTATGAGCATCACATCGGCACGACTTATCAGTTATTGGGGTATGACGTATACCACCCCTAGACTTGATATGCGACATATCAGACGAACAGACCGGACTGTACGGTAAGTGTTACTGGTTGGATTCACAGGAGTGTGAGCGGGCTAGCTCGTCGATCTTCTGATCGCTCAATACCCGGATGGCCGTTACATTTAGCAGACCGCTTGCGGCTTGTGGGTGCTTGATATGATCATCATCTGCTACCGGCGTATTGACGAGTCTTTAGAGTCCTACACAGAGGTTTCCTGGCTCAAGCGAAACGAAATAGGAGCGCATATGAGATATGTGCGGGATCGAGAATAATGCGTGTATGTGATACCGCATTTCATTCTCGCGATGAATGTTTCGATTGGTTGTATGCGATATGACCTAGTTATCGAATCATTGATTCGATAAATCGATACATTCGATACTAGTCGGTTATGTGCGACATGACCGGATCGTTGAATCAAATGTTGATTTAATGATTTAATGTATAATTATATTTGATATATTACTTCGCATTAACTAGTATTGGTTCACTTTAAATGGATTTTCTCACTTGAAGTTCACACATTGTATATGTGATATATTTTGTGTACACTTGATTGTATCATGTTTGTTGTTGCATGCTAACTTGTGTTTTGTGTAAAGATTAAACCATGGTTGTGTAATGATTAGGGTTTTGGTTTATTCACTCATTTATTTATCCATTCTTTATTTATATTTAATTAGATAAATGAAAACAAAATGGTTTTCTTTATCATGAAGCTTGTTGAAGCTTCATGAAGCTTTGACTAAAGAGACCATTTTGTCTTCATGCTTAACCCTAACCATTCCCACTTACCATGGTCTATTCTCTACACTTAACCTTAGTAAGGATATGATAAGTATTGATTTATTTTCTTTTATGTAAATACTTTTATGATATTCTATCTTCATTCTCTCCTTCTTCTTCAAGAAAGAAAATAAGACTCCATCAATGGCAACTTGAGTTCTAAAGTGAGAAATCAAATTCTAAATTGAACCCACCTCCTATTTCTTCATCCTCTACCTCTTGCCAAGTTGTTTTGGGTGTTTTCTTCACAAGTTTCACAACTTGGTGAAGTTGGAGCTTGAACTTGTGATGCCTCGACGTAGATCTTCTTCGGCACGAAGCCGACGACCTTGCCCCCCCATTTCTCCGATGAAGCCGATGCTTGAGTCCGGGATTCAAGACGGACAGCGAGAGGATGACTACATGGAGCTAAGGAAGTGGATAACCGGATCTACAAAGGTTGTAGCTCTCTTCTTTTAGTTAAGATGTTAACTAGTTTACTGTTTCGCCTAAATTTCTAGTCGACGATCCATATTAGGGTTTCTCGGCACCCATAAAATTTAAAATTGGCTTGGTTGATGCCTTGTGAGACCTCTATAGTGTGCCTAGGAACCCTACAATACATGCATTGATTATACTGTTGGATATTATCCGCATGCATATAGGTATTGACTACCTTGTTGGCACATACAGACCCGGTCACCCTAGATATCATAGTATTACCTTTATGATATAGTAGACCTTGGAGTCGTTGTTTATTCGATTTCTATCTGTTGATATTTTTCTACTCACGAGTTGGCAACTCACCCCCGTTGTGCCACAGTTCTTGCAGGTTGACCGCTTGGATCAGTAGCGGCTTCGCTAGCACACAGTTGCATTCGGGTGTTTTGCATTGGTAGGTGGGACACTTGTATCGTACCCACTCTTGTATCTATATTCTTATTGTATCTAGTTAACTCCATCAATCAAAACTTGTAAATTGTATAAGTAATGAGACTTAGTGGGATTGTGGTTGGGAGACTTAGAGCGAGGGGTTTTCCACTACTTGTGATTTATATGTCTTGCTTTTCTTTTATTCCTTTGTTGTGAACTTCGCCGTTGGGCGTCGTATACTTATTCTTATTATCTTGCGTGGTTGTAATCCGCCGGTTGGCGAAGAGCTAGCTCCCGCTTGGTGATGCCATTATTCTTATTATGTATTTGTGGTTTTGGATCAAAATATACTAAGGAGGTGCTGCCAGAATTTTTAAAAGACGAAACATGTTTTCAAACTAGTAAATTTCACTTGCATCATTCATGTTTCTTTTCCAAGCAATTAAGCACACTTGATTTCATTATACCTTTATTTCAAAAACTCCACCTCCTTTATTTTCTTAAAAAGGTTTAGATTTCTGGGTTTCGGCTTACTTGAATTCCGTTACGCCTTTAGACGTTGCGTGATTCAAGTGCTGGTCACGAGCTAATATTTCGGGTCGTGGCAACAGTGTATAAAGCATATCCCAATGTAATAACTATGCACAAAATATAAATACCCAGTAGGTGCAACCATGGTGCTCGAAAATAAATATCATGAAACTCGGTCATCAAAACTCAATCATGCGAATAGATCGCCCAAAAATACCGAAATAAATTATGGCGGAATAGTCCCGCTCAAGCACATCCTCAAAGAGTCTCTGACCAACTGTCGTGGTCACTCATAACATGTCTCATCGACGATGCCGAACTCAGGCCTGCTGGGTGTGCGTAATAGGACCTCTCCTTGGTCAAAGTCTTCTCGTAAATTATTCCAAAAGGGTCCTGTCGAGGTCTTTCCCAAATCTCGTGTCTGCCGAACTATCCGGAAGTTATCATCTTCTACTATATCTGTTTCATGTTCCGGAACCGCTGCATACTCATCGTGACTCCTTCTGGAAGATATATCCATATGTAACGCCTCTGTATGCGTTTCACATCTCTGATGTCGGCGGAGTGGAACATCATCTCCTCAAGATCTCGTACGAACCTTTTACTCCACTTTTATCTAATGTCGACTGCTTCAGACTCGTCTCTTCGTGGCTGCATGGACTGTGCTCCAACGGCTATACTCGTATCTGGAGTCTCCCAAGCAATGCATCACATCACATGATATCCGAATGAAGTCGAACCTTTCGATCGATTCGTCAAAACCTCATAATCCCCCAAGAGCTCAACATCTTGCGTACAGTTTAATAGTATCGAGTATATACCACAGCACCTATGGACCAACCGTAGAAGGGCAAACCCAAGCCTCATTAATGGCACCGTGGAACTGCCGCAAACCCGAAGGTTCAAAGGCTTTCACATGGTCATTATGACGAGTTAGGGTTTCATTCTTCTAGAGAGTCTGTAGAATTACTTGCATGTTTTCTTCAATACTTTAAACTTGGAATATGGATTTCTGACATTCGATCATCTCTATCGACTCCTAATGTATCCGTGTGAAGTCTCCTCAAGTTGGAATCAATCAATCTGTTGACCTCGCATCGGGGTAAGCGAACGAACCACATGTCCTAGTCATTCATCCTCGGGTGACTAGAGACCTGCTATCATATCTCTAAATACAACTCTTACTACAATAGCTCCAACATCTGGGGCGATATCTCTTCATTCGCAACAACAAATGGCTCATTCGTCTGCACGCTGAACAGTGCCTCAATCATCTTGAATAAGCGATACATCAATGGTCATCACATTCTGGCTGGTCTCTATCAGTGGCTCAATCCTCTGGTGCTGATCTGCACGTCCGTGTAATCTCATAAAAGCGATCCATCAAACGCTTATAGCACGAGAACACAATAAAACGACGCCTCACTATGCAATCGTATGTCCCTGAAATCACGCCCTGGTCAGCCTTCGTTCGTGACGAGTTCGTGCTGACCGCAACTCTAGCCATAGCTCTCTTTGCCCGTGTAATCGTGGCAGCAAAACCATATACCGATATTGTTGAGGATAGATCATAAATGATATAATGCTGTGCAAGGAAATGTACATCCTAAGGCTTCTTAAGCGGAGTAGCGTATCGTAAGTATGCCGCGGAACATACACACGGTACGTCACTCTCCTTAAGTCACCTACTCCAACCAAGGTCAACCTACACGACGAAAGTTCGGGTCTAATACCCCCTCGACTAAGTCTAAGTTCCGTAAGGTTAAGCCTAGATTCCGTATATATACAAACGCCTTAGGCTCCGCATAGTCAAACATAGACTCGAACCAAGGTTAACCTAGCGCTCTGACACCAACTTTGTCACGAACCGAAAATGGCATGTGACTGGCACTTGAATCACATGATGTCTATAGGGCTCCATCTAATTCAAGTAAGCCAAAAAATCCTAGAAATCTAAACCATTTTTAAAGAAAGTGATTTGATAAAATAGGCCGAATATGCGTTTTATAAACATCGAGTCTTTTCTGAAAATTTTGGCAGAGTTTCCTTTGTAAATACTGTCCCCGAACGGGGTACAACATGATAAAAGCATATATAATGATAAAAGGCATCCCCAAGCAGGAGCTAGCTCTTCGTCAATCGATGGCCACAACCACGCAAGCAATATAATATACAACGCCGAAGGGCGAGGTTTAAAACAGAAAGGAACTCAAAAACCCAAAATAATACAACGCGCGACTCTTGGTCGAAAGAATATACATCACTGGTCTCTAAGTCTGAAATAAATATACATGTCTGCTTGATGGAGTTTCTAGATACAACTGAATAAAATAAGTAAAATGGTGGTCACTATGCAAGTGAACCCACCTACCAAAGCAAATCACCCAGAAAGAAAGCGGTGTGCCAACAATGCCGTAATGAAACCTGTACGGCAAAACCTGCAAGAAAATGTGGCACAACGGGGGTGAGTTGCCAACTCATGAGTAGAAAACATCACCGAGCAGAAATCGTATGTATGACACAATCCTAAGTCAATACGATTAATATATATATAACCTCAAAATGATAAGTCTGAAGCATGAAAAGGTGGCAAGGGTAAACATCTATACATAAGTGTAATCCCATGTGCTCGTGTTAGTGCTTCAGGTAGCAATGTATCATATGTATGAGGTATGAATGTAATGTAATGAAATGAGTGAGATTTATGTACTTTAAAATGAGGTATCATCAATAAATCAGTATAAATCAGTGTATAGCATTGACACAAAACATAAATCTCAATATCCAATATCTCAGGCTCCGGCTATCCGGACAGGCCTGTATCATCAAATCTCAATACCACAATGTCTCAAATCTCAAAATCTAGGGCTCCAGTCCGGATCGGCCCATATCATCAATCACACGACAACGAACGGTATCCTCCGGATATCCCGCGCGCCAGGTAAAATCACCGATAAGCAGTCTTCCCCTGCCAGGCTCATCATCCTCCATGAAATCACTCCCGCCCCAGGTTACCATAGCGGGTCCACCATGTACCCAAGACGGTTCATACGTCTCCTCGAATCGGGTCTCGAAATCCATCTCCTAACCGAGAAAACATCATGGTGGACGACTCATACATCACGAGAAAACCATACTTTTCATTTTAAAAAGAGAGAGAGAGAAGTTTATATATATTCTTCCGGTTTTCCCTCAAATCCAGGAAATCTCATGAAAATCCGAAATCCAATCATCAATAGCAAGTAAACAGGGAATATCGGCATAAAACTCCATAATGTTACTGTTTATGCCTTAGAGGCCATTACTGTATTAAACTAGTTTGTATATTACTTAATGGAAGCTTGGGATATTCACAGTTATATTGACAGTCTTGCTAAAAATAGTAGTATGCTACTTGGTTTGTGTTTACTTTAATATGTGCATATGTTTCTTTTAACGTATCGCTTATACATATTAGTAGAGCCCTTAAGATCTTTGCTTGATTACCAGCGTTGTGATGGCAGTCACACTAGTGGGGGCAGGGTAGTCTATAAGCAACATCCTATACAGGTCCCTGGTCGTAGGATTATCGAGACAGGATATCGATACTCCGGAGTAGACTAGTGTGCACGCTTCTCATCCCAGTTGGGGAAATGGTCTGTTCCACAGCCATCAGTACGTTGTACAGGAGATAGTATGCAGGTGCTCGTTAGGTTACGGGTACACCGGACAGGACTCGCCGGGAACTGCAGGTTGGTATTATACCCATCGTCATATAGCAGTTCCTAAGTGACATGAGTATAGCTTAGTCCGTCGACTTGACACTGCTACTTCGCCTCGGTTGTGCTCCCACTGTTCTTAGATTACTACCCTACCACGGCTTAAAGTAGTCATGCAAACAGTTAGTAGTTGGGTATAGTCCCGAAGCACTTGGAGGCAGTGGCGGTTAGACAGGATTCGTCTCTCCCGGTATTGGGGGTTGATATCGCGCTGTGTATGGAGAGCCATTACGTAAAGTCCCTGGCCAGGGCAAACGAGGTTTACTGGTAGGCTTCTAGTAGTTTCTCAAGGTGTAATGGGCTTCACTCCGACATGACTTATACCTCTATTAGGGGTCTGACGTTTACCACCCCCCTAGGCCCGATATACGATAGTCCAAGACGAACAGACCAGACTGTACGGAGATTGTCACATCAGGCTCAGTTGGAATTCGGATGGGTTTCCTCATCGTCCTTCTTATCGACATCTACCTGGGGACCATTACGTACAGCTAGTACCGCTTGCGGCCTGTAGTTAAACCCACTGCCAGTGTAGTGTCGAGTCTTTAGAATCCCACACAGAGAGTTTCCCTGCACCGATCAAAAGGTGTAGAAGCCGTATGGTTTTACGGCAGGACCGCGATCACTTACATACACTTGTGCACGTATTATGATCGGGCAGATAATACTAGCGGGCTTTGGTTTACGCCAGATTCTAGTATTATACAGATGGATTTATTCAGTCAAAGATTAGCCGTGTTTTTCAGAAATACGGATGGGAGGGCCAGTCTCATAATTTGTCGGGAAGCTTCTAGAAGAAGATGACTCATTTGTATTTATTTCTTATTAGATTAAATACAAATGAGGTGGAGAGATGAGGTGTAAGTTTCATTAAATGCTTAATGACTCATGAGGTGTTTCACCCTTATTGTTAAATGAAGCTCACAAGATATTTCTAGATATTTGATCGAGAGATATTTGTATGCTTCATTATACTCTTTCATGAGTTATTATTCATATCATTATCATAAAAGCTTTCTCTATCCTCAAGTCTTCATCTTCTTCCTCAAACCCTAAAAGCTCTCATGAGTTGAGAATCCTAGGGTTTAAGTGACTATGTAATCCATCTAATTACTCTACACCCTTTAGGACTTCTAGATTAGCGATCTAGAAGCCATAGTTATCTCAGATTTGAGATAGGAGCTCGGACTATAGAATCTCGGGTGGATCGTCTTTGACTCGAGGAGGCCATTGAGGTGCCCATGTTCCATAGAGCCGACGAGAGGTGGAGGACAGCGATGATGACCCGAAGGACAAGTAATGTGAGGTATAACTTCGAATCAGAGTAGTTAAACCTTTCGTAGTTTGCTAGTAATGGTTTAGACACGATCCGTGTACTCAATTCCGTGTTACGAAGTTTTGATAATTGTTTTTCATATATTCCGCCTCTCCGCAAGTTCGTGGGGTGCATGACATGGACTTACAGCGGTATCAAAGCCTACTAAACCTTTACTAGCTTGTTAGCAACTAATTAGAATTTCGATCGTCGGAAAAACATGCAAACTTAACTCCGGACCCCTCAAGTTTCTGTCAATTTTAAACGTGTCGAAAAAATTATTTCACAGGTATGAAAATTTAGAGCAGGGAATTCTAAGAATACTGGTGAAATACGAGATCCCAACTCGGTGAGACTGCCGCGAAAGCGCAGCGGATTAGTGCAATCCGCCGTGGATCCGCGGCCGAGTCAACTCAGAGTTGACTCGTATGTACACAGTAACTCTTATTTTTGGGTGTTTTGTTTTTCTGTATATTTTGTTTCTGCCCAGGTTATTTCAGTGCTGGCTTGCATTTGGGGTAGACACGGAAAAAGGTTGTCGATCGAAATTCTATGTTATTTGCTAATCAATTTTGTCTGTGATGTTTAATGTGTTCATAAAACTCCCCTAATTGCTAGTATGTCGGTTAGTAGGGGGTTGCACATTTCTGTAATGGTTTTTACTGGTTTGTATATATGAACTTGATTGGATCGTTGTGGTGATTAGCCGGGGTTTGAGATGAGTTTTTATATTCTTTCATTCGATATAAATTATAATATGATGTAATATTCTTTTGCGGGGTACATCCGGGATGAGGTTGTAGCCACCATTGTATTATTTCATTTACTGTTTTATGCTCCTAGGATAGACCCAATGTGGGGTGCACAAACTACCGGATACTTTGAAGTGTTTAGTGGCCTACTCACGTTGTTCAGGGAGACCGCTTCACTTCGGATACTTGGCGGGTAGTTTGCCGTACCTGTAGGGGTCTATGGTGGGGTAATGGCTATTCATCACAATTGTGTAATCCGTCTTTCGTTGCAGGCTCAAAGGAAACGCGGATTGCTTGTATATCCAATAATGTTCATCTGTGATCTGGAATACCTATTATTGCGTCTGACGAATGTACAATATCTATATATGATATCTATTAGGTGTTACTTATGTTTTACACCCGCGCTAGCCCAGCCCCCGCTCTGTCGTTAGTTAAGTAACCTAACGGGTGAATGACGGGACCCAGTGGCGAATGCGGATGGCATAAGAGGACGTTGTATTTTTGTTGTTTTCTGCAATGATAGGTTAATTGATGGGACGCCTTATATTAATGCAGAGAAAATAATCCAAAGTTAAATCATTGGAACAAATTTAAAAGAAACCACTCGGTTATTTTAAAAGAGCAGAAATTTTAATTGCGGAGCTTTAACCACTCCTTTTAAAAAACCTATCAGGTTCTTTCGATTATATCAAGTTCACTACGTTCACGGTTTCACCAAAACCAGTCGTGACCCTCCGTCATTTCATATGGATAGTCAGTAGTATTCAAGCTATGTTTGTTGGCCTTCGTCAAGGCATAGTGTTTGGTAGCTGCTAGGGTATTCATATGTAGCATAGATAGATGCGTTGGTTTGGGACAGTCCTATTACCTTGTTGGCCATCATCAAGGGTATGTACGAGTGGGTTCAAATTAACAGGGATAATGATGGGCAGAACTTGACATGTGATTTATGATTTGTTAGCCTTCGTCAAGGTCATATGAGCATGGGGCATAAATCCACATCGGGAGTTTCTAAAGAAACTGAAACTTGCTAGAGTTGCATACCATTTGGAGTGTGATAATTTTAGTAGGATTCCTTCAGCTTTATCACACGATGATATTTGGATCCCGATCCTACTGTGAGTATCAGCTACTCATCAGGAGATTCGTCACTTAACGATCAATGCTATAAACCAAGTAGTTGTCTAGAACAGTGTAAGCGGGGCTACGCCTCCGGAGAAAAGAGGTTATTTAATTAAAGAACTTCGCGAAAGCGTCGTAAAACCTCCCTCAAAGTACCAACACTAGCCTGGCTGAACGGTTAAGCAAGTATTGTACGGTGAGATCAGTCCTGACTAATTCTTCTTTTATGGTTTGAGGAAGGATTCGAGAAACAGTGGGAGCCATCCAGTTTAGATAAACTAAAAACCAATCTAAACTTGCAAGAGCATCATGCTAAAGTGTTCCCACTCTCTCTCTCATTGCAGCGACCATGTGACCATGACTAGGTTACATCTAGATAACAAAACAACTGAATCTGACTTTTATGATTGGCAAAGGTCTGTCCAGATGTCCATTGCCTATGACAAGCTGGACCACCTATTACTACTCAAGCCCCCACCGTCCCAGGTCCAGTTTCCACCGTCGCGGATATGGATATCCGTCAGACAAGGGAAAAGGATAGTGCGAATGCCCAGTGCCTCGTGTTGGCTTCAGTTGATGGTATATACCGGAAGCAGCATGAGAAGATGGAATTAGTTTCTATCTTTCTCCATAACAAAGATTTATATGGAGAGCAATCTCATATCGCAAGATATGATACCTCGAACGAATTGCTTCAAGCGAGGTTGGCTGTCGGGTCATCTGTAAGGGAAGACGTCCTTACAATGACTAGCTATATTGATGAGTTCACGGACCTGGAGACTACGTTGGGAAGCAGGTCATATGCTGACTTATTTCCACAGTCCCTACCCTCTACTTACACCCTGAAAGAAACTAGGGAGACACCCGCTCTGCCTAATGGGGGACCTTCTTCTTCTGCATCCAGGGCGAAAGAAAAGGGTGAAACGAAGAAGACCTCCACAAAGCCGATATACGGTATCAGTAAAATAGAAGGAAATGGAAGAGCAAAAGTTTCGGGACTTGGTGTATGTAAGGAGGGATGTTCCTATTGTTATGGGAAGGGGCATTGGCAGAAGGATTGTATAGCTTTGGAAGCCAGTAGCTAGGATACGAAGCATGTTGTGGCTTCGGCCTCGAGTGTGTATGTAATTGAGAATTGTTCGTCAATTAACTCTACTTCCTGGGTACTAGATACCGGAGCAGGATCTCATATCTGTAATTCATTACATACTTTGAGAAACCGTAGAGTTATCAGGGTAGGTGATTTGTCTCTCAGACTAGCGAACGGAATGAGCGTGGACGCTGAATCCATGGGAGAATATCGCATAGGTTTGACAAGTGGGCAGATATTGATTCTATGTAACTGTTTGTATGTACCTAGTTTGACTTGTAATATCATATCAGTGTCCTACTTTCAAGAGAGGGATATGCTTTTACATTCGTAACCGATGTATTTTACATCCACCTAAATCAAGTTCTGATTGGGTCCGGTACATTAGATGATGGTATATACGTATTGAATCAAGCTCAGGTTTTCAATGTCTAGAACACACTTAAAAGAAAGTCTCCATAAATAAATCAGGCTTTCTTATGGCATTGTAGACTAGGTCACATCAATGAAACACGATTGATAAAGTTACATAGAGAAGGATATTTGAATCCGTTTGAATATCAATCTTATGCTACTTGCGAATCTTGTCTCATGGGAAAGATGACAAAGACTCCGTTTACTGGACACAGAGTAAGAGCGAGCGAGCTCTTAGAACTCATACACAGCGATGTGTGTGGTCCAATGTCTACACATACGCGAGGTGGTTATTCCTACTTCATTACTTTTACGGATGATTTTTCTAGGTATGGACATATCTTCTTAATGAAGCATAAATTCGACGCCTTTGAGAAATTCCAGGAATACAAGAATGAAGTGGAAAACCAAATAGGCAAAAGTATCAAGACACTGAGATCTGATCGAGGTGGTGAATACATAAGTGCCGAGTTCCTGGGTTACTTAAAAGAGAATGGAATTCTCTTTCAGCTTACTCGTCCATACACACCACAACATAACGGTGTATCGGAAAGGAGGAATCGAACCCTATTGGATATGGTTCGTTCTATGATGAGTAAGGCTGAGTTACCGCGATCTTTCTGTGGTTATGCACTAGAATCAGCTGCATATCTTTTGAACAAGGTTCCAACCAAGACTGTGCCTACCACACCATATAAGATGTGGAGTGGGAAGAAACCCTATCTTCAGTACCTGAAGACATGGGGATGTCCAGCTTTTGTAAAAAAGCAGCATTCGGACAAGCTCGAGGCACACTCAGTACAGTGTGAGTTTGTGGGATATCCAAAGAACTCCAAGGGGTATTATTTCTATTATGCAGATGAACAAAAGGTTTTTGTTTCTCGTCATGACCACTTCTTGGAAGCTGAATTTTTAGAAAATCAGAAGAGTGGGAGCGCAATAGAACTGGAAGAAATTCCAGAACCACAAGCTGTTACTGAAAGTATGGTAGAACCAGAAGTTTCAGAAGAAAGGGACATACCAGTGCCTATCCACAGAAGTAGTAGGCAGTCTCATCCGCCCGAGAGATACTACGGTTTTCTCATAGACGGGGATCGAGAAGATTGCATCATTGACAATGATAACCCTACTAGCTTCCAGCAAGCCATTCAGGGCGGAGACTCGGTAAAATGGCTTGATGCAATGCGGACCGAAATGCAGTCTATGTACATTATCAAAGTATAGACTTTGGACATTGCTCCAGATGGGGTAAAACCCGTAGGATGCAAATGGATCTTTAGAAAGATGATTGGTGTAGATGGACAGGTTGAGACCTATAAGGCTAGACTTGTTGCAAAGGGTTTTCGTCAAAGGCCTGGTTTGGACTATGACGAAACCTTTTCTCCAGTGGCTATGCTCAAATCCATTCGGGTCCTTCTTGCCATTGCTGCCTTCCATGATTATGAAATCTAGCAGATGGACGTAAAGACGGCTTTTCTAAATGGTAATTTAGAAGAATGCGTCTATATGGATCGACCAGAGGGTTTCATTCAGAGTGGGAGCAGCGGTAAAGTGTGCAAGTTACTTAAGTCCATTTATGGACTAAAGCAGGCATCGCGGAGTTGGAACATCTGTTTTGATGATACTGTCAAAGAATTCGACATTATCAAGAATCCAGATGAACCATACATATACAGTAAGATTGTAGGGAGAGTTGTAGTATTCCTCGTCTTGTACGTGGATGACATTCTCCTAATAGGAAATGATATTCCTATGGTACTGTCAGTCAAAGGATTCTTGTCACAGAAGTTCTCCATGAAAGACCTGGGTGATGCCACCTACATTCTGGGGAACCAGATCTATCGTGATAGATCAAAGAGGATGTTGGGACTTTCACAGTCCAGGTACATAGACACCATATTGAAAAGATTCAGTATGGACGATTCTAAACGCAGTAACCTACCGGCTTATCACGGAATCAACCTCTCCAAAGAGATGTCTCCCAAGACTGATTTAGAAAGGGCTCGCATGTCGATTATACCCTACGCTTCTACGGTAGGCTCTATAATGTATGCGATGTTATGTACCAGACCAGATATAGCATACGCATTGAGCGTTGTAAGCCGGAATCAGGCAAACCCAGGGGAGAAGCACTGGATAGAAGTAAAGAACATTCTCAAGTACCTGAGGAGAACTAAGGAGATGTTCTTGGTGTATGGCGGAAAAAACCTCCATATCGAGGCCTTTGCCAACTCCAGCTTCCAGAGTGACAAGGATGACTCCAAGTCCATGTCGGGTTATGTCTTTACCCTCAATGGAGGGGCGGTCTGTTGGAAGAGTTCCAAGAAGGACACCGTTGCTGACTCAACGATGGAAGCGGAGTACCTAGCTGCTTGCGATGCCGCAAAAGAAGCTGTCTGGATGAAGAAGTTCCTCACAGAACATCAGGTGGTTCCTACCATTGTTGATCCAATACCTCTGTATTGCGACAACAACGGCGCTATAGCTTTAGCGAAGGAACCAAGGTCCCATCAGAAGTCTAGACACATCTTAAGGCGGCATCACCTGATCAGGGAGATCGTAGATCGCCGGGAGATCTAGGTAAAGAGAGTAGATATGGAGAATAACACTGCTGATCCATTCACAAAGGCCATTCCTCAGACACAGTTCGAGAGGCTATTCGAGATGATAGGTCTGTGATATGCCAGTACATGGCCCTAGTGCAATTGGGAGATTGTTAGTGTTTATGCCCTAGAAGCCATTACTGTATCATACTATTTTGTATATTACTTAATGGATGCTTGGGATATTCACAATTGTATTGACAGTCTTGCTAAATATAGTAGTATGCTACTTGGTTTGTGTCTACTTTAATATGTTCATATGTTTCTTTTAACGTATCGCTTATACATATTTGTAGAGCCCTTAGGATCTTTTCTTGATTACCAGCGTTGTGATGGCAGTCACACTAGTGGGGGATGGGTAGTCTATAAGCAACATCCTATACAGGTCCCTGGTCGTAAGATTATCGAGACAAGGCATCGACTCGATAATCCGGAGTAGACTAGTGTGTACGTTTCTCATCCCAGTTGGGGAGGTGGTCTATCCCACAGCCATCAGTACATTGTACTAGAGACAGTATGTAGGTGCTCGTTAGGTTATGGGTACACCGGACAGGACTCGCCAGGAACTGCAGGTTGGTATTATACCCATCGTCAGATAGCAGTTCCCAGGTGACATGAGTACAGCTTAGTCCGTCGACTTGACACTGCTACTTCGCCTCGGGTGTGTTCCCACTGTTCTTAGATTACTACCCTACCATGGCTCAAAGGGGTCATGCAAACAGGTAGTAGTTAGGTGCAGTCCCGAAGCACTTGGAGGCAGTGGCGGTTAGACAGGATTCGTCTCTCTCGGTATTGGGGGTTGATATCGCGCTGTGTATGGAGAGCCATTACGCAAAGTCCCTGGCCAGGGCAAACGAGATTTACTGGTAGGCTTCCATTAGTTTCTCAAGGTGTAATGGGCTTCACTCCGACACGACTTATACCGCTATTAGGGGTCTAACGTTTACTGCCCCCTAGGCCCGATATGCGATAGTCCTAGACGAACAGGCCGGACTGTACGGAGATTGTCACATCAGGCTCAGTTGGAGATCGGATGGGTTTCCTCATCGTCCTTCTTATCGATATCTACCTAGGGACCGTTACGTGCAGCTAGTACCGCTTGCGGTCTATGGTTAAACCCACTGCCAGCGTAGTGTCGAGTCTTTAGAGTCCCACATAGAGAGTTTCCCTGCACCGGGCAAAAGGTGTAGAGGCCGTATGGTTTTACGGTAGAGCCGCGATCACTTACGTGCGTCTTTAGAGTCCCACATAGAGAGTTTCCCTGCACCGGACAAATGGTGTAGAGGCCGTATGGTTTTACGGTAGAGCCGCGATCACTTACGTACACTTGTGCACGTATTATGATCGGGCAGATAATACGAGCGGGCTTTGGTTTAAGCCAGATTCTAGTATTATGCAGATGGATTTATTCAGTCAAAGATTATCCGTGTTTTTTGGAAATACGGATGGGAGGGGCTGTCTCGTAATTTGTCGGGAAGCTTCTAGAAGAAGATGACTCATTTGTATTTATTTCTTTTTAGATTAAACACAAATGACGTGGAGAGATGAGGTGTAAGTTTTCATTAAATGCTTAATGACTCATGAGGTGATTCACCCTTAGTATTAAATAAAGCTCACAAGATATTTCTAGATATTTGATCAAGACATATTTGTATGCTTCATTATATTCTTTCATGAGTTATTATTTATATCATTATCACAAAAGCTTTCTCTCTTCTCAAGTCTTCATCTTCTTCCTCAAACCCTAAAAGCTCTCATGAGTTGAGAATCCTAGGGTTTAAGTGACTAAGTAATCAATCTAATTACTCTACACCCTCTAGGACTTCTAGATTAGCGATCTAGAAGCCGTAGTTATCTCAGATTCTAGATAGAAGCTCGGACTATAGACTCTTGTGTGGATCGTCTTTGACTCGAGGAGGCCGTTGAGGTGCCCATGTTCCATAGAGCCAACGAAGAGTGGAGGATAGCGATGAAGACCCGAAGGACAAGTAACGTGAGTTCTAACTTCGAATCAGAGTAGTTAAATGTAACATTTTGAAAATAAATAAATAAATAAAATTCTTTAAGTGAATTTTCTGATTTTTCGGAAAAATAAACTGTATTTTCTGTAAAACTTAACCATAAATAATTTTCTTCATAAATTTAAAAAGACCTATTTTAAATATGTAATTACAAGTAAATGTTGTTTATTTAGTCACTTATAAATTTTAGTTTAATTAAATATTTTTCCTAAATTGATTATTTTAAATATTAAAATATGCTTTATTTATACATTAAATTAGTGTAAATTACAAATTTGAATGAGTTAAATTTGCAAAAGTGAACCATTGCATATTGGAATCAAGTATGTTTCATACAAAATTCATTTTCAAAATTTTCCATGGTTCTAGACCATTCTAGGTTAAATTGAGTTAGCAAAATAATATAATTTTTATTAATTCATGAAAAGACATAAAAGGTGTATTTCTTTGATGAAGTTTCTACACAACTTTCCTCACTCTTTTCTCTTTCTCTTTTCTCCTTTGCTTTGGCCGGCCCAAACCATGGCAGCCCCCCCCCCAATTCTCCACTTAATTTTTGTTACAAAAATTCTCCAAATTTCATAAAAAAATTCAATAAAAAACCCACAAATTCCTAATTAATTCCTACCCACTATTCTTTGCTCATTTTTACATGGATCTTGGAGTTGGAAACCATTCTTTTGGGAGGCAAATTTTCATGTTTGGATCTCTCATGTGAGGTATAATTCTAAGCTCTTGGTTTGAATACTTGTAAATTTCTTAATTTAACTTAATTAAGTGTTTAATTTGTTTTTAATTTGGTTCTATTGCTGGATGAAAAATTCAAGAGAGGGTTTCAAAATGAAGTTTGGGTTTTTATTAATTGAGTGGGGTTATTATAGGTAGATTAACATTTTTAGAATTGGAAAATCTTGTATGGTTGATATATTGTAAATTGTTGGTTGAAAATTGTTTAAATTAAGCATTTTTGCATACTAGATTCTTATATATTATATATAGTGGTGGGATAAAATTCTTATTAATGTTTTTATCACTAGATTGTGGTTTTAATGAGAATATTAATATGTTAGTGGAATGAAAAACTCAATTTTGTTACTAATTTCAGTTGATAATAGAAAAATTGTGATAAAATTGCTATTTTGCTAACTAGATTTTAGAAATCCTTAAATAAATGAGATTTAAAATCTAATTATGGTTTCATTATATTATTATCATCATGAATTGTAGTTTAATAAGTTAATTCATGCAAAATCAAGTTTAGTTGTGATATTGTGAAATTTTGCTTGCAAGGTGTTAAAATTGATTAAATTGCAAATTAGAATTTCCAATTTAATACAAATTAGTGCGACTAAAATATGGTAATGGTTTCTATAATATAGTTATATTATTTAATGAATATTATGACCATTAGTTTCTTTTAGACATCAAGTTTTGAAGTAAAACGTTAAATTGATATTTTCAAGGTTTTGCGGAATTGGACGATTTGATCGATTTTAGGGTTTTGATGAATTAAATCGTGTTTTATGTTATAAGTAATGAGTTTTAAAACAACGAGTTGTTTGTTGGTGTTTTATCTCGATCAATCGGCGTTTGTACGCCGATATCGAGCGATATTTGGTTCTTTTGCATGAGTGGGTCATAGGTTCTAACCAATGCGCGTTTCGTACGTCGTTTTGGTTTTGTCCGTGATTCAGTTTACGATATTATATATGTTTGCGTATAGGTACCCTTCGCATGGACTTCGGACGAGGAAGAAGAGGAGGGCGACATCGTCTTCGGCAGACAAGGACCAGGTGAGTAGATGTATATCTACGGGGGAAGTCGGGTGGATGGCGTTTAGCACCCCCGCAAACGTAGAATAGGAATATTACTTATTGTCATTAGGAAGCCAGACGTGACCTTAGATTCTGGGTGAGTAGGACCCTAGTAATGACCTTAGGTTGGACTAGACAGATTTAGAAAGACCTTACCAGAGGATGAATATCTTGGAGAAGATTCGTAGGTTTTAGGTAGACACACAGACGCGCGCACGCAGAAACTTGACTTGGTGTATATATGTATGTGTATATATATAGGACTATGTGTAGGTATATATATACACAACATGTGTATGTGATATAAGGATGTGATATGATACATGGGGAGGAAACAATATAACCGGGCTTGATGCCGTGATCTCTTGGCTATACAGTCGTGTTATGATGTTAGCGGATCATTGGAAAATGAGATAATAGATATGTATGCATAAACAATAATGGGTGGTGATGATATTGAGGTACAAGAGACTCTAAAATAGAACCCGGACTATAACCTGTGACTGGATCACGATATGATATATGTGTGATTTGATTACGATATCATATAGGTGTGACTTGATTACGATATGATATAAGCGTGACTTAATCACGATATGATATATGTGGCATGATATTTCTGAGGATAAATTGACGATGTATATTTATGCTGGCAATGATAAATGATTGATAATATTGGGATGTATGCGATTACAGTACAGTACCCTTGATCATGACCTTATTTGACGATGATGTTAAACGAATGATGATGTACGTAGGAGATACTTGACCCGTACCCCGATATTAGTATGCTGTACGATGGATTTTTCCGTACGAGGCATAGATGTGATGTTGGATCTGCACTCTTGATTCGAGGAAGTCGGACTATGTACGTGACGCTATTGAGTCTGGATCGCCGACTATTAGAGCTATTGACTCAGTCCCTAGGTAGATTCTTATTGTTGATCGACTAGTTTCTTTAGTTTAGTTCTTAGGGGGTTAAATAGATACCAGTTTAGGCTTGAGTCATATAGATGTAGTTACATATGTATATTCCAAATGAGTGGTTACTACACATTTTACCTTTAGTTTCAGATCGTAATCATCACGTTGCATGTTCATACATATATTTCTTTAGTTAATATGAAACTCTGCCTGTTATGACACCAGCACCATTACCGATTATGCGCATGTCCCACGTACACTTATTTGCCGGCTCACACACACATCATCGGTAATTGCTATGTCACGTACACTTTAGAACATATTATCTTTTATGATAGAATCAGCTAAAGACTAGATCAATATAGTATTGTGATTACTCTCAGATGTTAGTCTAGACATTGCATTTATTATTTAGACATTTCATGCATTCACATTTTTCATGTTATCATGCAGTAATGTGAGGCTTATGCCGAAACTTACCATTTACTTACTCATGATTTTGGGATTTTGGATTTCTATGAGATTTCTGGATTTTGGGGAAAACCGTAAGAATATATATAAAAACTTTTCTCTCTCCTCCTCTCTTTTTAAAATATAAGTTGCGGTTTTCTCGTGATGTATGTGTCGTCCACCATGAGATTTCATATTTTCTGTTGGATTTCGAGACCCGATTCGAGGAGTGGATGAACCGTCTCGGGTACATGGTGGGCCCGGTATGGTACCCCGGGGCAAGAAGATCGAGTTGTAGACGATGAGCCTGGCAGGGGAAGACTACCTACCGCTGATGTCTGACGCGGTGGATATCCGAAGGATACCGACCGTTGTCGTGAGATTTGATGACATGGGCCGATCCGGACTGACAGAGCCCAAGATATTGAGACTATGAGATATTGAGACTATGAAGTATTGAGACTTGAGATTTACTTGTTCGTGTCGATGTTAGACACGGATTTTCATGGATTTCATCGATGATATTTCAGATTTCTATATAATTTTACCATGATAAAAGTTAAAAAATTCTTATACAGATATATCCAGATTTCGGGATTGATTGTCTTACATTCATGGTGCATGCATACTCATTCACATGACATATTACTATTTGAGGCACTGACACGAGAACGGAGCATTTGCACTTATGCATAGTTTATTACCCTGCCATTACTAGATGACTAGTGATATATTAGTATAATATTATGACCTAGGACAGCATCGTGCATTCGATTTCTTTTCGCAGATGTCTTCTACTCGCGAGTTGGCAACTCACCCCCGTTGTGCCAAATTTTATTACAGGTTCGATGTACAGGTTTCCTTGGCAGCTTGCTGGAACAACTTTTCATTTAGGGTGATTTGCACGGTAGGTTGGTTCATTTGTATCAGGACCGCCGTTGTACTTTTATTATTTTATTGGTATCTAGTAAGCTCCATGATCGGTCGAAAATAATGTATTTTTAACATGGCAATTTCCCTATCATTTTCACTCATTTAGAAGTGTTCGGTATTCATATTTCACATATTAGCAAATCAGTCGTAAAATATCAGATTTCATGTGTTAGACACTAAAACCGGCACTATAAAGGAAATTGACTGCATTTCATGGCATCGCATCATCTCTATATTGCGCAACACTTGTCTTGAGAAATTGTGCAGGAAAATCCGGAAGAAAAGCCAAAATTGTCATTTTGCTGATCAAACATTACACCAACTCCAAGTTTTGAGATCTGGAAGCAATCCAAAGGGAGAAATACAATTAAACATATCAAAGAAAGGCCCACAACTGAAGCCCAACAAGCACCAGAGAGCCCGAGCCCCAACTCTTCAAAAGGGCCGCGGAACCGCGGCTGGAGCCGGCTTGCGCCGCGGTTCCGCGGCGCTTCTGCCACGTCAGCATTGCAATTTTTGGGCATTATTCCTTTCTCAAGGCCTACACCTCATTTTGACACGTCAAATTCCAGAATTCTCCAGAGTCTTCTGCCAGATCAGCAAAGATCGTTTATTCTTGAGGATTGAAACTTTGTTTAGCGTGCGGACGAAGGGTATTCACATTCCATCCAGACGAAGTTAAAGGATTCGAACGATTGTCAGAAACCCATTTTCCCAAGTTTAATGTATTCGGAAGGACATGCAGGTATTTCTATAGACCCTCTAGAAGAATGAAACCCTAACTCGACATAATGACCACGAGAACGCTTTTGAACCTTAGGGTTTACGGCAGTTCCGTGGTGCCATTAGTAAGGCTTGGGTTTGCCTTTCTACGGCTGGTCCGCAGATGCTGGGGCATGTACTGGATATTTTTAAACTGTACTTGAGTATTGAGCTCTCGGGGAATTATGGGATTTTGATAAATCGATCGAAAAGTTTAACGTAGTCCGGATATCAGGTGAAGGGATAGATTACACGTGAGGCTCTCGATATGAGCATAGCCGGTTGCAGCGCAGTCAGCACAGCGATGAGGAGACGAGTCCGAATCAGTCGACATTAGAAAAGGCGCACATGATGATAGTGTGTAAGATTGTGATTTGGTGATTTGAATTTCATATTTCCGTTGTTTGGATTTTGGTATTTTGAGGATTTTGTGCTACGATTGGTATTTCCAATGTGTACATTCATTACACCCTATTCGTGTTTCATATATCAGTTGTATTGATGTTGTTTTGTACATACCCAGTGCACTCGATTTGGTTTTATACATTTTGAGATATTGATTTGATTTCGTGCATATGGGTTACACATGATTTTGACATATGCTTCGACCTAGTTTTCATGCATTTTCGTACTGTGATTTCGATTTTGATATTTGGTGTATGTTTTCGTGCACCATGTGCACTTGATTGAGATTCTTGCGCATACTTGGCGCACCTGAGGAGATTTGTGCACACCAGATGCACTAAATCGGGGTTTGTGCAGATTAGATGCACCTGATATTGGGTCGTTGTCACGACCCGAAAGTACGGAACGTGACCGCCACTTAGATTAGAAGCGTCTAGAGGCGCCACGTAACCTAAGTAAGCCGAAGCCCAGAAATCTAAACCATAAAAGAAGAAGAAGAAGAAAAAGAAAACAAGTTTATAAGCATCATCAAATTTTCCTAAAAATTTCGGCAGAGTCTCCTCTGTAAAAACTGGCCCCAAACGGGTACAACAAGTATAATATACATAAACAATAAAAAGCATCCCCAAACGGGTGCTAGCTCAACGCCAACAGGCGGAAACAACCACAACAAGCACAATAATATACAACGCCAAAGGGCGAGGCTCAAAACTCAAAAGAAAACAAAACCACCAGATCAGAATAATACAAGCGCGACTCTAAGGTCGAAATAAATAACTGGTCCAAAAATCTATCAAATAATACAAGTTTGGTTGATGGAGGTTACTAGATACAAATGAATGAATAAAAAATACAATGGTGGTTCAGATACAAGTGAACCAACCTACCGTGCAAATCACCCTGAAAGAAAAGATGTGCCAGCAAGCTGCCAAGGAAACCTGTACATCGAACCTGTAATAAAATTTGGCACAACGGGGGTGAGTTGCCAACTCGTGAGTAGAAGACATCTACGAAAAGAAATCGAATGCACGACGCTATCCTAGGTCATAAGAATACACTACTATATCCCAATCATCTAGTAATAGCAGGGAAATACAACGTGTAAATGCAGATACTCCGTGCTCGTGTCAGTGCCTCATATAATACTATGTCATATGAATGGATATGCATGCGCCTTGAATGTAAAATAATCAATCCTGAAATCCAGATATATCTGTATAAGAAATCTTTAGCTGTTATAATAGCAAAATGTGTATAGGAATCTGAAATATCAACAATGAAATCCATGAAATCCGTGTCAAGTATCGACACAAAACATGTAAATCTCAAGTCTCAATACCTCATAATCTCAATGTCTCATAGTCTCAATATCTCGGGCTCCGTCAGTCCGGATCGGCCCATATCATCAAATCTCACGACAACGGTCGGTATCCTCCGGATATCCGCCGCGCCAGACATCACCGGTAGGTAGCCTTCCCCTGCCAGGCTCATCGTCTACAACTCGATCTTCTTGCCCCGGGGTACCATACCGGGCCCACCATCTACCCGAGACGGTTCATCCACTCCTCGAATCGGGTCTCGAAATCCATCAGAAAACATGAAATCTCATGGTGGACGACACATACATCACAAAAAAACCGCATCTTATGTTTTAAAAAGAGAGGAGGAGAGAGAGAGAAGTTTTTATTTATTCTTGCAGTTTTCACCAAAAATCCAGAAATCTCATAGAAACCCAAATCTCAAAATCATGAGTAAGTATATGATAAGTGCCGGTATATGCCCATAATACTGCATGATAACATGAAAAAATGAATGCAAGAATGTCTATGTAATAAATACCATGTCTATACTAACATCAGAGAGTAATCACAATATTATATCGGTCTAGTTGTTAACCGATTCTATCAATAAAAGATAATATGATCTAAAGTGTACGTGACATAGCAATTACCGATGATGATGTGTGTGAGCCGGCGAATAAGTGTGCGTGGAATATGCACATCATCGGTAATGGTGCTGGTGTCCTAACAGGCAAAGTTTTATGCTGATTATAGAAACATATATATGAACATGCACATTATGATTACGGTATGAAAGTAAAGACAGATGTGTGTTATCCACTCATTTGATATACAATTACCACTACCACTATATGACTCGAACCTAACCTATTATCCATCTAACCCCCCTAAGGAAAACTAAACCTAAGAACTGGTCGATAGAAGTACACCTAAAGCCTGAGTCCATATCACTGATAGTCGGCGATCCTGCCTCAATAGCGTCACGTATATAGTACGACTTCCTCAAATCAAGAGTGGGGATCAATCATCACATCTATGCCTTTTACGGTAAAATCCATCGTACGGCATCCCAATATCGGGGTACGGGTCAAATATCACCTACGTGTCTTATTATTCATATAATATCATCATCAACACATGTCATGATCGAGGTGCTATGCTGTAATCGCATACATCAATTATATTACATTGCCATCATAAATATACCTCATTAATTTATGCTCAGAAATAGCATGTCATATGTATCATGTTGTGATTAAGTCATACTGATATCATATCGTCATCAAGTCACACCTATATGATATCGACATCAGGTCACACCTATATGATGTCGTAATCAAGTCATACATATATCATATCGTGATCAGTCACAAGTTACAGTTCGGGTTCTATTTTAGAGTCCCATGTACCTCAATATCATCACTACCCATTATAATTTATGTATACCTGTTCATTATCTCATTCTCTAATGATCCGCTAACACTTTAATACGACTGTATAGTCAAGAATCACGGCATCAAGCCCAGTTATACTGTTTCATTTCCGTATATCATATCACATCAATGTATCCCACATACATGTTGTATATATATATACCTATACCTAGTCCTATATATATATACACATACCCGTATACACCATGTCGAGTTTCGGTGTGTGCGTGTGTGTTTCTACCTGAAACCTACGAACCTCTTCCAAGGTATTCATCCTCTGGTATGGTCTTCCTAAATCAGTCTAGTCCAGCCTAGGGTTATTATTAGGGTCCTACTCATTAAGAATCTAGGGTCACATCTGGTTTCCTAATGTCAATAAGTACTATTCCTATTCTACGTTGCAAGGGTGCTAAATGCCATCCACCCGACTTTCCCCAGTAGATATGCATCTACTCACCTGGTCCATGTCTGCCGAAGACGGTGTCGACATCCTCCTCTTCATCGCCCGCAGTTCACGTGAGGGGTACCTAAACGCAAACATATAAATAGTATCGTAAACTGAATCACATACAAAAGTCAAAACGACGCAAGGAACAAGCATAGGTTAAAACCTATGTCCCGTCCACGCAAAAGAACCAAATATTGCTCGATATCGGCGTACAAACTCCGATGGATCGAGATAAACATCAACAAACAACTTGTAATTTAGAAAACTTGTTACTTATAATATAAAGCATGATTTAATTCATCGAAACACTGAAATCCATCAAATCGCCCGATTTCGTAAAACCCGAAAATGCCAATTTACCGTTTTTCTTCAAAACTTGACATTTAAATGAAACCAATGGTCATAAAATAAATTAAATAGCCTAAATAGATTATAGAAACCATTACTATATTTTCATTACACAAATATGTATGGATTTGGAATTTCTAGTTTGCAACCATTAGCAAATTTTCAACATTTTACAAGCAAAATGTCACAATTCGACAACAAAACTTGATTTTGCATTAATTAATGTATTAATCTACAATTCATGATGATAATGATATAATGAAACCATAATTATATTTTTAATCTCATTTATTTAGGAATTTCCAAAATCTAGTTTACAAAAATAGCATTTTATTAGTATTTTTCAATTACCAAAAGAAACTAGTGATCAAACTAAGTTTCTCATTCCATTAACATGCTAATATTCTTATTAAAATTACAATCTAATGATAACAACCTAAATTAGAATTTTACATTACCCACATACACATTTTATAATAACCTAGTTAGCTAAATAGCTTAATTAAAACAATTTGAATAAACAAATTATTATACAACAACCATGCAAGATTTTTCCACTGTAAAAAAATGTTAAACTAGCTATTATAACCTTATTTAATTAATAAAAACCACAACTTGAATTTACAGACCCTAACATAAATTTTAAAATTTGTAAAAAGAATTAATATAATAAATCTAATTATGCTTTAAAAGAAACATCTAATAGAAATAAATCAAAAGAGAAAGATTTATACCTCCACAACCTCAAGTCCAAACATGAAAATGAGCCTTAAAAATGCATGCTTTCCCACTCCAAAATCCATGTAAAGAAGAGTAAAGAATAAAGGGTAGGAAATAAATAGGATTTTGTGCATTTTTTTTGTTGAATTTTTGATGTAATTTGATGGATTTTTGAACAAAATCAAGAGAAGAAAATGAGGGGGCTGCCAAGGGGGTGTAGCCGGCCATGGTAGGAGAGAAAGGGAGAAAGAGAAAAGAGTGAAGAAAAGTGTAGAAGTTTCCCCCAAATATCATTTCATTATGTCTTTTCATGATTTATTTAACTTTCTTTTATTTCTTTACTAAAAACAACCAAGAAAACTCTAGAATTTTGGAAAAATTTGCAGATAAATTTTTCATGATACACACTAAATTCTAATATGCCATGGTTCATTTTTACAAATTAAAACCATTCAAATTTGTAATTTACACTAATTTAGTGTAAAAATAAAGCTTAAGTTAATATTTAAAATAATTAATTTAGGAAAATTATTTAATTTAACTAAAAATTTATAAGTGGCTAAATAAACACCATTTACTAGTAATTACATAATTAAAATAGGTATTTTTGAATTTATAATGAAAAACAATCACGGTTTAGTTTTACGAAAAATACATTTTACTTTACCGAAAATCATAAAATTCACTTAAACAATTTTATTCATTTAATTATTTATTTAATTATTTTTAAAACGTTACAGTCGTGCACGCCTGTTGCACATGACAGATATTTTTAGTGCACACCCATTGCAATCAGTTTTGTTTCTGTGCGTATTCATGACATCTGTATTTGGTTTCGATTTCAGTACGCACCGGACGCACATAATATTTTTATGATGTGATTGTGATTGATTTCATGTTGAGCAGTATGTTTTTATAATCATTACTATTTGATTTAGTAACCAGGAGGGACGTGTATGTTAAATAAAAGATATATATGTATAGCTATTTTTTTTAAAAAAGTAAACGTCCGCTACTTATGCCGTGACATGCGTATCGCACGGCGATTTTAAAAAAAGGGGTTTTGCATGCTTCTTTATTTAGATGTCTGGACGATTTTACTACGATGCGTACTATATATAAGTTATAGTTTTGAAGTATATTATGTTGGTTTTCGTATTGGGTTTTGATATTTTATTTTCACCATAACTCCGATGATTGCGTTATGCTTGACGGAGTTGGTTTTAGTTATGTATTGATGATTTTGGAGCCCTGACGATTTGAGTGTTTTGGCCGAATTTTTTAGTAATTGGGGAGAGTTTTAATTTAAATTCGGGGACCGAATTTTTTAAAGGGGGGAAGATTGTAACGTCTTAAAAATAAATAAATAAATAAATAAATAAATAAAATTCTTTATGTGAATTTTCTGATTTTTCGGAAAAATAAATTGTATCCGTAAAACTCAACTATAAATAATTTTCTACATAAATTTAAAAAGACCTATTTTAAATATGTAATTACTAGTAAATGGTGTTTATTTAGTCACTTATAAATTTTAGTTTAATTAAATATTTTTCCTAAATTGATTATTTTAAATATTAACATAAGCTTTATTTATGCATTAAATTAGTGTAAATTACAAATTTGAATGGGTTAAATTTGCAAAAGTAAACCATTGCATATTGGAATCAAGTATGTTTCATGCAAAATTCATTTTCAAAATTTGCCATAGTTCTAGACCATTCTAGGTTAAATTGAGTTAGGAAAATAATATAATTTTTATTAATTCATGAAAAGACATAAAAGGTGTATTTCTTTGATGAAGTTTCTACACAACTTTCCTCACTCTTTTCTCCCTTGCTTTGGCCGGCCCTAACCAAGGCATTCCCCCCTCCCATTTCTCCACTTAATTTTTGTTACAAAAATCCTCCAAATTTCATTAAAAAATTCAATAAAAAAACCCACAAATTCCTAATTAATTCCTACCCACTATTCTTTGCTCATTTTTACATGGATCTTGGCGTTGGAAACCATTCTTTTGGGAGGCAAATTTTCATGTTTGGATCTCTCATGTGAGGTATAATTCTAAGCTCTTGGTTTGAATAATTGTAAATTTCTTAATTTAACTTAATTAAGTGTTTAATTAGTTTTTAATTTGGTTCTATTGCTAGATGAAAAATTCAAGAGAGGGTTTCAAAATGAAGTTTGGGTATTCATTAATTGAGTGGGGTTATTATAGGTAGTTTAACATTTTTAGAATTGGAAAATCTTGTATGGTTGATATATTGTAAATTGTTGGTTGAAAATTGTTTAAATTAAGCAATTTTGCAAACTAGATTCTTATATATTATATAGAGTGGTGGGATAAAATTCTAATTAATGTTTTTATCACTAGATTGTTGTTTTAATGAGAATATTAACTTGTTAGTGGAATGAAAAACTCAATTTGGTTACTAATTTCAGTTGATAATAGAAAAATTGTGATAAAATTGCTATTTTGCTAACTAGATTTTAGAAATCCTTAAATAAATGAGATTTAATATATAATTATGGTTTTATTATATTATTATCATCATGAATTGTAGTTTAATAAGTTAATTCATGCAAAATCAAGTTTCGTTGTGATATTGTGAAATTTTGCTTGCAAGGTATTAAAATTGATTAAATTGCAAACTAGAATTTCCAATTTAATACAAATTAGTGTGACTAAAATATGGTAATGGTTTCTATAATCTAGTTATATTATTTAATGAATATTATGACCATTAGTTTCTTTTAGACATCAAGTTTTGAAGTAAAACGGTAAATTGTCATTTTCAAGGTTTTGCGGAATTGGACGATTTGATCGATTTTAGGGTTTTGATGAATTAAATCGTGTTTTATGTTATAAGTAATAAGTTTTAAAACTATGAGTTGTTTGTTGGTGTTTTATCTCGATCAATCGACGTTTGTACGCCGATATCGAGCGATATTTGGTTCTTTTGCATGAGTGGGTTATAGGTTTTAACCTATGCGCGTTTCGTGCGTCGTTTTGGTTTTGTCCATGATTCAGTTTACGATATTATATATGTTTGCGTATAGGTACCCCTCGTGTGGACTTCGGACGAGGAAGAAGAGGAGGGCGACATCGTCTTCGGCAGACAAGGACCTGGTGAGGAGATGTATATCTACGTGGGAAGTCAGGTGGTTGGTGTTTAGCACCCCCGCAAACGTAGAATAGGAATATTACTTATTGTCATTAGGAAGACAGACGTGACCTTAGATTCTTGGTGAGTAGGACCCTAGAAATGACCTTAGGTTGGACTAGACTGATTTAGAAAGACCTTACCAGAGGATGAATATCTTGGAGGAGATTCGTAGATTTTAGGTGGACACACACGCGCGCGCACCCAGAAACTTGACTTGGTGTATATGTGTATGTGTATATATATAGGACTATGTGTAGGTATATATATACACAACATGTGTATGTGATATAAGGATGTGATATGATACATGGGGAGGAAACAATATAACTGGGCTTGATGCCGTGATCTCTTGGCTATACAGTCGTGTTATGATGTTAGCGGATCATTGGAAAATGAGATAATAGATATGTATACATAAACAATAATGTGTGGTGATGATATTGAGGTACAAGAGACTCTAAAATAGAACCAGGAATGTAACTTGTGACTAGATCATGATATGATATATGTGTGACTTGATTACGATATCATATAGGTGTGACTTGATTACGATATGATATAAGCGTGACTTAATCAAGATATGATATATGTGGCATGATATTTCTGAGGATAAATTGACGATGTATATTTATGCTGGCAATGATATATGATTGATGATATTGGGATGTATGCGATTACAGTACAGTACCCTTGATCATGACCTTATTTGACGATGATGTTAAACGAATGATGATATACGTAGGTGATACTTGACCCGTACCCCGATATTAGGATGTTGTACGATAGATTTTACCGTAGGAGGCATAGATGTGATATTTGATCCGCACTCTTGATTCGAGGAAGTCGTACTACGTACGTGACGCTATTGAGTCTGGATCGCCGACTATTAGAGATATTGACTCAGACCCTAGGTAGATTCTTATTGGTGATCGACTAGTTTCTTTAGTTTAGTTCTTAGGGGGTTAAATAGATACCGGTTTAGGCTCGAGTCATATAGATGTAGTTAGATATATATATTCCAAATGAGTGGTTAGTACACATTTTACCTTTAGTTTCAGATTGTAATAATCACGTTGCATGTTCATACATACGTTTCTGTAGTTAATATGAAACTCTGCCTGTTAGGACACCAGCACCATTATTGATGATGCGCATGTCCTACGTACACTTATTTACCGGCTCACACACACATCATCGGTAATTGCTATGTCACGTACATTTTAGAACATATTATCTTTTATGATAGAATCAGCTAAAGGCTAGATCAATATAGTATTGTGATTACTCTCAGGTGTTAGTCTAGACATTGCATTTATTACTTAGACATTTCATGCATTCACATTTTTCATGTTATCATGCAGTATTGTGAGGCTTATGCCGACACTTACCATTTACTTACTCATGATTTTGGGATTTTGGATTTCTACGAGATTTTTGGATTTTGGGGAAAACCGCAAGAATATATATAAAGACTTTTCTCTATCCTCCTCTCTTTTTAAAATATAAGTTGCGGTTTTCTCGTGATGTATGTGTCGTCCACCATGAGATTTCATGTTTTCTGTTGGATTTCGAGACCCGATTCGAGGAGTGGATGAACCGTCTCGGGTACATGGTAGTCCCGGTATGGTACCCCGGGGCAAGAAGATCGAGTTGTAGACGATGAGCCCTGCAGGGGAAGACTACCTACCTGTGATGTCTGGCACGGCGGATATCCGAAACATACCGACCGTTGTCGTGAGATTTGATGACATGGGCCGATCCGGACTGACGGAGCTCGAGATATTGAGACTATGAGATATTGAGACTATGAAGTATTGAGACTTAAGATTTACTTGTTTGTGTCGATATTTGACACGGATTTTCATGGATTTCATCGATGACATTTTAGATTTCTATACAATTTTACCATGATAAAAGTTAAAAAATTCTTATACAGTTATATCCAGATTTCAGGATTGATTGTCTTACATTCATGGTGCATGCATACTCATTCACATGATATATTACTATTTGAGACACTGACACGAGCACGGAGCATTTGCACTAACGCGTAATTTATTACCCTGCTATTACTAGATGACTAGTGATATATTAGTATATTATTATGACCTAGGACAGCGTCGTACATTCGATTTCTTTCCGCAGATGTCTTCTACTCACGAGTTGGCAACTCACCCCCGTTGTGCCAAATTTTATTACAGGTTCGATGTACAGGTTTCCTTGGCAGCTTGCTGGCACATCTTTTCATTCAGGGTGATTTGCACGGTAGGTTGGTTCATTTGTATCAGGACCGCCGTTGTACTTTTATTATTTCATTGGTATCTAGTAAGCTCCCTCAACCAAACCTGTATTACTTGATAAGTTTAAAGGTGCAGTTGTTTATTTCGACCTTAGAGTCACGCTTGTATTATTATGGTATCTGGTGGATTTGTTTTCTTTTGAGTTTCGAGCCTCGCCCTATGGCGTTGTTAATTATTGTGCTTGTTTCCGCCTGTTGGCGTAAAACTAGCTCCCGCTTGGGGATGCCTTTTTATTGTTGTTTATATATTATTCTTGTTTGTACCCGTTTAAGGCCAGTTTTTACAAAGGAGACTCTGCCGAAATTTTAGAGAAAATTAGATGTTGCTTTTAAACTTGTTTTTCTACATGTTTTCCTTTACTTCTTCTTTTATATGGTTTAGATTTCTGGGCATCGGCTTACTTAGATTACGTCGCGTCTCGAGACGCTTCGTAATTTAAGTGCCGGTCACGTTCCGTACCTTCGGGTCGTGACATTAAACCTTTCGTAGTTTGCTAGTAATGGTTTAGACACGATCCGTGTACTTAAGCCCGTGTTACGAAGCTTTGATAATTGTTTTTCATATATTCCGCCTCCCCGCAAGTTTGTGGGGCGCATGATATGGACTTACACATAATACTACATTACAGTGAATAATAATATGCATGAAGTAGCAAGTAATAACTGCAATGTTTAAACTAGCATATAAAGACGAGTACGCTAATACCATGTCGAACTATCAGTTAACAAACTATGTCATTGAGTAATATTCTCTAAAGTGTACGTGACATGGCAATTACTGATGATGATGTGTGTGAGCTGGCAAGTAAGTGTATGTGGAACATACGCATCATCGGTAATTGTGCTGGTGTCCAGACAGCATGATCTCAATAATGGCATATGGAAATACAATATAAACATGCAAATGCGATGCGAACAGCAATAATATGCGGGAGCTGAATAATAAACTCAATGATAACCAATCTGCATTTATATATATATGAGTCATACAGTCTTGCCATTTGAAATAACACGAATCGTGGTGTTTTGAAAATAAGGGCTACGGTGTTTTTAAGAAAAGATATGTCCTTTGAAATATCCGTAGAATCACTTGGCCTGTGTTTAAAATACTCACGATTTGTTAGTTTTGAAATATGTATGACTCGAGTCTAATCTATCATTTACAAGTAAACTACAGGACTAAACTAAACAGGCTGATCGAAAGATAAGGAAACCTCCTAACATCTGAGTCGATACCTATATATATAATAGTCGGTGTCCCGCCTCAATAGTGTCGCATAGGATACCCTAATATAATATGACATTCTCGAGTGAAGAGTGTGGATCTATCATCAATATATAGCTCGTACGGTAAATCCATCGTACATCATCCCAAATCACGGCACGGGTCAAATAGCACATTATCTCATTAATCATCTGGTATCTTTTTCATCATATATCAGATCCGGGGGTACTGATCTAAGTCTAGTACAATACTAATACCATATATGTATATGCATGCGTGTGTATGAAAACACCACGTCTAAAGAACCCGCTAAACATCGTGTCGTATCTCATAATACGAACCACGCCATATCACCGATCTCATGGCCTCAAGCCCAATCTCATCGACTCATCACCAATCCCAAGTACTATCCTCATAATCCATGTATATGTATACGTATATATATATATATATATATATATATATGTGTATGTATATACATAGTCCCATACCCATGTGTGTGTGTGTGTATATATATATATCCATATCCCCATATACGCACAGGTAATAAAATAAATGTATGCAAGTGTGTGTGTGCGTGAGGGTGTAACAACTATTCTAGGGTTCACGACTAAGAAGCTAAACTAAGTTACTTTTAATTACAATACACCATCCCATGAAACCTATAACCTATCTTTAAGATCCATGTTTCACATAACAATATCTTATATGTAACATATATATATATATATATATATATATATATATATATATATATATCAAACAATACTTCGAACTGCAGGGGTGCTATACGCTATCCACCCGACTTTCCCCGTAGATATATATCTACTTACCTTGCTCTTCGCTTGCTGGAGTCGATGATGCCACGCTCATCCTCGTTGTCTCGAAGTCTATATGGGGTACCTACAACCAATACACAATCGCAAATGCGTATTAAAACCAAGTCAGAAAACCAAAACGGCACACATTTCGCCCATAGGTCAAAACCTATAACTTCGCGTGCAAAACCCGACCAATAACCCTAGTCATTAGCGTTCAAACGCAACACGACGGAAACAAAATATCAAATACTAAATTCCAAATCATTAAAAGCAGCAAAACGAATTCAGAAACTTCGTAAAACACTTCCAGATTTTGTTTCTGGTGAAATTAGCAAATTCTGCATATGGGGTAGTTCTAATTTTGCTTAAAATGAAGCCATGGACCAAGCACGGGACGATTCCAAAGTACCTAGGCAGTAAATTGTAGCCAAAATGAGTAAAATTGCGGCCTAAACATGGGTATATGGTCCCGGGTTTTGGGTATAGGTTCTAGGTTGCCTGCACATCTCTCAGTCTTCGCTAAATATTTTCAAGTGTCCCGGGTGATAGCAGATGTCAATATACCCTCACAGAATCCGCAATTCTCCGATATCGGGGTTTCTAAGTTTATGTTTTGGGGTTTAAGTTTATGGTTTAGTCCAATATACTGTCACTAAAGGGGTTGTATAGCCTCTACTAATCTCAATTACACAATCCCAAATCAAAATTCCTCAAACCCTAACATGGAATTTCCAATGTTCACTTAACCGCATTAAAACACTTCTAAACTAACATGAGTGCTAAAGCAATAGAAATTCTATACTAATGATGGAATAATTACCTCATTTCACAACTCAAGAATTTTCTTGAGTTTCCCCAAGTCTCAAAAATCCTAGCTTTCTTGGTCCAAAGGGTTTGCCATGAGCTTGTGCACAAAATTTATGAAGAGGAGAAGATGTTTTGGTGAATTTTTCATAGAGTTGTGAGGGTTTTGAGATGGGGGAGGAAAGAGTGCTGCCATGGGGGAGGAGAAGAGAGAAGGATGAAGATAAGAATGAAACAAATGGTCTTGGTTAATGGAAGACCCCTCATCTCTCTTTCTCTCACTTGCCCATGCCTCATTTTTTTATTGTTTTCCTTTTCTTTTTTCTTCCCTTTTGTTTTGTTTTCATTTTCCTTTCTCTTTTCTTAAAATCAATAACCATGCATGAATGAAGAAATAACCATGTAGGAAAAGCAACAAGTGCTAAAAATGACATGTGCATGTCATGTGCACAAAACACGCTTAAAGCCCGATTAGCGATTTTTAATCGCGATTAGCACTAATTTAGTGTCAACTAAATCATAAACTTTCATAATTTGTATGAATCACATAAATCACCCTCATTTCAGTAATTTCTAAAACATTTCAAATTTTTTTCCCCATTTATCGGTATTTAATTATACCACAATATTAAAATATTCATTATATTTAATATTTAATTATAAAAATTCCCAAAAATAATATTTTATTTTTCTGAAATGTTACACAGATGTTCGAAGCTAATGCAGCACGAGTTGTATTTAGAGATATTGTCACGCCCCGCTTCCCAGAGTACGCTAAGATAGGCACGTGACATTGCCAACCATGCTACCTGTGGATAGGAAAAATCCTTCCACAGTCACATTACGGCTGTAGAGATATCAAGAACAGGAAAATAAACTAAACTATCTAGTACATGTCCATAAGCCAGAGTAAATGAGTCAAGAAATAATATAATATGCGGAAGCAATAGATCCAATAAACAAACACCTAGAATAGTAAATCTGGATACCCACAGGGTCCTCACCTCTCGGTCTAACAGCGGTAGCACTCCTGATTAGTCTGCAACAAAGGTAGAGGATCTGGGCCATGCAAAACCCAGACGTCAGTACGTCATAATATCAAGCAATACTATAAACAGGGGTAGCAAGACATACAGGCATGTGCATGATCAGTAAAATAGGTATAACAGTAATATAAATGAGGACAGTGAAGGTAATGTGTAGTGAGTAATCTAAACTGGTCTATTGGGTTAACTACTCTCAAGTCTTTGAAATCAATTTGATGAATCATCGATGCAACTCAATAGTATCCCGTGCATGCCCGGGACCACAGTCTAAGACTCTCGGGCTGAAACCGAGACGCGCCGCTAGGCACTAAAACAGGAAATATGTAAAGACGAACGATGTCAGCAGCATCATCCCAAGGCTGCCCTAGCCTCTAAAACTGATCAGTGTAAGCAACTGTCGAGTTACAAGTCAGGTTTCATCATTGATTTCCCCAAACCCCCAAGTTATATGTGTTCAAGTCATGTATTAAATAATCTAAAGCTAATGCCAACACAGGATCAGGCAGGTACATGTTTGTCTGGATAGACAACAGGAACGGTCCGTAAGGACAACAGGTCAGGTTTGTTGGCATTAGACACAAGACCAGGTAACAGGTAAGACCATGGTACATCAGGTCAAGCCAGGTAATATATAAAGGTGTCATGTTATGCCAAGAGTTGTACGGTACCATGTCGGGTCAAGTAATAGGTGTAGCAAGTCATGTCAAGTAGTGGTGTATAAGGTACCAAGTGAAGCAGTGGTATATCAGGTCATAACAGGTAGTGCACATGTGTCAAGCGGATGCTCATACTAAAACTGTAGCAAGTATGGATGCACGGTAAAGCATGGATGCACAAATATTTATCAGGGATTACATCATGACTATGTAGGATGCACAAGATCAAGTATGAGATACTAATGTAATAGTAAAATGAAATAATATGGTCTCGGCGTACAACTAGATATGTAATAAATTGTACGGATACAGACGGATACTATAAAACTGTAAATCGGTAAAATTTGCTGAATATTAAAACACAAGCACTATTATTTATTAAATAGATATTGATATAATAATATTAACATGGATAACATATTCAAGCCGATTAATAACTATAAAAGTGGTATTGATTAACCATGCACAAGAAAGTTCCGTTCAGAAATTCAGCGTCACCCTGATTTGTAAAATAGCTTAAAAATAACAAACGTTCTCCAAAAGGGACGTGTCTTATACAAAAACAAAGATAATTCAATAAGGTTTTCATTTTTATAAGTATAAATATCTCAGCTTGTCCCTACAAAAGCTATGAACATCCGAAATTGAAAGTTTGCTGCTGGAATTTCCCTGGACAGAAGTTTAAAGACATATTCATTTGCATTTTACGTTATATTAACAATTTATTTTGCAAGTAAATATCTCATAGAGTTATAGTATTCTGAGTTAGTTTAGTAACGAACTGAAGAACGTATACTAATGATTTTTCAATGATTTATAATGAATTTTATAAGGTAAGGTGTACAGTAAATTTCAGATTTATCGTATCCGCTTTGCAACGACGTTTCATGTGTAAACTATAATATTTTCAAATGTATAACATCATAAAATGCAGATTATAAACTAATTACACATAATAATAAGAAATATTACGACGATATATATTTTAAATGATATGGATGCAGTATAATGTAATCTAGTATGTCACAAGATAAGTTTTCATGATCTAGATTTAAAATGATATAAATGGATGCAAACGGAATATCGAAACGTTATAAAATTGAAAATGGGATACTACATTTAAACTATAGGTATGGTATTTATTTAAATATGTATAAAATGAATTATATAGCATGTAGCAAGATTAACTTGCCTAGACAGAACAAGAACGGATGTGTACGGAACGTCCTTCGTCGGCGAAATATCGCGACGCACGCACGGTACACGGAACGGTTCCAAACAACGCACGAGCGTGATCACGCAAGTCAGGTACATTCACTGGATCACTCGGATCGTCAGCGACGAGCACGGCTCTAACAGTGATCAGCGGAATCAAGAAACAAGATCAAGAAAAAGAAAGAAGAAAGAAGAAGAAGAAGTAAGAAGAAGAGGTTGTGTATTAAATATGGAAAGAAAAATTAAATAAATAAAAAATATATAAAAATATATATATGCAGAGGAGAGAGAGAGAGAAAGGATTTGTTGGTTTGTTAAGAAATTAGATTTAAAATTTTAAAAGATTTTTAGATTTAAAATTTTAGATAAGAGGTTTCAGTTTGTTAAAGAAATCGTATGAAAATATTTAAACTAAAATTTAAAATTAAATAAATTGAATTTTGACGGGATACAAAAATATTTCAAAACGCGTCCGGGTCGGGTCTAAAAATTCAGATTTAAAATACGAAAAATATGTGCGACTTTCAAAATTCAAAATGAATGCTCAAGTAACGAAAATGCATACCCCAAGAACGGATGCACGTGCATGCGCATAGCCATCCAAACACGTCCGTTTCACTGAACGGGACGATAACAAGATGCGCGGATGCTACCACGAGGTTAGGGGTATCATGCAGGCTATGAAATGCAATTTTAAATTATTTTACATAACCTAAAATGTTATATGGTAAAAGATACAATGCCAGGTAAAATGCCAGTATGCATCATACATGAGATGCACGTGTCTATATAACAAGTCAGGTTAATCTATAAATATGAATCAAACAGGTTCAAGCAAGCGGGTCGGGTCGAATGCAATGTAAAATGTAAAAACACCATTCGCACCCAAAACCCGTTAAATCAAGAAAATACCACAGATAAGTAAATACGGGAACTTGAATTGGTATAAATGAACTCGGTTGTTACATTATACCCAACTACAAAAAGAATTTCGTCCTCGAAATTCCAAGAACAAGAAAGGATAAACAATCAAGAAACTACAAGAATAGATGTGGAAACTTCTGCTGGATTTCATCTTCTCGTTCCCATGTTGATTCTCCATGCGAGCGATTTCCCCAAGAAACAAGTACAAGAGGGATAACATTATTCTTAAGAAATTTTTCCCTTCGATCCACAATCGACATCGGTCGCTACTCAAAAGTCAAATCTTCTCGTACAGTCAGCTCTGAATGATCCAGCACGTGTATTTCATCTCGAACATATTTATGGAGTTGAGATACGTGAAACACGTCATGAACATTCGCCAAGGATTGCGGTAAAGCCAATCGATATGCTACTTCTCCAACACGCTCCAAAATCTCAAAAGGTCCAACGAATCGAGGACTAAGCTTTCCTCGACTTCCGAAACGAATCACCTCTCTAGTCGGTGATATCTTCAAGAATACCAAATCACCAACGGCGAACTCTATAGGTCTTCTCGATGTATCTGCCCAACTCTTTTGTCGGTCTTGTGCTGCTTTCATATGATTTCGGATAGTGTTAACCTTCTCAACTGTTTGCACGATCAAATCCGGTCCCAACAATCTTCGTTCTCTAACAACGTCCAGCAAATAGGTGAACGACACTTGCGACCGTATAAAGCTTCGAATGGAGCCATCTGAATAGTCGCCTAAAACTGTTGTTGTAAGAAAACTCCACCAAATGTAGATGATCCTCCCATGAACCATTGAAATCTAACATGCAAGCTCTCAACATGTCTTCAAGAGTTTGGATCGTTCTCTCCGACTGGCCATCTGTCTGGGGATGATAAGCTGTACTAAACTTCAATCGAGTCCCCAAACTTTCCTGTAAGCTCCTCCAAAAGTGTGATAAGAAACGAGTGTCACGGTCAGACATGATGCTCACCGGTACTCTATGCAATCTTACTATCTCCTGCATGTACCGCTCTACCAAAGCTTCTGTTGATCGACCAACTCGAATGGTATGAAATGAGCTGCCTTGGTCAATCGATCAACAATCACCCAAACCGCATTGTTGCCCTTTGGACTCCGCGGTAGAGCTGTCATGAAATCCATGGTTATATGTTCCCACTTCCATTCAGGGATCGGAAGTGGTTGCAATAAACCAGCAACCCGTTGATGTTCATCCTTAACTTGCTGACACACCAAACACTTTGCCACAAAACGGCAATATCCCGTTTCATGCCTTCCCACTAGAAATGCTGTCGTATATGTCGGTACATCTTCGTGCCTCCTCGATGTATGGAATATGCTGATCTGTGCACTTCCTTCATAAGTTCTTCGTGAATGTCTCCTTTTGGCACACACAAATGGCTACCATATCGCAACGAACCATCTTCATGAATTAACAAGTCCGTTCGAAGTCCAACTTCAACCTGTTCTCTAAACCTTTGCAATCTTGGGTTTTATGACTGTGCTGCTTTAATACTCTCGATCAATGATGACTGTACTTGTAGCGACATCAACTGTCCTGAAGAATGCGGTAGCACGATCTCCAACTCGAATCTCCAAAAGTCTTCAATAAGTTCCTTTTTGTGCAGTCAACATCCGAATTGCTGTTAACCGACTAAGCGCATCCGGCACAACATTAACTTCCTCGGATGGTACTTAAGATCAAGATCGTAGTCAGCCATCAGCTCCAACCATCTACGCTGCCTCATATTAAGCTCCTTCTGTGTGAACACGTAGTTTAGGCTTTTGTGATCAGTGAAAACTTCGCCCCTTTCGCCCAATAAGTAGCGTCTCCAAATCTTCAAAGCGAAAATCACCGCTGCTAGCTCCAAGTCATGAATTGGGTAATTCTTCTCATGGGTCTTCAACTGTCTCGATGCGTGTGCTATAACCTTCCCATGCTGCATCAAAACACATCCCAATCCTTTCCCAGATGCATCGCTGTGAATCACCAATCCTCAAGAACTCTCTGGCACGGTTAAAATAGGAGCGTTTATCAATCTCTGCTTCAATGCCTCAAAAGCTGACGCACACTTATCCGTCCATACAAACGGTACTTCCTTGCACGTAAGCTTGGTCAAGGCTCAGCCAAAAGAGCAAAATTCTCCACGAACCTTCTGTAGTATCCTGCAAGTCCAAGAAAACTTCTAATCTCTACAACGTTCTTCGGAATCGGCCAGTCTTGAACTGCTACAATCTTCCCTGGATAAACGGCGATTCCATCTCCAGCTACGATATGCCCCAAAAACTTCACTTCTTCAAGCCAAAACTCGCACTTGCTCATCTTTGCATACAATCTTTCTTGCCTCAATGTCTGCAGTGCGATCTTCGAGTGTTCTGCATGCTCTTCAATACTCTTTTGAGACCAAAATATCATCAATGAACACCACTATAAATTGGTCCTAGAATGGTAAAAAGATTCGGCTCATCAAGTCCATAAATATCGCCGGTGTATTCGTTACTCCGAAGGGCATCACTAATACTCGTAATGTCCATACCGAGTTCGGAACACAGCCTTGCAAATATCTTCTGGTTTAACTCGGACCTAATGATATCTGGACCGTAAATCCAGCTTCGAGAATACCCTCGCGCCACTAAGCTGCTCGAACAATTCGCCAATGCGAGGGATAGGGTACTTGTTCTTAATAGTCACCCGGTTTAATTCTCGATAATTGATGCACATCCTCCTTGTGCCATTTTCTTCTTTACTAGAAGAACTGGAGTTTCCCAAGGCGAGTTACTGCTGCGAATCCAACCCTTCTCAAGTAATTCAGAAACCTGCTTCTTGACTTCTTCCAACTCCACTGGTGTCATCGGATAGTACGCCTTTGAGATTGACGCTGCACCAGGAACAAGATCGATCGCGAACTCCACATCTTGTTTTGGCAGTAAAACCGATATGTCCTCGAACACGTCCATAAACTCTCAAACTACAGCTGGCGCTTCCTTCTTAACATCTTCCATTGACGAAAGAACATTGCTTGTCGGCCTAGCCCTAAACTCGACTAGCTCGACAGAACTACTTCCTCCAGCAAAACAAACTCCGGATGTCCGGGAATCTGGAAAATCATTTTCCTTTCCTTACAATCAATATGAGCGTGGAAAGTGCCGAGAAAATCCATTCCCAAGACAACAACAAACAAAGGGATGCACCAGAATTGAATAATTCTAATGCGGGGAAAACATGAACAAGTAAGATACCGAGATGACTTCATCCGAAGTCAATATACCGAAGATGATTAAGCATGGTAAACACGATTCAAGCTGGCGATAAAACAATAACTGGTAAGCAATGAAACCGAGAGAAGCAAGGAAATATAACCATCATAAAACAAGGAAATGAATCAAAACTAGAATTTCAAGTTACTTAAATAGAGTACCGCATTGTAACCATGCTGTAGTTCATAGTTACAATCACATAACTCCACTCAAGTCGCCCAAATCCAAGTATCAGAATCAAGAAACAGGGAGAAAAAATAGAGAACCAAAAGGTTTCAAATCGAGATGCAAAGTGGTTTGCATATCGTCAAGGCAAAGGATAAGAGAAAGATATGATTCAAGAATCACGATAACAAGGTGGCAGGATATGTACCTAATCACGAGTATTTTGATTCGTGTATTGGGTCCAATACCCAACTACAAAAGAATCAAACTCGATTAACCTATATACTATGGCTCTGATACCAAACAAACCATGTCACGCCCCGCTTCCCAGAGTATGCTAAGATAGGCACGTGACATAGCCAACCATGCTACCTGTGGATAGGAAAAATCCTTCCACGGTCACATTATGGTTGTAGAGATATCAAGAACAGGAAAGTAAACCAAACTATTTAGTACATATCCATAAGCCAGAGTAAATGAGTCAAGAAATAATATAATATGCGGAAGCAATAGATCCAATAAACAAACACCTGGAATAGTAAATATGGATACCAACAGGGTCCTCACCACTCGGCCTAACAGCGGCAGTACTCCTGATCAGTCTGCAACAAAGGTAGAGGATCTGGGCCATGCAAAACCCAGACGTCAGTGCGTCATTGTTCATCACAGAAAACTGCATTTTATACCGCCCATTCTTATGCTCGTTTGTTTATAGGTAGGTGCTTTTAATCCGTGTTTGCTACATATTTACAGGCTACAGGTTCCTAGTCCAAAATAACGCAAATGATACAAAATCTCCACTGTTACGCTAAAATCCAGAACATCTGTTGCCAGCAGATAAAAGCCGGGTTCCGATCATCCGTATCCGTCCAGTGCTGCTTACCAGTTCCAGAGACAAGACAAATGACGGTGGTCATTCGTGTCTTGGACAAGCACAAAGCACGAGAGAAGCAGCACAAGAATCAATGGATGCGCGGAGCTCGAGGGAGAAAGGTCAAATCAATCAAAAGTGAAGCTATGTTTGGACTGTGCAGATCTGAAGAAATTGTGAAGGCATCTTGCAATTTGGGACATGTAGAACAACATAAGATAGCAACACAAGAAAACCCAGAAAATACGAGACCCCTATTCCACAAAACCGCGGTGGAACTGCCGCCAAATGTGGGTTTTCGCGGCGGATTAGTGACATCATCTGACCAAATTTTAGGGGTAGTTTTGTCATTTCATTTGGGGCCAGAATGTTTCCCTAGGGTTTTAGCACGCAGCCTATAAATAGCCCAGTTTTGTGCAAGCCAAAGGTGTTCTTCCTGTCTTGATTTCCATTCTCTCTTTGTTAGGATTTAGCTTAGTTTCTTCTTCTTCTGCATTCTTTCCTCCATGAAAATTGTAGTGAGAGCTTTTTGAGTGGAAGATCAATGAAGATGAGGGTTATTTTTATCTTGTCTCTTTTATTTATTGTCTTATAATTTTATTATCTTGTATTGTAATTTTATTATTTGTTGTTAACTGGTTGTTATTATTTCTTTTCTTGTTCTCTTATCTTTTCTTCTTTTATCTGTATTTTCAAGCGATGATACTTGACGGAGTTCCTTGCTAAGGTGAGGACCCAAGAGTTAGCTTGCTTCACTTGTAAAACCGTATTTTTCTCTTTTCTTCCTTCTTGTTTTGTTTTCTTTTCTTTTATGATGTGTGAATAATTTCCCTCTTGTTAAGGCTAAGGAAGGTGGTATGAGGGACGGAGAAATCCCTTGTGCTTCTCTTCGCCAAACATCTTGAAACGAACCCCGACCAAACAACCGCAACCCCCTCGCTTAGGCGCGCTGTACGTGACATATAGCCGTGACCTAAGTCGAGAAGTCCTTTAAGCGCACTACAACGCGACATGTAGTTGTGACTTAATTGGATACATGGTTGCGGGTGTTTGGCCGAGGGTTGGAAATAAGCGTATTTAGCGGACGGACAAGGAGCACTAGGAATGTATTTAGCGTTGGAAAGCTTGCTTAGACTCACAAATCCCATTTCTATGTCCTCCTAATCCGCGCTACATTCGATTATCCCAACATCGTTTTAAGAATGGAAAAAGATAAGTACAAGATTAATCCTAACTCTACTAACCAACCGTAACCTTAACAAGCTTACTTGAACATAAAATACGACACTTAGGATAAAACTGAACAAACATATACACATTCTTTATTGACTCGTCTAAAACACGAACGGACATAAAACCATCTCCCTGTGGATCGACCCATGCTCAACCGGCTAGCTGCAAAGTGACACCGTCCTCGTGATCGCGGTAATAACTTTAGAACTTTGAATATCTGACACGCCAAAAGCGTGCGATCAAATGGCGCCGTTGCCGGGGAAACGGTAGCGTATTTTCTTTCTTGTTATTTTGGTTAATATTCTTTTTGTATATATTTATAAATAAAAAAATTAAAATCTTTTTGTTATTTTTGATAATTTTTGTTTGCAAGTGTGCGGGCTAATCTTGAGCAAGTACAGTAATCCAAAAGGAAAACAAAGGTTTTTATTTTGGAAAAGAAAAGAAGTGTAGTTCGTTGACCAAAGAAAAATCACCAAGTCAACATTTTGAACGCGGAACCGCGGTCAATAGGTGCCTTGCGCGGCGGTTCCGCGGTCCCATTGAGGCCTCTGTGCCCAATTTTTTCTCCACCCCTTTTTCTTTTCTTTTATCTTCTCTGTGATTTCTACTATACTGTATTTTCTGCAGATTTCTTTGGACAGATTGTGCAGCCGCCAAATAAATTTTTGTTGTTTTAGATTTTATTTGTTTACCGCTTTGCATATATTAATACGGACTTTAAGGGGCTTGAAACCAATCCAGATTGGGTGGGGATTTTATCACCCTTCCTAGGACCCCAGAAATCACAAAAAGCATATGCATTGACCATTATTTGATTAAAAAAATACTAGACTCAGCCATAAGGACGTCGCGCTCAATAGGACAGAGGACTGGTTATAAGCATCGGCCGTTTATCCTATCTTGACTTGGCGGTGTCTAGGCAAGTGTGTCTAAGGCAAGTGGTTACTTAATTAGGACCACTACATATGTAGTGGGGAGCCTCCCACTTACCTGGCACTTACCTGGCCGCAATTAGCGGAGAAGAGGCGGTTTGAGGTCCTATTTCTAGCCCTTTGGAACAGTTAGGAGCTGTCTAGCTGACCCTAGCTCTAGGTGTGTTTCTGCATATTGTGATTGTGATTGTGCTTGTGAATTTTAGTCCCATAATTCCGTATTCTTTTAAACAAACAATTTCAAAACTCCAAAAACAAACTCTTTTTTTCTTTTAATAAAAAATATATATATATAAAAATAAAAAAAATCCACATTCTTTTTCCTCCTTTTTCTTCTCTTCATATCATGGGTACTCCACCTAGAAAAACTCTTGCCGAACTTTGGTACCCACAACCAGACATTACCTCATACGGTTCTTGCTTTGGCCGAACTTCGAACGACCCCTCCATGCCCAAAATCTCTTTGAAAGATCGGGTAGACATGTCTAGGACGAATGACTTGACTCTGCAATCCACTTCGTATCAACCATTTCAAACATTCACCTCTTCTTACGTTGATACTCATTTTTCAAGTCCAGTTGTAACTCCGAAACCCATGTCTATTGCTGAACATATTGAATAATCCCGTAGCCGATCTTTCACTCCTTTCACCACTACAGATTTTTAGGATCAACAATTCCATTCACCTTCTTATCCAAATGTTGATCCTGCTCCTGTCCGGCCATTCAATTCCTACCAGTCCTACCCGACTTTTGCACCTTCCCTAGACATTGCTTCTGAACCACCATTTGCGAGTTTTCAGTATCCAAACAACTTTGAATCTTTTACTGAAATCCCTTCACAACCCATGTCTAGTCTGGAACAGTCATTATAAGACTTTAGGGTAGCATCGTAACAACAGATAATGGATTTGAATGCGTCCATAGCCACCCTCATACAATCTAGTGACCCGGTAGCTAGTTTCCAACTAGCTCCAATTTTTCCAATGTATGATGAGGCGGTAGGACAGGTTGAGAATTTGAATGGTGAGAGTGAGCTGTACCCCCTTCCAAATCAAACCTACCTTCCACAAATTGAACCCCATAACTCCGGTTTTGAATGTCTATCAAATATTCCAAAAGATTCACCGATTGAAGATAGAAGGGTTAATGAGTTGTGCGACTTTATAGTGTTTGATTTACCCAAATATGAAGGGTCCCTTTTAAGTGAAACCACACCCAATCCTTTTGACCTCTACACCTCCATCTTAGAACCAGAATCGATTGAAATCCATGCTTTTGATGACGTGTCTGAGAATATTGATTTTCACTTGATTGAGAATATTGACGCCGGGAATATTTTGGATGATGAACCTGTGGATTTGGCAGAGTTTTTCTCTCCAATTCATTATCCCGAGTCATTAAATGTTTTTCCCGAACCCCATATGTGTCTGTATTTTGAGGATAAATGCATGGATGTGCTTAACTTTGAGGAGAATTTTGAGGATGAAACAGTTCTTGTTGATGAGTCGGATTTTCTAATTCATCCTATCCCTTTCATTGACTGTGTACACCCTCATGAACCTTTAACCGATAACCTTCCTCAATCACCTACCTCCATCCTTTCCATCGTTCCGACCTTGCAAGTAACCGTATCACTTCCATTTCCATTGTCTGGTTTACCGAGTTTGGCTTACTCATGGTTTCTCACGAATCTTGAGGCAGTTGACCCTATTTCTCGACGGGTTGATAGATTAGCACAATCACTTTTTACACATCATTCATCGCATATTGTGCTAATCTATTCACTCCATTTTCACCCTCAACTTCGTATTCCACTTCTTTCTCCCCTCCGCCATTCTTCTTCTTATATACCGAGACCGTATACCACTTCTATCTCCATACGGTCTCGCGTATTCTCCATCTCTTTTCTTTACGCCTTCTTCCACCAACTTGTACATTATAGCGATAAAATCTTTGAATGGTTGGTGCTCACTTTTGGCCTGTGTAAGGCCTTGTATAGCTTGATACTGTTCTTTCCCCCCTGATCCTGAACTTCATCGCTTAAACAGTGGAAACGCTGTTTTACTTAAGTTTGGGGGGAAACCTTTTTGTATAAATTTTTTGTTTTCCTTTTCTGTTTTGTATATAATTTGTTTCTAGGGAACGCCAATAATTTTGACCCTCTTGGTGTAACCTGACAGTGAGGGCACTGTTAAGTTTTAGTTTGGGGCTGTGCTCGGTAAGCTTTCTTCCTTTGCATTCATTTGTATATTTTGTATTTGCATACCTTATTAAAAACCCATATAAATCGAAAAAAATTCCAAAAAATATAAAAACTTTGCCGTCAAGTTAGCTAATAGGGTAACTTAGATTTTTATTTTGAAAGTTTAGTTGATATGTTAGAAATAACTAAATTCTAGGCTTAGGAATTGAAAATCCTAAAAATAACCCTCATTCTGTTTAAACTTGGTGATTATACGTCCTTAAAGTTTTTTTTATAGAAGTAGGTAAGCTTGAGTTCAGTTCTTGAGTTAAGTCAAGATGAGGGGAAAGTATTAAAGCTTTACTGAAGGATAAGTCGGAAAAATAGTTTCTATTCTTGAATCCAAATTTAGAAAGTAAATACCCTACAAACTGCACATGCATGCACCTTGAAACTTGGGATAGTAGAGGATACCTAGAAATACTCTTGCCTGAAAGCCTAGTATGAAAGAAAAAACGGTATTTATGCTAAACACCAAAAGGGCATATTGAAAAATATATCCGGTCTTGAAAAAGAAAAAAAAAGAAAAAGAAAAATAAATAAAGTCAAGACCTGGAAACTGCTATTTACGCTTTAAGCTCACACATTCAGTAATCGGCCGTTAGTGTCTCAAGAAGCATTAATAGTCGCATGAAAGTTGTGTGAGAAAATCCGTCCATCCTTAATGAAAAGAAGTAGTATTAGGTATTAGGGCAAGGGTATTATAGCTTGAATTGAATTCTTGAGTGTAGGGTGCAAATATACACACACGTAGGGGTATATAATCGATGTTTGGATAAAAGATAGAAATAAAAGATGAGACTTATGTTTTCTGTAAAGTTGATAAAAATCCCTGATTTAAGACCGCACTTTAGAAGGAAAACTCAGGAGATACCAACATCTTTCTAAACTTTTTTGGAACATATAGGATCTGAAGTTAAGTAGATAGAAGGCGTGAAACATAAGGGTTGGATGTTTCTAACTTTGGATGATAGAATTTCTAACGTAAATACAGAACTGTAGGAGTAGAATCGATGTTAACTTATGACATTAGCTTGACGGGATTTTATAGGTGTAATTCGCTGAAAACCCTCAGGAGACAACACTCCTCCTACTAGGGACACCTAGAGGTTTAACGGCTTGTTGTACACGCTCAGTGCAATCGCGTTCCCTGCGAAAGTGCGGTTAGGACTTTTTTTTTGTGAATAATTGGTTTTGCTCAGGACGAGCAAAGGTTAAGTTCGGGGGTATTTGTTCATCACAGAAAACTGCATTTTATACCGCCCATTCTTATGTTCGTTTGTTTATAGGTAGGTGCTTTTAATCCGTGTTTGCTACATATTTACAGGCTAAAGGTTCCTAGTCCAAAATAACGCAAATGATACAAAATCTCCACTGTTACGCCAAAATCCAGAACATCTGTTGCCAACAGATAAAAGCCGGGTTCCGATCATCCGTATCCGTCCAGTGCCGCGTACCAGTTCCAGAGACAAGACAAATGACGGTGGTCATTCGTGTCTCGGACAAGCACAAAGCATGAGAGAGGCAGCACAAGAATCAATGGTTGCGCGGAGCTCGAGGGAGAAAGGTCAAATCAATCAAAAGTGAAGCTATGTTTGGACTGTGCAGATCTGAAGAAATTATGAAGGCATTTTGCAATTTGGGACATGTAGAACAACATAAGATAGCAACATAAGGAAACCCAGAAAATACGAGACCCCAATTCCACAAAACCGCGGCGGAACCACCGCCAAATGTAGGTTTTCGCGGCGGATCCGCCCCGGTTTAGTGACATCATCTGACCAAATTTTGGGGGTAGTTTTGTCATTTCATTTAGGGCCAAAATGTTGCCCTAGGGTTTCAGCACGCAGCCTATAAATAGCCCAGTTTTGTGCAAGACAAAGGTGTTCTTCATGTCTTGATTTCCATTCTCTCTTTGTTAGGATTTAGCTTAGTTTCTTCTTCTTCTTCATTCTTTCCTCCATGAAAATTGTAGTGAGAGCTTTTTGAGTGGAAGATCAATAAAGATGAGGGTTATTTTTATCTTGTCTCTTTTATTTACTGTCTTGTAATTTTATTATCTTGTATTGTAATTTTATTATTGGTTGTTAACTGGTTGTTGTTATTTCTTTTCTTGTTCTCTTATCTTTTCTTCTTTTATCCGTATTTTCAAGCGATGATACTTGACGGAGTTCCTTGCTAAGGTGAGGACCCAAGAGTTAGCTTGCTTCGCTTGTAAAACCGTATTTTCCTCTTTTCTTCCTTCTTGTTTTGTTTTCTTTTCTTTTATGATGTGTGAATAATTTCCCTCTTGTTAAGGCTAAGGAAGGTGGTATGAGGGACGAAAAAATCCCTTGTGCTTCTCTTCGCCAAACATCTTGAAACGAACCCCGACCAAACAATCGCAACCCCCTCGCTTAGGCGCGCTATACGTGACATATAGCTGCGACCTAAGTCGAGAAGTCCTTTAAGCGCACTACAACGTGACATGTAGTTGTGACTTAATTGGATACATGGTTGCGGGTGTTTGGCCGAGGGTTGGAAATAAGAGTATTTAGCGGACGGACAAGGAGCACTAGGAATGGATTTAGCGTTGGAAAGCTTGCTTAAACTCGCAAATCCCATTCCTATGTCCTTCTAGTCCCCGCTACTTTCGATTATTCCAATTTCGTTTTAAGAATGGCAAAAGATAAGTACAAGACTAATCCTAACTCTACTAACCAACATTAACCTTAACAAGCTTACTTGAACATAAAATACGACACTTAGAATAGAACTGAACAAATATATACACATTCTTTATTGACTCGTCTAAAACACGAACGGACATACAACCATCTTCCTGTGGATCGACCCGTGCTCAACCGGCTAGCTGCAAATTGACACCGTCCTGATCGCGGTAATAACTTTAGAACATTGAACATCCGACACGCCAAAAGCGTGCGATTAGTCATAATATCAAGCAATACTATAAACAGGGGTAGCAGGACATACATGCATGTGCATGAACAGTAAAACAGGTATAACAGTAATATAAATGAGGACAGTGAAGGTAATGTGTAGTGAGTAATCTAAACTGGTCTATTGGGTTAACTACCGTCAAGTCTTTGAAATCAATTTGATGAATCATCGATGTAACTCAATAGTATCCCGTGCATGCCCGGGACCACGGGCTAAAACCGAGACGTGCCGCTAGGCACTAAAACAGGAAATATGTAAAGACGAACGATGTCAGCAGCACCATCCCGATGCTGGCCTAGCCTCTAAAACTGATCAGTGTAAGCAAGCAACTGTCGAGTTACAAATCAGGTTTCATCATTGATTTCCCCATGCCCCCAAGTTAAATGTGTTCAAGTCATGTATTAAATAATCTAGAGCTAATGCCAACACAGGATCAGGCAGGTACAGATTTGTCTGGATAGACAACAGGAACGGTCCGTAAGGACAACAGGTCAGGTTTGTTGGCATTAGACACAAGATCAGGTAACAGGTAAGACTATGGTACATCAGGTCAAGCCAGGTAATATATAAAGGTGTCATGTTATGTCAAGAGTTGTACGGTACCATATCGGGTTAAGTAATAGGTGTAGCAAGTCATGTCAAGTAGTGGTGTATCAGGTATCAAGTGAAGCAGTGGTATGTCAGGTCATAACAGGTAGTGCACATGTGTCAAGCGGATGCTCATACTAAAACTGTAGCAAGTACGGATACACGGTAAAGCATGGATGCACAAATATTTATCAGGGATTACATCATGACTATGTAGGATGCACAAGATCAAGTATGGGATACTAATGTAACAGTAAAATGAAATAATATGGTCTCGGCGTGCAACTAGATATGTAATAAACCGTACGGATACAGACGGATACTATAAAACTGTAAATCGGTAAAATTTGCTGTATATTAAAACACAAGCACTATTATTTATTAAATAGATATTGATATAATAATATTAACATGGATAACATATTCAAGCCGATTAATAACTATAAAAGTGGTTTTGATTAACCATGCACAAGAATGTTCCGTTCAGAAATTCAGCGTCACCCTGATTGGTAAAATAACTTAAAAATAACAACGTTCTCCAAAAGGGACGTGTCTTATACCAAAACAAAGATAATTCAATAAGGTTTTCATTTTTATAAGTATAAACATCTCAGGTTGTCCCTACAAAAGCTATGAACATCCGAAGTTGAAAGTTTGCTGCTGGAATTTCCCTGGACAGCAGTTTAAAGACATATTCATTTGCATTTTACGTTTTATAAACAATTTATTTTGCAAGTAAATATTTCATAAAGTTTTATTATTCTGAGTTAGTTTCGTAACGAACTAAAGAACATATACAAATGATTTTTCTATGATTTATAATGAATTTTATAAGGTAAGGTGTACAGTAAATTTCAGATTTGTCGTATCCGCTTTGCAACGACGTTTCATGTGTAAACTATAATATTTTTAAATGTATAACATCATAAAATGGAGATTATAAACTAATTACAGATAATAATAAGAAATATTATGACGATATATATTTTAAATGATATGGATGCAGTATAATGTAATCTAGTATGTCACAAGATAAGTTTTCATGATCTAGATTTAAAATGATATAAACGGATGCAAACGGAACATCGAAACGTTATAAAATTAAACATGGGATACTAGATTTAAACTATAGGTATGGTATTTATTTAAATAGGTATACAATGAATTATATAGCATATAGCAAGATTAACTTGCCTAGACGGAATAAGAACAGATGTGTACGGAACGTCCTTCATCGGCGAAATGTCACGACACGCGCACGGTACACGGAACGGTTCCAAACAACGCACGAGGGTGATCACACAAGTCAGGTACGTTCACTAGATCACTCGGATCGTCAGCGACAAGTACGGCTCCGGCGGTGATTACCGGAATCAAAAAACAAGATCAAGAAAGAAGAAAATTGAAAGAAGAAGAAGAAGTAAGAAGAAGAGATTGTGTATTAAATAAGGAAAGAAAAATTAAATAAATAAAAAAATATATAAATATATATATGCAGAGGAGAGAGAGAGAGAAAGGGGTTGTTGGTTTGTTAGGAAATTAGATTTAAAATTTTAAAAGATTTTTAGATTTAAAATGTTAGATAAGAGGTTTCAGTTTGTTAAAAAAATCGTATGAAAATATTTAAACTAAATTTTAAAATTAAATAAATTGAATTTTGATGGGATATAAAAATATTTCAAAACGCGCCCGGGTCGGGTTTAAAAATTCAGATTTAAAATACGAAAAATATGTGCGACTTTCAAAATTCAAAATGAATGCTCAGGTAACGAAAATGTATACCACAAGAACGGATGCACGTACATGCGCATAGCCATCCAAACACGTCCGTTTCACTGATCGGGACGATAACAAGATGCGCGGATGCTACCACGGGGTTAGGGGTATCATGCAGGCTATGAAATGCAATTTTAAATTATTTTACATGACCTAAAATGTTATATGGTAGAAGATGCAATGCCAGGTAAAATGCCAGTATGCAACATACATGAGATGCATGTGTCAATATAACAAGTCAGGTTAATCTATAAATATGAATCAACAGGTTTAAGCAAGCGGGTCGGGTCAAATGCAATGTAAAATGTAAAAATACCATTCGTACCCAAAACCCGTTAAATCAAAAAAATACCACAGATAAGTAAATACGGGAACTGGAATTGGTATAAATGAACTCGGTTGTTACAGATATGATAGAAGATCGCTAGTCACCCAAGGATGAATGACTACGACATGTTGTTCGTTTGCACACCCCGATGAGAGATCATTAGATTGATTGATTCCAGCTTTAGAAGACTTCACGCAGGTACGTTGAGAGTCGATAGAAGACGATCGAATGTCAGAAACCCATTTTTCCAAGTTTAAGGTATTCGGAAAAACATGCCAGTAATTCTATGGACCCTTTAGAAGAATGAAACCATAACTCGATATAATGACCATGGGAACGCTTTTGCACCTTAGGGTTTGCGGCAGTTCTGCGATGCCGTTAATGCGGCTTGGGTTTGCCCTTCTACGGCTGGTCCATAGGTACTGCGGCATCTACTGGATATTATTAAACTGTACTCTAGAGTTGAGCTCTTGAGGAATTATGGGACTTTGATGAATCGATCGAAAAGTTCGACGTTTTTCGGATATCATGTGATGGGATACATTACCTGGGAGACTCTAAGTATGAGTATAGCCATTACAGCGCTGTACATACAGCTACGAAGAGACGAGTCCGAATCAGTCGACGTTAGAGAAAAGTGGACTAAGAGGTTCTTACAAGATTTTGACGAGATGGAGTTCCACTCCGTTGACATCAGAGATGTGATACGCATGCAGAAGCGTTGAATACGGATATATCTTCCAGAAAGAGTCTCGATGAGTATGCAGCGGTTCCGGAACAAGAAATAGATTTAGAAAAGGGTGATAGCTTCCGGGCAGTTCAGCAGAAACGAGACTGTGAAAGACCCCGACAAGATCTTTATGGAAATACTAAACTAGGAGACTTGGACCCAGGATAGGTCGTATTGTGCACACCCAGTAGGCCAGAGTTCGGCATCATCGACGAGACATGTTATGAGTGACCATGATAGTTGGCCAGAGATCTTTAGAGGATATGCCAGAGCGGGACTGTTTTTATCATTTTTGAATTTCGGTAATTTGGGAGATTTATTTGCATTATTGAGTTTTCGTGCAACACGGTTGCACTCGACTTCGATTTGAGGTCATTGGAGATGTTGATTTTGATTTCATGCCTATGGTATGTGATTTGATGAATTTCTCGATTGGGATATAAAAGCAAGTATCGAATCAATTGTTTCCCGATAACGGTTTCATTTGATCGATAACAGTATCTTGTATCAGTATTTAGAAAATTGTATAAAGAAATCACAACCAAAGAATTATATTTGACCGCAATCAATTACGGGGTCAATTGTAGATCGTAAGCGAGTGCGGATCGTCCACAGGGATTGTGCGATTCGTTTCAATGTTCGAATTGTTTGAATTGAAAAGTTAATTGCGAAGAAAAGAAAGCATGATTCAAGATTTATCAATTGTTTCAAGTGTCACTATTCGATTCAAGAATCAAGAAAATGATAAACAATCGAGAATCGGGTTTCGATGATATTTCCAACCAAATGTCAAGAATCTAAATGAGGCTCGTAGGAATTGATCGGATCTATAGACGTGATGTAATCATCAAGATATCGTGTTCTTGTCCTTCGAAGAATTGATACTAGATCGATGATGATCGACGAGAGTTAGGGCTTTCTCGTGAAACTAGGGTTTCATCATTTAACCCTTGTTCTTTCATCGATATCATTCATATTCTAGCCTCTAGCAATTTCAAGAAACGATCGTAACTCCCCAATTTCGAGCGATATCAATCAAGAAAGTATCGCAACAAAATTGGGTCGTCGATTCTTGAACTTGCTAGGGTTTACAAAACTTGTAGGAATCAAGAATCGTTTTCAGATATATTACATCATCATTCTATTGATCGTCTCGACTCCTCGACGAGCAGAGTTTAATCACACATCATCACACAGAAAGCATTCAAGAATTGAAAAGATATCATGATGTAAGAATTTAAAGAAAAAAAGATAATAGAATTTTACCTTTTATTTATATCAACAATTTGATTACAGTCGCTCAAGAACTACAAGAGGAAGAACTAAATTGTCGATCTGGCGTCGCTTTTCTCTGTGAGTCGTGGATCGGCTTGGACCACTTGCTCTGTTGAAGATCGGTTTCGCTCATAAAAGGTTGACGAGCTTCTTGCTTGATTTGGTACTCGGGATCTTGGCTTTTGATTGGAATTAGGGTTAGGGCTTCACACAAGCCTTCTCACTAGACTTGTGGAAGAAGATGAAGAATGAGGTAGAATGGCTCTAGATTGGCTACTAAAATGAACTAATGGAGGGATCAATTGAATGAATTCCCTTCAATGAATAATCCTTTTTACAAGTGAGCCTAGGGTCCTATTTATAGATTTCCCAAACCCGAAGCCTTGAGTTTGAAATAGAAGTTCCCTCCAAAAGTTTGTTGAAAGACTTTTAGAAGTAGTTAGTTAGGCTTAGCTTAGGGTTTAGGGAAAAGTTTCTAGAATGATAGGCTAGTTTAGTGTAGATCCAAGGGTTTGCTGATCTGGCAGAAGCTTCTGGGGCTTTCTGGAAATTGTTGTGTCTTTCTGAGGTGTGTAAGCTGACATAGGAGTTATGGCCCAAAATTGAGGTGGTGACGTCGACAAACTGCCGCGGAACAGCGGCGCAAGCCGGCTCCGGCCGCGGTTCCGCGGCCATGTGTTGGCTTCATGTCTTGGTTCTTTTGGTGTGGTCTTGGGCTAACATTTGGGGCTTTATCTGATGTGTTGATTTGTATTTTTTCCTTTGGATTGATACCAGAACTGAAATCATTGTGTTGGCGTATCTTTTAGTGGTGTAGATTTGAGCAAGCTTCTGATTTTCCTGCACAGACTTCGAAACACGGGTTGCGATATATAGAAATGATGCCATGCTATGAAATGCAGTCAATTTCCCTAGAAATGCCGGTTTTAAGGTCTAACACATGTAATCTGATATTTTGCGACAGATTTGCTAATATATGAAATATGAATGCCGAACATTTCTATATGAATGCAAATGATAGGGAAATTGCCGGTTAAAAGATGCAATATTTTCGACTAATCAAATTCCCCTAAACTTAATTTCGATCGTCTCGAGCGAACTGTTTTATTAAAAAGAGAAGGAGAAAATAAAGAAAGAGAAAAACTAACTAGCACACTTTCATAGGCAACACGATTGCACTGAGCATGTGCAACAAGCCTTTAAACCTCTAGGTGTCCCTAGTAGAAGAAGTGTTGTCTCCTGAGGGTTTTCAGCGGATTGCACCCACAAAATCCAATAATAAAAGGATGATCATGAATATTACATTTAAAGACAAGAATTGTAAAAGAAAATCCTTGAAAATTAGGGTTTCCAACTAAGCTAGCTTTTAGGTTGTCATGAGCCCTATCTTAATGGTTATGAAAAGATGTTAGAAATCACATCCTCCCTCAATAAAACATCGTCTTATTTTTCATTCCTATCTTTCTTCCAAACACCGATCATATAACCCTGCGTGTGTGTAAAGGACATCCTTACACCCGGAGAATTCAATTCAAGCTATCATACTCTTGCCCATCAGCCTCAGTACTTTTTAATTAATGAATATTTAGATGAGATTGCTCACACACTTTCATGCGACCGTTAATACTTCTTGAGGTACTAACCGACCGATTACTCTTGTGCTTGCTTACTTGGTGTATTTTCCTCGTCTTGCACCACCTTAGGCATAGCAGTGACTCCTAGACCAGTTGGCCTTAGGGCACTAGGTGAAGAGGCACCCTTGCTATACATTTTTATTGCCCTCGGTGATAACAAAACCAGTGTCCATTTTTCTCACCACTTTATATATTTTTTTATTCACTTTTTCTTTTTATTTCCTTCATACATCGGCTTTAAGACAAGAGCATTTCAAGGTATCCTCTACTATCCCAGGCTTCAAGACGTATGTAAGTGCGAATAGCAGGGTATCAACGTTCAAAATGTCTGGCTTCCAGAATAGAAACTATTTTTCAGACTTATTTTTATCCTCAGATTAGTGACGTCCTTCATCTTACTAACCCTTGGGACAACGGCTCATACCTACTTATTACTAGTTCGCATAAGAAAACTTCTAATTTTCTTAGTTTTCTTAAATTTTTCTAATCTCATGGATGTAATTGTTCATTATCTAAACTTTTATTATCTTATTTATGTACAAAAATAAGTTTAAATATTAAAATATTTTTATATTCAAAAATTTTTAAATTTTTTTGGGTTTTGAAAATTTTTAAATTTTTATATATTTTTAAAAAAAATGTTTTGTGCTTATGCAGATGATATGCAAATGATGCAAAAATAAGCACAAACCTCCCCCAAACTTGTTTTCAACAGTGTTCTCACTGTTGCCAATCGCTATACCTACAAAAACTGTAAGCCTGGGGGGAATTATTAGTGGGGGCAAAATATATAAGTGAAGAACTTCCCCCAAACTTATTCTTTTCACTCACCTCCATCCAAAACATGATGCAGTGATATACAGGATATGAAGGTGAGACGGAGGAATTTTAATCCAAATAAACTGGCTCTTGTAAGAACAAGAGCTCCTCCGTGGGGTCAGTGGAAAAATACGGCTTTAGTCTATGTCCATTCACTTTAAAAAATATGCCGTTTTTAACATTTTCTACTTCTACTGCCCCGTGCGGGTATACAAACCGCACTATAAAAGGTCCCTTCCACCGAGATCGAAGCTTACCCGTGTGAAGGTGTAATCGTGAATCGTAAAGAAGGACTTGTTGACCAGGTAAAAATGTTTTCCTCAAAATATTTTTATCATGAAACACCTTAGTCCTATTCTTTACAATTACAGCGTTATCATAAGCTTCATCGCGGAGTTCGCTTAGCTCATTTAGTTGCAGCTTCCGAAAGGTGCAGGCTTCTTTTAGATCAAAGTTTATTTCCTTTATAGCCCACAATGCTTTATGCTCTATCTCGACGGATAAGTGACATGCCTTCCCAAACACTATCCTATATGGAGACATCCCTAGGTCGGTTTTATATGCAGTTCTGAATGCCCAAAGAGCATCCGTCAGTTTGGTCGACCAGTCTTTTCTACTCTTAGCAACAGTCTTTCCAAGGATAAGTTTGATCTGTCTGTTCGAAATTTCAGCCTACCCGCTCGTTTGGGGATGATAGGGTGTAGAAAGTTGGTGGTTGATTGCGTATTTCCGCATCAGAGTCTCGAAAGATCTGTTGCAGAAATGTGTCCCATTATCGCTAATGATAGCGCGTGGGTGTCCAAATCGCGAAAAGATATTTTCTTTTAAGAACTTAATGACAACTTTCTTGTCATTAGTGCGACATGGAATGGCTTCAACCCACTTTGAGACATAATCAACTGCCAGCAGTATGTACAAATTCCCAAAGGAGTTGGGAAAGGGACCCATAAAATTTATGCCCCAAACATCGAATAATTCAACAACTAGAATGGGTTGCTGAGGTATTTCATTTCTCCGGGAGATTCTACCCGTGTACTGATACTGTGTACAGGTTTTGCAATGCTCAAATGCGTCCTTGAATAAGGTCAGCCAATAAAATCCACACTGCAAAACCTTTTCCGCCGTCTTTTTAGGACCGAAGTGACCCCCACAGGCCTGATCATGAAAAAAAGAAAGAACACTCTTGAACTCTTCTTTCGGAACGCACTGGCGAATGATCCGATCAGGACAATATTTAAACAGATATGGATCATCCCAGTAATAGTGTTTTACTTGGGATAGAAAACGGTATTTGTCCTGTTTGGACCAATCGCTGGGTATAAGTCCCGTGACAAGATAGTTCACAATATCCCTGAACCATGGTTCGTTGGATACGTTCAAGAGTTGTTCGTCAGGAAACGAATCATTGATCGGCAGGGTCACAGGGGAAGAAATGATGCGTGAAAGATGGTCGGCTACAACGTTTTCACATCCTTTCTTATCTTTGATAACAAGATCAAATTCTTATAACAGAAGGATCCAACGTATTAGTCGACCTTTTGCATCTTTCTTCGCCAGAAAATATTTTAAGGCGGAATGGTCAGTGTACACAACTATAGGAGAGCCAATTAAGTAAGGCCTGAATTTTTCTAATGCAAATACAACCGCTAAAAGTTCTTTCTCGGTGATTGTATAGTTGATTTGTGCATCGTTCAGGGTCTTACTTGCATAGTAGATCACGTGTGGAATCTTTTCAATATGCTGTCCTAAGACTGCACCTACTGCAAAGTCGGATGCGTCACACATCAGCTCAAAAGGGTAGTCCCAATTTGGAGACGATAGAACGGGGGCTGAAGTGAGTGAGTATTTAAGTGAGTCGAAAGCTGTCTTACAGTCCGAGTCAAAGTGGAAGGTCGTATCCTTGGCCAGGAAAAGAGTTAAAGGTCTAGCAATTTTGCTAAAATCCTTAATGAATCTCCTATAAAATCCCGCATGGCCAAGGAAAGATCGAATATCTTTGACGCTTTTAGGATGAGCGAGGTTTTGAATGACATCTATCTTAGCTCTGTCAACCTCAATGCCTTTCTGTGAAATAACATGTCCAAGTACAATTCCTTCTTGGACCATGAAATGGCATTTTTCCCAGTTCAAAGTTAAGTTCTTCTCTTTGCAATGAGTAAGAACTGCGTCATGATTCGATAGGCAATCAGAAAAAGAGTCTCCAAAAATCGAGAAATCGTCCATAAAGATCTCCAGAAAATTCTCTACCATATCAGAGAATATCCCCATCATACACCGCTGAAAGGTAGCGGGAGCATTGCATACCCCAAAGGGCATGCGACTGTAAGCAAAGGTACCAAAAGGACAAGTAAAAGTGGTTTTATCTTGATCCTTTTTGGCGATGGGGACCTGATTATAGCCTGAGTATCCGTCCATAAAGCAATAATACTCTCGTCCCGCTAAGCGTTCCAGCATCTGATCAATGAATGGTAGAGGAAAGTGGTCTTTCCTCGTGGCAGCATTGAGTTTTCTATAATCAATACATACACGCCACCCAGTTTGGGTGCGTGTCTGAATCAACTCATTTGCCTCATTGGTTATAATAGTGATGCCGGATTTCTTAGGAACGACATGTATAGGACTCACCCATTGGCTATCGGAGATGGGGTATATAATACCATTATCTAGGCATTTGACGATCTCTTTCATCACCGCTTCCTTCATGACGGGATTCAACCGTCTCTGTGGTTCTCGGGTTGGTCTGGCATCATCCATCATATGTATATGATGTTCAACTATCAAGGGACTAATCCCTTTGATGTCCGCCATACTCCAACAGAACGCCTCTTTATTAGATCTCAATACCGATAAAAGTGCATTCTCTTGCTCTGATGCAAGAGAAGCGGATATGATAACCGGTAAGGACTCATTCTCACCTAAATATGCATATTTAAGGTGAGAAGGTAAAATTTTGAGATCTAATGTGGGCGGAGAAATAATAGAAGGTGGGATCATCGAATGATTCTTTAAGTTACAAAGAAGCTCAGAGCCTGTGAAAGATACAGCCTCGGGTGGAGAAAAGTCAGGAGTGCAGGACTCAAGTGTAGGAAAAGTGTCCTCACTAAGATCATGTGTAAGATCAAGCAGAGATGTGGTAATGTCGTCGAGATCTAGAAAGCAAAGCTCCTCAGCTCCACAACTATCGGGAGCGATCTCGTGGACAGAGCACACATCTAGAATATGAGCAGAAGGTTCTGATGGCTGACTTCCAACTTTGTAGATGTTTAGTTCAATGGTCATATTTCCAAATGATAAGTTCATTGAACCATTTCTACAGTTTATAACAGCATTGGAAGTGGCAAGGAAAGGACGACCCAGAATCACCGGAATTTGGCCCCGGGGGTTTGCTACAGGCTGTGTATCGAGTACAATGAAGTCTACAGGGAAAACAAATTCCCCGACCTTTATCAACACATCCTCTAGTTCCCCCCTTGGTTTGGTGATTGAACGGTCTGCCATTTGGAGAGTGCAGTGAGCAGGTTTCAACTCTCTAATCCCTAATTGCTCATATACAGAATATGGAAGTAGGTTAACACTTGCGCCAAGGTCTAAAAGAGCACGATTTATGTTTTTACCCCCAATAGAAATCGATATCGTAGGACATCCTGGGTCCTTACGTTTCTTTGGTAGCTGTGGGATAAAAGCAGTGCTGATATTATTAGACATGAAGACCTTCTTCGGCACTTGAGTCTTCCTCTTCCTAGTGCACAAGTCCTTAAGAATTTTCGCATAAGCGGGGACTTGCTGAATCGCATCTAGGAGAGGGATATTGATGTTAACCTGTTTGAACATTTCTATAATTTTCTCCATATGTGGACTCGTTTTATTACCCCTTAACTGATTCGGGTAAGGTGCTTTCGCAATGAGCGTCGGATCCATCATAGGAGAAGGAAGAGGGGGTAGACGAGATCCCAAAAGAGGTGTGGGGACCGTCTGTGGAGAACTAGAAGGGCTATACTGAGGTGTCGAGCCTAGTGGAAAATGGAGAATAGGCTCGCTAGAAGGTGGTGTGGTAGAAGAAGAAGGATCAGAAGGAGAAGTGTGTGTGTGTGGAAAGGTCTCAGCCGGGGTGTTGATATGATTTCCAATATCATCAACTTCTTCTCCAACATGATTGTTCAGCACTCTTCCCGATCTCAATGTTGTGACGGCATTTACATTGTAATTCCCAGGATTCTGTAGGGGTTGAGAGGGTAGTTTCCCTTTTTCTCTCGCACTCATTTCGGCTTTAAGTCGTGCGATTTCAGCTTCCATCATTCTGATACTCTCAGCTTGGGACGCTGAGTTTTTCTTTATCTCACCGACCGAAGATCTAACCTCGGCCGAAACCTCTATGAAATTTGACAAAAGTGATTTCATGGTTTGAGTGAATTGAGAGAACCCGTCAGAACAGGTCATAGGATTAGACTGTGCTGGAGTGTTGACCTGATTTTGGAAGCTTTATGACTGGTAGGGGTGCTGAGTGAGTTGAAGGGGTTGCTGTGGTGGAGGAAGAGCCCTTTGAAATTGATTCGTGTTTGGAACCGTGTTTTGCGATTGTTGTTGGTTCCAAGCGAAATTTGGGTGATTCCTCCAACCCTGATTGTACGTGGAAGAATATGGATCGTTTCTAGGTCTTTGAAATGCGGCATTTGAATGCTCGTGACCTTGAAACGCAGAGTTTAATGGGCATTCTTCCGTTAAATGAGACGGATCAGAACAGCACCCACAAACAGTTTTGGGGAGCGACATTGGGTTTAGGGAGGCTGCTGCAAATTTGTGTTCCATAGCATCGAGCTTCTTTTGCATTGCTGCCATCTCAGATCGAACACCTATGGACACATCTATTTGGTGTACGCCACCCCTATTCAATGGTTGGGTTCCACTCTCCCACTGTAGTGATTTTTCAGCGAACTCTTCTAAATACTTCCAAGCTTCCCCATCATCTTTTGTCATAAAAGTACCTTGACACATGTTTTCAAGGCTCTGTTTAGTGTTTGGGTTAATGCCCTCATAAATGATTCGGCAAAGCTCCCATCTCGGGATGCCATGATGAGGACACTGAACCAATAGATCCTTGAAACGTTCAAAGCATTTAATGAACGGTTCGGTAAGGAGCTGGGCAAATTGATTCAGTTAGCTACAGATTCGAGCTGTCTTTTGTGTTGGGTAAAATTTCTTAAGGAATGCAGCGACGAATTCTTCCCAATTCGTAATAGAGTGTGCGGTAGTGTTATATAGCCACTTCTCGGCTATATCGCACAAAGTAAATGGAAGAAGTCGTAGACGCATAGCATCCACTGAAAGTTGTGACGTACCCATCATTGCGCATACGTTTTCAAATTTGGTAATGAAAACGTAAGCGTCCTCAGTCTCGAGTCCGTGGAATTTGGGTAAAAGATTGATATACTGGGGCTTAATCTCAAAGTTATCCCCGTTGGCCGGTGGTGTGGATAAGCAGGTCGAAAGAGGACCTCGAATAGGGTAGCACCTCTCCTGGAGAGAGATGCGGGGTGGATTCTGCGCACCAACGGACGGCGGCAGATTAGGGTTAAAGAAGTTTGATGGATTCGGATCCATCGGTGTGGGTGTGGTAGTGGGTAAAGAAGAAGTAAATGGAGAAATATCGACTTCGGAGTCGATAGGAGGTACGCGGAGTAAACGGGCACTAGAATCCCGTGTCTAGCCTATCTTGCACTAAAAAGGGTTAGTACAAGTGGCAGCGTTGACTTATAATTAGGGGTATGAATGAATGCGGTGTTTGCATTTGAAAAAGGGACGGATTTTTGAAAAAATGATGCGACACAACAAATGCAGCAACAAAGACCCTAGAATCTAGTGGTCACCTAGGTCCGGCTCTAGACCGCTCCTAACTGCCAAAAGACAAGTCGCAGGATAGAATCCTCTACTGCCTCTTTGTCCTTCTGTGGCCGGATAAGTGCCAGGTAAGTGGGAAGGTACTCCACTACGTAAGTAGTGGGGCTAATTAAAAACCACTAGCCTTAGACACACTTGCCTTAGACACCACAAGAAAACGCGGATAAGCAATGAATTACCCACGGCCTTCTTCTGTCCTAATTGAGCGCGACGGTCCTTAGAGTCATCTCTAGATATTTTTTAGTTAATGTGGGTCAATGCGGATGCAAGTTTTGCGATTTTTGGGGCCTAGGAAGGGTAATGAAATCCCCACCTAATTTGGATTTGGCCGTGCACCTTAATATCCGTATTTAGAATGCAAACAACCAAGAAACAAAATCACGCACAAATTTAATTTTGCAATTTGCGAGATGCGATTATTTGCAAAGAATCCTGCAGAAAATTATTAGTTGGAGCTAAAAAAAGGAGAGAGGAGAAGGTAAGGAGTCACCGGAAGCAAAATTTTTACAGAGAAGCCTCAAACTAGCCGCGGTTCCGCCGCAATTGCTGGCTCCCACCGCGGAATCGCGGTCTTCTGTGTAGATCACTGCACCAAAATTCAACAGAAGCTTTCTGTTGATAACTCCAGCTCTCTGGAATTTTCAAAAAAAAATCTTCAATTTCCAAACAGCTTCAGATTTCCTTGCAATGAACCACAACAAATCGTTTAAGGTTTGCACGAATTTTGATCTCAAAAATCATATTGGAATAAATCTTTCAATTCAACTTTAATATGAAACGAATTAGTGTGTGATCCCCGGCAACGGTGCCATTTGATTTGATGAATTTCTCGATTGGGATGTAAAAGCAAGTATCGAATCAATTGTTTCCCGATAACGGTTTCATTTGATCGATAACAGTATCTTGTATCAGTATTTAGAAAATTGTATAAAGAAATCACAACCAAAGAATTATATTTGACCGCAATCAATTACGGGGTCAGTTGTAGATCGTAAGCGAGTGCGGATCGTCCACAGGGATTGTGCGATTCGTTTCAATGTTCGAATTGTTTGAATTGAAAAGTTAATTGCGAAGAAAAGAAAGCATGATTCAAGATTTATCAATTGTTTCAAGTGTCACTATTCGATTCAAGAATCAAGAAAATGATAAACAATCGAGAATCGGGTTTCGATGATATTTCCAACCAAATGTCAAGAATCTAAATGAGGCTCGTAATAATCGATCGGATCTATAGACGTGATGTAATCATCAAGATATCGTGTTCTTGTCCTTCGAAGAATTGATACTAGATCGATGATGATCGACGAGAGTTAGGGCTTTCTCGTGAAACTAGGGTTTCATCATTTAACCCTTGTTCTTTCGTCAATATCATTCACATTCTAGCCTCTAGCAATTTCAAGAAACGATCGTAACTCCCCAATTTCGAGCGATATCAATCAAGAAAGTATCGCAACAAAATTGGGTCGTCGATTGTTGAACTTGCTAGGGTTTACAAAACTCGTAGGAATCAAGAATCGTTTTCAGATATATTACATCATCATTCTATTGATCGTCTCGACTCCTCGACGAGCGGAGTTTATTCACACATCATCACACAGAAAGCATTTAAGAATTGAAAAGATATCATGATGCAAGAATTTAAAGAAAACAAGATAAAAGAATTTCACCTTTTATTTATATCAACAATTTGATTACAGTCGCTCAAGAACTATAAGAGGAAGAACTAAACTATCGATCTGGCGTCGCTTTTCTTCGTGAGTCGTGGATCGGCTTGGACCACTTGCTCTGTTGAAGATCGGTTTCGCTCATAAAAGGTTGACGGGCTTCTTGGTTGATTTGGTACTCGGGATCTTGGCTTTTGATTGGAATTAGGGTTAGGGTTTCACACAAGCCTTCTCACTAGACTTGTGGAAGAAGATGAAGAATGAGGTAGAATGGCTCTAGATTGGCTACTAAAATGAACTAATGGAGGGATCAATTGAATGAATTCCCTTTAATGAATAATCCTTTTTACAAGTGAGCTTAGGGTCCTATTTATAGATTTCCCAAACCCTAAGCCTTGAGTTTGAAATAGAAGTTCCCTCCAAAAGTTTGTTGAAAGACTTCTAGAAGTAGTTAGTTAGGCTTAGCTTAGGGTTTAGGGAGAAGTTTCTAGAATGATAGGCTAGTTTAGTGTAGATCCAAGGGTTTGCTGATCTGGCAGAAGCTTTTGGGGCTTTCTGGAAATTGTTGTGTCTTTATGAGGTGTGTAAGCTGACATAAGAGTTTTGGCCCAAAATTGAGGTGGTGACGTCGACAAACTGCCGTGGAACCGCGGCGCAAGCCGGCTCCGGCCGCGGTTCCGCGGCCATGTGTTGGCTTCATGTCTTGGTTCTTTTGGTGTGGTCTTGGGCTAACATTTGGGGCTTTATCTGATGTGTTGATTTGTATTTTTTCCTTTGGATTGATACCAGAACTGAAATCATTGTGTTGGCGTATCTTTTAGCGGTGTAGATTTGAGCAAGCTTCTGATTTTCCTGCACAGACTTCGAAACACGGGTTGCGATATATAGAAATGATGCCATGCTATGAAATGCAGTCAATTTCCCTAGAAATGCCGGTTTTAAGGTCTAACACATGTAATCTGATATTTTGCGACAGATTTTCTAATATGGGAAATATGAATGCCGAACACTTCTATATGAATGCAAATGATAAGGAAATTGCCGGTTAAAAGATGCAATATTTTCGACTAATCAGTATGCATATGATTTGACTTGTGCCTTCGGAGTAGTTTTCATGCACTTCAGTATTTTGATTTGATTTTGTGCATGCTGATGCACGTGGTTGTGAGATTATATATACCACGGTATACTTGATTTAGATTGAGATGTGTTTTATACCGTCGATTTCGATTGTGATACTTGATATTTGTTTTCGTGAACCTTGTGCACTTGATTTGGATTCTTGCGCATACTTGACGCGCTTGATGCGATTTTAGTGCATGCCAGATGCACTAAATCGGGATTCTTCATGCATAGCAGATGCACCTGATAGTGCTGTCAGGCAGTCTTTTCGAGCACACCCGTTGCACTTAGATTTTGTTTCTGTGCACATGTATGGCACATTCAGTGATTTCGGTTTCCGTGCGCACCAGACGCACGTGGCATTTTTATACTCATTTTGGGATTGATTTCTTTGAGCAGTATGTTTTTATGATATTTACTATTTGATATAGTAGCTGAGCAAGACTAGTTAGAGGGCAGTACCTGAATATGTTTTTGCATGCATTGATAATTACCGAAGGGATTTCCAAAAAGGAGCTATAGTCTCAGTATTTACCTACGTGTCCGAGATGACACAAAATATTAACAAAGGAAACACTTCTAAATTATTTTCAAAACGGCTGGGCGTGTATGCTAAACAAAGGATTTATATATATAGTTATTTTTTTATAATAGACGTCCGTCACTGTGCCGTGATACGCGCATCACACACCAACATGAAAGGTTTGGCATGCATTACTTTTCAGATGTTTTGATGAATTTATAATGATGCGTGTTATGTACATGTTATAGTTTGATGTATATCATGTTGGCTTTCGTATTGGACTTAAGCATTGGTATCTTCCCCATAACTCCGATGATTGCGGGATACTTGACAGAGTTTTGATTTTGAGTTATATACTCGTTTCCATGCGTATGCATTGCCCTACGATGTGTTTTATGTATTCATGATTTCGGAGCCCCGACGACTTGATCATTTTACTGAAATATTTTAGTATTTGAGGGGTTTAAACTTAAATTCGGGGACCGAATTTATTTATGGGGGGAGACTATAACATTTCAGAAAAATAAAATACTATTTTTGGGAATTAATACAATTAAAATAATAAATATTATGAATATTTTAATGATGGGGTACAATTATGTACCGATAGTTTGGAAAATATTGGAAAATACATTTGAAGGTTGATTTTGAAAGAATATTATATGATTTAGACATTTTATGAATTATTATATAATTTATTATATACCAGTTTTTTTCAAAACCTGATTAGTGTTCACTAATTATGCATTTATCATGTTTGTGCATGACATGCACCATAGTATGTCACATACACTTGTTATATTCAAATGATATGCACCATGGTTTCTTTTAAGTTTTAAGGAAATCATTTTCGGTTTTGGAAAAATAAAGAGAAGAAAAGAAAAAAGGATTTTAAAATTTGAGATATTTTATGACCATGAGACATGGAGGTATGGGCTAGAGAGGGAGAGAGAGGGAGGGGTGAGGGATCAACCTTGGTCATGGCTCATTCTCTTCACTTCATTCTCTCCTCCTTCTTCACTCATGGCTGCCCTCTCCCTCCACCACCTCAAACACATCACTTCAACCCCAAAGCAACATCAAAACCTTGCTTTCCTTTCATAAAAAGTGTGCACAAGCTCACTACAAGCAAGGGAGATCAAGCAAGATAGGATTTTGAGTACTTGGGGCAACTCAAGGAATTTTTTGAGTTTCCAAATGAGGTACTTTCTTCTCCATTAGTATAGCAATCAACTTCCGTTAGCATATATACATGTTTTGAGTTTGTTTAGTGAGGTTTTGTGATGTTTGAAAATTCTTAGAAGAGGTTAAGGGATTTTATGAGTTGTGAAGTGTAAATTGAGCTTAGTAGAGGCCATACAACTGTAACATTTCGAAAATTTAAAGAATAAATTAATTTAATTAATTTTATAATAAAATGTTGTTTTAAAAAGTTATTGAAACAAAAGAGGGTATTTCATAAGTGGTATGCGAAACTAAATAAATTGAAGTTTTAGTATGTAACATAAATTAATTACAAGGGTATTAGTGATAAATTTAGCTTAATTTTAATAAATTGGTGTTTATATAATAACATATGTAATGAAGGGTTTTTGTGTAAAGTTTAGGAAATTGTGAAAATTTGTAAATGTTGAGGGTGTAAGTGAAAAAGGGTTAAAAAGGGTTAAGATTCAGAAATTCCTCAAGACACCACAACATATGAGAGATAATATATAGACACTTCCTTCTTGCATGCACACCTCATGCACACCACCTCAACCTTGCATGAATTCACCACAACTCCTTTGGTGACACCTCCTCCTACATCCCTCACTCATTCTCCTTTATGCTATACCCATTATTCAGTTCACCTTGTAAGTGCACGGCGGCGCCCCGCCCGTCTTTTCGAGGACAAAATGCGGAAGCGATAATTTACTTTAACTTTTGTAACCGGCACCACCGCGCACAAAAATCCCGGATCGGGCCATTAAACTAATTCTAGCTAACTAAAGAACGGGTAGAGAGATATACCGAGCGATCCTGTCACGTCCTAAAAGTATAGAACATGACCGGCACCTAGACTACGAACGTCTCAAGGCGTACGTACTCTAAGTAAGCCGAACCCAGAAATCCAAACGAAGAAGAGTAGTAGAGAGTAGGAAGAACCATATCAAATCAACCTGTATGCAACATAATATACAACGCCTAAAGGCGAGGATCACAACAGAAATGAAACTCAACCAGCAAGAAACCCATGGAAATATAACGCACGACTCTAAGGTCGAAAGAATAAACATCACTGGTCTCTATCACAGATAAGTACAAGTTTGGTTGATGGAACTTCTACATACAACTGAAATATAATATACAAGGTATAATGATGGGTAAGATACAATAAACCCACCTACTAGCAAGTCACCCGAAAGGTACAGTGCCCGCAAAGCCGTAATGAAATCCGTACGGCAACACCTGCAAGAAACTGGGGCACAACGGGGGTGAGTTGCCAACTCGTGAGTAGAAAAAGATCTACGAACAGAAAATCGCATGTATGACGCAATCCTAGGTCATACGATCAATATATATAATCCTCAAATATATAACCAGCAATCTCTAACCATGGCTAGTGTAAATATCTAACCCAAGTGTAAATCCCATGTGCCTGTGTCAGTGTATCAGGTAGCAATATGTATGGATGATGTATGAATGCATGAAAACAGAATGCATGTACTGAAGAAAACTGCTTTCATAACTTTGTGAGATTTCTGTATTTTTAAATGAGGTATCATAATGAAATCAGCATAAAACAGTGCCTAGCATCGGCAAAAAACATAAATCTCAATATCTCGATATCTCTGTATCACAATCCCTGTACCTCAATATCTCAAATCTCAATGTCTCAATCATAATATCCAAGGCGCCGTCAATCCAGATCGGCCCCTACCAACTATCTCATGACCACGACGGTATCGTCCGGATATCCGACGCGTCGGGTAATATCACCGATCGGTCGTGCTCCCCTGCCAGGCTCAACGCCATCTCCTGCGATCTTCTTGCCCCGGGGTACCGCACCGGGCCCACCATGTACCCGAAACGGTTCATCCGGCTCCTCGAATCGGGTCTCGAAATCCATCAGCAAAACTCATGGTGGACGACTCAAACATCATGGAAAAACCGCATTTATTTAAAAAGAGAGAAAGCAGTTTATATGTTTTGCGGTTTTCCTCCAAATCCAGAAAAAATCATGGAAACCCGAATCCAAATCATCAATAGCATGTGAAATCATGAATATAAGCATGAGAATCCATGAATGCAGCATATAATGAATAACAGTATGCATGAAGTGACAAGTAATAACTACAATGTCAAGCTGGTATATATGGCAAGTATACTAATATCATGTCACTGCTAGCTATCAAGCTAAATCAAGCAATAATATTCTCTAAGTGTGTATGACATGGCAATTACCGATGGAGATGTGTGTGCGCTGGCAAATAAGTGTACGTGGTACATACGCATCATCGGTAATGGTGCTGGTGTCCTAGCAGCAGGATATCAATAATAGAATATGAATCACAACAGTATGCGATGCAGAGCAACAATAATGATATGCGGGAGCTGAAATACTGAACACCATGATCACTAAACTGCATCTAATGTCATAAGAGTCATATAGCTACACCACTAAAAGGCCGGGCTAAAGCTAACAGTAGGTAAAGGAAAACCGCCTAAACTCTGAGTCGATACATATATATATATATACATATATAATCGGTGATCCCGCCTCGATCATATCACATCCGATACCATATCTCTATAATCGGTTATTACCAAGTCAAGTAGGTGGATCAACATCAAATTATAGCTCGTACGTAAATCCGTCGTACGGCCTCCCCAAATCTGGGTACGGGTCAATATCACATTCGTCATGTCATTCATCAAGTATTCTCTTTATCAAATATCATAATCTGGGGTACTGACCTATGTCTAGTACTATGCTAACATCATCACTATAATGAAGATCTGATTACTGATCGACAGTCTAGTATAAATCGATATTGTCCTCATATATCATCACAAGAGTATACATCGCCCAGGCGGCCTATCATAAGTATCCTGACATATCATATCATATTATATCCTATCGTATATCATAACCACATATCGATCATTCTATATTTATATCACCATTCCTATGGCGTTATTATTCCCGAAATCCTCTAAAGCATCAAGACGTATCTCGCTCATGAATTTTATCATATCACCTATACCATAATCTCAGATCAAACTCATCGACTCATACCAATCCCATGTGTCATCCTCAAATCCGTATGTGAGCACATACTCCCAAACCCATGTGAACACATATCTATATAGAATCCTATAACCACATATGAAATATGGATGTATGCAAGTATGTATGTGTGTATATGTAAGTGTAGTGCACCCACTACCTAAGGTTTCGTAACCATGCACCAATCCAACACCAATATCCATCTTAAATCATCAATAATAAATCCTAACAACATATAATAAATTGTTGGTGTGTATACGCATCCGTATACATCACCACGGACTGTGGGGTGCTATACACCATCCACCCGACTTCTCCCCGTAGATATAAATCTACTCACCTAGTTATGTGTGTCGGTGCCAATGTCGCCGCTTGCATCTCCAACGCCTCGACGCCACGTGGGGTACCTACAAGGATATCACACGCTAAAACTTATGAAAACCATGTGGGAAACCAAAATGGTGCACACTACGCCCATAGGTAAAAACCTGTGACCTTGTGTGCAAACACAGCCAATCACCACTGTCGTTGACGTCCAAACGCCACCCGACAGAACGAATCATCGAATACCAAAAATCCATATGGAAAACAGGTCGTAAATCATACGCCAACTCAAGAAAAACAACTCAGATTTTACCCTAACTGGAAACAGTCAAAACTAGACATACCCAGGGTTAAGTTTACATGAAATAGGGTTGTGCACGCAAAACGAGGGGGTTCTATCCAGGTCTGGCCACAAATTGTGGCCAGGGGGAATAAAACTGCGGCCGGGGATTTGAGATGAGGGCTAGGGCTTTGGGTAGTGGTTCCAGGGTTCCTGCACAGCCTACTGCCAAGTCAATTTTGTTTTACGAGGTCCGGGGTGAAAGCAGATCTCAAAAAGGTCACAAAATCGACAAAAACGCTAAATTATACCGATTCTAAACTTTCAGGTGTGTCACTGGAATCTGGGGTAATCTTGGTTACAAAGGTCTCACATACACCTAATAAGGTTACCCTAGCAATCAAAACCATCTCTTGGCCAAATCTCACTCAAAATCCCTAAACTAGCACTAGATTACCGATATAACAGTAAATTTTAGCTTTAAAACCAGAACTAGGCAGGATACGAGTTGGGTTGTGAGATTATAACTCAAAGGATCTTAGATTAAGGAGAAGGGAAGAAGGAGAAGGAGGAGAAGGGTCTGCTACTGCTGCTGAGCTGCTTCTAGAGCTCCAGATGATGCTGCAGCTGAGGTTGCTGTTCTATTGTGCTGATGTATTTCAGGCTGCTGCTGCTGCTGCTGCTATTGTTTGGGTTGCTGTTGTTACAGCAGCAGCTGATGAAGGAAGCTGTTGTATCAGTTGGGATGTTGTGTGGGGCTGAAGTGAAGTGTGAGGTTGCAGTATATGAGGGTGTGGTGTTGTTTGAATGGAGCTATTTTCAACAGCAATTTGTTGCTGTTGCTGAGAATTTTGTGATGCTGGAATTGTTGTGGCTGTTGTTGTTATTGCTTAGGTGATGTGGGAATGGTTGTGGTGGTGTGGTGGTGTTGCTCCAAATGATGTTGCTCCTGGGGCTACAGATGCTGAAGCTGATGGTGTAATATTGGGGCTGAAGCTGCTGATGTACTGGAAATTGGGCTGCTTTGTGCTGAGCTGATGCTGGAATTGGTGCTGATAGGTTGCCTCAGCTGCAGTTGCAGCTGAAATGATGCTGCAGATGTGATTTTTTTGAGGCTGGGGTGGCTGCTGAAGCAGCAGGTGTAGGGGGGGCTGAAGTAGCTGCTGATGTGAGGGTTTGGGGTGTAGGTTTTGAGCTATGGTGCTAGGGTGGTGGCTGATGTAGGGGGCTGAATATGCTGATGGGATAAAAGTGGGGCTGATGTGTGAGAGGGGGTAAAAGAACACAAGGGATTATGGAATGATATGGGTCATGGCACACCCTAACCACCTCTCTCTCTTAAAGTTGCTTGCTCAAGCCATCATGGCTCACCCTCTCTCCTACACAAGTCAACCTAACCCTAATCATCCTAACACAAAGCTAACAACCCTTAAGTAACCCCACTAACCTAACCAATTGGTTCAATCCACCATGGTCATCTCAACATGGTTCAACCCTAAGCCATCATGAGTCCAAAACATGAACAAGTGTAGAAAATGTTATGTGCAACATTTTTGCACAAAAAGCCAAAAATCCAATTAGCGACCTTCAATCGCAATTAACACAAAATAGCATATACTTAACCGTAAAACGTAAAAGGACATATTTCCACAAAATGACCTGTTTTAGGATTTCCAAAATTTTCTCCGGAATTTTCACCATTTATCGGTATTTAATTATACCGACTATAAAATATTCATTTAAAATTAATATTAAATTAAGAAAATTCCCAAAAATAATATTTTATTTTTTTGAAATGTTACAGATCCGTGTCCTTCAGTCTTCTCGTCGTCATCCCGATCTCCCCGCGGAATCTCCGGTCTTCATCTCCTCGCCGGAAGGGCACCACATCGCCGGCTTCTTTTACGGGCTCCCACTTCTGGACCGAGGCAACTCGGGCATGAAGTTGGCGAGTCGATGTGCCTAAGATTTGCTGTAGAATAAGTGTAGTGTTATGTCTCATTAGGGTTTCAAGATGTTGCCATATGGAGGAGGAAAAGAGATATCAACTTTGGTGGTGGCTAATGAGGTTTTAGCAAGCAAAGGAGATCAAAAACCCCACTCTCAAAATTAGGACAGCCCCTCCCCTAATGTGGCCGGCCTTGCATGATGAGAATGAGAGGAGAGTGTGAATGAGGTGAGCCAATAATCAAAAAGAGAGAAAAGGGTTATCATGAGAAAAGAAATGATCACAAGTAAAAACCCACACTCCATCAACCAATCATAACTACAAAGGTCAAGCCATGATGAAGTCAAGAAGTCAATGTGATGGTGGAACTATCATGACATAACAATATGCAAAGACCACCCTCCAAAATGCTTATTTGCACAAATGCAAATAAGCCCTCCTCCACCAACTTTCAGCCAATGAAAGATACAAAGAAATATGGCCGAAACGGAAAGCAAACTGGCAATTCCAAAAAACTGATCTCGTAATAAATTACAGGAAAACCCCGCTACTGTATATACATACCTTCATTTGTATTCCGACCGAATACAAATGCAATGAGATAAAATCTACACTGTACTATACTAGGATCCGGCTTAAACCAAAACCCGCTAGTATAAACCGTCCGATCATGATCCGTGCAATACCGCACGTATCTGATCGAACCCTGCCATATCTCCATACGGCCTCTACAGCGTTTCGCCCGAAACTTGAGAAACTGGTCTGTGGGGGACTATAAGACTCGTCAACACCTTGGTTGTGGATTTAACCACTAGCACGTCAGAGGTATTAGCCTATAGGTAACGGGCTACCAGGTATTGACCAAAAGGGACGTCGATAAGCGAACTCATCCTGACACCCTACTTCGCCTGTCAGTGACAATATCCGTACAGTCCGGTCCGTTTGTCTATGAGCATCGCATGGCGGGCCTAGGGGGTTGGTAAAAGTCAGACCCCCAAAAGCGGTACAAGTCGTGTCGGAGTGTAGCCCAGAACACCCCGAGATACTACTGGAATACCTACCGGTAAATCTCCTGCCATGGCCGAGGACTTTTCATGTACTGGCTCTCCTAGACACAACGCGACCTCACCCCCAATACCGGGAGAGACGAACCCCTGAAGATCCGCTCACTGCCTCCATGTGGCTCGGGACTGTACCCAACTAAAACCTGTTTGCACGTCTCCTTTGAGCGTGGTAGGGTAGTAATCAAAGTACAGTGGGAACTCACACGAGACAAATGACGATCCTCAGGTCGATGAACTAACCTGTACACATGTCACCAGGGATCTGCTATTTAACGTCTGGTATAAGACCAACTAGCATGTTCCCGGCGAGTCCTGTCCGATGTACTCATAACCCAATGAGCACCTGTATACATCTTAGGTGAACCAACTGACACCAGTGGCTTGTGAGACCAGCCACCGCCCCTCGTCGGGGTCTCGACTGTATACACTAGTCTACTCCGGAGTATCGATGCCCTGTCTCGAAACTCCCACGACTAGGGACCTTTTAAGGATGTGCTTATAGACTACCAGCTACCACGTATATGATCGCCCTCATACTGCTGGCAGTCAAGCAAGAATCCTAAGGGCTCTATCAACGTGTAATAGCGACCTGTAAGGTCACCTAAAGCAGTACACGATGATAAAGATAAACCAGATAGCATACTATCATCTTGAGTAAGACTGTCCTACCGGGATAGGTCCTCTCTCAATCATTGCAATCACGTGCCTGTGATCCAATAATTGACTCTGAGGGCCTTATCTCCAACAATCTCCCACTTGCACTCAAGGCTAATTATTGCGATGTCGCATACTCACAGCCCGTGTGATACCGAACACCCAACTCCTCTACTAGTCAGTCTCACAAAACCCGTTTGCGAAACTATTGCGTTCGAGGAATAGCCTCAGTGAGTGGATCTTCTTAGATGTTTCTTTCTATGTCTCTCTAAATCTCAAGTTCGCGGAGAATGCCATCTCCCGAAATGAGCAATACATGTCCTAGAATGTGTCTGGATGTCTGACGGGACCTAGCTCATAAATGAACTCCAAATCCAAACTTCTTAGACTGTATCGTCAACTGAACTTAATCAGTATCCTGCGCCATACCTCCCTCAGTGTCCGCTTGGATCAACTGTCCAAAACACTGCCCCTCGTCAGAAGAAAAACTATAACTCTGACGGCCACCCTGTCGTCCAGGTCACCTTGGAAGCCTGGAAAGATAACTGTCCCCTGAATGAGGCTGTCATTATCATATCCCTAGAATATTCACTTATGTTCTAAAACTGCTTCCGAATGTTTCTCCAGGATTGGATCAATATCAACTTATTGCACCTACTGCAAAAACAACATCTGGTGTGGTACTTGACATCTCATGATTGACTCAATTGCCTAAGCAAGTGATCTGCCAATCATGCACATCCCTCTCCCCTTTAGTTTATAAGACACCTTCAGAGAGGGTGACTCCACACCTGCAGGTACACTACCGTACATGGAGTCGTCCATTCTAAAACACCTGTAGAATGCTGTCTAAGTACCCAGATTGGGATACTTCCCAAATCTAGATCTAATACCATAGATCTAGTAACCAGAATGTCTGATATAATATCCTAGTCTTATGTGGAGAAACTACTATGTGACAACCAATGTATTGTAGGGTTCCTAGGCACTCTAATGGAGTCTCACAAGTGATCAAACATGCACAAATCAAATTTTACGGGTGCCTACAAACCCTAATACGGATCGTTAACTAGATATATAGGCGATGCAAGCATGTAAACGATTTAAATGCTAAAGGAAAGTGGCTACAACCTTTGTAGATCCGGTCCACCACCTCCATGGCTCCGCGATGAAGTCTCCTCGCTGTACAAATCGGATCTTGGGCTCTAGCGTCGGCTTCATCGGAGAAAAAGCGGGCTAGGTCATCGACGACGATGCCGAAGATGATCTACGTCGAGGCATCGCTAGATCAAGCTCCAACTTCACCAAGTCAAGAAAACATGTGAAGGAAACACCCTATACTACTTTGCAAGAGGTAGAGGATGAAGAAATAGGATGTGGGTTCACTTTAGAATTGGATTTCTCACTAGTTTTCATCACTTGCCATTGGAGTGGCAAGCTTTCTTCATGGAAGAAGAAGATGAAGAAGAAGAAGAAGAAGATATGATAAGTATTATGTAAATGATAAATAAATCAATACTTATCATTTACTAACCCTTGGTTAGTTGTAGAGAATGGACCATTGTTAACTTGAATGGTTAGGGTTAAGAATGAGACAAGAATGGTGACTTAGTCAAAGTTTCAAGAAACTTCAACTACAGACAAATCAAGCCACCATTCTATTTTCTTTATCATTTCCTTTTTCCAGAATAAACAAAAAGAATAAATAAAAACAAAACCCTAATCATAAACTTAACCATGGTCTAATTCTTTACACTAACCCTAGCTTGCATGTATCATCAAACATGATACAATCATGTGCACAAAATATATCACATATGCAATGTGCACAAACCAAGTGAGTAAATCCATTTAAAGTGAACCAATACTAGTTAATGCAAAGTAATATATCAAATATATATAATTATGCATTAAATCATTAAATCTACACTTGATTCAATGATCCGGTCATGTCGCATATAACTGACTAGTATTCAATGTATCGGCTTCTCGAATCAATCCTTGATTCGATAACCAGGTTATATCGCATATAACCAATCGATACATTCGTCGCGAGAATGGAATACGGTATCACATACATGAATTATTCACGGTCCCGCACATATCTCATATGCGCTCCTATTTCGTTTCTCTTGAGCTAGGAAACCTCTGTGTAGGACTCTAAAGACTCGTCAATACGCCGGCAGCAGATGATGATCATATCAAACACCCACAAGCCGCAAGCGGTCTGCTAAACGTAACGGCCACTCGGGTATTGAGCGATCAGAAGATCGACGAGCAAGCCCGCTCACACTCCTGTGAATCCAACCAGTAACACTTACCGTACAGTCCGGTCTGTTCGTCTGATATGTCGTATATCTCGCCTAGGGGTGGTAAACGTCAGACCCCAGTAGCTCGATAAGTCATGCCGACTTGAGGTCCATGACATTCGTGAAACTACTGATAACTCTTACTAGTATATCACTGCAACCCTGGCCAGGGATTTCTTGTTATGGCCAGTCGAGCATAGCACAACATCAACCCCCAATACCGGGAGAGACGAATCCCCTCCTATCGCTCATTGCCTCCATGTGAATCGGGACTGTACCCAAAAACCACCTGTTTGCACAACTCAGTAGAGCCGTGGTAGGGTGGAAATCAAAGCACAGTGGGAGACACACAAGACTCTATGACGATCTCAGGCCAACAGACTAAGCTGTACCAGTGTCACCAGAGAACTGCCATCTGACGTGAGGTATAATACCATCTGGGAGTTCTCGGCGAGTCCGTTCAGTATACCCAGTCTTCACTGAGCACCCGTATACCATCTCTGATGTCAAACACCAATGGATATGGGATCATCCATCGCCCATCATATGGGTCGAGAAGATATACGCTAGTCTACTCTGGAATATCGATGCCCCGTCTCGATATTCCCACGACTAGGAACATTGAAGGATGTACTCATGGACTACCCAGGCCCCACTAGTATGATCTGCATCATAGTCCTGGAAGTCGAGTACACATCCTAAGGGCTTTATCAACATGTAATCAGAGAGACAGAAAGTATACCTGTTAAGATAAAGAGCAACCAGATAGCATACTATCATGTCGAGCAAGAAAGTCCTACCTATATATGTCCAAGCATCCACTACAATATACATCCAATGTACAGTAATGGCCTCTAGGGCATACATATAACTAACAATCTCCCACTTGCACTAGGGCCATCTGTAGCAGTGGTTGTAGTATCTAATACTCAACCATCCCCTAAAAGTCTCTCTTTGGGAAAAGGCCTTCATGAGTGGATCCGCCGTGTTGTCCTCTGAGTCTACTCTCCTAACCTCGATCACCCTGGAGATCAACTATCTCCATGATCAGGTGATGCTGCCTCAGAATTTGTCTGGGTCACTGATGGGACCAGGGTTCCAGGGCCAAAACCACACTTCCATTGTCATACAATGGCAGAAACCTAGTTCATCTTATGAACCAATATACACCCAAACTGCCTCTTTGGTAGTATCTTTAATAGCGATGTTACCAGCCTTTATTGCCTAGTTTGCCACGGTATCTAGCTTGGAACTCTTCCAACATACCGTCCCTTTATTGAGGGTAAAGACAATGCCTGTGACTGACATTCAGTCGTCTTTATCACTCTGGAACCCTTCCAGTGATTCTCCCCAGGATCGATTGATACCATCTCACTACAACTAGTGAGTATCCTAACATCCAATTAGATCTATCTCATAGATCCAAAGCTTAGGATTTAGTATGTATCACTTTGATCCAATATGGAAAATCATTGTGATAAGCGGAGATTGACCGATCGTAGCATAGGAAATTCCTTTCCTATCAAGAGTATGTTGTCCACGTACAATACGAGGGTGACCACTTCACTCTCTACTACCGTTTTGTATATACAAGGTTCATATACCATTTTGATGATGTCAAACTGTTTGACTAACTCATCAAAACAGATGTTCCAACTCCGCGATGCCTGCTTTATCCTATAAAACATCTTGCACACGTTTCCGCTGCTCCCACTGTTTACGAGGCCCTCTGGCTGTGTACTTATAGACGCACTCTTCTAAAACATCATTTAGAAAAGTAGTCATGGCACCCAACCACCAGATATCGTAGTCATGGTATGTAGCCGTGGCAAGTAGGATCTGGATGGACTTAAGCATAGTCCTTGGAAAAGGTTTCATCATTATTCGTGCCTGGTCGATGACGAAAACCTTTAACAAGTCTAGCTTTGAAAGTCTCAACTTGTCTATCTACACCAAGCAATCTTCTCAAGATATACTTGCTCCTGATGGGGATTTAACCCTTCAGATATCGCAAACAAAGTCCATACTTTGTTGGTGTATATGGATTCCATCTCAGATGGCTAAGCATCCAGCCATTCTTACAGAGTCCCTACTCTTGATGGCCTGCTCGAATCTAGTTGGGTCATCATCTCATGATGCAATCCTTGCTCCCACTGTCATAGAGAAACCGAAGTATCTCTCAGGTGGGTGAAGAACCCTACTAGATCGGCGGAGAGGCTGAGGTTCGTTGGAATCTACTGAATCCTTTGGTTCTGCCAAATCATCTGCTGTAGTTTGCATAGCTGGAACCTTTCCAGTTCTACATAACAGACCTTGCCTCGATCTTGTCCGGATTTTGCTTTTGACATAGGCCGGACAATCCCAAATCTTAACTTACTTAAGAGATAGGCTCTTCCCATACCATATCTCATATGGAATGGTAGGCAGTGATCTGATTCGAACCTAATTCAATAGGTATGCAGCTTCTCAAGTGCATAACTCCCAAAAAGGAAACAGGTAACTCAGTAGTACTCATCATAGAGCACACCTTATCATATAGGGTGTGATTGCTCCGACCCGATATACCATCGTGCTATGGTGTATACGGAGGAGTAATGCTGAGAGAGAATCTCATTCTCCTTTATAATAGACCAGGATTTCCGTGCACAAGTATTCTCTTCCCTGATCTCATCATAGGACATAATACTTATAACCTTACTTTGGTTCTCTACTTCCAACTTATATTCTGTGAATACCTCAAAAGGTTCGGACTTATATTTCAACAGGAATATATGACTGAATCTTGAGAGATTATCAGAGAATATAATGAAGTACAAAGAACCAGTCCTGGCATGTGTAGACAGGAGACCTTACATACATCATTATGTATTAGTCCCAAGAGTTTACTAACTCTTTCTCTGTTTCCAATAAACAGGGCTATGGTCATCTAATCTTTGTGACATGACTGGCAAGTTTCATAAGATGTAAATTCAAACTGATTTAAATATGCATCTAAATGTAACTTCAGCTAGTCAGGTCGCATTGATATGACCTAGTCTACAATACCTCAAGAAGAATTTGTTCATTTCTGAACTCTTCCTCTTGTGTGTGTTCAGTATACAAGGAACTGTAGTTTGATTTAGAACGTCAATGCTTTTAGATAACGTGCCTGAACCGATCAACTTTTGATATAGGAAATGTTCAAAACATTATCCAACAATACAAAATTATATCATTTCTTTACTAATAAAGAGACTGATATGATTTTGTATATCAGGTTCGGTATCTAATAGCATTTGTTCAGAATCAATGTATTGGTAATACAGGGTGACAGTGACCAACAGACTTGGCTGCAACACTTGCCCCGTTTTCTGTCTCATGAAACTTATCACCCTTTCTCAGTTTTTCTACCCTTTTGTAGCCTTATGTAACAGATTACATATCTGGGATCCTGATCCGGTATCAAATACCCAGGATGCAGAGGATACTGAGAAACAGTTCTTTGTAATGAACACACCCGAAGGAGATGCATCATATGCACTTTCTTCGTTTGGGCGGCATAGGAATTCTGGTATTCCCTACTTCTTGCTCTGTCTTATAACAATTACAAGTTGGAGTGGGACCAACGTTCCCCAGCTCAGTATAACAAGCGGGTTCGGTCAATACATCCATTTTATTATCTTGATTAAGGCATGCTATGGTCGCTACCAGGAGAGAGAGAGAGAAGAAAACACTCTGCGTGCGCTCTTGCAAGATCAGACTGGTTATATATTTTATCTAATCAGGATGGCTCCCACTGTTTTTATCAAATCTTCCTTCAAACCTTAAAAGGAAAGACTAGCCGGGATTAATTACACTCTACAAGTTCGCCAATCTTTCAGCCAGGCCAGTGTCGGTACTTTGAGGGAGGTTCCCCGTGCTTTCGCACGGACCTAATTACAGTAAACCTCGTTTTCCCAGAGGCGTAACCCCGTTGACACCTACTTGATCGGCTAATTGTAAAGTGCAAAACTCTCCCAGGAGTAACAATTACTCGTAGTGGGTATCGGGATCCAACTATCATATAGAAGGTATGCAATCTCATTGCAAATTTCAACACTTGAAACTCCCGATAAAGGTTTTTACCCCTAGCACCTATGACCAAGTTCTACCCGTCATTTCGTGATTAATTAGACCCACCCACATGACCCTTAACTAAGGTCAACAAAGTCACGCGACTGTCCTAACTAATCACATCATATGCGGTGTAGGAAGACATCACTTAGCTACCGTACACTGTGCCTTGACTATGGTCAACAAACACAGCACGAATACTAAATACTCTACTTCCTAAAATGACGGAGGGTTGCGAATGGTTTTTGTGAAAAAATTTACGCTTTGAACTTGATCTCGTTGAGGAATCAAATGGTTTTTAAATGGAATGTTTTCGAGGCTTTTCTAGTTTTGCTAAAGGGGTCACTCCCGGTGAAGGGATCGTCGGCCCTTTCCTCGTCGAATGAGGTGCGGGATATATCATATATATCACTGTGCAAAGCGAAAAACTATAGAAGCGATCAAAGACAAACCGAGGGTTGTAGCATCTGCCAGTTATTGCTAAAGGAGTCACTCCCGATGAAGGGATCTCGGTCCTTTCCTCATCGAATAAGGTGCAGGATGTTCTATAATGAACACCGCGATGCAAAGCAAGAACTGTAGCAACCTGTTTTTATTTTGAAATTCGATTCCACAACATCAATTAGGTTTATTTTCTTTCATTAATCTCATTAATGAATATCCCATCATTTAAGTCCACCTAAACATCACAGATAAATATAACGTACGCTTATGCCATCCGCATTCGCCTCGATGTCCCGTCTGCACCGTTAGGTTAGGTAACTAACGGCAGAGCGGGGCAGGGCTAGCGCGGGTGTAAAACATAAGCAACGTCTATATAATATATCATATATACTATATACAATATCTGTCACAGAACATCACATGATCACAGATAAATCACAGCAGAAGAAACATATGAAATATTGGATATACTAGGACGTCTGTGTTTTCAATACGAGCCAGTATAAAACACGGATTCCACGGTCGTGATGAATAGCCTATCCCACACCCCTAGACCCCTACGAGAGCGGCAAGCAACCCTACCAATTCTAGGGTTAGGAGACCCGGACTCGACTCCTCGAGATGGTCTCCTACTGGACCCTAGAACTCGGTTACTTGTGCTCCCCTCCTTGGGTCTATCCTAGTGCAGAAAAGTAAATAATATACATCAACGGTGACATCTTCCGCAACCTGGAAGTGCCCCAATAAAATAATATTACATACAAGTTTTTTACATGAATGAAAATGAAAAACACTTATCTCACATAAAAAACCCCCGGCTATTCAAACACGACGATCCAATATAACATATCCAGCAACACATAACATCACATGTCATCAACGTAAGTAAATATGCGCATCCCAATTGTCGTTGACATATAACAATGAAACCGGCGATATCACATATTACACTTACGGTCACAGAAAAGAAAGTGTAAAACTACAACAGTTGGAATCCGCAACCACCTCAGACATCGCATGCCTGACCAAATGAATTCTTTAGACATCGCATGCCTAACAATTATAAACCCCGCATTTTAGTCTCATTATCGAAAACACTTTTCAATATCAAGTCGGGCAATTCAACAAGATTCCCGAAAAACTGATCGAATGCTCGTCGCAAACTTTAGTAGGCGGCCGCACCCCTGATACCGTCGACGAAGTGAACCAAGGCGGAACATCGCTGCCGCGAGCACCCGGATGGATGCTTTCGGCGACGGGGTTCTCCTACAGTCACTTGGTCGGGGCTATGGGGTGAGGCTGTCTATTAAGTTTACCCGGCGAGTATCCGCGTACGCTACGTGATTGCGACGGACTTTTGATCACATCAAAACTCCGTGGCAACCGATCAATTGAGACTAAACTGCTACGTTTATAATATTCATTCCGTTATCATATAACTAGTTATGAATTCCAATTATTGTATCTCATTCCGGATAAATAGAAAATGTTAAACTTTCCGATCGAACAATCGAACACCCAAGTTTTCCCGAAACAGCTCAACACATGAAATAAGTCTAACAACATTCAGTTCGTGCCTCAGTACCAACGGTCCAGCCGTAGAAGGGTCAAGCCAACGCCTCACATGTGGCACGCTGTACTGCCCCAAACCCGAAGGTTCAAAGGGCAGTTCAAGACGGTCACATAATCGAGTTAAGGTTTGTTGTCTTCTAGAGGGTCCATCGCGTTACTTGAACTACTTAGAACGTCGTTAAACTACGGAAAAAATCCAACAATTGGAAATTTCCCGGCAGGGGAAAAAATGGGTATTTATATCCGGTCGAACTTTTTAACATATTCTAAGATTATCCGGAAAAGCACACAGACAGAATTAGACAATCCGATCGATACACCGAGTTCCCAATACAACCCAGAAAATAAAACTCTGGAATAAATATTAAAAGCATCCAGAACACACAAGAAACACCAACAGAAACAACTGAAGAAAACTCACAGCCGGATCATCACAGACGGCCGCGGAACCGCCGCAAAAGGGGGGTCAACGCCGCGGTTCCGCGGTCGTACTGTAGAATTAGGCTGTCGTTTTCTGCAGTTTTTCTTAGAATTTCCTGCACATTTCTCTGCATATTTTTAATTCTAAAAAATCCACAAATTCAGAAAAAGTCCAGAGAGCAATATTAGGGTTTGGGTTTTGATTCGATCGGAGTTCTAATTCCGTCTAGACTTCGCCTAAGGTTCTAGCTAGGCTCTGATACCACTGTAGGGTTCCTAGGCACTCTAATGGAGTCTCACAAGTGATCAAACATGCACAAATCAAATTTTACGGGTGCCTACAAACCCTAATACGGATCGTTAACTAGATATATAGGCGATGCAAGCATGTAAACGATTTAAATGCTAAAGGAAAGTGGCTACAACCTTTGTAAATCCGGTCCACCACCTCCATGGCTCCGCGATGAAGTCTCCTCGCTGTACAAATCGGATCTTGGGCTCTAGCGTCGGCTTCATCGGAGAAAAAGCGGGCTAGGTCATCGACGACGATGCCGAAGATGATCTACGTCGAGGCATCGCTAGATCAAGCTCCAACTTCACCAAGTCAAGAAAACTTGTGAAGGAAACACCCTATACTACTTGGCATGAGGTAGAGGATGAAGAAATAGGATGTGGGTTCACTTTAGAATTGGATTTCTCACTAGTTTTCATCACTTGCCATTGGAACAGGTGGTTTTTGGGTACAGTCCCGATTCACATGGAGGCAATGAGCGATAGGAGGGGATTCGTCTCTCCCGGTATTGGGGGTTGATTATGTGCTATGCTCGACTGGCCATAACAAGAAATCCCTGGCCAGGGTTGCAGTGATATACTGGTAAGAGTTATCAGTAGTTTCACGAATGTCATGGACCTCAAGTCGGCATGACTTATCGTGCTACTGGGGTCTGACGTTTACCACCCCTAGGCGAGATATGCGACATATCAGACGAACAGACCGGACTGTACGGTAAGTGTTACTGGTTGGATTCACAGGCGTGTGAGCGGGCTTGCTCGTCGATCTTCTGATCGCTCAATACCCGGGTGGCCGTTACGTTTAGCAGACCGCTTGCGGCTTGTGGGTGTTTGATATGATCATCATCTGCTGCCGGCGTATTGACGAGTCTTTAGAGTCCTACACAGAGGTTTCCTAGCTCAAGCGAAACGAAATAGGAGCGCATATGAGATATGGGCGGGACCGAGAATAATTCGTGTATGTGATACCGTATTCCATTCTCGCGACGAATGTATCGATTGGTTATATGCGATATAACCTGGTTATCGAATCAAGGATTGATTCGAGAAGCCGATACATTGAATACTAGTCGGTTATATGCGACATGACCGGATCATTGAATCAAGTGTTGATTTAATGATTTAATGCATAATTATATATATTTGATATATTACTTTGCATTAACTAGTATTGGTTCACTTTAAATGGATTTACTCACTTGGTTTGTGAACATTGCATATGTGATATATTTTGTGCACATGATTGTATCATGTTTAATGATACATGCAAGCTAGGGTTAGTGTAAAGAATTAGACCATGGTTAAGTTTATGATTAGGGTTTTCTTTTTATTTATTCTTTTTGTTTATTTTGGAAAAAGGAAATGATAAAGAAAATAGAATGGTGGCTTGATTTGTTTGTAGTTGAAGTTTCTTGAAACTTTGACTAAGTCACCATTCTTGTCTCATCCTTAACCCTAACCATTCAAGTTAACCATGGTCCGTTCTCTACAACTAACCAAGGGTTAGTAAATGATAAGTATTGATTTATTTATCATTTACATGTATAACCGACCGTAGTATAGGAATTTCACTTCCCACTCTGTGTAGGTCATCCAATTACCAGGACATCACACCCTACTACCTTCTTAACAGATCCATCCCATATTCTGATGAAGTCAAACCTATGACTGTCACATCAAAAATAGATGATCTATCTCCGCTATATCTGCTTTAGTCTATAAATAGACATAAGCCACTTGTCTACCAATGCTTCCGCTGCTCCCACTGACTATGACAACCCTCTGGCAGAGTCATACACACGTACGCTTCAAAAGTCAGTTTAGAACGACGCTATACTCTGTAGGGTTCCTAGGCACACAATAGAGGTCTCACAAGGCATCAACCATGCCAATTTCAAATCTTACAAGTGCCGAGAAACCCTAATACGGATCGTTGACTAGAGTTTAGGCGAAATACGAAACTAGTTAACAACTTAACTAAAGGAGAGAGGCTACAACCTTTGTAGATCCGTTTCTCCACTTCCTTAGCTCCACGTAGGCGTCCTCTCGCTGTCCATCTCGAATCCCGGACTCAATCGTCGGCTTCATCGTAGAAATGGGCGGGCTAGGTCGTCGGCTTCGTGCCGAAGATGATCTACGTCGAGGCATCATAAGTTCAAGCTCCAACTTCACCAAGTTGTGAAACTTGTTAAGAAAACACCCTATACTACTTGGCAAGAGGTAGAGGGTGAAGAAATAGGAGGTGGGTTCACTTTAGAATTGGATTTCTCACACTTTAGCTCAAGTTGCCATTAATGGACTTAAGCTTTTTCTTTCAAGATCAAGAAGAAGATGAAGCTAGAATATGATAAGTCTTTAAGAAAATAGAAAAGAAAATAGATAATTATCATATACTAACTATGGTAGAGTGTAGAGAATAGACCATGGTTACTTGGAATGGTTAGGGTTAAGCATGAAGACAAGAATGGTTACAAAGTCAAAGCTTCATGAAGCTTCAACTAGAAACAAAGAAAGCCACCATTCTCTCCAAAATCTTATCCAAATAAATAAATAAATGAATAAGTAAAACCCTAATCATCTACTCAACCATGGTTTTATTCTTTACACTTAACCAATTAAGCATGCATCATCAAACATGATACAAACATGTGCACAAAAGTATATCACATATACATCTTGCACATCAAGTGAGAAAATCCATTTAAAGTGAACCAATACTAGTTAATGCAAAGTAATATATCAAATATATAATTATACATTAAATCATTAAATCAACACTTGATTTAACGATCCGGTCATATCGCATATAACCGACTAGTATCATATGTATCGGCTTATCGAATCAATCCTTGATTCGATATCTAGGTTATATCGAATATAACCAATCGATACATTCATCGCGAGAATGGAATACGGTATCACATACACGCATTATTCTCGGTCCTGCACATATCTCATATGCGCTCCTATTTCGTTTCGCTTGAGCCAGAAAACCTCTGTGTAGGACTCTAAAGACTCGTCAATACGCCGGTAGCAGATGATGATCATATCAAGCACCTACAAGCCGCAAGCGGTCTGCTAAACGTAACAGCCATCCGGGTATTGAGCGATCAGAAGATCGACCAGCTAGCCCGCTCACACTCCTGTGAATCCAACCAGTAACACTTACCATACAGTCCGGTCTGTTCGTCTGATATGTCGCATATCAAGTCTAGGGGTGGTAAACGTCAGACCCCAATAACTGATAAGTCGTACCGATGTGAGGCTCATAACGAGTCGAGAAACTACTGGTAACACTTACCAGCAAATCTCTGATCAGCCCTGGCCAGGGACTTCCCTGTTACGGCCAATCGAGCATAGCGCAACATCAACCCCCAATACCGGGAGAGACGAAACCCCTCCTATCGCTTATTGCCTCCATGTGACTCTGGACTGTGCCCAAAAACCACCGTTTTGCATGCCCTCATGGACATGGTAAGGTGGAGATCAAAGCACAGTGGGAATCACACAAGACTCTATGACGAACTCGGGTCTACAGACTAACCTGCACAAGTGTCACCTGAGAACTGCCATCTGACGTAAGGTATAATACCATCTGGGAGTTCTCGGCGAGTCCGTCTAGTGTATCCAGTCTCCATTGAGCACCCGTATATCATCTCTGATGTCAAACACCAATGGATAAGGGATCATCCATCGCCCATCTCATGGGTCGAGAAGCGTATACGCTAGTCTACTCTGGTATATCGATGCCCCGTCTCGATACACCCACGACTAGGGACCTTGAAGGATGTACCTATGGACTACCATGTCCTCACTAGTATGATCTGCATTATAGTCCAGGTAGTCAAGTACACATCCTAAGGGCTTTACCAACATGTAACTATAAGATAGTTTAAAGAGACAAGTGTACATGTTAAGATAAAGAGCAACCAGATAGCATACTATCATAACGAGCAAGAAAGTCATCTCTATATATGTCCAAGCATCCAATATAATATACATCATCTGTACAATACTGGCCTCTAGGGCATACATACAACTAACAATCTCCCACTTGCACTAGGGCCAGCTGCTGTAGTATCGCATACCGAGCATCCCGAAGAGTCTCTCAAACTGTATCTGGGGAATGGCCTTCGTGAGTGGATCCGCCGTGTTATTCTTCGTGTCAACCCTCCTGACCTCGATCTCCCGGCGATCAACTATCTCCCGGATCAGGTGATACCGCCTCAGAATATGCCTGGATCGCTGATGGGACCTAAGTTCCTTGGCCAAAGCCACCACTCCATTGTTATCGCAATACAAAGGTATTGGATGCTCAATGGATGGAACCACTCCAAGTTCAGTAATGAACTTCTTGATCCAGACAGCCTCTTTAGCAGCATCGTTGGCAGCGATGTATTCAGCCTCCATCATCGAGTCTGCCACGGTTTCCTGCTTGGAACTCTTCCAGCTAACCGCCCCTCCGTAAAGGGTAAAGACAAATCTCGACTGTGACTTAGAGTCGTCCTTATCACTCTGGAAGCTTGAATCGGTAAAGGACTCCACTTGGAGTTCTCCGTTACCATACACCAAGAGCATCTCTTTAGTCCTTCGCAAGTACTTGAGAATGCTCTTCACAGCTGTCCAGTGACTCTCTCCAGGATCAGCTTGATACCTGCTCACTATACTTAGTGAGTATGCTACATCGGGTCTGGTACATAGCATCGCGTACATGATAGAGCCTACAGCCAAAGCATAGGGTATCCCTTGCATGCGAGCTCTCTCCAAATCAGTCTTGGGAGACATCTCTTTGGAGAGAGTGACTCCAGAGATCGTGGGCAAGTTCCCACGCTTGGATTCTTCCATACTAAACCTCTTTAGTATGGTGTCAATGTACCTGGATTGGGACAATCCCAATATCCGTTTGGATCTATCTCTATAGATCCTGATTCCCAATATGCAGGAGGCATCACCAAGATCTTTCATTGAGAATCTTTGTGATAAGAAGAGCTTGACCGATTGCAGCATAGGAATATCATTTCCTATCAAGAGTATGTCGTCCACATACAATACGAGGAAGACCACCTTACTCTCTGCTACCTTCTTGTAAATACAAGGTTCATCTGGATTTTTGACGAAATCAAACTCTTTGATAACGACGTCAAAACAGATGTTCCAACTCCGCGATGCTTGCTTTAATCCATAAATGGATTTAAGCAGCTTGCACACCTTCCCGCTGCTCCCACTGTCTACGAAGCCCTCTGGCTGAGTCATGTACACGCACTCTTCTAAATCACCGTTTAGAAAGGTGGTCTTAACATCCATTTGCCAGATTTCGTAATCATGATATGCAGCGATGGCAAGCATGATCCGGATGGATTTAAGCATAGCCACTGGAGAAAAGGTTTCGTCATAGTCCACACCTGGTCTTTGACGAAATCCTTTTGCTACAAGTCTAGCTTTGAAAGTCTCCACTTTCCAATCTACACCAAGTTTTTTCTTGAAGATCCACTTGCTCCCGATGGGTTTTACCCCTTCAGGAGCAACATCCAAAGTCCATACTTTGTTGGTGTACATGGATTCCGTCTCGGACCGCATAGCATCCAGCCATTTCACTGAGTCCCTACTCGTGATGGCCTGCTCGAAGCTAGTTGGGTCATCATCCTCCATGATGCAATCCTCGCTCCCACCATCCATGAGAAAACCGTAGTATCTCTCAGGTTGGCGAGGAACCCTACTAGATCGGCGGAGTGGCTGAGGTTCATTGGGAGCTACTAAATCCTCTGGTTCCACTAAATCTTCTGTTGTGTTTTGTTCAGCTGGAACCTCTTCCAGTTCTACCTCAGAGCCACTAATCTCTTTTGCAAGAAATTCCTTTTCGAAAAAGGTGGCATGTTGAGCAACAAATACTCTTGTTTCCTCACTGTGGTAGAAGATATACCCTCGCGAATGTTTGGGATATCCAACAAATTTACACAAAACAGACCTTGCCTCGAGTTTGTCCGGTTTTTGTCTTTTGACATAGGCCGGGCAACCCCATATCTTAATAAAATTAAGATATGGTCTCTTCCCTTCCCATATCTCATATGGTGTGGTAGGCACAGATTTGGTGGGAACCCTATTCAGTAGGTATGCTGCTGTTTCCAGTGCATATCCCCAGAAGGAAACAGGTAACTCAGCTACACTCATCATAGAGCGCACCATATCCAATAGGGTGCGGTTCCTCCGTTCTGATACACCGTTGTGCTGTGGGGTATATGGAGGAGTTAGCTGAGAGAGAATCCCATTCTCTTTTAGGAAGTCCAGGAATTCAATGCTCAAGTATTCACCTCCTCGATCAGATCGTAGGATTTTAATACTTTTTCCGGTTTGGTTCTCGACTTCTTGTTTATATTCTCTAAATTTCTCAAAAGCTTCTGATTTGTGTTTCATCAGGAACACATATCCGAATCTAGAGAGATTTTCAGTGAATGTAATGAAGTACGAAGAACCATCCCTGGCATGTGTAGACATGGGACCGCATACATCACTATGTATCAGTCCCAAGAGTTCGGTAACTCTTTCTCCGTGTCCCGTAAATGGAGTTTTGGTCATCTTGCCTTTGAGACATGACTGGTAAGTGTCATAAGATGAAAATTCAAACCGATTTAAATATCCATCCTTATGCAACTTTGCCAGTCGTGTCGCATTGATGTGACCCAGTCTACAATGCCATAAGAAGGATTCGTTCAGTTCAGAACTCTTCCTTTTGTGTGTGTTTGTTATGCTCAGAACTGTTGATTGATTTAGAACATAAATGCCATTGCACAACGTGCCTGATCCAACCAACTTTTGGTTACGGAAAATGTTCATAACATTGTCCTGTAATACAAAATTATATCCCTCTTTACTCAATAAAGAAACCGATATAATGTTGCATATCAGGTTCGGCATGTAATAGCATTCGTTCAGAACCAATGTATTACCAGTTGGTAATACAAGGTGATATTCCCCGACAGTCTTAGCTGCAACAATTGCACCATTTCCAACTCTAATGTCTTTATCACCTTCTCCAAGTTCTCTACCTTTCTTAAGCCCATGTAACTGATTACATATATGGGATCCTGACCCGGTATCTAATACCCAGGACGTAGAGCAAATGGAGAAAAAGTTCTCTGTAACGAACACACCCGAAGAAAATGCATCAACATATACTTTCTTCATTCGGGTGGCATGGGAATCCTGGTATTCCCCTATATCCTGTTCAGTCCTATAACTCTTATAGGAAAGAACAGAACCAACGTTCCCCGGCACAGTATAACATGCGGGTTCGGTCAATACATCCATATTATTATCTTTATTAGGGCATGAAATGGTCGCTACCTGGAGATAGAGAGAAGAAAACACTTTAGCGTATGCTCTTGCAAGATCAGATTGGTTTTTATCTTATCTAATCAGGATGGCTCCCACTGGTTTTTATCAAATCTTCCTTCAAACCTTAAAAGGAAAGACTAGCCGGGATTAATTACAAACTACAGGTTCGCCAATCTTTCAGCCAGGCCAGTGTCGGTACTTTGAGGGTGGTCCCCCGTGCTTTCGCACGAACCTAATTAATGTAAACCTCGTTTTCCCAGAGGCGTAACCCCGTTGACACCTTTCTAGACACCTACTTGATCGGCTAATTGTAATGTGTAAAACTCTCCCAGGAGTAACTCTTACTCGCAGTGGGTATCGGGATCCAACTATCTCATAGAAGGTATGCAATCTCATTGCAAATTTCAACACTTGAAATTCCCGATAATATTTTGCCCCTAGCAGCTATATGACCTTAACATAATCAACAAATCATAAGTGCTAGTCAAGTTCAACCCGTCATTTCTCGATTGAATTAAACCCACCCGCACGACCCTTAACATAGTCCACAAAGTCGCACGACTACCCTAATCCAATCGCATCATATGCTTATGCAGAGAAGCACTAATTAGCTACCGCACACTACGCCTTAACATAGTCAACAAACGTAGCACGAATACTAACTAGTACTTATCTGAAATGACGGAGGGCTACGACAGGTTTTTCTGAAAACCTATTGCGTAATGAACTTGATTTCGTTGTAGAATCAAATGAAGTTTTGAAATGGAATGATTTTGAGGCTTTTCTAGTTTTGCTAAAGGGGTCACTCCCTGTGAAGGGATCATCGGCCCTTTCCTCGTCGAATGAGGTGCGGGACATATCATATATATCACTGTGCAAAGCAGAAACTATAGAAGCAATCAAAAGTCAAACCGAGTGTGTAGCATCTGCCAGTTATTGCTAAAGGAGTCACTCCCGGTGAAGGGATCTCGGTCCTTTCCTCATCGAATAAGGTGCAGGGTATATCATATATACCGCTATGCAAAGCAAGAACTGTAGCTACCTGTTTTGTTTAAAATTTGATTCTACAACATCTTAGGTTTCTTTTCTTTCATTAATCACATTAATGAAGTCCCATCATTTAAGTCACCTAAACATCACAGATAAATACGACGTACACTTATGCCATCCGCATTCGCCTCGATGTCCCCTCGTGCACCGTTAGGTTAGGTAACTAACGACAGAGCAGGGCAGGGCTAGCGCGGGTGTAAAACATAAGTAACGTCTATATAATATATCATATATACTATATACTGTATCTATCACAGAACATCACATGATCACATCACAGATATCGCAGCAGAAGAAACATATGAAACATTGGATATACTAGGACGTCCGTGTTTTCAATACGAGCCAGTATAAAACACGGATTCCACGGTCGTGATGAATAGCCAATCCCACACCCTTAGACCCCTACGAGAGCGGCAAGCAACCCTACCAATTCTAGGGTTAGGAGACCCGGTCTCGACTCCTCGAGATGGTCTCCCACTGGACCCTAGAACCCGATTACTTGTGCTCCCCTCCTTGGGTCTATCCTAGTGCAGAAAAGTAAATAATATACAAAAGGTGACAGCTTCCGCAACCTGGAAGTGGCCCAAATAAAAGAATATTACATACAAGTTTTTACATGAATGAAAATGAAAAACACTCATCTCACATAAAAACCCCCGGCTATTCAAACACGACGATCCAATATAATATATCCAGCAACACATAACATCACATGTCATCATCGTAAGTAAATATGCGCATCCCAATTGTCGTTGACATATAGCAACGAAACTGGCGATATCACATATTACACTTACGGTCACAGAAAAGAAAGTGTAAAACTACAACAGTTGGAATCCGCAACCTCCTTAGACATCGCATGCCTAATCAAATGAAATACTTAGACATCACATGCCTAACAATTATAAACCCCGCATTTTAGTCCCATTATCGAAAACTCTTTTCAATATCATGTGAGACTAAACCGCTAGATTTATAACATTCATTCAGTTATCTCATAACTGTTTGTGAATTCCAATTATTGTATCCCATTCCGGATAAATAGAAAATATTAAACTTTCCGATCGAACATTCGAACACCCAAGTTTTCCCGAGACCGTTCAACACATGAAATAAGTTCAAAGACATTCACTTCATGCCTCAGTACCAACGGTCCAGCCGCAGAAGGGTCAAGCCAACGCCTCACATGTGGCACGCCGTACTGTCCCAAACCCGAAGGTTCAAAGGGCAGTTCAAGACGGTCACATAATCGAGTTAAGGTTTGTTGTCTTTTAGAGGGACCATCGCGTTACTTGCACTACTTAGAACGTCATTAAACTACGGAAAAGTCCAACAATTGGAAATTTCCGGTCAGGGGAAAGATTGGGTATTTACATCCGGTCGAACTTTTTAACATATTCTAAAATTATCCGGAAACCACATTGACGACGTTTGAAATTACCGGTCGAAACATCGAAGCTCTAAAACACCTCAGAAAACTCAACTCTTTAGTACATATTAAAAATTCCCAGAAAACTCAGCTGCTGAAATGATGAATTACTGTGCAAATATTACAGGAAGATCCTATTAGTTGGCCGCGGAACCGCCGCAGAAGCCAAGCTTCAGCCGCGGTTCCGCCGTACCTTTGACTGTTCATGAGGTAAATTTTGCACCGTAGTTCTTAGAATTCCCTGCTGAATTTTTTAAGCATTTTTAATCTAGAAAAATCCCAGTTTTTGGAAAAAGTCCAGAGAGCATGATGTGTTAGGGTTTCGATGTGTATTCGGGTTTCAAACGTCGTCTAGACTTCGCCTAAGGCTCTAGCTAGGCTCGGATACCACTGTAAGGTTCCTAGGCACACAATAGAGGTCTCACAAGGCATCAACCATGCCAATTTCAAATCTTACAAGTGCCGACAAACCCTAATACGGATCGTTGACTAGAGTTTAGGCGAAATACGAAACTAGTTAACAACTTAACTAAAGGAGAGAGGCTACAACCTTTGTAGATCCGTTTCTCCACTTCCTTAGCTCCACGTAGGCGTCCTCTCGCTGTCCATCTCGAATCCCGGACTCAATCGTCGGCTTCATCGTAGAAATGGGCGGGCTAGGTCGTCGGCTTCGTGCCGAAGATGATCTACGTCGAGGCATCATAAGTTCAAGCTCCAACTTCACCAAGTTGTGAAACTTGTGAAGAAAACACCCTATACTACTTGGCAAGAGGTAGAGGGTGAAGAAATAGGAGGTGGGTTCACTTTAGAATTGGATTTCTCACACTTTAGCTCAAGTTGCCATTAATGGACTTAAGCTTTTTCTTTGAAGATCAAGAAGAAGATGAAGGTAGAATATGATAAGTCTTAAAGAAAATAGAAAAGAAAATAGATACTTATCATATACTAACTATGGTAGAGTGTAGAGAATAGACCATGGTTACTTGGAATGGTTAGGGTTAAGCATGAAGACAAGAATGGTTACAAACTCAAAGTTTCATGAAGCTTCAACTAGAAACAAAGAAAGCCACCATTCTCTCCAAAATCTTTTCCAAATAAATGAATAAATAAATAAATGAATAAGCAAAACCCTAATCATCTACTCAACCATAGTTTGATTCTTTACACTTAACCAATTAAGCATGCATCATCAAACATGATACAAACATGTGCACAAAAGTATATCACATATACATCTTGCACATCAAGTGAGAAAATCCATTTAAAGTGAACCAATACTAGTTAATGCAAAGTAATATATCAAATATATAATTATACATTAAATCATTAAATCAACACTTGATTTAACGATCCGGTCATATCGCATATAACCGACTAGTATCATATGTATCGGCTTATCGAATCAATCCTTGATTCGATATCTAGGTTATATCGAATATAACCAATCGATACATTCATCGCGAGAATGGAATACGGTATCACATACACGCATTATTCTCGGTCTTGCACGTATCTCATATGCGCTCCTATTTCGTTTCGCTTGAGCCAGGAAACCTCTGTGTAGGACTCTAAAGACTCGTCAATACGCCGGTAGCAGATGATGATCATATCAAGCACCTACAAGCCGCAAGCGGTCTGCTAAACGTAACGGCCATCCGGGTATTGAGCGATCAGAAGATCGACGAGCTAGCCCGCTCACACTCCTGTGAATCCAACCAGTAACACTTACCGTACAGTTCGGTCTGTTCGTCTGATATGTCGCATATCAAGTCTAGGGGTGGTAAACGTCAGACCCCAATAACCGATAAGTCGTGCCGATGTGAGGCTCATAACGGGTCGAGAAACTACTGGTAACACTTACCAGCAAATCTCTGATCAGCCCTGGCCAGGGACTTCCCTGTTACGGCCGATCGAGCACAGCGCAACATCAATCCCCAATAACGGGAGAGATGAAACCCCTCCTATCGCTCATTGCTTCCATGTGACTCGGGACTGTGCCCAAAAACCACCGTTTTGCACGCCCTCATGGACGTGGTAAGGTGGAGATTAAAGCACAGTGGGAATCACACAAGACTCTATGACGATCTCGGGTCTACAGACTAACCTGCACAAGTGTCACCTGAGAACTGCAATCTGACGTGAGGTATAATACCATCTGGGAGTTCTCGGCTAGTCCGTCCAGTGTACCCAGTCTCCACTGAGCACCCGTATATCATCTCTGATGTCAAACACCAATGGATAAGTGATCATCCATCGCCCATCTCATGGGTCGAGAAGCGTATACGCTAGTCTACTCTGGTATATCGATGCCCCGTCTCGATACACCCACAACTAGGGACCTTGAAGGATGTACCTATGGACTACCATGTCCTCACTAGTATGATCTACATCATAGTCCAGGTAGTCAAGTACACATCCTAAGGGCTTTACCAACATGTAACTATAAGACAGTTTAAAGAGACAAGTGTACATGTTAAGATAAAGAGCAACCAGATAGCATAGTATCATATCGAGCAAGAAAGTCATCTCTATATATGTCCAAGAATCCAATATAATATACATCATCTGTACAATACTGGCCTCTAGGGCATACATACAACTAACATACTCATCCTACTGCCGGGTCTCACAGTCTGGAACAACAACAATGGCAAGTCTGGGTAAACAAGAACCTCCCTGCCACCGTCCTTGAGCATACCGAAGTACCTCTCGGGTGCCTGAGGTTACCCACTTTATCTGCGGACCGGGCAATGGAATGTCAAACCAGATTGAATCTTTAGGTTCTTTATCAAATCTTCAGTAATCGTTTGCGGTTCTGGAATCACTTCTAGTTCTACCATACTCCCAGTACTGTTTTCTGAAAAAATCCATTTTTATTTAAAACTGTGGTGAGTCAAGAAAAATATCACTATTGATCTTCCAGATGGTAGAATGTCAACCCTCGTCATAGCCTGGGTCAACCCACAAACGGTCATTACAGAAACGTGCCTTGAGTTATCCGGAGTCTGGTTTTAAGCATAAGCCGGACAACTCCCCGTACCTTAACAATGTCAAGATATGAACTGTTCTATATCCAATATAGAAACAGAGGCACTGATTTAATTGAACCAGATTCAAATCAAGCAGCAATCTCCGGTGCATGTCAACTAAATGGAAGGAGGCCGATCAGCGTTACTCAACTTAGGAGTGCTTCCAATTATGAGTAACCTGAAAGAGAAGCAAGTTCTCTTAATCATTACTATCAACTGAATACCATCCACAAGTATCTACATCTTCGATCACCTTGAAGAATCCCGATACTTGCAACATTTGGTTCTCTACTTTACTCTTATACCTATAACTTCTCAAAACTTAGACCCTGTGTTTCTACGAAACACCTGTCTAAAAACTAGAGAAGTCATAAGTAAACCGAATATACTACGAGGACCAACCCCTCTTTCCTAATGGACACTGGACAACATACAAGACTCTGTATAAGTCCCCTGAGTCCAATAACTCATTGGATGTATGTCGTAAGTTGAAAACTGTGCTATGGTTATGAAGAATTACACCACTGTTTAATGCTCCTTACCTAACCATCAACTGATATAGGTAAATGTCATCGACATAATTTCAAAAAAGGTATATCTCACTCTATAAAAATAGACGTACAGATATATCAATTTGAAATTGGTGCATTAAAACGGATATTCAAAACCAAATATTTGCCGTCCGGCAAACAACCCAGGTGATTTCCTCAAATATCACCAATTACAACGAATTACGATATAATGCGGATAATAACCTAATTCCCAATAACTTACTCCCACTCATCATCTGTAAAACCATACAGATGTGAGAATCATACCTGGTAAATACATACCCTGGAGCAAGTGTCTAATTGGGAAATCAGTTTTCTTTTAACAGTACACAGTGAAACTGAAACATTGAAATGTTTCGTAGGGGTATCCTGGTTTTCCTAGTATTGCCTCTTCCATTATCCAGATTCACAACTGTAACCGTATATTTCTTTGCCACCTCTCCAAATCCCTTTATCTGTCTTTAGTCGTTACCTTCTGTACACCCTCTTAGGCCAAATGGTTTTCTTCCTTCCCTACCGTTCGGCACCAGCCTATGGTTTGGAAGAAGACTATCTAATAAGCATAATGGGTGTACTGTCCTAATCCTAGGAACACTCGCAATGCGAGAGAAGGTGAAGATAAAAGACAACCGAATAAACCTTATTCCTATTTCTCCTGAACCAGAATCCATCCCCGAACTGGAACAAGTTCCTTTCGAGTTCGTATATAACCATACGATGGAATATCCAATAAACTGTGGATCTTCGTAGTGATACGGAGTGTTCTGGAGAAATACAAAGGTGAAGTGGGATTGGTAATGAAATACTTGGTTTGGTCGTGAATATCAGTCGCAATTTACTTTGCCCTCCTTCTAATCCTTTTATTTGTCTTTACATAATACCTTCTGTACACCATCGTTAGGCTAATTGGTTTTCTTCATTCCCTGCCGGTCGGCACCAGCCTAAGGTTTGGAAGAAGACTATCCAATTTGCGTAATAGGTGTACTATCCCCAAATCTAAGGGGTGCTTGCAACCTGAGAGAAGGTAAAAGGAAAAGACAACTGAATAGTCCTGTTCGTTTTCTCCAGAACCAGAAACCATCCTCGAATTAATTCCTTCGAGTTCGTATATAACCATACGATAGTTTTATCCAATGGAAGTGGACGTTCGTAGTAATACGGGGTGTTCTGGAGAAAAGGGTAAAAGTAGGAGTGACAATGAGGTATGTGACTCTGACTATCCAAAAGCCAGTCTTATAAGAAGGTTTGGTTAATTTGGTCACTGAGTCATAATCTAGGGTCGGGTCATGGTCGCGGCCAAAGAGAGAGAGAAAAGAAACACTCAGCGTGCACTCTAACCTAGATCAGAATGGTTACCAATTTATCTAATCTGGAAACCTCCCACTGTAACGTCAAATTCTCCTCCAAACCTGAAAGAAGAATTAGTCGGGATCACCCGAGGAGTAAACCAACTCATCAGTGGGAATCAGGATCCAACTATCATCGCATGATAACATGATGGAATCCGCTCACGTTATCACACTCCAGAAGGTATGCACATATCTGGCAAGTTTCAGTTTCTTTAGAAACCCCCGATGTGATTTTTGCCCCATGCTCTTATGACCTTGACTTTGGCCAACATATCATAAGTCACATGTCAAGTTCTACCTTTCATTCTCCAGGTTAATTTGAACCCACCCGTACATACCCTTGACTTTGGCCAAAATAGTAGTACGACTGTCCCAAACCAACGCATCTATCTATGCTGCATATGAATACCCAATAGCTACCAATCACTGTGCCATGACTTTGGCCAACATACACAGCTTGAATACTATTGACTATCCATATGAAACGACGGAGGGATACGAATGGTTTCTGGAGAAAACCTTTAACGTAATGAACTTGATATCGTTGAAGGAACCGGATAGCTTTATAAAAATATAGTAACGAAAACCTTTGCTAAAGAGGTCATTCCCGGTGAAGAGATCTCGGCTCTTTCCCCGAAGAATGAGGTGCAGGATATTCCAACTGAATACCACGATGCAAAGCAAAAATAATCGGCTATAGTGAAGTTATTGCCCTGAAGCAAACTTCTGTCCAAGGGGTCACTCCCGGTGAAGTGATCTCGGCCCTTGCCTCGTCGACTGAGGCGCTGGATATTCATAACCGAATACCACTGTGCAAAACAAAAGAGAACGCCCTTGCAATAACAGCTTTTTGAAAAATTGTTCCAACAACATCAGATTAGGTTTGTTTAGCTTGGATTGATCCGAATCAATGCAGTCCCATCAATTGATCACACCAATAATGAACGAAAACAATGATGTACTTATATGCCATCCGCATGCGCCACTAGGTCCCGTCATTACCTGTTAGGTTAGTTAACTAACGACAGAGCGGGGATTGGACTAGCGCGGATGCAAAACATATACAACATCTACTATTATGTATATCAGTATATAATATTTCGCTCAAGGCGTGATAAAATGCAACATCACAGAAATGTACAACATCACAGAACAATACAGATATCTGGGATCCCCGGGTTTCATAAAGCCGCTAATGAAACCCGACGTTCCCCTGGTCGTGTGGATAGCCTGTGCAATGAAATCCTAGACCCCTACGGGCGCGGCAAGTTACCCGCCAAAACCTGAAGCGAGGCAGCCCCCTTGAGCAACGTGAATGGACCACCCAGCACTTCACGGAATCCGGTAACTTGGGCACCCCTCCTGGGTCAACCTGTTCCCCCTACGAGTGCGGCGAATAACCCGCCAATTCTAGAGTAAAGCCCCCTCCATCTCAATGCCATGAGATGCGGGCTTGTTTCCCTCTAGAACCCGGCTATCCGTGCACCCCTCCATGGGGTAATCCTAGTACAGAAAGTAAAATATACATACAACGGGTATATCGAACTCGACCCGGTCGTGCCCCAAAAGAATGATACAAACAGGCAGTGACGGCAGTCCAAATGTCGGACGCTCGCCCCGCAACATCGAATGTACATATAAAACAAAACTGTACTAACATTGCATCCAGGCTATCCCCCACGACCAATCCGCAATCATCACAGCACAACACAGAACATCAACGTGAATGTCACGTTCGCAAATCCGTCTAATCGGGCTATAGCAGTTAGACAGGATTTACCGATCAAATGACATTCACGGTCGCAGATATAATGTAAATACTGTGAACTAATGTGTTTAAAATTTTCGATCGATCAAATTTACCCAAGTGGGCCCCAAGCACTACTGTAGCACTCACAGAAAATGTGGGCCCAAAAAGAATGTTCCCAAAACCCTATTTTCAAGTCAGGAGGCCTCTGTAAAAAATTGGTGCATTGAACAGTAAATATGGCGGCAGAACCGCGGCCCAAGCATGGGTTTCGCCACGGTTCCGCGTTGGGATGATGACGTCACATGACCAAAATTTTACAGAGTGCTCAGAATTCCCTGTACATGTCTCTGCAACAACATGAAAAATTTTTCGAGCCCGAAAAATTTCGACAAAGAACCGATGCACTGAAAAATACGGTTTTGGAATATTTGTTCGATCGAAGATTTAAACATACAAGTGCAAGCTAGACTAGGTTAATGGCGTGGCTCTGATACCAGTGTAAGTGCACGGTGGCGCCCCGACCGTCTTTCCGAGGCCAAAATGCGGAAGCGATAATTTACTTTAACTTTTGTAACCGGCACCACCGCGCACAAAAATCCCGGATCGGGCCATTAAACTAATTCTATCTAGCTAAAGAACGGGTAGAGAGATATACCGAGCGATCCGTGTCCTTCGGTCTTCTCGTCGTCGTCCCGATCTCCCCGCGGAATCTCCAGTCTTCATCTCCTCACCGGAAGGGCAGCACATCGCCGGCTTCTTTTATGGGCTCCCACCTCTGGACCGAGGCAACTCGGGCACGAAGTTGGCGAGTCGACGTGCCCAAGGTTTGCTGTAGAATAAGTGTAGTGCTATGTCTCATTGGGGTTTCAAGATGTTTCCATATGGTAGAGGAAAAGAGATATCAACTTTGGTGGTGGCTAATGAGTTTTTAGCAAGCAAAGGAGATCAAAAACCCCACTCTCAAAATTGGGACAACCCCTCCCCTAATGTGGCCGGCCTTGCATGATGAGAATGAGAGGAGAGTGTGAATGAGGTGAGCCAATAATCGAAGAGAGAGAAAAGGGTTATCATGAGAAAAGAAATGATCACAAGTAAAAACCCACACTCCGTCAACCAATCATAACTACAAAGGTCAAGCCATGATGAAGTCAAGAAGTCAATGTGATGGTGGAACTATCATGACACAACAATATGCAAAGACCACCCTCCAAAATGCTTATTTGCACAAATGCAAATAAGCTCTCCTCCACCAACTTTCAGCCAATGAAAGATACAAAGAAATATGGCCGAAACGGAAAGCAAACTGGCAATTCCAAAAACTGATCCCGTAATAAATTACAGGAAAACCCCGCTACTGTATATACATACCTGCATTTGTATTCCGACCGAATACAAATGCAATGAGATAAAATCTACACTGTACTATACTAGGATCCGGCTTAAACCAAAGCCCGCTAGTATAAACCGTCCGATCGTGATCCGTCCAATATCGCACGTATCTGATCGAACCCTGCCATATCTCCATACGGCCTCTACAGCGTTTCGCCTGAAACTTGAGAAACTGGTCTGTGGGGGACTCTAAAGACTCGTCAACATCTTGGTTGTGGATTTAACAACTAGCACGTCAGAGGTATTAGCTTATACGTAACGGGATACCAGGTATTGACCAAAAGGGACGTCGATGAGCGAACTCATCCTGACACCCTACTGAGCCTATCGGTGATAATATCCGTACAGTCCGGTCCATTCGTTTATGAGCATCGCATGGCGGGCCTAGGGGTTGGTAAAAGTCAGACCCCCAAAAGCGGTACAAGTCGTGTCGGAGTGTACTGGCTCTCCTACCAGTAAATCTCCTGCCTTGGCCAAGGACTTTTCATGTACTGGCTCTCCTAGACACGGCGCGACCTCACCCCCAATACCGGGAGTGACGAACCGCTGAAGATCCGCTCACTGCCTCCATGTGGCTCGGGATTGTACCCAACTAAAACCTGTTTGCACGTCTCTTTTGAGCGTGGTAGGGTAGTAATCAAAGTACAGTGGGAACTCACACGAGACAAATGACGATCCTCAGGTCGATGAACTAAGCTGTACATATGTCACCAGGGAACTGCTATCTGACGTCTGGTATAAGTCCAACTAGCATGTTCCCGGCGAGTCCTGTCCGGTGTACTCATAACCCAATGAGCACCTGTATACATCTTAGGTGAACCAACTGACACCAGTGGCTTATGAGACCGGCCACCGCCCCTCGTCGGGGTCTCGACTGTATACACTAGTCTACTCCGGGTATCGATGCCCTGTCTCGAAACTCCCACGACTAGGGACCTTTTAAGGATGTGCTTATAGACTACCAGCTCCCACGTATATGATCGCCCTCATACTGCTGCCAGTCAAGCAAGAATCCTAGAGGCTCTATCAACGTGTAATAGCGACCTGTAAGGTCACCTAAAGCAGTACCCGATGATAAAGATAAACCAGATAGCATACTATCATCTTGAGTAAGACTGTCCTACCGGGATAGGTCCTCTCTCAATCATTGCAATCACGTGCCTGTGATCCAATAATTGACTCTGAGGGCATTATCTCCAACACACCTAACTATTTAAAACCTAAAATTTCAAAGGAAAGAAAAGAAAATCATTAGAATACAAAAGAAAATAGAAAAAGGGGAGAAGAGAAGAAGAACTAGTGTTAAGGATTTCCATCATCAAGCTAGGAGCTAAGGACATGGATTTCTTCAAGGGAGCCTTTCAATTATCCTTTGTAGGTATAATCATTAAACACTGTAGGAATCTAGTTCTGAAAACTTAAATTGAAGAAATCGGATATCAGAAAATTGGTATTTTTAGGAAACATAGGCTCTGTGAAGATCTGCTACAACCTAGATTATAACTGACTTCACCAAACAGTACCTTAATCTTATACAACAGGCCTAGAATTAACCATAGGACAACTAACCAAGGGGCTCGGATTTTGGCCGGCGACATTCTTGAAAAATCCGGCGTCGCCGGATTTCTTAGGGATTTGGGTATTGTGGGTTTTAGGGTAAGTCTCTGTATAGATATTAGGATATTTGGTATTTTTTGATTAAGTTAAATTTTCAGTATGGGAAATCTGGGAGTTAATATCTGAAATGGGGTTAAAACGTTTAAAACACGACACAGACGTTTCGTAAAGCGATTCTGTTTTCTGTTACGAACAGCGATCAAGTTAAACTCAGTTAGTATAAGAGTGAGATAGTTTAAAATAGTCGTGCGTAGTATAGTTAGAACGTAAAACTCGTATTTTCATATTTCGCCGTATAAAAGTTAGCCGTTTCTTATTCAAGTTAATGTCGATATTAGATTCGAGTGCGGGAACTTCGGAAGACGCAAGTAAAGGGAAGGGATTAGCAATTTCTGAGTAGATTACGATGTTTTCCGGTGAGTAGACTAAACATATACCAGGGGATTTTCTGTGGATGGCGTGATACGCCCGCAGTTAAGTTTAAATAAAAATAGGCTTTTTTATGTTAAATTGATCATATGCATCCATATAGATATATATATACATCACCATGTTAGAACACTGCACAGTTATCGACGAGTTACGCCGCACATATACCTATCTACATGTTTACACTACACATCGTCGATATTAACATGTCACTTACACACTTAGTATTTATCATGTTAAATATGATTCCTATCATACCTAAACATCAATACTATTAGTACTTTGCACAAATGACATTATGTTTCATATTCAAGTGTTAGAAGTTGATATAAGTGGCATTTGTATTTTTGAGAAATTGTGGTTTTAAATTTTCATATACTATTGCCTAAAATCAGTGATTCTTCATATTGATGTGAGATGTCCACCATGAGATGTTTTTTTATGATTTGGTTTTATTTCGAACCGAGTTGGGGGTCATATAGTTGCGGATTTACAAGTTATCTAGACTGAGTCGGGGGGCATATAGTTGGATACAAGGTGGACTCGGTCGAGGCCGAGGAGCAGGATAGCCGCATTTTAGGCGGGGAGCCTAACAAGAACACTCGATACCGGAGACAGTTGTGAACACGGTGTATATCTAGATGATACCGACAAGTGTTATTGAGTAACAGGATCGTTCGGGGAACGATGCTTGATGAAACACCGAAGATTTTTTGTCGATGTTAGACACGGAAAAATGAACCTGATTTGGAAAATATTAATTATGAGATTTCAGTTTGATTTATACATTGAGTATTACATATTCATTCTTCTACCTCTTATCATGCATCACATTCACTGTTGTTGATAGTAGTTCTAGTTCGTCATACTTACATTATCAGCCGTTATATGTTAGTTTTATTCACTGAGTTGGCAACTCACTCCCGTTGTGCCATAGTTTCTTGCAGGAGTCGTGTGAACACATAGCAGCAGTGTAGATCCCTTCGTCAGCTTTACCGCTCTTTTTGCTATGTGGGTTACAAATGTAGTAACCTCCTATTTTGGATATGTATATTTTTGGATCTAGTATTACTCTATCAGACCATGTATATTGACTTAGAACAAAACATTTTGTTTATTATTTAGACCGAATGATATCGTTAGTTATGTTAATTTATGTTGTTTTAAATCTTGCATGAAATTCTTCAACTTGAGTGCTGTACTATTTTTGCATATTAATTTCCGATGTTTGGCAGTGTTGCTCCCAACATGGGATGTAAACTTATTTCACAACATAAATTAGTTTTCTAGTAATAAAATAAAAGATAGGCACTGTCAAAAGTTTAACATCAGTTGTTATATTTCCAGCATTTAAAAACCTTTCAACATGCTAATTCATTCTTTTACTTAAATATTGAAAAATTCAAAATTTTCGCAAAAAGGGTTTTTGATCTTGGTTTTGGCTTACTCAGATTGTGCCAATATCCTTAAATATCGTACAATCTAAGTGCCAGTCACATCCAAACTTGGGTCGTGACAAAGTTGGTATCAGAGCTTATGATTAACCTTATGGAATCGAGTAGAGATGTGGAATAAGTGAACATAAGTTTCGTTACGTAGGATGACCTATGGTTGATGGAGTAGGTGATTTAGGATGAGTAGAGTATCGTACATATGTTCCACGGCATATTTACGCTATGATACTCAGCCTGAGTAACCTTAGGATATATCTAGTTTAATCCTTCCTTTGACTTCTTATTATTGCTGCTCCTTTTCGTGCACCATATCAACTCTCGTTTTCTGCTCCGGTTGCTATGGCTACGCGAGCTAGGCGTGCCGCTGCCAGGGACGCAGTTAGGGAGAATCCCCCTGTAACTGCGACTGACGCACCGGACATTCCGGCGGTGGATGAGCATGTCGATCCTCCTCCCCAAGATAGATTGACTAGGATAGAGGAGGGCATGCTGGGCCTACAGCATATGGTGGGACAGTTTCAGAGGCCACCCTTGTTTAGAGGCATGATCAGACGCCGACGATGGTGAAAACCAAAGAACAACCTATACAGACAGTTGCACTGGCAGGACCGAGAGTGATGAAGGTATCTCTTCCAGAGTTCATGAGGTTGAGACCTCCGGTGTTTACCGGGACCGACGCAGCAGAGGATCCTCAGTCCTTTCTAGACAGGATGGCCAGGATTGGTAGGTCATTACGATGTGCTGATGCGAGATCAGTGGAGCTGACCAGTTTCCGACTAGAGGGGTTGCACAGACTTGGTGTGAGTCGATGGAGAGAGGGCGAGCTGCGGGTCTTCCTCCGATGTCATGGGCGGAGTTTTCTTAGGTCTTCCTTGCCAGATTTCTCCCACAGAGCATGAGGGACGCTAGAGCCAGCAGTTTTGAAGCATTGCAAAAGACTGCTAGTGTGCCGGTGGCAGAGTATGATTTACAGTTCACCCAGTTGTCGCGCTATGCTCCGTACTTATTTCCCACGGAGGAGCACTGGGTGAAGAGATTTGTGAGGAGCCTGGATACCCAGTTGTTTCTTGCTATTGGCTCCCAGCACTTCGATACTTATGCACAGGCCATGGATGCAGCTATGCGAGTGGAAGAGTGTCTGAGCAAGGCAATGATTGTTCCATAGCCGAAGAGGACTAGACCCATTGAGTCTGTTGCCAGAAAGTTTGGTAGGAGACGAGGCAGGCACACTCCAGGCCGCGAATTTGGTCGAGGTTGGACTTAGGGCCAGATGTTCAGTTCATAGCCAGTGGGACAGAGAACTCCATTTACATGTTATAATTGCTGACATCCAGGGCATTTAGCTAGAGAGTGTAGCCGCCATGTAGGGACTGTTGTTCCGCAGGCTGCTTTACCCCCTCCACTTCTACTTCGATGGCCTTACTTCCTCCCCCAGTTGGCACTATGCGCCAGGCTGTTGCACCACGAGGTTGGGGCTTTGCAGGACGCTTCCAGAGAGGCCGAGGAGATCGAGGGAGAGGACGACAGGATGCGGGTAACGGCCAGGCACGGGTTTTTGCACTGACTCCATAGGATGTTCAGGCATCCAATGCTGTTGTGACAGGTACTCTCGTTGTATGTTCAATAGATGCACATATTTTATTTGATCCCGGTTCTACGCATTCTTACGTATCTGCACACTTTGCATTTTCTCTCGGGAGAGAGTCGTCGTTGTTAGAGTTACCATTAGTTGTGACTACTCCAGTAGGGGACTCTTATGTAGCTCGACACGTATTCACGTCTTGTTCAGTACGTATTGGTGATAGGGGTTCATTAGTTGATCTGATCCTCATGGATATGTTAGATTTTGATATACTTCTTGGTATGGATTGGTTGGCCGCTTGTCATGCTTATGTAGATTGTCAGGGGAAAGCGATCAGATTTTGTTTTCTAGGTGAACCGATCTTTGTTGTGCAGGGAGATTGTAATGTAACTCCTGCCAACATGATTTTTTCTCTGTGTGCGGGACGACTCTTGAAGAAGGGTTGTCGTGGGTTCTTAGCATTTGTTCAAGACATAGGAGCCGCTGATATCCCGTTGGACCATGTTTCGATCGTGCGAGAATTTCCAGATGTGTTTCCTGTTGAATTACCAGGATTAACGCCTGATCGCGATATTGAATTTTGTATCGACTTGATTCCGGGTGCCGGGTCTATTTTTATACCACCTTATCGGATGGCCCGACGGAGTTGAAAGAACTCAAAGGACAGTTGCAAAAGTTGTTGAATAGAGGACCTGTTCGTCTAAGTATATCACCGTGGGGAGCTCCAGTCTTGTTCGTTAAGAAGAAGGACGGTAGCATCAGACCGTGCATTGACTACCGGCAGCTGAATCGAGTTACTGTGCGAAATAGGTATCCACTACCTAGTATCGATGACTTGTTCGATCAGCTGCATGGAGCTGGCTACTTCTTAAAGATTGATTTGCGGTCAGGGTATCACCAGTTGAGAGTTCGGAAGGATGACATTCCGAAGACTGTTTTTCGCACACAATATAGGCATTACGAGTTTCTGGTGATGTCGTTCGGACTCACCAACGCCCCAGCAGCTTTCATGGATATGATGAACCGTATTTCAGGCCATTCCTTGATCAGTTTATTATAATATTCATTGATGATATTCTTGTTTATTCCCGGAGCCGGGAGGAGCACGAGCAGCATTTGCGCATCACGTTGCAAACCTTGAAGGAGCATCAGTTGTTCGCTAAATTCTCTAAGTGTGCTTTCTGGCTAGATAGTGTGGATGTCTTTGGTCATGTAGTTACGAGAGATGGTATACATGTGGACCCACAGAAGATCGAAGCAGTACAGCACTGGCCCGGACCTGTGTCAGTTACAGAGGTTTGAAGTTTCTTGGGTATGACCGGTTATTACCGACGCTTTGTACATCATTTTTCTTGGATCGCTGCACCGTTGACCGGATTGAATAGAAAAGAAGTTCCATTTCTTTGGATAGATGCATGTGAGCAAAGTTTCCAGCAGCTGAAGACTCGCTTGACGACTGCACCAGTCTTATCTTTACCTTCTGGGTCAGGTGGTTTCGTTGTGTATTGTGACGCCTCTCGAGTGGTTTTAGGCTATGTGTTGATGCAGCACGGCAGGGTTGTCGCTTATGCTTCTCGACAGTTGAAGAGGCACGAGCATAACTACCCCACGCATGATTTAGAGATGGCGGCTGTGGTATTCGCGCTAAAGATTTGGAGGCATTACTTGTACGGAGATTCATTCCAGATATTTACGAACCATAAGAGCTTGAAGTATATTTTCCAGCAGCGAGATCTGAATCTGAGGTAGCGTCGATGGATGGAACTAGTGAAGGATTACGATTGCGAGATTCTTTATCATCTAGGCAAAGCGAATGTTGTAGCAGATGCTTTGAGTCGAAGGCTTGGAGGTAGCTTATCTCATTTGCGCACCTTGCAGAGACAGTCTTCTGCAAACTGGCAGATTTTATGTAATAGCCGTATATAGTTTGAGTTCACACCGACTGGAGGACAGTTAGCTCATGTTCGCACCCGTCCTCAGTTACTGGATCGTATTACAGAGGCACAGCCCCTGGACACTCGCTTGTCGGAGATTATAGATCAGGTGAGACAGGGTAGAGAGTTTGAGTTCGTGATAGGTGACCGTGGAGTATTACATTTTAGGACTCGTCTTTGTGTGCCGGATTCGGAAGGGCTGAGACGTGAGATCTTAGACGAGGCTCATCGGTCAACATATAGTATTCATCCTGGTTCCACCAAGATATATCATGACATGAAGGATGTCTATTGGTGGGAAGGAATGAAGCGAGATGTCGCTGAGTTTGTTTCAAGATGCTTGACTTGTCAACAGGTCAAGGCCGAGCACCAGAGGCTGCAGGAGAGTTGCAGCCCTTACCTATTCCGAAGTGGAAATAGGAGCAGATCTCCATGGATTTCATTGTCAGTTTACCTAGGACTAGTCGAGGGTATGTGTCACGACCCGAATCTTTCGACTCGTGACCGGCACTTAACCACGCAACGTCTACAGGCGTAACGCGACTAAGTAAGCCGAACCCAGAAATCAAAACCATTTAAAGTAGTGAGTGTTGAAAATATTTAATTAAAAACATTTAGAAAACCTTAATTAGTCCAATGAGGTTCTTTTTAGAGTTAAATTATCCTTATAAGAATTTTGGCAGCATTTCCTTTGTAAAAGTAACCCCGAAAATCGGGTAAAAACAGGATATAAGTGAAAATGAGATATAATGAGCAAAGCATTCCCAACCGGGAGCAATCACGCCCAACGGCGGAAACCATCACCACAAGTGTAATATACGACGCCGTAGTGAAGAATGAGCAAAAAGTAACATCCCAAAATAATAACTGCAAATATAAAGTCTGCTCCCACGAGCTCGACACCAGAATACAAAAATATACATCATCGTCCTCACACTGTTTCTAAGTCAAGTACATATATGGTAGATGGAGAATACTAAATACAAAAGTGGGTACAATAAAATAACAAGATACCACAACCCACCTAAATAGCAAAATAGCTCTCGCTCCAACTGCAGTGGTATCTGAAGCCAAAAGATGCAAGAAGGCAGCCTGCCGCGACTACTCTCAGGGGCAACCTGCAAATACTGTGGCACAACGGGGGTGAGTTGCCAACTCGTGAATAGAGATAACATATAAAGGTAATCACGAGCATGCACGTGCAGCGCTACGCTATCATATGCTAGCAGGTAAATCTATATTCGACAAGCAGTAAGTGCAATAATCATGCAAATGCTCTGTCAGATAAAATAACTACAGGATAAGATACGTGATAATCACTGCTGAGCATGGGACAAACAACATCTACACGAAATATCAATCGTGGAAAAATAATCGGTGCCCAAGCTGCACCCAAATCCCAAATAGCGCCGGCACTCTCCTCGGCCCTCCAATCCTGTAAAACTCTGAGAATCACGAGTGCCCAACATCGGCACCCAAAATATCATAAATACTCGTGTCCAGCATCGACATGCAAATCCTCATACATCGGGCTCCGTAGGTCTGGATCAGCCCACGGGCTCCGTCTGCGGTATCGACCCTAGGCCCCGGCAGTACGGATCATCCCGCATCCATCTATCGACTCTGGTCGGTATCCTCCGGATAACGGTCAGGTCCAACCAATCACCGGTAGGTACTCGCCCACCTCCAGGCTCAATCGGCAAAGTCCATCGATCATCTCGCCGAGGGGAACCATACCGGGTCCACCACGAACACGCAAATGGATCATCCACTCCTCGAATCGGGTTTCAAGCACACGTCTCAGCACCGAAAAAACGCGTGGTGGACGCACCAAAATATCATATCACGAGGAACCGGGTTTTCAAATAGTGCATCTTTTCTAAAATAATTCCACGGTCCTCAAAACCAGAAATCACATAAAAAAATCCAACACCAATGAGTAAATCAAATACGGTGCGCTAGGTACAACAAGTCATCATGATATAGGTACAAGGGAGAAACCGCTTTTCTTAAGTTAGTTCAGTTTTTAAAGGCAGCATGCGGCTCCCAATTTCTATGGTGATCATATCGAATCATATGTGAATGAACTACAGTATAATGATCATGGCAGATCTACAGTGAGTGTGTGTCATGGCAATTACTAACGGTGTGTGTGTGACATGCAGATTGGTTCTCGTGCAACATAAACCGTTAGTAATAGTGCGGTGTTCTATCAATTCTAAGTTTTCATACATATAGCGGGGAATACAGTATGCAACAACAGTATCTATGAACAGTCAATATAGGTAAATGTAATGTATAGCTATAAAGTCCTATCAGCCCTGACGTAGAACGCCATGCGGGCGATATCCCCGTAGATGTTAAATCTACTCACCGAAGTCTCGTGCTAAGTGTAGCCGACGAGTTCTTTCCCTTCTTCGCAGCGTCCCGTCTCACTCGTCCTGCGAACCTAGAGTTACACAATATAACACACATAAGCTCAAATCTACCAAAAATGAAATATTAAGGTCAAACTAGAACCCCGCGTTGCAACCCAAGCGCGCGTGTGCGCGATACGCTAAAACGAGTGATCACGCTCCTGAAGCTAACCTGACGCGTCGCCGATACGCAGCACAACCCAAAACCACACACGTATAACGTGTGTCGCGGAGATTTAAAATACGGAAAATAGGGTAGTAGGTCCCAGATTTTGATACAGAAAGAGTGTTATAAAAAAAATATATCATGAAACCCCAAATATCAGCAGACACCAACCACCCCCAAACCCCAACCCAATACCCTCCCATCTGGCCGCAAATTGCGGCCAGAATGAGTTTTTCAGCGGCCTGGGTAGGGGGTTGGGCTCCCGGGTTTGGTGTGTGCACTCCATACATACTGTGTATATCCCAGTAATTACAATTTTATTCTGAAACACCCCTGGTAGTAGCCGTTTCAACAAAACCCAATTTTCAAGCTAAAAGTTACACTTTGCACTAAAATGATACTTTAGGGTATTTTTGTGAAATCTGAAATAAACCCAAATCCAAACCACACTAATATCACATTACCAAGCTAATCAAGCCATAAAAAGTTAATTTTTATCACAACCTCACTAGATCCCTTAATAAAGCACAAAACATGCATGAAATGTGATATTTGCTAGAAATACTTTAAGTTATGAATAAGAGGTGCTAAGGGTGAGTTAATTCCTTCAAAACACCTTATAAAACACCAAAAGCTCCAGATCTAGCCTCAAGTATGCAGTCTTGCCACTAAACACCTCAAATGAGCCATTAAACCAAGGTTTTGTTGGATTTGGGTAGGGTTTGAGCATGAATCAAAAGAGAAGTGAAAAGAGAAGAGAAGATGAAGAAAATGTTGTGTTTTGCTGCTGCTCTCTGCTGAGAATTTCAGAAATTGAGAAGAGAGAGAGAAGAGAGAAAGAAAATGGGTCAAAAATCAAGTTTCCTACCTACCCACCATACCTCTCCATTTCCATTTGAATTTGCATTAAAAAAAAGGTTTTGACTTGTTTAAATGGGTGGGATAAATACAACCATGCAAGAAAAGAAAAAGGGTTAACATGATACACTTTTAACCAAAGTCACAAAAATGTGCTAAGTGTGCATGTGTATACTAACAAAATTTCCAATTAGGGTAAACACAACTAGAAATAATTAACAACCATATAAATATATATATATATATAATATATATATATATCCATAAAAACACTTCACAACACAAAACCCGCTAGCCAAGAAGGAAAATAAGATATCCATTTTCTACGAAAAACACGCACACTAGCTAAATAACGGGAAAACATTCTAAACGAATTTCAAGGTGTTACAATATACCCCCCTTAAAGAAATTCGGTCCGCGAATTTAAAAATCTAACCATACATACCTTCAAAAATATGGGGATACCTCCTCCTCATCTCGCTCTCGGTCTCCCAAGTGACCTCCTCGCCGCTCTGGCCACGCCAAAGTACCTTGACTGACGGTATGTCCTTCGATCTCAATTTCTTCACTTGTCGATCCAAGATCATCACCGGCTGTTTCTGCATAGGAAAGGTCACGCTTAAGCTGGATCGTCGGGTGCTGAATCGCATGCGAAGGATCATGAAGATATCTGCGGAGCATCGAAACGTGAAATACCAGGTGCACGTCTGGAAAACTGGGCGGAAGGGCTAAACGATACGCAACCGCACTAACTCGCTCGAGGATCTCGAAGGGGCCCACATACCTGGGACTAAGCTTCCCCTTCTTCCCAAATCTCATCACACCTTTCATTGGGGAGTCCCTCAAGAAAACATGATCACCAACAGAAAACTCAAGTCTGCGCCGACGACGGTCCGCATAAGATCTCTGCCTACTCTGGGCTGCTCTCATCCTATCTCGAATCAACTGGATCTTCGCGGTCGTCTCCTCCACAATCTGCGGCCCTACGATACCGCTCTCACTGAACTCTGTCCAACAGGTAGGCGATCTACATCTCCTCCCATAAAGATGTTGGAGATAGTGCCCTCAGAGTCAATTATTAGGTCACAGGTACGTGATTGTAATGATTGAGGGAGGACCTATCCCGGTAGGACAGTCTTACTCGAGGATGATAGTATGCTATCTGGTTTTACCCTTTATCATCGTGTACTGCTTTAGGTGACCTGACACGTCGCTATTACACGTTGATAGAGCCCCTAGGATTCTTGCTTGACCACCAGTAGTATGAGGGCGATCATATAAGTGGGAGCTGGGGTCTATAAGCTTATCCTTAAAAGGTCCCTAGTCGTGGGAGTTTCGAGACTGGGCATCGATACTCCATTAGTAGACTAGTGTATACAGTCGAGACCCCGACGAGGGGCGGTGGCCGGTCTCACAAGCCACTGGTGTCTGTTGGATCACCTAAGATGTATACAGGTGCTCATTGGGTTATGAGTACACCGGACAGGACTCGCTCGGGAACATGCTAGTTGGTCATATACCAGACGTCAGATGGCAGTTCCCTGGTGACATGTGTGCAGGTTAGTTCATCGACCTGGGGGATCGTCATTTGTCTCGTGTGAGTTCCCACTGTACTTTGATTACTACCCTACCACGGCTCAAAGGAGTCGTGCAAACAGGTTTTAGTTGGGTACAGTCCCGAGCCACATGGAGGCAGTGAGCGTATCTTCAGGGGTTCGTCTCTCCCGGTATTGGGGGTGAGGTCGTGCTGTGTCTAGGAGAGCCATTACACAAAGTCCTTGGCCAAGGCAAGGAGATTTACTGGTAGGTATTCCAGTAGTATCTCAGGGTGTTCTGGGCTACACTCCGACACGACTTGTACCGCTTTTGGGGGTCTGACTTTTACCAACCCCCCTAGGCCCGCCATGCGATACTCATAGACGAACGGACCCGGACAGTACGGATATTGTCACTGACAGGCTCAGTAGGGTTGTCGGGCTAAGTTCGCTCACAGACGTCCCTTTTAGTCAGTACCTGGTAGCCCGTCACGTATTGGCTTATACCTCTGACGTGCTAGTGGTTAAATCCACAACCAAGGTGTTGACGAGTCTTTAGAGTCCCCCACATTCAGTTACTCAGCTTTCGGGCGAAAGGTTGTAGAGGCCGTATGTAGATATGGCAAGGTCCGATCAGATACGTGCGGTATTGCACGGATCAGGATCGGACAGTTTGTACTATAGGCCGTATGGTTATATGGCAGGGTTCGATCAGATACGTGCGGTATTGCACGGATCAGGATCGAACAGATTTTACTAGCCGGCTTTGGTATAAGCCGGATCTTAGTATAGTACAGTGTAGACTTTGTCTCATTGCATCTGTATTTCGGTCGAAATACAGATGTGGGTGTGTATGCACAGTATTGGGGTTTTCCTGTAATTTATTACGGGACCAGTTTTCTGGAGTTGCCAGTTTGCTTTCCGTTTCGGCCAATTTCCTTTGTTCCGTTCATTGGCCGAAGATTGGTGGAGGAGGGTTTATTTGCATTGTTGCAAATAGGCTTTTTGTGGAGGGGGTCTTTGCTTATTTTGGCATCATGATGGTTTTCATGATGTGCACCATCATTGACTTCTCCTTCTCATGATGGCTTGACTTTTAGTGGGCATGATGGTTGATGATGATGAGGGGTAAGGTTGGTTGAGTGTGGGTTTATTGTTGTGATCATTCCCTTTTTTGCATCATAACCATTCCTCTCTCTCTCTCTTGGAGATGATGGTTGCTCCACTCATTTTCTTTGGCACACACTCTCATTCTCACTCTCCTCTCTAGACTTGGCCGGCCACTCTTGATATGGGGCTGTCCAAGAATTTCTCATGGGGATTTTTGTTCATTTCATGTCAGAAAAATCCCCAAGTTCACCTAGAAAAAGTTCATGTTTCATCCCTCTACCAAAAGGCAATTCCTACAACCCCAAAAGTGAGACTTGAGGACTACATATTCTACAGCGAACCTTGGGCACGTCGAGTAGCCGGCTTCGTGCCCGAGTTGCCTCGGCATTGAGGTGGGAGCCCGTAAAAGAAGTAGGCGATGTGGTGCACTTCCGGCGACGAGGAGGAGACAGGACTTTCCGCAGGAGATCGGGACCATGACGAGAAGACCGGAGGACTTGGATCGTCGGTATATCTCTATTCCCTTTCTTGTTGTTAGCTAGGACTAGTTAATGGTTCGATCCGGGTGTTTAGTGCGCGGTGGTGCCGGTTTGCTAAGTCCGCAAAAATTAAAGTTTTTCACCGCTTCCGCATTCCGGCGTCGGATTGACGGCCGGGGCGCCGCCGTGCACTTACAGTGGTATCAGAGCCTCCCCATTAACTTAGTCTAGCTTTGTGTAATGTGTTTGCATTTCCGATCGATCAAAAAGTTCCAAAACCCGTATTGCCTTCGCATCAGTTTCTGTCGAAATTTTTTGGAGTCTAAAAATTTTTCAGGTGGTCTCAGAATGATGTGCAGGGAGTTATAAGAACACTGAAAAAAATTTCGTAGCACGATCCCTCCGTACGACCGCGGAAGGGCGGCCAAAACCCTCTTCTGGCCGCGCTTCCGCCGCAAGTTTGTGGGCTCGTGTGATTATTTTTTTGCAGTGGGCTTATGGGCTTATTTCAGGGGTTTTGGGATATTAAAGTTGGGCCAATTGTTTCTGTGAGTGCTACAGTTTTCTTTGGGGCCCACTTGTTAATTGTTTGATCAATCGAAAATTTTTAAACACATTTTTCACAGTATTTACATTATATCTGCGACCGTGAATGTCACTCGATCGGTAAATCCGGTCTAACTGCTATAGCCCGGTTAGACGGATTTGCGAACGTGACTTTCACGTTGATGTTCTATGTATTTGCTGTGATGTTGCGGATCGGTCGTGGGGATAGCCTGGATGCAATGCTAGTACAGTTCTGTTGTATTATGTACATTTGATATTGCGGGGCGAGCGTCCGACATGTGGACTGCCGTCACTGCCTGATTGTATTATTATTTTGGGGCACGACCTGGTTGCGGTCGATGTACCCGTTGTATGTATATTTTACTTTCTGTACTAGGATTGCCCCGCGGAGGGGTGCACGGATAGCCGGGTTCTAGATGGCAACAAGCCCGCATCTCATGGCATTGGGACGGAGGGGGCTTCACTCTAGGATTGGCGGGCTATTCGCCGCACTCGTAGGGGGTACAGGATGACCCAGGAGGGGTGCCCAAGTTACCGAATTCCGTGAAGTGCTGGGTGGTCCATTCACGGCACTGAAGGGGGCTGCCTCGCTTCAGGTTTTTGCGGGTAACTTGCCGCGCCCGTAGGGGTCTAGGATTTCATTGCACAGGCTATCCACACGACCAGGGGAACGTCGGGTTTCAGTAGTGGCTCTGTGAAACCCGGGGATCCCAGATATCTGTATTGTTTCTGTGATGCTGTACATTTCTGTGATGTTGCATTTTATTCACGCCTTGAGCGAATATAATATATTGGCATATATATTAGTAGATGTCGTATATGTTTTGCATCCGCGCTAGTCCAGTCCCCGCTCTGTCGTTAGTAAGCTAACCTAACGGGTAATGACGGGACCCAGTGGCGAATGCGGATGGCATATACGTACATCAGTATATTTTCGTTCTTTTTGGTGTGATCAATTGATGGGACTGCATTGATTCGGATCAATGAAAGTTTAAAAACAAACCTAATCTGATGTTGTTGGAACACTTTTCAAAAGGCTGTTATTGCAAGGACGTTTACTTTTGTTTTGCATCGTGGTATTCATTGGAATATCCTGCTCCTCAGTCGACGAGGCAAGGGCCGAGATCCCTTCACCGGGAGTGACCCCTTGGACAAAAAGTTTGCGTCAGGGCATTAACTTCACTATAGCCGATTACTTTTGCTTTGCACCGTGGTATTCAGTTGGAATATCCTGCACCCCATTCTACGGGGAAAGAGCCGAGATCCCTTCACCGGGAGTGACCTCTTTAGCGAAGGTTTTCGTCACTATATTTTTAAAAGCTATCAGTTCCTTCAACGATATCAAGTTCTTTACGTTAAAGGTTTTCGCCAGAAACCATTCGTAGCCCTCCGTCGTTTCATATGGGTGGTCAATAGTATTCAAGCTGTGTATGTTGGCCAAAGTCAAGGCACAGTGATTGGTAGCTATTGGGTATTCATATGCAGCATAGATAGATGCGTTGGTTTGGAACAGTCGTACTGCAATGTTGGCCAAAGTCAAGGGTATGTACGGGTGGATTCAAATTAACCTGGAGAATGACGGGTAGAACTTGACATGTGACTTATGATATGTTGGCCAAAGTCAAGGTCATAAGAGCATGGGGCAGAAATCACATCGGGAGTTTCAAAAGAACTGAAACTTGCCAGATATGCGCATACCTTCTGGAGTGTGATAGCGTGAGCGGATTCCGTCACGTTATCATGCAATGATAGTTGGATCCCGATTCCCACTGATGAGTTAGTTTACTCCTCGGGTGACCCCGACTAATTCTTCTTTCAGGTTTGGAGGAGAATTTGAGGTACAGTGGGAGTTTTCCAGATTAGATAAATTGGTAACCATTTTGATCTAGGCTAGAGTGCACGCTGAGTGTTTCTTTTCTCTCTCTCTCTTTGGCAGCGACCATTGACCCGACCCTAAGACTATGACTCAGTGACCAAGTTGACCGAACCTTCTTAAACACCGGCTTTTGGATTGTCAGAGTTGCAAACCTCATTGCCACTCCTACTTTTACCCTTTTCTCTAGGACACCCTATTTTACTACGAACGTCCACTTCCATTGGACAAAACCATCGTATGGTTAGATACGAACTCGAAAGAATTTATTCGAGGATGGTTTCCGGTTCTGGAGAAAACGGATAGGATTATTCAGTTGTCTTTTCCTTTTACCCTCTCTCAGGTTACGAGTACTCCTTGGTTTAGGGGTAGTACACCTATTACGCAAATTGGATTGTCTTCTTCTAAACCTTAGGCTGGTGCCGACCGGTAGGGAATGAAGAAAACCAATTAGCATAACGATGGTGTGCAGAAGGTATTAAGTTCAGACAAAGCAAGGGATTAGTAAGAGGGCAAAGTAAATTGCAACAGATATTCACGACCAAACCAAATATTTCATTACCACTCCCAAATCACCTTTGTATTTCTCCAGAACACTCCGTATCACTACGAAGATCCACAGTTTATTGGATACTCCATCGTATGGTTATATACGAACTCGAATGGAACTTGTTCCAGTTCGGGGATGGATTCTGGTTCAGGAGAAATAGGAATAAGGTTTATTCGGTTGTCTTTTATCTTCACCCTCTCTCATTGCGAGTGTTCCTAGGATTGGGACAGTACACCCATTATGCTTATTGGATAGTCTTCTTCCAAACCATAGGCTGGTGCCGAACGGTAGGGAAGGAAGAAAACCATTTGGCCTAAAAGGGTGTGCAGAAGGTAAAGACTAAAGACATATGAAGGGATTTGGAGAGGTGGCAAAGAACTATACGGTTACAGTCGTGAATCTGGAAGAGGCATTACTAAGAATACCAGAATACCCCATCGGAACATTTCAATGTTTCAGTTTCACTGTGTAATGTTAAAGGAAAACTGATTTCCCGATTAGATACTTACTCCAGGGTATGTATTTACCAGGTACGATTCTCACATCTGTATGGTTTTACAGATGATGAGTGGGAGTAAGTTATTGGGAATTGGGTGATTATACTCATTATATCGGGATTCGTTGTAATCGGTGATATTTGAGGAAATCACCTGGGCTGTTTTCCGGTCGGCAAATATTTGTTTTTGAATATCCGCTGTTATGCACCAATTTCAAATTGATATATCTGTACGTCTATTTTCATAGAGTGAGATATACCTTTCTGAAATTATGTCTATGACATTTACCTATATCAGTGGATGGTTAGGTAAGGAGCATTAAGCAGCGGTGTAATTCTTCTTGACCATAAGTACAGTTTTCAACCTACGACACACAGTGAATGAGTTATCAGACTCAAGGGACTTATACAGAGTATTGTATGTTGTCCAGGGTCCATCAGGACAGAGGGGTTGGTCCTCGTACTATATTCGGTTTACTTATGACTTCTCTAGTTTTTAGACAAGTGTTTCGTGGAAACACAGGGTCCGAAATTTGAGAAGTTATAGGTATTTGAATAGAGTAGAGAACCAGGTGTAGCAAGTATCGGGATTCTTCAAAGAGATCGAAGATGTAGATACTTGTGTACGGTATTCAGTTGATAGTAATGATTTAAGAGATCTTGCTTCTCTTTCAAGTTACTCATGATTGGAAGCATTCCTAAGATGAGTAACGCTGATCGGCCTCCTTCCATTTAGTTGACATGCACTGGGGACAGCTGCATGATTTGAATCTGGTTCAATTAAATCAGTGCCTCTGTTTCTATATTGGATATAGAACAGTTCATATCTTAACGATGTTAAGGTACGGGAAGTTGTCCGGTTTATGATTAAAACCAGACACTGGACAACTCAAGGCACGTTTCTGTAATGGCTGTTTGTGGGTTGACCCAGGCTATGACGAGGGTTGACTTTCTACCATCTGGATGAACAATAGCAATATTGTTCTAGGCTCGCCACAGTTTTAATAAAAATGGATTTTTTTCAGAAAAACAGTAGTGGGAGTATGGTAGAACTGGAAGTGATTCCAGAACCACAAACGATTACTAAAGATTTGATAAGGAACCTAAAGATTCAATCTGGATTGACATTCCATTGGCCACTCCGCAGATGAGGTGGGTAACTTCAGGCACCCGAGAGGTACTCCGGTAGCCTCAAGGACGGTGACAGGGAAGTTCTTGTTTACCCACAATTACCATTGCTGTTGTTCCAGGCTGCGAGACCCGGCGGGAGGATGAGTATAGCGTCATTCTAAACTAGTTTTAGAAGTGTACGTCTATATGACTCTGCCAGAGGGTTGTCGTAGTCAGTGGGAGCAGCGGAAGCATTGGTGGACAGGTAGCTTATGTCTATTTATAGACTAGAGCAGATGTAGCGGAGATAGATCATCTATTTCTGACGTGACAGTCATGGGTTTGACTTCATCAGAATAGGGGATGGATCTGTTGAGAAGGTAGTAGGGTGTGATATCCTGGTATTTGGATGATATACACAGAGTAGGAAAAGAAACTCCTACACTACGATCGTTTATACTTTGGTCGTCTCACAGTTGTTTCTCCACAAAGGAAATGGATTTTATATCAGACATACTGGTTACTAGATCTATGGTCTTAGATCTAGATTTGGGTGGTTTCCCAATCAGGGTACTTGACAGCATTCTAAGAGTATTTAGGATGGACGACTCCTGGCACGGTAGTGTACCTGCAGGTAATGGAGTCACCCTCTCCAAAGGTGTCTTACAGACTAAAGGGGAGAAGGACGGGCATGATTGGCAGATCACTTGCTCAGGCAATTGAGTCAATCGTGAGATGTCAAGTACCACACCAGATGTTGTTCTTGCACTAGATGCAATAAGTTGACATTAATCCAATCCTGGAGAAACAGTCGGAAGCAGTTTTAGAACATAAGTGGATGTTCTAGGGAGATGATAACGACAGCCTCATTCAGGAGACAGTTATCATTCCAGGCTTCCAAGGTGACATGGACGACAAGGAGGTTGTCAGAGTTATAGTTTTTCCTTCTGATGAGGGGCAGTATTTTGGACAGGTGGTCCAAGGCAATACTGAGGGAGGCATGGCGCGCAGGATACTGATTAAGTTCAGTTGACGATACAGTCTAAGAAGTTTGGATTTGGAGTTCATTTATGAGCTAGGTCCCATCGGACATCCAGACATATTCTGAGACAGGTATTGCTCTTTTCGGGAGATGGCTTTCTCCGCGAACTTGAGATATAGAGAGACATAGAAAGAAACAACTAAGCGGATCCACTCACTGAGGCTATTCCTCGAACGCAATAGTTCCGCAAATGAGCTTTGTGAGACTGACTAGTAGAGGAGTTGGATGTTCGGTATCACACGGGCTGTGAGTATGCGACATCGCAATAATTAGCCTTGAGTGCAAGTGGGAGATTGTTGGAGATAGTGCCCTCAGAGTCAATTATTAGGTCACAGGTACGTGATTGTAATGACTGATGGAGGACCTATCCCGGTAGGACAGTCTTACTCGAGATGATAGTATGCTATCTGGTTTACCTTTATCATCGTGTACTGCTTTAGGTGACCTGACACGTCGCTATTACACGTTGATAGAGCCCCTAGGATTCTTGCTTGACCACCAGTAGTATGAGGGCGATCATATAAGTGGGAGCTGGGGTCTATAAGCTTATCCTTAAAAGGTCCCTAGTCGTGGGAGTTTCGAGACTGGGCATCGATACTCCATTAGTAGACTAGTGTATACAGTCGAGACCCCGACGAGGGGCGGTGGCCGGTCTCACAAGCCACTGGTGTCAGTTGGATCACCTAAGATGTATACAGGTGCTCATTGGGTTATGAGTACACCGGACAGGACTCGCCGGGAACATGCTAGTTGGTCATATACCAGACGTCAGATGGCAGTTCCCTGGTGACATGTGTGCAGGTTAGTTCATCGACCTGGGGATCGTCATTTGTCTCGTGTGAGTTCCCACTGTACTTTGATTACTACCCTACCACGGCTCAAAGGAGTCGTGCAAACAGGTTTTAGTTGGGTACAGTCCCGAGCCACATGGAGGCAGTGAGCGTATCTTCAGGGGTTCGTCTCTCCCGGTATTGGGGGTGAGGTCGTGCTGTGTCTAGGAGAGCCATTACACAAAGTCCTTGGCCAAGGCAAGGAGATTTACTGGTAGGTATTCCAGTAGTATCTCAGGGTGTTCTGGGCTACACTCCGACACGACTTGTACCGCTTTTGGGGGTCTGACTTTTACCAACCCCCTAGGCCCGCCATGCGATACTCATAGACGAACGGACCGGACTGTACGGATATTGTCACTGACAGGCTCAGTAGGGTTGTCGGGCTAAGTTCGCTCACAGACGTCCCTTTTAGTCAGTACCTGGTAGCCCGTCACGTATTGGCTTATACCTCTGACGTGCTAGTGGTTAAATCCACAACCAAGGTGTTGACGAGTCTTTAGAGTCCCCCACATTCAGTTACTCAGCTTTCGGGCGAAAGGTTGTAGAGGCCGTATGGAGATATGGCAAGGTCCGATCAGATACGTGCGGTATTGCACGGATCAGGATCGGACAGTTTGTACTATAGGCCGTATGGTTATATGGCAGGGTTCGATCAGATACGTGCGGTATTGCACGGATCAGGATCGAACAGATTTTACTAGCCGGCTTTGGTATAAGCCGGATCTTAGTATAGTACAGTGTAGACTTTGTCTCATTGCATCTGTATTTCGGTCGAAATACAGATGCGGGTGTGTATGCACAGTATTGGGGTTTTCCTGTAATTTATTACGGGACCAGTTTTCTGGAGTTGCCAGTTTGCTTTCCGTTTCGGCCAATTTCCTTTGTTCCGTTCATTGGCCGAAGATTGGTGGAGGAGGGTTTATTTGCATTGTTGCAAATAGGCTTTTTGTGGAGGGGGTCTTTGCTTATTTTGGTATCATGATGGTTTTCATGATGTGCACCATCATTGACTTCTCCTTCTCATGATGGCTTGACTTTTAGTGGGCATGATGGTTGATGATGATGAGGGGTGAGGTTGGTTGAGTGTGGGTTTATTGTTGTGATCATTCCCTTTTTTGCATCATAACCATTCCTCTCTCTCTCTCTCTTGGAGATGATGGTTGCTCCACTCATTTTCTTTGGCACACACTCTCATTCTCACTCTCCTCTCTAGACTTGGCCGGCCACTCTTGATATGGGGCTGTCCAAGAATTTCTCATGGGGATTTTTGTTCATTTCATGTCAGAAAAATCCCTAAGTTCACCTAGAAAAAGTTCATGTTTCATCCCTCCACCAAAAGGCAATTCCTACAACCCCAAAAGTGAGACTTGAGGACTACATATTCTACAGCGAACCTTGGGCACGTCGAGTAGCCGGCTTCGTGCCCGAGTTGCCTCGGCATTGAGGTGGGAGCCCGTAAAAGAAGTAGGCGATGTGGTGCACTTCCGGCGACGAGGAGGAGACAGGACTTTCCGCAGGAGATCGGGACCATGACGAGAAGACCGGAGGACTTGGATCGTCGGTATATCTCTATTCCCTTTCTTGTTGTTAGCTAGGACTAGTTAATGGTTCGATCCGGGTGTTTAGTGCGCGGTGGTGCCGGTTTGCTAAGTCCGCAAAAATTAAAGTTTTTCACCGCTTCCGCATTCCGGCGTCGGATTGACGGCCGGGGCGCCGCCGTGCACTTACAAAAGAGCCTCAAACGGTGCCATCTGAATGGTCTGCTGGTAGCTGTTGTTATAGGAGAACTCTACTAAGGGCAAATGATGATCCCAGCTACCTCCGAAGTCTAATACGCACGCTCTGAGCATGTCTTCGAGAGTCTGAATAGTCCGCTCTGACTGTCCGTCGGTCTGCGGATGAAACGCTGTACTGAAACTCAAGCGGGTGCCCAAAGACTCCTGAAGCCTCTGCCATAGTCGGCTGGTAAACTGGGTGCCTCTGTCGGACACAATACATGTCGGAACTCCGTGTAGTCGTAAAATCTCATCAATATAAATCTGGGCATATTGAGTAAATCTGAAAGTCGTCTTCACTGGTAGAAAGTGAGCCGCTTTCGTCAAACGATCTACGATCACCCAGACGGAGTCATACCCTCGACTAGTCCTGGGTAGACCCACAATAAAGTCCATCGAAATCTATTCCCATTTCCACTCCGGAATGGGCAACGGCTGTAGCTCTACCGCGGGCCTCTGATGCTCAGCCTTGACTTGCTGACAAGTCAGGCATCTCGACACAAAATCTGCGATGTCCCTCTTCATCCCGTCCCACCAGTAAACATCTCTCAAATCGTGGTACATCTTGGTGGAACCTGGATGAACACTATACACCGATCGATGTGCCTCCTCGAGAATCTCACTCCGCAGTCCTTCCGCATCTGGTATGCACAATCTGGTCCCAAATTGTAGTATCCCCTGATCATCGATCATGAACTCGGAAAATCTGCCCTGTCCTATCTGCGTCCTGATCTCTGAACAACGGTCATCACTGTGATGTGTCTCATATATACGGTCAAGCAATTGTGGGCATGCACGAACATGCGCAATCTGTCCTCCGATCGGTGTAAACTCAAACTGTACCCGGCTGTTGCATAAGATCTGCCAATCTGCCGACGACTGCCTCTGTACTGCGCTCAAACGACATAGACTACCTCCGGGCCTCTACTCAAAGCATCCGCCACTACATTAGCCTTGCCCGGGTGGTACAAAATCTCGCAGTCGTAGTCCTTCACTAACTCCATCCATCGGCGCTGTCTAAGGTTCAGGTCTCGCTGCTGGATGATATACTTTAAGCTCTTATGATCAGTAAATATCTGGCATGACTCTCCATACAGATAATGTCGCCAGATCTTAAGTGCAAAGATCACTGCAGCCATCTCCAGATCGTGACTGGGGTAGTTCTGTTCATGTTTCTTCAATTGCCACGAAGCATACGCGACCACCCTGTCATGCTGCATCAGAACACACCCTAGCCTTACTAGAGAAGCATCACAATATACCACAAATCCACCTGACCCTGAAGGCAAAGATAATACTGGCGCCGTAGTCAGTAGAGCCCGCAACTGCTGAAAACTGTGCTCACACTCCTTTGTCCAAACAAAAGGAACTCCCTTCCGGGTCAACCCGGTCAAAGGTGTAGCACTGGGAGAGAAATCCTGCACAAATCTCCTGTAGTAGCCGGCCAGCCCTAGAAAGCTGCGAATCTCCGTAACTGATGTGGGTCTGGGCCAACTCCGAACGGCCTCGATCTTCCTCGGGTCTACACATATATCGTCTCGTGAAATCACGTGCCCCAAGAAGTCTACGCTGTCCAGCCAGAAAGCATACTTGGAGAAATTTGGCGAAAAGCTGATGCTCTCTCAAGGTCTGCAGTGTAATCCGCAGGTGCTGCTCGTGCTCCTCTCTACTCCGAGAATACACTAGAATATCGTAAATGAATACAATGATGAACAGATCAAGATACGGCCGGAAAATATGGTTCATCAAATCCATGAATGCTGATGGCGCATTGGTGAGTCCGAACGACATCACCAAAAACTCGTAATGGCCGTAGCGCGTGCGAAAAGCTGTCCTAGGAATGTTTTCCTGTCGAACCCGCAGCTGATGATAGCCTGATCGCAAATCGATCCTCGAAAAGTATCCTGCCCCCTGAAGCTGGTCGAACAAATCGTCGATACGCGGCAAAGGATATCTGTTCCGCACTGTAACCCTGTTCAGCTGGCGATAGTCGATACACAGACGCAAACTGCCGTCCTTCTTCTTGACGAACATGACTGGAGCACCCCAAGGAGAATCACTGGGTCGAATAAGTCCCTTGTCCAGCAAATCTTGCAACTGACCCTTCAATTCTCGAAGTTCCGCCGGGGCCATCCGATAAGGCGGTATAGAAATAGGCCCCGCGCCAGGAACCAAATCAATACAGAAAGAAATGTCGCGCACGGGCGGTAGCCCAGGAAGCTCGTCAGGGAACACATCAGAGAACTCGCTAACAACCGGAACCTGATCCAGAGGAACCTCTGTAGCTCTAGTATCACAAACATAGGCGAGAAATCCCTGACATCCCTTCCTTAAAAGCTGTCCAGCGCGAAAAGAAGAAATTACACAGTGTGGGGCGGCACCACGGTCCCCCAACACAACAAAAACCGACTCGCCGGGAAAACAAAATCTAACTGTCTTCTCACGGCAGTCCACAGAAGCATAGCACGTGGCTAACCAATCCATGCCCAAAAGAACGTCGAAGTCTAACATCTCAAGAAGGATCAAATCGACAGGCAACTCTCTCTCGCCAATACAGACGGTATAGGATCTGAACACGTGCCTAGCAACAAACGACTCTCCCACAGGAGTAGTCACAACAAGCGGCTGATCAAGCGAACTGGACTCTCTACCCAAACTCGGCACGAAGTGTGTAGATACGTACGAGTGCGTGGATCCGGGATCGAACAATACGTGTGCATCAACAGAACATACTGGAAGGATACCTGAGACCACCGCATTGGACTCCTACGCGTCCTGATGTGTCAAAGCAAAAACTCGTGCCTGCCCTCCACCTGTGGCTGACTGTCCTCTGCCTCGGTCATCCCGTCCCCTCTGAGCAACTCCTCCACGGCCACGACCTCTCTGTGTATGAGTCTGATGCAGAGTAACAGTAGGAACAATAGGCAACGCCCTCTGGGGTGGTGAAGGTGGTAAGGTGACGTGCGGTGCTGCTGTCTCCCTCCGGTGTATCTCAGGACAATCTCTGACGAGGTGAAGTAAACTGCCGCATCTATAGAAACCCCGCGACGACTGCTGATTCTCCCGTGGATACAAACTAAATATCTGGCCTCGTCCCGAATCTCTGTCACTCCTCGTGCCTGAACGGTAACTGTCGCGGCGTCTGAATGTCTGTCTCCGTGCTGATATACCAGTACGAACTCTCTTCGGCTCTGGAACTACCGCAGTCTCAGCAAGGCGCTCCTCGACTAATAGAGCTGCATCTACCGCTGCTGCATATGTCTCGTAGTGCTGCGCGCTGATCGCAAGGAACAGTGGCGTAAGCATGCCTCGAACAAATCTCTTGACTCGTAACTCCTCGGTAGCCACTAGATACGGCGCGTAGATAGATAGCTCTGTGAACGGCACATCATACTCTGCCACTGACATCTCCGGAGTCTGGCGTAAGGACTCCAACCTGCGTGCTCTAGCATCTCTGACACTCAGGGGAAGAAAGCGGGCAAGGAATATCGCCATGAACTCTGTCCAGGTCATAGGAGGAAGACCTGCTGCTCTGCCCTTCTCGATTGATTCGCACCATTTCTGCGCAAGACCTTCTAGGCGAAAACTCGCGAACTCAACCCATCTTGCATCTGCGCATCTGAGGGAACGACATATCCGAGCCATCCTATCAATGAAGGACTGTGGGTCCTCGGCTGCATCGGTGACTGTGAAGACCAGAGGCTTCAGCCTCATGAACACTGATAGCGATACGGTAATCACCTCCGTAGCCGCAGGGACAACTGGCTGTGCGGTAGGTACCATCGCTGTCTCTGTAACGGGTGGAGCTACCTCTGGTCGCTGCGCTCGAAGAGTCTCAACTAGCGATCCTATCATCTGGCGCATCTCCTGCAAGCTGGATCCCACCGTCTGGCGCATCTCCTGCATACCAGCCCCAAGCGTGGCGATTTGATCTGTTACGGGAGGAACAGCCTGCTCCGGTACAACCGGTGTACTGCCCGGATCAGTCCTCGTCTCCGACGAATCAACTCGAATCTCAGCCCTCGCGGCCGCTCTCTGCGCCCTCGTAGTCTTTGGCGGCATAATGGCTGAAAGGAAAATAGGATTCGATAAGGATGCAGAAATCGAATCGCAAGAATGTATATACTCAAAAGGAATTTAAATCAATAAGTCCTAAGGTCGCTTTGGCGGAGTACCATGTCGTGAGTATGCCGCGGAACATACGCACGCTACGCCACTCTGCTTCAGCTACCTACTCCATCATACCAGGTGTTAGTTATATGTATGCCCTAGAGGCCATTACTGTACATAGGATGTACATTGTAGTGGATGCTGGGACATATATAGGGAGGACTTTCTTGCTCGACATGATAGTATGCTATCTGGTTGAACTTTACCTTAACGTGTATATTGATTGTCTCTCTGTTACATGTTGGTAAAGCCCTTAGGATGTGTGCTTGACGACCTGGACTATGATGCGGATCATACTAGTGGGGACATGGTAGTCCATAAGTACATCCTTCAAAGTCCCTAGTCGAGGGTGTATCGAGACGGGGCATCGATATACCAGAGTAGACTAGCGTGTAGCTTCTCGACCCATACAGATGGGCGATGGATGATCCCATATCCATTGGTGTTTGACATCGGAGATGATATACAGGTGCTCAGTAGAGACTGGGTACACTGGACGGACTCGTCGAGAACTCCCAGATGGTATTATACCTCACGTCAGATGGCAGTTCTCTGGTGACACTGGTACAGAGTAGTCTGTTGACGCGAGATCGTCATAGAGTCTTGTGTGGTTCCCACTGTGCTTTAATTTCCATCTTACCACGTCCAAGAGGGCGTGCAAAACGGTGGTTTTTGGGTACAGTCCCGAGTCACATGGAGGCAATGAGCGATAGGAGGGGATTCGTCTCTCTAGGTATAGGGGGTTGATGTTGCGCTGTGTTCGATTGGCTATAACAGGAAATCCCTGGCCAGGGTTGCTGAGATTTACTGGTAAGTGTTACCAGTAGTTTCTCGAACAGTTATAGACCTCATATCGACACGACTTATCGAGCTATTGGGGTCTGACGTTTACCACCCCTAGGCGAGATATGCGACATATCAGACGATCAGACCGGACTGTACGGTAGTGTTACTGGTCGGATTCACTGGAGTGTGAGCGGGCTTGCTCGTCGATCTTCAGATCGCTCAATACCCGGGTGGCCGTTACGTTTAGCAGACCGCTTGCGGCTTGTGGGTGCTTGATATGATCATCACCTGCTGCCGGCGTATTGACGAGTCTTTAGAGTCCTACACAGAGGTTTCCTGGCTTAAGCGAAACGAAATAGGAGCGCATATGAGATATGTGCGGGACCGAGAATAATGCGTGTATGTGATACCGTATTCCATTCTCGCGATGAATGTATCGAAAGGTTGTATGCGATATAACCTAGTTATCGAATCAAGGGTTGGTTCGATAAGCCGATACATAGAATACTAGTCGGTTATATGCGATATGACCGGATCGTTAAATCAAGTGTTGATTTAATGATTTAATGCATAATTATATATTTGATATATTACTTTGCATTAACTAGTATTGGTTCACTTTAAATGGATTTTCTCACTCAGATTGTACACATTGTATATGTGATATACTTTTGTGCACTTGATTGTATCATGTTTGATGATACATGTTTAACTATAGTTAAGTGTAATGGATTAAGCCATGGTTAAACTAATGATTAGGGTTTTCTATTCTTACTTATTTATTTATTTATTTATTTTGAATAGATAAGAAAAGAATGGTTGCTAATTTTGGAGTTTAGTTGAAGCTTCATGAAGCTTTGACTTTGTAACCATTCTTGTCTTCATCTTTAACCCTAACCATTAATCTAACCTTAGTTAATTCTCTACACTTGACCATGGTTCTAATATGATAAGTATTCATTTTCTTTTCCAATTATAATTAATCTTATCATATTATTCTTCTTCTTCTTCCTTGCTTCAAGTGAAGAAAAGCTTACCTCATCAATGGTGATTGATGTTTTTGAGTGAGAAATCCAATTCTAAAGTTAACCCACTTCCTATTTCTTCATCCTCTACCTCTTGCCAAGTAGTAGAGTGTGTTTCCTTCACAAGTTTCTTGACTGGTGAAGTCGGAGCTTGATTTAGCGATGCTTCGACTTAGATCATCTTCCGCATGGACATCGACGACCTAGCTCGCCTATTCTCCGATGAAGTCGACGCTAGAGCCCGGATTTGATTTGGACAGCGGAGAGGACCTCGTTGCGGAGCTATGGAGGTGGAGCACCGGATCTACAAAGGTTGTATTTCCGTATCTTGTAGTTAAGTGTTAACTAGTTAGCTTTTTCGCCTAGTTTTCTAGCAAACGATCCGTAGTCGGGTCTCTCGGCACCGTTAAAATTTTAATTTGGCATGATCGATGCCTTGTGAGACCTCACTAGTGTGCCTAGGAACCCTACAGTGGTATCAGAGCCTAACTAGAGCCTTAGGCGAAGTCCAGACGGAATTTGAAGTCCGAACAAACCCGAAACCCCGAACCAATATTGCTCTCTATCCTTTTTGCAAAAATGTGGATTTTTGTGTATTAAAAATTGCCAAAAAATTCAGCAGGTAATTGCATGAGTTACTGTGAAGCACGTGACAGTAACTCGACGACAGAGGCGCGGATCCGCGGCCCCACCATAGGATTAGCGGCGGTTCCGCGGCCACTATGTCGAGTTACACCACGTGTCTTGCACAGTAATTCATGTCTTGTAATGCTGAGTCTTCTGGAAATTTTTAATTTTTATTCAAGAGTTGAATTTTCTGCAGTTGTTTTGAGGATTCGGTGTTTCGATCGGGGTATCAAATTTTGTCTGTGTGGCTTTCCGGATAAATTTTAGAATATGTTAAAAAGTTCGACCGGATATAAATACCCAATTTTTCCCCTGCCGGGAAATTTCCAAATGTTGGATTTTTCCGTAGTTTAACGACGTTCTAAGTAGTGCAAGTAACGCGATGGTCCCTCTAGAAGACAACAAACCTTAACTCGATTATGTGACCGTCTTGAACTGCCCTTTGAACCTTCTGGTTTTGGGCAGTACGGCGTGCCACATGTGAGGCGTTGGCTTGACCCTTCTACGGCTGGACCGTTGGTACTGAGGTACGAACTGAATGTTGTTAGACTTATTTCATGTGTTGAGCTGTATCGGGAAAACTTGGGTGTTTGACTGTTCGATCGAAAAGTTTAACATTTTCTGTTTATCTGGAATGTGATACAATACTTGGAATTCGCAAAAGTTATGAGATAACTAAATGAATGTTATAAACATAGCACTTTAGTCTCACTTGATCGGTTGCCACGGAATTTTGATGTGATCAAAAGTCCGTCGCAATCACGTAGCGTACGCGGATACTCGCCGGGTAAACTTAATAGACAGCCTCACTCCATAGCCCCGACCAAGTGACTGTAGGAGAACCCCGTCGCCGAAAGCATCCGTTCGGGTGCTCGCGGTGGCGGTGTTCCGCCTTGGTGCACTTCGTCGACGGTATCGGGGGTGCGGCCACCTACTGAAGTTTGCGACGAGTATTCGATCAGGATGTCGGGAATCTTGTTGAATTGCCCGACTTGATATTGAAAAGAGTTTTCGATTTTGAGACTAAAATGCGGGGTTTATAATTGTTAGGCATGCGATGTCTAAGTAATTCATTTGGTCAGGCATGCGATGTCTGAGGTGGTTGCGGATTCCAACTGTTGTAGTTTTACACTTTCTTTTCTGTGACCGTAAGTGTAATATGTGATATCGCCGGTTTCGTTGCTATATGTCAACGACAATTGGGATGCGCATATTTACTTACGTTGATGACATGTGATGTTATGTGTTGCTGGATATGTTATATTGGATCGTCGTGTTTGAATAGCCGGGGTTTTTTATGTGAGATGAGTGTTTTTCATTTTCATTCATGTAAAAACTTGTATGTAATATTCTTTTATTGGGGCGCTTCCAGGTTGCGGAAGTTGTCACCTGTTGTATATTATTTACTTTTCCGCACTACGATAGACCCAAGGAGGAGAGCACAAGTAACCGGGTTCTGGAGTCCAGTGGGAGACCAACTCGAGGAGTCGGGTCCGGGTCTCCTAACCCCAGAATTGGTAGGGTTGCTTGCCGCTCTCGTAGGGGTCTAGGGGTGTGGGTTTGGCTATTCATCAAGACCGTGGAATCCGTGTTTTATACTGGCTTGTATTGAAAACACGGACGTCCTAGTATATCCAATATTTCATATGATTCTTCTGCTGCGATATCTGTGATGTGATCATGTGATGTTCTGTGATAGATACAGTATATAGTATATATGATATATTATATAGGCGTTACTTATGTTTTACACCCGCGCTAGCCCTGCCCCGCTCTGCCGTTAGTTACCTAACCTAACGGTGCACGAGGGGACATCGAGGCCAATGCGGATGGCATAAGTGTACGTCGTATTTATCTGTGATGTTTAGGTATTTAAATGATAGGACTTCATTAATGTGATTAATGAAATAAAAGAAACCTAAAGATGTTGTAGAATCGAATTTCAAAATTAAAACAGGTAGCTACAGTTCTTGCTTTGCACAGCGGTATATGTGATATATCCTGCACCTTATTCGATGAGGAAAGGACCGAGATCCCTTCACCGGGAGTGACTCCTTTAGCAATAACTGGTCGATGCTACACCCTCGGTTTGTCTTTTGATTGCTTTTAAGAGTTTTTGCTTTGCACAGTGATATATATGATATATCCCGCACCTCATTCGACGAGGAAAGGACCGACGATCCCTTCACCGGGAGTGACTCCTTTAGCAAAACTAGAAAAGCCTCAAAAGCACTCCATTTCAAAATTCATTCGATCCTACAAACGATATCAAGTTCATTACGCAATAGGTTTTCATAAAAACCTGTCGTAGCCCTCCGTCATTTCAGATAAGTAGTAGTTAGTATTCGTGCTGCGTTTGTTGGCCTTTGTCAAGGCGCAGTGTGCGGTAGCTAACTGGTGCTTATCTGCTTATGCATATGATGCAGATTGAGTTAGGGTAGTCGTGCGACCTTGTTGGCCTTTGTCAAGGGCCGTGCGGGTGGGTTTAATTCAATCAGGAAATGACGGGTTGAACTTGACTAGCATCCTATGGTTTGTTGGCCTTTGTCAAGGTCATAGGAGGTTAGGGGCAAAATATTATCGGGAATTTCAAGTGTTGAGATTTGCAATGAGATTGCATACCTTCTATGAGATAGTTGGATCCCGATACCCGCTGCGAATAAGAGTTACTCCTGGGAGAGTTTTATACATTACAATTAGCCGATCAAGTAGGTGTCTAGAAAGGTGTTAACGAGGTTACGCCTCTGGGAAAACGAGGTTTACATTAATTAGGTTCGTGCGAAAGCACGGGGGACCTCCCTTAAAGTACCGACACTGGCCTGGCTGAAAGATTGGCGAACTTGTAGTGTGTAATTAATCCCGGCTAGTCTTTCCTTTTAGGGTTTGAAGGAAGATTTGATAAAAAGCAGTGGGAGCCATCCTGATTAGATAAAAACATAACCAATCTATTCTTGCAAGAGCGCACGCTGAGTGTTTTCTTCTCTCTCTCTCCAGGTAGCGACCATATCACGCCTTAATCAAGATAATAATACGGATTATTGACCGAACCCGCTTGTTATACTGAGTTGGGGAATGTTGGTCCCGCTCCAACTTATAATTGTTATAAGACAGAGCAGGAAATTGGGGATTACCAGAATTCCCGTGCCGCCCAAACGAAGAGAGTGCATGATGATGCATCATCTTCGGGTGTGTTCATTATACAGAACTGTTTCTCAGTATCCTTTACGTCCTGGGTATGTGATACCAGATCAGGATCCCAGATATGTAATCTGTTACATAGGGCTATAGAAAGGTAGAGAACTGAGAACGGGTGATAAGTTTCATGAGGCAGAAAATGGGGCAAGTGTTGCAGCCAAGTCTGTCGGTCACTGTCACCCTGTATTACCAATACATTGATTCTGAACGAATGTTATTAGATACCGAACCTGATATACAAAATCATATCAGTCTCTTTATCAGTAAATAAATGATATAATTTTGTATTGATGGATAATGTTTTGAACATTTCCTATATCAAAAGTTGATCGGTTCAGGCATGTTATCTAAAAGCATTGATGTTCTAAATCAAACTACAGTTCTTAGTATATGGAACACACACAAGAGGAAGAGTTCAGAAATGAACGGATTCTTCTTGAGGTATTGTAGACTAGGTCATATCAATGCGACCCGACTAGCTAAGTTACATTTAGATGCATATTTAAATCAGTTTGAATTTACATCTTGTGAAACTTGCCAGTCATGTCACAGAGATAAGATGACCATAGCTCCGTTTATTGGAAACAGAGAAAGAGTTAGTGAACTCTTGGGATGATACATGTTGATGTATGTAGGTCCCCTGTCTACACATGCCAAGACCGGTTCTTTGTACTTCATTACATTCTATGATAATCTCTCAAGATTCAGACAAATGTTCTTGTTGAAATACGAGTCCGAACCTTTTGAGATATTCATAGAATATAAGTTAGAAGTAGAGAACCAAAATACGGGTATAAGTATTATGTCCTATGATGAGATCAAGGAGGAGAATACTTGAGCACGGAAATACTGGACTATTCTAAAGGAGAATGAGATTCTCTCTCAGCATTACTCCTCTGTATACACCATAGCACGACGGTATATCGGGGTGGAGCAATAACACCCTATATGATAAGGTGTGCTCTATGATGAGTACTACTGAGTTACCTATTTCCTTTTTGGGAGCTATGCACTTGAGAAGCTGCATACCTATTGAATAGGGTTCAAATCAAATCAGTTGCCTACCGCTTCATATGTGATATGGAAAGGGAAGAACCCATATCTTAAGTTAGTTAAGATTTGGGGTTGTCCGGCCTATGTCTAAAAGAAAAATCCGGACAAACTCGAGGCAAGGTCTGTTATGTAGAACTGGAAAGGTTCCAGCTATACAAACTACAGTTGATGATTTGATAGAACCAAAGGATTCAGTAGATTACAACGAACCTCAGCCTCTCCACCGATCTAGTAGGGTTCCTCACCCACCTGAGAGATACTTCGGTTTCTCTATGACAGTGGGAGCGAGGATTGCATCATGAGATGATGACCCAACTAGTTTCGAGCTGGCCATCAGCAGTGGGACTCTATAAGAATGGCTGGATGCTTAGCGATCTAAGATGGAATCCTTATACACCAACAAAGTATGGACTTTGGTTGCTATATTTGAAGGGTTAAATCCCCATCAGGAGCAAGTATATCTTGAGAAGATTACTTGGTGTAGAAGGAAAAGTTGAGACTTTCAAAGCTAGACTTGTTAAAGGTTGTCATCATCGACCAGGCATGGATAATGATGAAACCTTTTCAAGTATCTATGCTTAAGTCCATCCAGATCCTACTTGCCACGGCTACATGCCATGACTACGATATCTGGTGGTTGGGTGTCATGACAGCTTTTCTAAATGATGTTTTAGAAGAGAGCATCTATAAGTACACAGCCAGAGGGCTTCGTAGACAGTGGGAGCAGCGGAAACGTATGCAAGATGCTTTATAAGATTAAAGCAGGCATCGCGGAGTTGGAACATCTGTTTTGATGGATTAGTCAAAGAGTTTGACATCATCAAAATGGTAGATGAACCTTGTATATACAAAAAGGTAGTAGGGAGTATGGTGACGATCCTCGTAGAGTACGTGGATGACATACTCTTGATAAGAAAGGAGTTTCTTATGCTACGCTCGATCAATCTCCGCTTATCACAAAGATTCTCCATATAGGATTAAAGTGATACCTACTAAATCCTGGATTTTGGATCTATGAGATAGATCTAAATGGATGTTAGAAAACTCACTAGATGTAGTGAGGTGGTGTCAATCGATCCTGAGGAGAATCACTGGAAGGGTTCCAGGGTGATAAAGACGACTGAATGTCAGTCACAGGCATTGTCTTTACCCTCAGTAAAGGGACGGTATGTTGGAAGAGTTCCAAGCTGGATACCGTGACATACTAGACGATAAAGGCAGGATACATCGCTACTTAAGATGCTACCAAAGAGGCTGTTTGGGTGTATATAGGTTCATGAGATGAACTATGTTCCTACCATTGTGTGACAATGGAGTTGTGGCTTATGCCAAGGAACGTCCCTCCCATCAGTGATCCAGACATATTCTAAGGCAGTATCACCTTATCATGGAGATAGTTGATCTCCAGGATGATAGAGGTTTGGAGAGTAGACTCAGAGGACAACACAGCGGATCCACTCACAAAGGCCTGTTCCCAGAGAGAGACTTTTATGGGATGGTTGAGTATGAGATACTGCAACCACTGCTATCAGATGGCCCTAGTGCAAGTGGGAGATTGTTAGTTATATGTATGCCCTAGAGGCCATTACTGTACATAGGATGTATATTGTAGTGGATGCTGGGACATATATAGGGAGGACTTTCTTGCTCGACATGATAGTATGCTATCTGGTTGAACTTTACCTTAACGTGTATACTGATTGTCTCTCTGTTACATGTTGGTAAAGCCCTTAGGATGTGTGCTTGACGACCTGGACTATGATGCGGATCATACTAGTAGGGACATGGTAGTCCATAAGTACATCCTTCAAAGTCCCTAGTCGAGGGTGTATCGAGACGGGGCATCGATATACCAGAGTAGACTAGCGTGTAGCTTCTCGACCCATACAGATGGGCGATGGATGATCCCATATCCATTGGTGTTTGACATCGGAGATGATATACGGGTGCTCAGTAGAGACTGGGTACACTGGACGGACTCGCCGAGAACTCCCAGATGGTATTATACCTCACGTCAGATGGCAGTTCTCTGGTGACACTGGTACAGAGTAGTCTGTTGATCCGAGATCGTCATAGAGTCTTGTGTGGTTCCCACAGTGCTTTGATTTCCATCTTACCACGTCCAAGAGGGCGTGCAAAACGGTGGTTTTTGGGTACAGTCCCGAGTCACATGGAGGCAATGAGCGATAGGAGGGGATTCGTCTCTCCCGGTATAGGGGGTTGATGTTGCGCTGTGTTCGATTGGCTATAACAGGAAATCCCTGGCCAGGGTTGCTGAGATTTACTGGTAAGTGTTACCAGTAGTTTCTCGAACAGTTATAGTCCTCATATCGACACGACTTATCGAGCTATTGGGGTCTGACGTTTACCACCCCTAGGTGAGATATGCGACATATCAGACGATCAGACCGGACTGTACGGTAGTGTTACTGGTCGGATTCACTGGAGTGTGAGCGGGCTTGCTCGTCGATCTTCAGATCGCTCAATACCCGGGTGGCCGTTACGTTTAGCAGACCGCTTGCGGCTTGTGGGTGCTTGATATGATCATCACCTGCTGCCGGCGTATTGACGAGTCTTTAGAGTCCTACATAGAGGTTTCCTGGCTCAAGCGAAATGAAATAGGAGCGCATATGAGATATGTGCGGGACCGAGAATAATGCGTGTATGTGATACCGTATTCCATTCTCACGATGAATGTATCGAAAGGTTGTATGCGATATAACCTAGTTATCGAATCAAGGGTTGGTTCGATAAGCCGATACATAGAATACTAGTCGGTTATATGCGATATGACCGGATCGTTAAATCAAGTGTTGATTTAATGATTTAATGCATAATTATATATTTGATATATTACTTTACATTAACTTGTATTGGTTCACTTTAAATGGATTTTCTCACTCAGATTGTACACATTGTATATGTGATATACTTTTGTGCACTTGATTGTATCATGTTTGATGATACATGTTTAACTATAGTTAAGTGTAATGGATTAAGCCATGGTTAAACTAATGATTAGGGTTTTCTATTCTTACTTATTTATTTATTTATTTATTTTGAATAGATAAGAAAAGAATGGTTGCTAATTTTGGAGTTTAGTTGAAGCTTCATGAAGCTTTGACTTTGTAACCATTCTTGTCTTCATCTTTAACCCTAACCATTAATCTAACCTTAGTTAATTCTCTACACTTGACCATGGTTCTAATATGATAAGTATTCATTTTCTTTTCCAATTATAATTAATCTTATCATATTATTCTTCTTCTTCTTCCTTGCTTCAAGTGAAGAAAAGCTTACCTCATCAATGGTGATTGATGTTTTTGAGTGAGAAATCCAATTCTAAAGTTAACCCACTTCCTATTTCTTCATCCTCTACCTCTTGCCAAGTAGTAGAGTGTGTTTCCTTCACAAGTTTCTTGACTTGGTGAAGTCGGAGCTTGATTTAGCGATGCTTCGACGTAGATCATCTTCGGCATGGACATCGACGACCTAGCTCGCCTATTCTCCGATGAAGTCGACGCTAGAGCCCGGATTTGATTTGGACAGCGGAGAGGACCTCGTTGCGGAGCTATGGAGGTGGAGCACCGGATCTACAAAGGTTGTATTTCCGTATCTTGTAGTTAAGTGTTAACTAGTTAGCTTTTTCGCCTAGTTTTCTAGCAAACGATCCGTAGTCGGGTCTCTCGGCACCGTTAAAATTTTAATTTGGCATGATCGATGCCTTGTGAGACCTCACTAGTGTGCCTAGGAACCCTACACCAGGGTCATCCTAGGAACACTCCGGAAGGTAAAACCTATGCTCTGATACCAATTTTGTCACGACCCGAATCTTTCGACTCGTGACCGGCACTTAAACACGCAACGTCTACAGGCGTAACGCGACTAAGTAAGCCGAACCCAGAAATCAAAACCATTTAAAGTAGTGAGTGTTGAAAATATTTAATTAAAAACATTTAGAAAACCTTAATTAGTCCAATGAGGTTCTTTTTAGAGTTAAATTATCCTTATAATAATTTTGGCAGCATTTCCTTTGTAAAAGTAACCCCGAAAATCGGGTAAAAACAGGATATAAGTGAAAATGAGATATAATGAGCAAAGCATCCCCAACCGGGAGCAATCACGCCCAACGGCGGAAACCATCACCACAAGAGTAATATACGACGCCGTAGCGAAGAATGAGCAAAAAGTAACATCCCAGAATAATAATTGCAAATACAAAGTCGGTTCCCACGAGCTCGACACCAGAATACAAAAATATACATCATCGTCCTCACACTCTCTAAGTCAAGTACATATATGGTAGATGGAGAATACTAGATACAAAAGTGTGTACAATAAAAGTAACCAGATACCACAACCCACCTAAATAGTAAAATAGCTCTCACTCCAACTGTAGTGGTATCTGAAGCAAAAAGATGCAAAAAGGCAGCCTGCCGCGACTTCTCTGAGGGGCAACCTGCAAATACTGTGGCACAACGGGGTGAGTTGCCAAATCGTGAATAGAGATAACATATAAAGATAATCACGAGCATGCACGTGCTGCGCTACGCTATCATATGCTAGCAGGTAAATCTATATGCGACAAGCAGTAAGTGCAATAATCATGCAAATGCTCTGTCAGATAAAATAACTACAGGATGAGATACATGATAATCACTGCTGAGCATGGGACTAACAACATCTACACGAAATATCAATCGTGGAAAAATAATCGGTGCCCAAGCTGCACCCAAATCCCAAATAAGCTCAGGCGCCGGCACTCTCCTCGGCCCTCCAATCCTGTAAAACTCTGAGAATCACGAGTGCCCAACATCGGCACCCAAAATATCATAAATACTCGTGTCCAGCATCGACACGCAAATCCTCATACATCGGGCTCCGTAGGTCCGGATCAGCCCACGGGCTCCGTCTGCGGTATCGGCCCTAGGCCCCGGCAGTATGGATCATCCCGCATCCATCTCTCGACTCTGGTCAGTATCCTCCGGATAACCGCAAGGTCAAACCAATCACCGGTAGGTACTCGCCCACCTCCAGGCTCAATCGGCAAAGTCAATCGATCATCTCGCCGAGGGGAACCATACCGGGTCCACCACGAACCCGCAAACGGATCATCCACTCCTCGAATCGGGTTTCAAGCACACGTCTCAGCACCGAGAAAACGCGTGGTGGACGCACCAAAATATCATATCACAAGGAACCGGGTTTTCAAATAGTGCATCTTTTCTTAAATAATTCCACGGTCCTCAAAACCAGAAATCACATAAAAAAATCCAACACCAATGAGTAAATCAAATACGATGCGCTAGGTACAACAAGTCATCATGATATAGATACAAGGGAGAAACCGCTTTTCTTAAGATAGTTCAGTTTTTTAAAGGCAGCATGCGGCTCCCAATTTCTATGGAGATCATATCGAATCATATGTGAATGAACTACAGTATAATGATCATGGCAAATCTACAGTGAGTGTGTGTCATGGTAATTTCTAACGGTGTATGTGTAACATGCAGATTGGTGCTCATGCAACATAAACCGTTAGCAATAGTGCGGTGTTCTATCAATTCTAAGTTTTCATACATATAGCGGGGAATACAATATGCAACAACAGTATCCATGAACAGTCAATGTAGGTAAATGCAAAGTATAGCTATAAAGTCCTATCAGCCCTGACGTAGAACGCCATGCAGGCGATTGTTAGTGTATATGCCCTAGAGGCCATTACTGTATCATACTAGTTTGTATATTACTTAATGGATGCTTGGAATATTCACCTTGTATATACAATCTTGCTCAAAATAGTAGTATGCTACTTGGTTTGTTTCTACTTCAATGTGTACTTGTGTTTATTTCAGTATATCACTTATACGCATTAGTGGAGCCCTTAGGATCTTTGCTTGATTACCAGCGTTGTGATGGCAGTCACACTAGTGGGGGCTGGGTAATCTATAAGCACATCCTTATTCAGGTCCCTGGTCGCAGGACTATCGAGACAGGGCATCGATACTCCGGAGTAGACCAGCGCATGCGCTTCTCATCCCAGTGTGGGAGACGGTCTGTCCCACAGCCGTCAGTACGTCGTACTTGAGATAGTATGCGGGTGCTCGTTAGGTTACGGGTACACTGGACAGGACTCGTCGGGAACTGACTAGTTGGTATTATACCTATCGTCAGTTATCAGTTCCCAGGTGACATGAGTACAGCTTAGTCCGCTGACTTGACACTGTCACTCCGCCTCGAGTGTGTTCCCACTGTACTTTGATCACTACCCTACCACGGCTCAAAGGAGTCGTGCAAACAGGTGGTGGTTGGGTGCAGTCCCGAAGCACTTGGAGGCAGTGACGGTTAGACAGGATTCGTCTCTCCCGGTATTGGGGGTTGACATCGCGCTGTGTCTAGGAGAGCCATTACACGAGTAGTCCCTGGCCAGGGCAAACGAGATATACTGGTAGGTTTCCAGTGTTATCTCAGGGTGTATTGGGCTTCACTCCGGCACGACTTGTACCGCTATTGGGGGACTGACGTTTACCGCCCCCTAGGCCCGCCATGCGATGTATCAGACGAACAGACCGGACTGTACGGAGAATGTCACGCTCAGGCTCAGTAGGAGTTCAGATGGGTTTCGCCTCGTCGGTCTTCTTGTCGGCATTACCTGGGGACAGTTACGCACAGCTAGTGCCGCTTGCGGTCTGTGGTTAAACCCACTGCCAGCGTAGTGTCGAGTCTTTAGAGTCCCACACAGAAAGCTTTTCGCCTTTAGGCAAAAGAGTAGAGGTCGCATGGTATTGCGACAGGTCGCGTGGTTATGCGACAGGGTTCGGTCACATCCGTGCACTTGTGCACGTACAGTGTCCGGACAGTTTACACTAGCGGGCTTTGGTTTAAGCCAGATCCTAGTGTACCTTATGGGATTGGATTTATCCAGTTTGCATTCGTGTTCCTCGGAACGCGGATGCGGGTGTGTATGCACAGTTGACAGGGAGGCAGAGGCTGCGGATTCTCATTAGGGTTGTTGACAGTTGACCGTTGACTATTTGACTTTATGCTCAACCCTAATGAGAATATGATATGTGATTAACTATTATATTAATTAAGTATTATGGTGATATGGTTGTTGACTTGTTGACTTTTGTTGACTTGTTGATTTTGTTGACTTGTTGACTTTTGTTGACTTGTTGACCGGTTGACTAGGCTTGACTAGTTGACCATCATGATAACCATGGTTATCATTTCATGCCAAAGACTTTTTCTTGCTTGCTCATTTGAGTAAAATGAGTGCATGACATGATAAGGTTATGGTTGCTTCTAACCATCACATAAGACTTTTTTGATATGATGAGTTATGATCACTTTGGATTATGAGAGGGTGAAAGACAAAGGAGTTGCTCATTCTTTCTTGCTCATTCTCTCTCTTGTTCTTGAGCTCTCCTCTTGCTCTCACCCTCAACCTCTTGCTCCCTCTCTTGATCTATGGTTCTCTTGTCTCATGAGTTGAGAATCAAGAACCATAGATAAAATCCCATTCTAAATCATCTCTACTCATTCTAGTTCACTAGGTTTAGCAAACCAAGTGAACTAGTTTCTTCAAAGAACGAAGAAGGAGCTAAAGGTTGGAGCTTTCAAGTGGATCTATCTTCGGCGTGCGGAGACAACGAGAAGGAGCCATCGAACCACCATCGGAGCTTGAAGAGAAGGAGTTCAAGTTTAGGTATAACCATCTTCATCCGAGTAGCTAAATATCTTTAGCTTAGTATGCTAGTTTTAGTTTAGGTAAAGATCTCGACCTAGCTTAGTCCATGTTGCCTCTTGCGTTAAAATTTTGATTTTATACCGTTTCCGCCTCCCCGTAAGAACCGGGGGTCGCAACGTGGACTTACAGTGGTATCAGAGCCTAACTAAACTTAAACTAGCTTGGTAGTGAAGTGTAACGAAGTTCGGAACCGGAAAAATCCAAAAACCAAACTTTTACAAAAACTGAGTTTCTGTTGAATTTTTTTTGGCTCAAAATGCAAAACGTTACACTTGTAAATTCGGCTCAGGGTTTTGTGTAAACACCCAAGAAAAACGTTGCCCTAATTCGTTCAAACCGCCGCGCTTCCGCCGCACGAGGTAGGCATGTGCCGCGGAAGCGCCGCGGTTTGTCGTCTTCTCTGCATCGTTTTTCGTGCAGTGTGTGTCTGTGTTGGTTTTGGGATTTTTGGAATATATTATATGTGCCCAGATTTTCCAGAAAAGAAATTTCCTTTTGGGGTCCTATAATTCCGTATTTTTTTTTCCGAACTTCACTGCACTTTGACTTTGATGGCTATATCTGTGATGTTTGCATGTATTGAACGTCGGCTAATCGTTATAAGTCGATTGGTCGGGGTTATACATGATCTGTAATGTGCTGGAATGTGTATATAAATATGTTGGATTGTCGCGGGTGAATAGCCGGGGGTTGTGAGACGAGAGTTTTCTTTTCTTGCAATTCATGTAAATTTGTAAATTGATGTAATAATTATTTGTATGGCCGCACAACCGGGTCGGGGTTGTAGCCGTCATTGTATAATTTCTTTTTACTGTTTTTGCTCCTAGGATAGACCCATGGAGGGGTGCACAAACTACCGGGTATGCCGAAGTGTCGAGTGGCCTACTCATGGAGATGAGGGAGGTTGCTACGCTTCGGGTACTTGGCGGGTAGTTTGCCGCACCCGTAGGGGTCTTGGGTGGGGTTTTGGCTATTCACCGCGACCGTGTAATCTGTTTTTGTTACAGGCTCGTACAAATTACAGATTCCTAGTATATCCAATGTATTTATCTGTGATCTGAAATGTTTATTATTGCAGTATATCTATATATGATATTATTTAGGCGTTGCTTATGTTTTACAGACGCGCTAGCCCAGCCCCCGCTCTGTCGTTAGTTAAGTAACCTAACGGGTAATGACGGGGCCCCGTGGCGAATGCGAATGGCATAAGCGTACGTCATATTTTGGTTGTTTTCTGCAATGGTAGGATTAAATGATGGGACGCATTAAAAGAACTAATGCAAGAATATCACGCATTAAAAGAACTAATGCAAGATAATAAACCAAGCTAAAGTCGTTGGAACACTTTCGAAAAACCACTCGGTTCTTTTCAAAAACAACTTTTAAAATGCGGAGCTTGAGCCACTCCTTTTAAAAGCTATCTCGTTCCATCGACCAAATCAAGTTCACTACGTTCACGGTTTTGCCAAAACCATTCGTAGCCCTCCGTCGTTTCGTATGAATATTCAATAGTATTCAAGCTGTGTTTGTTGACCTTCGTCAAGGCATAGTGATTGGTAGCTATTGGGTATTCATATGTAGCATAGATAGATGCGTTGGTTTGGGACATTCGCATTACCTTGTTGACCTTCGTCAAGGGTATATACGGGTGGATTCAAATTAACCTGGATAATGACGGGCAGAACTTGACATGTGACTTATGATTTGTTGACCTTCGTCAAGGTCATAAGAGCATGGGGCAAAAATCCACATCGGGAGTTTCATAAGTACTGAAACTTGCTAGATTTGCATACCATTTGGAGTGTGATGATTCTGGTAGGATTCCTTCAGTTTCGTCACGCGATGATATTTGGATCCCGATCCTACTGTGAGTATATGCTACTCCTCGGGAAATTTCTCACTTAACGATCAATGCTATAAACCTAGTAGGTGCCTAGAAAGGTGTTAGCGGGGCTACGCCCCCAGGGAAAAGAGGTTCTCTAATTAAGGAACTTCGCGAAAGCGTTGGAAAACCTCCCTCGAAGTACCGACACCGGCCTGGCTGAACGGTTAAGCAAGTATTGTACGGTGGGATTGATCCTGACTAATTCTTTCTTTATGGTTTGAGGAGGGATTCGAGAAACAGTGGGAGCCATCCTGTTTAGACAAACTAAAAACCACTCTAAACTTGCAAGAGCATCATGCTGAGTGTTTCTTCTTCTCTCTCCTAATTGCAGCGACCAATCAACATGACTGGACTTAAGTTACTCCTAGATAAAAACAAACTGACAGGGCCAAACTACAAAGATTGGCTCAGGAATGTCACGATAGCAATCACTTATGACAAGCTGGGGTATCTTCTTACCACCAAAGCTCCCCCTGTCCCTGGTCCAACTTCCAGTGTCGCGGATAAGGAAATCCGCAAGACTTGGGAGATTGATAGCGCGAAGGCCAAGTGCCTCCTGCTTGCCTCGATGGACAACGAACATCAGAGGAGGCATGAGAATATGGACATGGAGTCCATATTGCTCCATACAAAAGAACTGTATGGAGAGCAATCACGTATCGCAAGATACGAAGCGTCGAAAAAGTTATTTTCGACAAGAATGGCCGTCGGATCATCAGTAGCCGAGCATGTGCTAAAGATGATCGGCTTCATTGAGGAGCTCGCTGACCTAGGGATCACATTGGAGAGTGAGCTATATACGGATATAGTTCTCCAGTCCCTTCCTTCCACTTACGCCCAGTTTATACTGAACTTCAACCTACAAGAAAAAGAGGTTGAACTATCAGAGCTCCTCAACATGCTGAGGAGCGCAGAGGGCACCCTACTGAAAGGTAGGGAAACATCCACTTTGTTTGTAGGAGGATCATCTTCTTCTAGGTCCAAGGCGAAAGCCAAGGGAAAGAAGAAGAAGGCCCCCGCCAAACCAAGGGGCGGTGTTGGTAAAGTGGATACGAAGGGAAAAGGCAAAGCAACAAAGATAGCGGGGAAGCTTGTGGATAAGGAAGAATGCTTCTATTGTCATAAGAAAGGACACTGGAAGAATGATTGCAGGGCCTGGAAGGCCAGAACACAGGAATTGAAGCAGGTTGCAGCTTCAGCTTCAGGTGTGTATGTTATTGAAAACTGTCTTTCAATAAACTCTACTTCCTGGGTATTGGATACCGGATCAGGATCTCATATCTGTAATTCTTTGCAGGCGTTGAGAAACCGTAGTGTTTTGAAGGCAGGTGACATGACCCTCAAAGTTGCGAACGGAGCTAGCATGGATGCTAAAGCCGTGGGGGCCTATCACCTGGGAATGTCAGATGGACATGTTTTGGTTTTGCGTAATTGCTTTTTTGTACCCAACACAACTTGTAATATCATTTCTGTATCTTTAGTTTCTAAAGAAGGTTATGAATTTGCGTTTGTAAGTAATGTTGTAAACATTCACCTTAATCAAGTTTTGATTGGGTCAGGTACATTGAGTAATGGTATATACGTGTTAAACCAACCACAGATTTTCAACGTCCAGAATACACACAAAAGAAAGTCTCCGGAAATGAATCAGACTTTCTTATGGCATTGTAGATTGGGTCACATCAATGAGAGAAGGTTGACTAAGTTACATACAGAAGGATATTTGAATGCGTTCGAATATCAATCGTATGCCACTTGTCAATCTTGTCTCAAAGGAAAGATGACAAAGACTCCGTTTACTGGACAAGGAGTAAGAGCGAGCGAGCTCTTAGGACTCGTACACAGTGACGTGTGCGGTCCAATGTCTACACATGCCCGAAGCGGACATTCTTACTTCATTACTTTTACGGATGACTTCTCAAGGTACGGTTATGTCTTCTTGATGAAACATAAGTCCGAGGCCTTTGGAAAATTCCAGGAGTATAAGAATGAAGTAGAGAAACAGACCGGCAAAAGTATTAAGATTCTAAGATCGGATCGAGGTGGAGAATACTTAAGTGCCGAATTCCTGAATTACTTAAAAGAGAATGGTATTCTTTCTCAGCTTACTCCTCCATACACTCCGCAACATAATGGTGTATCGGAGAGACGGAACCGAACCCTATTGGATATGGTTCGGTCCATGATGAGTAACGCTGAGTTACCGCGATCATTCTGGGGATATGCACTAGAAGCAGCTGCGTATCTCTTGAACAAGGCTCCCACCAAGACTGTGCCTACCACCCCATATGAGATGTGGACTGGGAAGAAACCCTGTCTTAAGTATCTTAAGGTATGGGGATGTCCAGCTTTTGTAAAAAAGCAGCATGCGGACAAGCTTGAGGCACGTTCAGTACAGTGTAAGTTTGTGGGATACCCAAGGAACTCTAGGGGGTATCTTTTCTATTCAGCTGAGGAACAAAAGGTCTTTGTTTCTCAGCATGCCCGCTTCTTGGAAACTGAGTTTTTGGAAACCCAGATAAGTGGGAACACAATAGAACTGGAAGAAGTTCCAGAACCACAGACTGTTACTGAAAGCTTAGTGGAACCAGAGGGTTCAACAGAACAGGACATTCCTGCGCCACTCCGCAGGAGTAGTAGGCAGACTCATCCGCCCGAGAGATACTGCGGTTTTCTCATAGACGGGGATAGAGAGGATTGCATCATAGATTATGATGAGCCTACTAGCTTCCAGCAGGCCGTTCAGAGCGTTGACTCAGTGAAATGGCTGGATGCAATGCGGACCGAAATGGAGTCCATGTACACCAACAAGGTATGGACGTTGGACATTGCTCCAGACGGGGTAAAACCCGTAGGATGCAAGTGGATCTTCAAAAGGAAGATTGGTGTAGATGGACAGGTTGAGACCTATAAAGCTAGGCTGGTAGCAAAGGGTTTTCGTCAAAGACCTGGCTTGGACTACGACGAAACCTATTCTCCAGTAGCCATGCTGAAATCCATTCGGATCCTTCTTGCCATTGCTGCCTTCCACGATTATGAGATCTGGCAAATGGACGTAAAGACAGCTTTTCTAAATGGAAATTTAGAGGAGTGTGTCTATATGGACCAGCCAGAGGGTTTCATTCAGAGTGGGAGCAGCGGAAAGGTGTGCAAGTTGCTTAAGTCCATCTATGGACTAAAGCAGGCATCGCGGAGTTGGAACATCTGCTTTGATGAGACGGTCAAAGAATTTGGCTTTATCAAAAATCCAGATGAACCATGCATCTATAGTAGATTTGTAGCGAGAACTGTAGTATTCCTCGTTTTATACGTGGATGACATTCTCTTAATAGGAAATGACATTCCTATGCTACAATCTGTCAAGGGGTTCTTGTCACACAGGTTCTCCATGAAAGACCTGGGTGATGCCTCGTACATTCTGGGTATCCGGATCTACCGTGACAGATCCAAGAGGATATTAGGACTTTCACAGTCCAGGTACATCGACACCATACTGAAGAGATTCAGTATGGAAGATTCCAAGCGCGGTAACCTACCGGCTTGTCACGGGATCACCCTCTCTAAAGAGATGTCTCCCAAGACTGATTTGGAGAGGGATCGCATGTCTATTATACCCTACGCTTCTGCGGTAGGCTCTATAATGTATGCGATGTTGTGTACCAGACCGGATGTAGCTTATGCACTGAGTGTGGTAAGCCGGTATCAGTCAAACCCTGGGGAGAAACACTGGATAGCGGTAAAGAACATTCTCAAGTACCTGAGAAGGACTAAGGAGATGTTCTTGGTGTATGGCGGAAAAGACCTCCAGATCGAGGCCTTTGCTGACTCCAGCTTCCAGAGTGACAAGGATGATTCCAAGTCCATGTCGGGTTTTGTCTTTACCCTCAATGGAGGGGCGGTGTGTTGGAAGAGTTCCAAACAAGAAACCGTTGCAGACTCGACGATGGAAGCGGAATACATCGCTGCATCTGATGCCGCAAAAGAAGCTGTCTGGATGAGGAAGTTCTTGAAAGAACTTCAGGTGGTTCCGTCCATTGTTGATCCAATACCTCTGTATTGCGACAACAATGGGGCTATAGCTTTAGCGAAGGAACCCAGGTCCCATCAGAGATCCAGGCACATCTTGAGGCGGTATCACCTGATCAGGGAGATCGTAGATCGCCAGGAGATCGAGGTTCGGAGAGTCGCTTCAGAAGATAACACTGCTGATCCATTCACCAAGGCCATGCCCCAGACTCAGTTCGAGCGGCTGATCGAGATGATAGGTCTTCGATACGCCAGTACATGGCCTTAGTGCAAGTGGGAGATTGTTAGTGTATATGCCCTAGAGGCCATTACTGTATCATACTAGTTTGTATATTACTTAATGGATGCTTGGGATATTCACCTTGTATATACAATCTTGCTCAAAATAGTAGTATGCTACTTGGTTTGTTTCTACTTCAATGTGTACTTGTGTTTATTTCAGTATATCACTTATACGCATTAGTGGAGCCCTTAGGATCTTTGCTTGATTACCAGCGTTGTGATGGCAGTCACACTAGTGGGGGCTGGGTAATCTATAAGCACATCCTTATTCAGGTCCCTGGTCGCAGGACTATCGAGACAGGGCATCGATACTCCGGAGTAGACCAGCGCATGCGCTTCTCATCCCAGTGTGGGAGACGGTCTGTCCCACAGCCGTCAGTACGTCGTACTTGAGATAGTATGCGGGTGCTCGTTAGGTTACGGGTACACTGGACAGGACTCGTCGGGAACTGACTAGTTGGTATTATACCTATCGTCAGTTATCAGTTCCCAGGTGACATGAGTACAGCTTAGTCCGCTGACTTGACACTGTCACTCCGCCTCGAGTGTGTTCCCACTGTACTTTGATCACTACCCTACCACGGCTCAAAGGAGTCGTGCAAACAGGTGGTGGTTGGGTGCAGTCCCGAAGCACTTGGAGGCAGTGACGGTTAGACAGGATTCGTCTCTCCCGGTATTGGGGGTTGACATCGCGCTGTGTCTAGGAGAGCCATTACACGAGTAGTCCCTGGCCAGGGCAAACGAGATATACTGGTAGGTTTCCAGTGTTATCTCAGGGTGTATTGGGCTTCACTCCGGCACGACTTGTACCGCTATTGGGGGACTGACGTTTACCGCCCCCTAGGCCCGCCATGCGATGTATCAGACGAACAGACCGGACTGTACGGAGAATGTCACGCTCAGGCTCAGTAGGAGTTCAGATGGGTTTCGCCTCGTCGGTCTTCTTGTCGGCATTACCTGGGGACCGTTACGCACAGCTAGTGCCGCTTGCGGTCTGTGGTTAAACCCACTGCCAGCGTAGTGTCGAGTCTTTAGAGTCCCACACAGAAAGCTTTTCGCCTTTAGGCAAAAGAGTAGAGGTCGCATGGTATTGCGACAGGTCGCGTGGTTATGCGACAGGGTTCGGTCACATCCGTGCACTTGTGCACGTACAGTGTCCGGACAGTTTACACTAGCGGGCTTTGGTTTAAGCCAGATCCTAGTGTACCTTATGGGATTGGATTTATCCAGTTTGCATTCGTGTTCCTCGGAACGCGGATGCGGGTGTGTATGCACAGTTGACAGGGAGGCAGAGGCTGCGGATTCTCATTAGGGTTGTTGACAGTTGACCGTTGACTATTTGACTTTATGCTCAACCCTAATGAGAATATGATATGTGATTAACTATTATATTGATTAAGTATTATGGTGATATGGTTGTTGACTTGTTGACTTTTGTTGACTTGTTGATTTTGTTGACTTGTTGACTTTTGTTGACTTGTTGACCGGTTGACTAGGCTTGACTAGTTGACCATCATGATAACCATGGTTATCATTTCATGCCGAAGACTTTTTCTTGCTTGCTCATTTGAGTAAAATGAGTGCATGACATGATAAGGTTATGGTTGCTTCTAACCATCACATAAGACTTTTTTGATATGATGAGTTATGATCACTTTGGATTATGAGAGGGTGAAAGACAAAGGAGTTGCTCATTCTTTCTTGCTCATTCTCTCTCTTGTTCTTGAGCTCTCCTCTTGCTCTCACCCTCAACCTCTTGCTCCCTCTCTTGATCTATGGTTCTCTTGTCTCATGAGTTGAGAATCAAGAACCATAGATAAAATCCCATTCTAAATCATCTCTACTCATTCTAGTTCACTAGGTTTAGCAAACCAAGTGAACTAGTTTCTTCAAAGAACGAAGAAGGAGCTAAAGGTTGGAGCTTTCAAGTGGATCTATCTTCGGCGTGCGGAGACAACGAGAAGGAGCCATCGAACCACCATCGGAGCTTGAAGAGAAGGAGTTCAAGTTTAGGTATAACCATCTTCATCCGAGTAGCTAAATATCTTTAGCTTAGTATGCTAGTTTTAGTTTAGGTAAAGATCCCGACCTAGCTTAGTCCATGTTGCCTCTTGCGTTAAAATTTTGATTTTATACCGTTTCCGCCTCCCCGTAAGAACCGGGGGTCGCAACGTGGACTTACAGCGATATCCCCATAGATGTTAAATCTACTCACCGAAGTCTCACGCTAAGTGTAGCCGACGACTTGTTTCCCCTTCTTTGCAGCGTCCGTCTCACTCGCCTGCGAACCTAGATTTACACAATATAACACACACAAGCTCAAATCTACCAAAAAAGAAATATTAAGGTCAAACTAGAACCCCGCGTTGCAACCCAAGCGCGCGTGTGCGCGATACGCTAAAACGTGTGATCACGCTCCTGAAGCTAACCTGACGAGTCGCGATACGTAGCACAACCCAAAACCACACACGTATCACGTGTGTCGCGGAGATTTAAAATACGGAAAATAGGGTAGTAGGTCCTAGATTTTGATACAGAGAGAGTGTTATAAAAATAAATATATCATGAAACCCCAAATATCAGCAGACACCAACCACCCAAACCCCAACCCAATACCCTCCCATCTGGCCGCAAATTGCGGCCAGAATGAGTTTTTCGGCGGCCTGGGTAGGGGTTGGGCTCTCGGGTTTGGTGTGTGCACTCCATACATACTGTGTATATCCCAGTAATTACAATTTTATTCTGAAACACCCCGGGTAGTAGCAGTTTCTACAGAACCCAATTTCAAGCTAAAAGTTACACTTTGCACTAAAATGATACTTTAGGGTATTTTTGTGAAATCTGAAATAAACCCATGTCCAAAACCACACTAATATTACATTACCAAGCTAATCAAGCTATAAAAAGTTAATTTTTATCACCTCACTAGATCCCTTAATAAAGAACAAAACATGCATGAAATATGATATTTTGCTAGAAATACTTTAAGTTATGAAAAAGAGGTGCTAAGGGTGAGTTAATACCTTCAAAACACCTTATAAAACACCAAAAGCTCCAGATCTAGCCTCAAGTATGCAGTCTTGCCACTAAACACCTCAAATGAGCTATTAAACCAAGGTTTTATGAAGGAAAAAGGTTGGATTTGGGTAGGGTTTGAGCATGAATCAAAAGAGAAGTGAAAAGAGACGAGAAGATGAAGAAAATGTTGTGTTTTGCTGCTGCTCTCTGCTGAGAATTTCAGAAATTGAGAAGAGAGAGAGAAGAGAGAAAGAAAATGGTCAAAAGTCAAGTTTCCTACCTACCCACCATACCTCTCCATTTCCATTTGAATTTGCATTAAAAAAAAAGGTTTTGACTTGTTTAAATGGGTGGGATAAATACAACCATGCAAGAAAAGAAAAAGGGTTAACATGATACACTTTTAACCAAAGTCACAAAAATGTGCTAAGTGTGCATGTGAACACTAAAAAAATTTCCAATTAGGGTAAACACAACTAGAAATAATTAACAACCCTATAAATATACACACACACACACACACACACACATATATATATATATATATATATATATCCATAAAAACACTTCACAACAAAAAACCCGCTAGACAAGAAGAAAAATAAGATATCCATTTTCTACGAAAAACACGCACACTAGCTAAATAACGAGAAAACATTCTAAACGAATTTCAAGGTGTTACAGTATGATTCTATCTGGGTGATTGTGGATAGATTAACAAAGACCGCTCACTTTCTTCCAGTAAAGACGACTTATGGATACGCACAGTATGCTCAGGTCTATATTGATAAGATCGTACGATTTCATGGAGTTCCGACGTGCATAGTATCCGACAGGGGTACACAGTTTACCGGCAGACTGTGGCAGAAACTCCAAAAGGCTTTAGGTACCCGATTGAGTTTATTATAGCTTTTCACCCGTAGACAGATGGTCAGTCAGAGTGGACCATACAAACTCTAGAGGATATGCTTCGAGCTTGCAGTCTTGACTTCGATGGCAGTTGGGATCGTCACTTACCTTTGATAGAATTTTCTTACAACAACAGTTTTCAGGAAATGATCCAGATGACATCCTTTGAAGCTTTGTTTGTAAGAACGTGTCGATCACCTGTTTGCTGGACAGAACTCAACGAGAGTAGCGTTTTGGGACCGCAGCTAGTACAAGAGACCACAAAAAAGATCCAGTTGATACGGGACCGGATGAGAGCGGTACAGTGCAGACAGAAATCATATGCCAATCGACGCCGTCGTAGACTCGAGTTTGATGTGGGAGATCATGTGTTCCTTCATGTATCTCCGATGAAGGGTGTGATGCGTTTCGGGAAAAAGGGGAAGCACAGCCCCAGATATGTTGGAACCTAAGAGATTCTGGAGAGAGTGGGTGCTGTAGTTTATCGTTTAGCACTTACACCGAGTTTTCCCTATGTGCATCCGGTGTTTCACGTGTCAATGCTTCGCAAGTATCTTCACGATCCTTCTCACACGATCCCGCATCAAACCGTACAGCTTGAGCAGGATGTATCCTATACAGTTCAGCCAGTGGCTATTCTTGACCGACAGGCAAAGAAACCGAGATCAAGGGTACTTCCGTCAGTAAAGGTTGTTTGGCGAGGGACGAATCGTGAGGAGATCACTTGGGAGACAGAGGATGCGATACGGAAGAAATTTCCACATCTTTTTGAAGGTATGTATAGCTAAGTTTTAAATTCAGGGACCGAATTTTCTTAAGGGGGAATATTGTAACATTTCGAAAATTTAAATACTAAATTAATTTAATTAATATGATAATAAAATGTTATTTAAAAAAGTTATTGAAACATAAGTAGGGTATTTCATAAGTTGTATGTGAAATTAAATAAACTGAAGTTTTAGTATGTAACATAAATAAATTACAAGGGTTTTAGTGATAAATTTAACTTCATTTTAATAAAATGGTGTTTATATAATAACATATGTAATGAAGGGTTTTTGTGTAAAGTTTAGGAAATTGTGAAAATTTGGAAATGTTGAGGGTGTAAGTGAAAAAGGGTTGGAAAAGAGTTAAGATTCAGAAATTCCTCAAGACACCACAACATATGAGGGATAATATATAGACACCTCCTTCTTGCATGCACACCTCATGCACACCACCTCAAGCTTGCATGAATTCACCACAACTCCTTTGGTGACACCTCCTCCTACACCCCCTACTTATTCTCCTTTATCCTATATCCATTATTCAGTTCACCTAACTATTTAAAACCTGAAATTTCAAAGGAAAGAAAAGAAAATCATTAGAACACAAAAGAAAATAGAAAAAAAGGGGAGAAGAGATGAAGAACTAGTGCTAAAGATTTCCACCATCAAGCTAGGAGCTAAGGACTTGGATTTCTTGGAGGGAGCCTTTCAATCATCGTCTATAGGTATAATCTTTAAACATTGTAGGAATCTCGTTCTGTAAACATGAATTGTAGAAATCAAATATCGGGAAATTGGTATTTTTGGGAAAAATACGCCCTGTGAAGATCTGCTACAACCTGGATTATAACTGACTTCACCAAACAGTACCTTAATCTTATACACCAGACCTAGAATTAACCATAGGAAAACGAACCAAGGTGCTCGGATTTTGGCCGGTGACATTCTTGAAAAATCCGACGTCGCCGGATTTCTTGGGGATTTGGGTATTGTGGGTTTTAGGGTAAGTCTCTGTATAGATATTAGGATATTTGGTATTTTTTGATTAAGTTAAATTTTCAGTCTGGGAGTTAATATCTGAAATGGGGTTAAAACGTTTAAAACACGACACGGACATTTCGTAAAGTGATTCTGTTTTCTATTAAGAACAGCGATCAAATTAAACTCAGTTAGTATAAGAGTGAGATAGTTTAAAATAGTCGTGCGTAGTATAGTTAGTACGTAAAACTCGTATTTTCAAATTTCTCCGTATCAAAGTTAGCCGTTTATTATCCAAGTTAATGTCGATATTAGATTCGTGTGCGAGAACTTTGGAAGCCGGAAGAAAAGGAAAGGGATTGGCGATTTCTGAGTAGATTTTGACGTATTCCGGTGAATAGACTAAACATCTACCGGGGGATTTTGTGTGGATGGCGTGGTACGCCCGTAGTTAAGTTTAAATAAAAATAGGCTTTTGTATGTTAAATTGATCATATGCATCCATATAGATATATATACATCACCATACACTGCACAGTTATCGACGAGTTATGCCGCACATGCACATATCTACATGTTTACACTATACCTCGTCGACATTAACATGTCACTTTCATACTTAGTATTTATCCTGTTAAATATGATTCCTATCATACCTAAACATCAATACTATTAGTACTTTGCACAAATGACATTATGTTTCATATTTAAGTGTTAGAAGTTGATATAAGTGGCACTTGTATTTTTGAGGAATTGTGGTTTTAAGTTTTCATATAATATTGCGTAAAATCAGTGATTCTTCATATTGATGTGAGATATCCACCATGAGATATTATTTTTATGATTTTGTTTTATTCCGAACCGAGTTGGGGGTCATACGGTTGCGGATTTACAAGTTGTCCAGACTGAGTCGGAGGGGCATACAGTTGGATATATGGTGGACCCGGTCGAGACCGAGGGGCAGGATAGCCGCAGTTTAGGCGGGGAGGCTAACGAGGACACTCGATACCAGAGACAGTTATGAATACGGCGGGTATCTTGATGATACCGACCGGTGTTATTGAGTAACAGGATCGTTCAGGGAACGATACCTGATGAAACAGCGAAGATTTGTGTCGATGTTAGACACAGAAAAATGTACCTGATTTGGAAAATAATTGATGAGATTTCAGTTTTATTAATACACTGAGCATTACATATTCATTCTTCCACCTGTTATCATGCATCACATTCACTGCTGTTGATAATAGTTCTAGTTTGTCATACTTATATTATCAGCCGATATATGTTAGTTTTATTCACTGAGTTGAAAACTCACTCCCGTTGTGCCATAGTTCTTTGCAGGAATCATGTGGATGCATAGCAGTGGTGCAGATCCCTTCGTCATCTTTACCGCTCTTTTTGCTAGGTGGGTTACATATGTAGTAATCTCCTATTTTGGATATGTATATTTTTGATCTTGTATTACTCCATCAGACCATGTATATTGACATAGAACAAAACATGTTGTATATTATTTAGACCGAATGATATCGTTTGTTATGTTAATTTATATTGTTTTAAATCTTGTAAGAAATTCTTCAACTTGAGTGTTGCACTATTTTTGCGTATTGATTTCCGTTGTTTGGCAGTGTTGCTCCCAACTAGGGATGCAAATTTATTTCACAACTTAAATTAGTTTTCTAGTAATAAAATAAAAGATAAGCACTGTCGAAAGTTTAACATCAGTTGTTATATTTCCAGCATTTGAAAACCTTTTGACATGCTAATTCATTCTTTTACTTAAATATTGAAAACTTCTAAATTTCAGCAAAAAGGGTTTTTGATCTTTGTTTTGGCTTACTCAGATTGTGTCGATATCTTTAGATATCGTACAATCTAAGTGCCGGTCACATCCAAACTTGGGTCGTGACAACAACCCCTTTAGTACTAGAATTTTGAACTAAAACAGAGACTAGAACCCCAAACCCCAAACATAGAAACCCTGATATCGGATTTTGTTGACTTTGGTGATGTGTTTTGGAGATCTGCTATCACCCAGGGACCCTAAAAATTTTATAGCGATTACTGTGAGTCGTGCAGGTGACCAGGAAGCTAACCTAGAGACCCGAGCCCAAACTCCTTCATGAAGGCCGCAGATTTAACCCCATTGGCCGCAAATTGTGGCCTGGGTACTTCCAAATTGGTTCGTGTTTGGTCCATGGCTTTATCTTCTGTAAAATAGACCCTCCATATATGCAAAATTGGCTAATTTCACCTGAAACAAAATATGGAAGTCTTTTCTTATGTTGTTGCTTTAGTTTTGCGGCTATTTATGACTTGGATTTTACTATTTCGGTTTTTGACTCGGTGGTGTGACGTTTGCACGTCAATCTCGAGGGTTGTTTGGGTATTCTTGAATGTGTAGACCATAGGTTTTAACCTATGTCTATTACGTGCAACGTTTTGGTTTCCATATGTTGGATATATGTATGCCCTAGAGGCCATTATGTGATAGTGGATGTATTTATATATGTTTATATATATATATATATATTCAGTGTACATTCTTGCTCGTCATGATAGTATGCTATCTGGTTCTTCTTTATCTGACATGTTGATTTGATCATGCTTTTATTCATTCATACATGTTCATAAAGCCCTGAGGATATAGGCTTGACTACTGTGATTATGATGGAGACCATACTAGTGGGACATCTGTAGTTTATAAGCATATCCTGGAATGTCCCTAGTCATAGGTGTATCGAGACGGGGCATCGATATACCAGAGTAGACTAGCGTATATGATACTAAACCCATATGATGGGCGATGGATGTTCCCATATTCATCGATGTTTGACATCGAGATCGTATACGGGTGCTCAGTGGTGACTGGGTACACTGGACGGACTCACCGAGAACTGCTATATGGAATTATATCTATCGTCGGATAGCAGTTCTCAGGTGACACTGGTGCAGGTTAGTCTGTAGACCCGAGATCGTCATAGAGTCTTGTGTGTTCTCCCATTTTACTTTGATTACCACCCTACCACGGCTCTATTGAGTCGTACAAACAGGTGGCCGTTGGGTACAGTCCCGAGACACACGAAGGCAATGAGCGATAGGAGGGGTTTCGTCTCTCCCGGTATTGGGAGTTGATGCTGTGCTCTGCTCGACTGGCTATATTAGTAAGTCCCTGGCCAGGGCTGTTGGGATTTGCTGATAAGTGTTATCAGTAGTTTCTCGATCTGTTATAGACCTTTCATTGGCACAACTTATTGAGTTATTCGGGTCGACGTTACCATCCCTAGACTCGATATGCAGCATATCTGATGAAGAGACCGGACTGTACGGTAGTGTTGCCGGTTAGCTCGACGGGAGTTGTAGCAGGTTCGCTTGTTCTCTTCTGATCGCTCAATACCCGGATGGTCGTTATGTTTAGCTGACCGCTTGCGGCTTGGGGGTGCTTGATATGATCATCACCCACTGCCGGCGTATTGACGAGTCTTAGAGTCCCACAAAGGAGTTACCTAGTCCAGGAGAAACGTTGTGGTGCGCATATGCGATATGCGCATGGACCCGGTTAAAATGCGCGTATGAGATACCGTATATTAATCGGGCGGCTTGCTTTTGGTCGGGTCGTATGTGATATGACCGGATTGCTAAATCAAGTGTTGATTTATCATTTGACCATTAGTTTCTCACTAGAAATCCTTTCTTGTCTTTTTGGGTGTATGCATGCATGTATGCATTCATTCTTGTTCATGCACATATGTATGTGCATGCACACATACATGCATACATCATGTTATCATGGTTGATTACATACTAGATGGTGGCACTATAAGACTCACACACTTTGTAAAATATATAGATATTAATTTTGGAAAAGTGAAATGAAAATAGAAATTGATTCATGGATTAATGCTTTACTCTTTCTTTAACCCTTTGTGTTAACCATGATTTATTTTCTATGCTCATTTTTGTTCCAAAATAAAATATCTAAGATATTTTACAACTATGGTTTAGAATGAGAGAGTGAAAATATATATATTTTCATTTTCTCATTTTCTAAACAAGCTTATCATTATCTTGAGCTTAGAAAGCCATCATCTTCTTCCTCCTTTCTCTCTTGCTCTCTAGTTCTTTCAAGTAAGCAAAAGAGTAATCAAGTTAGGATTTTGAAGTGAGAAAAGCAACCACAACACCATTCTACACTAGTCTTGCCCACTTGTGAAGAGTGTTAGCTTCCATTTTCTTCTCTTGATCTTGTGAAGTTACAAGCTTGGACAAAGCCGGATGGATCATCGTGGACCTAGAGGAGCTCAAGCGCCCTTTTTCCAACCCTCAAGTAGCCAAGGAGTCTAGCGTAGGGAGCTACAAAGGTTGTACTCTCAAAACCCTAGTTTTTCCTACTTGTGATGATGGACTTGTAATGAAACCCTAATTTTTCTAGCATGATTCTTTGTATGTTCACTTAGCACTTTAAAATTTTAATCTTTGGTACATGTGATGCTTCCAAACCCTTCATGAGGTGCTAGGTAAACCTAACAATGGTATCAGAGACGACCTAGAACTTTAGGCGATGCTTTCGCGAAGTTAAAACTCCGATCGAACCAAAATACGGTCTTTTAGAACCCTCTCTGGACATTTTTTCAAACCTGTGTTTTTCCAGAATTAAAAATATATAAAAAAATTCAGTTGGGAAATTTAAGCACCACTGTGAAAAACGAAGCAATGAATAGTACTTGGCACCGCGGAACCGCGGCCATAACTTGCTTGGGCCGCGGCTCCGCGGCCGTACAAAGGTATCATTGGCTCGTTTTTATACAGTGTTACTCCTACCTGCTGTTCAGACAAAAATATTGCATTTTTCATTCCCCTATTCTTATCCGTTTTATAAGTAAACAGGTACTCTTGACGCACGTTTATTGCATGTTACAGGATACAGGCTCGTGGAGCAAATACAGTGAAAAAGACGAAAGATGATACAGAAAAAGGACTTTTGACCAACAAGTGGACGGATCCTAGTCAAGCCTAGATGAAGAATAGTGCAAGGTCCAAAATGTCAAGTGAACGGTTAAAAGATCGCTACAAGTATTCACTGAAACATCTGGAGGAGAGTAAGAAGCCCAACAGAGAAAATACATATAAAAATAAAGAGCCCAAGAACCCTTGAACCAAGCCCAAAATGTGCAGAGCCCAACTCCCTTCTTTGGCCGCGGAACCGCGGCCAAACCCAGCCTGGCGCCGCCGTTCCGCGGCCATATAAGGCCCGTGTCGGTGCAATTTTTCTGTGCTGTTGTGTCGGTGCAGATGTTAGGATCTTTCGAGGGCAAATCTGTAACTTCATGTCTACGAGAGTCTGTAACCCTAGTTTTTATGTTTTCCTATAAATTGTATTTCCAGATCTGTAAAAACCTATGCCTCTTTTCAATCAATAAAATTCAGAATTTCTGGGAATTATATTCAGCTCTGTTCTTCTTGGTTGGAGGGAGCCTTCGAATTAGTAAGTAATTTTATTTCTGTTCCTTTAATTAAAATGTTTTCTCATCCCCTAATGAGCGAGTAATCTCCTCGCTTGTTAGGGTTAGCCTTAGGGAAAGGGTTGAGAGATGAGATCTCTCACCCCTTTCGATGCCACATGTACCTAATGAATTAGAACTCCACGCATACGCGCACAACCGCTCCCTACGGCACCCTACCCCTCGAGGTAACGGTGAACCTAAGTATAAAGGGCCGGTTGCGCGCATTTTCCGTGGGGGTTAGGGTAAATATCAACAAAGGAAGGATACAAATCTAGAGGAAGAAACATCTTCCCAAAAGATTTGGATCCACTTTATTAGTAATTACCTTAACATCTAATAGATCTAAAAAGAAGGCATTGAAAGCGGTGAGGAAAAACGTTAATCTCCAAAACTTCCCCTAAGCCTAACCCCTCGCAAGACTTTTAATTAGATTAATTAAATCCAGTTTTCATAGATTTTTATAAACCAACCAAACTACACTTTGAATCAACTCGTTAAAGCGCATAAAAGGAAATTACCCATCTCTGTGGATCGACCCGCACTCACCGGCTAGCTGCAAAGCGACACCGTTTCTGATTGCGGTAAACACAAATTTTCATACTAATCAAATGGCGCCGTTGCCGGGGATGGCGTAATTTTTCTTTTTGTGAATTTTCGGGTTGATATAAATTTTAAAAATTATAAAAATCTGAAAATATAAAAAAAATACAAAAATTATCAACTTTGATCTGTTTGAAGGGTGTATCTTTTGAATCTTATAGGAACAACTAAGAATTGAGGATCTGGAAATTTACAGAGGGCAAAACAAAAATTGGTACATAAGAACAGAGAGGAACTATCAGTATAGAGCAGCACAAAAATTGTCAGACCCTGATCCCCTCAAAGGACCGCGTTTCCGCCGCATAAGGGGCCCCACGCCGCGGTTCCGCGCCTCGTCTGCCACGTCAGCACACCAGATTTGCTCTGTTTGTTTCCACATTCTCCCCTCTGTGACCTCCATATATCCACTGTAAAAAAATTTCTGCAGGGTTCTTTGCGCTAAAAAGTCTTTCTCCCCCTTCTAAATAACAGATTTTCAGCAGGTTTCTTTGCACCGCGCTAAAAAAAATTGATTGCAAGTGAAATTTTATTTGTTTTGCATAATTTAACCGGACTCTAAGGGGCTCATTGACCAAACTCAGATTGGGTGGGGA